>OY997594.1:23338567-25763567 GCA_963921825.1 Erodium maritimum
CTCACATATCAAGGAACGGTGATTGAGAATAATAAGGATGACGGCTCTATGCCTTATCTCAATCAGGATATCGGATATAAAAGGATAATGACAGGGATGACAGAAAGGTTAGAATCGACATGGTCAATTCGTTATGCAGTGTCAGGCAATACTAAAGTCTCGTTAGTTTCCACTTAAATAGGATCAAGTAGAATGAGATTTTTACGTTGATCTATTGACTTGCATAAACCTAAGGGTCACACCGGAGGATGAAACTCATTGACACTGTCACGCCCCAATTTCAGCGAACCGAACTCGGGACGCGAACATTTAAAAAGATATAATACTTGAAATCTGCTTTCATTAAATCACTTTAAAAACTCTATTTAATTAATAAAAATAATATTTACAATTTAAAACACGTCCCAACAAGTGGACAAAAGTAGGTATCCGTCACTAGACTCAAAAACAACCCGGACTCCGCTCCTAGCTCCACAAGCTTTGAGAGCTCACCTAGTCCGTCCTGTGATCAGTACCTGTAGGAAAAGCAGCTAGGGGTGAGCGTTCGCTCACCACCACAGATAACAGACTGACTACGACATAATTAGCAGACAATGCCGGTAACACCAACAACAAACACAACTCCGGGGATCACTGTCCCCAACTCAAGTACTCTGACTGACAAACACCCACGGTGACCTTCCTCGAACGACTCAACACTCAAACACGTAAGTAGTGTTAGTCTTAGTGCCCGTAGTTCAATCATAAATGTCCAAATGTATATATCATCATTAGCAATAAGATTAAAGCGGCTTTCTATTACTTATGTGTTGGAGTAATTTATCGATGTGATTTCTGATCTATGCCCACCATGCGAATAGAACCATAGATCGAGATGGATCACACTCGATGGGTCCCTAGTCAATAAAGATTCACTAGAAGCGACTAGTATGAAAGATGGCTCTTCATGGCTTACGTTCTGTTAGTCATTGGAATGGGATTCCGGAGTCTGATCATAGATATCATGTGGGACATGATATTGGACGACCCGCCCTGAATATGTGCCATAGATTGAGTCATGAACATATTCAGTGTCGTAGCTTGTCATGTATCCTTAGACCAAGGAGTCTTTGTGATCACTATGCAGTCAACAACTAAGTTTGACCTGAGCCTAACGTTGTCTGTAACAGGGCTTCCATAACGGCCAGGATTGGCTTGGGGACGGGTTGCATGAGTGACACGAAAGACGGCTAAGGGATTTATCCCTCATACTGAGGTATGGGAAAGATATCGGTTCTCGGCCGCTTGATCGAGAGTGACTGAAAGAATAGCATGGCCATGCACATGATACTAGTTATCATATATTCAGTCATCTCACATATCAAGGAACAGTGATTGAGAATAATAAGGATGACGGCTCTATGCCTTATCTCAATCAGGATATCGGAGATAAAAGGATAATGACAGGGACGACGGAAAGGTTAGAATCGATTGGTTCGATTCGCTATGTAGTGTCAGGCAATACTAAAGTCTCGTTAGTTGCCACTTATATAGGATCAAGTAAAATGGGATTTTACGTTGATCTATCGACATGCATAGACCTAAGGGTCACACCGAAGGATGAAACTCATTGACACATTTATGGAGAATGGCCAAAAGAGAGTTGTCTCGGGACATGACCAAAACTGGGTTTTGGGTCATGTGCCCGTAAGTGAATAGGACATTACGGATCAAGACAAGGCTTGGAGTCTTGGGATTTATCGCGTTGGATAATGTTGGACATTTCCGGTATGGAAGGCTTGGAGGCGATGAGCACGTCACGGGACCTCGTTGGGAATGGCCATGGGCCATGTTCCAAGAGGCCTATGAAAGGCCCATGCAACCAAGGCCCATGGAACTAATTAATCAAGTCTTGATTAATTAGTACTAAGTAAGCAAGACAAGGATTAAGGTGTTGGTGATTCACCACCTAACCCATCTTGTGTTGCCATACTTAACACCATACTTGTCTTACTTCACACCATGCTTCACACCTTACTTGTCCTTGATGGTTGTTGATGGTTTAAGTCATCTTTTTCCTACAACAAATCACAAGACAAGAATAGAAACACAACTTCTCTCCCTCTCACACTACAATTTCGAGTTTGGCACTTTTCCTCCCTCTTGTTGTGTTCTTGAGTCATCTAAAGAAGAACTACGTGGCTTTGATTCCAATTGGATACGTAGGCGTCTTGGAGACTCAAGCCGATCATCGTTTCTTTGGTGTTCTCTTCCTTTTCTTGAACTAGTTGGTAAGGAAACATTCATATTGTTTATTCTCTTGTGTATCTAATATTTGGTAGTGTTCTATGACATGGTCTCGAGTTATTTCCGCTGCAAGTATGTGTTCATACCCTCCATCGAGACCCAACAAGTAGACCCGGCACAACGATCACGACCTCTTCCAAGGACTCAAAAGGAACTACGCAACACCAAACCAGATCACAAAGGATCGCACACCAAACAAGATCACAAAGGATCGCATACCAGCTGCTCAGTAACCTCCCTCAATCACGCGCTTTTCCGAACCACTCATGCCAGGCGGTCGACCTGTCTCAGTAACCTCTTTCACTCACGCGCTTTGCCCAACCACTCAGGCCAGGCGGTCGACCTGTCTCACTCACGCGCTTTGCTGAACCACTCAGGCCAGGCGGTCGACCTGTCTCAGTAACCTCTCTCACTAGGTAACCACAATCACAATCACAAGCAAGTTCAACAGACAACAACAACACGGGTTCAACACTCGACAGGCACTCATGGCCACACAAGACACCAACAGTATAACTCGGACTCAACAGACCCACAGGCACTCACGGCCTCCCAAGACACACTGACAGTAAAACACGGACTCAAACGCCCCACAGGCACTCACGGCCTCCCAAGACACCAAAGGTAAAGACGCGGGTCCAACGACCCCACGGGCACTCATGGCCACCCACACTCAACAATAAACCACGCTTGCAACTTACCGAGACTCTAACTCGTAAGCCAGCTAAAGAAACCAACCTTAGTACACGGGCTCTCAAGGCCACCCAAACTCGACAATAAAAAGTACGGGCTCTCAAGGCCACCCAAACTCAACAATAAATAACGCACAACAACCTCCGACATAATCGATGCCTCCAACAGTTCTAAGATCACTAGTTTCACAAACAACCTCCGGGCATGGTCATATGCCTCCAGTAAATCTACTACCGCTAAGTTCTCTGCTCCTACAACACTACTAAGTGTCACATGCTTTTCGAACAATTACTAAGTTCCCGTAACATGCATTTCTAATATCGTTACGTTCCCGTATCATGCAATTCTAATATTCGCTAACCTACTCAACCCACGACACCCCAGTGTCACATGCATTTCTACTGTTAACTTTCCCTAGTCAGGGCCGAGATCCGGCTACTTTTCCCTACCTCAAGGCGAAGAACACCCGCTACGTTTCCTAGCTGCTGATGTTCTGGCTCGCTACCTCTGGGATTCACTTTGATCGAATCCGGACGCTAAAGATAACACGAAAGCCATAGTTAGAGGTGGTTCCCAGGTTAATTTAAAGGTCACGATTAAACCAGTTTTAAAACAGACAGTAGTCCTTTAAGCTCGAACGGGATAAAAGCGGGGTCACGGTGAATCGGGTTTGAGTACCCGTGCACCGAAACCGGTGCATGTTTCCGAGGCACGGTCCCAATGCACGAATCCCGAGGTCCGATTCAGCGGTCCGCTTTTGTTCCTTTCTAAACCCAATTAGCAGTCCATTTTAACTAGAGTCCCAGAATCGTTTAACTGCTCAAATTCCGTTTTAAATCGAACTGATTTTACTTCCCGTTATTTTCAAATCTGATTTTCTTTCAAAACTCTTTTCAAATTAGAAGCGTTTCTGTTTCCGCCCTCCCAAAATCGTCTTAAAGACGAACCTGAAATCAATTTCCTTTTCAAATTAAGTCATTTTCCAATTTAAATTCTTTTTATACAAAACTGATTTTTTTCGTTTTAGGGTTCTTTTCCCTTTCAACTTCAAAAGTTCGATTTCCATCCAAAACAGATCTCAAAACCCTAACTGCTTCTAAACAATAATCTTTTCATTTTCTCATTTTACAACTCGAATACTTAAGGTACAAAACAAACGGTTTTACAACCCAGATCCACAACAGGTTCGTAAAAAAGGAAGGACAACGGGAAAAAGCTCGGGTTTCGAACCGACCGGCCGTCGGCGAGGGCGGCGTCGGCCGGGGCCTCACCGTAGAAAAAAAAAGACGGTGGGAGGCGTCGGGTTTGCAGCCGTGGAGGTGGGGAGCACGGCGGGGACCTTCCTCGCCTCAGATCCGGACGGCCCCGGTGGCTCTGTCCCGGATCTGTCGAACGCGCCGGCGACCTGGCTCCGGTCGTTCACGGCGACGGCGAGGGGAGGAGAAGACGAAGGAGAGGGCGGCGAGACCGAGGGGCTCGGTGGCTGTTTCCCCGCCGGTGAGTCGAAGCGAGCTCGGGACGCGGGAGATCGGGTCGGCGACGGAGAAGACGACGATGGAAGCTCGGATCTGAGAGAGGGAGGTCTCTGGTGAGGGACGGCCGGCGAGCTTGACAGGACGGGGAGAAGGAGGTGGCTCGGTGGTGGCGTCGTAAGCGTGACGGAGGAGTGGAGCTCGGAGGCGGGTCGTGGTCGGGGAGCTCACCTGAGCGGCGAAGATGTGTGGGAAAGAGAGAGAGAGAGGATCGGGGTTGAGAGGTCGGAGACGCCGTTTCCGGCGAGATGAGAGGGAGACGGGAGTGGGTTCGAAGAAGACGAAGATGAAGGAGTGAGGGAGAGGGTGTGGGGGTCGGCTGCGCAGGAACGAAGAGAAGAGGGTGGAAAATGGGTTGAAAACCATAAAACAGGAGCTTTATACCATGGGCTTGGGCCGGGTCGGCAATCTGGGCCGGGTCGCTAGTCGGGTCTGGCCCAGCCCGGTCCAGCTTCTTTTTTTTTTTGAAGCGGTCCTCACAGACACATTTATGGAGAATGGCCAAAAGGGAGTTGTCTCGGGACATGACCAAAACTGGGTTTTGGGTCATGTGCCTGTAAGTGAATAGGACTTTACGGATCGAGACAAGGCTTGGAGTCTTGGGATTGATCGCGTTGGATAATGTTGGACATTTCCGGTATGAAATGCTTGGAGGCGATGAGCGAATCACGGGACCTCGTTGGAAATGGCCACGGGCCATGTTCCAAGAGGCCCATGAAAGGACCATGCAACCAAGGCCCATGGAACTAATTAATCAAGTCTTGATTAATTAGTACTAAGTAAGCAAGACAAGGATTAAGGTGTTGGTGATTCACCACCTAACCCAATCTTGTCTTGCCATACTTTGTCCTATTTACACCTTACTTGACACCATACTTGTCCCATGCCTTTAGTTGGACAAGTATGGGTTTTGTTATGTTTAAGTCATCTTTTTTCAACATAACAAACACAAGACAAGAATAGGAAACACAATTTCTCTCCCCCTTCCCTTGCAATTTCGGGTTTGGCAAGCTCCCACCTCCTTTTTTGTGTTCTTGAGTCCTCAAAGAGAAGAACTACGTGGCTTTGATTCCCATGTGGATACGTAGGCGTC
The DNA here is from genome assembly GCA_963921825.1 of Erodium maritimum. Classification (NCBI taxonomy): domain Eukaryota; kingdom Viridiplantae; phylum Streptophyta; class Magnoliopsida; order Geraniales; family Geraniaceae; genus Erodium; species Erodium maritimum. The sequence continues at coordinate 23,344,172 of OY997594.1, forward strand.
TTGGAGACTCAAGCCAATCATTCGTTACCCGGTGTTCTTGTTTTGGTAAGATATAGTGCTTAATTTTTCTCTTGTGAATCCATTCTTTGTTAGTTGTTTCATGGTTTAATCGTCTCTTGGTTTTCATTGATTTTCCGCTGCGAGTTGGTTCATCTCCAACCCTACCTCGAGACCCAACAGTCTTCTCTTCTCTCCTCCCTCTTGTGATTTTTGGCTACAATGTGTGAAATGGGCTGAGTTGGTTGCTCCATGTGGACGTAAAACCTATTTGTAAGAAAAGTCTACTTTGCCTCCTTACTCTTTTTCCTTTCTTTTGGCACAAGTGAGGGCAAATGGGTCATTAGAGACCCATTTCTTCTCCTCCAAGCCACCATGGACAAGTGTCTAAGTGGGGTCCACCTTGCCCTTAATAATTTCCAGCACCTTTAATTTAATTAGGTTTAGTCGTTAATTAGCCTTAGTTTGATCCGAGTTTGACTTTTTTGCAAACACAGTCATTTGAAAGGAAACGACCCAACTAAGCTAACCGTAACAACGGTTAAGCTTTTGGGTCCCGGAAAGGTCCCGAATGACTCCCGGAGTCATCGGTTGACTTTTCCGGTCGAAAGTCAACTTTCGCCAAAAATCACCGGTTCAACCAGGATCAACCGGGGCGGCTCTTACGGTATGAGTGTGAAAGGGGAGCAATTTAGAAATCAGAGGTATTGAGCCAAAGTTTAGAAATCGGAGAAACTTTCCGAAAAGAGGTGTGAACTGAGGGCCACAAACGACTAATACATGATTAATTTACTGGCGATCCTATTTACGACTCCAATCTTTTGAGGCGTAGGTTTTTGATGAGCCAAAAATACTAAAATGTGTGTGACGGTTCTACAGTTTCCATAGCATCTACCACATTTTCTGGGTTCCCAAATGACCGACTCCTTGGATACAGATGTTGATGTTGGTCTCTTATGTTTTGCCTTCCTCCTACTCTCTAACATTTTCTTTGTTTGTCTGCTCAACATAACAAAAGAAGCTAAAATATTTTTTAAAATCATTAAGGCCGAAGAAATTATGCTATAGACACAAGAAATATTCAGTACACCAATTGAAGATACTAGAAATGGAATATTTGACCGTCGATTCCATGCAAATTTAGGAACATAAAGCACGATTCCATGTATGTGTGATTGTATAGATAAATAAAGGAGAAGAGAATAAACATGAAGTACATCAACATGCATACATGTAAAACCTAAAAGCAGATAATATATTAGCAGTGAAAATTGCAGAAATCTTCCTTCTTCTCGACTTGCTCATAGTACCTATCAAAAATACTCTCTCTCGCTTTCTCGACTTCCTCATAGTACCTATCAAAAATTGCATTGTTTGACATGCAGAATTTTGAAGTAGATATATCTATATGGTCATAGTGGTCTGCTCGAAGGTATGTGCTGGATACAACAAGGATAAGATATTTGACCGTCAGATAGCTTTCATTTGAGACACGCAAGGAAATGAGGCGATAACTTATTTAAAGTGAGTGAATTTCTTCTTGAATTTATTAAACTTCGGATATAATAAATATCATACATCCAATTCTTCAAATTCCGCATACATCCATGACACCAATAAAGGTTACACATCTCACTAGCATCACTAAAACTAGTTATTATGCTAAAATTGGATATGAATCACTATCAAGATTTATCAAGTACATCTTAATAGCATCATCAAAGTTGACATTGAATAATTGAGCACTACATTTCACATAAGGATGGGATTTATAGTGAGTTTGATATGCGATCACTTGTAATGCTTTCTTCTATCATCTGTACTGCTTAAATGTCGGAGGAGAGTGTTATGCTATTGGTGGGAGGACCAATCCTACCTCAGCCAAAGGGTTGGATCACTCTGTTTTGGTCCATCTAGTAACAAGGGAGCTACCTCGTTGACAAGGGCGTCCAAGCAAGTTAAATCTCGGGGTAAGGTGGTGGATCAGTTTGGGGTGAGGAGCAGGCCCGGCCCGCCCACTTGGCGAGTTAGGCCAAGGCCTAAGGCCACCAATATAAGAAGGCCACATTTTAGAAAAGGGGCTTCAAAGCCCAAAAAAAGAAATTCAGATTTTAGGTTTGATTAAGTCTTCTTCTCCACGATTAAAAACAATCGTTTCTTCTTCCAAAGTTCACTCTCTCTCTCAGGCCTCTGCAAGACAACGACGTTTGGTTCTCTAAGATCAATTTTTTATCTTCCCAAATCTATCGTTTGCTCTTCCCTATCTTATTCAATTCCTAGACAATTATATTCTTCCAAATCAACATTCTACAATCCTTTAAATACAAGTGTAAGTTTGAGTTTCAATTCACCAACGATATGCTTAATTCTTGCTTTTAGTTTTTTGTTTTCTCTTCAACATCAAACTCCTGGCTTCTGTGTTCTTTATTCTCAATATATTTCTCGTCTACAATCAAATCTCAAAAATTCTCTTTTCTTTCTTTGTCATTCCAGTTCGTTTGGTGGAGCACTGAAACAGAACAAAAGAGCCTGCCATACAAGGTTAGAGTTTCAGTTTGTGTATTTATCATCTTTTTTTTTCAATCCGTATGCAGATGATGTTCAATTGATGTTTCTTTATTTTTGGGTATTTGTTCAATGTGCAGGTTGAATCTTGTTCTAATATTTTAGGAAAAGGAAATATAATATTGCTACGAAACCATTTAATGTGCTGATGAAACTTTTATGTGACCGAAGAATACAAGGATGTTAATCTCTTGGGGTTTTTGTTTATCCTTCTCTTTTCTTTGATTATCGTGTTTTTAGATGATTCTATAGAACCAACTTATTAACTTATTATATTAATTAATTTATTTATTTATTTTCACTGACTTATTGAATCTCTTTGAATTAGTAAGTTGAGCTTGTTCTTTGAATTAATTCATTCTTCTCTGTTCTTTGAAGTTGTTGATATTGTATTTTATTAATTTAATATGCCTCATATGATTGATCCAAAGCATCTGTCAATTTGTTTACAAGTTTATCATTATATTAAATCTAAGTATTATTGCTAATGATGTTTGGTTAGTTTATTTGTTTAGCATATATTTTTATTCTCAACATATTCCTTAATTTTGAATTTTGTTGTCTAGAGGTGGAAATTGAAATGAGAAGATAGAATATACAAATTGGCTCTGCATAATTGTAATATTTGAATCTTTATAAATTTCTTTTTTTTGGTTTGAAGAAAGGTTAGCACATACTTTATCATAAAACATAATAATTAAGAAAACATACTTGGTTGTTTTGAAGAAACGTTACAAGCAATAATTTTTTAGGGATGTTTTTAGCCTGTTGTCTTCGTATGATATAGATTATACTTATTGTCTTAGTTAAACATACTTGGTTCAGAGAATTTGTTTGAAGAAAAGTTTGTGATTACTGCATTTTGAAGTATGATACATAATGTGATGTGCATATGTGAAGTCTTGACTTTTCAGATAATTCAATGCTCTTTCAGCTTGGAGAGATCTTTAGGAAAGTCTGGAACAGATCATACTTGAGGATTGGAAATTAAGGAAGAAGGGGTTTTTTGGTTTAGTTTGATGCATATATTGTAAAAAGGATTTTATGAGTCTGGATCATTTGGTTCCCAGTAGTATGATTCTGTGTAAGCGTCAGTATTAGTCTATTTCCTCCCACAGGTTATGTGTTGTTGTTCTATATTCGTTGTAAATATTCAAAAAAAAAGTATTATTTGCTATGCAATGCAATACTTGTCTTTATTTTTCATTCTTTATGCAAAATTTAGAGTTAATGTTTTTTATTATAGTAAAAGTTAATAGGCCTCTTTTTGTTATTTTGCCTAAGGCCACAAGATTCAAAGGGTCGGCCCTGGTGATGAGTAAAGGTCGTTCACGTAATCGTCGTCGTTTTGGCTCAACAACTAGATACGATTTTGAATTCACACTTTATCGATCATTTGGGTTTGCAGATTAAAGGGGATCAAGCGCATCTCGCCTTACTGGAGAATACTCACACATTTGCGATTTTGGCTAAGGCCCAAATAGGTCATGGACATCATTTTTCTGATGGATCAGAGGGCTCCGAGATTTCTTTGCTACTTCCGATCGAGTTGCAAGCCCATTGGTTGTTGTTGAGCAACATAGGCCTTTGTTGATTGTTCAAACTGATCAAGACTCAAATCCCCCATGGTGGGGGTGGGTCGGTAAAGCCTCTAGAGCAGGGTGGTCCTTCGGAAGATCAGGGTAGTCCGCGGAAGGATGTCCCGCTTAAACCGGTGAAACAAAAGAGTCGGCCTTGTAAGAACTTAGAGAATTATTGTACAACTAAGTCTAAGTAAAGAGCACATTCTCTGAGTCGTGAAAGAATCGTCAATCTTGTTGACATTTGGACACAGGTCGTGCAACCTCGTAAAGCTATGACAGATCAACCTGCTCAAGCGAAGGCTTCTATTAAGACCCTGGAAGGTTAAGAGTAGGTCACCGATGAAGGTTAATTACGTCTTGCTTGTACTCTTTTTGTTGTGGACTTATAGTCCTTTGTTTCCAAGCTTTTCCCATTTAGCTCTTTATCTGAGCTTTTATGTAATCATTATTTCTCTTTGATCCTAGTCTTCTTGAACTTATGATTCTCACACTCTTTTCTTTGGATGGAGTGTTTTTCTCAAACACTACGGCCCATCGTGCGACCCGAGAATCGAACCTCATTTTTCCGATTTGCGGGACACAGGTCGTCGAGCTGAAACGCGACGATTTCGTGTCTCGCGAACCGAAAAACGCGGTTTTCTGGTAGGCCCACGACTCAGGGCCAGAGTTTATGGTTCGCGGGTCGTGCGACCCGTGTCACGCCAACAGCCTCTCCCCATTCGACACGTGTCGATTTCGAAAAACAAAATTTCAATCGTTGCCAACGATCGGATATCAACAACTCTTTTTTTATTTAATAAAACCCTAAATTTTAACCCTATAAATACCCACATACCCCATTCTCAAACCACCAACACTTATACAACTCTCCTACACTTTTTTCTACCAAATTTCTCTCCTCAATCTCGCTACAAAATGTCTGACGATGACGGTCCATTATATGAGGAGTTGGCAGCGGAAATGCGTTTAGTTGAAGAACGACTCTGGCGAAGGATTGAGAGAGGAATACAGAAAGTAATGCCAACGATCAACTCTCTGAGGGAGAGGATCTAACGTGGGGAACCTTCCCGAAGAGATATTCTTAGAGGTCGTCTCGAAAACCACGACCTACTAATGAAGGATTATTTTGCCGATCAGCCTCTTTATGGACCCGCTATGTTTAGGTGTCGGTTTCGTATGTGCCGACCAATTTTTCAATGGGTGATGGACAAGGTAGCGGAGCATGAAAATTACTTCGTTCAGAAGTGGGACACTGTGGGAAGATTAGGGTTATCAACGCACCAGAAGTGCATCGTCGCGATACAGATGCTTGCGTATGAGTTCTCGACCGATTCGTTGGACGAAACCTTACGTATTGGGGTAAGTAAAATACTCAAATGTTTATGTAGATTTTGCAAGGCCATCATTGAGGTATTCGGGACTGAGTACGAGCGTACACCCACACCAGAGGACTTGGACCGATTACTTAGAGAGGGGCACAATCGAGGGTTCCTCAGCATGATGGGGAGTCTTGACTGCATGCATTGAGAGTGGAAGAATTGCCCAACCGCATCGCAAGGAGCCAATGGCCGGGAAGATCACCACAGGGTAAGTACCATTATGCTGGAAGCTGTAGCGTCCTATGATTTATGGATTTGGCATGATTTTTTTGGGATGGTTGGGTCGAAAAACGACATCATCCTCCTCAACAACAGCCATTTGTTCCACGATGCTTTCTTGGGACGTGAGTTTGCCATGGAGTACGAGATCGACGGCCATCGATACGACCGACTTTATTATTTGGTGGACGGCATTTACCTATCATGGAGTCTGTTCGTGAAGTCTATTCGGCATCCCTATACTAACCAACAAAAATTGTTTGCTAAGGTCCAAGAAGGTGCTCGGAAAGATATTGAACAGGCATTTGGAATTCTTCAAACACGGTGGGACATCATTTCTCGTCCCGCTCGTGTTTGGAGCAAGTTCGTTGTGGCTGATATCATGCACACTTGTATCTTTCTACACAACATGATTGTAGAGGATGAACACGACTAGTACGAATATGGAGATGAAGAATTGTTGTTCGACCCCCCTCCAGAAATGCCACAATGGATACCACCAGAACGATGGCACCGAGGAGGGCCCTTACAATACCAAGCAAGTGTGGACGCTCGACTTAGTGTCAGAAATGATTCCACCCACTGACAACTACAAAATGACCTTGTTGAGCACATATGGGTCGATTTGGTGCGCATTTCAATCCCAACGATGAGTGATTTTTTTTATATGCAACAATTATGTACTTGATGTTATCATTCGGGAATGAATAAAACTTAATTTAAGTTATGTTGTTATTAATTATTTTTACCAAATTTATTTCAATTTTATATAACGTTTATTGTTGTAATAAAGCATTTAATTAAATCAACAAAATATCAATTCAGCGTCCAGTCAGCATCCACTAACAATCCGGGTCCCTATCCGGGATTGTACCACTGTGGAATACAACTTATTTCAAGACCTACAAACCACCATTCTACTCAATCAATATACGGTTTGATCATCCGATTTGATTATCCGGTTTGACCAATTATACATGCTTTTACCCTTATATTTAATTTTGAAGAATTTTAGACGTGGGAGAAGGTTGGTTGACATGTGGTCAATGGAGTGTACAAATGTGAGGCCATGCATGATCCAACTTGACCAACAAGCGGATAGGAAGTTGAGAAAACTAGACCATGCATGATCCAGTTATACCACCAGGGCCGGCTCAAGCTTTAAGCGAGTTAAGCAACCGCTTAAGGCCTCAGATTGAAACTAGAAAAAAAATCCATTATTGAATATAGATTTTTATGATCTGAGTAAAAAAAATGTGAAGCAAACGTACGGGAAATCCAATAAATGTTGATTTGACATATCCTACTTCTTTGATGTTTATAAATAAAGTTCTTAGACATTCAAATGTAGATATGTATCTAAAGATGAGTCTTCAAGAATATCAATATTGTCTTATTGGAAGATAAACATGACATAATTAATAACGTGTGCTAGAATGTCCTAACTTTGTACTAAAATGTTTAGTAAAAAAATTGGATCATTTATTAAAGAATAATCTATGGAACTAATAGACTAGAGGGTAAACTACAAATGCATAGCCTTAAGTATGCACATTTAACCGATGAATACCCTGAAGTTTAAAGTTAACTAATGCAAATCCTGAAGTTTCATGTATTAACCCAGAACCCCTTCCGTCAGTCAGATTGTAACAGTGAAGTGTAAAAAGACCAAAATACCCACAACTACTTATCAATATTACATAATCATGTCATTCATTTTCTTTAATTAAATTAATTTTATTTCTTTTCTTTTGTTTTTTTATTTTAAATTCATTATCCATAACTGTTTTTTCTTTCTTTTTAATTCTAAATATATATTTTTTTTAAATTTCAGATTTTAATTTAAAAAAATATAAATCATTTTTTTAAATTGAGTTTTAATTCTTTTAATATATTTATTAATTATATTTTAATACATTTAAAAATCAGATTTTAGTTTAAAAAATCATATTTTAATTTTAAAAAATCAATTTTATTTTCATTTATTTCTTTTCTCTTTAATTTTTATTATTTCAATATTTTAACACCTTTATTCATTATCCAGTGCTTCAGAATCAATTTTGAAAAACAAAACTAGTAACCACAAGCAGAATATCTTTGTGCACCTTCTTCGTCCTCTAATTTCACAATATTCACAAACCAACCTTAACCCAGCAAAATCCACTAGTACATCAATTACAGACAAGATGGAGATCAAATAAATTCAAAAGAAAAAACCCAGTTATGCAAATTTCCCAGGGCTCCTTCTCGGACTTCCGAGACAAAGTCGTTGGCGTTCGCAAATCTGCCTTGTTCCCCACCAGCATGATCACCACGCTCTTGTCTGTGTGGTCCCCAAGCTCCTTCAACCATCTATGCACAATCAAGCAGACAAAGACATAAACCCCAAAAAAACATCAGTCAAGAACAAACCAAAGTCTTTAAATCCCCAAAACCCCACTGATAAAAAAAGGGAAAATCCAGTTGCATGAACCACCCAGTCAACCCAAATACATACAAAAGCTATAGACATTCAATCCAGTACAGACAATCAAATAACAAATGAAAATCAAAAATCAAATGGGTCATAGCCATTGAATAGGCGGAGACGAGCACCTTTAGGTTGAGGGTGTCGACGGAGACGGAGGCAGAGGAAGCCATTGAAGAGGCGGAGACGAGCAGCGACGGTGTAGAAGATGGGTAACAGTAAGAAGTAGATCTGGAAGACGAAGAGCAGAAAAGGAATTTTGGTGCAAGTTTTCGGCGATGCTCGAGCGGTTGGGCTTCTCTCCGGCCAAACTCCGAGACGAAAGAGGATCTACTAGAGACGGGAAAGATCTGAGACCCCCACGCCGCTGTTGAGCTGCGACCGACACGACCTCCGGCGAGAACGCGCTCCAACTCCGGCCTTATTACCCAAATGGCCTTTTAGAAGGAAAGTATAATTAAAATAGCCTCCACATTCAATGCTCTCACCTATCTAGCCTACTCATTAATGACTCTTTCCAACTACCAACATTACCCTCATAGATGATCCATGTCAGCACCCAACTCTATTCTCACTCTTGTTCCACGTCAGTTTTCGTTTGCCTTGTTGGCGCCAAATTCACGTCAGCAGTCGTTAGTTAATTCGCGCCAAATCCAGCTGAATTGGGGAAATCGATTTTTGCCCCATTCTCGTTCGCTTCTCCTTCATCCTCGTTTTTCTTCTTCAATTGCTGATGTCTCGTGCATTGTTTGTCCTCCTACCCGTTGTTTCTTCTTCAATTTGTCGTGAGAGCTGCTCAATTGATTGTTCCACTGTCATTGAAGGCTGCCCAGAAAAACCCTAGCTCAAGGTAAGTAATTGGAAAGACCTAATTTGTAGATTTTGAGCAATATGTATGTTTAAACGCACTTAATGTTATCATGGAATGGTTTTGAAACATATTTCGAGCTAGTATTGCTTCATTCGGACCTCCAATTCGTGTGATGATGTGGTTCGAGTTCGTACCATGCCGATGATAATAGTTCAGATCGACACGTTTTGGTATGAGCTGTTACCAGGTCGGTTTGGCGTCCTGGTTTCATGTAAACTAGAACGGGTGGTCATCCAGTATTTTACGTATCAGAATGTAGTATCAATCTATTATTAAATCATGTATATATAAGGCTTTACCCCTTTTGGGTTTTGTTTGAAAATAGTTTTACTAGTCCTTTATGTACAAACAAAGGCCTTTTTGTTTGAAATTGTTTTAAAATCGAGTTGTAAATATTTATAGATGTTTGTTATGGTAAATTGTAGCTTTATATTGATATGTTCTTAATTGTTGTAGGAATGGTTAGAGTGCTAGTACATGCTTCTTATGGTGGGCAATATTTGAACGAGAACGGGAAATATAGCTGGATACCATCCAATTCAAAGTATATGAATATCCTTCTTGATGATGAAGATACATCATTGAAGAAGAGGTTATGGGATAAATTGTATGAGAAGACCGGAGTGGACAAAAATGAAAATGAATTGAAAGTGAGCTACTTAGTACCGGACTTGCCTGACGATGTTGGAGGAATGGATCCGGTTATTTTAGAAGACGATGAAACTGTTCTTGGTTTTGTTGTGGAATATGGACTTGGGACCAGAAACAACATACTGCGTGTGGAGGTGATTAACAAACATACCGGTGGTAAGGAAATGGAAATGAATCCTCCTGCTGCCCCCGTTGTACGTGATGAGTACTTTGGCCGGGACATGTGTAGTCCAATAAATACGAGGGATTCCATTGATTTTATGAGTGTTAACAACGGTGGGCAACGCGTGCATCTCCCACGTCGAGCTGGTAGTAGGGGTAGAACTGATGTAGAAGTAGTAGCGACTCCAGCGGGGTCAAATCCTACTCCCGCACATTTAAGTGTTGAAGATGATTATGTTGATGATGATTATATTTATGATACGCAAGGCGGGGTAGAAGAGATTCTAGAACAGTTTAGTTCTGATGATGATGACGATGATGATGATATGGAAGAGGTGGAAACGGGTGTGGAAGTTGATGAGGAAGAAGTGGCAGTGGATGAGGATGTGGGATTGGAAGATATGGAAAACGAACAAGAGTATCCAGAACAAGAACAATCCAGATCAAGTTTTGATCCTGCAGACCACTTTTATCCGACGGAAGTGCTTGATGCCGAAGCAAACTCGATCGGTTTCCAAGATGGGTTAGGTTTAGCAGTTGGTGATACATTTGAGACGAAAGAAGAGTTTCAGACGTTTTTGTCACATATTGTTGTGAAGGACGGGTTCGATTATCGTGCTGAAAAATCTAACAAGACGGTGTTTGTGGCAAAATGTGCTAACCAACCTTGTGGATGGAGAGTGTGGACCGCCAAAATTGGAACTACAAGGCAGTTCTCCGTCAGAACATATTACAATACTCACCATTGCTCTGCCAATGCGACGAAGCTCCACCGCCGGCAAGCAACTACTAAATATGTTGCTGAATACGTGAGGCAAAAATGTGCGGGTCAAAAGACGACACCGTGTCCAAGACTAATTCAAATATTTCTGAAAAATGAAACTGAGTCAAGCACCGAGATACCATACTGGCAAGCTTGGAAGGCCAGATGACTTGCCAACTTTTATCTTAGAGGGGATCCCGAGAAAAGTTATGCACTCCTTCCGGCTTATTTGGAGGTGGTTGTACAGAAGAATCCAGGAACAATCACTCATCTAAAGGTGGATGAAGAAAGCAGGTTCAAATATGTATTTATAGCATATGCTGCATGTATTCGAGGATGGAAGACAATGAGAAAAGTCATTGCGGTTGATGGCACCTTCTTGAAGACACGGTTCAAAGGAGTAATGCTTATTGCAACCGCACAAGATGGTCATCATCAGCATCATCAGGAACCTTGATTGTTATCAGTTCTGCTCCGACTATTACTCACTGAATTTATGGAGAATGGCTTATTTTGAAACCCTTTATCCCGTACCAGCGGAACGAGATTGGGTTTCTCTTAGCTCCGAACCAGTTATGAAGGTTATCCCTCCAAAACTACCACTAAAGCGCGATAGACCACAAGTTAAGAGACTCCCATCCGTCGGTGAGCCACGTCGGCCACCAAGAATAAGAAAATGTGGATTATGTGGTGAAATTGGTCATACAAGGACAACATGTGAAATTGCAATTATTATGTAATAAGGCCAGTTTTTAAGTAATTGGATTGGGATGGGATGTATCCTGTATTTTATGGTTGAACAATTTGTGCTTGTTGAGGAACTTGGAATTGGGATGTATGATGTAGTTTATGAACAATCAATTTGTGCTTGTTATATGAACAATTGCTTGTTATTGTATTTTTTGTATTATATTCCATTTGTTGCTTATACGTCTTTTGAATAGTTAATTTCCGGGGAAATGCTGAATTTGCTGTCTGGTGTTCCAGATACTCAAGACAGTAACCAGCCTACCAGTCCAAATCGGAATAATGTATCTAGACTGGCAGTCCAAATTGGAATACTGTTTCTAGAATGGAGTCTAGAACGGTAATAACAATTTCAGACTTTCATGGGAACCTGGACAGTAACAACTAGAACAGACATACAAACTGCAAAATTTAGTGAAAATCTATAAAAGTTCTTCTAGATCTAGAAAATATTTTCTAGAGCAGCAGATTCTAGACAAAATGAGAACAGAATTGTTGCTTCCCAGAAACGCCGAGTACAAGGTACAGAACACTAGAAATTGTGTTCAAGCATTTGTTGCATACATTCAAATGTTTTTTTACCAAACCTATTAAAGATTGGATTTCCTTCCAAATTATGTAAAAGACCAAAACAAACACATTAAAATGGTTTGTAAAAAAAATTAAAATCTAAAATACGACTTCCATCCTAAAAAAATAATATACAAAATCACTTCAAGAAAAATTATCGGCCTGTGGAAGTTCAGGACCACGTTGTCATTGTTAAGTTTGCATGTTCTAGATTATCTTATATTCTATTCAATTTGTTGCTTATATTTCTTTAGAATATTTAATTTCCGGGGAAATGCTGAATTTGATGTCTGGTGTTCCAAATACTCATGACAGTAACCAGCCTACCAGTCCAAATCGGAATAATATGTCTAGACTGGGAGTCCAAATTGGAATACTGTTTCTAGAATGGAGTCTAGAACGCTAATAACAATTTCAGACTTTCATGAGAATCTGGACAGTAACAACTAGAACAGACATACAAACTGCAAAATTTAGTGAAAATCTATAAAGGTTCTTCTAGATCTAGAAAACATTTTCTAGAGCAGCAGATTCTAGACAAAATGAGAACAGAATTGTTGCTTCCCAGAAACACGAGTACAAGGTACAGAACACTAGAAATTGTGTTCATTCATTTGTTGCATACAATATTTGTTTTTTTACCAATTGTATTAAAGTTTGGATATCCTTCCAAAATAAATAAAAGCAACAAAACAAATGAATTAAAATCGTTTGTTAAAAAAAAAACTCCTTTGCCACTTTTGATTTGAACAAAATGAAGAAGGTCCTTTGCCACTGTGGATTTGAAACTCCTGTACGAACCTCAACCACGAAGATGAATCCAGGAAGAAGGTTCGTTGGGTGTGGTAATTTCATGGTAAGTCAAAAGCTTAGGGTTTTTCTTTTTTGATTTCGAAATTCCAGCTGAACTGAAATTAGGGTGATCTGATTTGGGAAATCCTGCTCAAATTATAGTTTGTTGTTGATTTGGTAAGTTCTGTTGCGATTAGGTATTCCTAATTTAGGAATTGCTGCTGAAATTAAGGTTTCCTTTTTGATTGATGTGGGAATTGAAATTTATGCTGAAATTAGGGTTTGTTCTGTTTTTTTGTTTGCTAGAATGAAGGAACCAAAAAATGCGATTTTTTTCGCTGGATTGATGGACCCAAAGTCGAATGTGGGACAAAGTCAGCTGGGAAGTCAGAGCAATTCAACAAAATATTAGAAGATAGAGGGCCAATTTACCCAATTGCCGTTTTAGAAGATAGAGTTGCAAGGATGGAAGATGGGGAATTGCAATTGCGTGAGAAACTGAAAGTTTGTGAACATACAATTGCAAGGATGGAAGCTGAGCTTTCTATTGTGTTTGAACAACAACAACAAAATGAGGAAAGGATTCTGAAGCTACAATTGGATTTGGATGCTCAAAGAGACAAAGGCAAAATAGTGATTATGTTAGTTGTTGTAGGATTTGTTATCAGTTTTTGGATAAGTAGGTTAGTATGAATGTATGAATGAATGTACTTGGATAAGTAGCTACAATTTTATGTTGTTGGTTGTGGGTTGCTTGTAACCAGACTGGCAGTTCAGATTGGAAAATGTTTTCCGGACTGGATTATAATTCTGATACTACAAACAACCAGATTGGCAGGTAAGGTTGGAAAATGTGTCACGCCCCAAATCCGGTTTGGACCGGACTCGAGATGTGAACTAAAACAATAACAATTTTAAACGAAAATAAAGTCAATAAGTCTTAAACTCATAATTTTAAAAACTTTAAACACCACACGAGTCACAGCTCGGTAAAAACCAACGGTAAAACAGTTCAAATAAAACGGTACGTCTCTAGACTATCTAGCCTAGGACCCTCGTAGCTCCCAAGCGTCGAGCATCCGGCTAGTACACTTCCCGCTTAGAACCTGAAAAACAACAAGGTAAGGGGTGAGCTTTCGCTCAGTAGGAAAAGTAGTTAAGGTTATAAGCAAGCGCTCACCACCACGGGTAACCGTCCAATTAGGGCATACTAGTACAGCACACAACTAATTTCTAACGGAACTCGTAACCACCATCCTCAACTCAAGACCAACCCATGCTCACAACCACCCAAACAGCACAACTATTAACAGTCAAACTAACCACGGGACGCTCTCAAATAGTCAAACCAGAATCTCTAACAGCCTAAATCTCTTTTCCGGAATTCCTTCGGGCAAAGGATAGATAAAACAGTCTTCCTGGAACTCCTTCGGGCAAGGCAAAGGATAAAAGAATACGGCTTTCCCGGAACTCCTTCGGGCAAAGCAAAGGATAGAAACGACCTTCCCGGAACTCCTTCGGGCAAAGCAAAGGTGAGACTACTTCCCCGGAACTCCTTCGGGCGAAGCAAAGGTGAGACAACTTTCCCGGAACTCCTTCGGGCAAAGCGGAAAGAATAATAAAACGAAAGTCCTAATTAAACACGACTTACTCAGCCCTAAAACCTTACCACAATTAGTCACGTCGGTCTATCACTCACCCGACCATCACAGAACCAAGAGTTTCACATCAACACAACCACGGCACACTCGCCCATACATATCAACAACAAGCTCAACGATTATACTAATCTTGTCTATTAACCCTAACGACAACGGCTCACAAGGCAGACATATCAAACAACAACAGGAAATCCAATCAACCACGCAACCTACGGCTCGACACGGCCGATCTACCAGCACAGTAATTCCCAAGATAGAAACGTAAGTGTTCGCAGTTCAAACGGCTACGCTAATTATTCTCATCCTACATGTTACTACGACTCGTCCGGTTATTATCTGATATAACTACTCGTTCCAGTTTTATTAATCCTAGCATGCATACTAGTAACTTTCCACAATTAAACCGGTATCCGCTACTTCCCTACCTCAACCGAAGAATAACCGCTACGTCTTCTAGCTGCTGACGTCCTGGCTCGCTACTTCCGGTCTTCTCTTCGATCGAAGCCGGACTCTAGGTTCAAATGAAGGCCACAATTAAAACCGGTTTTACAAATTAAATTAGAAGGTTACGACAGCTTGATTTAAGTTCAAAAGTTATCCTTTAGACTCGAGCGGATTAAACGACGAAGCGGGTTCGAGCACCCGAGCATAGAACCCGCTACACGTTTCCCGAGGCACGGATCCCGAGGTACGCGTTTCGAGGTACGCTACTCGAGATACGTGTTTCGGGCACGCTTCCCGAGGTGCAGTTTTGGGCACGAGCCTCGAGGTGCCCGATTCATCGTCCCGCTGTTAGTCCGTTCTAAGTTCGACAGTCCAAGATCGCCTTAAATTGAATCTGGTTTTAACCCGTTTTTATTCAACCAACTATTTTGTTTTAAAACTCTTTTATTTTATTTAGTTTCTGCTTCGAACCGACAACACAGATTCAGATCTCAAACCAAGTCGGTTTCAACAAGCCCAGAACCACAAAAGTTCGAACAGAAATCAAAATGGGAGAAGAGGAGATTTTTGGTTTAGAGACGGGCCAACCATCGGCGGTGACTAAACCCGCCGAGGTCTCACGGCGGAGCTCACCGTGGGGAAAACGACGGTGGGGCGGCGTGGAGAGAGGGAGCTCGGAGATGCGTTGCGCGGCGGCGGTGGTCGGAGACGTGGGTACGAGGGCGGCCTAGAACTCGGGACGAAGGAGAGGGCGTCGGGTGTGAGATCTGCGAGGGAGCTCGGGTTTGAGACGGCCGGCGACCGGCTTTGGGTCGAACGGAGACGGGGAAGGAAGAAGAAGCTCGGCGATGAGGGTACGGCGACGGCGGCTTGCTGAGATAGGGACGGCGAGGGTCGGATTTGAGAGATGGGGTAAGGGAGGCTCGACCTAGGGAGAGAGAGACGGGTGAAGGTGGTCGGAGATGGTGAGAGGGTGGCCGAGTGCGAGGTGAAGAAGAAGCAGGTGCGATGGAGGAGGGGAGTTCGGCGTGGGAGAGAACGGCGCTGAAGGGAGAGAACAACTAGGGCAAAAACCCTAGTTTCGGTGTTTTATACACGCAGCCACCGATTGGGCTGGGTAACCGAGTTGGGCCTAGCTAACAGGACCCAAGACGAAGCTGCGGGCTGCACGACCCAAAAGAAGAGGAGCAGGAACGGGCCTGCTCGGGCAGGGTCTGGCCTGGCCGGTCCGACTCTTTCTTTTTCTTTTTTTTTAAACTGATTCAAATTCCATTTTTTTTACGAATAAAAGATTAAACCCAAATTTCACCCTCGACGTTCCGACGAACACTTTTAAATAAACAAAAACTTTTTTAAACCGAGGCGGTCTTCACAAAATGTTTTCCAGATAATTACATGTACTAAAACTAAACTGTAAATCATACGTAAGGCATAAACTAGAATTCATATATATATTTGGACAAAGGCCTACAAAACAGGGATAGTTCATAGATAACAAAAACAAACACTACTTCAAAGTCAAACTTACACACTGAAAAAAAAACATTCCAAAAGAAACAAACATGGAACATCTATTGCTTCCCAAAAGGAGGAGGCCCTGCCCCTGCAAACTATGAACCGAACTGGCATATATATATATATATAACTAACTAACTTCTTATTCAAGAAGTTAGTTAGTCCCAGGAAGGCTAGTTCGAGCCAACACTTTCAGAAGGGTCGGCGGCCGGGTTTGCAGGAACAAACAGGGCGTCATAAGGGTCGTCATCTTCTCCATCTTCCGGCGGGCCTGGGGTTGGTGCTGGTGCTGCTGGTGCTGGGTCCTTCGCCTCCTTCTCCTTCTTGTTCTCCTCCTTGTCCTCCTTGTCCTGATCCTCTTCGTCCTCCTCGTCCTCCTCCTCTTCGTCCTCCTCGTCGTTGGAGTCCTTCTCCTCCACCGCCGCCCACGGGTCGTCGTCCGACTCGGACGACTCCTCCTTCTCCCGTACCTCTGGGTCGTCGTCAGGGTCCCCCTCCTCCTCCGCCCCAAAGAAGGGCTCGTCCTCGGGGGCGTCCGAGTCAGACTCGGAACGCTTCCGTTTACGACATTCGTCGTCGTCGGAGTCACTGCTGCTGATGTTGGTGTTAGCAAACGGGGGAGAGTTATGGGGGTATAGGCTAGGTTTTGATTCGTCAAACAACCAACCCTCTGGCGAGTTGGGTGGTGGGGATGGTGGTGGTGGTGAGTCCATGGATGGAACTTGGAAGATGGGGGGAGTTGGTTGCAAACGAAAACGAAGAGGATGAAGAAGAAGATACCTTTTACCAAGCAGAATGGATTTTCAATGTGGGTTGCATAGGTTCTAGATTGGTTTCTTATATAGGCTAGGAAAAACAGTTACATGATTACAAAAATTTATTTTGACATGACAAGTTGGGTTAAAAAAGTTATTACAAGTGATAATTACACCCATCTTCCAAAAGACTCTTCGGTTCATGTATAGGCATGGCCCTATAACTGTAATTACTTTGACAAGACACAACTGTTCACAATCCAATTACAATCGATTGTCACATAGATTCATTAATTTGAAATGATTATTCTAGAATTTAAATTCATTCTAGAAATATATATTATAGAATTCACATACATACTTGTCATATACTTTCTAGACTTCAAAACCATTCTAGAAACATATGTTCTAAACTGACAGTTCAGATTGGAAATATGTTCCTAGAATGGAACAGAATTAGACTCCGACCGTAAATTTGTCCTCATATGTTCAGTTTCCAAATAAACCTAACGTACAAACTAGTATAAAACCAATTAACAATACAATCCATTCAACATAAGGGTAACATTATACTAATACATGAAAGCAGTTTAGATTTAAAACCAATCTTGGTCACCAAAATAATAAAATTCACATCAAAGTGTACAATTCAAATTACAATCCACCTCAAATATTCAAATTATCAGTCACTGAAACAGTAAAGTTTTATCCTCGATGATCATATGAAAACTCAGTCATGTTTGTAATCCAAGAACTTCTCGAATTGTGTTGCTATGTCCACACACATCTTCAAGCGGTAAACAGAGACATACTTTGGACGCATATAAATAGGGATCGGAAATGATTGGAGCTCCAGCTCGCAATACTTCAGCGCATAAACACCTGAGTCTCCTCTGCACAATAAATGCAAATTACTGACTACTAAGTAAGGGTAACAGTTATAGAACAATAAAATGTTATAACATGCAAAGTTGTAAAATATTCCATACCTAAGCTCCGCTTGTTGCAAATCAGACTACCTTTCACACGTCCATTTAGTGCCCGAATGGAGTAATTCCGCGTGAAAATTCTTGGCAGCAATGAGAATTTGTGGGAACATCACCATAAAAGGTTCCATCACTCCAGAAATGGAATTTTCCGGGACAACTGTTCTATAGCAGTCATACATGATGAGCTTGCAGAGAGTTACGTCCGCCTCCACCATAACCCAATGCTGTGATACTTCGTCCACCAGCAACGGAAAAAATATTCTGTCACAACCTGCCCATTCCTTACCAGCAAAGATCGGAAGATCGCCCCTAACGTATTCCATTAAGCAATCTGCTACTTGGGGGTTCTCACTTTGACTACATGCCATGTGCCCTTCCTTAACGGCATCTGCAAATTCTGCGTCCAACACCACAACATTATGTGCATAGTGCTTCTTGCAACGCCCCTGCCGCTTTCTAATTCCAAACAGGCAATCATTCATGTGCTGCATACATGAAAGTAATTTTATTAAATTTAAATTAAATTGAAAACAATGCAAATAATTAATGTTCCACCTTACCATTGCATTCAACTTTTCGTTTGACCCACTGAGAGTTGTGTAGTAAGACAAGCTGACCTCTCCGTAAGGTGTTTTTGGGATTTCCTCTAAGGGTATCTTCTTCCTCTTCAGTTTTGCAATCACATCCTTATACACCTGGGTTGTGGATTGATCAGGCATAAGAAGAGGGTTCAACTTTTCTAAGTTCCCTTTAAGTCTCCTCTTCTTCTCCTTCGTTGCTTCGTTGTCCCGCTCGTGTATAACAGGAGCCGAGACTTTCGTCGAGCTTGATTCTTCTCTCTCCCGCTTGCTTGTGCCAGGATTCTTTGTGGCAGCCCCCTCCTCTTTGTGGCCCTTGTGGGAGGCTTCTTTGTGTTAGACTTCACCTTTTTTGCAAGACACTTACTTCTAGTAACTCTAGCTGGAATTTCCTTGGCCTTTTCAACAACAGCCGGCTCATGGACCTCTTGGTTCACCTCAACTACTTCCTTCTCCACGGACTGTTCCTTTTTATTCACATCTTCCCCTTCATTGCCTTCCTCACCAACTACTTCTTCATTCACTTCTTCAGTCACATTTCCTTGTTTGTTCACTTCAACTACAGCGGGCACACCTTCTTGTCCAGCTGCCACTCCTTCTTCTTCTTGTTGTTTGTTCATTTCCTCTAAAACGGCTACTCCAATTTGTACAACATCAACTTCCTCTCCATCATCTCCACCAGTGGGAACTCCCACTTTTTGTTGGTTCCCTTCCATTTCCTCCTCGGGCACTTCTTCTTCTCCGTTCACTTCAACTCCAGTCGCCACACCTTCTTGGTTCAACTCCTTCTCACCAACATCCGTCACATTATCGAACATGTCCATGTCATCTTCGTGGTTCTTCTGTTTGTCCTGCCCAGGAAATGATGCTTCAGAACCTGCTCGGAAGTGGTTTGATGGACTGTCTTCATTTTGTCGGGCTGACAGAGCTCCCATGATCGCCTCAAATTGTGTCTTCTGCACTTCCAGCACACTTTTCACATCAGCCTGCACTGACAGGACCTGGTTCTTTAGCAGCTCAATTTGCTCCATAACAGCCTTGTAAAGTCCATCATCGGACTGTGGGTGTGACGTAGGAACCTGAACCTCCTCTGGTGCTGCTGGTGGAGTTGGTGGTGCCACATGGACGGTCTGATCTTCTGGAAATGAAACAACATAGCCTTGCTCCATCTTTTCCACCATGTTGTCCAACAATTGATTCGGATGTTCTTCTTCTTGGTTCACGAATTCTTCCATCCAAGGCTGCTTCCAACAGACTTACTATTTCCTGAGCACAAAGACGAATAAAATTTAATACGTGCAAAGTTTATATGAAAACGCATATATTATATGAAAATTAAATTCCTAACCTCCGGTGAGCTTTGTAAGAGTGCTTCCCTAACAGCACTGTAAGACGGATTTCTACTCCACGTTGTCTTCCATTTTAAAATTCTAGGCAAGTCTACGCCGAAGTCTTCACGAATTGTTGCGAACTTCGTTGCTAATGATGGTATGCATTCAAATGCAAGTACCTACGACAAAAGATACAAATCATAAGAGACATCATGTACACTACGATATTAAAAAAATATTTGTGTGAAGTATTAGTTACTTACTGTGAGAGGAATAAAGAAGCCGGCATATGTCATACTACTCTCATTTCTTGGGTTCTTCTGAGCCACCAACATTTTACTTCTCAACTTCTTTGCTTTTATCTGTTTTAGTAGATAACTGAAGGACAGATTACCCCAAGGGTATGCGTAGAACATCTTCAAGTTATCCACTAAAGTCAAATACTTGCGATCCAGCTTATGGAAGCGTATGCCCAATGGCATCAATACTCCCCCGATGATCAACAGCAAGCAAACCCTAATAATATCCCAATTAGGCTTCGTAGAAGGCCTAACCTCCATTTGTTCGCCAACCAACTGGGTCAATTTCTTCTCTAAGGTCAACATACTAGCATCTAGTGTCGGGAAGTGTTTCGAGGACAAAACTTTGGACTTCATTTGTTTTTTAAAAAGTTTATCATCGGGAAAAGCTCCACACTTCAGCCCCGATATTAAACAGAATTCCTTTAAAGAAAATCTGACCTGTCTTCCTTGGACCAAGAACCAGATTTCGGACGACCGGTCCAAGTCAATTTGTCGAACTAACAGAGACCAAGGAATTTGACAAGAATTGTCACCACTCGGTTGGATGTCCATCAAATGACCAAATGGAGCTTTTTTAAGGGTGCGAAGGTGGATTTCTTCATCACTTAACCTCTCAAGTTCTCCTTTGATGAACTTAAAAGTTCCCCCTACATGACTCTTCACTGATATCTTGCAATCGAAATGTTCATTCTCGGCCAAAATAGGTTTAAACTCCGACAACTCAATTTGGACTAATCGTGCATTATCTAGGCTTGCACTTGAACTTTCACCCTAATCATAACTTGGAATTTCTCCGTCGAAGGAAGTTGACCTAGAACTTTCATTTTCTTCACCATTTGAGTTTTGCCTACTCTCTAGGGATGATAAACTTGTCTGGTAGGGTGCAAACAAGTAATTACAGTAACAGAAAACAATTCATTTCAAATTGAACTGCAAAACTATAAACACACTTCATTTCAAATTGAACTTTAATTCCCAGATTGCCAACCATAACCGCCATAAATTTAATGACCTAACAATCTATTCTAGAGTCGGCATTAGTTCTTCGGCGACCCAATAAAAAGGGTAGATATTTTGGTTTTGTCGAATTCCACCTTCAATCATCTGCTCAAAAAGTCATTGATGTATTCAATGGTTTGAAGTACAAAGGGTACAAGTTTTTTGTGGCCTTTGTTCGGCCGGAAAAGGAACCCTTCCCTGTCAAAGTAGATTCTGGCTCAAAACAGAGTATAGTGGCAGTAGAACAGAGCATTGGTAGCAAAGCGTGTCAGGGTCCTATGGTGCAGGAGAAGAGGTCTTGTATGGAGGACGGGATGCTGCTGAAGTTATTGATGTCCGGTGACCGGAGGTCGACAACGGTGGCTGACTGGTTGTCGGAGGTGGTTCGGCTACAGATCGCGAAACAGCTTCCTTCCCGTAATATCCGTGATACTCGTTCGCACGCGGGATACGATGTTGGCGCGCGGATCACGGCTGGTGATACTGTGGCTGTTAGGGATCTTGGTCACGCGATCCCTAATCTTCCGGTTTCTGAGATGCAGCCTGAGGTTGAAGACGCCACTGTTGGGCACGCGTTACTACGTGGGCTGGGCCATGTCCAAGGTAGTTCGGCCCAGGCTGTTGTGCTCCCTCTCCAGCAGCGTCATGTTTTGGGCGAGCATCTTGATGCTTCGGGCTCTAATGTAGAGGCCCACTCGGGCAGCTGCTGGGTCCGACTGTGGGGACCTCAGAATTGTGTGAAGCCCAAGCTCAGGTGGGCAGTGTTGTTGTGTCAGGCCCAGCTGAGAAGGTTTTTGTGGGTGGTGTGGTGGCAGGAGCTTCGGTTTCGGTTAGCAACGGGTTGGAGGTTCCGGTGGAAGCGGAGGAGAAGGAAAGTAGTCCATGGAAGGACGTCCTACTTCAACCCCGTCAAAGTCGGCCTTCTACTTTTACAGTTGTTACTCGTTCGAGAGCTCGTTCTTTGACCCGAGAGCGTGCTATTAAGACAGCGCCTCCTGTCTCGTCCTTATGGAAATCATCTCATAAGGCTCGACAAAAATCAGCTCAGTAGTTCTTTGTTTTGTTAGTTTTGTGCGTTCTGTTTGGGTTCTTTGGGATAAGGATTACCTTATAGTTCCCCCTTAGTAGAACTCCTCTGTAAGCGTGTTACAGGTCTTCAGACCTTTTTCCTTGTACCTCCTTGGTGCAGGGCATTCCGACTCCTTTTTTGGTTTCGGTCTTATCAATAAATTTTTCGAGCTTATAAAAAAAACAATCTATTCTAGAATATCAACTCCCAGATTGCGAGCCAAAACAACCCCTGATTTTACGACCTACGAATCCCCTAAACCGTATCTAAGCATATCAAATAAACCCCCCTAAATTTCTACATTCAAACAGGAATTCAACGTAGCTACACGACAATTAAACACAATTTCACCCAAATTTCAGCCTATCTAAGCACAAGCAGGGAATGGAAACCGAGAACAGTTAGGGCTTACTTACCATCTCATCTCCGACAATACTTGTAGCTCATGGACAATGGCCGGAAACTGGAACTCGATCCTTCGACCTTGCTGGAGAAGAACGGAGACGATTCCTTGCTGGAGATCAGTTGGGTCGAAGGTTTCTGGGTTTTGGGGGGGTTTTGGTTTGAGTCGAAGAAGAAGAAGAAGAAAATAGAATTGAAGGAGGGAAAAATGACACAGCTTAACTTAAGTTGTTTCACTTTGAAGTTGAAATTGACTAGGATAATTTGAAGAGCTGACATGGATAGTTCGAAGATGACAAGGCAATTTTGTTGAAGTGCAAAAAGGGCACAACTGTAATCTCATGCATTTTATTGATAAAAAGAAAATAAAAAATAAAAGAAATAACTTCAGCTAAATTACGGGGTCTGCCACCGTAAGACTTTGCTAGAAAAAGGCCATTTGGGTAATATGGCCCTCCAACTCCACACACGACCTTCCAGATCTGAAGGGGCAAAGGGAGATTTAAGGGAGGTTCATTAATTATAAAATTAATTTTTTAAAAAAAATCAAAATTAATAAAAATAACTTATAAAATCAGATATATATTAGGGGCATTTTGGGTATTTTTGAAAAAATGAGCAGTAAACTAACGGATCTGACTGACAGAAGGGGTTTTCAGTTACGAGTTGAAACTTCAGGGTCCGCATCAGTTAAATTTAAACTTCAGGGTATTCATCGGTTAAACGTGCATACTTAAGGGTATGCATTTGTAGTTTACCAATATTGAGTCTCATTGGATTTAACAATATTGAAACTCGGGGGTACTAGTATACATTACAAACGGTAAAGGTTGTGTAAGAAACCAAGACTAACTTGACTAAAATACAAGTCAAAATAAAAAAGAAGGTTTTTTTCACCTCAATACCCCAACTATTAATTTTTTTCACCTCAATACCCTAACTATTTTTAATGGCACCTCAATACCCTAGAATGAATTTTTTTTCATCTCAATACCCTAACTATTTTTTGTGGCACCTCACTACCCTACAATGCATTTTTGTGACATTAAAAACTGATTTTTTTAAAGAAATTTTGAAAACTAATGACATGCTTTTAAAATTTTGATTGTTAGTGAGTGCTATTATGGAATTTTTAAGTGTTTTCATCCAAAAATGAAAAAAAAAACATTTTAGGGTATTGAGGTGCCACTAAAAATAGTTAGGGTATTGAGGTGAAAAAAATTAATAGTTAGGGTATTGAGGTGAAAATTACCCTAAAAAGAAACCCTTCAAAAATTAATGCAATAAGTATGTAAGTTTTATTTCATGATTAAAGAATACAATTAGTATAGATGACTTTATATACCTATCATATGGAGTTGTATTGTCCAGGCTTTAGAGAAAATGATTTACTCATAAAAGATTGAGATGCTTACCAATAATGGGTATAGAGATGCTCAACAGAGAGTCCATACTACAAAGAAATTATTACACACAGGAAATAGAGATACTCAACAAAGAGGAAAGACCAAAAGGCATGAACATGAATGATTGTTTGTTTGTGATTCCTTAGTCACAAATCAAAAGGATCAATAGGCACGAGTTTGTTTATAAGATTCTTTAAGTTTTAAAGAGCAACAATAGTTAAATGAACTTGGACATATATCATGAGGTAACCGAGAGAATGTGTTGACCTTGTCATATTTTGTTTGTTTGGTTAATTGGTGGGTTTCGATATCGAATATCCTTAGTGCTAGAAAATTCTCACCTAGATACTACCTTGCGTCGTTAATGTTGGTTCAGACAGTTTTCTTATCTTTGGTTATATATGATTAATGCTAGTTGGAGTCTAAAAGATGATGATAGTAAATATCTATATACACGAGTTCACATATAAGCTAGCATAATTTGGTGTAATTTTCTAGAACTATTTGAACCTACCATATCTAAACTTGACATGAAAATATATTGAATATTTTATATAGATATAGAATTCTAGACATTAAATCCTATCCATCGAGGGTGTCTTGTTAGAAATTAATCTTTGTCACCTATTTTAGATTTTTTAGTGTTATAAATAGACGTTGATGCTTATTTTCTCAATATGATATAGTATAATACTTCTATGAACAAATTTACTTATTATAATTTTCATAGGAAAAAAAAAACATCGATCAAATTCTCGCTTAAGACCCCAAATATCATTGGGCCGGCCCTGTATACCACCAATAGCTGTCGTTGGAGGCCAGATTTTGAAAAGAAGTTTTATGATATAGTCAGGGAAAGCAGTGATTTTGGGAAGGTGATGGATAAGACTCAAATAGGGTACAAATGGTGAACCAACTGGAATTTTTCTCTTTTGAAAAAATAACTTCATAGCTTGATTATTGGTAATGGAATGCGAATAGACACCATGTCTAATGCTCCCTCGCGGATTATGTACGACATACTTGGATAATTACTGAAAATATTCTCTATTCTCATCCAAATCACCAAAATCAAATGTGAGGGTAGATTGAATTACTAGTTGTAGCACATCCCAACAAGGAATCAGACCGTGTTTGAGCTTGAAGTAGCAATCTTTTTCAGCATCAGAATATGCCTCAGTGCGGAAAAGCTCCAGATCCTCCCGAGTCTGATAACTTTGAATGGTCGTCCGATCAGTTGGACGAGTCACAACTCCCGTTGCTTGAGAGGGTAAGCTCCCAATCGGACTCTCAGGGAAGCTCTCACCTGGGACACAGCTGGATCTCGGAGGATTAGAGGATCTGCCAGCACCGTAGTTTTTAATAGGTGCTCGAGGATACAATGCAGCACGAAGCCTCTTGAAAACAACTTCGGATTTTTCTTCGAGAAGCTGCTTGAAAACAGGTCCGGGTTCTTCCTCGATGCCCAAGATCTCTTCAAAGGTCGGAGGTCCGGTTAACCCACAGTCGTTGTTGAACTGATCTCGAGAGTAGCTGGACCAATAAGATATTTGTTGCTGCAAAATTTATTATTATTAGTCGACTAATTGTAGTGTGACGAGTTCCAAGAAGCGGCCGGGTAGCCGAGGAATTCCAAGCTTGTGGGAGCGATCCGGTCCGAAAGCGGATCTCCCGGAAGCGATTTTTAATCCTCTGGACCTATGTTCAATTCCAGCCGCTCTCCCTTGCTTCACCGCTGTGGATAGACTGAGAATAATCTTTCTTCCAACTATGGCCATATTTCCCTGCCCTCGAATCTATGAGGGTGACTGCCCTAGATCGAAACTATGAGGGTGAGGAGGCGATGCATTGGTTTTATCGGTACTCCCATCCCGTAACCCTAGTGGGCTTTACACGACCCGCATTAATCTTCGGGTTTTGAGGGCGGGCGGGTGGGCCGGAGAAGAAATGAGAGAATATATGAAATAAAAAGAGGAAGGGGGTAGAGATTAGAGAGACGTTGAGAGGAAGGTGAGAGGTGAAGTAGTTCGTGGAATACAACTTATTTCAAGACCTACAAACCACCATTCTACTCAATCAACATACTGGTTTGATCATCCGATTTGATTATCCGGTTTGACCAATTATACATACATTTACACTTATACTTAATTTTTGAAGAATTTTAGACGTGGGAAAAAGTTTGTTGACATGTGGTCAATGGAGTGTAACCTCAACACTCAAATACATACCCACACTCCACAACTATCCCCACATACAAATCACCCTATTCCTAACACCAACTCTGCAGCCACAACTATACAGCCACCTGTACCTTCCCAGCGTACGTTAGCCCAAACCCATACACCACCACTAAAATAGGCCAACTTCTCTGCAACCAGACAAGCCGCGCCTCTCTCTCGTCACCGCTAGTAGCTATTGCTATTGCTTGCCACTCCACAAAACATCTCTCGCTTACTTCGTTCCTTCCACTGCTCTCTCCTTCGCTATGAATTCACCTTCTCACTGACCCAATTCACTCGCTACAAGATGGCTTCTCTGCAGATTCTCAAATCGCCCCTCTCCCAGGTTCCCGTTTCTTCCCACTCCAGTTTTTCTGGGAAATCGAACTGGGTTTCGAGTTCCCGGAAAAGAATCCTCAAGCTCCGAGGTTACCGGAGGTCCTGGAGCTTTCTGGGAAAAAGGCTCAGAGTTAGCTGTGGCCCTCAAGATGATGATTCCCAGAGCAACGGTATGTTAATTAATGTTCACATATTTACCGCTTTTGTGTTCGACTGAAGTTATGATTACAATTGTTTCGGTCACATTTACATATATATGGTATGGACCAATTTTGTTTGAGAGCTTTTGGAGGTGTTTGCAGTGGTGGTTCTGGTAATGGAGTCTTAAAGTTTGAATCTTCTTAGTGCCTCACATGTCAAGTTTTTGTGCTTAAGGTGAAGAAGCTCCTGAGTCATTGTTTATGAAGGAGTTGAGGAAGAGGGGCATGACTTCCACCTCATTGCTTGAGGAAACCGACAGAGGTAACTCCAGTGTAGAGGATGAGATGAGTGGGGTTGCTGATAGAAATGCAGTGTCAACTGAGATTGAGAAAAGCTTGGCTAATCAGAGGGAGCGTTCCATGGCATTGAACAGTGAAGGCCTTGAGGTTAATGATACCTTTGTTTATATACCATCCCTTATGTTATCTTCAAGTTAAGTAACTTGAATTCCGGGTTTTGATCATTCTGAATTTGCAAAAGCTGGTGAAAGATAGTATTTGGTGCAATATCTAACTGGTTACCTCGTGTTTTCATTTCCTAGACACGTGGTTTTACCATTAGTGCTTGTGATTTGGTCATAGATGTTTCGGTACTTCGTGCAGGCTATAATCAAAGAGGCAGAGAAAAAATTGGGAATGTAAGAGACATACAAATCTAACAAATATGTGGAAACTGAAAATACAAGTATAGTGCAGAATACATAACACATTTTATTTATTTTATATTTTACTTCATGGGGCGTGACTTGTGAATTCCATTGTTTAGGTTTGATGCGACATATGTATCTTGGTATTAATAGTGAAACACCTATATGTGTAACTTGTTCACCATGAACTTATTTGATAAGTATTATGGTTGGTGGTCTTGAGAATGATTTTAGGATGCAACATATCAAACGACTTCTATATTTATGCTAGTTACTGTTTCTTGTAACTGGTTATGGTTTGTTTATGATCATTTACGGATACTAAGAAGGCTTCTGAATCTACTTCAGGGGTTAATTCCTCGTGCTAAGGCTCTGCTAACACTTGGTGTCACATTCTTTCTGGCGTTCGGGCCATTGATCCTCATAACCGTGGCATTCTTTTCTGCTGTTTATTTGGTAATCTCCTTCTCAGCCTTTCATGTATTTGTTTTATTTTCATCAACTATGTATTATGCCTATGCAGATATACATCAACATAGCATCTTATTAGTTTATAAGATATTCTACTAATCTGTAATATTTTTAAGAAATCTTGTGAATACTAATCCATTTTCCCCCACCGTTATGCAGTATTTTGGCCAATCTTTTGTCCACGACGCAAGCAATATACGTAGCACCCCGCCCCAATATATTGATCCTTATTCGCTTCTGGATGACGAGAGGATTTCATAAATGGATCCTTGTGTAAATTGAAGAACAGATATGTTTCCACAAACCAGTTTCATGCAGCTCATATACGAATTTTAATTTACTATTCCTTACCCTTTTTTATTCCTTTCATTGTACAAACCCTTATGTATAAAGAACTTTTTCTGATCATACAATTACAATATTTAGGATACTCTTGTGAATGGGCACCATGGATTTATACAACTCGAGCAAGGAGAGCGCACCTAATAATAAAGTTGATCTCATTTGCCCTATGTATCTCATTTGCCCTAATTCTAGTCTTCAAAGCCTTTTGCAACATATTCCTTATGTTATTTTTGTTTGAATTTATTAGTTTGTTTAAATTATCTTAATTTATTCAACTATTTTATTGTTGTCTTTAATATCTATATTCCTTTTGTTATTATATATATAGGAGCGGTATCAAATGAGAACCGATCTTTATTATGCAAACTACGGACTCACAAGAGAGCGACACGTGTCCTATTCGTGTGCGCGCACACCTCCTGGTCATGCGCTCGGGCTTTGGTACTCCTCATGCAAAGCGTTGATACCCCTCCATACAAATGCTAACACGTGTCCTTTTTCCGCGCATGCAAAACGCTGGGACCAATGCGCAAATGCTAGTACATGTGGTACCATCACCCGTGTATATAAAGTACCAGCACTTGTGCATGTAATGTACTTGCACCACCCCGCAATGCAAAGCGCTGGTACCTTCCATACAATACCGACACGTGTCCTTTTTCGCTCATGAACAGTGATGGTATGTGGCACCACCACGCCTGTGTACATAGAGTACCAGCACCCGTATATATAGAGTACCAACACCCGTGTATGCAAGGTACCAACACCTGTGTATGCGATGCAGTCCATATCGTATAGGTATTTAATTCGTAGTTTGAGAACCTGAAAAGGAGTCAGTGTCAGAATTCGACAACACCCTAGTATTTTTTGGGTGGAAACGACCTTCCGAGCAAGACTCACAGTTACGCCGTGATGTACGATGTTTTTTGTCCATCCGAGGTCATCTAGAGGGTTAAATTCGTATTTTTAAATTCCGGGTGTTTATTTCCTTTTTGTTTAGGGTGTTCTTATTCTCTTTATTCGTATTAGGACTTTGGAATTACTTTACTTACTGTATTAAGACGTTGGTGTTTAGTTTCGCTATATAAACACACGAGGCTTTGATTCTAAATAAGTTTTCTGAATTAATAAATATTCTACTAGCACTTGTGTGTACTGTACCAACACTTATGTGTCTATTGTACCAGCAACTGTGTGTTGTACCAACACCTGTGTCTTCGAGGTACCAGCACCTTCTTATGAGTTCCCAATTTGCACAATAAGGGTGATTTTTATTGTTTAACTTCCCTATGTATATACATCTCATAAATTTATTAAAAAGGGACAGTTTTCTGATAGGAAAGCGTTTTAGGGTCTGACGATCAGAACACGATTACAAAAAAGCATAACCTTATAAGACAAAAAAACGATACAACCCAAATCATTCCTAAGAGAAAAACGAAATCAACTACAATCGGTCCGATCTTTGGAACCAACAAAAACCTTCTCCTTGACCGAACGAAGGTCTAAGCCTTAAAAGTCGCTTGATTCCAAACATCTGTAGCCGAAGGTACAGTTTTGATAGCACGTTCTCGACTCATAGAACGAGTTGTAGGGATGGAAGAGTAAACCACAGTACCAAAGGATGAGTATTGCTTAATAACCCGACCCTTAACTGTCGAGGGATGGAGGAGGGCATCCTTCCAAAGGCTATGTCACGCCCTAAATGCGGTTTTGACCAGACTCGAGACGTGAACTTAAAAGATTAATAAATAAAAAAAATTTAAAGGAAATAAAGTTTAAAGTAATAATAACTTATAACCATAAAATGATAAAAGAGTCACAGCTCATAGATCCAGTGTTAAAGTTTAATTTAAGAAAAACACAGTACGTCTCTAGACAAGCTAGCCTAGGACCCTCGGAAGCTCCCAAGCATCGAGCATCCAGCTAGTACGAATCCCGCTCAAGACCTGGAATACAACAAGGTAAGGGGGTGAGCTTTCGCTCAGTAGGAAAAAGTAGTAAAGTAAAGGAAATCTCGTTTTAACAATAAAATCGATTAGCACAATTATCCAACGAACATTAAAAGATTAACAAGAATTACAATACTTCAAGGAAGGTGACAATCAAGGGTATCAACGGAAAGACAACAATTTAACAAAGGATCAATTAGAGAAGCACACAAATACCGAAATAATAAATATCAACCCACGACTCTGATCCGTACGCTGACTGGTACATCATATCAGATTGCCCCTTGGTTCAGAGGAGACACATGCCGTCAGGACTTCCCGAAGCATTCCCTTGGAATGCATATCGTCGGAGGTCCCGGAAATGTCTTCAAAGGACCACAGATCATCGGGGTGAAACCAACAATAGTAACATATGGTACCAGAAACGCATATCGGCCTATATATCTTCCCGGAACTACCCCCTCGGGGTAAACAGCCACACGCCATACCAGAAACGCACATCGGCCTAGACGTCTTCCCGGAAACGCACATCGGGGTACATAATCGTATACCATACCGGAACCGCACATCGGACTAGGTATCTTCCCGGTATGTCCACCTCGGGGTTCACGCTCACATCGTACCGGAACCGCACATCGGTCTAGATGTCTTCCCGGTATGTCCACCTCGGGGTGCACACTCGAAACACATAAAACACACAATACAGTCACACACAATGTCATACCAAGCTTACCATCAAGACTTACCAACCACGTATCATTGGTCTATCACTCACCCGATCATATCCTTAGGCACAACCAATTCACATTCAAACATCCACTCAATCAATCAATCATAACACGGATCAACCATTAACATCACGATCATCATAGTTCAATCAGTCTAATTTGACTCTTATCTTATCCTAAGAATGGAACATGCATCGACCTTAAGGCGAACCAACATCAGTAAATACAATCCACAAGAAATCCTAAGGCTCGACTTGGCCATTCTACCAGCACAACAATTTCCAAAGATATTGAAAGCGATTAATCTAGTGAATCACATCCTATATCCATACTAAGACTCGTCCGGTTATTATTATAATTGAAAAGCGGTTATTTTAGTGAATCACATCTTATATGCAAACTAGGACCTTTCCGGTTATTAATTATCCTATAGGCATACTATTAGCATTCTTAAATTAGGAGTGGAGTTTACGACTTTTCCCTACCTCAAGAAGAACAAACAACTACATATCCTAGTTGCTGACGTCCGGGCCTACCTCCGGTCTTCTCGGGCGAAGTCAAAGTCTGAATTTAACAGGTAAAAGTGGTAATCAGTCCCGGTACAGGCCGAATTAGTCCTCTAATTTATCAATTTAGTCCTTTAAATTCTCCATTTTAAATTATTTAAATTAAATAATTAAACTGCCCGACCCGGATCCGACCCGAATCTGAAAACCGGACCCGAATCCGACCCGGTCCAGAATCCAGACCCGACGCGGACCCGGCCCCAAACCCGACCCAGATCCGGCCTGGAATCCAGTCCAGAGACCTGGGCCTGGCCCAAAGCCTGCACTGGCCCATGGTCGTCCTGGCCCAATGGCCTGTCCTTGGCCCAAACCCGTGGCTCAGGCGAGTCCGAGCTCCAGCCTGGCTCGAGCCATCTCCGACGAGGTCTCCGGCTTCGTCAAGGCGGTGGACGGCGTCAGGTGAGCTCGGTGGGGGGAGAAAAGGTCGCTGGGAGGGACGCCAGGACTCCGGCGAGCCTGTGGTCGTGGCGTCAGTGGCTGGAGAGCGACCCAACCTCCTCTCCCGTCTCAGATCTGACGAGCACGCGATATTCTACCATAATCCCCGATAAGCAGGTTCGAATCCTTCAAAATCTCTAACACCTCCGATGGCTGACCACTAGGCTCCGTGAGCTCAAGAGGGCCTTTTAAAAGAAGGATTGGATCCAACTCGGCCAAATGGGCCTCAAGGCCATACGTACCAGACCCATCCACTTTCGACCTACAGAACTTGGCAACCATTTGAGCATACCTACAAGAAAAAATTCAACCATCGACACACTTGAACCCGTAGAAGTAACTCCTGGGACATCCAAAGGTGGGCTTGAGTCCACCATCCCATCAACAAGAATACTCAAACCTTGGGCCTCTGCTAATACCATTGATGTCTCCGGGTTAAACGCGATCACATGTCTCGCACACTCCGGGATTACTTGAACAAGTGGATCGGAAACAACAACTGAATCTGAAGCAACAACCATATAATTAGAGTTTGAATTCGAAACTGATTGATTCAAACTGCATGTGGATCATGCAACTGATCCGCCGGAAAGTGTCACTAGCGAGTTAGCATCCACTCGTTGTCGGATTTGGGAAGCCGAATCAGCTGATTGAGGACTATCAACATTCCCCACCCCCCAAAGTCCTGCAACACGTTCACGGAGTTTCTGAGTTCACCTACAACAAGTTTGCTGGAGCTCTGTTCATCAACTCCGATGCTCAATTTTGGAAAGATTTTCATCGACTGAGGTTTTGATACCGAGCAATGGCTAGAAACAATATGTAGGCATTAAACTTAAATCCATTAAGGCTGGCGACTACTGATTCTCCTCTTCCTTCGAGCGATAACGAACGAAGTTGAAAAATTGTCCCTTACGGTTTGGCCGGAGCAAAACAGGAGAAACTAAAATAAACCAAACGACCTAAAGACATTACACACCCAACTGATCTTTTTTTCGTACAAAGAATTGCAAATGAAGACTTCATTCTCTTTTAGACGGAACTTCGGGACCTTCGAACGGTGAAAGCCTTGTGAACCGGAAGTCAGATTATGTACCTGCCTCTTCTTACCAGAGTGCTCACCATTATGTCTAACCAACCCACCTGAATCAAAAGGGGCAGAGACGACAAACGACCCCAACCTCCTTAACAGTACTGCAACCTCCTCCCCAGCAGTCTTAGGTGTTGGGGAGAATCTAGCCTATCAAGGAGGAGCATACAAGAAGAAGTCCATAATATACACATTGGCCACCACACTTGACCCAAAAGACTAGCCTATCAGGTCATGGGTCCAAGGTGTATATCAAGTCTTTCTTTGTCCCTTAAGTATCCGATGTGGGACTCCTGACTCACATGTGGACACACCTAACAATCTCCCCCTCTACATTGAGTCTCATCACATCAGCTTGCTCGCACTCCTAAGCCCAACTTTTACCTGTTCTACTAAATCACATACGGGTCCACTTCATCCTATTTGGGCCCACCACCATGAGAGCAGCGATCATGGTATCCTGGTGTTTCTGGCCCTAGGAGATGTACCCCGACTCGCTTCCTGGGAGAGTCCACAGAACCAGGCTCTGATACCACTTGAGACGCCCTGGCAGGACTCCCTCGGTCCCTCAGGCGCGCTCGGCACCTGGACCCTTGGCGTAGGTCCCAAAGGGCCCGAGTTCAGTCGTTCGAGGATGGTGCCCAGCGGAATTGGCACATCCTATCGTTGAAGAACGATAGGAGACACTCAAAGCAAGGGACTATCGCACCTTAAGAGAACGGGACAACAAACCATAGAAGATGTCGTTAACGCACTCATCCGGACGTAGGCGAAAAGGGCTGGCAAAAAAGGTCGTGACATACTCCCCCACCCAAGCTCTCGTCGTCCTCGGTGAGGACCGTCAACCCGGACTTGACCATCCCTTGTTTGCATCCATCGCTGACGGCTCTTTCCCTTGGCCAACTTGCTCCCCTGGCGCTCTTGCCTCCCTCGCCTTCCAACGGTCCGTAGCGTCCTCAGGCACCCGGTGCCCTACGGGTTAGCAGCCCCGGGCTCGCACCAACCAGGCGCTTCTCGCACAAAAGTGCCTACCTCGGCACACACCAACGACCTCGTGGTCTTCACGGAACATCCTAGTGCCTATGTGTTGGCAACGTTCACCTCGTCAGCATTGCGCCCTGCACTCAGCACTCCGTCTCGTGCGGTCTGCCATGTTAAGTGGTATCAGAGCCTGGTTCTGAAGACTCTCCCTAGAAGCGGGTCAGGGTATATCTCCTAGGGCTAGAAACACCAGGATACCATGATCGCTGCTCTTCTTGTGGTGGGTCCAGATAGGATAAAGTGGGCCCATATGGGGTTAAGTAGAATAGGTAAAAAATGAGGCTTAGGAGTGCGAGCAAGCCGATTTGATGAGACTCAATGTGGAGGGGAGATTGTTAGTGTGTCCACATGTGAGTCAATAGTCCCACATCGGATACTTAAGGAATAAAGAAAGACTTAATATACACCTTGGACCCATGACCTGATAGACTAGTCTTTTGGGTCAAGTGGGATGGTCAACGTGTATATTATGGGCTTCTAGTTGTGTGCTCCTCCTTAGTAGGCCTAGTTCTCCATAATATTAGGCCCCGATGGATTGAGCTCCCCGGATCGATCAACAATTGCGTCGGATCCTACCGTTTTGTCTAGGCCATAATATTGTCGACCACGCCGTTTTCGTCGATGCCGACGCCGTGAACCTCTACCAGAATCACGAGCCCAGGACACCGCCTATGACGTCTTAACCAAGGTTTTAAAAACCTGGCGAACGTGATCTGCACCTCCCCTCGTGGCTGAAGAAAATGCATTCCCAGAAACAAGTTGATAATACTCGCCATACAAGGATATCAGCTCCGAGCAGAAGGATGAGAAGGAAATCATAGTAAACTAGCTCAGTAAACTTTTCCCTTTGTCTTATAATTACCTCACGTTTTGTTCGTTGATTTTCGTGATAGTCTGAACGTCCGTGATCCTCCCCTTGACTCCTTATGTTATTATATATGATTCAAACACGTATATTAACTCCTAGTTTGTTTTATAGGAGAATTTTGTTCCCGAGTGTTCCTTCTATATGTAAATTTTTTTAATACAAATCGAATTATATCGATCTCAAGTCTTAAAAATCGTATCACCACATTGTAGAAGACGGGGTTGAGCAATCAAATCTCATTGCTGCCAAAGCATTTGCTACTTCTCATTTTCCGTCTATGTTCTATTTTGACAAGAGAGAGAGAGAGATTCAGGCTATCATATCTCCTCCTCGACTCTTTCCTTTGTCGATGTGAATCATTTAGAGTTCCCTTTCTCTTAGGAGGAGATTTGTCTTGCAACGGAGATAAAGCCCTAGGCCTTGACAGTCTCAATCTCCTCTTTTTCAGGATCACTTGGCACATTATTCGAGATGACTTTATGAGCTTTTCCCACTACTTTTTCACTACTGGACTAATCGGCAAAGGCCTGAATTCGATTTTCATTGTCCTCATTCCTAAAATTTCTTCCCCTAAAGAGTTCTACGAGTTTCCGCCCATTAGCCTTACCACTTTCACGTATAAAGTTATAGTCAAACATCTCTCCCTCCATATTCGCTCTGTTAGTAGTAGTCTTATTAGTAATACTCGGTCTTCTTGCATTGAGAGTCACCAGCGGGTTGATAGCATGATGGTGGCTAACAAAGTCTCAAGTGACATCCGTTGGAAGAAGAGGCGTGTGAATTTAGTCGAGCTTGATTTTGAGAAATCTTTTGACAAGGTAAATTGGTTGTTTCTTAAGTGAGTGATGATGGGTATGGTTTTGGGTCTCA
This sequence comes from Erodium maritimum, assembly GCA_963921825.1. NCBI lineage: Eukaryota > Viridiplantae > Streptophyta > Magnoliopsida > Geraniales > Geraniaceae > Erodium > Erodium maritimum. The sequence continues at coordinate 23,380,166 of OY997594.1, forward strand.
TTGGATTATATGGACTTTTGCTTGTTTTGAGGGTCACCCCTTCGTTCTGATTAACGGATCTCCTTCTACTCAGTTTACCATTCTTCGAGGCGTTAGTTAAGGGTGCTCTATCTCCCCCTTTTTGTTCGCCATTTTCGCCGAGAGCCTATATCAGGTTTTTTGAATATGGTACTAGATTGAGCTTATTTGGAGGAGTTTAGGTTGGAGCTGACATATGTGTCTCCTACCTCCAATTTACACATGACACGCTATTTTTGGAGGCTGATCCCCTACAACTTTATCACATTCGTACGCTGCTTCATTTTTTTGAGTTGATATCGGAGTTGTGAACCAACTTTCACAAGCCGATTCTTCCAACCTTTGCTATTTATGTGTCCTCCAGCTTATCTTTTTCCTTATCCTTTGATTACGACTTAGGTTACCTTCACATTACCTATCTAGGTTTTCAGCTTGGAGCTAACCCAAGGCATGTATGCTTTTGGAGCCTAGTTATTTCCAGTTGGGGTTTGGCAAGATCGTCTTCTCTCTTTCGGGAGTTTCCTCATCTTAATTTTGTCCACTTTAGCAGGCCTCCCAATCTATTACATGTTAGTTTTCCGAGATCCAAAATAGGTTTTTCTTCTTATAGAGAGGATCCAACGACATCTCCTTTGGGTTTTGTAATAACCACTCCCGGTCAACGCTAGTCAAACCTGCGAAAAACAGGAAAATTTAAAGATTTTCGACAAACACTTAAATGAACCTAAAGTTGACCCCGAGGGTCATACCGGACGTAAGTTGACCCCGCTATCGACCAAAGTGAGTTCCGGGGGACTCAGGGCAACTTTCTGGTCAGTTTGGGAAATGTTGACTTTTCGCTGGAAAAGTCAACCGAGCGACGTTTTGGTCCATTCGAGGACCGTTTTGGATCCAAAAAGCTTAGCCGTCGTCGTAGCGGTCTTATTTGAGCCGTTTCCTTGTAGCCCGCCAATTTTCGTATTTTCTTAGGAAAAGTGCCCGTTCGGGGCCCGAAACGTCTGATTTTCGCGAATTCGATTGGAAAATATCTTCTAGATATTCATCCAAAAAGGTTTGGGACCCACCTTGACACTTGTCAAACAAGTGGTGGTGTTAGGTTTTGGGGGGAAAATGAGAGGTGAGGGCTCTTAGGGGGGTTCGGCCAACACTAAAGGAAAAGAAGAAAAAAGAGAAAAGGAAGTGGCTTTTAGAGAGAGAAAGAGAAGGAGAAGAAGAGAGAAAAGAGGAGTTGGGCTAGGGTTTTGCATCTAACCCTTGGATCGTCTCAACGTTTGGAGAATCGGACTCCCCTCGTCTTCCTCTACGGTTAGTACTGAACCGTTTCCCGTTTTGTTAAATTTGGAAAGTTAGGGTTTGTTTAAATCTAGTATTTTATGGTGGTTTTGAGGTGTGGGGATCGTTGGAGACGTTTTGGAGGTGTTTGGGCCGAAGAGTCGAGCGTTTTCCGGTGACCGGAGGCTCGGGGGAGCTCCGGCCACCGTGTATGGTGGCTGGCCGAGCCTTGTAAGGGCTGGCCGGAGCTGGGCCGGACCCTGTGGGGGCTGGCCGGAGCTGGCCGGGCCTCGTGGAGGTTGGCCGGTTCTCGTGGAGGTTGGCCGAACCTCGGGGTGGCTGGACGGAACTAGGGCCAGCCACCACCTTGGTGAGCCGGGCCCTAAATGGCCTAGTTACCCTCGGCCAAGTTGGGCCGGGTGGGGCCCACGTTCTCGAGTGCTCGGGTTTAGTGTTCGGGTGGTTTAGAACGTTCCCCAGGTCTTTAATCCACAACCGGGTCGAAATTTGGAATTAAATTGGACAAGTTGTAATTAACGGGTTTTAGAAACTTGAAACGTTAATTAATCGACTCGGAAGTCGGAATTCGATTCCGTCAAGTGCATAGGAACCCTTTAATTATTCTAAGACCGTAGAAAAGAAAACGGAAATTTTCGGAGCCCCGGAAGGGTATTTACAAAACCCGGGCAGATTCGCCATGTCGGGCGAATCGGGCCTTTACGGGTCCTTTATCGACAATGTCGAGTAATTGGGAAGTTTGTGAGTGATCGACATTGTCGGGGTTACTTTTGGGCGTCGAGTTTACTGAATTCCAGTTTATGTCTGCGAGCTTATAAGTATTTAAAATCGTGTTCTTATTAGATCGTGCTGCAGATCGAGGGAAAGGAAAGCTAGGCGAATGACTGAGATCACGCCGGAGCTTGTTGGTTGGCTTTTGGAGAACATGCACGAGGTAGGGAAAAGTAGCCGGATCTCGGCCCTGACTAGGGAAAGTTAACAGTAGAAATGCATGTGACAATTGGGTGTCGTGGGTTAAGTAGGTTATCGAATATTAGAAATGCATGTGACACTTGGGTGTCGTGGGTTAAGTAGGTTATCGAAGGTTAGAAATGCATGTGACACTTAGTAGTGTCGTAGGAGTAGAGAACTTAGCGTTGTTAGAATTACTGGAGGCATATGACCATGCCCGGAGGTTGATTGCAAACTTATCGAGATTAGGAGTACTGGAGGCATATGACCATGCCCGGAGGTTGATTGTGAAACTGTTGATATTAGGACTGTTGGAGGCATTGGTTATGCCAGAGGTTGATTGTGTATTTGGTGTCTTGGGTGGCCATGAGAGCCTGTATTTTACTGTTGTGTCTTGGGTGGCCATGAGAGCCCGTATTTTACTGTTGTGTCTTGGGAGGCCGTGAGTGCCTGTGGGGTCGTTGAGCCCGTGAGTTACTGTTGGAGTGTCTTGGGAGGCCGTGAGTGCCTGTGGGGTTGTTGAACCCGTGTCTTCACTGTTGGTATGTCTTGGGAGGCCGTGAGTGCATGTGGGGTTGTTGAACCCGTGTCTTTACTGTTGGTATGTCTTGGGAGGCCGTGAGTGCATGTGGGGTTGTTGAGCCCGTGAGTTACTTTTGGTGTGTCTTGGGAGGCCGTGAGTGCCCGTTGGGTTGTTTAGCCCGTGAGTTACTGTTGGTGTGTCTTGGGAGGCCGTGAGTGCCTGTGGGGTTGTTGAGCCCGTGAGTTACCGTTGGTGTGTCTTGGGAGGCCGTGAGTGCTCGTAGGGTGGTTAAGTCCATGTTTTACTGTTGGTGTCTTGGGTGGCCATGAGTGCCTGTGGAGTGTTGAACCCGTGTTGTTGCTCTTTGTTGAACTTTGCTTGTGATTGTGATTGTGTTTTCCCGAGGTTAGTAACCCGACTTCGTGTCGGGGAGTGGTGTGGAATTCGGCAGGTTACGAGCATTCTTTGGCTGGCCTGATCCGTGCTCGAGTCTCGGCAGGTTACGAGCATTCTTTGGCTGGCCTGATCCGTGTTCGAGTCTCGGCAGGTTGTGAGCATTCTTTGGCTAGCATGATCCGTGTTCGCGTGACTGAGGGAGGTTACTGAGCAGCTGGTATGCGATCCTTTGTGATCTTGTTTGGTGTGCGATCCTTTGTGATCTTGGGTGTTGCGTGGTGGTTTTTTGAGTCCTTGGAAGAGGTCGTGATCGTTGTGTCGGGTCTACATTACGAGTCCGAGTGTTGAGTCTGTTGAGGAAAGTAACGGGTTGTGTGTTAGTCGTGTCCTTGAGTTTGGGGATTGTATTCCCGGTGTTGGGTTGGGTTTTGGTATTACCGGCATTGTCTGCTAAGTATGCCGTAGTCAGTTTGTTATCCGTGGTGGTGAGCGAACGCTCACCCCTAGCTGCTTTTCCTACAGGTACTGATCACAGGACGGACTAGGTGAGCTCTCAAAGCTTGAGGAGCTAGGAGCGGGGTCCGGGTTTTATCTTTTGAGTCTAGTGATGGATACCATGTACTTTTGTCCACTTGTTGGGACGTATTTTAAGTTGTAAATATTATTTTGATAAATTAAATGGCGACTTTAAAGTGTTGATTCAATTCGGGTTTCAAATGTTTTATCTTTTAAATGTCCGCGTCCCGAGTTCGGTTTACTGAAATTGGGGTGTGACAGCTTGGTATTAGAGCTCGAGGTTTCACACCTCGGACTGAACGTCAATTAGGTGGGGAAAGTCGAGTCATCAAAGTCCCGTTGTGCGTTGGGTACGCAGGTCAGAACCGTGTGTAGACCCGTTGTGTTTTGAGTCCTGTTTGTGTTGGTGTGTATGTGCAGTACGGGGTTACTGGCACACTGTTTGTGTGTTGCTGCGTGAAACATTTTTAAACTGTCGCGACTCGACTCAGGGGCGCCCCTGTAGTCGAGCGTGATGGTGTTGATATCAAGTGGGTACAATGTAGTTCGGGGACGCCTGGACCGGGTTGTAACTACCTGAGGTCAAGAAATGAGATTTTTTTTACTGAAGTGGAGAAAGTTTTAAAATTTGATTGGCCCGATGGGCGTGTTTTGATTTTGGTTGGCCCTGTGGGCGTGTTTTGATTGTTGGTTGGCCCGGTGGCCGTGTTTCGACTCTGTTTGGCCCTGTGGACGTGTGTGTAGGTTGGTTGGTCCGGTGGGTGCGTTTTGTTTTTGGTTGGTCCGGTGGGTGCGCTTTGTTTTTGGTTGGCCCGGTGGGCGTGGTTCGACCTTGGTTGGCCTGGTGGGCGGGTGTCGTTGTTGTTGTTCAATTGTTGGTCAAGTGTGTGCGTCGTCCAAAGTTTCTCTTTGAGGTTAAAAAGGAGTAAGGGCTTAGTTTAAGACGTTTGTGGAAAACAGGTCTGCGCAAGCGTCACGGATCCTGTCACGGATCAGTGACGGAACAGAGGATTTTGGCCATTTTAGGGCCTTTGTCACGGCACCGTGACCCCAACAGTGACGGGGTTGGTCACGGGTCCGTGACCCCTTTCCTTTTCACCGTCTTGTTTACGCAGTTGTCGCGTTGTGGTTGTGTGACTTGGTGCACGTTTGTGCGGTCTTTTTGAGGTCTCTTTACGTGTGATTATAATTACAGTATTACTGGCGTGGCGGTGTTCACGGTTGTGTTGGTTGTAGAGGTCGTAAGTTCGGTGTTGAGGGATGAGGTCTTGGGTTCGAGACTCATCAATAACCTGCGGTAGTGATACAGCGCCTCGGTGCGAGACTCTCACCGCGGAAAGGGGTTAGGGTTGGTGCGATGCGGCGCCATACGAACTAGGTTTCCCTATATGAATGGGTGTTCGAAGTTTCCCTCGCGTGAACGGGTGGGTTGAGGTTTCCTTCACGTAAATGGGTTATTTGAGGTTTCCTTATGTGATCGGGTAAGTGGGGTATTGAGGTTGTGAACATTAGTGATTTACTGAACTGAGGACGTGTTTCCCGTGTCGAGGTTTGTCTTACTTGAGCGAGTACTTGAGGTGTTGATAGCGTGAGCAGTGTGACATTTGGCATCAGGTTTTGAGGTAGTGGTTGCCCTGGTTAGATCGGTAAGTCTTTAGTGTGTTACTAGTATGCCATAATCGAACGGGTGTCCGTGGAGGTGAGCATAACGCTCATCCCCTTTACTACTTTTCCCGCAAGGGACGAGTAGCGAACACTGGTTTGGTTGCGGAAAGTTATAAGTAAATGCATAGAGGACCGTGTGAGGGTTGCACTAGACCTTACCGGGGTGACTAATGGAGTGGTTTTTTCGGTCTCTGCTTGAGCGTCATTTCTGTTGGGTACCGGAGCGTCACACTCGGTTGGGTCGTCGAGTTGTGCCGAGAGGTTGGGGCTGAGTTTAGAGCCGTTGAGTCCACCCCTGCGTCTGGACACGCCGGTTGGTGGTGGTGTGGTGCTGACTAGAGTCTGTCGTACCTGCGAAGTCAGAGAAGCGAACTGACATAGGGGGTTCAAGAGAGGGCTCGAGAACCCTGAAGCCGGATCGAGTCCTCCACCCGAGGAGTCGGGTATGTTCGGAGTTGGTGGGCACGATGGCGGTAGTGGAGCGAGGTTTTAGAAAGACTGCGAGGATCCGTGAGGATCGACAATGACTGGGCTTGTGCGTGTATCCGTGGGCAGGATACTTACGAAATGACAACCTTTGACGTAACTTGGGAGTGGATTGGTTGGCGAAGTGCCGAGCCAATATCGACTGCTATAGGCGACGAGTGACAGTGTCAGTAGGCAACACGAAGGTGTCGTGTGTGCTGGGTAGTATTAGCGGGGTTCTCCTGTCGGCATTGTCCGCAATGGAGGAAGTATCGGCCGCGCAGAGCCGAGAGTTACCGCGAGTGGTGTGTGAGTTCCCCGAGGTCTTTCCTGTGGAGTTGAGCGGGTTGCACCAGTTCGCGAGGTGGAGTTCAGGATTGACCCGGTGCCGGAAACGACGACGATATCGATGGCGCCTTACAGGTTCGCGCCAGCTGAGTTGACCGAGCTGAAGAGTCAGCTCGAGGAGTTTCGGGGGAAGGGGTTTATTCGTCCGAGCACATCGTCGTGGGGAGCGCCAACACTCTTCGTGAAGAAGAAGAAGAGTGGAGGCTTCGGATGTGTATGGACTACCTGAAACTGAACTGGGTTACGATGAACAACCGATACCCGATGCTGAGAATTGACGACTTGTTCGACCAGTTGAGAGGGTCGACGTGTTTCTCGAAGATCGATCTGCGATCCGGATATTACCAGTTGCGAGTCCGAGAGGGGGGCGTCGCAAAGACTGCATTCCGGACATGCTATGGGCATTACGAGTTCTTGGTGATGCCTTTGGACTGACGAACGCACCTGCAGCGTTCATGGATCTGATGAACGGTATATTCCGGCCATTCTTAAATCAGTTTGTGGTGATGTTGGTGGACGACGGAGATCCAAGAGAGAGTTGTCGGCGGTGTTGACGCCGAGGACTGGGATCGTCGTGCTAATTGGAAGTTACGGTATCACGAAGGGTTGTTAGTACCGCGTAACGGTGGAGGCGACGAGCTGCGAGAGTCGCAGCTTTCGCGTTTGACAGTGCGCGTGGGTAGCACTAAGAGGAGCGCGACATCAGGTGACATGTCTAGTGGAACGGGATGCGGAGAGCGGTCGTGGAGTTAGTATCGCGATGCCTCACTCGTCGGCAGGTGAGAGCCGAACAACAGCATCCCGCTGGATTACTGCAGCCACTGCGGGTTGCACAGTGGAAATGGGGGACGTCACGATGGGTTTCGTGAGCGGTTAGCCGGGTTCGCCTACATCGACAGCTTTCAGGCCAGTATCATGATGGCACCGTTCGAAGCGTTGTATGGTAGGCCGGGTCGATCGCCCGTGTGCTGGGCAGAAGTGAGAAATGATGGTTTACTGGGTCTAGAACTGGACCGAGAGACAGCTGAGTCGGTCGTGCCGAAACGTGAGCGGTTGAAGACCGCGCAGAGTCAGAAAGAGCTAGGCTGATAGACGGCGCCGACCTCTGGAGTCAGCATTCAGTGGTCATGTGTCCTTGGAGGTGAGTCCGACAGGTGGACTGGTGCGTTTCACCCGCGGCAGAGGCGGGTTAGCCCCGCGGTGTATCGGGCCTTTCAAAGTCTTGAGTACGTCATTGAGTGGGCAGATGTCGAGGTAACGGGTGATGTCCCGTATAAGGAGAAACCGATGTGGGAAATGGATCCACGGGAGCAGGTCCTGCACGGAAGGGTTATCCGCTTAGAACTGGTGTTGTGGCGGCACCACGAGGCTGAGTCGACTTGGGAACGCGAGGACGAGGTTCGCGCAAAGTACCCCGAGCTGTTCGACTCCTGAGGTACGTCTGTTCTAAATTTCACGGAAGAAATTCTTTTAAGGGGGGTAGATTGTAATAACCACTCCCGGCCAACGCTAGTCAAACCTGCGAAAAACAGGAAAATTTAAAGATTTTCGACAAACACTTAAATGAACCTAAAGTTGACCCCGAGGGTCATACCGAACGTAAGTTGACCCCGCTATCGACCAAAGTGAGTTCCGGGGGACTCAGGGCAACTTTCTGGTCAGTTTGGGAAATGTTGACTTTTCGCTGGAAAAGTCAACCGAGCGACGTTTTGGTCCATTCGAGGACCGTTTTGTATCCAAAAATCTTAGCCGTCATCGTAGCGGTCTTATTTGAGCCGTTTCCTTGTAGCCCGCCAATTTTCGTATTTTCTTGGGAAAAGTGCCCGTTCGGGGCCCGAAACGTCTGATTTTCGCGAATCCGATTGGAAAACATCTTCTAGATATTCATCCAAAAAGGTGTGGGACCCACCTTGACACTTGTCAAACAAGTGGTGGTGTTAGGTTTTGGGGGGAAAATGAGAGGTGAGGGCTCTTAGGGGGGTTCGGCCAACACTAAAGGAAAAGAAAAAAAAAAGAGAAAAGGAAGTGGCTTTTAGAGAGAGAAAGAGAAGGAGAAGAAGAGAGAAAAGAGAAGGAGTTGGGCTAGGGTTTTTCATCTAACCCTTGGATCGTCTCAACGTTTGGAGAATCGGACTCCCCTCGTCTTCCTCTACGGTAAGTACCGAACCGTTTCCCGTTTTGTTAAATTTGGAAAGTTAGGGTTTGTTTAAATATAGTATTTTATGGTGGTTTTGAGGTGTGGGGATCGTTGGAGACATTTTGGAGGTGTTTGGGCCGAAGAATTGAGCGTTTTCCGGTGACCGGAGGCTCGGGGGAGATCCGGCCACCGTGTTTGGTGGCTGGCCGAGCCTTGTAAGGGCTGGCCGGAGCTGGGCCGGACCATGTGGGGGCTGGCCGGAGCTGGCCAGGCCGGTGGGCTGCTGGCCAAAGCTGGGCCGGACCCTGTGGGGGCTGGCCGGAGCTGGCCGGGCCTCGTGGAGGTTGGCCGGACCTCGTGGAGGTTGGCCGGACCTCGGGGTGGCTGGACGGAACTAGGGCCAGCCACCACCTTGGTGAGCCGGGCCCTAAATGGCCTAGTTACCCTCGGCCAAGTTGGGCCGGGTAGGGCCCACGTTCTCGAGTGCTCGGGTTTAGTGTTCGGGTGGTTTAGAACGTTCCCCAGGTCTTTAATCCACAACCGGATCGAAATTTGGAATTAAATTGGAAAAGTTGTAATTAACGGGTTTTAGAAACTTGAAACGTTAATTAATTGACTCGGAAGTCGGAATTCGATTCCGTCAAGTGCATAGGAACCCTTTAATTATTCTAAGACCGTAGAAACGAAAACGGAAATTTTCGGAGCCCCGGAAGGGTATTTACAAAACCCGGGCAGATTCGCCATGTCGGGCGAATCGGGCCTTTACGGGTCCTTTATCGACAATGTCGAGTAATTGGGAAGTTTGTGAGTGATCGACATTGTCGGGGTTACTTTTGGGCGTCGAGTTTACTGAATTCCAGTTTATGTCTGCGAGCTTATAAGTATTTAAAATCGTGTTCTTATTAGATCGTGCTGCAGATCGAGGGAAAGGAAAGCTAGGCGAGTGACTGAGATCACGCCGGAGCTTGTTGGTTGGCTTTTGGAGAACACGCACGAGGTAGGGAAAAGTAGCCGGATCTCGGCCCTAACTAGGGAAAGTTAACAGTAGAAATGCATGTGACACTTGGGTGTCGTGGGTTAAGTAGGTTATCGAATATTAGAAATGCATGTGACACTTGGGTGTCGTGGGTTAAGTAGGTTATCGAAGGTTGTAAATGCATGTGACACTTAGTAGTGTCGTAGGAGTAGAGAACTTAGCGTTGTTAGAATTACTGGAGGCATATGACCATGCCCAGAGGTTGATTGCGAACTTATCGAGATTAGGAGTACTGGAGGCATATGACCATGCCCGGAGGTTGATTGTGAAACTGTTGATATTAGGACTGTTGGAGGCATTGGTTATGCCGGAGGTTGATTGTGTATTTGGTGTCTTGGGTGGCCATGAGAGCCTGTATTTTACTGTTGTGTCTTGGGTGGCCATGAGAGCCCGTATTTTACTGTTGTGTCTTGGGTGGCCATGAGAGCCCGTATTTTACTGTTGTGTCTTGTGAGGCCGTGAGTGCATGTGGGGTCGTTGAGCCCGTGAGTTACTGTTGGAGTGTCTTGGGAGGCCGTGAGTGCCTGTGGGGTTGTTGAACCCGTGTCTTCACTGTTGGTATGTCTTGGGAGGCCGTGAGTGCCTGTGGGGTTGTTGAACCCGTGTCTTTACTGTTGGTATGTCTTGGGAGGATGTGAGTGCATGTGGGGTTGTTGAGCCCGTGAGTTACTGTTGGTGTGTCTTGGGAGGCCGTGAGTGCCCGTTGGGTTGTTGAGCCCGTGAGTTACCGTTGGTGTGTCTTGGGAGGCCGTGAGTGCCCGTGGGGTGGTTATGTCCGTGTTTTACTGTTGGTGTCTTGGGTGGCCATGAGTGCATGTGGAGTGTTGAACCCGTGTTGTTGCTCTTTGTTGAACTTTGCTTGTGATTGTGATTGTGTTTTCCCGAGGTTAGTAACCCGACTTCGTGTCGGGGAATGGTGTGGAATTCGGCAGGTTACGAGCATTCTTTGGTTGGCCTGATCCGTGCTCGAGTCTCGGCAGGTTACGAGCATTCTTTGGCTGGCCTGATCCGTGTTCGAGTCTCGGCAGGTTGTGAGCATTCTTTGGCTAGCCTGATCCGTGGTCGCGTGAATGAGAGAGGTTACTGAGCAGCTGGTATGCGATCCTTTGTAATCTTGTTTGGTGTGCGATCCTTTGTGATCTTGGGTGTTGCGTGGTGGTCTTTTGAGTCCTTGGAAGAGGTCGTGATCGTTGTGTCGGGTCTACATTACGAGTCCGAGTGTTGAGTCTGTTGAGGAAAGTAACGAGTTGTGTGTCAGTCGTGTACTTGAGTTTGGGGATTGTATTCCCGGTGTTGGGTTGGGTTTTGGTGTTACCGGCATTGTCTGCTAAGTATGTCGTAGTCAGTCTGTTATCCGTGGTGGTGAACGAACGCTCACCCTAGCTGCTTTTCCTACAGGTACTGATCACAGGACGGACTAGGTGAGCTCTCGAAGGTTGAGGAGCTAGGAGCGGGCTCCGGGTTTTATCTTTTGAGTCTAATGACGGATACCATGTACTTTTGTCCACTTGTTGGGACGTATTTTAAGTTGTAAATATTATTTTGATAAATTAAATGGCGACTTTAAAGTGTTGATTCAATTCGGGTTTCAAATGTTTTATCTTTTAAATGTTCGCGTCCCGAGTTCGGTTTAATGAAATTGGGGCGTGACAGGTTTCCTCTTCGATCGGGGATGGTTTGGCAAAGGTCAGTTGGGATAAAGTATGTCATTCCAAGTTTGCATGGGATCTTGGTGTCCACAACCTGGATACAATCAACAAAAGGTTGCTCCTCAATCGGTGGTTGTGATTTGCAACAGAGCGGACTTCATTATGGCGGAGGGTATTATGTGTTGTCATGGCTAGGTCGAGCCCGAGTGGAATCTCTCTTGTCTTTTGCTCACCCATCTTTCCTCTTCTTTGGTTCTTCGTCATATTTCTCATTGGGCTCATGATCCTCGTTTTCCTGAGATTTTTGGCCCAACAGAGGTTTAGTGGGATTTAGGGTATGGTTGTTTCATCCGTTTTTGGGAGGATGCATAGGTCGCAGATGTTTCTCGTTCAACTTTATTTCCTTTCCTTTTTATTGTTGGTGGAGTAAGGTCAACCGAGTATTCATTTTCAGGTGAAACAGTGGTTGGAATTTTACTTTCTGACGTTATCTTCTAGATAAATAGCTCCTTTGGACTCTCGTGTTTTCTTGACTTTTCCCGCCAAGGTAGGTCTTTGGATTCTCATGGTTTCTCGACTTCGAGAGCTTTTAATGTCTTTTCTAGCACAAATGGGTTGGACTTGGTTTTTTGGGCTTCTGTAGTTTGGAAGAGTTCTACTCTGCTGAAGTTCCAATATTTTGATTGGCTTGTCGCTCTCGAGGCCATCCCTACTAAGTCTTTCTTGGTGGCAAGAGATTTCCCGATCCCGATAAGATTTTGGTTGTGTCCAATGTGTGGCATACACATTGAAGACACCTCTCACCTTCTCATTACTTGTGGATGAGTTTGGCAGGTATGGTCCCTGGTTCTCTAGTGGTGTGTATCTATGGGGTGTGGCAGCTACATAAATCTTGGTCTCGTACGAGTCTTTTACAGTTGTATTTCCTTTGGATAGCTCGGAACGCTAGGGTTTTTCAGGGAGCTCTGATCCCTGATTTGACTATCATTTTTCGGAGAATCCAATTTGGGACGCTTACATTAATTCAGATAGAATGGAAAGCTCGTTCTCCTAATTCCTACATGGTGTCGCCGACAATTGCTCTTTCTAAACCTGCTCGAGCTCTTCTTCCTTCTTTTTTCTCCTTCATCTCAGATCAGGATGTCTCTCCCATTTTGAACGATGCAGCTGACTCTGTCACTTTATTTTTTTGGGTCTTCTAAACCTTATTTAGATCTTATTGTTGGTTTGATGGTTTGTGATTTCCTTCCTAGAACTCACACATTTTTTTGATGCATAATTTACTTTTTGAGGAAAAAAAACCCTTCATGTAGCTCGGTTTAAAATTTTACAATTCCAGCGCTGTCCCGATTTGTTTGACTGATAAAATGTAAGGTTCTAAAAATCGCAAGACGCTAGTCAGACGGTTAGGGCATTTTGAGGATTAATCGAAGACTAAACTGAGATTAATCTAAATTTAATCGAATTAATCAAAAATTAATATGGTCGATTAACAACAAAATGGGGCTTAGGCAGGCGTCTAAACGAAGCCTGGTCTAGATTTTTAGAACACTATAGAAAGCTTGTTTGTTGCTTCACTTGTGATAACTGATTAATATACAGTAGAGTCCTTTTAGTTAGTACAGCCCAATCATATAACATATGTGGGTCAATTTGAAATTACAAGGATGCAATATAAAATTGGACTACATTAAGCATAAAAAAAGGTCTCAACTTGAGAGCCTAACAAAACAATCAAGGCATCATCTTCTTGCAGGATTCGATATTGAATGTGCCTACAAATATTTAAAGGCCAACTGATTCGATTCACAGTTGATTTTTGGAGTCTGATTATGCTTTGATGATGAGATGATTTTGGAACCCCAAAAATGGGGAATTTATCATAGCATAAAGGCTATTATTATGTGCATTATTGAATGAGTTATGAGTTGTGGTCTTTATCATGTGCTCAGCAACAATAGGACATAGAACAAACATGGATTGACTTTGAAATCGATCTGAACCCGATTCTATAAGTAAAACAAAGTCAAGCGCAATTCGTAGAGTCATCTCTCCTCCATTCGATCGTCAGCTTCCGTCAAAGAATAAACAAATAGCATCTGTGTATGATGATGCCTTGGGAAGGCAGATGGTTGGAAGAGTTGGTTCTTGTAGCTTTCAGGCACTGATGAAGAATATTTATATTCAACAAGCAACGACCCTTTAAACTTGCAAATGACTATAAACATCTACGTAAAGTTGTGGCAAGTGGTATTATGGTTGAGGACTAATCAGGAACATCATGACTTAATCGTCAACTAGAATATGGGTCATCCTCAAACTCAAATCTTGCACTTATATCATTTTACTAAATCAATCGTAACCAGAATTTTTGTGAATGGTATCAAATATGGTAATTGCGCATGATTGTTGAGATAGACTGCATATTTTTGTTTAAGAATGTAGTAAGTTTTCAATGGAGTTCGATTGAGTCAGCTGTTTTTCGTTAGTGAAAGGTGTATTTTTATTAATATTAGCTACTGAAAACATATGAAATATCAATGAAAGAGCGGACCATTCGGAAACTAATCCTAGAACTGTAACCGGGCTATAGTCGGTGTTGACATAAGGGCTAAATGCCAACAATCAGAAATCAAAAAGACAAAAGAACCAATCCTGACTCGACTTGATCTAAACACGAGTGCTTAGATAATGTTTAATCATCGGAGGGGGTTATGAGTGCGCGATGTGGAAGGGATCACAATAGTTGATGAAAAAACCCAGACATGGGTTGAGTTGTTGTTCCTCCTCAGCAACCAATATCCCCTAGGTTGCCTCATTTGTCCTGGAAAGCCGTCTCCCAGTGCTGACTTGATGCTCATACGACTGCTCTATAGCTACTATATTGGAAGGGTTGAATGTCTTCTTCTTGACCAAGGTCTTCTTTGTCTCAATTCTTGATGGGGGAGGTGTAGCAATCCCTTCTTCGGTACGACCCGATCCAAGCTTCTTGGAGATGACGACGTTGGTGGTCTCGTGGTCAAGTTTCTGACCTAATAGTCCTATGTGAAGATATGTGTGGGATCTTTGGCCCGGTTGTCCTTAGGCCCGTGTTTTTTGGGCTCAGTTTGTTGGGTTTCTGTAGCAATCTTGCATCAAGTGCGGAATTGTGTGTTCGGTTGTTGCTCGATTGATGGAGTTGCCTGTGAGTTGCTATGCCCTTAGTCGGAGGTGTCTTGGCGGTTCTGTTTCAGGAGTCAGGATTGCTTGGTCTGTTTCGCCGTCGCTGGTATCACAGGTTAAGGTGATGTGGCTCACGAATAAAATTACTTTCAAGAATTTTGAAGTGGTATGAGGTGTAGTCTCGAACTTTGTCTGCCTTTGGTTGTTTATTTGTGGGATGCGTCCCTATGCTTCCGGTTTCGTTTGTTTTTGGACTTTTTTGTCCTTAGGATAAGGTTCGGCCATATAGCTTCCCCTTAGCGAAGTTCCTTTGTAATCATGGTTTTGGTCTTACGACGTTTAGTCTCATTCTTCCTTGAAATGAGCCTTCTTTTTATCAAAAATCCGAGCTTATAAAAAAACAATCCCTTCTTTGGCCACTCTATAAGCTGTCCTCCTAGGGGTATCCTCTTGGTTCCCCCTAATTGTGTAAGAGATAGGGGTCTTGTATTACTTGTCCCGCCTAACTGTGGGTTAGGCGAGACGTTAGTTGTAATGACCAGTAGCCTTTCATGAGCCACATCCTCCTCTCCCCCCTCCTAAAGGTTGAGTGGTCCAGATGGGTTAACGACACCCAAGATGTGTTGGTGCTTCAAGTAGGACGTGGGTTGTCACTTGTGGGCCTCGGGTTGGTAGGAGTGATTAGAAATCCGGGGTGGGCTCCGACGATGAGCGAGTCGACATTTCCTTCCAATCCGTACTGAAGTGCTGACCTAGCTTCGTGTTCTCATCTGAAGCAAGAGAGGTAAAAGCGTGGTAGGGTCGGTGTGGGTGTATTGTACTCATGGACTGCATGCCTTAAGCGCATGTAGTTGAAACAAAAAAGAGGCAGTCGCTCGTACATTATACCAGAACCATGTAGGGTCTGGAAACTCGTTGAACCGGAGCACCATTGAGCATCGAAGAGGTTTAACAAGATTCATCTGAAAGCGAACTATGATCGTTCCTCCCCAATAGAGTCCCCACTGATCACAGTGGACTCCCACGCATCCACCAAGTTAGTCCCCCACTATGGTTCATGTTGTTTCTATCATAACCATCAGCAGGAGACCACAAGCTTAGGCCTATAGTTGAATGCAATCCACTTGAGACAAAGACGTCTCATAGTTGAAGAAGATCTAGATGCACTCCAAATCATATCTCAATTAGAAAATCCATGGAATAAGGTTGGATATAAGTGTGGTGAGGAAAAAGACGAAACTACATCGAAGGGGGAGGCGACGTCAATTAACTTCCGACCACTCACCTTCCTAAAACACCAACCTCCGAATGACAAAGATTTAGGATCCAAATGAATCTGAAACTTTGTGCCCCTCAAAGCCAGATTTATCCAAAACTCATATCCACCTCCAACCCCACTTCTCCAATCACATAGACGTCGGCCAACCACAAACAACAAGGAGAAAAGGAAAAAGAAAAACCTATAACCAGAGTATCTGTTGAAGTATAAGTCTCACATAGAAAGTGTATGGACGAATTGAACACTTGATAAGCATATTAGTGCCTCCACCCATCAGTTCGAGCTTTTGGGTTGGATAAGGCTTTAACATGGTATCAGAGTTGGTTCGGCCTTTGGCCTGTTTGTCACCTCCACCCTGTGGTCTCCGGTCCATCTGCAGATGTCCAGTCCTGCTATGGCCCACGTGTAGATGTCCAGTCCTACACATGAGGGGAGTGTTGAAGTATAAGTCCCACTTAGAAAGTGTATGGACGAATTGAACATTTGATAAGCATATTAGTGCCTCCACCCATCAGTTCGAGCTTTTGGGTTGGATAAGGCTTTAAGAGTATCAGATCTGAAAGGTGAGGAGGAGGAAAATTGAAGCACGACAACATGGACCTCCATGAGGCACCAAGGAGCAAGAGGATATAAATATACCAACATCTATGGTCAAGGACAAAGATGTCATAGGCGATGGCTAATAAAAAAAAAGATGCGCTTTTTAGGTTAATGTTTCTGAGGACTTTCTCGAGAGGAAATATTAAGAAAGTTAGCATTCCTTACCTATCTCGTATAAGATGAACTTATTTAACAATTTTAAAGTTTGAAAAATAAACATCTTCTAGTAAAACATGTTGTAGGAGAAGAAAAAAGAATACTTTGTGCCAGACATAAATCTCCATTGAAATTAAATCAATAGTATGATATATTTTTTTAAAAAATATTCAATTTAAACCAGATATAAAATATGCAAATATTTAATAAGCTCCTAATAAAACTTAACTAATTATTTCATAATACCTAAATCTGATAATGTTGAAGTTATTAAGTATTGTTTGATCTCATTTCGATCAGTAAGAGATTGTTTGATATCTTGCACATCAATATTGTAATAGAATTTTATTTTGTGGAGTGCTTTAGCATTTTTGAGTCTCGAGTTTGCGCCTCTTCTACTCGAGCGACTTTTCAGTAACTTGACAAAGGGCTGGTTTCACAATGATTTTACATATATTATTTCGGTCCTCGTTCTTGCAGGTCGAACTGTGCCTCAACTAAAGTTACACTTGACACAGTCTTCTGACCACAACTTATTACGACCCGACGGTATAGGTAACTACTTGGCTTTGGCAATTATGAAAAGAACGAAATGAAGAAATATGACGAGACGAGACACCTTCAATTGGTACGATAACGGCTCGGGTTCGAGAGAACGATACTCATAATCGACTTGCCTTTAAATTGAGCAAGGTGGGAAATTGGACATCTCAAGAAATAAGTGAAGAATGTGCAACAGCTTCGGTTCCACCGACTCAGGGATGGGTAGTCATTAACGTGGATGAGACACATTCATATACTCACAAATATTATGATAGGTAGGATATGTTGAGATTAAAATGGAGGAATCCAATATCTAGCCAACACCACTATCAAGGTATCCCCAACCACTCCTGATCGGAGCCATGGCTATTAAAGAAACTCTAATATAGATCGAAGATCGAGGACTCTCGCTGGTGTATGCTTATAGTGATACTCAAACTCCTGCTATATTTCATTCCCCTTTAGATATCGTATTACATGATTGTTTATATCTAATATTTACACTCGAGGATGTCAAACTCGATTTTGTTAGACGTTTAATAAACAAAGCATCCCATTGGTTAACCATGAAAATTCGTTTATGGTCTGGAGTATTTCTCCCGGTGCACTTTGATGTATTCTATTTTCATATTTTTTTCATTTTACTTATAGATTTTTTTTCATTATACTAGAAAAGAAAAGTGATAGAACCCAACGCATAAACAAAAATCGACTTTATCCAAAGATATATTTCATTTTTCTCCAAAAGATCTTTCAAATGAGCATTTATATTTTGATACATTTGTTTATTAGTGAAGTTTTATATTGGTCTCTTTCAAAGATAAGAAGGAAGCAACCTATAGGAAATAGGCTATAGCGGGACTACAAGATGCCCAAAAACAAGCCCAACATAGGCACCATAACAAAACTAGAAAACGATAACAGTACCAAAACGACAAGAAAACACAACCCCCTACCAACAATAAAAAACAATATAGTCCGGATACCACAAGCTGTAGAGTACCGGGAGCTACTACGTCTCAATACCAAGAGAATGACCAACTCCACAACCCAAAGCCCCCTACATCCAACGACGTCAAAATGATCGACCATACCTAGAAATCCCCTGGGAACTAAACAAATTCTGACTAACCAACCGAATGAGAACCTCAAAACGACGAAGAAGGATCGTCCTCGTCCATGTGAGACGAGTAGCTCATACCATCTTACTCAAAATTGTCGAATCGTTTGTCGTTGACCTAAGGATTAAGCTCGGCGTCGAGGTGCTCTAACTCATGTTGAAATATATCATCCGCAACTTTGTATTTGAAGCCCAATTTGCTGCAGTAGGCTCAGGCTTTTGAAGCAGCTTATCCCTTACTACCTTTCCCCGCACCAAGTCCATAAGTGACGTACACCAAAGTATGATTGTTGACCGAACCCTAACCTCCGCGATCTCCTTTACCAAGCAGCACTCTCCTCTTCTTCTTCCTTGACATCAGATGGAATATAGAGTCTTCTCAGAACCGGTCGAAGCTTTGGAGTCAGTCAAACCCGGAAATCCTGAAACCTCCTTATTCGCACCCTGCGCAACACTCTCGGATCTAGAACAATCAAAGTTACCTGTTTTTGTGTCAGTTTCCGACCTCATCCCAATCGGGCTGGGTTGCATCTTTCGCACCACTCCAGCACTTGTAGACGACCCCTAAGTTGTCTCGTCAATAAGCACCTCCTTCCAAAGCGAGGTATTATCAACTTTCCTACTTACAAACATCCACCTATCAATTGAATCCCCTTGGTGAGGGAGAAACGTTACCGGGATGTGAGACTGATCCACCACTGAGAGTTGCACAAAAAGCATCTTCCTCTAATAGGAACTCCATCCTCCGATCAATCATGTACCCTTCTTCCACGTGCACTAGGACGTAGGCTTCCTGAAAGGAGAATCATGTTGTTGCTATGTCTTTATTGACTACATTTGACTCAAGCAAGATGTTATTAAGGATGTCAGCAGACATCATAATTGTACAACTAGAGCAGAGCTAAGCAATGATGTCAACACAGAATGTCATTGACATGACAGTACATGCGCAAAAAATTATTGAGTATATCCAAAAATGCGTCCATCTTTATCCGGTGAGATATGTTTCATTTACGTGTAGATACTCATTATTAGAGTTCTATTTGTATAAGTAAACTAGATGATTTACTTTTCAAAATCATAAGATATATACGTAGATTCTTATGGATCGATTTTGGGAAATTCTACCGAACAAGGGAAGAAGAGATTCAACGTAATCCTGACTCTGAAGTCTCTTAACCCTAGGAGGCGCGCGTTCAGAAGAAAGAGAACTATATATATTGTGAAGACCTCAAAAGCTAAGGTTGATCGTGATACTGTATATATGTCGATAATTATTTCTAAGAAGACTTTTCTTGTGCAGTTTGCTTGCTCGCTTGAGTTCAGTGGTCTCAAGCGTGTAAGACTAAAGTGTTGAGAAACTGAATCAAGTGAAGCAAAGTAAGAGCCTGCATGCTCATATCTTGTCTCTTAATCGAACAAGTAATGAAGTTGTGTACTTGTGATTGAAGATCACTATTTCTTACCAAAGAAGGTGAACTATCCAAGACTGAGGTGCTTGAAGAGTGGAATTGAGCGAAGAGCTTGGATTTAGGGGGAGCCATATTATAGGTTTGTCACTGTGTAATGATAATATAGGTTTAATCTGGTTGATCTGGGAAACTTGTATGTTGATTATTACCTGATAGTGAAAATCATTCTAGTGGCAAAGTTCCCCCTAGACGTAGGTATTTTGTACCGAACTAGGTAACCAATTACTTGTGTTTGTTATTGCCTTCATTCAATTGATAAAGTGAGGTGTCATATCAATAAGTAATAACATCCTAACTGACATCTTATCTATAAGTTGCACATGATCAGAATTACACATGTAATGGATTGGGGGTGCACCATCACCATGGTGCCTACTTCCCCTACTACTAACTCCAGGTTTGCTTTTGACCATCAGTGAATGAGGATACCTTTAACTCTTACCCAATTGAACTTACCACCTTTCAACAACATGACTTCCTTATCCAATCTTATAGTCATCCACTAAGAGAGCCAACTCCAACGGCTTTCCACCATCTTTTCCTTGAACTCCTTGTCATCACACGAACCCGATACTACTCTGTTACCCAAAGCCTTCCCCTACAAGTTGAAAACCCCTTGTTTCCCAATCTCTTCTTGCACCTCAGCTGGGTTGATGTTGGAGTGTAACATTCCTAACCAACCACTCGATGCCTCCTCCTTCAAACGAGCATCCACCGCTATATGAATCTGATGCACTTCCTCATCAGCGGTTTTTCCTTGAGCAACAGACTCTCACTTCCCATTAATAACGTGTCGTAGATCAGGCCCCAAACCTTCATCATCATGGTCCTTCTCCCATGCCTGAGATACGAATAACATGTGCAACCCAACTTAGTACCATCGGTCACCCTTACCACCTTCTCTAAGTCGGCCCCAGGGTTGAATTTGACAAAACCAAAGAACCGACCTCTATGGATCGGATTGGACGGTAGGTAGACAGTTTGTAACTCCCCAACAGTACTTAAAATGGCCCAACTGTCGTGTATACTGGAGCCTTCCGGTAAACTCAACGCGAAAAAATTGGTAGGAGATAACTCATCGCTCACCTGAGCTTTTCTGTATCGATCCTCTACTCGAAATTCGACCATTTCCTTCCTAGCACCCACCTCTCCAAACTCCCCACTCTACAAACTGTTCATGACCAAATCTCCGAGTTTCCTTGTAGTAGCCCGAACTCTCCCCGACTCCACAACCATATCCTCACTTGAGCCCTGTAATATAACCATCGAGTTGTAAGTTATAACTAATAATATTACAAGATTTTGACATAAGAATATAAACACACAAATCTTCCCGGAACTATACGAATTTTAGTTCAAATATCAGTTAAAAGGCGAAGTCCTACCTTCTCTCTTACCCTCTACTGCACCACCCAATTTCACCGACGGTCTGACTATATATCTTCTTAAGTAAATATAAAATAAAATAGTGATATAATCTTGGTTCCAAAAATATGAAACATGTAAGGGTAAAGTTGAGAAACTAAAAAAACAATTGTAGAGAAGCTTCCAAATTTAAATAAACAATTTTAAGAACAATCTTTGTGCACTTCAATATATATTACTTAATTCTTCGCAGCCAACAGCAACACACTCATTTCATATCCTAATCTATACTCTGCAAAAAATGGATATTCCATTCCCAAAATCAAATGCTTCTCCATAATCAAAGCCATCAACTTTATCCAACCCTTCAAGCTCACGCATAAATACTGCCCCATTTCTACAATTTTAGAGAGAGAAACAAAACCCAATACTCTCTCTATCGAGGAAACAAATCAACACTGCTCTCTCCGATCTCTATTTCCATTTCCAGGAAGAAAGGAGCAAGAGACAGTTTTTGCTTGTTGGAGAGTGATACAGCCACTCTACAGAGAGAATTTGAATAAAGTCGCTGTATTGATCGTTGCCCATTTCTTGTTCGGTTCCGTATTTTGATTCTTTGTCTTCAAACCCCACCATTTATCTTTTGAAATTTTCAATCTGTGAAAACAGCTCAAGGGCACCAATCGGGATTTGGGTTTTCGTCGGTTAGGGTTCTTCTTTTGGTCTGTGATGGGATTTCAAACACGTGGACATGCGAGGTTGAGCGGTGAAATCGAGTGTAAAGATAGAGAGGAGGAGGCCGAAGACGACCAGCTGAGCTCGCGTTCGCATGCCAACTCGATCGGAGTCGGGCTTCCTCAGCCTCACAAGCTCGTAGTAGGTTATGCCTTGACATTGAAGAAGAAAAAGAGCTTCTTGCAGCCCAAGCTTGAAAACCTCGCTCGGTATATGACCCATAACCCCTTTTCAAACTTTTCAGTATTCATGAATTGATCATTTACCGGTGATGCTCTAATCACGTACTTGCATGTACTGGTAGTGTTGTTCATCTGTATGTATGTAGAGATGCATAAGTTTTTGTGTTGTTGATTATCATATTTTAATTCCTGTGTGTTTGTTTGCAAACTGTGTCCTCCCATGTGGTATCCTCAAAGACTTGTGAGTTCTGTTTGGGTCAAATATTTTATATTTTGGTAGGGGTTAGATATGGTAGCAATTTTAGTATGAATTGTTTCTACCACTATGACCTAAAGTAGCTTTTGCAGTGGTAGGGGAGATGGTGTCTTTGTCGATTGTGGAAATAAATAATTAGTGAGCGTACACACCTTGATCTTTCGTTTATTATATCCACTTCATTTCTGGAATCTTTGGAGGTTTTAATGTTTCTAATTGGAATATTCCTCTCTATATGCTCTGTGGATTGGTTTACTATTTGGAGGATACCAAAGTCAATGTTTGTGCCATGTTCTGTAGCTGATAAATAAATTGTACCAACCTAATCCTTGCCCCTTAATTTATTTGTTTATATTTATTTGAAAGCAAGCCTTTGCGCAACGTTAAAGTTCCTGTCTTGTGACATTGAGACACAGGCTCGCTTAAGAGAAACTGCCTGCAGAAGCGGGATAAGGTGCATAAATGACCCTTTCTACCCCATAAAAGTGGGAGCCTTGTCCACTAGGATGTTCCTTTTGTTTACTTTCAATCTGATTGTTCATATTTGTTTAATATTATCCCTGAGAATCCACTTTTCATTCAATATATGTTGTTATGCTCTGTTTTATATGAGATATAGTGATGTGAAATAACTGTGCACACTGTTGACTGTCAATGTTGCATCCAAGAAAATTTGTTCTACACATGGATTTTGGCATTTATGGGACTTATGACATTGCATTAGTAGATAGATAGGTGCTAAAATAAAATATTTTTTTGTCATTCTTAGGAGATAGGCACATACTTTGTGTTTCTTGTGACTTTGAACTGCTGACCTTGTATGTAGCAGAAGTAGCTTGGCTGACATTATTTTATTTATTCTATTGATTAACTTTGACTGGGGTCTTTTATTTTGATTTCTTGGTGAGTATGATCTGCTGAAACAGGTGTTTGATATATATCTTCATTTTAATTCGTTGAGTCTAGCTGAAGATGACTATCCCACACAAAGTTCTTTTCTTTTCCGGTGCTTGTATACAAGTTTTGACTCCACAGCTTTTATTCTACATATACATAATACAGCAACAACTAGTTCATATTCTTACCCCTGATGCAGAAATAAGGGGATAATATTTGTAGCCATTGATGTAGCCAGACCCCTGTCAGATCAAGGTCCATTTGATGTTGTTTTGCACAAGGTTGGTCCTTATTTCTTCATATTAACCTTCTATTGCCGTTGAACCCACTTCTTGTTTCATAGGATCAGTATTTTAAATGTTTGCTAGATGGAGGTTAACCATTTAAATTTGCATCTCATAACTTTGTTTTGGGCTACCTGTGAATATGTATATATGTTGCTTGTCTGATAAGTTTTATGTTCCTTCCAGTTATTGGGCAAGGAGTGGTCTGAAGTTATCGAGGTCAGTCCACTACTTCATAATTGTTTTGTACTGTCTAATATTCTATCATTCTTTATGTTAATTGTATTATATTCAATCAGATATTTTATAGATCGAGGACTGATTATTGGCTTGAAGTCAGGCTACTGAATATAAATATTTATCGTACATTATCCTGTACTTAAAAGTTAAAACAATTTACATGGATGGACAATGGGGTTAATTCTTATGCTTATTTTTTTTTTCTTTTGAAGGAATACAGGCAAAAACATCCAGAAGTAACTGTCCTTGATCCTCCATATGCAATACAACTTCTTCACAACCGTCAATCCATGCTCAAGCATGTGGCAGACATGGACTGCTCTGATAGCCATGGTACTTGAACCGTTACTTTTGAACTGGTGTTACCGTCATTTTAGTGTTTTCTTGAACCGTTTAGCAATTGTTATAGGCACGGTTAGTATTCCAAGACAAGTGGTTGTTATGAAAGATGCATCAACCATCCCTCAAGAAGTTACCCAAGCTGGACTGAAATTGCCTATAGGTATGAGATACTATTTATCTACTTGATGGAATTGGTGCATGTGACTCTATCTTGTATTAATATGATATTGTATTACTAGACAAGGAAAGGTTGTCCAAGACTCCAAGAGAACCTTATCTAAATGATGTCTTTTCAAGGTTTGGACAGTTGCATTATATTTACTTTTGTTCATTGTTTCAGTTGCAAAGCCATTAGTTGTGGATGGAACAGCCAAATCACATGAACTGTTTCTTGCTTATGATCAATTCTCGCTGGCAGAGCTTGAACCTCCATTGGTCCTGCAAGAGTTTGTGAATCATGGTATAATGTTTAGAGTGGCACATTATCTTTGTAGCTCAAATTGTAATTGGTGACCCATTTTGTTGGTGAATAACAGGGGGTCTTCTATTCAAAATCTACATAGTGGGGGATGCTATAAAGGTTGTGAGGCGCTTCTCTCTCCCAAACGTGAGTAAACGTGAGCTGGAAAAAGTAGCTGGTATTTTCCGCTTCCCAAGAGTTTCTTGTGCTGCTGCTTCGGCAGATGATGCTGACCTTGACCCTGGTGTTGCTGGTAATATAGATGACTATTGCTAAAATATTTTTGTCGCTACTACCAATATATTAAGTTCCCTCACCGTATCTTATTTTTTGTGCAGAACTTCCTCCACGACCTCTATTGGAGAGGCTTGCAAAGGAGCTCCGCGAACGACTAGTAACTTCTTATTTTTTGCTTGTGATCTATGTACTGTCCATGCTCACAATCATTTTTATTTTTTTACCATATAATATATGCTATCTTCCAGGGCCTTCAGCTGTTCAACATAGATATGATCCGAGAGCACGGGACTAGAGATGTCTTTTATGTCATTGACATCAACTATTTTCCTGGTAAATATCAATTTTCTCATCAACACTTCATTCTCAATATCGAAGACCTTTCTTTCACACTCTGAAATATTAACACATGGTATAATCTCAAGTGCTTCGTGAACAAATTGGTGCAGGATTTGGGAAAATGCCAGATTATGAGCACATCTTCACAGATTTTCTTCTGGGCCTGATCCCGAGCAAGTGCAAGCGAAGACAAGTGTTTTTGAAGTAAATATTTTAGCTGTATAGTTCCCTATGACACTAGCCTAGAGTGAAAAAAGATTTCCCAAATTCAACTACAATTCTAGTCTAGAATGAAAAAAAGGTCCTGAGTTCAATCTTTCAAGCCAGGATGGTGCAACAATATTGTTAACAAGCAATAGCCCACTCTTCAATACTTTTAAGTGTGATCTCACATCAAAAGTTTGCAAATTAAGCTTCTCACATAAAAAATTTGGTGGTTACTGGATAAACATCTTGAAATCTCCATTTGTGTTTGGGTCTGATTTTATCAATTGGCTGCTTGTTTATTGTTATTTAACGTTTCAGAATTAGTTAATTTAAGTCAATATGGAGGGAATTTAGTTCAATTTCTGTTCCCGTTGACAAAGCCAGTCTCCAAAACCCAAATGGGCAATTCTCATTCCACATTGATATATACATATACTGTCTTCACTAACAGCATGTTATTTTTATACACCAAACATGTGCCTCTACACTTATATACAGCATAAATATATGGGACATTTAGTTCCAAAGCTTTGATCTGCACACCGTATATACAGCATAAATATATGGGACCAAACACCACATATACACCTGTTTTTTTTTTCTGCTCACCAAAATGGGCACCACCTGAAACAAATTCAAATGTAGTCAGAAACCGGAAACCCCAAGGACATCAACCATTTCAACAAATTAAGTCCGAAAAATGAATCATACCCAACATAGTTCTGGCACAAGTTTTCATGAGACCTGGCTTGGATAATCAACTTCTGGACTTGCAGTTTGACAGACAAACCGTGATCAACTTCACGGGCATCTCCAGAAACTAAGGGTGTATGGTCTACAGCATGCTGGAGTGAGGTGCTGGACACTGAAGAACAAGTTGAGAAATCACGCCCAGTGAGTTTGTTGCTCATTCGAGCCATCACAACTACTGCACGCTCATTCAGAACCTCATTGGCGTCGCCCAGTTGATTAACAGCCTATACAAACAAACCAAGTTGACTGTAAGCATCATCATCCTGAGATTCCATATTCTATGATGATGATTTCATACCTGAAGTAGCTCTCTTTCACGAGCTCCCCTTTGAGGTTGAGGAAGCTGGTTTGTTCCGGACTCTTCAGCATTAACAGCTGGAGGCGCAAACATCGACATTTGTGGCACTTCATTGAAGTTGAAAAGACGCCAGTTGATCAGAGGATCATGAACAAAAGCCTGACCACCAAAAATTATTTTGTTTCATACTCAAAGGTTGAAACTAACTTAAGCTCAACTTGCTAATCTTGTTTTTGAAACATATCATATGTACCTCCATCATGGCCATTACACTGTCCTTATTCGTCCTGAGAACTTGCATCACATTTTCACAAGTAGAACGGAAGTTCCCTTCAATACCACTAACTTCCATAGCTTTCACAAGCATTCTAGTCAAGCGGAACGGAACCTACAACAATAATTTGAGATCATCTATCTGGATTCTTCAGTAAAGCAGACAATGATATATAGCAGGAGAGATGAGAAGATACCTTCTCTGGAAACTTCTCACGATTCATTGAAGCTTCAAAGCAGTCCCCAAAATCAATGTGCAAGATTTTCCCACTGCAGTGACACGCATATAATAAGATACCTAAAAATCAAGACCATGAACAGAAACACAAATGACGTACCTGTAACGGTGCAGCATCAGATTACTCGGGTGTCGATCACCCAAACCAAGAAGGTAGCCAACCTGTAACCAACAATCTCGTCAACATCCATACCCATTACTGCCAATGTACAGCTTTGAGAAACAGTACAAGGTAACAAACAACATACCATACTCATCACTGCCAAGCTTCGGGTGTAGTTTGTCCTTCTCTCCAGCCATACCTCAGAAGTGCGACTTTTTAGCCAAAGAACCTTTTAGAAACAAAACAACCTTTAAATAATTTGCCCTACTCAAGGAGAAACAAAGTAGGAAGTAATTTACACAATCAGGAAGTTAGATGAATAGATAGATACCCTTGAGAGATCATTTCCCTCGGTGTTTTGCAAAGCATACTCAAATACTTCAACTTTAGCAATGAGCGGTAAATGATCATAGTCTGGAGCAAAACTAAGCATATACTTGTGCTCTTGATTTAATGTAATCTGAAACAAGGAAAAAAATCAACTTAAGACTGAGACACTCCACATGAGATGGCAGATTGAATAGTTATCGAACTTCCACTGACCTTTCGGGCATCCCTGTACTCCCGAATGAGTTGGTGTAAGGTGTCACAATTTGGAACCCAGCCAATCAACCCACTATTAGGAGATAATGGAATGACATCATATCTTTGAATTGACAGGTCCTTTTCAGCAGTTTTTCTAGCATTCTCTAGAAGCGTGTTCACCAAACCAAAAAGCTGACAAAAACGACAACTATGTTATACACCTGTAGTGGCAAAAAAATCAAGCATTGAGACAGTACATACCTGCATGACCCGTTCATCTTGGCGAAGATCTTCATGCCCCTTCAACAAAAAGGCATAATCTTCACCATCACTCCCATGAATAGTCAGTTTCCTTGGTCGCTGTTTAGATGTTATCACAACAAGCTGGGGTGCAAACGATCCGATTGTCACCACAGGTGATTCTGAGACATTAAAACAGGAGTCAGGCAAATTAAGTTTACAATAGATACATCTTTGGCAACCAATAGATTAAACTTACCAGCGCGGTATGTCCCGGGAACAGCAAGTTCTAAATTGCGGCACTCTAACAACTCTGGAGAAACAGACTGAAGGTCCAGGGTAGTGAGACTTTGAAGCTGTTTATCTATACGCCTGAACACATGATAATAGAGATCCCAAGCCTGGCAATACAATATCACTATGTTTATGACATATTATTTATTTTATTTTCATAGATATGTAAGCATGTATATATATGTTTTGGGTACCAGAGAGGGGAAGATGTGTCTTTAAACACAAATCATACCTGGGTAAGCTCACCATCTCTTCCAGTTTGCTTGTATTTCATACAGCACTCATAGGCCTCTAATAATTCACGGCGATATGCCTGAACACAGATGAAGGTTATTTAAAAACAGAACTCAAACCCAATTACCTAAATGAAATAGAAAAGTAAGAAGTCAGATTTTAGAAGTTCAGATCTTATATGACCAATCCCATTAGGAATACTTGGGAGAAAGCAGACTAGGTAGATAGACAGATTTCAATTAACACTAGAAACTGTGTACTACCTCAATAAATGCTCTTTCTTTTATGGTGGTGTCATTTCTCATAGCCCCTTCTTCAAGCATTTCATGCAATGGCTCCAACACCTTTAACATCCCTTCAATGTTATGTTCACCGAAATACAAACGACTTGCTTCTTCCAAGGCCTCATGCCAGGTTTCATGCCAAAGGATTGCGACCCTAATTAGTTCCTTTGATACAAGTTGTGCCTGCGCAGTAATACGTATAGCAAGCTTGTCAGACCAGAAATAATGCTGAGCAACTAAACATGAAGAATGTAATACAAAAACAGACCTGATCAACAAGAACACCACTATGCTGCCGAACTTTGTCGACCACTTCTTGAGCAGCAGCCCTGCGTAGATTGCTTATCGATTTACATGCTACGAGAAGAGGATACATAAGAGCCTGCAAAATATTCGAAATGGTCAAAATAGACTACATATTATGAACCGAGAGGATTTTGAAGTAATCAGCTTTATGAAACAAAGATAACTCTGCATCAATGTGAAATTGGATCTATGATAAGCAAACGAAACAACATGATTACTAGAAGTATCTAAATGTACATGCAACTAAACATTACACAGGAAAATAATCTCTAGGATACTTGTATTGATCAATCCAAGCAATATCTGTCAACTTATGAATTTTAATACCAATTCAAGTCAATTTAGCAACAAACCAACCTGAGGATGATTTTGACCAATTCGCACCAAAAGTGATTGTATTAGTTCTCTGACAGCATGGTTATTTGAATGTATCCTGGCTATTATTTGAGGTAGAACGACCAGCCATGTATTTATATTTACATGAGCAAATCCTTTCTGTAGTGCCATTTGCACCTCTGCTGTAGCTCCATGGTTGAACCACAGAGTGAGAAGACGAAGTATATCCTGAGGCAAACAGAAAAATCCAAAGAAAATGTATCAGAACCCTAGAGCAGTACAAACCATGATCCAGGAAATTCATCAAGGATGAATACCAAAGTTCCATGTAAATATTATTATTATTTTTCTTATCAATATTAAGGTACAAAGATAATCTATAAATGGAATTCATGATGAGTAGGGAGATTTCAGTGTACACACACAAACACCACTACATAAGAATTACAAGGGGTTCACCAATAAAGTTGACATTTTAAAGCAGGGACTCCTGTTTCAAGGGAAAAAAACTTATAATGCATCCTTAACCAAAATTATTTCCTGTATGACCATTTCTTGTCTCATTTGAAAACTCACCTCTACCACTTGACACGACAAGAAGCAAAAAGGACAGTAAAAGAAGCTACATTATTGTTCTTATATGGACACAAGTATTAAATTTGACGGCATGACTAGCAGACTAGGGTAGAAAATCAAGTTCAAGTGTTGGCGTCTGTCGAAGTATTAAGATATGATGAATAAGTGAATGATATATATGAAAAAGTTTTTACAAGAAAACTTGGGCCTTCTGCAAATGGTAATGGTAAAGCAACTAAGTTGAAATACATATCATTGGAGCCAAGTATAACAAGCAGTATGTCAAACCATATGTCAAGGACATTAGATGTTCAAAGAGAAAAGATGCAATAAGCTCTACCTGTAAACTGTCATCAACACCTTTAGCATTTGCAGCACATGCTATTGAATGAAAATACCCAGTAACAGCAGCAACAACGAACTGGGCGGCAACAGTAGGAAAACCTCTTGTATAATGAGACATGACTGCTGTGTTAAATAAGGCCCAAGTGTGCCAAGCCTTTCCCCATTTCGTAGCACACTGGGTGGCATTTCTGAAAGCTGCAAGAATTTCTGTAGGAAAGGGATATTCAGGGAAAAGTACTGGAAAAAGATTAAGGACATTTCCAAATAAAATACAAGAATACCATAAGCAAAAGTAGATACTACCTTGTATAGAATCATCATCCAGACCAGGAGAAAGTGCCCACTGCCAAGTTCCAAGTTTAAGGTATACACGGGCTAGGAGTGGGACACTTGTATTTGTACTGGTCATAATGCCATGTGATGGAACTGACTGAATATTCGGCGAGCTTGAAAGTTCTATAGCCAAATTCTGTCACAGTAAATTTTGCAGGAAGATAAATTATTTGTATTATAATTAGAAATGAGTAATAGCATGGCACAATGAAGTATTGTGCACTAGGATAGGACCACCCCAACCTGTAGCCATGCAAAGGCTTCTCTTCTCTTAAGATCCTCCCCAAGTGACCATTGATACTCCAGGTATGCTAGCATTACTTGAGGTGGCCCATGATAACGTACATGTCCCGGAGATGTTTCAGGGTCATACTACATACATTTCAAAAGATTCTGAATAAAGTTAAGAAACAAATATGACAGCCCACTGAGAACTCCCATGTTACAAATATTAAACACTGACCTGTAAGAGTTTAATTAAGGTAGATCTAGCTTGACTAATGCGTCCACTTTTTCGGCAGAGAGAAGAAAACTTGAGCCAGTTCTCAATATCTTCGGTGGGTGGTAGCACGAGTGCCCGAACAGCCAAAAGTACTTGCCAGACCTGAGTATCAAAATGCATAATACGTGTTAGTAGTAAGAGCATAAATGCAACTGGAACAAAGGTCATTTAGCATTCCAATGTAGATTTGATGGGTTTAATCATGGTTAGAGTTCAACCAGTTGTGAATATCTGAGAATATTTAAGCAGAGTATTTCTGGGAGCTAAAACTGCCAGATTAAAAAATCTTGAGAGATCAAATCTGTAGATCCAGCACTTATAGAATGATTTTGGGAGAATTGCTCAAATGTGCCCTTATGAATTGGGCATGGACAAAAAACTGAATGATAAAAAAACAATGCATGAGCTGCCTCATGAAATGTTCATGGCCTTCTGTTAAATTCTGTTAGATTTTAGGCAAAATGAAAAGGTTGCCTTCAAAAGTTTAGAAGGACCAAAAATGCCCTCATAACACTTAAATATTTTTGGGATAATTGTCAAAACATGCACTAAAGTTTCGTCCACAAATGAAATAGTGCACAACGTTTCGTCCACGTTGTGTGGCTACCCTAAAGTTTCGTCCAAAAAATGAAATAGTGCACAACGTTTCGTCCACGCTGTGTGGCTACCTTAAAGTTTCGTCCACAAATGAAATAGTGCACAACGTTTCGTCCACGTTGTGTGGCTACCCTAAAGTAATTTGCTGATTTAGGTTTCATAAGTAATTTTACTAACAAATGTTTGTGGACGAAACTTTAGGGTAGCCACACAACGTGGACGAAACATTGTGCACTATTTCATTTGTGGACGAAACTTTAGTGCATGTTTTGACAATTATCCCAATATTTTTTTGAATACCATTGAATAAAAGCATTTTGAAAATAATTTTATAATTCAAAATTAAAAAGATCTGAATTAAAATTATAACTTTTGGAAAAATAGATGTAAAACATTTAGAAATCTTAATTATTTTTGTCTAAATAAATAATTATAAATCAGAATTAACATTGAAAATATTTATTAAACAAAAAAACTGATCCTAGATCTGACTCCATCGATGGACGGATGGCAGCCCAAGCCAGATCTCGGCGACCTCGGCAGACAGACGGTAACCAACCCAGATCCCAACGACCTCGACGGCCAGTCGGAGCCTCCTGTCTTCCAAATACGTCCTGCTTGTGGCTGAAGACGAAAGAGCTGGACTAGAGCCTTCTGCAAATCAGGAGCGCAGGTTTTTGTTGCAGATTGGTGGCCATTGACTCGCGGCCCGATCTGCGGCCCTGGAATCGTGACCAAATTCTTCGGCTTCCTTGCAGATCCGGTCATACGGAGACCATAGGAGCTCCATTCCCTGCGAGGCCTAGAGCTCCAGATCTGTTCATGTGTTGAAGTTGTAGCGACCCAATGAAGGGGGGTTAAAGGTATGTGTTCTCCGGCATGCTTCGGGCGGGCCGAGGTCAACAGGTGCGGCGAGATGTCAACTCCGGTCAAGATGTTCAGTTGCAGCAGTTAGGGTTTGGGGGTGAGAAGGTTTGGGGTCTAGGAGTAGTTAAGGTATTTCGAAAAGATAGAAGCCCCAAGTACCTTGCACAAATTTTAACGGAATGCAAAAGGTTTGGACTGAGTACGCTTCATAAGTCGGCTCATAGGTAATTTTTTCGTAGGCAGTTTTCTGCTCGTGCCCAATTCATAAGGGCACATTTCAGCAATTCCCCCAATGGTTTTTCATAATCTCTGAGAAATTCAATTGACCAAAACCAAAGTTTGTAGCATCACTAAGACAAATGCAAACAGCAACACCAATATTTCCCTGATATTAATAAGAAAAGACACTGAACTTAGGTGCGTCTATGCCATGTTAGGCTATGATGTTCTACTGCCATGGGGATCACCATATCCTATAATAACATCAGCTAGATGCTCACTTACATTAGAAAACTAGTACAGTTAATCACAACACACAACAATATACAGAGAAGATTCCCTTCAAGAATTGAGTGACACGAACTCTTTCTTTAAACATAGTTTAAGTTCAAGCGCTAAATCCTCATCATTTCCATTAAGAGACTAGTCCAATAATCAGGGTGACTGAAATTTTACTCGTCTTTAAACTCAAACAAATAAAAAATATCAACAAACAAGATCCATCTTGGTTGGGGCAACCATGAAGCAAATTTACCTCAACATTTCGTTTTGCTCCTTGTATACGATCAGTCCACATATTGCGAATAAGAGCTCGCCGCCCTTCAGCTACAGGGTTTCCCGCAGGAAGAGTACAATAATCAATGACCTGAAACAAAATAAATTTTTTAGCCACATATTTAAGATTGGTTTGCAGAAAGGAACTTTTGCTAACACAATACAGAAAATTGGAGTGGACCTCTTCTAGTTCTGATAGCTGCTGAACCCGAACCATATTGCTATAAGCACGTTCATAGCTCTCAAGAACCTGAACAAGTAAGATATACTTAAATGTTACAAACTCCATAAAGAAAGAACATTAATGCAAGTAGAATACAGTATACTATAGCGCAGAGCCTTGTCATATTTTCTCTTGAATCAGCTCAGCTTAAGGTTTGCTATGTACATTCATTGTGTAAACTGAGTCTCTTGCTTTCTGTTTCAGCCAATGATCCAAATCTCACAATCAAAAAAATGCAATAAGTTGTACAGAATTTTAAATACTAACCAAAGCAGCAAGTTCTGTTGCCAAACATTTCCGAGCTCTTTCAACATATTCGCGAGCTTCATCATACTGTTAAAGGGGAAAGGAAGTTCTAAGAAAATATAACAAGATTATGAATAAAAAAATACTTAACAAAACAGAGATAGAGAGAGCACCTTTCCTCGACGAACTAACAAAACAGCCCTGAAGAATGTACCATTACTGCTCCCATCACCAGTAGCAGCAGTATTTCCCAATCCCCTAAGTTTGGTTTCATCGCCATCATCTAATCGAGACACGTATTCAGCCATTTGGTCCCATTCTCCCATGTTCCAGGCAGCACTAGCAGCCTATGACAGCATCATAAACACATATGAGAACCATGGAAAGGGATGTACAACATAAAAAAGTAAGAAACCAACCATTGGTGCCATTTCCAGTCGAGCTGCTGGTTCAGCGGGAGTCCAATATTCCTTGCAGAGGTTGTTAAGCTCCTCCCAGCGAGCCAATGCAGCTAGGCACCGCATCCGCCCTAAAGATGCCACACCAAATGAAGCTTTTCAGAAATTTAATAAAAATATTCAATTGATGTAAAACAAACAAGGTACAATGAAAACTGAGAAGTAAAAGCAGAATGATACGGACCATGTGATTAAGCAAGGCATTAAAAATGCATAAAATGTATATATGTCAGTAACATCACTTGACAGATGTGGTGGCTAACAAATTGAAGCATGGAAACTTGATTAAACTTTGGAAGCAGTTTGTAGTACACCAAGAGAGGATGTTGGAACTCAATGACTATATTAAAGAAAAGAGCACAAACAGAAGATCAAAGGGTCTTAGCGAGCAAGAAGATCCCTGGCCTAGGGACAGATATGTTTACTCAGATACTCCTATCTTGTAATTTTTTACTTCAGTTGTAACTTGAGAGTTGAGTCAGATGACACTGAGCTATTGATGCCAAGCTTGGGCCAAACAATTGACTAAGTTCCTGGTAGGCATGTCACTGGTAGGCTTCATCACAATGCTATACCAAAATGGTGGACTTCGATTAAAAAAATATAAGGAACTTCGTAAAGCAACTAATTAGTGGCCAAACTTATAAAAAAGTGACTAAAAAGTAACTGTTAAATACTCTTCGTAACTGGAGATTTCATTTAATGATGCACTAATTAAATTGGTGTTACATTTTAATTTTATCCATTGATAAAATTCAATAGCTTAAATTGACTAATGTTTTTTAACCTATAAAAAAGTAAATTCGTCATTGGAAAATAATGGCTAAATGCCAGTCAACATCTACCTTTGATGGTTTAATCACGTTCAACTCATATCTATGTTTAACCTGATATTAACATGTACACTAAGTCCTCTAAAACTTGCCATGTCGTCAAATTAACGATTTAAGTTAACAGCAATGGATGATAACCACTCATTTGTTTATTCTTGAGAAGCCCATTCACTTTTAAAAGTTGAGCCACTCATTTGTTTTTCACCCAAAGTCCAGCCACTATTTCAATACAAACTCCAACAATATATATTTACTTCCACCAATTACAAAGTCAGTGGCAGCTTCTGTATTGAGACAACACATCAAAAGTCCCAGCCATCATCCAAGTTTAGTCATTTTCAATAGAAAATCATACCCTTCAAGAAACACGCCAATTAAAAAAATGTAAATTATATATATATACATATAAATCATGGATGTAGTAAGGAACCTAGTGTAGCTTCGAGAACAACATGTGGACTCGATGCTTGTGAGGCCTTCACAGTATATGCCTTAAGAGCATCATCCCACCGTTGCAATTTTTCATACCTTAAACCAACAAAGCAAACAAATGAGAATATTGTACAGAAAAATATAAAATATTCCCTTCCCTTTCCTAATTAAGACCGATAAACTGAAATTCATAAACAAGACGTGGATCGTGAGAGTACGAAAGCAAGATTACCATGACTCCTTAAGTTGGACATCCAGAATTTGTTGGGCATAAGTCAATATCCCAACAGCAGCCTAATCAAACAAAGATTGTCAATACACTGATAAATGACATGTCTAAGGATCCGGAAAGATCACATTGGAATGGCAAGCCTGGTTAAAATATAGTATAATAAGATACAGCTGACCTCATGCTGGTGTAATTGATTATTGATATGTATAAGAGCTTCAACTACAGCAACGGGGTTAGCATCCATCTTCTTGGAGCGTGCTCCTTCAAACTCCATTT
The DNA here is from genome assembly GCA_963921825.1 of Erodium maritimum. Taxonomy (NCBI): domain Eukaryota; kingdom Viridiplantae; phylum Streptophyta; class Magnoliopsida; order Geraniales; family Geraniaceae; genus Erodium; species Erodium maritimum. The sequence continues at coordinate 23,415,614 of OY997594.1, forward strand.
CTTTATAATGCAAGGCTTTCGCAAATGCTCGACACTGACATCAGGTATAATAATTTGAAAATTTATAGAACTTCTTAAACTAGTACTCTTGGAAAAAACATAACGGGTGAACTGTAAAACAACCATTATTTTCCGTAATACAACTATTAGAAGTTAAACCCCACCTTTTCTGCAAGAGCACCAAGTAAACGAATGTCTATAGGAAGTGGTTTCTCATCATGCTCCATGAACTCAGCCTGGAATTCAAGTTGTTAATCATCTGTTAAATAAAAGTAAAATAAACGGAAAACGAATGATGACCATCAATTTACAATTAGTCCATCAACTTCACAACAGGTAAAGAAAATTGCATGTTTTTTTCAAAAAGAAGTGGCCAGATGGGACAAGTTAGCTACACAAAAGAGAGTACTCTTCCCTTTTCGCTCCCTACCTGCACTCAAGAACACCTTCAACTGTGCAAGGTGAAGCTAGAACCAGTAGAAAGCATTTCAAGTGCAGCTCAAGATAAAGATATACTTATATCCATTTATATAGGTAAACTTATTATCGCGGATATAGATATTACGTGCTGAAAAAATAACACACACGGTTTCATATGAATACAAACGCATACCAAATTAAGTAGGGTAGCTAAAATTTCAGGAGGAATGTTTGGAGATGAAAATGCCATTTCTAAACTTCGAACCAACTGTTTCTGACTAGCCTCATTCAGTTGGGCCCAACAGCTGACAAATCCCGCAGCAAACAACTCGCGTCCAACAAAAGGCTGCAAAATTGCACCATTAAAACCAAACTTTATAAGTAAACAAATTTTTTACATGATAGCAATAACAGTACCTGCAACTGTGCGAGTCTAGCACAGGTTCGTAAGGCCGGAGAAGGAGATTCCTTCAGAAGCTCGATGCTAAAATGCCTCATCCATTCCGCCCAATCTTCCTTAGTACTGCGCTGAGAAGCCTCCCCAGCAGTGCGTAACCGGCCATCATTGACCTATATGAAACATCATACGGAGCAACAAAGTGAAAATAGTTGATATTCATGCCAAATAAACCGCATTTATGGCAGCGAGCTACAAACAGATACAGATAACTAGCAAACACAGCAAATGTGTAGGACTTCTAACGCACAAGTTAATAAATAAGTCATTCAAAAATCCAAACAAGGGTAGGCACTTATTAATAATTTAGGTTTGCAGATTGCGTTGGGCTCAAGATGAAGAGAACATGTCTAAACCGAGCCAACACAGATTACTAATATTGTGAGAAATATGGAAATTTGCATCTTCCATTAGATTAAGGAGTTCATGTTTCCTTTCCCTCAGCACATCAGTAAAACAAGGCAGAGCATGCACGTATGAAAGTAGATACCTGATGGCCCCTAAGATGCCTTTGTACATCCAAGCCGTCTTCATAAGGGTCATTCTCCGCATCATCTAGTGGATCACTGATAACCTCGACTGGAACCCTTCGACTCAACCGTTGGGAAGCTGTGCTTCCCAAGATTAATGGCTCACGTCTTTTCAAGCGCCCTTGAATTTCTTCAAACTCCTTATGCTGGAAATAAAATATCTTGTGTTAGAGTTTAGTTTATTTCCAGTTGCAAGTATTTCCTTTTTCCTAGTTTAGTTTGGTTTTCTATGTTGCTTAGTATTAGTATTTAATATTTAGTATAGAGTTAATTCCTACATAAAGGGATATCCTCATTGTATTAAGAGACAAGAATCATCAATAATATTTTAGTATTCTACATTTTGTAAAGCCAAAACCTCAAAAAAAGCAAAGAGTTAAGTGAATTAAAGGAAAGAAGAAGTAATGATCAATGAAGAGAATGGACCCTCAAGCGATGCTTCAGCAAGAGTTTGTGTATTGATGGGATAAAAATGGTGAAGTCCTCCCCAAGGGCATGAGCTAGACAGCAAAGTGCATCTACAGCATCCTTTCGGAGCTCATCATTCTTCCTGTAAGGCAAAAGGTCAGAGTTCAATGGATCACAGGTCTAATTTCCATAAGGATATCATACAAAACACAATTAAACAAGCAAAATACTGCCTTTTTCGCAATCGCATATCAAGGAAAAGGAAACTAACCCATCCAAGACTAACTTCAAATGATGCACGAGAGAAGATATGTGACCAGTAACCTGACGCAGAGGCATTGAATAAAAAACATGACAATACAAATAGATAATTAAGACTTTTTTCCCTTATCAGGAACAAGGGCTACATTAATTAGCATGTGCTATAGATGAGAGAGAAATTCTAATCTGAAGAAAAATAACTAATTAGGCCTTTTCTTCCCTCACCTGGAACAAGGGCTACATTAATTAACATGCACAATAAACGAGAAAGAAATTAAAATGTGAAGCTTAATAGTTGAAGGGAAAAACTACAGACCTGTACACAAGGGATCAACCTTGTCAAAGTTTTAATGGCAGCACGTCGTATATCCACCGAAGCATCCACTTTAAACAATCGAATGAGTGCAGGAAGAAGCAAATGCATATGCTCATCCAAAGTACCTAGACAGTTCAACAGAAAAAGATAACTACTTAAGTTTTACATCTTCCCATACATTGATGACGAGATGAAATTAATATCAAGTCATGATAGTGGCGCCGGATATTCTTCATTCTCATTTGTTGATTTATTCTTAGTCCTATATATTAATCCTATTAAATCAAACTCGAACAACAGTTTTCTATATATTAAAGGTTCTTTCATTTTTTCCCCTAATCTTTACATAAATACAAATTCAATTCACAAAATTGTGCTCTTATATTGATCTTAGTTTCTGTTTGTTGACTACATAATTCTACATTATTATGTTGTGTCGTGAATGTTTCTCTCAGTTATTTCAAAATTTCACACATTTGTCATATATAACAAATACCATAATATTTTATGACAAGGAAATGAACAATACTGAATACTGACCACCAAAAACTTCAAGGGTGAGCAGGATATCAAGAGCATGGGTGTAATCATTACACCGTTCTGCATCACTCAAAACTTGAATACAACAAGGAAGAATATTAGGCAGATATGTTCTGAATTCATCATTCAGGGCCAAGCAAAGTTGTTTTACTAGATGCAAAACCTGAGAAAGAAAGAAAGCAAATAAAAGAAATGTAACAAAATTAAAATCGGGAAAGAGAGAGAGAACCAGCTGCAATAAAACAATTACAATAATCATGGAGATAATGGCATACGGTTGACTCTAGAAGAACAATGGCAGATACTTACGGGAAAGCCGAGTGCAGGACGACTAGTAGCTGGCAAACTGAAGGATGACCATAACTCAGAAATTAAAGAGAGCAACTCTGGAAGATATTTACGAATATGCTGCACAGAAAACAAACCCCACATGACCTTGGGATAAAACCCTGAGAATCATTACAAGTGTACTCTGTTGCATGACTTGTAATGTACCTGGCGAACAATAGACACCAGTGTTCCAAGCTTCCACGTTATAAAATCCTTTAAGTGATCATCACAAGTACGAACAATGTTGAAGAGATCAGGCAAAACCTACAGGTTAAATGGGATAAAAGGCAGCCATAGTTCAGTATTGTATACATTACATCAATGTTCTGGATATAATATGAAATTCAAGGTTAGTGGCAGGTATCCGAGTAAAATTAAATACAGTCTTTTGGCATTATATTTTACTTATTTGAATCAAACAATTAAATTTAGTGACAGATTTTATTTTCTGTCCAAGCAGAATGAAAAGCAATTACAACTGAAAGGGACAACATACTAACCTTCGGCAAATATGGTACACAACCAAGACCCATAGACTAACCTCGCAAACAATAAGTAGCAATATGATATTAGTAATTGCAATGATATATCAGAGAAAGAGAGAGCGGAAGAAAAGTAGTAATTACTACAGTACATCAGAGAGAAGACATAGGGGGCCTTTATGTCATACCTTGAATATGAACATGAGGGACCCGACCACCTTTTGGTGGTAACTGGCAAGGGAAGGATCTCTTAAAATTCGCATAAGAGAATTGACAGCAACCTGAAGTAGAAATAAAACAATAGAATATTTTTTGCATGAGCATGTGTGCCACAATTGCAGGCAATTCATCACATTCTCATATTACCGTTGAATAATAGTCCTCAGATGTTGCGAAGGATGGCCAGAGGTCCATAGGTAGTTCATCCATGGGTTGAATGTGTTGACCTGAATCATTAGGTGGGCGGGTAACCTCCCCATGTGTGCCAGGTAAACTTAGCTGATTTCTTTTATGCACATGGGGATCCAGAGCACCCATGATCCCAAGAACCTGGTAAAACCAAACAATTATTTTAGCATGGAAAGCATGTAACAGTGTAATTAAACATTCTAATTCACAATAGCTACCTTTAGTACTTCACGTCTAGTAGACCATGCTAATTCACCATTCAACAGCTTCAACAGCAAGCCAAGCAACAGTGGATACTCATTATATGGAGTTATGACATACCTGTCAAATTTTTTAAAAACAATGTTCATAAATATATGCAGGACAAGATGCAGTGTGCACACCCAAGAAGCGCTATGAATTAAAATCCAAAATGGTTTTAGCCTAGTCTCCAACTCTAAGTTGTATCCCTATGACAGGACTCAAAATGTAACAATCATAAAAATAAAGTTATTTTTCCACTCTGATTTAACTTTAAGTATTCCTGCAGCATCAGTACAGTTTGGAGAGAACCAGAATTCACGATCCAGCTAAATTGGTTGGCTGGAGAAAAAGGATATATGATCCCGTCCATTGCTCTGTATTTGTGAACTAAATAATATGTTTGCACCCTAAAACTTTGATCAGCATCATTTGGCACCTTAACTACCAAATCCACCAATGTCGACAGTGAACTTTTTTTAAACACCCAGAACAGTGTTAAGGGACCAGAGTATACAACAAAACAACAAACTAATACTGAAGTACACGGCATGAGAACAAGAAGGTCTGAGCAAAATTTACTTGTTAGTGGTCGTTGAGGAAGGCCTACTAAATTAATGCTAGAAAGAAAAGGGGGCGGTAGAAGCTTCTAAGGGATATAGGAAGCACAATGCACAAAATGCGAATAGAGAGTTAATTTCTGTCTGAACAAGAGAACTGGCTGCTAATGTATGTTAATCGTGGCATAAAATCTGTGTTGGTGCTTGTAAAGATGCATTATAGCTAACATAAGACCTGATTCTTAAATCTTGATGCAGCAATATAGCTAATTCAGATCAAAACTGGAAATAATTCCAAATACTACTATGGTAAGCCAAAAAAAAAAGCATCACGTATAAAGAGAGAACAAAAATAAATTATATGCGAAACATGGAAAGTACCCAGTGCTCTGTACAACTTGTCCAAGAGTGGTAACAGCCACTTCACGTTTTGTGACAGCTGCTCCATCCAATAATGCTTCAACGATTAGAGGCATAAGTTCAGGGATATATTGTCGCATTGCAAAACCACCCTAAAGCAGAATCCACAAACCCAAGCAAACATTATTAGTTAATTAGCAGTGTGGGCAGAATACTTCTCAGAAATCGTTAAAAAATTATAATGCTAGCAAGCAAATCACTGCAGCTAATGCTTCTATCAACAAGAGTGACTCTTCTTTAAAAGGCCTACTGATAGAGAAACACAAATCCTCAAAAGAAACCATGCAGTTACAAAATCATAGCCAACAAGTTCGAGAAGTATGATACAGAAAAAAAAAGAAATTAGATCATAAATACAATCTATTCCCTTATATGCTGAATCAATTCTTTCATATGAACTTTAAAAAATGGTCTTCCATTAACTTTAAAAATATTAGTTTTAGTTGCCAAACAAAATGTTTCAGCTGGGTAAACAGTAAACTTTTTCAGCACAGAATCAGCCACCAAAACATATTGCCAAAAGATGAACTGGCTAGCATGCTTTTCCATCTCCTCAACAAAATAAATAAGTTCAACACATTAATGAGGTGTGCAAGGATAATTTAGTCCAACAACATTAATGATGGAGAACGAACGATAATCAGCTAAATCCCAGCTCCTATTACCACACACAGATGCACACATACACACACCCAAACAAAACCATGCCTGAAAAGGTTAAACTTAAAGAAGAAAGAAAAGCCTCATGATAAAAACCAATCTCAGCAGAAGAAATTCACCCACCACTCTAGCAAGATCCCCAACAGTAACTAGAACTCCACTTATAATGCCATTATTAGCATTGACCCCAGTGCCTTCCTTAAGTCTTGCTACCAAAGCCTGACAAATAGAGATGTATCAGAAAGGGAAAAAAACAGAACTAGAAGATCTGGTGCAAACAAACCTGATTTACTAACCTTATGTACAGGCGCAATGTATGGAAGTATCAATCGTTCACAGTTACGTATTAGACAACCCAATAACTTCGAACTTTCCTCCCTACATTTGCTATCTGCACTGCTTATAGGGAAAGAGAAATCAACATATGAGGCTACTATCAGATAATCGCAGACAAGAAGCAAAATTTTACACTGGAAATAAAAATTGAAACTGAATGCCACCTTTGTTCTAGGTAAGTCAGCAACTGTATGAGATGGCGACGAAGAGCTGGAAGAACATATGCTGGGTTCTTTTCTGATAATCTCCCAGCCAATGATATTGCATACTCTCTAACATCAAAATCCTGAGACAACAATGACATCATAACATTAAGAAATGGAAGGCATGGAGACTTGGGGATTGGCAAAATGCCAAAAGAGATTCCACCACACAATTTAGGGACAAAAAGTTATACCAAGAATGAAAGAACAAAGAACTAAAATGCAGGTTTCAGAATAAGAAAACCCATGTACCAGCTTATGTTAAGTGTCAACATAACTATGATTAATCCTACATGCAATACACAATATAGAAATGGCATATAATCTTCGTACAAGCCGAGATGGATTTTGCTTGCGAGTTTATTCTAGTTATGTACCAAGTAAGGATAAGTATAGGAGACATTGTTTAAAATCATATACGGGTGTGGTAAATGGCGAAAAAAGTCTGAAGAGAAACACCCAAAATCCAAATCTTTGCCAAGATAGCTGCAAAATGGAACTCTCATTTTAATCCTTTAATTTTAACTTTATGGCAGAATGGTTGTGAACTACCAAGTCAAGTGCTTGGATCCTTGGTATTGTGGCTAGGGCTCAAGCCACTGACACAGCAGTTGTCTAAAAATTAACCTTAAAAACAATTTTTAATGTTCAGAACTTATGTACCAGTAGAGCATTAAATGAATAATACTCTTTTTTTAATTTCAAAACGTCAGAAAACATGTTTTTAGTAATTTATTTTCCACAAAATAAATGGAGATAAGATGTAAATCAAATGCCTAGAATTATTTTTCCTAGACATGTTTCTTAAATAAACAATTAACAATTCCATATATGAAATGGTAAAAGAAATCCTCTAAAGCCGGACCAGATGGGAGGTTATATAACTCAGCTATACAGCCAGCCAAATTTTATAACATTGAATATTGGGCTCCAAAGCCATAAGATGAGAGGAGTGGTGATGATAATGCTTAGGTAGCTTTGAGGAAAACAGGTAAGGACACCAACAAGATAAGGCATGTGCTATCTGAGAAAGAGCTGAGGCAATTTCAATTATAGACAAGATGGGGTAGAACCATTCAAGGTGATTTGCCATTGTAATGTAGTAGAGGGGTTAGTGACCCTATGAATAAAGTTGAAAGAATTCACTTGGATGAAAGGCTAACATGGAAATAAATATGAAAAGGAATGATAATGCATCACTGAATGAAGAAAATATCATTAGATAGAACAGAATGGAGGAGAATTATGATTAGAAGATTCCAAGAAGTTCTGCTAACGAATATACGTAGCCAATGCCAGCTTCATTTAATAAACGGGTTGTTTGTAGTTGTTTTTATATATAACACATGAATTGAACTTCACAAACTGAACATAGCGTGGACAAAGAAAATAAGTACATAATACATTCAAACATGTCAAAATGTATAATGGATGTGTGTGTGTAACTTTATGGAACAAATAAAACCAAAACCATTGCATGCTCATGTAAATTTTCCGGTCAGCATACCTCATCATTTAAAGCAGCAAAAACTGCACTGAGACTATCAGCCTGCGCCAGATAATCATCAAAACCTCTATTTCCATGAAGAGAAGAAAAGATAGAATGGCGGACGATAACATCAGCATCTGCAAGGGCAGCAATGAGAAGCTTTTCCACAAGCTGCAGAAAAACTGATAAAAATAAGCAACGGCAAACAGGAAAAAAAAAACAACCATTACACATCTTGCTTTTAGCAAAATAACAACAATGAATCCTCTAGTACCAACTAGGCACATTCTGATTCAAGAGACCAAACTTAAGACACCAACCTTTAAAGCAGACAAGACAAATATGGGTCTAGTGAAGCCCTTTTACTTTTAAGAAAACCAACCTGAGATGGTCGGGTTGGGCATACACCCATGCTGTTTTTATTGGACACGCTATGTGTTATTACAATGCGCACACCTGAGATGGCCTTTGAGTGTGATCAGTTGTTTCTAAGTTTGCAAGTTCAAAAAATTCAAAATTATTTTCTTATGTTGCTAATCAGCATCATAATTCATAGTCAATCCGAGCCTTCTCTCTAACCTCGACATAATCTCATCAAACAAAACTAAAAAATAATACAATAGTACTTACAAGTTACGACACCACAGTAGTAGATTAAAATTATAAAGCAATAACAGTATTAAAAAATCAACCTACTCTATCCAACTTGTTAAAGCAATGTTTGTTTAGGGCGAGTTATAGTCATATTTTTAAATTAACTAAATACCTAACTTAAACAAAGAGACAAAAAATCTAAAAGAATGTGTTGCATATAATAGGGATACAGATGTAAGCATAGGAAACAAAAAAAAGGGAAAGCATAACAGAAACAAACAACAAAACAAAGTCTGTATACAATCTTAAAACCCAAACCTCCTCAATAAGGCGCCTCCGCTTCGCTCCGGTTCGATTTGACCTACTAGAACTAAACTGCATACATGTTGATCCAGCAAAAGAATTTGCAACTAATCTACAGCAGCACAAGGCAGCATCTTTTCGTGTAGTCCCATCTTCATCATCCAAGTATCCAACAACTGATTCTCTAGCAAACTCCAGAAGTTCATGGCCCTAAAAGACTCATCAGCTTTAGAGTCATAACATGTACAATGAGGCTTCAGCCAAATTTGTCATATGGAAAACTACTGCAGAAACTTTGTTCCCACAAAAGAGTAATCAACATTTGATTGCCATCAAAAAATAGAAGTGATGGAAATGAGAACAGAACAAGACTAGATTGCCAACATTTTTTTATCATTGATTAATACTCCTTGGAGAGCAAACTTGAGAAAAGGAAGATGTTATTTCCTAAAGACAAATGAAACCAACATATTGGGCAACAATGTGTGCACATACCTTAAAATTGAAGCGAGCAAGAGTCTGCAGAGCAAGTTGCACAAGAGCTGAAGCACTAAGGTCTGAAACTTGCTGAGTGGTAGGCAATGTATTTAATCTTGTTGGAGCAACCGCTACCCTTGACGGTGGATAATGGGATTTTGAAAGAACCATTGAAATACAATCGAGCAGTCGGTCCTGAATGGTGGGCAGCAAAGACGGAATACTGAAATAAAGATTCATTTAAAAAGTTAAAAATATATTAATTACAAGTGAACCCCAATAGGAGAACTTGAAACAGAATAGCAAAGTAAACCTGATAGTTATTTGATCGAGGGCTTCTACAAGTGTGGCAGAAAGACCGGCAGAGAACATAACATCTAAGAGACCAGAGACATATGGTTCCATATCGTTCCCCATGGCTTTCGCAATATTACCTACGCAAGCCAAAGCCTCAAGGGAGGGTCTACCTCTACGCGGAGCAATCTACAAAATACACAATCCTTCAGTATTCCAGTCATCTATTACATCAAATTGTTAGGAACAGAAACTGCAGAGTGTGGGCAAAAGATTGATGTCAGAAAATAGATTGATGGGCATACTGCATCACGTAAATGAGTTGTAATTGTCGGCAAATAGTGGATAAGTTCTCCATCCAGGGCACCAGCCATCTCCCCAAGGGCAACAAACCCACTGGCACGTTCAGCTGGTATTCGCAGAACTGCAAGAATATGATTCATGCATATCTGGGGGAAAATGCAATTTCATACACCAATTCAGAATAACTAACCATCAACTTAACTTCCAGTTATAATATTCTACAACAGGGAAGCTACAGTAACAAACCGTCAAGTAGTTTGTAACAAATCGGTCCCTCAGGAAATGAGCGATTCGAGGTAGCAACGAAGTAATGCTAAGGCGTACCAAACGATCCCGGTGCTCAAGATACCTGAGGACAATTTCCGCTACTTCTCTATACCTCGACATCATGAACTCTCCCGTATTTCTGTCCACGTAATGAGTACAGTGTGATATATAAATACCACGCAGTTGCAGAATATATTGACACTCACAGACATACATACATATATATATATATATATATATATGCCAACGCACAAGATCTACAAAGCTATCAATATTTATATATTTCGCATAGCTAATGAATCACTGATTTCTAAAGGTCGTGCCAGCTAATGTCTATTGTTATTTGACACTGGTCATGGCAGTAGAAGAAGAGTATGTACCACACCGCCAAGGTAAATATGAATACAATGAAAATAACTAAAGATTGACAGTTATGCAGTGGTGATTCCCCCATCATTTACAACTGACTGAAATATAACTAGGACTTGCCCGTGAATTGATTGGATATACGATTTTGTTTCCCCTCAAACCAACGTAATTATCTTCAGAGATATTCAAAAACGCACTAGTGGAATCTCATTGCAGGATAATTCTTCCTTATGAACCTTACATACTATGCTGCTCACTGTCAAACTCAATTTCACGCAAATAATGGAAAAAAGACACCCTTGACCACGAGGGTCCCACCATTGTAGGGTAGACAGAGTCATTTAAGTTCACAACTTTATCCCTGCTTCTACATGAAGGTTGTTTCACTGACTCGAACATGCAACCTCAAAGTCATTTAAGCTATTAATTATCACATGGCGCCATACTCACCCTCACTCAAAACATATAGTAACTAAATTATCAGGATTAGAGTTAACCCACTTATTCAGTATCTTCTTATTTACTTTAAGGCGAACATAGATGAGTTTGATGTTTCACTGAGTTGCACTTGCACTGATTTGGTGCCTCATAGTGGTAGCGTTCACAGAAAATTAAAAATCGAAGCGTAGTGCGTGGCACTTTTCTTTCAAATGCAAATTCCATCATCTTTACAAACCTCAAAAGCTCTCCAACTGCAAGTAAAGAACCATGTATGCTGTGGATGGGTGCATTTTTACCCAACCCATCTTGTGTGGCCTCAAACATCCGATAGTACCTGTGAAGAACAAGAAAGTCATCAACTAATAGGCTAACAAAGCAATAAAAAAAACAAGTAAAGCAGTTCATGAATACAAATATCTTTAGTATGGAAGAAATATAATATCCCATAATATTCGCCACCAAAACAAAACTGGCCTGTCAAAATTCCCTAATGAGTAGTTAGTTATATGATAAGATTGCATGAGAACCTCACACACTATTTTGCCAAAAAAATTCTAACATGTACTATTTTCTATTTGATTATAATTCTTGCTGGAAGATAATATCTTAAATTCCTGATATCATTTCAACTAACTATGGACTTTATATATGGACTAACCACTGCACACGCCAACGTGTTTCACGCTTTTCAATAACACGAAGGCAAGCACGCAATGCTTCCACGGCACGTTCCCGAACAGCTAATGTTGGATCCCTCAATGCAACCCATATGGCGTCAACAAATTCAGGTACATGAACATTGAATACAGTGGAAGCATTTTCTGCCATTTCCTGTGGTTATGAGAACATGAGAGAAAAATTCAATGCAAGAACTAGAATGGCTAGGCACCATAAAACAATCAAACTTACCTTCAAGATTAAGACAGAAGCAAATCGGCGGTACTCAACTCTCTCCCCACGAAGCCAATCCAGGGCAATTCTCACCTTAGAAAACCAAATTTGTCAGATGGATCTACCAAACCACATTAATGTCTAGATAGGAAAGTCTAAACCAACCTGGCGCTCCACTTCATCAGCAGTCATTGCTCCGCCAGCTCTAGCCAGATGACCAAGGACTCTACTAGCAGCAACCAAAATCTCAGGATCACGCTTTACATCAAACACTGTGCGCATGTAACTAGAGAACTTTGAAACCTTGGTGGCATTTTCACCAAGTGCAACATCAATCAACTCATCAATAGCTCTTAATGCTCCCAAATTATCAGCAACATCGTGACTTTCCAAGAGGGTGGAAATCCGGTCATACAGTTGATCCATATAACGAGAGAAGGCCTCCCCGCTCAGATCACGAGCTTCTTCCTCCAAGTGTTTCTTTAAAGCTAATGAAGGCCCCTCCTGCTTGCAGTAGAACAATTTTCAACACCGCAAGCAAAGAAATGTATTAAAGTAGCAAACAAGCAGCATCCAAAACCTAAAATAGGGAAGCATAATAACTCAACGAAACCAGAATTAGTGTTACATTGTCGAGAGAGTAAAAGTTAAGGTCTTTAGTTAACTTAACTTGTTTCATAACTTTTGATAGATGCTTCAAACACCAATATATTCATAGTTATTCGCTATCAATGATTACTCACGGGGAAAAACCATTTCTAAGACGGATAGAATTTAGTTTGAGTGTGAAAATAATAGACAAGGAACTCGTGACTATAGTGGTGAATGAATATGTGATAAATTTCATATGCTAGATAAATAACTGAGTCCATATGACTCTAAATTCCCACTTCCCAAGCTATATAAGGTGCCAACAGGAATATCAGGTCACACTATGCCCACTGGAGTGAGCCCAATACAATGATGCAGCTTTTTAGGAGGTATTTGATTTAGCTCATAAATTTAAGCACACACATAGATAGACACTACCCACATTCCGCCCATAACCTGTAGGTCAAACCTAAGACATTCAAGCTCATAACTTTTCATCCACACCACGGTAAATTTCCGAACCCACGAGCCGAATTGAAGCAAAATAGCTTTAAGCTTCCCCAATTCAGCTGGAAATTCCAGGATCAAACGAAATGAACAGAGAAAGCGATCAACAAAAAAGGAAAAGTACATACCTTGGGATTGCCACGGGTGCATAGGTCAGCGAGGATGCGGTTGAGGGCGTCGAAGTTGCCTCCGCCGGGGGCGGGAGCGGCGGGGCCGAGGAAGCGGTGGGAGGGCGTGGCTGATGCCATGTCCGGTCGGGGCTAAAACCCTAATGTGTTCGTTCCGATCACTGGGTGCCTCAAGATTGGATCTTTCAAGACATTGAAGAGCAGCTTTTCGACGAATTGCTTCAGGGAGAGAGCGTTATGAGTACGCGTGGCGGTGGCGAAAGAGAGATAGTGTATTCGGAAGTTGGAAAGTACGGTTGCGCACACGCAGTGTGTCCTGTGCCTCTGTGTGTCCTGCGCGGAGCTATAAACTTCGCTTTTAGTTTTTCTATTTTCTTTTTCTTTTTCTTTTCTTTGGGGGAGCTTAGGGCAATTTTAAGATTTATCAAACTTCGACTCGTCAAATTTCATGTACATGTCTAGAATTTTTTTTAAATTAATATGGAAAATAATAATTAATTGAAGAAACGACATGCTAAGTTCTTATTTTTGAAACGACATGTAAAGTTTTTATTTTATAACTTCTAGGGATAACTTCAAAAAGTTGTATAAAACTATATGCGTTTATCACATACACACCCACTTCTATTTTTATTTCATACGACCCCTAAACTATCAATATTTTTATTTATTTTCATAAAATAAGAAAAAATAATTATTTTTATTTATGAAATAAAAATAGAAGTAGATATGTAGGTGATAAACGCATATAGTTTTATGCGGTTTTTGAAGTTATCCCTACCTTCTGTAACGTTATTATGATTGTTTGAAGGGGTAATATCATAAAACATACATACGTTTATTCTCAAAAAAATAAAACATATATACGTAATTAGTAAATAACATTTTAAAATATCATTTTATCATCAGACATATGTATATACCACACAATCATTATTGTCAATTTTTATTATATTTTCTGTTAATTTTTTTATAATTCCGAAAATATTTCGGCCCTTTATAATTCTAATTCAACCCATCTTTTAAATAATTACGAAAATACCATTAATTACTTATATAAAAATACCATTATACATAAGTTCAGATTTTTCAATATCCATTTAAAAAAATCATATATATATTTTTTGAGAAGAAATAGAAGAAATGGAATATTATTAAAGCATTAAGGTGTTCGCAAACTAGCTACCACCATAAAATTCATGGAACTACAATAATATTGAAAGGCAAGAACTGAAATGAAATTTTTGCTCATGGACATGAGGGGGGACTGTGGTAGCATCCAAAGACACCGATACAGTATACTCCAACCAAAAAGCATTGATCGAGCAGACCAAGTGAAGATTTTGTAGTGGTGGACCAATACCTCCCCCGGGAAATCAGCATGCGTCGTCCTCCCTTGACTGATACTGGTAGGGCTCCTAAACGCGGGTATGCTGACCCTGAACTGGTAGGGGAGAACCTTGTCGACAGTTGGTGGAACCATTGCCACCTTACGTCTAGGGAGGCGGTGCTGTCGACCGACCCCTCCCTAGACCCTGTTGGAATCATTCCGCGAGGCGAGGGTGCCTGAAGCCTCCCGTCGCTGTTATGTTTGACGTATCATCATAATTCCGATAACTCCTCGAATTCCGTGCCAGAACAGTCCAGCCCGTCTCGTAACCTAGGCCCACGCCCGTAGGCCCAACCGGCCCATCACCAGGGATAACACCTAGAGGGTTTCTTCCCCAGCCTCCTCAACCACGCAGCCGTCGCCGCCGTCCTCTCCGTTGGCTTCCTCGGCCGACCCTTGTCCTGCACCCTCTTCTGCAAGGCCACCACCGAACGAGGACCTTTGACCGACGTGCAGCGTCCGATCCCGTACGCCATACCCTGATACCTCCGACCGGCCAACACCGCACCGGACCCCATGGTCTCTGCCACCTTTCTTGTAGAGAACATCATCTCCATAACTTCCGTGCTCCATTCCTCACCGTTCGCCACAAAGGGGACCAAAGGAGATCGAGAACCTACTCGAGACATCGGTGACGCCGGTGGGGAGAGACTCGTCGACCTTAGCCCGTCATCGGTGCTCGGACCACGGTTGTTATCAGTGGATTCAATCACCCTTGTCGTTACAACCATGAAAACGCAAAACCTAACTCGAGAGAGAAGGCTGCGGGTGTGCCTGACCGCCATATGATTGTCACACCGGCGGGCACCATCTTGAACATGGAGGTGAAGCCTCACACATCCATTAGAACTCGGTCCTCCTTCCCTCCGTGTACTCGTTCCATGACCGAGCCACACCACAACCTGTATACATGAGCCATGGTGATCATAACCCTGCATTGAACCAGCCGGTGATCAATCACCATAAAGCCACGGTGATCAATCACCAGCAACCCAAGGCGGCGGAAAGCCAAACCTAGGGTATCCATCCTTTTACCTTAGAGTTCATTTAATAGTACACCACTGCATAGCGGTTTGAATATTTATTTTATTTTATTTTTCTCCAAACTATTTCCTCCTCCAACTACACTTTCAATGACAAATCACTGTTAATAGTTTTGAGCCATGATTTGTATTTTTAATATTTAAAAAATCACTTTAAAAATAATTATTATTTTGTATTTGTGCTAAATATGAAATACATTATATTGTTATATTACTCTAATTATTGGTGCTATCTCTAAATTTAGCCCACATGTCTTCAGCGAGGTCGGCATAGAGATTGTTATGAACATTCTGATCCTAGATCCTTTCTTTATGGCCCATGATACTATCCAAGTTTCATCCACACTCTGTGGCTATCCTAAAATTTCGTCCACACACTTCTGTCAAGAAAACTTAACAGGAGAATCTGAAATAACTATTTTACCCTTCTATGTTTGAATAGAATTTTAACTAGATGAATTGAAAGACAATTATACCTCTTACTTCATTAAATCCTTAACTCGTTAATGTTTTAATTAATTCAATTTTTATTTGTCAATAAATAAATTTATTTAAATTATTTATTTCAAAATAATTTAATTTTTCCAAAATAAATTAATTATTTCAAAATAAACTGTTTAATTAATTTTTTAAATTATTTAATTAATTATATAAAAATAATTATTTAATTAGTTTTTTAAATTTTTAATTAGTTTTTATTATTATTTCTGTGTTTTAAGGTTAAAAGGAAAATCTGAATTATAACATATTTCATAAAATTATAACTTGATTTTTTTAATTTATATATTTTTTAAAATTAATATTTGATTTAAAACAGATTTTATAAATTAATTAAAATGTATTTTTTTATGTATTTATTATTGAAAAAGGTAAAATGGTATTTTTCCTTGCAAAAGTCAAAGGGTTCAGATGTTAAGGATAAAATGATAATTTCACTTTACCCTTATTAGAAGCATGGGTCACATGCATAACAGAAACAGAATATCACGTCCGTTTTTCTGACAGTAGTGTGTGGACGAAACTTTAGGGTAGTCATAGAGCGTGGATGAAACTTTGTGCACTAAAACGTTTGTGGACGAAACTTTAGGGTAGTTTTGGACAATTATCCCAACAAAAAATATTTTAAAACACAATCCCCAACCAATGGCGGATGTACACGGTCTTCATGGGGGCACGTACCCCCCTCAAATTTTTAGAATTTCTGTTAATAGTTGTTTTTGTTAGTATTAATGTTTGTTTTTGTTTCCATTTCTCACGTGTGCCCCCTCACATCTAGGATTTAAAGCTTTGCTGTACTTTAATTTACAAACTACAAAAGTGTAAGTATTTTAATTTCATTTATTATTTAGACTAGTGAATGGGTACCGCGCGATGCGCGATGCTTGGCGTGAGGAATAATGTGTGATACTTGTGTAGTAGAGAGGCGGTGTGTTTGTTCTTGTGCGTGCGATTGATACAGTGATCATGACGGGTGCGTCAATTTGATTCGTATTGCAGTAATAGTTTAAATTAAATAACTGTGGAGCTTGGTTTAAATTAATAAGTAAATATAAATAGGTGATAAAACACATCTTCGTGACATTCATATGTTCAGCCCTACAAATCCCTCACATATTCATAACAGTAGCCATTGTCTCAACAAAACCTGACAATTGCATAGAAAAAGAATGTTAAAAGAAGAAACAGTGATCAGAAAAAGATAGGATGAAACTATCACTTTATAAGTCATGCAAATCTGAATATCAGGTATCATCCACTGGGGAGTGAAAAACAAAGATCGGAAATGTGGTCGTGATGTTTCTATCCAAAACCTGCTGACTTCGCATGCTGGAAATGTGGTCGTGATGTTTCGATCAGTAAATGTTGACTTCGCATGTTGAAAATTTGTGCATTTCATCATATCTAATTTAAGAGGCCATCTACAACACATGCAAATTCTTATATACTATTTGCTTGCTTTTTAATGAACTCTCAGTCAAAATATGAGACATTTTGTGTTGAATCCCGAAACCAGTTCACTGTCATGATAATGATAAAGGAAAAACTCGAAACCTAGTTACCCAATTGACCAGCTGCCAGAACCTCAACCGATCGGAGTCTTCTAATCAATCAGAGAAACCAAAAACCCTATGGAACCCCCACAACCGAGCAACCTAACCATAAACTGGCAACCCAATAGGTAAAAGGCAAAAAAAAATTTTGAGGGAATGTATTAACATATTCTCAATGAAATAATAATTTGCGGGAAAGAGTTACATGTATAATATATTTCCCGGATGTGATTACACAATAACACAAATTTCCCGATTTCCTGCCAAAACACCTGAATCAGCACTTAGACTTCAAAATTTCCCACTCATTTAAAAAGAGCCTTAACATGTAGTTTAGTTGAACAGATGGTGAGATTAGCAGGCTCTATAAACAACAAAAACAGACTTGAGAAGAGGAATAAGAGTGAGGGTGTAGATGATCAATGACAAAGCTGCAATCACATCCTCAGTATCTTTGATCTTGTGAGGAAAGGTACTGAAGAAAACATATAAGGGGGATGTGCCTTAGTCTCCATATATCACACCAAGGCTTTGGAATGCAAGCCTCAAAGGTGAAAATTTCTGGATCAATCAAACCTTACATCAACAAAAATGAATATTCTTATAACCATCATTTATCTAATTCCTTCGTTCTTCTTATGATTATAACTTGTCATGATCATTTCAATTTTCAAGACATCTATTTGGCCTAACTCTATCTTGATCAATAATAAACAATCTTGAACTCATAATTGAGTACAATTACGTACCATTAGATCATACATTAAGAGACGGAAAGAGTTGAATCATACCTTTTCTCCATACATGTTTCTAAGCTTTCTAACTTCTTCATCCATGGGTTGATCAAGGTTTTGATTTAAATTCCACATGCTGCCTTTGTTCTCATTGTCTCCATCATTCCCAATTCCAAAGCCGCAAAACACTTCAGATGATTGAGCACAACATGTATATTGTTAACTTGAAAATAACTCTCAAGCTTCAAAACCATTAACTAAACCTGAAACAAAGAAGCAGAACAATTAATTAAATTCCAATCCAACTAAAATCTCTATTATTGCTGATTAAAAAAAGCTAAAATCTTTACTATCTAAACCCTATACAGTCAACTCTTATTCATATTACTCTAATCAGATTTCACTGACATTTCAAGCGGTGTTGCTTATCAACAAAATCTAACTAATAATTTAATATTAACGCTTCTAAACTCAAAACAAAATCAACATTCCACTCCATCTATAGTAAGAGTAGATCCTGGTGTTTACGCCCCCAATATATTATTCCATTCCATCTTATGAACCCAAACATTTACGCACAACACAAATCCACATCCACATACACAATATCCAACCAAGTTGGATCTATTAGGAATGTCGAGTAAAAATCCCTACAAAGTTCGTCTATTTTCTACTCACATATTTGTAATCTTGGTTTCCACCAACAACTTGTTAGACCACATCAAAACTGCTATTCTAGACACAATCTTGATCAAAGAACTGATCCAAGCCAATTTGAAATAACACTTAAAACAAAGAAACTTATAACGATCATGGTTCCTAGCAAAACCAGAGATGAAAAATCTAACCGATGCATAGACTAATCTGCAAATTTAAAAGTAAGTTAAATAAAAACGAAAAAGAAATCTGCTACTTCCTGTTTCAAAGCTAATGATTGCCCAAAGACTTCATCCATGGAATAAGTTTTAGATAATGAAATCTATACCAGAATCTTACCACAGCAGCAAACGAATAGGCCAATATTCAAGGTACATTGGTTCTGGAAAAAAAATCAATTTCGACGGTAACCTGCAATAATCAAAATCTTCTTAATATAAATTTTCTGAATGGTTGCAAGATGGGTGGCAGAGTTGAGGTTAGGCTTCACAGTTGGGCCGTGTGCCCATGTTCTGGATTGAGCAATTTGATAACCTGATGTAGGAGAGTAAAAAAGATAATATGTCATATAAATTCATTATAGATGATGAGGGTTAAGATTGAATTTAAAATTTGCATAAAATCATGGCAGCTGACCAATTCAATAAGATCCACAATAGCCATGGAATGGTCAATCTTTTCTCATGTTCGGCGTTGGCAAAAACAAACTCTAGAATCCGAGGCAGTGCTTGGTATTTCATGATCCATCAGAAAAATGTACGGGAAGATAAATAGAAACAGACATATTTTGTAGGGTTTATGACATCATGACAAGAGTTTGACCTCTATCACTGCAACCATTGAACTTTCACAGTAATACAATAAAGATCCTTCGTCCTCAGAAAACTACGAAAATTTACAAAATAAATTCTGATAAATACAGAAGCAGATGGTAAAATGATTCACTACTGTCAATATCAAGTACCGAGGTCATGTACTCTTCCACATAAGCATTCCACATAAGCATACATATCATAGGATCGAATGCAAGGTTCAAAAAATCCCTGAATTTAAAAATCACACACATAAAATCAGTCAATCAAAATTGGAATGCAAACACAAAACATTCACTACTCTTCCACGCATCTAAACTTCAATCCAGTGAGCACACTGACCATTTCCTGAAACTGGAACTTCAAATCTGTAAACAACACATACACAGAGACAATCCACGACTGAATTAGACCACCACAATCCGCAACCAACTCAAAATCCGAGCCGAAATCGGGTAAGTTCATACAAACAAAGAAGAAAATGAAGAGTACACTTTGGGGGAACCTAAATGACCAGTAGACGATGATAGAACAGACCGTCATGTCAAACAAATGGGGAACATAAGGGTATTTACCAGCGTAGGCGGCCTCGGATTCGACGGGACTTCTGACGCTGGAACCTGAGAGGGACGATGGAATTGGTTCTTCCAAAGGTGGATGAACCCATATAGGCACGGTTCCGCGACCATCTTCATGCCCTAATTAACGGGCGACCCATGAGTAACGGTGGAGGCCATCGATTTTCAGGGAAGACGAAGAGGGAGGAGTAGCCGAACCGGCACCGATGATAGGATCCGACTGGTTGCCGTCGTCGGCTGCCTCTTGGTAGCCGTATTCGAAAGGAAATCATCATAACCGAAATCGAAGCCCGTAGAATTGGAGTGGACCGGCCCAACGATCCAGACGCCATAGGGAGGTCGAGTTCATGTTCTTCCTCACTTGGCTACACAGGACCAGAAACGGAGAAATATAAGGAGAGGATCAGCGAATGGGCTCAAAGAGGAGCCGAAGAGAATGCCGAGCAATAACTCGAGGCAACAAGTTTTGGCCTTGAATGGCCATTAAACCCTAAACCAAGAGTAGTTAATGCAGAGAATCCGAAGAGAGTGAGTGGAGACGAAGGCCGTAGAAGCGCAATGCAGGAATAGCGAGAGTAGAGCTGTGCCACGCTGGCATAAAGCCTGGCATTAGTGTCTTAAGGATTACCATTCAATCTCAAGCAGTTTTATCATTTTTTTTTAAATTTTAGTAAGAATTATTTCTCTTATAATTTTTAAATTATGGCCTCCTCGCAATTTTATTTTCTTGAACACCCAAATTCTTATATTTTCATTATTATATTTACTTCTTAAATCTAATTAGTCTATGATTATTTTATTTGTGGAAGAAATGTTTTTTTTATTATGAAGATTATCATAACTCGGTTGAAAAATCGAATAGTGGATCAATGGATGAATGATAGTACATATGATAGTACAAATCGAGAAATATATTTTTAGTTGCATTGACAATAAAAATGTTTTACGATATTTTCAAAATATAAAATATCGACGCCGCGTATTGAAATAAGTAGTCATTTGTTAATTTTTTTTATGCATATATTAGTATTTTTTTAATATAATTTTGACGTTATTTATCATTATAAAAAAAGTTGTGCCCCCCTCACTTAAAAAGCTGGATCCGCCACTGTGACCCCAACCCACCACCTCCGTTTCAAATATAATGAAATATACATGCACATGTATATGTAGTGTACAATAGTATATTTAACATTTACTCTGATTGTAGTTTAGTTTAGTTTATTTTCAGTTACAAGTATTTTCTGGTTAAGTTATGTTTCCTATGTTGTTTAGTATTAATATTTCCTATTTAGTATAAAGTTAATCTCTATATAAAGGGATGCTCTTATTGTATTGAAACATCACGAGTATCAACAATCATCAATAATATTTTAGAATTTTAGACGTAGCCAACCATCAGCTTATAAGCAGTAGCTGAAGCTGGTCAATGTGAATAGTTGTCAGCATGATCAATACCCCGTTAACAGTTTCAGGAATAGTCCACGGCGTGAACAGTACCATGAAATCAGCATGGTTTACACCATCATCGTGCTTACTTGAAGATGTTTTGCACCCTCGTTGTACGAAGTAGTTGCTCGAAGTTTCACAACGTCGTTATGCGAGTAGTTGCTTGAA
Source organism: Erodium maritimum (assembly GCA_963921825.1). Taxonomy (NCBI): domain Eukaryota; kingdom Viridiplantae; phylum Streptophyta; class Magnoliopsida; order Geraniales; family Geraniaceae; genus Erodium; species Erodium maritimum. The sequence continues at coordinate 23,437,721 of OY997594.1, forward strand.
AAAATTTGTACTGTCATGTGACATAGTTGTTCGAAGTTGTTTCGCATTGTCGTTATGCGACTTGCGTGAAGATGCTTTGCTCCCACGTGGTTTAATTGCTCGAAGCTGAATCGTGCGTCCGTAAAATCAAGGTATGAGCCAATGGCTCCAGATCGCCTTAGGCTTTAAAAATCCGTTATTGGGTATCGTTCCATTTATCACCTCCACCGTATATTAAATTTTAAGCCCATAAGCAAACGCATTAACCTACTATGGCCCATATGCAGACACGTATTTCTGCTATGTCACGTGTAGATGTTCAGTCCTACACGTGAGGAGGAGTGTTGAAAAAAAAATTCTTAATCTTCGACAACAACAACATTGTGGTGATGCAACAACATGAAGTTCAAATTTGAATTTTATTCATTGTTCACGTGCAAGACTCGTTATCCGACTTGCACGTGAGAGGGAGTGTTAGAGTTAAGTTTATTTTCAATTACAAGTATTTCCTATTCCTAGTTAAGTTACTAGTTAAGTTAGGTTTAGTATTAGTATTTCCTATTTAGTATGAAGTTAATCTCTATATAAAAGGATGCTCTTGTTATATTGAAACATCAAGAATATCAACAATCATCAATAATATTTCAGAGTTTTACAGAGATCATGTAGCGGATTAGTGTACATCACACCAGGTAAAAGTTACCATTTCCATCCCTTAATCAATCTGTGAAATAGTCTACAGCAGAGTCTAGTAACAGATACACAAACAATTTCAACTGAACATAGGTTTTTGCTTAATAAACTCCACTCAATTTTATTTATATCTCAAATTTCTGTCATGTTCACCTCACATGCGGTTCACCCTTCTACAATCCTCTGATGACTCAGGCGGAAGATTACAAACGAAGGCTTCGGCCTTTTAAAGTGTAAGAACCGCCCCCGGCCGATCCTGGTCGAACCGGTGAATTCTAGCAAAGTTTGACTTTCGGCCGGAAAAGTCAACCGATGACTCCGGAAGTCATTTGGGACCTTTCCGGGGCCCAAAAAGCTTAGCCGTCATCACGGTTAGCTTAGTTGGGTCAATTCCTTTAAATTGACTGTAATATTGTAACAATCAACTTTTGGTCAAACCCAAGCTTTTTATCGACTTTTTCCGATTAAATTTGGACTGCTGGAATTTTATGAAAAGAAAGTGGCTCCCACAATGCCACATGGCATTAGAGGCTTGGATGAGAAGAAGATGGGTTTAAATGACCTTTTACCCCTTCTTAAAGTCTTTTAGTGGATAGAACTTGAAAAGGGCTTTTTTGTCTTTTTGCTTCCTAGGTCATTTAAGGCAATTAGTTGAGACATTTCAACCATTTCTCACTTGTTGCAGCCGAGTACCACTAGAGGGAGAGAGAGGAAGAGGCAACCTTACTTGAGGAAGAAGAAAGTGGGAGAAAGGAGCCATCTTCAAGCTTTTCCTTCACCAAATCATCTCCAAACCTCTTGTTTCTTCATCATCTCCCCATCCTAAAGGTATGGATGCCCTTACCTTCTCATTTCATCCACTTTCTAGTTTGGGTTTTTGTGGGTTTGGCTTGAACTTGAAGAACTAGCTTCCTTGGTTGTTGTTTGGAGAAGAATTAGTGAAGTTTAGGTTGTTTTGATTGTGTTGGTTGAAGTTTTGATGAAACCCATTGAGGGTGTTGAGGTTTGAAGGGTTTTGATGGTTATTTTGGAGTTGGGAGAAGCTGGAAATGGGGGGTTTGGTCTGATTTTTGTGGAAACCGAGTTGGGGAAGAAAGGGGAAGGTTCTGGACTGGTTCGGCACGGAACGGGACCCGGAACGGGCCATGTGCCGGCACGACATGCGGCACGGAACGGGCCAGGTACCGGCATGGTACGCGGCGCGGAACGGACCTGACTCCGGCACGGTACCTCACACGGTCCGTGTCTGATTCCGGGCTGGTGCGTCGCGCGGTCCGTGTCTGATACCGGGCCGGTCTGTGACGCGGTCCGTGTCTGGTTCCGGCACGGTCCATGACACGTTCCGGATCGGATTCCGGGCCGGACAGTGATACGGGACGGGCCACATTCCGAGCCTGAGCTCCAGAACCCAAACCCTTCCTTTTTGAGTCCAATTCGATTCCAAGTTCATTCCCTTGGCTCTATTTCTGTTCGTAGGGGACTGTTATGTGATTTAAGTTGAGGAACGCTCCGTTGAGTTTCTAATTTTGGTATTGTTGTGATCCAAGACCGTGAGACCGAGCTCGAAGGAAGACAAAGACTTGGACCCGTGAGAAGACGGAGAGGACACTAGCTCAGACGTCGCCCGCAAGGAGTTTTATTAGAGGAAGACCTTGAGGTAGGGAAAGTGCTAAACCTCTTGTAATTTAATGCTTAAGTATGCCTATTAGGTTAATAAAATCGTAAAGGTCCTAGAAATGCATGTAGGATGCGAATAACCAGAATAATCGTCTTTCAATTACTAATAATCGGACGTGTCTAGATTGCATATAGGATGTGAATAACTAGTTTAACTCGCTTTCAATACTTGGGAATTGCCGTGCTGGTAGATGGTCGTGATGAGCCCTAGGATTGTTTGTGTTTGCCTCACATGCCTTGGTTGCCTGGTTTTTGGATAAGATAAGAGTCTAATTCAACTAGATGATTTGAATGTTGAACTATGAATGCTTGAATGATTATTTGATCGAATGCTTGGATGAATGATTGTATGAATGTTGAGTGTAATTGATTGTGCTAATTGGTACATGATCGGGTGAATGATAGACCGATGTAGTGCGATTGGTAAGTATATCGGTAAGTGTAAGTTACAATGATTCTTGTGGTGTGTATTGTGCTTTGTTAAGCTTTGGTTGTTCCATGATTGTTTAGTATATCATTCTCTTGTGAGTCTTTAAGTTGGGTTGTATACCGGTATGACACCCACGCTGCGGTGTGGGGTAGTGTCTGTAAGGTACCTACATCGAGGGGAATACCGGTGTGGGGTAGTACCTAAGTCGATGACTTGTGATCCGGTATGGTACCTACACCGAAGGGAATACCGGTGTGGGGTAGTATCATAGCCGGTGGATTGTTTACCTTGCGGTGATGGTTATTCGTGGTTAGGCATGGTACCCACTCCGAAGGGAATACCGGTGTGGGGTAGTGCCTTGCGGGGAAGATTATGGTTATTTATGGCTTCACCCCGAGTGTATGCGTCCTGCGGGAGCATTCTCGGAGTTTCATTCTGTTTTGTCCCGATGATCTATAGTCCTTTGGGGACGCTTCCGGAAATTCCGACGTTATGTGTCCTTTGAGGGATACTCCTGGTAGTCCGATGTATGTGTCTCCTCTGGACCGAGGGAAAATCCGACATGACACAAAGAGTATTGTGGATCAGAGTGTGGTGACTTCATGTTCCACTGCGACATTTAAATGCTCTATCTTTAATTGTTTCTCAATGAACATATTGTTTCCCTTACTTTCTGGACTTATTGCTATCTTCTTAAAGCGTTAAATACCCGTTTGTTCCCTTATTTCAGCATCTTCTTGGTTCTTCATATTATTGAAACCCGAACGAAATTGTGATTTTAAAAGTGTTAAACTTAAAGGTTGTTGTTGTTATGTATTTTCCCTACTGAGCGTAAGCTCACCCCTTTTTGTTGTTTACTGTTTTTACAAGCTTGCTTGATGAGTAGTGGACTCGAGGCTCGGGAGCTTCTGTGGGTCCGGGTGCTATATTTGTTAGAGATGTTTTTGGTCCTTACTTTATTTTGAACCTGGTGTCTATTTGACTATTATGGAACTCATGTATTGAGATTTTGATCGCAACTAATATTTGGGATTTACATTTGATCTAATTTGGCTTCAAACGTTGTTATTTGATTACTTCTTTAAGTCACGTCTCGAGTCCGGTCAAAACCGGATTTGAGGCGTGACATAAAGTCTAGCCTTCTTCCTTGATCTGCTCCTGCAATCAGTCTTCTTCGTCGACGAGGCCCGAGCAGGAGATGAAGGTCCAACGTCAAAAAACCCCTACTTAAGCGTCACATCTGATCGTAGTTTCTCTTTGGCCGAACTACGGATCAGAACCTGGGCAGGGTTAACCTTAATTCCTTTCGCCAAGGAAGAAACCCCATCAACACCAACGAGCCCTCCCTGTGTCTTCTCGTCTGTGCTGGTTGGAGGAGAAACCCTGTTCTTACCTTTGCTCTTAACACGAGCCGGAGCAACGCCTCGAACAACGATGGCACAAAACTGATCGTAACTCGACAACAAAACCGCACAGAAAGAAGCAAAGGAGAGAGTCTGGTTGGCGTTGAAACCATGACCGGTGAAGGATCTCACTTCTCTGGTTTTGGAGGTGAGACTCGGCTTCGCCTTCATCGAGTGCAACTGAGATATTACCCGACCGAGTCTCTTCCATTACCTACTGAACATGTTGGTCGATGATAAACTGTTCTAGTGGTGTAACCATATAATAAAAGCAGAGCAAAGAACGGAGCACTCCAAATTTAGGAGGTTCGGCCTATTGCTTACATTCTCCCCCATCTTCAAAAGATTAAAATTATGATACTCTTGACAGAGGACCTTGTTTAAGAGTAAGTAGGAAGATTAATTATCTGTGAGTCATTAAACTAATACGAACAACAGTCCTTTTACACGCCCATATCTCACCAATACATAACATGTGGAACTTTACAAAATAAACAAACAACTCAATTTTTTCCGGGGAAACCTAAAATCAAAATTTCCAACTGGTAGAAAACGGTCTAAACGACAGATACTCACTATTTGGTCTAATCACATGCTGTTATTATAAATTTTGTGTTAGATTAATTCTCAAATGATATCCTAAGGTTTTGTGATCAATGTATATTGGTCCAATGGCCAAAATATGTGATGTTTCAGAAATAGCTTTTTCTCTCTCACACCTATTGATGGATTGTTGTGATGGTTGAAAGAATTGCTATTTAAGTCTTATGTTGGTCCCCAAGTCCACACACAATCTGATTTACTCATACACCATCTAGAGAGACAGATTAAGAGTGGGAGGACTTGGAAGATCAAGACTTTTGGTTCTTCAAAGCTTCTTCTCCAAGGAAAACAATGGTTGGAGGTTAGTGATTATACTTCCGCGTTTTTAATGCTTAAGCATGTTTGTTTGATCACATGATTAAGTGTTTACATTTTGGAGAAAAGTTGTCTGCTAAGACATAAAATATAATCACTGGGAAAGAAATTTTGATCGGAACTGTGTTTCTCGTATTCACCCAACTACAGATACTCGAGTCCTAAATATACACAAAACATCCAACTCATTCAGTACCCACAAACAAGGGACTGTAGGGGTCTATGTTGTTGTGTCAAAGAAACTACAGATTGTGAGCAGTTGCTGCTACAGCTAGCTATAGAGTTGAGCAAAGCAGTCTCAACATCTCTGCTCAAACCCCGTTGAAGGAGGGCTCGAACATACTCGAACAACACCGAATCACAGGGCAGTACCATAGGCCCTTCACTTGAGAGTCCAAACTCTTCCTCAGACATCCTCAGCAGCTCTTGGAAGATGGTATTGTTCAAGTAAGACATTGGGATCACAAAGCGCTTCTGGTCACTCGTGTAGATAACAAAATGGCCTTTTGATGATGATGTGCTTGTACTATCTTCTGCATGATGGGTTCTTGCAAAAGTGATTCTTTTCCTTCCCAAGGCAGCCATCTTCTGCCACTGCCACTTCCTTGCCATCTTGACGAGCTTCTTTGCGCTGATCATCTTTTGTTTGGGGTATCAAAGAGAGATTTGGAGTTTATTAGACAAGAGAGAGTGAGATGGTTGGTTTGTGTTGAGTGAGAAGGAATGAGGTTTACTTATATAATGGAACTGCACAAGATTTGAGGCACTCCATCTCTTTGTGAGATTTTAGTACAGAAGCATGTGATCTGTTGTATGAAAAATGGATAGCACATGTAGTTGTGTCGCATACTTGTCTGGTGGTGCAAGGACGTAGTAGGTCCAACCATCCATATCAGATGGAGAAGCACGGAAATAAGGATTAATGATTTAGGATTTGGGTATCTTTCCTTGTCTGCAATGCCGGATATGTGATTTAAAGCATAACACTAGTGTTGGCTTGCATTATTGTTCAAGAAATGTGAGTATCATACTGTATTCAAGGGTCACTTCCCGAGACCGAACTTGTTGTCATTTCATTAGTCATAACTTATGTGTGTAATATCAGATAGACACAAGGTTGCCAAGTTTTGTGGTTGTCGTTATAAACAGCCATTGGGTTTGGCTTCAGACAAGTTAAAAAGATACGGAAACATGAACACTTGCGAAACAAATACTTCACGTGGTTGTGTTTCACATTACAGCAAGCCAGGTCAAGTGATGTGGGATAAAAGTAGAGTTAGCAGTGTCACGAATCCAAGCGTGAGTAAATACGACGTTAAGGAAGAAGACACATGAGTTAGTCTTTGGGTCAGAGTGGTGATGTACCTATACTATAGATACGTGTTTATATCATGGTCCAGATGGGTGCCTCAGACTTGTTGATATATGTTTCAGAATGAGAATAGGTGATGAAATCCTGGAGATTATCATAAATGAATAGTTGTTTTTCCCATTGAATTTAGAAAAGAGAAAATCGAGTATCACAATGTATATTTCATCAAAATTGTACGATCAGTATGTATGTATACAAGTCTGAAAACGACTACTGTACATGTTTTTGCTGATTGATCTAACTTCTAACAGCAGTAAATGGGTGTCTTGTGTTGTACGTCAGATGAAGATGATGATGAAGCTAGGCCGTGACATGTCGTCAAAGAGGTGAGCAAAGCCTTGTCAACATCTTCACCGATGGATCCCTGAACCAATGGAAGTACATACTCCAAGAAGGCGCTGTCGCAGGGCAGAGTGATTGGCCCATCAGTTGGGAGTCCAAACTCTTCTTCTGATAACCGCAACAGCTCAACGAATAAGTCTTTGCTCAAAAGCTCCAATGGAACCGTGAACCTCTTCTGATCAGCCGTGTACACTACAAAATGGCCTTTACTGGCAACAAAGGAACCAAGGCCCAGATCGCTTCTTGGAAACGAGATCCTGAGGCGCTTGGCAGCAGCCAGTTTCTGCCACTTCCTTGCCAATTTGATCAGTCTTTTGGGGGTAATCATAGTTGCAACTACTTGAGAAAACTGTGGTTTTGAAGAATTGATTTGTGAGAAGGCTATTGTGTTGTGCTAATAATAGCTGAGGCAATATGTGGTTTATATACACTAAGTAGCTAGGATGTTATTGATTGCTCCTACTTTGTGTTTGTAGGACTTATGGCCATGTGACAGTCAAGAATGGTATCATGGTATGTTTGGTCATTGTTGAGCATCACCACCTCAGGTAGGCCATTCATTCATGTTAGTTGATTAGTAGAGACATGTTTATCTCTTCTTTTTTCTGCATGATATATGGAGCACAAATATTATTAGTTTGTCATCTAGCAAAGACAGGACCAGACCGGACCTAATGCATGAAACCTGGGTTCATTGAAATTAATTAACTAAGTGTTCTCTAACTTGTTGCTGGTGATTAGATGACAAAGACAAGGAGCACATAAGAATCCTGATAAGGAACACATGGTTTACTGATATGTTGTATCTGTCCCTTGAATCTGATAATGTAAATACAAAACACATTTTATCATACTCTAAACTGCACATGATTAGGGAATGCACAATCTTCAGCTTTAGTCATGGCAGGTTCAGGATCAGAAAAAGTCTGCAAATTTTACACCTGTTTCTGTAAGTATGCTCTTATTGGTATGAATATGTCATGTGTGGCCACCATAATATACCTTGTGTATTGTGGACGCTGTTTCTGCAAATCTTACATTCAAGTAGGTGGACGCTGTATTGCGGATTAAAATAAACATGTATACATTGTGTACTCTACATCAAAAAATTGTATGATCTGTAGGTGCAAAATGTGAGTCTGAAAATGGTTCCTATATGTATCTATTAGAGGGATCAAGTGTTGGTGGTCAAGGGAATAGCAATGTGTGATTTATATATACTCACAACTATAGACAGTAGTGCATGCACTTGCTCTCTTCATGTTTGTAACATCCATATCCTTATTCTCAGTATAGTTGTAGTCCTGGCTTTTGTCTCACTAGGAGTTCTTGGAATCTTAGCTCCTTTCAAACCGTTCAAAATCACCAAGGAAACAGTTATGTTAACTAAATCAGACTAACTTGGTACAATACAGACATTGAGGACATCATAACTTGGGAATCATCAAAGGTCAATAGCTCATGGCTTATTGTCATACAGACAAAAGCTACTAATCAGCATCAAAACTGTTGATGATTTCTACTTCCAACGACTTCACCTTTTGGCCTTGTTCCTTTGATAAAACCAAGTGGTCTTCTTAGATTCAGCTTGATTTCAGACTAGTATTTGTATACCAGAGGGAAAAAATGTGGCCTTATAGCCATTTATGCTAACAAGAAGTGTCTCTGTTTCCACATGGCCGCTAATGTCTGTTTACGTTCGATCCAAAGTATTTTGTCTAATAAGGACAAGCCCACTCATATTGATAGGCCATGTGGTTTCTGCGGATGCTTATAACTATATACCACCAATAATCTAAAAACTTCACACAAGTTTAAGTTCAGTGAATCTTGATCTCCTGAAAAGATTTGATTGGGTTGATGATGATTATGCTGGCAATCGCTTAGTTAAATAACAGTCCAAAAACAAGATATCCGGAAAGATTTAGGCCTATCAGAATATGGATAGTTATTGTCTTGTAGGGCCGCACAACAGGCTGTTGCAGAAGAAAACAAAGGTCACAACTAACCTGATTAAGAACAACCAATGGCCTACTCATGTGCTCATGCTAAACACAAGGGCAATAAGTCCTACCAACTCAAAGAGAACTATAGCATGTGCACTTGTTCCTTATCTTTGTAAGTCTATAAATACTATGTATATCTATATTTATCAGCATAACACAACAACCAGCTTTGAGATCACAAAATCAATTTCTAGAGTTCATTGTTTTTATTTCTGGTTCGAACCATGATTTCCCCCAAAAGGCTCATCAAATTGGCAAGGAAGTGGCAGAGACTGGCTGTTGCCAAGCGCTTGAGGATCTCATTTCCCACAAGTGACTCGGGCCTCGGTTCCTTTGTGGCCACTCAAGGCCATTTTGTTGTGTATACAATTGATGAGAAGAGGTTCATGGTTCCATTGGAACTGTTGAGTCACAATGTTTTTGTGGAGCTGCTAAGGTTGTCTGAAGAGGAGTTCGGTCTGCCTGGCGACGGGCCTATCACTTTGCCTTGTGACAGTGCCTTGTTGGAGTATGCCATTTCTTTGGTCCGAGGATGCATCAATGGAGATCTAGAGAAGGCCTTGCTGACATCCATATCTCCTTGTCACTATGCAGCTTCATCTTCTTCTTCATTTTCTCTAGGAAAGTCCCACCAGCAGCAGACCCTTATTTATGGGTTTTGAAAGAATAGCAACAAATGACATAAAAGACCAACACTGTATACAACACCTGCATTCTTTCCGGATGTTATATAACATGATACGATACTCACAAATGAAACATATACTTTGATTCAACTTCTATTTGCTTATACATGTATGAGATAACTATATATCAGTAACCTGTTGGAGATCATAATCACATAATCAACTGTCCTTCTAATTCATGGAGAACAGTAGTTTATGCGTCAGAATCAAGTCTAGCTACAAAAAAAAAATCATGATGGTTTTAAATCTCTTTATAAAGCATTCAACGACAAAGGAATGTGCTGGTGGAGCCCAAATTAATCTAGGAGATTTTCAAGTAGTTGGATCTACAAACTGCCATTTGTTATGAACCTAACTCACACCTAGACTCACAGTGAAGCAATTCGGCTCAAGATCAACAACTAACATTGGTGTGAAGTTTTTTTTTTTACCAATAAAGAAAATATATAATGAGCATGTCATAGGCACCTCAAACCACCGAATCTGATCCATCCAAAGGATCAAATTAAAATTCCAGCTACATAACCCAAACTGACATGAGCATGCCACAAACACCTTAAACCACCAAATCCGATCCGTTCAAAGGATCAAACTAACACCCACGACAATAACAAAACCGAACACTAACATGAAAGCACAACCTCAAAACAATCCAAACAAAGGAGAAACGCTGATAAAAATGTCTAAATACCCAGATTTTACCAACATTAAGAATAGAACAGTAAACTAGATCTAAAACCCTGATTTTCATACTATGAAGCATAGAAGATTAAATAAGGTCAAAACCCAGATTTTTCAACCATTAAGCACAAATGATACTACTGACACCCAAACGAATGTCAAAAATTGTAGAACACCTTGTTTCATCAGGACCATAAACCCATCACAGATGACAGTCACTAACAAGTCAATAACCAACACCACAAACAACAGAGATATATCCGAAGGTCAATACCCACCACAACCCAAAACTAGAATCTGAAGGTAACCAACTAAATGCTCAATGGCCAAACCACTCGCCGACGATTAGCACCCAAACTGGTAAACCCTAAACACCAATGTGGAAGGAAGCAGATATAAAATACCAAGAAAATAACGATAAAGGAACGAGGAGGGGTAACTATACTTAAGAAGAAGAGTAGGAGTACTAGTAACCTAGCAGCAACACAACGAACCACCAGATCCACGAAGATTAACACCAGAAGGATGGAGAAACGTGTCACACGATCAAATTTGTAATGAGATGCTAGGCAACTAAGCGAGCATCCATATATGGTTGGACCACATCTACAAAAATCAAACCTCGAGAGGATGAAAAAACACATCCCACGACAAGATCTGAAACTAGTCACATTCGAAGACCCGAGAGAGGCTCTACCGCCTCCACGATGAACCACCAAATCTTCGACGATCAACACCCGAGAGGATAAAGAAATGCATCCCACGACCAGATCTAAAATGATTTAACGAAGACCAAAGAGAGGGATGTCACCTCAATATCGTCGCGACGACCGACCTAAAACGAACCATCAGACTTGACCAGACCAGATCCACAACGATCAACATCCGAAAGGATGAAAAAAAGTGTCCCACGACCAGATCTGAAATGAGTCTTCGTCGATGCCCCGAGAGAAACACTACCGACATCACCACCACGAGGAGCAGATCTACAAGAGAGACGGTTACTCCGATGGCCAACACCAAAAATCGGAGATTAGAGCCAACTTGGCCGCATATATGCCACTCCATTTTGCAGCTCCACAAAAGTTACACACACGCGAAGATAGAGAAGACGAGTGATAGGGAAACTGTAAAGACCTGAATTTATATTTCGGTAATTTATCGTTGAGAACGTCGCCGAGTTGGGGAGCGAGTCGATTATTGGATCGATTGCAAAAAGAAAAAAAAAGAAAAGGGGAAAGAAAAAAAAAAGGATTAAGTTGGACCAGATCCGGCCCAGGCCAGGCTAGCTTTCATCTTAGCCCTGGGCCGTGCGGCCCAAATTTCTGTCAAGGCCCACATGGAACCGAGCCCGCCCTTATAAGGCACGAGTCAGAGCATCAAACCCTAATTTTTTTCCCCACAACCTCACGCGTCTGCCTTTCTCCTTCCTTCTCCCACGCCGAACGCTCCCTCCTCTCCGTTCAGACAAAAATCGCCGGCCAACCCGTCCAGCGCCGCCGTCACATCACGCCTCTCTTTCCCCCGTTCATCTCGCCGTCTCTCTCCACCATTCTTTCTCCTAGCGCCATCGCTCGTCTTCTTCCCCGAACGTCTCTCCCTCACCTTCCTTCTCTCCACCGTCGTGTAGCCAAACACCGCCGCCGCTCAGCTCACCGGTACCGACCGTCTCCTTCCCCCTCCTCTCTCGCCGAGCTCCCGTCGTCGCCGTGGGAGTTCTGCCGAGGCGAGTTTGCCGGCGAGCTCATCAGAGCCGGGACGGGACCCCGAGCTCGTCCAGATCTGAGACGAGCGAAGTCCTCGCCATACCCCGCCGCTCCCGTGACTGCCATCCCCTCCCCGCCTCGTCTCCTGTTTCTTTTTCTACGGTGAGAATCTCACCATGGGGTTTGGTCGCCGGCTTCGCCACCGGTGACCGGTCGGGATGCAAAGCCGAGCTTCTCTTCCTTGTTCTTTTGTTAATTGTTGTTTTCTCGAGCTCGGATCTGGTTTTGTGTGAGACGAAAATCAAAAGAAACAAGGGAATGGGAAAGGAAACGAATCTAAACGGAAAAAAATCAGTTTTGATTGGAAATATCTGTTTTTGGAAAATCTGGACGTTTCTGGGCAAATCCATTTAAAAACTGGGCTTGAAATCGTGAGCTTTCAAAAGAACAGTGAAGATCTGGATTTAGAAAAATTAAAATCTATTTTAATTTTTAACAGGAAATTAATGTAAAACAAAACAACGGTTTGGGTTTGAAAGGGTTGTTAAACGAAACTTGAACGGATTCTGGAACTTGGACTGTTGGACGATTCGGGCCTCAAAACTCGTTCCCCGGGATCCGTGCATTGGGAAACGTGCCTCGTTAAACGTGCATCGGGTTCGGGGCTCGGGTACTCAAGCCCAATTCGTCGATTAAGCCCGCTTTTATCTCGTTCGAGTTTAAAAGGCAATGTATTGAATATATTTTGTACCGCACCTGAGCTGATGGTAAGTTTAACTGTTAAAAATCCAGGCTTGGACTTTGCCCGAGAAACGGGACTGCGCCCGAGAAGACGTAGATCAATCTGGAACCCGTGTGAAGAACGGAGCAGGGGCAAATCGACTTTTCAACAGAGTATTTAGAGGAAGACCACAAGGTAGGGAAAGTCCTAACTCCTCGTTTAAATAACGCTTTAGCATGCCTATTAGGTTAATAAAATCGGAAAGGTCCTAGAATTGCATATAGGATGCGAATCACCAGAATAAGTGTCTTTCAATTACTAATAACCGGACGAGTCTAGAAATGCATGATTAGGATGCAAATCACTAGTTAACTCGCTTTCAATGCTTGGGAATTGCTTTACTGGTAGAGAGGCCGTGACGGGCTCTCGGATTCGTTGTGTGTTATGCGCCTCCTCTGGACCGAGGGAAAATCAGATATGACACAGAGAGTATTGTGAATCGGAGGGTGGCGACCACATGTCCCACGACATTATTCTACTTGTCCCGATGACATATGGTCATTTGGATACGTTTCCGAGAATCCCGATGATATGCGTCCTCCTAGGGATGTTTCCGGCATTCTCGACGTTATACGTCTTTGCGACGTTATGCGTCTCCTCTGGACCGAGGGAAAATCCGACATGACACAACAATATTGTGGATCGGAGGGTGGCGACTTCATGTCCCACGACATTACTTGAACGTTCAATTTTCTATTGAGTATTTAAGAAATGCATTGATTCTCTTATTTTCCTACGATCATTTCTGACTCTTTGAAATTGTTAAACATTCGGTTTGCCTCCGTATTTCATCATCGGTTTGGTTTCTCGTTTTATTAAGATTTGAATGAACTTGTGAGCTCCTGTTTACTAAACAAAAAGGGTGACCTGGTTATGCATTTTCCCTACTGAGCGTAAGCTCACCCCTCCTGTCTCTGTGTGTTTCAGGTGTTGAGCGGGAGCAGTATTTAGCCGGACTCTCGGAGCTTGGTAGCTTGAGGGTCTAGCTAGTTTTAGAGACGTGTACTCTTTTATGTTGGATATTGTGTTTTACCGTTAGAGCTGTGACTCTTTACATTTTGAAGGATTTATATCATTTGGAAACTTTATTTTATTTCATTATTTATGTTTTACTATAAATCTTTAGTCACGTCTCGAGTCTGGGCAAAATCGGATTTGGGGCGTGACAGAAACACGCACATCGTTGAGGAGAACCACGCAAGAATTGAGCTCTGACGAAAAATTGTGCTCTAGCGAAGAACCACTCAAGTGAGCTCTAACTAGGCACAGAAACCGATTGACCCCCTTGAACTGCGGCGATAGGCTGAGGCGATCCGAAAAAGCACGAGAAATAATTAACCCCTTGAACTGTGACGATAGGTTGAGGAGCTCCGGTGAAGCACGCGGGATTTGACAAGGATGTGAGAAGCAGAGGTCCGGATCGAGACCCCCACCATGATGTTAGACCGAGTTGCACCACACCACAACGCCGAACCAAGCAACATAACACTAAGAGAAACAATAACAACACCAAAACCCGACACCAAAATGCGACCTGTGGCGGAGGTCCAACGACGCCGAGCTCCCGCGTCACACCTCTACATAAAGAAGTGAGGAGGAATAGCCGTTGAGCTCGCTGGCGGATGAATTTGAGAACCCATGACCAGAAAGAGGTCACCAGATCTACCATACCCAAGCACGATATTAGGTGAAGAAGATCGGATGGCCTGACGGCCCAATTAAAAATACTGAAAAGAAAAAATTAAGAGGAGAAAAGAAGAAAGTAAGAAAGAGTAGAAAGGGAGGCACCGCCTGCAACGATCATGGTCTATCACCAGTCAAGAGGAGGATGTAGCGGCGGCGTCAAAAGATATAAGGTTTTGTTCAAACAATGCCTTTGAGAAGGTATATTGGTGTGAAGTTAATTTGAGGTATGAGTTGTTGATTAAATGTCACTATTAATTCTACTAAATAATGAAGGAACACATTATATTATGTCAGAAAGGCAATGTGTTAAAATTACTGAAGATTGTAGGGTTAGAAGAGTGCATTCCTTGTCATATTCCCATGGAACACAAGCTGAAAAAAAAAGGATGAGTGGGAAAACAGTTGATCCAACCCAATATCGTAGTCTCATTGGAGGGCTCAAGTACCTAGTCAATACAAGACCTGATTTAACTCACTCTGTGGGTATTATAAGCAAGTATATGGAGTATCCTGAAGATGATCATCTAGTAGCAGCCAAACACATTCTTTGATATGTGAAGGGAACAATGAGTTACAACCTGAGTTAAAATTACAAAGGAGAATATGAATCACTGACTGGTTATAGTGACAGGGATTTAGCATGAGATGTTGATGACAAGAAGAGTACAACTGAAGTGAACTTCTTGCTTGGCAATAACTTCATATCCCAGCTCTCACATGAACAAAAGATAATAGCATTTACTTCATGCGAAGCTGATATATTGCAGCAACTACAACAACTTATAAAGGTATTTGGCTAAGAAATCTAATGAGTGACATGTTGAGCATAGAAGTAGCAAATTGGAAGTTGAAGATAGAAAATAGGTCAGCTATCCTTCTAAGTAAAAATAATGTATATCATAAGAGGAGCAAGCACATAAATACCGGATATCATTTTATTTAAGAATGTGTTGAGAAGAACATGATTGGAGTCAGTCACGTGTACTCTGAAGAATAGAATGCTGACATTTTAACAAAATCCTTAAGCAATACAGTATCCAAGGAGATGAGAGACTTAATTAGAGTTAAAAAAATATATGAAGAAGAGTAATAATTAGGGGGTGAATATATATATTTTTTTTGATAGAGGATGATTTTATTAATAAACTTTTCGCCTCAAACAAGGAAAAAAAAGGGAGGACTGTCAAAAGGTTATCCTCAGAGACTAATGTACCCTACAAGAGGGACGCGAAAAGAGAAAACGAATTGACATAATGTCAGGAAATTTTCCCTCAACAAACATAAAATACGAACTAAAAGAAAACAACAACCAAAAAGAAACCAGCCCTTATAAAGAAACCGAGATCTCAATAAGACTGGACTACATCCTCATTCTCAGTAGTCAGCAAAGTCTCTGTATTAAAAAAAATGTCTCCAAGCCACCTTTCTATGTTGAGCTTTAAGTATTTCACTATTGCTCTGGACTTTTGACCGAGATGTCATTACAATAATCTACGAGAGTTTATTTTTTTTTTCCTTTAAGCTTTCTTTGCGTTTTTTTTGGATCAGCATGAAATTTTTATTGAAGGTCAATCTCCAAAGAGGAGAAAGCCAAAAGAAACCAAAACCATGATTACAAAATCTCCGCAAGGGAGAAAATAGGGAACAACCTTGAGAAAAAATAAAGCTAGAACCAAAACAACCACATAACAAGACGAGACTGACAACCAAAATCTAAGTATCCTCGTACCACTCGCTGTCAGAAGTTTGGTTTGGATCGTTGAAAGCCTTAAATTTTTCCCGATTTAAAGCCCGAGTCTTAGACCTGATGTTATGAATACGAGGAACATCTGGTGGAGGGACCAAATTTTTATACCGTCCCTTATGAACCTTAGGTTTGAGGATTGCGTCCATCCAAACGACGAGAGACTGTAACACGCCATCATACACGTTTGAGAGTTCCTTTATTGGAAGCTTCACGCCATGTAAGAAGATCTCGTCTCCTTAAGATCTCTCCAAACTTATGGAATCCGCTTCCTTCATAACCTCACTTAACGTGTCTAACGGTACAAAGACGTTACTTAATTCAATGGGTTCGTTTGATTGCCCTTGAATTCCTCCACATATTTGGTCAGAACGGGGTCTTGCAAGCTCTCCTACGCAATCTTTGCGGTTACATGCGACAAAACAGGAAATTCCTGATCAAAACCTGATAATAGTTGAAGGGCGGAAAATCGGAGACAATTGAGGTTCATTTGAATTTGAAACCCCGTTACCCACATCATCAACAACCTGGTGACCATCCAGGGGGACTACGAGTGTAGTAGGTAGATACGAAAAATATGAGTTTCCTATATCAAATAAACCAGGACCAATCTCAGGCCTAATAAATGCACCACCAGCGTTGTTTACATGCCCAAGCTCATGATCCTGAACTCCATCTCTGCACGAAATACGGTTTGTGACTATGACTGAATCACCATAAATCGCTAATGAACTAGGAACAATCTCAAGCACAACAAGTGCGCCACCAACAATGCCCACATGCCACAGAGGGTTCAATACGAAGAAGCAAGTATCACTTTCAAAAAAATAAGAGTTTTTTCTCTCTAAAAAAACCCTACTCCATCTGCTCCTCTCTTCTCCTGTTGCCGCCGTCGGTGCCGGCGATAGCAGTGGCCCTTGGCCATAGCTATCGCCGGAGGCCGTGCCTCCTTCTCCCCCCCTCTATTCCTTCCCCTTCCTTTTCCTCTCACATTCTCCTCCCTTCCGGCTTCTCCAGTTTTCTGCAGCTCTGGTTACTTTCCGGTTTTGAAGCTGGCCGTTTTGAGCTCATGCCGGTCTCGTGTTGATCCTTTCTCTGCAGCTCCAGCGTCTCCTCTCCGTTCTTCGTCGGCCGTTCCTGTTCCGTCAGATCTGGCTCGCAAGAGCCCGTTTCAGCTCCGACAATGGTCGTGGTCTGCCCCGGTGATACCGGCTTTGCCTCTGGTCGGAGGGGGTTGCTGCTCTGGTGGTGTCTTCTTCCCTCTCGCTCGTTTCTGTCGGCGTCGCCAGTTTTGCAGGGGCGACGGAATCGTTGGCGACTGGTTGGGTGCGGGACGAAGTAGGGTTTGGTGTGGGTTGGTGCACGTGTTGGTGATTTGGGCCAGGCGCATCTGTTGGGCCGGGTACGCGTCCGGGCCGAGTGCTTTGTGGGCTGGACTCTCTGGGCCGGATTCACCTTCGGGCCGGATTGTGGGCCGGGTTCTGGCTTGGGCAGATCTGGATCCAGTTGCGGGTCGGGCGGGTTCTCCTACCCGGTTCGGATCATTCCCGGGTCGGATCTCAAGGCAGACCCGGTTTCGCCCCCTTCTCTTCCTCGCCGGAGTTGCTTGCCGGATTTTTTCGGCTCCTCTGCAGCTACAAGGTTGTTTGCCGGTTTGGGTGTTGGCCTCCGGATTACCCGACTCCGTTGTTTTACCTTTGAGGAGATGTGGTGGGGGGTACGTCTTGGTTTGGTGGCTCAGTGTGGCTTTGGGCTCTTCGGCTCTCGTGGCTTCTTCAAGGACGACCTTCTCTTCAGATCCTGGCTTCGACTTCTGGTGCTGGTCGTGGGACGCGCTTCCTTTCATAGGATCGTCGTGGTTCTGGGTCTCCGTCATCGCTGCTGGGTTGGTCTTCTCCTTTGGTTGCTCTTCGGGACTCCTCTCCCTTGGCTCTTGAGGTTAGGTTCAGGTATACCTTCTTCCCTTTTCTCTGTCTAAGATAGGTTTTCTTCTCCCTTTCGATCTCTTGGCTCCGCGATTGTGATCTTGTGCCCCGCCACTTCTGTGGTCGGATTTCCCGGCTTAGTGTTGGCCTCCGGTGAAAGCATGGGGCTTAGTCCCTGGGACTCTGATTGTTTAGTCTAAGGGATCGGTTTGTGTCTCTGCCATGTTGTGGTCCTGGCCACCGGCATCTGCAAGATCTCCCAACCTCTTTGGTTTTCGGAACTCTTGTGGACAAGGGAGTAGATATCATTCCTTCTTAGTTAGGGAAGAGTGGTAGTAGGTAGTTGTAGCGGCTCTCTTCTTGGACTTAAAGGTTGGAAAATCTGGGTTTTCAGACCTGTTATGGATTTCTAGACACACTATCATCCTCATTCCCTATCTTTGTTGCACTCGCTCATTCTGCTCTGGCACTCACAGGGCTGCATATTCACAGTCCTCTCATCGTTGCACATTCACAGGGCTACATACTCACTGGCCTCTCAGGGGAAATCAGTTACATTCCCATTCATCTGCTTACTCACAAGCCACTCATGGGAATTCATTCAAGGCCTCTCATCGTTACACATACACTGGGCTGCATACTCGCAGGCCTCTCAGGAGAATCCTTTACATTCCCATTCACTAGGCTGCAAACACTGGCCTCGTAGGGGAATCTGCATTCACACAGGCCGCCTAGGGGAATTCACTCAGAGATGCACTACTTCATTCTTTGGTTTTGGGGATGACTTGCTTGTGTTTAGGCTTTTGTTTTTATTGTTTTTACTTCCTGTATTTTTTCTCTGGCTTTTTTTCTCGATCTGTAGCTAGATTGAAAAATTTGCTGTGTAACTTTTTCCTTAAAAGTTAATTTCAATTTGCTTTCGCTGATAAAAAAAAATGCCCACATGCCCAGCTTGCACAGGCCTAAGCTCACGATCCTTTACTCCGTCTTCTCCGCGCGAAATACGATCTACAACTATGACCGAATCACCACAAATCGCTAATGATACACCCAAGTCTTCATTTGAAATCCAATCTCCCGTGATTTGCGGCGCCGCAACTAGAGTGGAAATCTCCAACGGATTCTAGTCATCAACGACTATATCCCTTGAACGAGGTCTTATTGTAGCTGCTCCCTGAACGTTACAAGGATCGCTACCCATAGCTATACTGAAACCATATATCGGACCAATCTCCCCAGAGAAGCTCGCCTAGGCCGGTCTCACCTTTTTTGTGAGCCGAACCATTGCCTCCTCCGCACCCTTTTTCCCTTCATCGGAACCGTGGCTTGACAAGGCCTACCAGATCCTTTCTCCAACGGCAATGACTTAACTGCCCCTTCTTGACAGAACTGCCTGAGCCCTTCAAAATCTTCTCCATCGTTGGGGGGCTGGGTATAAGGAGCTTGGACAATGTGAATGCAATCTTTTGGTTAAGTTGGTCACTTCCGCGACGATATATTTGACGTCGTTTCGGTAACAAAATAGTATACCTCGTAGTAGTTGAAAGCTTGTGGCAAGGGATTTATTTAATCGTTTTGCTGAAAAACTGAACAAAACAAATAGAATAGTAAATGAAGTTGTTAATGTTAAGGTAGACACGTGTAATTACAAAATGTTAAAATAGTCATTTGAATTTCGATAATATGTTAGGACAATTATTTGTAATCATGCCTAAAAGATAATAAATGAAAATGAAATTTTGATCGAATGTTATAAATGTTCATTTGTATGGCCCCATCCAATCAGACTCTTTTGCTAGTATCGTTAGTAAATAATATTAACGAATCAAAACTATAAAATTTTGATACCTCAGCGAACGAGCAATTCGTACTGATAACGTATTATAAACTATAATCAAATATGATTGAACATAAAAAAAGAATTGAACATATGAACTTGCAGGGTACAGATCAATCCAGACTTTGGACATTACGAAGGAATGAAAGTAGAAGAAACGTATAGAGGTTGAACTCATTTCTATTTGGTACTCTCGGTAGTGTTTTTCATCATCATTTACAAAAGACGTTGAACCTATTTAGAGACTACGAGACCAGGCTTTTGAAATAATATCATTGGACCATATTTTGGTCCAATTTGCTTCATACTTATTTGAACCTATTTTTATACCTCATAAGTATACTATGTGATTGCCAATAATATTTTGGATTTTTCACACCAGAAAATATGGCGGTATCGAAATTTTGGTTATATACTAAAGTTTTGGTTTATATTGATTTATTTTACTGACGTTATTTGTGAAGCGATCTTGTATCGAAACAAAGTCATTTGAGACCAGAAGATCCAAATGAAAAAAAAAACGAAACTTGATATGTGCCTTAACGGCCAAATGAGAAACGCATGCCGAAGTTGATATGTGCCATAATGGCCAAATGAAAAACGCATGCCGAAGTTTGATATGTGCCATAACGGCCAAATGAAAAATCGCATGCCGAAAATTGATTAGTGCCTTAACGAAAAAATGAGAAATCATAAGGCCGAAGCCTAATACTTAAATTTACGGCCAAATGATTAGTTACAAGTCGAGAGCTTGATACTTGCATTTTTACGGTCAAACGATAAATCACAATCCTGAAGCTTGGTACTTGTATTTAAGACCGATTGACAAATCACAGGCCCGAAGCCTTTAAAATGTCTATAAAGGCTGAATATAGACCACAGACCTGAAGCCTGTAACTTGTATTAAGGTCACAAGACGAAACCACTTGCCTGAAGCCTGTTACTTGTGTCCAAGGCCTGAAGTCTAAAATTTTATATGAAACTATTTATATTTAGTATGTCTACCCCACGAGCTTGCTCGTTGTGCGGTTATACTTATATATTTAATTTCAGCGCTTATTATGCTTAACCCACAAGTTCGCTCGTTGTGCGGTTATGTATGTACTTGATTTATATATTTATTATACCCCGCGAGTTCGCTCGTTGTGCGGTTATGCATATATTTAATTTATGCATTTATTATGTTCACCCCATGAGTTCGCTCATTGTGTGGTTTTATATATTTAATTATGATAACTCAAATGTTGTATATTTGTAACCCGAAGCTTACAAATATCATGATACTTTGGACCCTAAGTTCCAAAACCGTCAAAGACAAGTTCATTAAATTATTTGTTCCAGTGAAACGAATATGTTCACCATTGTTGAATGTCGTAGGACCATAAGTTCATACAGACTTAACATTTCATGGTATTTGAGATAAGTTCATTGCACCATCGTTCAAGTGAAAATTTATATGTGCACCATTTCTAAATGTCGTATGGCCAGAAGTTCATACGAACTTAAAGTTTCATTGAATATGAAATAAATGTAATGAACCATTCTTTTAATGAGAATTTGATATGTGCAATATTGTTAAATGTCGTATGGTCAGAAGTTCATTCCGACTTAAATTTCATAGAGCTTGAGATTCTGATTCAAGGTGCAATCTTGTTATTTATGTTATTTATATGACCAGAAGTTCATATAAACCTGATAGTTCATTTCAAAGATATATTATTTCCAAACATCGCCATATTAGTTTGACTATAAAGAAATATATTTGGTCATTTATCCCACATGCTTCAATAGTATTAATATCGATAAATACGAACTTATATATTCGAAGTTAATTTTCAGTATACTCATTGCCAAAATAATGAGTTATTACTGAAAAAGCCATCAAACTCGCCATGTTGGCAGTATACCATTCCTATAAGTGAATGGGATAAATCATGATGGTAATTCTAGACTCGGGACATATCGAGACCTCGATCATTCTCGCATGTATTATAACTTTTGATCTCGAAATCTCACCCGAAGTGGGACAAATGCGAAATGCACAAAGAAAGTTGCTTATAGAATTGAACTCCCGAAAGCGATGAAAGTATATGTTATATATGAGACGGGAGAGATCATTGGTCGATTACATGTTGTATGACCAAATGTTTAGATGGCTTTACATCAAGCATCAAACAAAGGAAAAAGAAAAGGGTGATACAGATAAATTCTGATTGATGACTTAAATCCGGAAGATCTAAATGAATTGAATGTCTCAGACGACTCTATATAACGATGTAGCCGATATAATCATGGTTCATTTCGCATATTATATATGGATCCCTGAAGCGATCAATTCATGTACGAAAGTGAAAATGATATGTGTATAATTGGCACAATACTATCATAAAGAATGAGAAATGTTTCTCATATTTAACCTTGTTTAGGTAAATGTTAACAATATTTTGAGTGCCATTAATGCAAATAAGGGCTTCGGAAGAGCTACCATGCCGTTGAAAATTACAATGAAGTTCAACATTCATAATGCTCTATATGAAAGTAATTCCAGGAGTATCTACTTAGTGTTAACGACATACACTTTGATACATGTCATGTTGAGACCAAAAATGAGACCGTGTTTCTCATGTATCACCTGAAGTGATCAAAGTGAAAAGCAAGTACCAGAATTCTAAATGTCCATATAAATGAGTTATACAAGAACAGTCAATGCCTACGCTATATTGAACCAGAAGTTCAATAATGAAAATGTTTTATACGTTGATGTATTCGTCTTGATCATTTGGATCGACGATGATACGTAGAATCATTGAGAATTAATGCGGACTTTCTTTAAAGAACTAGAATGTTCAAATGTCCTATGAGGTATTTTGTGTTGCTTCTCACAAGATATATTTTGTGGTCCAACCATCCAAAGATAATTTTAGTATGGAATTTCAATTACTCATGTAGAGAATTCATGAGAATACATATGACCATACTTACTTTATAGACACATCCAGTAGATGGTCTTATCGTGTAACATTGCATTTGTTAAGTTGTTGACTGCTTTATAAAATCGATCGTCTTGACAATGCTGGTATCTTGAGCCCCTGTGGGCGAGAAACCAGGGGCTACCGGCGTTCGGCCGGTTAAGCAAGCTGTGAGTATCAACGGTAGAACATGTGGTGTAATTACCAGAAAGCGGAAACAGGTAAATCGAAACGGACTTTTGAATACTTTGCCCACCCGTTATATTTGTAAATTAGTTCCGGATCGTATCCGTTTCTCTCGTGTGATCAGAAAATCGAAAATCGATTCCAAATCAAACGGGTCTCCCAAAGTGAGCTCAATTCTAAAATTTGATTACTATTAATCAAGTCCAACAAAAGTAGGGCAGGAGAGAAATAAAGGAAAAAAAGTTATTTTTTTTTCTTTTATAAACTGTCCAGCCGGGTCGGATGATCCGCGAACCGGGTCTAAACCGCCCCAGCGCCCACACCCGTGCCCGCTCCTGACCCGCAAATCCGACCCGCTCCAGATACGCGCATCCGACCCACTCCAGTGACCCATATATTGACCAGGTCGGCTGGCATGCGTGAGTCACGCAGCGTGACTCACGCAGCGTGACTCAGGTTCCTTTTGGGCTTGAACATTTTTTTTTCTTTTGGGCCTGCACAGGAGAAATAACAGCCCAAAAAAGTTACAAAACCCTTGCTATTTGTTTAGCCGCAGGCGCTTCTTGAACTTTTTTTTTTCACCGTTCCATTTTTTCCGGCGAGCAATTCGGCATTCGGGGCTATGGCGGCGCGAGTCATGGCCTTAGCCTCGGTCTCCAGCATCTGAACACCTCCAGAGAGAGGTGGACAACTGCTAGAATTGACGACGGAGCACCGATGAAACATGGGCTTCGCTTGGATCCAAGGCGAAACTGGAAGCTTCACTGCTGACCAATGAATCGGTATATTTTTTTTTCTCTTCCTCCAAAACCAGAACAGATCCAAAACCAATTTTTTTTTTGTTTTGTTTTTATTCTCAACTTCAAAATTTTCAGAAAAACCAAAAAATAAAATTGAATTTCCTTGTTACCAATCCCTCCACAAACACATTCATGAAATTAACCACACTATCACAACATTTTGTTTTGCTGCCTCACAGTATATTCACAATTCCATATAACATAAGCACATAAAAGGAAGGCACGTATATCTCAGGTATGAAACAAATATGCAACATCAACAACTCATATGAATATATCATGTTTGATACAGTATATTAATGATTGCATCAATTTCAACACAAATAAAATTATACTCTTTAAGAGTCTTGCACCAGTTCTGACCACAGGCCACTATCTAATTCAAAACCAAACTTTTCTATTTTAGCCATTTCTTTCATTTCCATTTTAAGAACTTGAATGATGCATATGATTTACCAACCATTTAAAGAACTTGAATGATGCATACGATTTACCAACAGTAATAAACACCAAACACATTCTTATAGCAATGTCTATATGCCATCATCATACCAGTAGACCATATGGAAAAATAGGCTTAAATTGAATCAAGTTCTACTAACAAAATTGCTTTTAAATTCTTGGAAACAACATTCATATAACAAGATTGGAAATAGAAAAGACTTATCGAGTTGAGGATTCAAACTGTGGCGTGGCACAAGACTACTGACTTTGTCCGGTTGACTTCGATGGCGATCAATAACCAGCTGCTCCTCAAATTACACAGTTGCTAGCTCGATCCGTGTCCACTCACGAAACAAAGCCCTAGAACTTATAGAAACAATACTCAAGAATGGTTTTGAGAGAGAAAGAGAATTCATCATGTTCATATTGAATATGATAGATAAGAGGTGTTATATATAGAAAAAGGTAAACTACAAATACATACCCTGAAG
The DNA here is from genome assembly GCA_963921825.1 of Erodium maritimum. Taxonomy (NCBI): domain Eukaryota; kingdom Viridiplantae; phylum Streptophyta; class Magnoliopsida; order Geraniales; family Geraniaceae; genus Erodium; species Erodium maritimum. The sequence goes on from OY997594.1 coordinate 23,462,477, forward strand.
TTGTCACGTTTAACCGATGAGTACCCTGAAGTTTAAAGTTAACTGATGCATACCCTGAAGTTACGAGTTGTGACTAAAAACCCCTTCTGTCAGCTAAAATGACGAAAATACCCTCAGTGATTTTTTTAAATAATTTTTTTAAAATATAAATGAAGTGATTTTTAAATAAAAATGAAGTCATTTAATAAGTATATATATATATATATATATATATATATATAACAAAAGTAATTTTTAAATAATTTTTTAAACATAATTATTGAAGTGTAATTGAGGGTATTTTCGTCATTTTAGCTGACGGAGGGGTTTTGAGTTACAACTCGTAACTTCAGGGTATGCATCAGTTAACTTTAAACTTCAGGTTGGTTAAACGTGACAACTTTAGGGTATGCATTTGTAGTTTACCCTATAGAAAATAAGGAAAGGTATTAAGGGAATTTCATGCTACCCATTAATCCTCATTAACTATAGTTAATTGTATTAAACTCATTTAACTGAATTCAATTCAATTAAAAATCTTTTAATTGCATTTTTTCCAACAGTAGAGCTCGCTTCCGGGAGATCTACTAACGGACTGGATCTATCCAGCTCTCTCAAGAAAGGGAGAGGAACCAACAAGCTTGGAATTCCTCAGCTACCTGGCCGCAAGATTGGAGCTCCCGAGAAAATCTTCACGCCCAACACTGTTGTGCTTGGAACTCGTCAGTTACCATGTCTCAAGATTGGAGCGTCGAAGAAACGGTTCTCGCCCAACCAAAAGGTGATATATATAATATATGTGTCTATTTTTATTGGCTTTTGACTACAATTAGTCAAATTTGATGCGTGGAGCCCTTCCTCCAAACACAGCCCTTAACTCATTTGACAATTTAAGGAGGGTTATTTTCTTTCCTCGACGTTGATATGTAAATTTCTGAAGGAGTTCTAGAATCACTCCGCCTGTCAGAGCTGCATCAAAGAAGTAGTAAAGGGGGCATATCGGCTCGGAGGCGGATAGGAAGTAGAGAAAATAAGTCCATGCATGACCCAACTATACAATCAAAAGCCATAGTAGGAGGCCAATAAATAACGTAAATCCCCTTTTAAACAGGGCCAGGTTTTGAAATGAATATCCATCATATAATTGGACTGATCAGTAATTTTTAGAAAGGTGTTGGATAGGGATCAGATATAGGACGAGGGGGAACCGGTTGGAATTTTTCTCTAGAAGTAAAATGACTTCGTAGACTCACTGCTGGTAATGGAATGCAAATAGTCACCATTTAGAATGCTTCCACGCAGATTATGCAAAACATACTATGATATTTGCCGGAAATAGCCTCTATTTTCATCCAACTCACCATAATCAAAGGTTAGGGTGGATTGAATTACCCAACTCTAACATATCCTAACACGGAATCTGACCTATTTTGAGTTTAAGTAGCAATCTTTCTCAACATTAGTTTAAGTCTCAGTGCGGAAAAGATTCAGATCCTCCTGAGTCGGACCTTGATAACTATGAATGGTGGTCTGATCAGTTGGACAAGTCACAACTCCCGGTCCCTAAAAGAGTAAGCTCCCAATCGGAACCTTTAGGAAGCTCTCACCTGGGACTGGATAGATCTAGCTATCCAGATGTGTGAATCTTCTCGATGACTTACGTTTCATAATGAATGTACTTGAGAGAATGAGAATAGCTGATGAAATCTTTCTGATTTACCAGTAATTAAGTTGAAATGGTCTCAGGTTGATAGTCACAAATACCAGTTAAATTCAGATGATCAAGAACACAAGAATGTCATATGGAAGAAAGGGTTTTCTCATTATGTTCACAACACTCAACATACAAAGAGTAGCCTAAATATACACAAAAATACTGATCAGTAGCCACAAACAAGCCGATGTTGGGCTGTATGTTCTTGTGTTAAATAAGCTGCAGATAGTGAACAGTTACTGCTAGAGGTAGCTATGGAGTTGAGCAGAGCAGTCTCAAGGTCTCTGCCCAAACCTCGTCGAATGAGAGACAGAACGTACTCGAAGAACACTGAATCACAAGGCATCACAATCGGGCCTTCGCTTGAATGTCCAAACTCCTCTTCAGACATCCTCAAAAGTTCTCGGAAGATGCTACTGTTCAGACAAGCTATTGGAACCACAAACCGCTTCTGGTCACTTGTGTAGATAACAAAATGGCCTTTCTCAGATGATGATGATGATGTGCTTGTGCCATTTTCTCCATGTTTGGTTCTCGGGAAAGTGATTCTTTTCCTCCCCAAGGCTGCTATTTTCTGCCACTTTCTTGCCATCTTGATGAGCTTCTTTGCACTAACCATGTTTGCTGGGAGCTAAGAAGGATATGAAGTGGGGATATAGCACTGAGAGTCTGAGAAGGTTGTTTTTATCTGTGTTGAGTGATGATAAATGAACATTGCTGGTTACTTATATAATGGTATATATGTGCATTGGGCATGTTTTGAGCCACTTGTGTTATTAGGTGTTCGATTTTCTTGTGCTTGTGATTTTCATTTTGCAGAAGCATGTGATGACAAGTGACTGGTCTGGTGGTACAAGGACATTGTAGGCCCAGCCATCTATACCATAAACATAGATAAGTCAATCAAATTGGTTCGATAATTATACTTAAACGGATAATATGCCCAAGGATAATTTGATCTTCTAACAGTGGGTACTTGGTCTATTTGATATGTATAAGATCATAGAGACATGAGGTGGACAAGTTAGGTGGTTCACAGCTGGCACAAGTGGTAATGTGAATATTTGGACATGCATGTTTAGTCCTTGAGCCAATAATCAATAGACCAAAACAGGGAGAAACATAAGCAAGCATGACCAGTTGCTAAACAAGCCTTCACATGGTTGTGCTTCCCATGAAGATAATATGCATTTAAGAGGGTTGGTTCATCATCTATGTATCTGTTTTTGTGGTTTTATGGGGATGGAGAAGATTTGTGATGTCCCCGAGTCTGGACCGATGTGTCCTATCACCACCAGACACTAGGAGAAGACAAACTTGAGCTTCATGTTGCCAAAACACTCATTTTTCACATGAAAAGCCAATATCACATACTAATCTTGTGAATTATATAAGTGGCCGAGGAGGGAGGCTTGAAACACAGTTTGACTTCTTTTAACTTTCCTTCTTCAAATCCTTGGATATTACTCAAGATGGTCAGTGCAAAGAAGCTCATAACGATGGCGGAAGATGGACAGTTGCAGCACCTCATCGGGTCATTTTGAGGATGTGTTAACAAGAATTTGGATTTCCCAGCAACGGGCCTATCATGGTTCCTTGTGATTCGGTGTCCTTGGAGTACCTGTTCTCGCTGGTCCAACGAGGCTTGGGGAGGGATTTAGAGCAAGCTTTGCTCAACTCCATTGCTACCAGCAGCTGCTCACTGTCTCATTCTTTTGTGCAAAGCCACACAAACCACAAGTTGCTAGTTTGTGTCTAGTTACTGAATGAATGATACTCAAATGTTGTATATACGAGGGACGCATTCTTTTTTCAATGAGATCAAAATCACCACTTTCAAGTATTCACTATAAACATTAACTTGTTCTTTATTGCGATTCCCACTTTGGAATAAGGTCATACCCTGAGCAAGGGCAACTAAGAAGTCACCCACATCTCATGTGAAGTGGTCGAAACGGTAGAAAAACCTTGTATCTGAAAATTCTGTAAACAGTGTTCATTTCGGAAAATCCATAGATTCGTAGAAATTAACCGACGTGATACAATTTTTAACGAACACCAATATACTGGTTTATCTAACCACTCTAGCCCCAAGACCTAGTTGATAATTTCAAATGCCCAATATGTGGATATATATCGATCAATTAATAAAGTGTAGAAAATAAAGCAAAGAACACCAATTTTACTTGGTTCAGCAATATGCCTACATCTGCTGGAAAACAACGAACTCCTTGTATTAATCAAGATACAACCCGAGAATTACAACTACGATTCCATATTTCTCAATAAAAAACGTATGGCAATCCACAAAATTCTACTGAGTATCTTTTGTTACCAACGATTAGCTCTAGACCAAGAAATCAACACCAAGTCCACAAATTACAATAAACAAGAGGAGATACAAGATGCACCAACTTTGGTTTTCTTTTCAGTGGGACTTGACCATCAAAGAACAAGAACTTGCTTCTTGATGGTTACAACATGATGCAGACGTAAAACTGTATTTATTTTAGGTATTTAGCCCGTATTTATAACATTTTAACCTCGAGATTGATTTATTTTAATGTTCTTTTCTCTCTTTGTGTGTAATTGGACTATTTCCATGGGCTTGCAGGAATTTAGAGCAAAATAAGGGCGTTACGAGGATAAAAGGACAAAGTTCAGAATGGACCGACCACTTATCAAGATCAGTATCAATGGCGTTTCAGACCACTCTCGGGGACGGAACCAGATTCGTTCGTGCTTGCTATTAGGCCCGGTAACAAAACCGGTATTTCCTTCAGTCCGACCCAAAATCAAGCACGGTCTTGTTTGCTCTCTGGCCCGGTATCAAGGCCATTCAACGCTTTGATCCGGCTCGATTTTGAGGCTATTCTGATCTCCGCTTAGGCATAGTATCCGAGCCGTTCCGGCCCTCGCTCATGCACGCATCCACTTGCCAACGTTCAACTTCGTTTTCTGCATAAAAAAGAAGGTTCCTCTTTCCAAGTCCGATTTAGAGGAGGAAAAAAGGTTTTGAGGTCCTTCAAATAAGGAAGCTCAGGTTTGGAGAAAGATATTTTGTATTAGACATAATCCTAAGGAGTTAAAAGGTTAAGAGTGGAGAGCTTTGAAGATTGAAGAAGGAAAAACAACTTTGGCAAGAGTTTATTGAAAAAAGGGTTTGAGAATAGAGATTTAGAACTTGAATTCATCCATTGTAATCTTATATTGGTATTTGTTTCTACAACTCCTCAGTACGATGAATGTTTATGTCTTTTTCTTTGTCCATGAGTGCTAAAACCTCACAATCAAGGGTTATGAGGAAATAGAGGTTTGAATTTCCATATATTGATTATCATAATATTGTGAAAGTTAAATCCAGGTTAGGGTTTATTATTGATTTACTCTTAATACTCTATCTATCATGTAGGCTTGATGGTTTATGCGAATTAGGATCCAACACTCGTGAGATGAGGAACGTAATTAGTGTCAAATCAATAATAGGTTGGGTTTAAATCTAGAATAAAGATAGTTATGTTAACACAGTCACAATAGCCATATATTTATATCGAAAGTTAAAAATTATCAATGATTGTAATGATTTAGGTCTTCCTACATCTACATTTGGGAGAGCTAAGTGTTTAGATGCTATTAGGGTCCGAAACATTCGAACGAAGTTAGGACTTGCCCATATAATAGTCAACTTCATATCAATTATCAATGTTCAATATGTGGGAATAATCTCTATGAACTCATACCATGCATTGCTTTTTCTCTAATTCAAAGCTCGCCCGATTGCCTAAATACTTTTTTTAATTACTTGTTTACATTACATGTTTTAAAACCAAAACCGTCTATTTTGACAATGCCTTTAGTTTTTTGGACACATGACAATAATATCTTCCTAAATGACAAATTTTCTCGTATATAGGTCGACCTTTCGTGACAACTTCTAATGGTGAACTATCCATTTTTTAAATAGAAATAAAATATAATTTTTATGTATTTGAAATAATAAAAAAATCAGATATAATATTTTTTTATTACAAAAGAAATTTTGAAAAAAATATTTAATCCACAAAAATATCTAATTTTCATATATTTAAAATAAAAAAGCAGATCTAATATTTTTTATTAAAGAAGAAATTGTGAAAAAAGTATTCAATCCATAAAAATAAAATAAGTTTTTAAATAAAAAAAATATGATATTTTTTTTATTAAAGAAGAAACTTTGAAAATAAAATGTTTAATCCCTACAAATAAAATATAATTTTTATTTAATTAGAATAAAAAGTCAAATATGATATTTTTTTTTATTAAAGAAGAAATCGTGAAAAAAATATTTAATATATAAAAAAAATATAATGTTTATATGTTTAAAATAATATAAAAATCAAATGTGATAGTTTTTTTGATAAATGGACCCAAATTTTATTAATTTAGATCGCCCGAAAGGACAAGTAATAATACATCATAACTGGGTAAAGAACCCAAAATAACTGAATTCCATACAGAGGCATTTCGAGCTAAGGTGTGAGCCACCTTATTTGCTGAACGCCCCGTAAACTGCAGCTTAGAACCTGACAGAGTTGTCAAAATGTACCTTCAATCTTGTATCAATAACCCAAAGGGAGATAACAAAGCAACATCCCCCGTTATGGTCCGAACAATACTCTAGCAGTCTGTCTCAATGCTTCCTGCTTGCTATCCTCCCGCACGCATAGTGCGTCCTGGACTGATAGGGTCTCCGCCACCTCCGGGCCCTTATCAATAAACCAAAGGGAGATGACAAAGCAACATCCCTCGTTATGGCCTGAACAATACTCTGGTAGTCTGTCTCAGTGCTTCCTGGTTGCCATCCTTCCGCACGCACCCATAATAGTCCGTCCCGGACTGACAGGGTCTCCGCCACCTCCGGGTTCTTACAGTCAAATGTGATAGTTTTTATTAAAGAAATTTTGAAACAAAAATATTTAATTTATAAATATAAAATCTAATTTTTATAAAAAATATATAATTTTATATATTTAAAATAAAAAAAACAAGATTAAGAATTCAAAACTTAATTTTTGAAAAAAAAATTATGGGTTAAGAAAAACTTGGAGTGGGTTAGTACATTTTTTTTGAAAATTTGAGTTAGATTGAAGGGCATTTTCGATATTTTTCATAGAAAACTAACATTTATGTTAATTTTGATGGATTTTGTTAGGTTCTATAAAAACGTGATAGTTCACCGTTAGGAATTGTCTGGAAACGTCAGCCACAGTTAGGATGGAGGAAACAAAGCTCAAACTAGGTCAGGATTTTCCTCTTAAAAGAATTGCGAATAGGGTTTCTCACTAGTTAGCCAAAAAGACTCGTTTTATGTGTGTTCTTCAGTAGTCAAAATTTGTCATTCCCAATGCTCTTTTATGTATCTTATTTTCAGTTAATTAATAAAACATACACCTGTAGTTGAAAAAAAGACGTTTGGAGTTACTTCAATCAATTTGTCGAAAAGCTTAGTAGAAATGAATGGAGTAGTTAACTTATGTTAAAAATTGTTTATGTTAAGGTAGACACGTGTAATTAAGAAATGATAGAGTTTGTAATTATCCCTACAACATAATCAATGGGAAATTTGTTTTGATCGAAACTAGTGTTTTTCTGGTATTCACCCAACTACAAATATTTGAGTCCTAAATATACAAATCAAGGGACTGTAGGGGTCTATGTGTTGGGTTTGCCCTAGGCCCAATCAGGTTTCAAGCCCAATTGAGTCTTGGACCCAATAATGAGAACTATATAGGGTTAAGAGAGATAATTAGATTATTCTCTGCAGCCACCTTTTCTATTCTCTCCCAAACAACCAAAATAAGAATCGTTCTTCTCCATAGCCGTCTCAATCGTTGAAAGCATCAAAGATCGTTACTCGGTGTGGATACACTAGAGGCTTCGTAGTTTCGGAGCTATATCGGGTTTGCTCTACATATCAAGTAAGTAAACCTTTTATTGTTCTAACATTGATTCAAATGCAAATAGATCGTTTTGGATCGAATCCTTTTATTCCGTTGCGAACATATGATGTTTGCTTTCGATCCTTCAATTGGTATCAGAGCCTTGGTAATTATTGCTTTTGAATCATATGAAAAATTGTTGAATCCTAATACGGTTTCGGTCCAAATATTGATTATGGATGCATGTATGACATGTTTCAATGTATGACTTGCCTTGGTTGATTGTGTTTATAAACATTAACATGTTCTGGGTCAACGTGTTGTGCATACCGTGTATATGCTAATGATGTATATTATATGTAAGGATATAATATAGTTGGTTTTGTCTCTTCCGTACAAGTTTCTTTTTGGTTCATACAGTGTAGTATATATACATATATACACGTGTAAGGCCTAATAATTTATGGGAATTAAGGTTATTGTTTTTCTTATGTTTTTTTTACCCGTGAGACATATATGTTAACAAATAAAATTTTGTTTCTTTTAACTTCAAGTATGAGTTTTCAAATACTGGAAAAGCTATTAAAATTGTTTTAATACAAAAGAAAAAAAAACTTTTTTTAAAATTTTTTTATTGAGTTTTAATTGATAAAATATGAGATATTTTGTCATCGGCTTTTTCATCCAAATAGATAAATAATTGTTATTCGTTTACAAGGAACGACCTGACTACCAGGGGACTTGTAGTTCGGAATAATTTTATATTTTATTTTTGTTTACAAGGTACGACCTGACTACCAGGGGACTTGTAGTTCAAAGATAAATATATATATATATTCCTCTTATTTGCATACGATGCAGGTACATAGAAAATTATTTAATGTTAGTACTTATAGTCTGGACTACCCAGAGGGTATAACTTTAATTAATTTTCAAGAGGAAGTAATTTTGTCTATTGCATGTGATGTGTGAGTGAAGAGAAATTATTTGATGTTACACTTATAGTCTGGACTACCCAGAGGGTGTAATATTAACTAGTTTTCTGTCACTAGGATGAATAAACTCAAATATACTAATAGGACCGACCTGACAACCAGGTGACTATGTAGTATATAGCCTGTTGTGGTTTTATGTGATAAAATCAAGAAAAACTTTAATTATGTGTGAGAAACGACTTGACAACCAAGGGGCTCATTCATGTTTTAAAGTTTGTATTATCATTTTGATGAATCATATGTCTTAATGATGTATGTTTGTGCTATTGTTGTTTTCCTTTACAGTAACTTTCTGAAATGGCTACTATCTCACTGCGTGGCATATTTGATGCTAACAAATTGTCTGGTAACAATTTTGATGACTGGTACCGGAACTTGAGAATTGTTCTCATGCATGAAAAACTTATCGATGTGATCGATAACCCCATGATGGAAGCTCCCGCTGAGGGAGTGACTGATGTAGTTGCATTAGATGCATATTCGAAGTACCAGGAACGAAGTACTACTACTCAGTGCATCATTTTGGCTTCCATGAGTCCTGATCTTCAGAGGCAACATGAGACTATGAATCCACCACAGATCATAGAACATCTTAAGAAGATGTATGGGTCTCAGAGTTGGACTGCAAGATATCAGATATCTAAGTCCTTGTTCAAATCTGAACTGAAACCCAAGGAACCAGTTCGCACCCATGTTCTAAAGATGATTGATCTTGTAGAACGGCTTGAGAAGCAAGGCTGCACACTTGGTAAGGAGTTATCGTAGGATTTGATCTTGCAATCTCTTGATGACACTTTTTCACCGTTCATTGTTAATTATAACATGAACAAGATGGATTGTGATCTTCATGAATTGCTCAATTTTTTGATCGATTTTGAGAATCAAATCACATCTGGGAAGGTGAAAGTGTCGGGATCTGTGAATCTGATCGGTAGCTCTTCTAAGGGCAAGTGGAAAAATGTGAGGAAATCTAAGAAAAATCCAGTTGGGCCAAAGATTTATGTTTTGAACAAATTCAAGAAAATGAAGTTGAGCACTGGTCAGGAGGATGCTGAATGTTTCTTCTGCAAGAAGAAAGGACATTGGAGGAGGAATTGTCAAGAGTATTTGGCTACTCTGAAGGACAAGAGACAAGGTAAGACATTAATGAAAAACGTTTTCATGATCACTTTTACATCTATTGATGCTTCGAAATGGGTATTGGATACCGGAAGTGGTTTTAACATCTGCAATATGTTGCAGGGGCTAAAAATCAATAGGGTGTTGAAGAAAGGAGAGGTCAACATACAAGTTGGAAATAAAGCAAGTATTGCTGCCCTAGCTGTAGGGACTATGACTCTTGTAATGCCTACTGGAAAGACTTTATTGTTGGAGGATTGTTATTACATTCCTACGTTTCTTTCAAACATAATTTCTGTTTCATATTTGGTTGAACATGGATTTCGTTTGGATACTCGTGGTAATCATTGTTCTATATTTCATGGTGATGAATTATATGTCAATGTTTACAAACAATATGGTCTTTATGTCTTACCTGAATTAGTTACTTGTCCTGCTATGACTAATTCTGGCCGAAAGAGGAAGAGAAATAATCAAGTAAATCAAAGTTACCTTTGGCACTGTAGGCTTGGTCATATCGGTGAGAAAAGAATAAACAAGTTGCATAAGACGGGGTGTCTTGGGCTATATGATTATGAATCATACGATACTTACGAATCTTGTCTCATTGGAAAAATGACAAAATCTCCTTTTAATGGAACTGGAGAAAGAGCCAGTGAACTTTTGGGACTCATACATAGTGATGTATGTGGACCAATGAAAGTTCAAGAAAAAGGTGGATATTCTTACTTTATCACCTTCACTGACGATATGTCGAGATATGGTTTTGTATATCTCATGAGACATAAGTCGGAATCTTTTGAAATGTTCAAAAGGTTTAGAAGTGAAGTTGAGAAACAAACCGGTAAGAATATCAAGGCACTGAGATTTGACCGTGGGGGTGAGTATCTCACAGATGATTTTATTGATTATTTATCACAAGATGGAATCCTATCCCAATGGACTCCTCCTGGGACACCACAACACAACGGTGTTTCTGAGAGGCGAAATAGTACCTTATTAGATATGGTACGATCGATGATGGGGTTCACAGATCTTCCTATCTTCCTATGGGGATATGCTTTAGAAGCTGCTGCATATTTGTTAAATAAGGTTCCCACTAAGGCAGTTGCTAAAACACCATATAAGATATGGAAAAGACGGAAAGCCAGCCTTAAACATTTAAGGGTTTGGGGGTTGTCCAGCCTATGTTAAGCGACTGCAATCAGACAAGCTTGAGGCTAAGTCTACCAAATGCAGATTTGTTGGTTATCCCAAGGAGACTATGGGATACTATTTCTACCATCCTTCTAAACACAAAGTGTTTGTGGCTAGGAATGCGACCTTTTTAGAAATGGAGTTCCTAGATGCTGGAAAAACTGGAGTAGAAATAGACCTTGATGAAATACAAGATACCAATGAGTCAGCACCGACTCAAGAGCATGAGATGCATATTGAGCAACCTTTTCTTGATGTCTTACAGTTGCCACCGAGGGTTCCAACCTCAAACGTTGAGGTAAATGATTTGGTTAATGAACCAGTTCAGGAACAAGGGCAACAACAGAATCAAGAAGTACAAGAGCCTCCTAGAAGATCAATTAGAGAACGTCGTGCACCAAATAGGATGAACCTATTAGTGTTCAATAATGAGGATAATCATATTGATGATGACCTTGTTATTGAAGACGATCCTAAGTGTTATCAAGAGGCGATGGCTAGTCCAGACCATGAGAAATGGCTTGCTGCCATGGAATCCGAAATGGAGTCAATGAAAATCAATAAAGTGTGGACTTTAGTTGATGACTCTAATGACTTAAAACCTATTGGGTGTAAATGGCTTTTTAAGAGAAAGATTGGAGCGGATGGTAAGGTTGAGACCTTTAAAGCCCGTCTGGTTGCTAAGGGTTATAATCAAAAGGAAGGTATTGATTATGAAGAAACGTTCTCCCCTGTTGCAATGCTCAAATCTGTTCGGATTTTGCTAGCTATAGCTGCATACTATGATTATGAGATTTGGCAAATGGATGTGAAAACAGCTTTCCTTAATGGTGAGCTCAAGGAGGATGTCTATATGACTCAACCTGAAGGTTTCACATTGTCATATGATCCTAATAAAGTATGTAAGCTACAACGATCCATTTATGGATTAAAGCAAGCTTCTCGCAGTTGGAACATTCGTTTTCACACAACAATCGAAAAGTTCGATTTTGTGCGTTGTGAAGAGGAGCCATGTGTGTACAAAAAGGTTAGTGGGAGCATAGTTATTTTCCTATTGTTGTATGTAGATGACATATTGCTAATAGGAAATGATGTGTCAGCCATGCAAGAAACAAAGGTTTGGCTATCTGAAAACTTCTCCATGAAAGATATGGGAGAAGCAACTTATATTTTTGGAATAAAGGTCTATAGAGATAGATCAAGGTAGTTGCTTGGAATCTCCTAATCTACGTACATTGATACTATCTTAAGGAAGTATCACATGGATAATTCCAAAAGGGGTTACTTACCTATTGGAACTGGAGTTTCTCTTTCTAGGGAGGATAATCCTAAGACCCTAGAGGAAAGAGAACGCATGAGTAGAATCCCATATGCTAACGCAGTGGGAGCTATCATGTATACCATGACATGTACAAGACCGGATGTTGCCTATGCACTAGGAGTAGCAAGTAGGTACCAAGGGAATCCGGGTGAGGCACATTGGAAAGTTGTCAAAACTATTCTTAAGTACTTGAGAAGAACTAAAGACCAATTCCTCATATATGGAGAGAATGAGCTTAAATTGTTAGGCCATACCGATGCAAGTTTTGCATCAGATAAGGATGATAGCAAATCTACTTCTGGTTATGTCTTTACCTTGAATGGTGGAGCCGTGAGTTGGAAGAGTTCCAAACAAGCTACAGTAGCTGATTCAGTAACCGAAGCAGAATACATAGCGGCATGTGACACTGCTAAGGAAGTTGTATGGATAAGGAAGTTCTTAACTGAGCTTGGTGTGGTTCCTTTAGCGAAGGAAAGTGTTCCTTTATTTTGTGACAATACGTGAGCTATTGCACAAGCCAAGGAGCCGAGAGCACATCAGAAATCTAAACACGTTCTTCGGAAGTTTCATCTAATTAGAGAAATAGTTGAACGTGGAGACGTTCAAATTCTGAAGGTAGAAGGAAAAGAGAACATTGCAGATCCTTTCACTAAAGCACTTGGTTCAAAGGAGTTTGACAAGCATAAGTGGAATATAGGATTGAGATTCAAGAATGGTTGACTTTAGATTAAATGTTAATCTTTACGCAACATTATTATTAGTACATTTTTGAACTATGGATTGTGATTAATTGAGATTAATGCAATGTTTTATAGTTATCATATATGAATATTTATTGATATTGTGATATGATAAGTCCTTGATAAAATTGTTATACTTGTCATTATAATGGAGATTATGATAATGAGAGTCAAGTATTATAAAGTTTTATCTAAAAGTGTTCTTGGTCATAGGATCATCCTACTGGGACCACGATGATCCGGATAGACCAATATATGTATAACTGTACTCATTGGATGAGTATTAATGGATCTCATTCATTAAGTTATAATATAGATGATGCATATAGTGGATATGATCATTGAACTGACCAAACGTGAGATTTCCAAATGGTTGATTTTACCTATACTGTCAATGTGGAAATTTTCTTAAGGAGCAAATGCATATTGTTTTGTCCTTTGACTTGAGATCACCATAGTGGTTAATAGAATGCTTGTTATACTTTGATACCAAACACCTAGTGTGTAAAAATGCTAGTTGAAAGGTCATTGGGTATAATTGAGTACCTATATAATCAATGGCGAGTCAAGAGGGGATCCATCAACTCAAGGTAATGAGTTTGAACTCTATGTTGTTGTGAATCTTATGGTTGGAAAAGATCCTGGGCCAAGGCAGAAGAATGATTTAAGAAAGGAGTTTCTTAGAGTCATTCAACAACCAGTAACGATCAACATGAAACATTGTAAGACCCGCTTCCGGTCGAACCGGTGACTCCGGAAGTCACTCGGGACTTTTCCGGAACCCAAACGAAGTAGCCACTATCACGGTTGGCTTCAGGGGAGAAAACCCTTTCGTTTGAGTATAATATTGGATAAAGTCAATTTTGGTCAAAACGAGACTTTATATCGACTAAAGCTTTAATTTTAAAAGTGTTGGAAATTAAATTGGAAAATTAAATGACCTAGAGGGACACTTGTCTTCTTTTGGTTGAATGAGAGAAAAAAGGGTAGTCATTGTCCCTTTTACCCTCCCAAAAGCTACTACAAGTGAATCTAGCTCAAGGGCCTTTAGGTCATTGCTACATCTAGGTATTATATTGGATTGGAGAAGCAAAATCAAGTCATTTGTGCATTGTTGTAGCCGAATTTGAGAGGAAGAGCAAAGGAGAAGAGCTCTTATGGAAGCTTGAAGGAAAATCAAAGAAGAAGGAGCCATTTGGAGTCTTCCTCTAGCCATCCACCCTCAAAATCACTATCATCTTCTTCATCTCCACATCCTAGAGGTAATGGAACTCTCTAATCTTCATTTCTCTTCATCTATTTTCTTGGGTTTTGGGTGAAAATTGCTAGATGATGTTGGGTTTGAGTAGACATGATGGGAGATGGTGTTGATGAGAAGCTTTATTGAGTTTTTGTTGAGAAATCAATAGTTGTTGGAGATTTTGAAGTGGGTTTGATTTGATGAATCATTGGAGACTTGTTTGTGTGTTGATTCCTACCATGGGTATAGGAGTATTGAAGGATTTGGACTGTTTTGGGAGTTGGAAAGGGTAAATTTCTGGGTTTGAAGGTGGTTTTTCGGAGTTTTGGAGCTGGAGGTTGAAGAAGGGCGAAACTGCCCTGGTGCGCCACGGATCCGTGACGGATCCCGTGACGGGCGACGTCACGGCTCCGTGAGGGAGTCCGTGACGGCACTCGTCACGGCTCCGTGACGGTACCCGTGAGGGTTAACGTCACGGATCCGTGACCAGGTCCGTGACAGACCAGGGTGAGGGTTTCTTGGGGGTTTTTCGAAGGTTTTGCATCTTGATTTTGAGCTGAACTTTGGAAGGGTTTTGGGGGTCTTTCTTGCTGTTTAAGTAGAGTCTAATTATTGTTTCCTTGTGTCCAAGACTTTGGGGATCGAGCTAGAGGAGCAAGGATCACGCCGGGACCCGAAGGAAGAGCGAAGTGGTGATCACCGGGCTTCATCAAAGCGTTGAAGAGGAGGAACTTGAGGTAGGGAAAGCCTTAACCTCTCGTTTACGATGCTTAGTATGCATGCTAGGTTAATAAAATTGGAAAGGTCCTAGAAATGCATATAGGATGCGAATAACTAGCTTAATCGTCTTTCATTTACTAATAACCGGAGTGTCTAGTGGTGACCGATTAGGATGCCAATCACTAGTGTAATTCGCTTTCAATACTTGGGATATGATTGTCTGGTAGAGGAGCCTTGGCAAAGCCCTCGGATTAGTTGCGTGTTAGGATCACATGCTTGATTGTTGATTGCTTAGTGGATAGGCTAAAGAGTCTAATGAAACTAGTGGAATTGCATGCTTGAATGCTCTTTTGAAGGCTTTATGATTTAGTTGATCACACTCGTACTTGCTCGTTGATTGTATTCGAATGATTACTTGATTTACTTGATTGGTTGTTGGGAGCATCGAGTATGACTGGTTGTACTAAGCGGTGCAATCAGGTGATCGATGCCCCGGTGGTTCGAAACTGGTAAGTGAACGGTAAGTTGGGATTGTGTATTTGGTGTGCTATGGTTGCGTGATTCGTGTACTATGTGTTGTGGTGAATTGGTGATGGTTGAGCCGTGTGTGGACTTGGATTGGTGGTTGTTGAGCTTGTATTACTTCATATTTCGGTTGAGTGCGTTATTCAATTATTAACTGCTTATCATTAAATTGCCCACGTGTGCGCTTCCTATGGGAGTATGGCCCTGGGTTCCCGAGGATCTAAAACCCCTTGGAGACGTTTCTGAGACTTCCGACGATATGTGCCCTGAAGGGTGTTTCCAATAGTCTCAATGATATGCGTCTCCTCTGGGTTGGAGGGAAAATCCGAGAGGACACATAAGATGTGGATCGGAGGGTGGTGACTTCATGTGCCACGGCATTGATTGGTTTATCTATTGTCTATGATTGTTAAGAGCTATATGTTAACTTTACCAATGAATTTACTTGTAATGTTATGAACTACCTTGTGGATTGTGTTGGTGAATTATGGATCTTGTGGGCATTGCCGTTAATTCTTTGAGTTTAAAGTTCACTATGTTATGCGTTTTCCCTACTGAGCGTAAGCTCACCCCTATGAATTACTGTTGTGTCTACAGGCTTGATTGAGGAGTAGAAGCTTGGACGCTTCTCGGTGTGGGTACATGATAGAGACTTCGTACTTGCATTTTATGTTTTGAACCAAACTGTGGAGGATTATTATTACACCCCTAGAGGGTTATTTATGTTTTGAACTACATTTTGTGGATTCGAGTTACTTATTGGAGTTTTCTGGAACTTGATTTAGATTGTTATCTCCTTTATTTATATTTTACTAGTCATGCCTCGAGTCCGGGCAAGAACCGGATTTGGGGCTTGACAATTTGGTATCAGAGCCTGGTTACATTTGAAACAGGTGTCTTTTGAACTGATTTTCAAACCTCGGACCAAAGTCAATTAGGTGGGTAGAGTTAGGAAGTTTGAGCCTTGAGTTGCTTTAAGGGTTGTCCTAATTGAAATCTTGCACTACAATGTTTGCATTACTTAATTGGTATCCTCTCCCTAATGATCGGTGAAGCCGAATGGTTGAGATCGGAATTGGATTGACGGTCAATGACCGACCCGCTATGCATACATGATAGGGTGAGCCAACAGTTAGTGGTGTTTGCCCTTTGGCGTATTACTTCGAAATTTTTTCAAGTTGTGGTTTGGTCCTGTTCAAGTGTTGAATTGTGATTGACTGTTGAGCTGGAGCATGAGTACTCCATGTATGCCGTTTTTGAGCGTTTTGGGTGGGGCACGAGAACCCCATATCCCGTTGTATGAGAACTATGAGTGGGTCATCGAACCCGTGTGTTTGCCTTTGGTTTGAGTGGCCGTGAGAGCCGTGTGGTTATTTGTGTTTGGGTGGCCATGAGAGCCGTGTACTAAGGTTGGTGCCTTTGGCTGGCCTCGGAGAGGTTGCGAGCATTCTTTGGCTGGCTTACGAGTTGAGGACTCGGTAAGTTGCGAGCGTGGTTTATTGTTGAGTTTGGGACACGAGTATCCCGTATGCCCGCTGAGGTGGCGATTTTGGGACACGAGTATCCCCTATGCCCGATGAGGTGGCGAATTTGGGACACGAGAATCCCGTAGGCCTGTGTGTGGCGAGTTTGGGGCACGAGTACCCCGTAGTAATTGGGAGCACGAGAACTCCGTTTATTGATTGCGTTGTGTACCTTAGGAGTATGAGAACTCCGTTATTTTGACTGTGTGATGTCTTGAAAGAGCATGAGAACTCTGTGTACTTGTACCTTGTGAATTTGTATTGGTGGCTGTCCCACTTAAACGGAGGGTTAAGGGAAATACGAATGGGTCATGCCGAATTTTCAGTAAAACTAGAATGTTTACACCATCACTGGTTGACTCAGGGGCGCCACTGTAGTCGAGCGTGATGTTTTGATGTCAAGTTGTTACAATGAGGTTCGGGGACGCCTGAATCAGATTGTTACAACATGAGATCGACATGAAAAGGTTTGAGTAAAAGTTAAGAAATGGGAATTCATGGAAGGGAAGGAAAGGTTAAGGGTAAATTTTGAATTGAATTGTGTTAAGTACTAAACCCCTCTTTGTGAAAGGATACCCGAGCAAGGGGTATGCCTATTGTGTTGTGCCTTTTGTGTGGTGTGCTTGAGAATGAATCCTCCTGTGGGAGTGGATTTCTTTGATTGATTGAATCCTCCTGTGGGAGTGGATTTGTTTGATTGATTGAATCCTCCTGTGGGAGTGGATTTCTTTGATTGATTGAACCCTCCTGTGGGAGTTGGTGTTGATTGCTAAATCGCTGGTTGTTGCTGTGTGACGCATAGAGATGCGAACTTGGGTGCTATATTATATGAGTATATATATATCTACTAGTGTGAGGGGCGTATCTGTGGGTGACTTGTGTAGGCGCGTGTGTGTTTGGCCTTGTGACGTGTGAGAACCGTTGTTGAACTAAGTACTGAACATGTGCGTTATCCGTGCAGGCGGATAGGCGACATGGCTCGTACGTATGTTCATAGAGGTACCCGGAGCCGCCCAGTTGGGGGTCCGAGTCAGGCACCTGCCGCTGAGCAGGAGGGGACAACTGACTCCCAGGATGCTGCTTCCACAGGGCATCAGCGTTTTGAGGGCGGACCAACAGGGTCGCCACCCAAGACATCTCCAGTCGCAGAGCCGACTCAGGCGACCCCTCTCGAGGAGGTGGTTCGCGCTGTGCTAGCAGCCTTGAGTGCGCAGCAGAGGACTACCGCACCGGCACCAGAGCCCGTGCCTGTTGCTTCAGCAGATTTTGGAGAGAGGCCAGGACAGTTGGATAGTCTCACGGCCCAGTCGCTCCGAGAGTTTCGCAGACTTGGTACGCCGACCTACTCCGGGGGAGCTGACCCCGAGGCGGCTTCTGGTTGGTTGGAGCGGGTTACCTGCAACCTCGATACCTCTGGGGTATCGGAGGGGCGTCTGAGAGTTTCGTTCGCCACTTTTCAGCTTGAGGGAGAGGCCTACTACTGGTGGCAGTCAGTGCAGGAGAGAGTTGGCAGTGATTTTGAGTTGTTCAGCAGGCTGTTCGTGGAGCAGTACTTCCCTCGCTCCATTCGGGATGATCGGCGCCACCAGTTTCTGGATTTGCGTCAGAGGGGTTTGAGTGTTTCTGAGTATGCAGTGAGGTTCACTTCTTTGGCCCGCTTCGCGCCGGAGTTGGTGCAGACTGCGGAGGACCGTTGCAGGAGGTTTGAGAACGGGCTCATCCCGTCGATAGCCGACAGGGTTATCGCTTTCAGGACCACAGATTACTCCACACTCTTGGATCAGGCTTTGGCTATGGAGAGACATTTTAGAGATACTACCAGGGTGCGAGAGACCAGGCCTAGGCCGAGTGGCTTTTTGCAGCCGTCTGACCATCGAGACCGACGCAGACAGAGAGTTGCAGGACACTTTCAGCATCCGTTTCAGCAGGATGGCATACGCCGAGCAGGGGCCGTCGCGTCAGTTGGACCCGCCCCGGTTGCACAACTGTGTCCTCAGTGTGGACAGCAGGGTCACCTGGCACGAGACTGCCCGAGGGGCAACGGACCTGTAGAGCGTCATGATGGTCGTCCCCAGGGGACCGGAGTTAGACAGCCTAGTGCGCTGAGGGGGTGTTTTCACTGTGGCAGCGCCGACCACTTCATGCGTGCGTGTCCTGAGGTAGCACACCTGAGAGGATGCTTCATGTGTGGTCGATCTGATCATTTCATCCGGGCGTGCCCTGAGATAGCTGGCAGAGCGCCTGCACCGAGGCCCCAGCAGACTCAGATTCGCCCTGCGCCCCCTGCCAGACCACGTCAGGCACCACAGCAGAGAGCTCCGCGTCCAGCGGCGGGAGCAGCAGGTCAGAGGCACCAGCCGAGAGCTGAGCAGCGGGTGGCCCTTCCCCCACCACCTAGAGGAGGACCGCCGGCACGACAGGGCCGAGTCTTTGCAGTTACTGATTCCAGGGTTGAGAGGCCGTACGCCGGCCATGAGGCCACCCAGGGTACGTGTTTACTCTATAATGCGTGGACTTCATTTTTGTTTGATACGGGAGCTTCCCATTCGTTCATTTCTTCGTCTATTGCTTCTTCTTTGGGTTTGCGGGTTGAGACTTTGAGTCAGCCCCTTTGTTTGGAGACCCCGGCTACGGGTGCAGTGGTGTTGAGCACCGTTTGCAGAGACTGTGCGATTAGGGTGGCAGATTGCCCATTTCTGGGGGACTTACTCGTTCTTGACATGAGCGCCTTTGACGTGATTCTGGGTATGGACTAGCTCGCGAGGTACCGAGCGACGATCGACTGCTACAGACGTCAGGTGACAGTGAGGTCAGGTGATAGAGTGATCACGTATGTTTTGGGTAGCAGGAGCGGAGTTCTCTTATCCGCTCTGACTACGGAGTCTGAGGCAGAGATCGTATGGAGTAGCAGTGAGCTACCGAGGGTAGTGCGGGAGTTCCCGGAGGTCTTTCCGGAGGAACTATCAGGCTTGCCACCAGCGCGAGAGGTGGAGTTCAGGATCGATCTGATCCCGGGTACGACGCCGATCTCGATGACGCCGTATCGGTTCGCGCCAGCCGAGTTGGTCGAACTTAAGCGACAGCTCGAGGAACTGCAGTAGAAGGGGTTCATCCGCCCGAGCGTATCACCGTGGGGAGCGCCCGCCCTTTTCGTGAAGAAGAAGGGTGGAGCCTTGAGGATGTGCATCGACTACAGGAAGCTGAACCGGGTGACAGTGAAGAACCGCTACCCGATGCCGAGGATTGATGATTTATTCGACCAGCTGAGGGGAGCAAAGTACTTCTCGAAGATCGATCTTCGATCTGGGTACTACCAGCTGAGAGTCCGAGCTGAGGGCGTAGAGAAGACAGCGTTCCGTACTTGTTATGGACATTTCGAGTTTCTGGTGATGCCGTTCGGTTTGACGAACGCACCGGCCACCTTTATGGACTTGATGAATGACATCTTCAGACCTTATCTAGACCAGTTCGTGGTAGTCTTCGTCGATGACATCTTGATCTACTCGCACAGTGAGGAGGCGCACACGGAGCATCTACGGACCGTTTTGATACTCTTACGCACTCACCAGTTGTACGGCAATCTGGAGAAGTGCGAATTTTGGCTCATAGAGGTGAAGTTCCTCGGGCACGTGGTATCTCGGGAGGGGATCTTGGTCGACCCAGCCAAAGTTGAGGCAGTGTCGAAGTGGGCGAGACCCAGCAGTGTGTTTGAGATTCGGAGTTTCCTCAGGTTGGCGGGCTATTACCGGCGCTTCGTTCAGGATTTCTCTCGCCTTGCAGCACCTATGACAGCTTTGACCCGCAAAGGAGCGGAGTACATTTGGACGGATGAGTGTGAGCGTTCTTTTTGCGAGATAAAGGCTCGGTTGACTACCGCCCCAGTATTGATCGTTCCAGACCGGGGAGTGGGCTATGACGTGTATTGTGACGCTTCAGGCGAAGGGCTAGGTTGTGTTCTGATGCAGGGGGGGAAGGTGGTTGCTTACGGCTCGAGGCAATTGAAGGTGCATGAGCGCAACTACCCACCCATGATCTCGAGCTAGCAGCGGTAGTATTTGCGTTGAAGAGCTGGAGACATTACCTGTATGGTGAGCAGTTCAGGGTGTTTTCAGACCACAAGAGCCTCAAGTATATCTTCTCGCAGCGTGATCTGAACATGCGCCAAAGGCGATGGATGGAGCTGCTTGAAGAGTATGACTTTGAGTTGCTCTATCATCCGGGCAAGGCGAACGTGGTCGCCGACGCTTTGAGCAGGAAGTCGAGCCATTGTGTGGCCAGCATGGCAGTCCGAGAGTGGGACATGCTGGAGCAGTTGAGCTTATTTAGACTGGAGTTGGAGGAGGTCACAGAGAGTATGGCCTTGTGTGCCTTAGTGGCTCAGCCCACGCTCTTTGCTCGGGTGCTAGAGGCACAGACTGAGGACGCTGAGACAGCAGGGATTCGGCAGAGGTTGATGGATGGAGTCGAGCTCGAGGGTTGGGAGATGGGCACCGATCAGGGTATCCGCTTTAGAGGACGACTGTTTGTACCCAGTGAGTGCAGAGACACTGTGTTGCGTGAGTGCCACCACTCCCGTCTAGTTGTGCACCCCGGTGGCAACAAGATGTATAGAGACATGCGGCGACAGTTTTGGTGGAGTGGGATGCGTGGGGCAGTTGCAGATTTCGTTTCTAGATGCCTTACCTGCCAACAGGTAAAGGCCGAGCACATGCGTCCCGCAGGCTTGCTACAGCCTTTACCGATCTCTGAGTGGAAGTGGGAGCACGTGACTATGGATTTTGTGTGTGGATTGCCCAGATCGTCGAAGGGGCATGACGCTGTTTGGGTGGTGGTTGATCGACTGACCAAGTCGGCCCACTTTCTGGGTATGAGGATGACTGATTCTGTGGACATGTTGGCTCGCTTGTATGTCAGAGAGATTATTCGTCTACACGGTGTACCAGTATCAGTGGTGTCGGATTGAGACCCCCGTTTCACATCCAGGTTCTGGAAGAGTCTACAGAAGGCCTTGGGCACTGAGGTACTGTTGAGTACAACTTACCATCCTGAGACAGATGGACAGTCAGAGCACACCATTCAGATTCTAGAGGACATGCTTCGAGCTTGTGTGCTTGACTTTCAGGGGTCATGGGAGGATCATTTGCCTTTGGCAAAGTTTGCCTACAACAACAGTTATCAGTCCATCATTGGTATGGCACCATTTGAGGCCTTTTATGGCAGACCTTGCAGATCGCCGGTGTGTTGGGCTGAGGTTGGGGACCGGAGCCTACTTGGGCCAGACATGATCAGGGAGACGACCGAGAAGATCACCTTGATTAGAGAGCGGCTGAAGACCGCGCAGAGTTGGCAGAAGAGCTACGCAGACAGGCGTCGTAGACCACTTGAGTTCATGGTCGGTGAGCATGTGTTTCTAAGGGTGAGCCCGAAGAAGGGTCTTGTTCGGTTTAACCGCAGCAGGGGCAAGCTGTCACCGCGTTTCATCGGACCATTTGATGTGTTAGAGAAGATTGGAGCTGTAGCTTATCGGTTGGCCTTGCCACCGCAGCTTGGGAACGTGCATAACGTTTTCCATGTGTCCCAACCGCGGAAGTACATAACAGACCCCTCACACATCATTGAGTGGTCAGACATAGAGATAGCAGATGATGTCACCTTTGAGGAGCAGCCCGTTGAGATATTGGGTACGAAGGAGAAGATCCTGCGGAACAAGACGATTCCGTTGGTACTAGTATAGTGGGGACATCAGGGAGCAGGATCCACTTGGGAGCGCGAGGATGAGATCCGCGTGAAGTATCCCCACCTATTCGACATTGAGGTACCTTTCTTTTAATTTCGGGGACGAAATTTCTTTAAGGGGGGTAGATTGTAAGACCCGCTTCCGGTCGAACCGGTGACTCCGGAAGTCACTCGGGACTTTTCCGGAACCCAAACGAAGTAGCCACTATCACGGTTGGCTTCAGGGGAGAAAACCCTTTCGTTTGAGTATAATATTTGATAAAGTCAATTTTGGTCAAAACGAGACTTTATATCGACTAAAGCTTTAATTTTAAAAGTGCCGGAAATTAAATTGGAAAATTAAATGACCTAGAGGGACACTTGTCTTCTTTTGGTTGAATGAGAGAAAAAGGGGTAGTCATTGTCCCTTTTACCCTCCCAAAAGCTACTACAAGTGAATCTAGCTCAAGGGCCTTTAGGTCATTGCTACATCTAGGTATTATATTGGATTGGAGAAGCAAAATCAAGTCATTTGTGCATTGTTGTAGCCGAATTTGAGAGGAAGAGCAAAGGAGAAGAGCTCTCATGGAAGCTTGAAGGAAAATCAAAGAAGAAGGAGCCATTTGGAGTCTTCCTCTAGCCATCCACCCTCAAAATCACTAGCACCTTCTTCATCTCCACATCCTAGAGGTAATGGAACTCTCTAATCCTCATTTCTCTTCATCTATTTTCTTGTGTTTTGGGTGAAAATTGCTAGATGATGTTGGGTTTGAGTAGACATGATGGGAGATGGTGTTGATGAGAAGCTTTATTGAGTTTTTGTTGAGAAATCAATAGTTGTTGGAGATTTTGAAGTGAGTTTGATTTGATGAATCATTGGAGACTTGTTTGTGTGTTGATTCCTACCATGGATAGAGGAGTATTGAAGGATTTGGACTGTTTTGGGAGTTGGAAAGGGTAAATTTCTGGGTTTGAAGGTGGTTTTTCGGAGTTTTGGAGCTGGAGGTTGAAGAAGGGCGAAACTGCCCTGGTGCGCCACGGATCCGTGACGGATCCCGTGACGGGCGACGTCACGGCTCCGTGAGGGAGTCCGTGACGGCACTCGTCACGGCTCCGTGACGGTACCCGTGAGGGTTAACGTCACGGATCCGTGACCAGGTCCGTGACAGACCAGGGTGAGGGTTTCTTGGGGGTTTTTCGAAGGTTTTGCATCTTGATTTTGAGCTGAACTTTGGAAGGGTTTTGGGGGTCTTTCTTGCTGTTTAAGTAGAGTCTAATTATTGTTTCCTTGTGTCCAAGACTTTGGGGATCGAGCTAGAGGAGCAAGGATCACGCCGGGACCCGAAGGAAGAGCGAAGTGGTGATCACCGGGCTTCATCAAAGCGTTGAAGAGGAGGAACTTGAGGTAGGGAAAGCCTTAACCTCTCGTTTACGATGCTTAGTATGCATGCTAGGTTAATAAAATTGGAAAGGTCCTAGAAATGCATATAGGATGCGAATAACTAGCTTAATCGTCTTTCAATTACTAATAACCGGAGTGTCTAGTGGTGACCGATTAGGATGCCAATCACTAGTGTAATTCGCTTTCAATACTTGGGATATGATTGTCTGGTAGAGGAGCCTTGGCAAAGCCCTCGGATTAGTTGCGTGTTAGGATCACATGCTTGGTTGTTGATTGCTTAGTGGATAGGCTAAAGAGTCTAATGAAACTAGTTGAATTGCATGCTTGAATGCTCTTTTGAAGGCTTTATGATTTAGTTGATCACACTCGTACTTGCTCGTTGATTGTATTCGAATGATTACTTGATTTACTTGATTGGTTGTTGGGAGCATCGAGTATGACTGGTTGTACTAAGCGGTGCAATCAGGTGATCGATGCCCCGGTGGTTCGAAACTGGTAAGTGAACGGTAAGTTGGGATTGTGTATTTGGTGTGCTATGGTTGCGTGATTCGTGTACTATGTGTTGTGGTGAATTGGTGATGGTTGAGCCGTGTGTGGACTTGGATTGGTGGTTGTTGAGCTTGTATTACTTCATATTTCGGTTGAGTGCGCTATTCAATTATTAACTGCTTATCATTAAATTGCCCACGTGTGCGCTTCCTATGGGAGTATGGCCCTGGGTTCCCGAGGATCTAAAACCCCTTGGAGACGTTTCTGAGACTTCCGACGATATGTGCCCTGAAGGGTGTTTCCAATAGTCTCAATGATATGCGTCTCCTCTGGGTTGGAGGGAAAATCCGAGAGGACACATAAGATGTGGATCGGAGGGTGGTGACTTCATGTGCCACGACATTGATTGGTTTATCTATTGTCTATGATTGTTAAGAGCTATATGTTAACTTTACCAATGAATTTACTTGTAATGTTATGAACTACCTTGTGGACTGTGTTGGTGAATTATGGATCTTGTGGGCATTGCCGTTAATTCTTTGAGTTTAAAGTTCACTATGTTATGCGTTTTCCCTACTGAGCGTAAACTCACCCCTATGAATTACTGTTGTGTCTACATGCTTGATTGAGGAGTAGAAGCTTGGGCGCTTCTCGGTGTGGGTACATGATAGAGACTTCGTACTTGCATTTTATGTTTTGAACCAAACTGTGGAGGATTATTATTACACCCCTAGAGGGTTATTTATGTTTTGAACTACGTTTTGTGGATTCGAGTTACTTATTGGAGTTTTCTGGAACTTGATTTAGATTGTTATCTCCTTTATTTATATTTTACTAGTCATGCCTCGAGTCCGGGCAAGAACCGGATTTGGGGCTTGACAAACATAGTGGTTATCTATTAGGGTTTGACAGTCAAACCATACCCTAGGATAATCCGGAGTTGGAAAGATGGAAGGAAAACAATTCATCGTCCTTAAACCGGGTTCGTCTTTATTGGATATTGATATTCACGTTATCCGGCCGTCGAGGAGTGTTGTTAGACGCCAACCTCGATTAGTAGTTAATGAGCTTAATTACTACCGGTTTAGCGTTGAACCTATGTGGTCACACACTTACGGGTGACGTTTGATGTTTAAGATCATTTAATTTATTATGAGATAATTTATTGAAATGATCTAGATGGCATATTTATTATACTTTCTGCTAACACAGAAATGTAATAAATATTGGAGTTCTTGACAGATTGGATCTAGGTCAAGTGGGAGATTGTTGGGTTTGCCCTAGGCCCAATCGGGTTTCAAGTCCAATTGAGTCTTGGACCCAATAATGAGAACTATATATAAAGAGATAATTAGGGTTAAGAGAGATAATTAGATTATTCTCTGCAGCCACCTTTTCTATTCTCTCCCAAACAACCAAAAGAAGAATCGTTCTTCTCCATAGCCGTCTCAATCGTTGAAAGCATCAAAGATCGTTACTCGGTGTGGATACACTAGAGGCTTCGTAGTTTCGGAGCTATATCGGTTTTGCTCTACATATCAAGTAAGTAAACCTTTTATTGTTCTAACATTGATTCAAATGCAAATAGATCGTTTTGGATCGAATCCTTTTATTCCGCTGCGAACATATGATGTTTGCTTTCGATCCTTCACTATGTTGTTGTGTCAAAGAAACTACATATTGTGAGCAGTTGCTGCTACAACTAGCTATGGAGTTGAACAAAGCAATCTGAAGATCTATGCCCAAACCCAGTTGTAGGAGGGATCGAACATACTCGAAGAACACCGAATCACAGGGCAGTATGACAGGTCCTTCACTTGACAGTTCAAACTCTTCCGCAGGCATCCTCAGCAGCTCTTGAAAGACGGTATTGTTCAATTAAGACATTGGCTTCACAAACCGCTTCTGGTCACTTGTGTAGATAACAAAATGGCCTTTCTCAGGTATAGCTGCTGTTGATGATGATGTGCTATCATCGTTTTCTGCATAACTGGCTCTTGTAAAAGGGATTCTTTTCCTCCCCAAGGCAGCCATCTTCTGCCACTTCCTTGCCATTTTCACGAGCTTTTTTGCGCTGATCATCTTGTGTTTCGGGGGCAAGAAGTTTTCAAAGAGAGATTTGGAGTGTCTGGACAAAACTGAGATGCTAGGTTTTGTGGTGAGTGAGAAGAAATGAATGTTACTGGTTTACTTATATAATAGCATTGCTCAAGATTTGACCCACTCCATCTCTTTGTGATTTTTAGTACATAAACCATGTGATCAGTTGCACAAAAAATGGAGGGCACATGTAGTTGTGTCACATACTTGTCTGGTGGTACAAGGATGTAGCAGGTCCAACCATCCCTCTCAGATGGAGAAGCACAGAAAGAAGGATTAATTATTCAGGATTTGGGCATCTTTCCTTGTCTGCAATGCTAGATCTGTGATTTAAAGCAAAATAGTCCTTGAGTGGACATAAGTTTATCATGTGGTGGGTTAGGAGTGTTGCATTAGTATTCAAGAAATGTGAGTACCGTATTGAATTCAATGTTTACGTATAAAGAGCATTGGATTTGGCTTGAGACAAGTTAAAAATAATTAGAAAAGATAGGGAAACATGAACAGCTGCTAAAGAATTGGCTTCACATTGGATAAGGACTTAGAGGAAGGCAGGTCAAGTGATATATCGAGGTGGAAGAATGATGAAACCTGCCAAGTAATATAGACTAGTCATGTCTTTCTCAACCCAGAGGGTGAAAGAGATGGCTAAATTTGTTTATGTCTCTCGAGTCGCCCGAGCTACACAAGGGAAGATTAAGTTCAAGGGTAGAACCAGTAAGTAAGCGAAAAAACAATCTAAGATAAGAGGTATTGGTATATTCATGTTTGCCCATTGAATTTAGAAAAGAGAAAATCAAGTCTGTATATTACATCAAAATTGTATGGTCTGTATGTATACAAGTCTGAAAATGACCCCTGTACATGTTTGTTTATTGCTCTAACATCTAACAGCAGTAAATGGTTGTCTTGTGTTGTAGATGAGATGACGATGAAGCTAGGCCGTGACATGTTGTCAAAGAGGTGAGCATAGCCTTCTCAACCTCTTCACCGATGGACCCTTGAACCAATGGAATTACATACTCCAAGAAGGCGCTGTCGCAGGGCAGAGTGATTGGCCCATCAGTTGGGAGTCCAAACTCTTCTTCTGATAACCGCAACAGCTCAACGAATAAGTCTTTGCTCAAAAGATCCAATGGAACCATGAACCTCTTCTCATCAGCCGTGTACACTACAAAATGGCCTTTACTTGCAACAAAGGAACCATGGCCCAAGTCGCTTCTTGGAAACGAGATCCTGAGGCGCTTGGCAGCAGCCAGTTTCTGCCACTTCCTTGCCAATTTGATCAGTCTTTTGGGGGTAATCATAGTTGCAACTACTTGAGAAAACTGTGGTATTGAAGAATTAATTTGTGAGAAGGCTATTGTGTTGTGCTAATAGCTGAGGCAATATGTGGTTTATATAGACTAAGTAGCTCGGATGGGCAGAAGCACATGTTATTGATTGCTCCTACTTTGTGTTTGTAGGACTTATGGCCATGTGACAGTCAAGAATGGTATCATGGTATGTTTGGTCATTGTTGAGCATCACCACCTCAGGTAGGCCATTCATTCATGTTAGTTGATTAGTAGAGACATGCTTATCTCTTCTTTTTTCTGCCTGATGATATATGGAGCACAAATATTATTAGTTTGTCCTCTAGCGAGACAAGACCAGACCGGACCTAATGCATGAAACCTGGGTTCATTGTGCTTAATTAACTACATATCATCTAACTTATTTGTGGTGGTTTGATGACAAAGACAAGAAGCAAGTAAGAATCCGGATAAAGGGCACATGGTTGGTTTACTGATAAGATGATGTATCGGTGCCTTTTCTGAGTTTATCAGATCCTTAAGTGCACATGATTAGAGAATGCACAATCTTCAGCTTCAGGACTGAAGATGGTCTGCAGGTTTCATAACTGTTGCTGATATGCTCTTATTTGTTGATATGCTCTTATTCTGTGGTTCTTATCCTCAGCACCGTACACGGTCTACGAGGAACAATGCCATACAAGGGGGAAGCACCTACAGCCACAACAGCACCATGCACAGAAGGAGACACGGCAGAGGCCACAGCAGTGGCGGGAGCAAAGAAAAGCACCATAACTAGGGCAGCTAGGGCTAGGAGTAATGCGAGTAGGAGGAGAGGAGCCATGACAACAACCATGCCAATAGTCATGACTGCCATGGAGGGAGGTCGCGGCGCTAGATCAAGAGATATTTTTGTTATTTGAAAGTTTCGGTGAAAATCCCATATTTGGTTTGATGAAAGTCTTCTCTATCAGTTGTTTAATCCATCAAAACCACATGGCATCAGTAAATTATTCCATAATAACCTTTGCGCATTAGAAAGTCGCTAGAACTCAAAACAAGATCTTCCCATCATGCTCATAGTTATGCCCTTATTTAGAGCATAGGTTGAGTCATGGCTGCTGTCTCATTATGTGCTCTTGGAATCCTAGTTCCTTTCAAACCGTTGGAATTCACCGAAGAAACAGTTACATTAACTAAATGGGATCAACTTGGTACACATCATAACAAAACTAACTTGGCTTACCTTAGTTCTTGGAACCATCAGAGTTGAATAGCTCACGGCTCAAAGTAATAGAGATAAAAGTTGTAAGTCAGCACCAGAACCGTTGATGATTTCCATTTATAACTACAATAGCTCTTGTCCTCTTTCTTGTGATAAAACCAAGTGATCTCTTGCCATTCTTGTTTCTTTTCTCGCATCAGTAGTCATCTCCATGATAATGTTTGTGTATTCTCATGTAGTTTGATCCAAAGTATTTTGTGTGATAAGGACAAACACGCTCACATTGATAGGCCATGTGGTTTCTGCGGATGCTTATAACTATATACCACCAATAATCTAAAAAATTCACACAAGTTTAAGTTCAATGAATCCTGATCTCCTGAAAAGATTTGATTGGATTCATGATGATTATGTTGGCAATCGCTTAGTTAAATAACAGTCCAAAAACAAGATATCCGGAAAGATTTAGACATATTTTATAATATGAATAGTTATTGTCTTGTAGGGCTGTTGCAAAAGAAAACAAAGTTCACAACTAACCTCTCTAAGAACAAGCAATGACCTACCTCATGTGCTCATGCCTAAGTGACAGCCAAACAACCCCATGATCCTCAAACAAAAGGCGATAAGTCCTACAAGCACAAATAGAAAACAATAGCATGTGCTGATCTTTCATATCCTTACAAGTCTCTATATAAACTACCATGCATTTCCATGTTTATCAGCATAACACACAACCACATCTCAAGTTCATTGTTTTCGATTTTGTGCAAGTAGTCGATACAAGCCATGATTTCCCCCAAGAGGCTCATCAAATTGGCAAAGAAGTGGCAGAAACTGGCTGCTGCCAAGCGCTTGAGGATCCTCGGTTCCTCTGTGGCCAGTGAAGGCCATTTTGTTGTGTACACAAGTGATGAGAAGAGGTTCATGATTCCTTTGGAACTGTTGAGCCAGAATGTCTTCGTGGAGCTTCTAAGGTTGTCTGAAGAGGAGTTCGGGCTGCCAAGCGACGGGCCTATCACTTTGCCTTGCGACTGTGTTTTCTTGGAGTATGCCATTTCTTTGGTCCGAAGATGCATCAATGGAGATGTAGAGAAGGTCTTGCTGACTTCAATAGCTCCTTGTCACTACGCAGCTTCATCTTCTTCTTCATCTTCATCTTCCTCTTCACTAGGGAAGTGCCACCCGCATCATACCCTTATCTATGGGTTTTGAAAGAGACAACATGACATAGCCTCAATGACATAGAAGATCAACATTGTATACAACACCTGCATTCTTTACTGATGTAATGCAACATGTAACATATCACAACACTTACAAAATGAAACATATACTTTCATTCAACTCCTAATCCAATATATGGATGACAGTACAATTGATGCGAAATAAGCCATGATAGTCTTACATCTCTTTAAGGACATCTGTACTGAGACCAATTGGGCAGGGAACGAATCGTCAAACCAATTTGTCCCAAATCCTCTCCGGAGAGAAAAATAGAGCATGAGGCATTGGCCGGGCGATAAATCCTTTCCAAACCCTCTGTTTTGTCAATTCGTATTTGCTCCGGTTTGGCCTTCCCACGAACAGATGCTCAAACTGGGAGCTCAAAATCTAGGATGGTTTCATGTCAAAGTTGTAAAAGTCTGAACCCTTCAAATGTCTCTTTTATAAGACTAGTTGGATCTACCAACACCACTGCTTGCAAAACATACCGGAACAAACCTTTTAATTAACGAAATCCTTACCAAGCAGGTTACATGGGATTGCAGTCACAAAACCAACTTCTATGGGTAGTATATAAAAAAAATTAGGGTGTTTTTGTTGAATACCCACCATCCTTAACTTATTTTGCACACTACCCTCCTTTATTTCTTCTCTTACCTTTTTCAACTCAAAAGCACAAAAAAATAAAAAACAGAAAATGTCTGGTTTACCTCTTAGTTACACATGTTTCTTTCCCTTTCTATTGCCTTTCTTTCCTTTCCTTACACGACTCTCGAGTACCAAACGCAACACCCTTTAACTTTTGGGTTTCGGGACAACTTCGAATGCTCGTCTCAGCCTATACCACATTTAGTTGGCCTATTGTTTTTCCCTTGTTTTTTCTTTCCTTCCTAAACAGAAACCATTGTACCACTTGCAACTAACTTCTTCTTCACTTCATTCAATTCAAATGGAACCGAAACTACCACGACTAGCTATTGATTAGAGGGATGATGATGAGGATGTGTTGAGGTCAAATAATGTAACAAGTTCTCAATACTCATGAAAATCATCATTCCCGGTTTCAAGAACTTTTCAGCCCACCACCTCCAGCTATTTTCCTCGACTAACCCTATTGTGTTCGAAAAGGATGTGTTTGAATGCAGGATTACATTAAAATGCAAATACAAGTTGTACAGTCAGATTAGTTCCATGTTGAAGGGTGACGAAGAGCATCTAATGACACTTGGAGTAGAAACATGTGGTTACTTTCTTCACGTTGGCCTCATATTCCTACATGCAAACTAGGTAAGTTGGGCGCTTGTTGTTCGACGCTGCTTGTTCAAAAGAACATTAGAAGTGGTTTGTCGTAAATAAGGTTCCAATTAGATTCTTCATAGAGTATGCTATCATAATTGGGTTGAATTACATGAGACCCCATGACTTGCAAGGGTGTCCGAGGACAAATGCCCAACTTGCTGACACTATTTTTTACGACAGACACTTCCTTGACAAAAAAGAACATGTTAAGGAAAAAGCATCAAAGAAAAATTCCAAGAATTGGTTGTTGAGTTCATCAAGAACACGAATAAGAGTAAGAATAAGAAGACCGAACTAAACTTGAAATTCGTCAAAATGGCGCATCGATCTATGGTTCCTCGTGTCCACCTTAATGTCAAGTAACAAAAACTCTTTGGATCGAAGATAATTGGATGGGTTTGGTTGAGGATCTCACTATGTTTATGGATTACCTATGGGAATATGTATCTTTTCAACATTTGATTAAGCAAATAAATATAAAGGACGTGAAAGAAAAAGCTAGACGGATTCGTGAGGGTAGAAAGTCCACCATCACATACACATTTTTAGGTTACTTCCGGCGTTAATGTTAAGAAAATAGAGTTTATTGATATTTATGCCATATTTATTTATTTCGTTATATATAACTCTTTAAATTTCTCTGATGTGCATGTAGGTATTGGCTTACGAATGTTTTCTTGAACTGGAACAAGTATATGCAGAGCGCGGGGATCCTTTAAGTCCACCTCGGATTACAAATATAGAATAAGAGATGGTCTTAGCCACCCGATTACTGGACAGTTAACGAATTAATTGTGAAATGTCAAGTTAGAAATTTATGCATGTTAAGATTATAGGTAAATTACTTTAAAACAATATATATTAATCGTACATTAATTATTTAAATGTGTTCGCTCCTGCTCAGGATATAAGAAGTGCCCTTCAAATTGAAAAACTAGAACAAGATATTGAGTTTATTGAGGGTGTTACATGTCTCCCCGAACAAAACCATAATCGCAACCTAGGCATGATGACAAAGATCCCGAACAACGGATGAACTATCACTTGGGCTACTGAAGATGGTGAGGATGTGTTTTTTTTGTTGATAAGTTCAAAAATTTATTAATAAGACTGATTCCAAAAAAGAGTTAGAATGCCCTGATTCAAGAAGAAGTATGGTGGTTACCAACGATAGCGTGAAGTTAGGGATTTGCATCGAGCAGAGGACGCCGAGGTTGAAGACGCAATGACTGGGTCATCTGGATTGGGTCTTCACATCCGGATGGGTCTGTCATTTGTTCTGGATCAATTCCTAAAGGGCCTGTAGCAGAACCCATACATGAATCATCTGATTGTGGCACTGTTTCCACGGGCCAGTCTTCCCCGTGGAAGGATGTTCTCATGCAGTCCAAGCGTGTGAGCCGTCCACCTATATACTTGATGGATTTTTATACCATTAAGTGCAAGCCGATGGTCTCTGATCGCGAGCGGTATATCCGTCCATTCGATATTGGGAAACAAACTGAGCAAGTTAGAACAGGAAACACTCAGGTCGTAACTTCTTCACAGGGCGTTGACGCATGGACTTCAATCCGTGAGTTAGCTGCCAAGAAGGATGCGAAGGATCGGTGTTAACCTCGGGTGTCGAGGATTAGCTGGGTTTTTTCCTGTGTTTTCTGAGTTTTTATTGCTCTTTGTTTCTTTTTTTCTTTAAAAGGTTAGGCCTTTTGGCTCCCTTTGCTGGAGCCCCCTTGTAATCGTTGGTATCTACCATGTTTCTTCTTGAAGCATGACATTCTAATTTCATACTGGAATTCGTCTTATTAATAAAAATTTCGAGCTTATAAAAAAAACAAAGGGACTCGAGCAATGGGAGCTAAAAGGAAAACCTTTTCTTAGAAAGAAACAAGGATAAAAACAGAAACAGAAAAACCCGCCGATCCTTGCCCCCAAGGTCATCATTGAGTCCTCACATCCTTCTTTTTGGCATCCAACTCACGAAGTGAAGTCCATTCGTCGGTACTATGTGACAAAGTTATGACTTGAGCTTTTCCATTTCGGACTTGGTCAGCCTGTTTCTCAATGTTGACGGGACGAACATATCTTTTTCGATCCGAGACATTTGGTTTACACAACATAGTGTAGAATTCCGTTAAATGCTTAGGGTTATGACTCACCCGTTTCTTGATGAAGGCGTCCTTCCACGGGATTCCACCTGCTGCGACGATTGACCGGTGGACACATCAACAATTGCTCAAACAACATCAGAAGCATGAGATGGATCCAGCACCTGCGACACAAGCTGGACTGAGCTTGAAAAAGCCCAGATGATACATGAGTCAATCCACAATCAATGCAATCAACCTCAACTGTATCGCGATCCCCGGAATCAGCGTAGTCATCGTGATCCCCTGAATCAGGATCACCAGAATCACGATTTCCAATCACAACTTGATCGGTATCATCAACGTGCACAACTAACTCCAGTGAGTCTCCGGGAAGGCCTACAGACGCCCCATAAGTCCCCTGCACCAAATACTGAGAGCTCAAGGTGTCCTCATTGACACCCTGAGAATTAACTCACAAAAAGGGCGCGGCAAGCGCACCGGTCGTCAAGTAGTATTTCGGTTCAAGTCCGGTTATCGTACCCAAGGGAGTAGTAAAACAGTCACTCGATTTAAAATCCGTTATTAATCTGTTTCTGAAAAGAGTTTGTTTTGGTTTTGAAAATGTAAATAACAGTTTGAAATCTAAAGTAAAATAAATTGGAATCAAGTAAGAGACAAAATATCAGGTGTTTGTGAAATTCAGAGGAAAAGGCGATCTAGGACTTTTAACGGGGTCACAATATGACTATTGACTCGCAGGGGTTTGTGTTTACATGTGCAAATAGGGTAAGTTTAAAGGTAACGGAAGTTCTCTCGACTGGTCCTAAACATCTTTCGATCGAATTAGGTCCCTAGTATAATCTGACCACCTAGTTATTTCTAATCTGGGTGTAGTGAGAGATACACCATTACGATTCATGAACTCCTCTAACTTTCGGTTTATACGCCTATAGCTGTTACACTCGTGTTAACCTAACTTTATTAGAGATTAGATTTAAACCCGAGTTACATAATCCTTAGTCCTTTTAGTCACTCTCAGCTTTCGATTATTGAGTGCTAAAACCTAATCAACTATCAAGTGATCAATTTGATGAAGCATTAATTCCAAATTATGTAAACATTATCCTAAACACAAATTGCACAACATAACCACAACCACGTTGAATCAATTACTTATATTGTTTCCCCTAGCCCTAGATCAATAGAAATTTAGTTCATGGAGAAGAAGGAAGAACACAAAGATGAAAAAGAACAAGAGATAAACATAATTGAAAGGTAAAGTTGATACAAAATACCAATTCAATGATGAAACTTCAATAGTTTTGCTTCAATCCTTGTTCCTAGGCACTTCTCACTCACCAAACCCAAACCCTAACTCTCAATCACTCTAAAACTATACCCAATACAAGTTCTGCTTTCTTAATGGATGATGTTCTATATATAAGACTTTAAGACCTCTTTCCCTACTCCAAATTGGAATTGGAATAGGTAAATTTGGTTTTTGAATGAGGAAATTTCCTATTTTTATGCCAAAAACGGAGCTAGGAGAAGGTCTGACGCACGTGGCAAGGAACGCGGCCCGGAATGGGCCCAAAAGCGGGCCGGAATGAGGCTCGGAACGAGCTGGAAACCGGCCCGGAATGAGGCCCGGAATGGACCCTAAACCGTGCCGGAATGAGGCCCAGAACGGGCCCCTTCCCGTATCCTAACAGTGACGGTTCCTTGACGAAAGTTGTAGATCTTTGAATTCTATTTGATTTAATATATTATATGAAGCAATTCGGAGTTTGTATGAGGAAGTTATGCCCTTCGCAAGATCAGCCAGCTTCCAAAATTTCTAAAACCGGGTTTTCTTCTATTTTTGCCCTTTTTTCGATCAAAGCACCTACAAAACACAACGAGAGACAAAGTACATGTAACGAGAGAAAAGTGCACCAAAGTGTACAACCCCGAGACTAAAAAGCTCAATAATGTGGGCTAAAAACATCCAAAACCGATAC
Organism: Erodium maritimum; assembly: GCA_963921825.1. Taxonomy (NCBI): domain Eukaryota; kingdom Viridiplantae; phylum Streptophyta; class Magnoliopsida; order Geraniales; family Geraniaceae; genus Erodium; species Erodium maritimum. The sequence goes on from OY997594.1 coordinate 23,498,307, forward strand.
ATTTTATGCCTACATCAACACCCCACACTTGAACTTTTCTAGCCCCGAGAAAACTAAACTAAGAAAGCAATTTAAAGATATGTCCCGGTTAAACCCCGAGGTTCACCTCGATATGAGGAGTCTGGGCCTCCTTTATTCAAAACAATGAAAAGTAAAGATGCATGTGCAATGCATGAATCTAAATCTAATGCATTCCTAAGACACACTATATGATGCATGCAAAAGGGCACAAAAGTGGGTGATTTGCCAAGAACGAGTGCAATAATGATCAAAAGAGTTTTCTCAGAGTTGTCACATGCTACAAATCCTTACACACATCAAAGAAACATATAGACCGATGAATACAGTTTAAGCATGATTCTACTCACATTCAAGAATAACTCTTTCCATTTAAACTTGCATTTCCTCACTTACTCTAACCATTTGTTTTCTCTTTTCCCTATACACGAAGTTTAGAAGTTCATATGCTATCATGTTAGACCCATCTCCACTAATTGTAAGGAATCATGGTCATTAAGAATCAAAAAGGTCTTTAAATAAGCTTGTAATGTAAGGCTAGGCAAAGGGTGTGGAAGAAATATGAAAAGAAGCTAACATAAATACCTCGTGACAAAAGTGCTTCAACTCACACCTAAGAACATTTCACACATCCCAACCCCCGTTTATGCACCATTATCCATTTGCATTCTCTACCACCATTTTTCTTTTATTGAATAGCTAAATGTAGCACTATTTTTTTTTGCTCATTTTTTAGCTATCCAAAATTTTCACTACCTTTATCCAAACAACCATCTCGCCTTACCCCACACTAATTTTTCACCAGGGATATAAAATTGTTATTGTTCCCTCTTTTTCTATTTTTTTCTTCTTCTTTTTGGGGTAAAGCTATAATAATTTCTCTCAATACAACCCAATGACATCTAAATACATTTTTTTTTCTCTTTCGCTTACTCAACATCCCAAATAATAATCCCTCTCGATGAAGCACCTAAGCCAAGAGATATGGGTTCAACCAATAACGAGGATATAAAAAGAAACAAAAGGCACATAGGATCATAATGTTCGGGTTAGAAACGAAAGGCTAAAGCTCAAATGGGGTGACTAAGAGATATAATTATGCAAAGGTAGGCAATTTTGGCTCAAACGGTCCATAGATGGCCTAAAATCATTTTCTCAAATAACCATGTTCCTTATTCTTATTTCGCCTCGAATGGGTCATACATATAGTTCTAGACTCAAATTACCATGTATAGAAATCAAAGAAATTCCACACTAGTTCTAGCAAACACTCAGAACGCAAGTGGAAGAGCTACTCCTAATGCATGTGCTTTCACTATTCATTTGATTAATTCAATATCCATATATAACTTTGATTTATGCAAGGAAATAAGTATATGCAACAGTCCAATCACTGAATCCTTAAGATCATACACAACAGACTCAACAAATCACCAGAAAATAATTTTTTTTGATTTTTTCAAAATTTTCAATTTTTTTTGTATTTTTCAAACATTTATAGCACGAAATGATGCACGAGCACAAAAGAAAACACAAAATGAAAGACATACCCCACCCCACGCTTTAAAACTAAGCATTGTCCTCAATGCGACTCAATCCTACACATGCTCCTAGCCACATAACTAACAACCCCACACTTATAATCAGCAAATACACAATTCACGAAATGCTATATGCATGTTCTATCAACACGACAATTCGGGCGCTCTGTCACGCCCCAATTTCAGTAAACCGAACTCGGGACACGAACGTTTAAAATAAGAAAGCACTTTGAAAACATTTCCATTAAATCATTTTACAATACCAGTTTAGTTCAACAAAAGGATAATTACAATTCAAATAAAACGTCCCACAAGCGGACAAAAAGGCGAGGTATCCGTCGCTAGACCAAAAGTAAAAACCCGGACTCTGCTCCTAGCTCCACAAGCTTCGAGAGCTCACCTAGTCCGTCCCACGAACAGTACCTGTAGGAAAAGCAGCTAGGGGTGAGCGTTCGCTCACCATCACGGATAACAGACTGACTACGGCATAATTAGCAGACAATGCCGGTAACACCAACAACAAAATCAACCCCCGGGAATCACTGTCCCCAACCCAAGTACTCTGACTGAAAAACACCCACGGTGACCATCCTCGAACGACACGACACTCAACACATAAGTAGACACGACACAACGATCACGACCTCTTCCAAGGACTCAAAGGAACTACGCAACACCAAACAAGATCACAAAGGATCGCACACCAAACAAGATCACAAAGGATCGCAAAACAGCTGCTCAGTAACCTCCCTCACGCCCTTTACCGATCATAGACGTAGTCAGGCGGTCGACCTGTCGCATTTCCTCGACACAAAGTCGGATCAGACTGTCAACCTATCACACTCACAACCACCGAACCACACACGCGCGGCCAGGACCCCTTTACTGACAGGCGGGCCCCCTACCTCGTCTGAACGTGCAAACGCGTGTGATCGAGGACCCCCGTTTAATGAAGAGGGCCCACAACCTCAGGTAACCACAATCACAATCACAAACACAGTTCAACAAACAGCAATAACACAAGTTCAGCGCTCCACAGACACTCATGGCCACCCAAGACACCATCCCTAAAACACGGACTCAACAGCCCATAGGCACTCACGACCTCCCAAAATACACCAACAGTGACTCACGGGTCAACTACCCCACGGGCACTCGCGGCCACTCAAAACCACCAAAAGTCAAGGCTCGGGTTCAACAACCCTACGACACTCACTGCCACTCAAGACACACCAATGGTCAAGACTCAGGTTCAACAACCCCACGGCACTCACTGCCACTCAAGACACACCAACGGTCAAGACTCAGGTTCAACAACCCCACGGCACTCACTGCCACTCAAGACATCAACAGTTAAAATACGGGCTCTCAAGGCCACCCAAACTCAACAATAAATAACACGAGCTCTCAAGGCCATCCAAACTCGACGACAAATAACACACAACAACCTCCGGCATAATCGATGCCTCCAACAGTCCTAAGATCACTAGTTTCACAAACAACCTCCGGGCATGGTCATATGCCTCCAGTAGAACAATTATCGCTAAGTTCTCTGATCCTACGACACTACTAAGTGTCACATGCTTTTCCAATAATTACCAAGTTCCCGTAGCATGCTTTTCTAATAAACGCTACAATCCCGTATCATGTTTTTCTAACATTTAAATAAACCTACTCAACCCACGACACCCCGGTGTCACATGCAATTCTACTGTTAACTTTCCCTAATTAGGGCCGAGATCCGGCTACTTTTCCCTACCTCAACTGAAGAGCAACCGCTATGCTTCCTAGCTGCTGACGTTCTGGCTCGCTACCTCCGAGCTTCACTTCGATCGAAGCCGGACTCTAAAGATAACACGAAAGCCATAATTAGAGGCGGTTCTTAGGTTAATGTAACGGTCACGATTAATCCAGTTTACAACCTACAGTTGTCCCTTAAACTCGAGCGGGATAAAAGCGGGTTCACGGCGAATCGGGTTTGAGTACCCGAGCACCGAAACCGGTGCATGCGAGGCACGGTCCCAATGCACGAGTCCCGAGGTCCGATTCAGCGGTCCGCTTTTGTTCCCTTTTAAACCCAAATAGCAGTTCATTTTACCCAGAGTTCCAGAGTCGTTCCTAATTCCGATTACCAACCGTTTATTCAAAACAGAACAGTTTTTGTTTCAAATCTAATTCCCCTTTTATTTCAAATCTGTTTCTGTTCCGATCTTTTGAGCCCAAAATGAATTAAGTTCGGTTTTTGAACAGTCGTCCCTAAATCCCGTTTACAAATTAGATTCTCAACTCCTCGATTTAAAACCGTTTTTAAAACCGAATTGATTTTAATTCCTGTTTATTTTAAATCTGGTTTTCGTTTTACAACCCTTTTCTTTCCAAAATCTTGATTCCGATTCCAACCCAAGCAGATCCAAAAACCGTCTTTTACTCCAATCTGATTTTTGATTCAACGTACTTCCCTTTTTAATTTAACAACCGATCCAATATTAATCAAAATTCTTTAACAGTTTTAACCCTAAACAGATCCAAATTAACCCGAAAAAGGTTTTGTTTCTTTACCCTTTTGTTACGTACAGTACTCGGTTCACTCTAAAACAACAGTTTCAACAACAACCCAGATTTAATAGAAAAACGAAGACGGGAAAAAATAGAGGTTCGGTTTCGAACCGGTCGGCCGCCGGCGAGGGCGGCGTCGGCCGGGGCCTAACCGTAGAGAAAGGGACGGTGGCGTGGCCGGCGACGGGGAACTGGACGGAGAGGGGGAAGGTGGACGGTCGGCGGCGAGATGGGGGTTCGAAGGGCTCGGTCGTGTCCCAGTCGAGCTCGTCTCGCCGGAGATCTGGAGAGGGAGGTGGAAGACGAGCTGTGAGGGCGGTGGTGGCCGGATCTGGACGGAGGCGAGCATGAGGGGCGGAGTAGGGCGGCGGCTTGGTGGTGGCGCGGTGAGGACGAGCTCGGGCTCGGGACGACGAGCTCGGGCTCGGGACGACGAGCTCGGGCTCGAGACTGAGTGAGGACGGAGAGACGGTGACGGCTCGGTAGTGGCCGGAGATGAGGAGGTCGGGCGTGGCTGTCGTGGTCGGACGGAGGAGGTGACGGCGGCGAAGGGGAGGTCGGGGATGAGGTCCGAAGAAGACGAAGACTGAGTGAGGGAAGGGAGAGGAGGCGCTGGTGTGGTCGGAATCCGGCGAGTGAGAGGGAGACGGCGTGGAGGAGGAGGAACAAGGAGGGTGAGGTCGGGTTCGGGACTGGGTGAGGACAGAGAGGGACGGCCGGTGGAGGGAGGTCGGTGGTGTGGCCGACGACGGCGTGGACGAAGAAGAAGGAGGTCGGGGATGGGGTTTCGAAGCAGAGGAGGGAGAAGGTGAGGACGGCTGCGCTGAGGGAAGAAGGAGAAGTGTGTTGAAACCCTAAAACAAAGGGTTTTATACCCTGGGCTTGGGCCGGGTCTGCTGGTTTGGGCCGGGTCTGCTGGTCGGGTCCGGTCCGACCCAATATTTTTTTTTTCACTTGTTTCAAAAACCTACCTTAAGGTTTCCGGATTGCAATTTAGTACCTTTTTGAAGCGAAGCGGGTTTTACAATCTACACCCCTTAAAGGAATTTCGCCCACGAAATTTAAGACAACGCCCAAATGTGATATAAAGAAAATCGTACCCTGAAAGGTTTCGCGGTAGATAGGGGATCCTGAGGTCCGGGAGTCGGTAACTGCGTACACTCTTCCCTCCGACTCCTGCTGCCTCTGACCCGGCGCACTGGCTGCCGGATACCCATAGCTCCGTTGCTGTCTCGGAGTCGGCGCGCTCGTCAACGGCTACGAAAACCTCGACTGCTGACCCTGACGGGGGCGGCCTCTGGGCGACCGCGCGGTATACGAGTGCTGTGGTCGCCGCGCCGACGTTGCCCCCAACGGCTCAATACACCTGGCCATAGTGTGCCCAACCCGGCCACACCGGTGACACCTGGTCTCGTCGGCTCTCGACCCCGTGCCCAACTGACACTCTCGATGCATGTGGCCTAGTTGCCCGCAACTAAAGCATCTCGGTTGTCTCTCTGAAGCGACTGGCCCCACTGCTGTCACCGACCCCAGTTGTCTCGCTCCACCGTGATGAGCATGTGGTCGGATGAACTCTGTGGTCCTCTGTCTCCTCGGGTCTCGTGACTCGGACGGCCCTGCAAAGCTGGTCGGTCGCTGCCGAACCTCACGGGTCCTGGCCACATTCCGGATACCCTGCTCCACCGTCGCTGCGGTGTCTACGAGATCTGTGTACTTCCTCAGTCTCAAGGCGAGAACCTGGTTCCGAATTTCCAGCCTCAGTCCTCCCTGGAACCGCAGGTAACGGTTCTTCTCGGTCATCACCATCTCAGGCGCGAATCTGGCCAAGGCTGTGAATCTGGCCTCGTAATCTGCCACTATCATCCCCTCCTGCTCCAGGTCCAGAAACTGCCGATGTCGCTCCAGCCGAGCCGACTCAGGAAAGTACTGTGCCATAAACAACTCCTGAAAAATGTCGTAGTCATGCCCGACACTGTCCTTCACACGCCCCCACCAGTGGTAGGCGCTGTCCCTCAGCTGGTGAGCTGCGAAGGATACTCTGCGGCGGCCATCTTCGATACCTGATGTATCCAGGTCCCGCGTGACCTGCTCTAGCCACCTCTCGGCTAGGTCGGGGTTCGACTCCCCGAAAAATGTAGGTATCCCTAGCTTCAGGAAGTCCAGCAGGGAACGGGCCGTATGGTCCTCTGCCTGAACGGACCTCAAATGGACCGCTGCTGCCTCCGGAGCTGGCGAAGCCGACTCTCGTCTGGCGATGATCGCCACTAAACTCTGGACTGTCCTGGTCAGCTCCTCCAGGGCAGTCATAACGGGAGGGTCTGCGACGGGCGGAACACCGGGCGTGCCTGCAGACGGTCCCGCGTCGCTTCTCCTGTCTTCTCCGACAGGAGTGCCCTGTGCCTCCGCGTGCTCGGCGGGCTCAACGGTTGGCACCCGTCCTGGTGTCCCCGCTGACCGTCCCCGCCGGCCTCGCGTGGGCGCTCGTCCCCGTGCCGCTCCTGCTCTTCCTCGTCTGCCACGGGCCATAAGTAGGTATCCTCTGCACGGATATACGCAAACGTTTAGTTCGCGAACTCATACAAGACAACAAGCTCGAGAACACTAACGTTCACACGGTCTACGTCTACCCCAACGTACTTGTTACTAAACGTCGCACCGTTCACGCTAATTACATTTTAATTATAACAACCCGCAAGCGAGATCTCAAGTTTAACCACACAAACGTACACCAAGCCCTCATCCAGTCCCTTATGCACTTACTTATAACTTTCCGCAACCAAACCAGTGTTCGCTACTCGTCCCTTGCGGGAAAGTAGTAAAGGGGATGAGAGTTGTGCTCACCCCCACGGACACCCATTCGATTATGGCATACTAGTAACGCACCAAGGACTTACCACTCTAGTCAGGGAAAATCACCATCCCAAACCTACTGCCAACACGTCACACTGCTCAAGTCATTAACACCTCAATTACTCCTTTATGTAAGGAAAACCTCGAAATGGGGATTATGTTCTCAATTCAGCAACTACTATTACTTACAACCTCAATACCCCAACACCACCGTGAACGTCGCCACGCAAAGCCAACACTCAACTTGCACAAACCAGACGGTGAGAAGGACAGGGATCACAGACTCGTGACAGACCCCGTCACGGTTGGGGTCACGGAGTCGTGAGGAAGATCCAAAATTTTCCAGAACTCTCTGGTCCGTCACGGATCCGTGACAGGATCCGTGATACTCGCGCAGACCTGTTTTCCAAACTCGGTTCTAACTCGGACCTTAACCCGTTTTAACCCCAAAATTTGCCTTAAACGACACACACGCTTGACTACCAAATCAGCAAACACACGCGCCACGATTTACAGACCAAGAAAGTCATTCAACCTCAACCAAAACACGAGCCAACACGGCCAAACGACAACACAACAACACTCGCCCACCGGGCCAACCAAAATCAAACACAAACGCCCACGGCGTCAAACAACAACAAAACAATCAAATTTTTAAAGCTTTCTCTACTTCATTAAAACATCTTTTCTTGACATCAGGTGGTTACAACCCGGTCCAGGCGTCCCCGAACTACGTTGTACCGACTTGATATCAGCACCGTCACGTTCGACTACAGGAGCGCTCCTGAGTCGACCCGCGACAGCTTAAAAACGTTTCACGCAGCAACAACAATCAGCAAGCCAGCAAGAAAACACTGCACGTACACACAAGCAAAAACAAGACTCAAGACATGACGGGTCTACACTGACTTGACTCTCCCACCTAATTGACGGACAGTCCGAGGTGTGAAACCTCGAGCTCTGATACCAAGCTGTCACGCCCCAATTTCAGTAAACCGAACTCGGGACGCGAACGTTTAAAATAAGAAAGCACTTTGAAAACATTTCCATTAAATCATTTTACAATACCAGTTTAGTTCAACAAAAGGATAATTACAATTCAAATAAAACGTCCCACAAGCGGACAAAAAGGCGAGGTATCCGTCGCTAAACCCAAAGTAAAAATCCGGACTCCGCTCCTAGCTCCACAAGCTTCGAGAGCTCACCTAGTCCGTCCCACGAACAGTACCTGTAGGAAAAGCAGTTAGGGGTGAGCGTTCGCTCACCACCACGAATAACAGACTGACTACGACATAATTAGCAGACAATGCCGGTAACACCAACAACAAAATCAACCCCCGGGGATCACTGTCTCCAACCCAAGTACTCTGACTGACAAACACCCACGGTGACCTTCCTCGAACGACTCGACACTCAACACGTAAGTAGACACGACACAACGATCACGACCTCTTCCAAGGACTCAAAGGAACTACGCAACACCAAACAAGATCACAAAGGATCGCACACCAAACAAGATCACAAAGGATCGCAAACCAGCTGCTCAGTAACCTCCCTCACGCCCTTTACCGATCATAGACGTGGTCAGGCGGTCGACCTGTCGCATTTCCTCGACACAAAGTCGGATCAGACTGTCAACCTATCACACTCACAACCACCGAACCACACACGCGCGGCCAGGACCCCTTTACTGACAGGCGGGCCCCTACCTCGTCTGAACGTGCAGACGCGTGTGATCGAGGACCCCCGTTTAATGAAGCGGGCCCACAACCTCAGGTAACCACAATCACAATCACAAACACAGTTCAACAAACAGCAATAACACAAGTTCAGCGCTCCACAGGCACTCATGGCCACCCAAGACACCATCCCTAAAACACGGACTCAACAGCCCACAGGCACTCCCGGCCTCCCAAAATACACCAACAATGACTCACGGATCAACGACCCCACGGGCACTTGCGGCCACTCAAAACCACCAAAAGTCAAGGCTCGGGTTTAACAACCCTACGACACTCACTGCCACTCAAGACACACCAACGGTCAAGACTCAGGTTCAACAACCCCACGGCACTCACTGCCACTCAAGACACACCAACGGTCAAGACTCAGGTTCAACAACCCCACGACACTCACTGCCACTCAAGACATCAACAATTAAAATACGGGCTCTCAAGGCCACCCAAACTCAACAATAAATAACACGGGCTCTCAAGGCCACCCAAACTCGACGACAAATAACACACAACAACCTCCGGCATAATCGATGCCTCCAACAGTCCTAAGATCACTAGTTTCACAAACAACCTCCGGGCATGGTCATATGCCTCCAGTAGAACAATTATCGCTAAGTTCTCTGATCCTACGACACTACTAAGTGTCACATGCTTTTCCAATAATTACCAAGTTCCCGTAGCATGCTTTTCTAATAAACGCTACAATCCCGTATCATGCTTTTCTAACATTTAAATAAACCTACTCAACCCACGACACCCCGGTGTCACATGCAATTCTACTGTTAACTTTCCCTAATTAGGGCCGAGATCCGGCTACTTTTCCCTACCTCAACTGAAGAGCAACCGCTACGCTTCCTAGCTGCTGACGTTCTGGCTCGCTACCTCCGAAATCTGATTTTTGTTACGTACAACCCTTTCGTTTGTACAACCCTTTTCTTTCCAAAATCTGACGTTCTGGCTCGTCTTCCCTTTTCGTTTTACAACCCTTTTCTTTCCAAAATCTTGATTCCGATTCCAACCCAAGCAGATCCAAAAACCGTCTTTTACTCCAATCTGATTTTTGATTCAACGTACTTCCCTTTTTAATTTAACAACCGATCCAATATTAATCAAAATTCTTTAACAGTTTTAACCCTAAACAGATCCAAATTAACGCGAAAAAGGTTTTGTTTCTTTACCCTTTTGTTACGTACAGTACTCGGTTCACTCTAAAACAACGATTTCAACAACAACCCAGATTTAACAGAAAAACGAAGACGGGAAAAAATAGAGGTTCGGTTTCGAACCGGTCGGCCGCCAGCGAGGACGGCGTCGGCCGGTGCCTAACCGTAGAGAAAGGGACGGTGGCGTGGCCGGCGACGGGGAACTAGACGGAGAGGGGGAAGGTGGACGGTCGGCGGCGAGATGGGGTTCGAAGGGCTCGGTCGTGTCCCAGGCGAGCTCGTCTCGCCGGAGATCTGGAGAGGGAGGTGGAAGACGAGCTGTGAGCGCGGTGGTGGCCGGATCTGGACGGAGGCGAGCGTGAGGGGCGGAGTAGGGCGGCGGCTCGGTGGTGGCCTGGTGAGGACGAGCTCGGGTTCGGGACGACGAGGTCGGGCTCGAGACTGAGTGAGGACGGAGAGATGGTGACGGCTCGGTGGTGGCCGGAGATGAGGAGGTCGTGCGTGGCTGTCGTGGTCGGACGGAGGAGGTGACGGCGGCGAAGGGGAGGTCGGGGATGAGGTCCGAAGAAGACGAAGACGGAGTGAGGGAAGGGAGATGAGGCGCTGGTGTGGTCGGAATCCGACGAGTGAGAGGGAGACGGCGTGGAGGAGGAGGAACAAGGAGGGTGAGGTCGGGTTCGGGACTGGGTGAGGACAGAGAGGGACGACCGGTGGAGGGAGGTCGGTGGTGTGGCCGGCGACGGCGTGGACGAAGAAGAAGGAGGTCGGGGATGGGGTTTCGAAGCAGAGGAGGGAGAAGGTGAGGACGGCTGCGCTGAGGGAAGAAGGAGAAGTGGGTTGAAACCCTAAAACAAAGGGTTTTATACCCTGGGCTTGGGCCAGGTCTGCTGGTCGGGTCCGGTCCGACCCGGTCCGACCCAATATATTTTTTTTTGCACTTGTTTCAAAAACCTACTTTAAGGTTTCCGGATTGCAATTTAGTACCTTTTTGAAGCGAAGCGAGTTTTACACGCTCAGCGCCCACCAGATAGCATAAAGGAAATACAATAGCGGTATACAATAAAAAAATAGGAAGGGAAGAGATACTGCCCCTCGAAGAACCGCTATGCGAACTGCATTGACTGTAGGAATCCTTGTGCATGGGTGGATGGAGAGCTACTTCGCTCAAGTGAGTTCATAAGAACTCGGCGCCAATAAATACAACTATAATTCTCACTCTTCCATCCTGTATCACCAACTTGCACAAATAGTCAGAATATAAGAGCAATACATAACATATACAAAACAAGGAGGGTAGGGATATTGGGTTGCCTCCCAACAAGCGCATTTGTTTAACGTCATTTGCTCGACTGGTAGGAGGCTCAATCAAGAGACCTCCTGAACGTCTCATACTTCCATTGCGTCCTCCTCTTCAAGTGTGGATGTGAAGGTGGGAGAAGGAACACAATGTAGCACAAGATACTATTCACTGAGTTTTGAAAAAGTTCCAAAATCAAGGCTAATCTCATCAAGCTCGCCTTCACAGAATAATTATAATTTGGTTCATCTTGGCGCAACTTGATAGGGATATGAATCCCATGAAGCGGAAAATGCTCATGACAACAAGGGTCAAGAACATCTACTATAATAGAGTAATATAAGCTCACAAATGGGGAATGAGGACTAGCAAATACATCACAAAAATTATGCTTTATATTAAAACTCTATGCTCAATATAAAATTTGAAAATCAATGGGATGAGTTGAACATATAGAGTTGATTTGCTAGAATCCAAAAATGAATCTCCCACACTAAATGGAATTTCGACATCATGCTCGATGTCTACCAAAATAAAATCAATGGGAGATTCAAATACAGTCCCTCTTTTGAGAGCATCTTCCATAGTACCCCTTGGATATCTAATAGATTTGTCAGCCAACTTTATGGATATTATGGAAGGATTCGGCTCAACAAAAGTTTGTGAACTATTTTCTATGATTATATGATCATTATTTACATCTAAAGAATTCACTGCATCAAAATCATATGGAGATGACATAGATAATATACAAGAGGGATTAGAATTTGATACCTCACATTCCGCACTTACCTCTAAACTCATGATTGAGTCATGAGTTTCTTGCTCTATTGTGTCACATAAGTGTTTGGAACGATCATCCTCAAAGTGAGTTGCTTGATCATGTAGAGCTCTCTCATTCATCACTTGTATGAGAAGATTCATCTGATCTTTAAGTTTTTGAAATCGCTCGTCCATTTCTCTCTTTCTTTCTTCGTCTTCTTTTTCCTTTTCTTCGTCTCTTTTATCCTTCTCCGCCAATTTATTCATGAGAGCAAGACACATTGCTTCAAGTGATGACTCCTCATCATAAGACAATTGTGGTTCAACTTAATATCCTTGGTCAAAAGCGGAAGCGTCCTCCCAACATTGACTATAGGAAATTGCTTTCACAAAATACTCACAATCATAGATAACATGACCGTTAGCTCCACACAAACCACAATACACATTATTATCATACCAATTCTACATAAAATTTATATTGCAATGAATTAACTGAAAATATATATACGAAAAAAATGAAACAGTCTCAACACAAATTAAAAATATAAGTGTTGCTTTAGTTGCTCCCCGGCAACGGCGCCATTAACTTGACGCCCTGAGAATTAACTCACAAAAAGGGCGCGACAAGTGCACCGGTTGTCAAGTAGTATTTCGGTTCAAGTCCGGTTATCGTACCCAAGGGAGCAGTAAAACAGTCACTCGATTTAAAATCCGTTATTAATCTGTTTCTGAAAAGAGTTTGTTTTGGTTTTGAAAATGTAAATAACAGTTTGAAATCTAAAGTAAAATAAATTGGAATCAAGTAAGAGACAAAATATCAAGTGTTTGTGAAATTCAGAGAAAAAGGCGATCTAGGACTTTTAACGGGGTCATAATATGACTATTGACTCGCAGGGGTTTGTGTTTACATGTGCAAATAAGGTAAGTTTAAAGGTAACGAAAGTTCTCTCGACTGGTCCTAAACATCTTTCGATCGAATTAGGTCCCTAGTATAATCTGACCACCTAGTTATTTCTAATCTGGGTGTAGTGAGAGATACAACATTACGATTCATGAACTCCTCTAACTTTCGGTTTATACGCCTATAGCTGTTACACTCGTGTTAACCTAACTTTATTAGAGACTAGATTTAAACCCGAGTTACATAATCCTTAGTCCTTTTAGTCACTCTCAGCTTTCGATTATTGAGTGCTAAAACCTAATCAACTATCAAGTGATCAATTTGATGAAGCATTAATTCCAAATTATGTAAACATTATCCTAAACACAAATTGCACAACATAACCACAAACCCATTGAATCAATTACTCATATTGTTTCCCCTAGCCCTAGATCAATAGAAATTTAGTTCATGGAGAAGAAGGAAGAACACAAAGATGAAAAAGAACAAGAGATAAACATAATTGAAAGGTAAAGTTGATACAAAATACCAATTCAATGATGAAACTTCAATAGTTTTGCTTCAATCCTTGTTCCTAAGCACTTCTCACTCACCAAACCCAAACCCTAACTCTCAATCTCTCTAAAACTATACCCAATACAAGTTCCCCTTTCTTAATGGATGATGTTCTATATATAAGACTTCAAGACTTCTTTCCCTACTCCAAATTGGAATTGGAATAGGTAAATTTGGTTTTTGAATGAGGAAATTTCCTATTTTTATGCCAAAACGGAGCTTGGAGAAGGTCTGACGCACATGGCAAGGAACGCGGCCCGGAATGGGCCCAAAAACGAGCCGGAATGAGGCCCGGAACGAGCTGGAAAACGGCCCGGAATGAGGCCCGGAATGGACCCTAAACCGTGCCAGAATGAGGCCCGGAACGGGCCCCTTCCCGTATCCTAACAGTGACGGTTCCTTGACGAAAGTTTTAGATCTTTGAATTCCCTTTTATTTGATATATTATATGAAGCAATTCGAAGTTCGTATGAGGGAGTTATGCCCTTCGCAAGATCAGCCAGCTTCCAAAACTCCTAAAACCGGATTTTCCTCTATTTTTGCCCTTTTTTCGATCAAAGCACCTACATAACACAACGAGAGACAAAGTACGAGTAACGAGAGAAAAGTGCACCAAATTGTACAACCTCGAGACTAAAAAGCTCAATAATGTGGGCTAAAAACATCCAAAACCGATACATTTTATGCCTACATCACTCATCCTTCGCCGATAAAAGGAGGTCAACCAAATTCTTTCCAAGGTTACTCTGTTTCTGAACCCCAGAAACATATTCGACCTTCTGAGTTTCATAGCTTGGTTTCAGCTTCAATTCCGATCGGCAACGCCACACCATAACAACAAATAAAATATACTCATCGATTTTAAAACCATTTAAAACCTCAATTACTTTAGCTGCTGCTCCTTTGGAATCAATACGAATGAAACCGAAGTATCTACCATTTCGTATCGGTCGTTTAGGAACAGTCAAGGACGTAATCGTACCAAAAGGACTGAAAATATTCCGAGTCCAATCTTCCAATGACTCAAATGGTAAATTACTCATAAGCATCTCATCCTCTTGTTCAGAGTATTTATCTTTCCTCACTGCTCAGGTCCGACGAACATACCTTGAAGCTATCGGTTGCTTAGCAATGGAATTCGTATGCGTCTCTGTGACATGCTTAGCAATCCTAACTGAAACAAAGTAAAAATAATTCCTCCTACAATCACCAGATGGAGAGATCTGTTTCATAGTAGCCTGTTTGACTCGTCTGAAATCGCTCCGACCTTGGTCATTTGAGACATGGGCTGCTAAATCAGGACCCAAGTCCTTGACAACCTGCTTCGCGACCAGAGCCTTTTTGAGTCATCGCTTAAATCGACGAGATTTGACCTGGAGAAACTCCTCCTCCAAAGCTGAATTTGCACGGGCTTCAGACTTCTTCTGATTACGAACTACAGATCTTTTCACAGGAGATACAATCTTGCAGTAGGAGCCATAAGCCGAGAGCAACACCGAGCAGAAGGAGGCAAAGAAAGTGGAGCCATTTAGTTTGTGATTGAATATGTGCCTACCCGTTTCAACTGCCTAAATTCCCCAGTCCAGCCATTCCCGCCCCTCTGATTTACCCAAACGACAACTCTTACTGGAGACAACTCACTAGGGACCCGATGTGGAGAGGAGAAACTCCGATTCACCAAACCTCACCGGACGTTGGAGTTCCAACAATCAGGACCCTGCCACAAACCTGACCCTTGGAGAATTCCAGCAATCACACAACCGCCCCGATCCTCCGATTTACCTACCGGAAGGATGAAGCCGAATGAACCAACGCGCGAGGACGATAAGCTCTGACGGCGAGCGGCGGCTCACCCGACCCTTGGAGAGGATTCCAGCAATCACACAGCCGCTCCGATCCTCCGATTTACACTACCGGAAGGATGAAGCCGCATGAACCAACGTGCAAGGATGACGAGCTCTGACGGCGAGTGGCGGCACACACACGAAACCTAATTCGGCGCGCGTGAGGGAGAGTTGATTACTGATTACATCGTGAGGATGTGGTTATTATGGAAGAAGAGGTTGTTGATATGGATTCGGAAAAAAATCGTAACAAAACAACATAAAATTTGGAAAAAAGATTTAGAAAGTATTTGAAGATACCAAAATAATAGAATCTAGTAATAAGGAAAATTGTGTTTGGAAACAAACTCAAATATGTTATGGAAACAAAATTATGTTATGTTTTGGAAACAAATTATAACTGAAATATAAAAAATAATAATAAAACATTCTATAGAAATAGACGTGTATAATTACCAGTTGGGATTAAAGATACGTTATGGGCTTTATTATAGCCATATGTATTTTTTTTTGGAATATGGCCTTGTTCTGTTGTTCATGTTGTGGCCTTTGTAAATTCATATAATTTTGTTCAAATAATGTGACCTTGCTCTCCCCTGTGGTTGTCAAGGGGTGGAGCCGGCCTGCATTTTTATGTTGTATACGGGTTTGAAAGGGGAAGATAAAACCCAAGCAACCGTTTATCCATTTCAGTAAAAGTTGAACCTTTCAGTTCAAAAGTTTCTCTATATTTCATTGCATTGTTACATACTATACTTTGATCACAAGGTTCTGCACACAAGAAAGTTGTGAAAACTCAAAAAGAATCTTGCCATTATGCACAGAACTATGCCCTTAGTATGGTTTGAGTTATGCCTTTTGCCTCACCATGTTGGTGGAATCTTAGTTACTTTCAAACAATCCGAACTCGCCGAGGAAACAGTTACATTAACTAAATCAGATCAACTTCCGTATGATAAAGACATAGAGTACATCATGACAGAAACTAACTTGGGAATCATCAAAGGTCAATAGCTCATGGCCTGTTGTCATAGAGAAAAGCTGCTAATCAGCATCAAAACTGTTAATGATTTTGGTTTATAACGACTATAACTTTTGTCCTTTTTACAAGACTAAGTGATCTTGGATTCTGTTTTAATCAGCCATCTTTTTCCATTCTTGTAGGTATGTTGTTTCTTTTCTAAAATATGTCCTTATAGCCACTGCTCTAAAAATCCCGACCAGGCCCCGTTTAGGCGCCCGCTCAGGCCCCATTTCCTTGTTGGCCGACCCGATTAATTCCTGATTAATTTGATTAAATCCCGATTAATCCATGTTTAGTTTTTGATTAATCCTCAAAAGGTCCTAACCGTCCGACTAGCACCTAGCTTCTTTTAGAACCTTGCTTATAGCCATTTTGATGCCAACCAGAATTCTCTTTGTGTTTCCTCATAATCTGCACATGTATCCTCATATCTTTATTAATGATTTATTTGGGTTTGGTATTGAAATAACAATGGTCACTCTCTCGGGAGCCTCTCGTCGTTGCCAGAGGAGGACCGGGGCAGTCGCCTCTTCTCTTGAGGGTGGACTTGTTGCCTTGCTTGGAGAGGTCACTTGTGTGATGGGTGCAATGATGCAAGTCCTGAATAGAGTGACTGGGATCACAACCACCATTCAAGCCGAGGCATCGACGAGTTCTACCAGGAAAGCTTCTCTTCCGCCTCGTGTCCGTAAGCAAAACAGGGGTCGAAGGCTTCGCCTTCAGTATTGGTGGAGGCTCCAGTGCTCGGTCCGGTTGCGAGTAAAGTGAAGGACATTGTGATTTCGTCCGATGGTGGAGAAAAGCCGTCAAGGGAGGCGGTGGATGGTAGTCTTCGTCGACTTGGTAAGGGGCGTTTTGTCGAGATCCCTTCTGAAATATACGTCTGAAACCTACCGTTTGACTCTTCTGAGGAATGGGTAAGAAGTGTATTCAATCCTTTTGGGCAAATTGAGTCGTTCACGGTGTTGCGACGTCCAAATCTACAGGGACAGTACTTCGGCTTCATTAAATTTTCGTCGACAGAGGCAACATCTCAGGCCATTGAGACTTACAATGGTTACAAAATGAATGGTTACATCCTATTTGTTGCTCGTGCTCAGTGTAGGGTCGGAAATCCCGACGTCCCGGTGTCCCATGCGTTTGCGTCTATAAAACAGAGCATATGCTCTGTTCCTAGGCTGATCAAGAGTAACGTTGCCTGTTTGTCCAACCAAGCTAGGGAAGGTCAGGCTCTTGATTCTGGTGGCTTGAAGCTTGCAGCGATGTCGCCGGCCATTGCGTCCGACATAGCAGAGTCGCCGGAGTCCGCTGGCAAGAGTCGGAGATCTGTTCCGTCACATTCAGGCGGGAGTCGAGGGAATAAAGGAGATCCCGTGATTTCCGGTGCCGGCTCTAGGGAATTTTCGAATTCAGAACGTCTAGTATTGTGTGATCAGTTGGTTCGCGATTCAGCGGATCCTGTTGATCGCGATCCTCATGAGGAAGAAGCATATGCGTCTGGGTTGCCATTGACTGTAGTTGGGCCTGAACACGTTGGGCTTGGAGTTACTTCAGGCCCGGTCATTGATAAGAATGCCAACGCGTTGATTGTTGGCGCAGCTGATGGTGTGGGTCAGCCCAGTTCAAGCCCAAATGACACTCACGTAATTGGGCCTCCTCCAGGTCCTGTAACTACAGATGTCTCAGCAGATCGGTCGTCTCAACAGGTGGTAGTCATCGAATCTATTGGCGATCATCAAAGTAGTCCGTGGAAGGAGGCTCTCCTCCAACCTCTGAAGCCTAACCCTCTGTGCAAAGGTCGTTACTCGAAACAAGTTCCGTCTAGAACTTCGAGCCATCAGAGTCGGCCTCCCAAATTTTTGGGGGACTACTATACTGTTAAAGTTGATGTTAAACCAGCTCGTCCCTTGAGTCGTGCGTATCCTGTGGACTTTGGGAAACAAATTTTACAAACTCAGGACGCTCGGCTAGTTCATTCAGCTAAAGCCTTCGATGATCCCACTTTGACTTCGGAAGACGAGGAGTGGGCCACTGATGGTTGATCTTTTGTGTTCGGGTTGTGTACCCGCAGCTCCTAATGAGAGCTCCCTTGTAATGGTTGTCTTTGGTTAGATCCTTCTTGGATCTAATTTTCTCTGAATAAAATTTTTCGAGTTTATCCAAAAAAAAACCCTTCTAGCTGCTGAGGTTTGTTTATTCTTATGTTGTTTGATCCAAAGTATTTGGCCTGATAAGAATAAGCATACTCACATTGATAGGCCATGTGGTTCCTGCGGATGCTTATATTTGCTTCTGTCTTTCTCTTGTGACTACCACCAATTATCAAAAAACATACCCAAGATTAAGTTCAACTAATCCCGATTTCCTGAATTTTTTTTATGTTGGTAGTTAACTACATAACTGTCTGGGAACAAGATATCCGGAAAGATTCAGGCCTATCAGAATATGGATAACTCTTGTCTTGTAGGGGCCGCACCACAGGTTGTTGCAGATGAAAACAAAGGCCACAACTCATCTGATTAACGACAAACAATGGTCTACCTCATGTGCTCATGCTAAGTAATAGCTAAAACAATCCCATGATCCTGAAAAGGACAATAAGTCCTACGAGCTCAAGGAGAAAACATTAGCATGTTCTGTTGTTCCTTATCTTTACAAGTCTATAACTACTTTGCATTTCCATGTTTATCACCATAACACAACAACCACATTTGAAATCACAGCATTGATCTCTCAAGTTGATTACAAGCCATGATTTCCCCCAAGAGGCTCATCAAATTGGCAAGGAAGTGGCAGAAACTGGCTGCTAGCAAGCGCTTGAGGATCTCATTTCCAACAAGTGTGGGCAGTGAAGGCCATTTTGTTGTGTACACAACTGATGAGAAGAGATTCATGGTTCCATTGGAACTGTTGAGCCACAATGTTTTTGTGGAGCTGCTAAGGTTGTCTGAAGAGGAGTTTGGTCTGCCTAGCGACGGGCCTATCACTTTGCCTTGTGACAGTGCCTTGTTGGAGTATGCCATTTCTTTGGTCCAAGGATGCATCAATGGAGATCTAGAGAAGGCATTGCTGACTTCAATAGCTCCTTGTCACTACTTAACTTCTCTAGGGAAGTGCCACCAGCAGACTGTGATCTATGGGTTTTGAAATAGAATCTGGTATTACAACAATGACATAGAAGACCAACCATGTATACAACACCTACATTTTTTTTTATGTAATGTAACAGAACACAACACTTACAAAATGAAACATATTCTTTGATTCTACTCATATTTCCAATATCTATATCTTGTCCGATAACAAGTTAATAGCCTCTTCATGGCCGACCCTTGAAAGTTGAAACACAGACTTCATTTTGCTCTGTCCATAGCTCAGAGGACCACCTCTTGCAAGTCTCATTCTACCAGTAATTACTTAGAGGTGCTAATCACTGAATCTGATTCAACAACATTGTTTAACAACAAATGTGAGACAGTAATGTCTGTTCCACATTTCCTAGATGAGGTATTCAAGTTTTGTGCGCAGTTTATGGTTGTGGCACTACAAAAAATCATATCTTGGCTAGTCTTGTAGGTGCATTATGCTAATATTTCCTACTTTAATCCTCCATATCCAAAACATTTAGTTACACAAGAAAAGCATAACCACATCGTTAATTAAAGAGTGCAGTTATTATGGATTATGTTTCTCCTCTTTTCTCACAAGATAAGGAGCACAATGGAGAATGAAAATCTAACCCATAAATTCTAGCCCTGATCAAAATGGTTTCAATCTGACAAAAGGACGCATCAGATACATTGATCCATGTGACCTTTTGGATGATCGAGTCGAGAAAATAGTTAACTAACAGTGTCTTTCTTCATGGATCAATCTGTTTTGATACTTCCAAGATTTCTTAGACAAAAGAAGCAAATGAGAATCCAAGAAAATTAGTTGGCTTAGACAAAACAATCAAAAGACCAATTCCTCACCAACATGTTATCAACTTGATATTGGAAATTGGGGTTGAATCAAAATATATGTTTCATTTGTAAGTATTGTATCGTGTTGCATAACATCGGAAAAGAATACAGGTGTTGTATACAGTGTTTGTTTTCTTAAGTCATTGTTGCTATACCATGTTGTCTCTTTCAAAAGCCATAAATAAGGCTCTGCTCCAAAGAGGAGGAAGATGAAGCTGTGTAGTGACAAGGAGAAATGGAAGTCAGCAAGGCCTTCTCGAGATCTCCATTGATGCATCCTCGAACCAACGAAATGACATACTCCAACAAGGCACTGTCACAAGGCAAAGTGATAGGCCCGTTGCTTGGCAGCCCGAAATCCTCTTCAGACAACCTTAGCAGCTCCACAAAAACATTCTGGTTCAAGAGTTCCAATGGAACTATGAATCTCTTTTCATCAGTTGTGTACACTACGAAATGGCCCTCACTGGCAACAGAGGAACCAAGGCTCGAGTCACTTCTTGGAAATGAGATGCTCAAGTGTTTGGAAGCTGCCAGTTTCTGCCATTTCCTTGCCAATTTGATGAGCCTTTTGGGGGAAATCATGGTTGCAAGTAGTACTAAAAAAATGGGCTTGGAGAAGATTGAAGAAATTAAGGAGCTTTAGAGGTCTGGACTATGAGAAGGCTCTTGTGTTGGTGCTGAAGACTATAGCAATGTGTGGTTTATATAGATTTACATGGATGGACATTATGGTAATTATCGCCTTGTGACTGCGTCAATTAATAATCAAATGAAAGTTTCGGTTTTGTTATTGTTTAGCATGATCTCCTTAGTTAGGGCATTGATTCTTGTTACTTGGAAGACCCTTGTTTTCTTCTGCCACAGGACATGAATTATCACTATTGAAAATTGCTCCAAATCTCGTAGAAAATCTTCATTGTTTAAGGTCATGTGGTGTGGGAATCAAAATATGCAGCTTGTTTTTTTTTATGCCAAACATTGCTATCTGCTAAACCAACTAACTTTCTTGGATTCCTATAGGCTTCTTTTGTCTATTAGCAATCAAAAATCTACATCACGTGACTTGCGAAACGCTTCATTATTTTAATCAAGAAACCTTGGAAGTAAGGAAACAGTTTGATCCAATAGCAAAGAAACCATTCTTGTTAACTAATTATGTACTTGTTGAATCCGTTATCTGTTAAATGCCTACTCTACTTGTTGGTTTCATCAACTCTAGAATCTTTTGATTTAACTTAATATCCTCTAAAAAACAGAAAACTATAGCAGGTTCCGCTCCTGTTTATGCCTTTGATTCTGGATAAATCTCGCATTCCCGGGAATGTTTAGCACAGCACAATCCTAATTACTATTCTGTTCAGAAAATCAGTTCTTGTGCAACATGATTAACCCAAAAAGTCTGATCAAACTGTCGAGAAAGTGGCAGAGAAGGATCTTGTTTCCAAGTTACAGAAAGATTCAATCTTTTGTGCCGGCAAAAGGCCATATTGTTGTTTACAGCACTGATGAGAAGAGGTTCATGGTCCCACTTGAGTTCTTGAGCAAAAATGTGCTGGTGGAGCTGTTTCGATTGGCTGAGAGCGAGTTTGGCCTGCCAAGGAACGGGCCTATCACATTGCCTTGTGATGCTGTATTCCTCGAGTATGTCATTTCGTTGCTTAGAGGGTTTGTGCCTCAAGACCTGGAGAAGGCATTGCTGTCTCATTGCTCTACATCGTGCTCCTCTGACCTACAACAACTGAGGCTTGTTCACGGCTTCTGATGAGTGAATATGACTATGACTTCTGTACACAGATTCTACTCTCTCCTTTTCTTGTTTGGTTGATGTAACTGTTCGTCAAGATTACAATATTCAATGCTTACTACTATTGACTAAAATAAACATTCAAAACACAAAACAGATGGAAATTGTAAACAGGTGGATACCAGAGCAAAGAAAGCAAAGTTACATGAGCAATTAGTCACTCTCAACCACTACATAAACAGTTGAAAATTTCAAGTGTATTGTGGACGAAAATTTGTCATTGAAATAACTTTTGAAAGCTGACACATTATCGAAAGGAATGAAGCGTGTGTGTTAGTAAAAAGTGAAGGACTTAACTATCATGAAGATACATTAAAAGATAAATCTATGAGGAAGTTGGAATCCAGCTGAAAACCATTATTGTTGGTCAAGATGATATCAATTCTAGGATGAAAGATTCTGCGATTAGCATAAAAATAGCAATTAGCAAACATGGGGCATACATTACAGTGTGGCATTTGGTGTTAAACAAGGTTGATGAATGAGGTTCGGTGATTAGAATCTCCGAAAGGTTACTGATATAGTTATCTCATATATGTCTGTTGCAAATAGAAGTTGGGTCAAAGTATATGCTTCATTTGTAAGTATTGTATCATGTTACATAACATCAAAAAGAATACAGGTGTTGTATGCAATGTTGGTCTTCTATGTCATTTGTTCCTATGTCATGTTGTTTCATTCAAAACCCATAAATAAGGGTCTGCTCCTGGTGGCACTTCCCTAGAGAAGAGGAAGATGAAGCTGCGTAGTGACAAGGAGCTATGGATGTCAGCAAGGCCTTCTCTAGATCTCCATTGATGCATCCTCGGACCAACGAAATTGCGTACTCCAAGAAGGTACTATCACAGGGCAAAGTGATAGGCCCATCGCTAGGCAGCCCGAACTCCTCTTCAGACAACCTTAGCAGCTCCACGAAGACATTTTGGCTCAACAGTTCCAATGGAACCATGAACCTCTTCTTGTCAGTTGTGTACACAACAAAATGGCCTTCACTGGCCACAAAGGACCCGAGGCCCGAGATCCTCAAGCGCTTGGCAGCAGCCAGTTTCTGCCACTTCCTTGCCAATTTGATGAGCCTTTTGGGGGAAATCATGGCTTGTGATCTTGAGAACTGGGAGAAAATCGAAAACAGTGAACTTGAGAGATCAATGCTGTGATTTCAAAGGTGGTTGTTTGTTATTGTGATAAACATGGAAATGCAAAGTACTTATAGAGACTTGTAAGAATATGAAACATCAGCACATGCTATTGTTTTCTGTTTGAACTCGTAGGACTTATCGCCTTTGATTTTAAGATCATGGGGTTGTTTTGGCTGTAACTTAGCATGAGCACATGAGGTAGGCCATTGCTTGTTCTTAGTGAGGTTAGTTGTGACCTTTGTTTTCTTTTGCAACAGCCTGCTGTGCGGCCCTACAGGACAAGAACTATCCTTATTATAAAATAGGCCTAAATCTTTCCGGATATCTTGTTTTTGGACTGTTATTTAGTTGAGCCATTACCAACATAATCATCATGAATCCAATCAAATCTTTTCAGGGAATCAGGATTCATTGAACTTAATCTTGTGTGAAGTTTTTTGATAATTGGTGGTAGTTAAGTATCAGCAGAAACCACATGGCCTATCAATGTGAGCGTTCTTGTTCTTATCAGACAAAATACTTGGGATCAAACTACATAAGAATAAACAAACATTAGCAGCCATGTGGAAACACCAAGGGACAATTCTGGTTAGCATCAAAATGGTTATAAGGACACATTTTCCTGCTGAATTAAGATCCCGAGGGCTACTGATGCGTGTCCCTCATGCAAGAAAAGAAACGACGCACCAAACAAGAATGGCTCATCAAAACAGAATCCAAGAAGATCACTTGGTTTTATCACAAGAACAAGGACGAAAGTCATCAACTGTTTTGATGGTGACTTACTCCTTTTATCTCTATTAGAATGAGCTATTGAACTTTGATGAATCCAAGGACAAGGATGAACCAATTCAGTTCTGTTATGATACCATTGGTGTCTGTCTCTACCCGATTTAGTTGATGTGACTGTTTCCTTGGTGAATTCAAACGGTTTGAAAGGAACTGAGATTCCAAGAACACACGGTGAGACAAAAGCCGTGACTTAAACTATACCAGGAATAAGGGAACAATTATGAGCATAATGGCAATATTCTTTTTAAGTTTTCATAATTTCTTGTGCGGTTATGGGACTTGTGCATAGTTTTACTTTATCTCCACCATGGCCTGTTTAGTACAAACCATGTGATTATATTCTGGATTAGACAACTGATAGAGGAGATTTCCATCAAGATTTCAGACAAATTTAGTTGTTTTCATGTGTAGGTCAGAGTCTGGCACAAGTGTTAAGAAAAAACAAAAACAAAAACAAAACATGCCCATGACTAATGGTTTATTAGTGTTTTGGCAATTACAAGGGATATGGATCCTACAAGCATTCTGTTTAGAGTTGTGGGTCTATATATAGATCACACATTGCTTTAGCCTTCAGCACAAGCACAATAGCCTCTCACAGTCCACAAAGTTCATTCACATTTTCAATTTCTCTACTACTACTTGCAACCATGATTGCCCCTAAACGACTGGTCAAATTGGCAAGGAAGTGGCAGAAACTGGCTGCAGCCAAGCACTTGACCATCTCGTTTCCAAGGAGTGACCTGGATCATGGTAATGGCTCCTTGGTTGCTAGTAAAGGCCATTTCGTGGTGTACACAACTGATGAGAAGAGGTTCATGGTTCCCTTGGAACTGTTGAGCCAGAATGTATTTGTGGAGCTGCTAAGGTTGTCCGAAGAAGAGTTTGGATTGGCAAATGATGGGCCAATCACACTGCCTTGTGACAGTGACTTCTTGGACTATGCCCTTTCATTGGTTCGAGGATCCATCGGGGTGGATCTGGAAAAGGCTCTGCTCACTTCCTTAACAACATGCCATCGCTCTGCATCATATTTGTCTACTCCGCATCAGACACTTATTTATGGCTTTTAGGAAGAAAGGAAAGTAGCACACACATATAGGAATCATGTTCAGACTCAAACTCTGTACCTACAGATCATACAACCTTTTGGTGTAAATTAATGTAAATGTACACAATACGTATACTTAGTTTTCACTTTTCTAAATTCAACTTGAAAAACATATCTTTGTAGCTACTATTTATTTATCAAGCATATATATTCTAATCACTAATGATATCATTTGAAGCTTAGGTATGTATTTCTATAAGTATCCAAAATAAATGTTGACTTTCTCAAACCAGCTCAAGGAAATTTGTTCACTGTTTTAGGGTAAAAGCTGACAAAACTAGCAAGTTGGCCAGTTATGAGGAATTTGTAAGTCCAAAACAAACAAGAACAAGGACAAGTAAATTTTTGAAGTTAACAAGCCGTAATTCTTTGTTGGAGTTTGAAACTTATGGGAATCAGCAATTACATTATCTTGTTCATTAACATAAACCATCTCTTTTGGGTAGTTGCTGTTTTTTCAACTCATTATTTATAAAAAAAGCAACAAGAAAACAACATGAAGATTACTTGTTTTAGCGTTAGACCAAACTCCTTTTATTAATCAAACTATGGAAGAATAAACACATAAGAGCATAACAGAAACAGTTGTAAAATTTGCAGACTTTTTCTGATCCTGGATCTGCTAAGGCTAAACCTGAAGACTGTGCATTCCCTAATCAAGTGCAGTTTAGAGTATGATATAATGTGTTTTATATTTACATTATCAGATTCAAGGGACAGAATACATCATATCAGTAAACCATGTGTTCCTTATCCTGATTCTTATTTGCTCCTTGTCTTTGTCATCTAACCACCCGCAACAACTTAGAGAACATGTAGTTGATTAAGTTCAATGAACCCAGGTTTCATGCATTAGGTCCGGTCTAGTCCTGTCTCACTAGAGGACAAACTAATAATATATGTGCTCCATATATCAGGCAGAAAAAAGAAAAAATAAACATGTCTCTACTAATCAACTAACAAGAATGAATGGCCTACCTGAGGAGGTGATGCTCAACAATGACCAAACATGCCATGATACCAAGCTTTTATTTGATTCTTGACCGTCACATGGCCATAAGTCCTACAAACACAAAGTAGGATTAACCAATAACATGTGCTTCTGCCCATCCTAGCTACTTAGTGTATATAAACCACATATTGCCTCAGCTATTAGCACAACACAATAACCTTCTCACAAATCAAGCTAGCTCAAGAGCCTCATTTCTTCAAAACCACAGTTTTCTCAAGTAGTTGCAACTATGATTACCCCCAAAAGACTGATCAAATTGGCAAGGAAGTGGCAGAAACTGGCTGCTGCCAAGCGCCTCAGGATCTCGTTCACAAGAAGCGATCTGGGCCTTGGTTCCTTTGTTGCTAGTAAAGGCCATTTTGTAGTGTACACGGCTGATAAGAAGAGGTTCATGGTTCCATTGGAGCTTTTGAGCAAAGACTTATTCGTGGAGCTGTTGCGGTTATCAGAAGAAGAATTTGGACTCCCAAGTAAGGGGCCAATCACTCTGCCTTGCGACAGCGCCTTCTTGGAGTATGTACTTCCATTGGTTCAAGGATCCATTGGTGAAGATGTTGAGAAGGCTTTGCTCACCTCTTTGACAACATGTCATGGCCTGGCATCATCCTCATCTCATCTACAACACAAGACACCCATTTACTGCTGTTAGAAGTTAGAGCAATCAGCAAAAACATGTGCAGTAGTCATTTTTCAGACTTGTATGCATACAGATGATAGGATTTGATGATATATACATTGTTATACTTTATTTTCTCTTTTCTAAATTCAATGTATTTTTTTTCCTTGTGATCAAAATGATTGATAAAAAGGGTGGATCATCATCAGTTGATAAGCATTTTGGAGCTTTCATCTATGAATGAGCTTTGAGCCATCTGTTATTCCAAGTGCAAAATCTGATTGGATTATCAAATAGAAAATATATTATTGAATAAACCTGATATGAAATACATAATGAATCTCTCTAGTAATTGAGGAATACCCCAGGCAGAAAACCTTGATAGTCTCCTCAGACTAACAATATTGAGTTTGAACCGAACTGGATTCTGAAGTGGAACAGAGGACTTTAATTAAGACTCCATAAGAGATGACTGATTCTTTGTCTTCTATGGCCAGGAACGGAGGTGGCGACCAGAGCTAGCACGGCGGTGGAGCAGAGGAGGAGACAGAATCAGGAGCCCACCCCCATATAGCTCGGAAGATCATCCTACCTACCCCTACTAGTTCAACACCCATACCCTCCTTTGCCCACTTCATGATAACAATTGTAGAATTGTATTGAAATTGATGAATGATACATACAAGGTACATGTGTATATATAGTGGTAGGGTTTCCTAAACCCGATGCTAACCCTAACGAGCCATATGGGCTGGGCCTATACAACATATTCTAACACCCCCCCTCAAACTCAAGATGGTGGTAATGAACCCAAGTTGAGTTTGTCAACTAAAGGTTTGAACTTTCCTGGGATTAAAGCCTTGGTGAAGATATCTGCAATCTGATCGCTAGAGGAGACAGATCGGAGAGCGAGGGTGCCCTGACTGAGATGTTGTCTGACAAAGTGACAATCGATCTCAATATGCTTGGTGCGTTCATGGAAGACAACATTATGAGCAATCTGAATAGCACTCTGACTGTCACAATGAATGGTAGTGGCTGACTTGTGAACAACACCCATGTCATGTAGTAACCAACGAAGCCATATGAGTTCGGAAGTAGTATCAGCAAGGGCTCGATACTCAGCTTCCGTGCTGGAGCGGGCAATGGTTGTTTGTTTCTTACTTCTCCAGGAAATCAGAGAGTTACCAAGAAAGAAACAGTAACCTGTGGTAGATCGTCGGTCTGTGGGATCGCCTGCCCAATTTGCATCTGAATAGGCCTGTAGGACTAAAGGTGAGCCATAAGAGAAATGTAGTCCTTGTGTTAAGGTGCCTCGAACATAGCGCAAGATCCGAAGAACGGCCTCATAGTGAGTAGTGCGAGGTGCGCACATGAATTGACTGACGATGTGGACAGCATATGCAATGTCAGGCCTAGTAACAGTGAGGTATACCAGCCCTCCAACTAACCGGCGATATAAAGTGGGATCCTCGAGAGCTTGACCATCTGTTGGAAGATACTTGACATTCGCTTCGATGGGAGTGGAAGCGATCTTGCTATCGGTTAGTCCCCCCTTGGAGATGAGCTCGGCTGCATACTTGGCTTGGGACAAAAGATAACCAGAGGACAGAGAGGAAATCTCCAAACCAAGAAAGTAAGAGAGATGACCCAAATCCTTCATCTCGAACTGGTCGCTTAGATGACGCTTAAGATCCACAATGCCGATAGCATCATCACCAGTAATGATCATATCATCCACATACAGAAGTAAGAGAGTATGGCCCCGAGAGGTCCGACGAACAAACAGGGAGCTGTCGTGCGGACTGGAGACGAAACCAAAGACTGCCATCGCACTACTGAACTTGGAGTACCACGCCCGTGGAGCCTGCTTGAGTCCATAAATGGATTTGCGCAAACGACAAACCATGTGTGGGGGATGCTCATAGCCGGGCGGGGGCTTCATATAAACCTCCTCTGCAAGATCGCCATTGAGAAAAGCATTCTTCACGTCCATTTGAAAAACGTCCCACTGTCGACCAGCAGCAACAGCAAGAATGGTGCGAACAGAAGTGAGTCTCGCAACAGGAGCAAATGTTTCCTCATAATCAACCCCATGTTCCTGGGTAAATCCACGAGCCACAATACGTGCCTTGTAGCGCTCGATAGAACCATCTGCCTTGGTCTTCACCTTGTATACCCATCTAGAACCGACCACATGTTTGTCCTGAGATAAAGGGACCAAATCCCATGTATGAGTCTTCACCATGGCATGGAGTTCCTCAGTCATTGCTTGCTGCCACAGGGGGTTAGTGCAAGCCTCCCTATAGGTGTCAGGCTCATATACAGAGGACACTATGGAAGCGACACGAGAAGGTAGGGTTACCTCAAAGTCCTGGAGGTGAGATGGGAGTTGCCGATGACGTTGTGGTCGAGTCGGTAGCACAGGATCCTCTAGCACAGGATCCTCTAGCGGAACATGGTCCACGGTAGGAGGCAGAGATGTCGGAGCACCTGCAGGAGTTAGCTCAATGGGAGAACCCTCATCATCATCAGAAAACAGATCAATATCAGGATTAGAAAAGAAAGGAGTGGACTCGGGAATGTGAAAAGAAGACATGGAAGAAAACATCTTATGTTCCCAGAATGTGACATGGCGAGAAATGCGGAGACGTTTGGAAACCGGGTCCCAACATCTGTACCCTTTGTGTTCGATCCCATACCCAATAAAGCAACAAAGACGAGAACGAGGTTCAAGTTTAGTACGTTCATGATGTTGTAGATGAACAAAACAGACACACCCAAAGACACAAAGAAGATCATAAACTGGAGGACGACCATACAAACACTCGTAAGGAGTTTTGTTACCTATGACTGGGGATGGAACCCTGTTGATGGTGTAGACGGCTGTGAGGGCAGCCTCCCCCCAAAAACGTTCAGGACAGGCAGCTGCAATAGTGAGAGCACGGACCGTATTAAGAATATGACGATGTTTTCGTTCTGCTCGACCATTTTGTTGCGATGTACCAGGACAGGAGCGCTGAACGACAGTACCGGTGGAAGCAAGTTGTGCAAGGAAGGATGACTCTTTAAGTTCCATGCCGTTATCCATACGCAGTGTTTTGATAACTTTAGAAAATTGTGTGCGAACCATGGCAGAAAACTCAGAATAAATTTTGTTGAAGTCAGATTTATTATGCATGAGATAAATCCAAGTAAAACGAGTATGATCATCAACAAATATGACAAACCACCGAGACCCCCCCATGGTCGGAACAGGTGCTGCTCCCCACAAGTCAGTATGAACAAGATCAAAAGGTGCAGAGGAAATAGTATTATTAAGGGAAAACGGCAGTTTATGATGTTTAGCAAGCTGACAAGACACACAATCACCAAAGTTATGCGAAACTGACCCCAACAACCCACTAGAAATAAGACTACGCAAACGAGAGGAAGAGGGATGACCTAGGCGAGAGTGCCAGAGATCGGCGGAGACGACAGCGCCACAAGTGGGCGAGGATGATGATGGTGAGGGAACTACCAGTGAGGTGAGTTCGAACAGGCGACCAACTTTACGTCCTGTCCCATGGATTTGTCCCGTCAGTGGATCCTGCACAAGAACAGAAGAAGTACGACCAGAAAAGTTAACGTCAAGACCCAAATCACACAATTGACCAACCGATACAAGGTTCAGTGACAAATCTGGGACAAGCAAGGTGTTCGGCAGTGATAGCTGGTCTGTGGTTGCGGTACCACAGTGTGTGGCAAGCAAAATGGAATTATCAGCCGTACGAATAGACGGAGACTTGGTGACCGGAGTTACACATGTGAGCAAATCTGACTGCGGGCTCATATGATTGAAACAAGCAGAATCGAGATACCACGTGGATGTGCTACCTGGTGTAGTTGTGGATGAGCTACCTGACGAGGCAGTGTGAGCTGAGAGGAATGCTCGGATGTCCCGCAAGAGAGCCGTCATGTCAGGAGAGTTGGATGACACAACAGGTGTAGCAGCAACAGTGGACGAGCTACCTGACGAGGCAGTGTGAGCTGATAGAAGCGCTCGTATGTCACCCAAGAGAGCAGCAACAATGCTATTGGGCCTGTTGGAAGGCCGATGATCCCCACGGGAGCCACGCCCCCCCTTAAAGTGATGAGAGGGCCTGGAGTTACCCCATCGAGGGTTGTCTGAAGCAAGTAGGTGACGAGCATGAGTTCTGCATTCTGTTAAGACATGTCCAGATCTGTTGCAGAATGTACAGTAGGGCTGGATATCAAATTTCCTCATTAGAAATACCTGAAGAGAAAACACTGAAATAAAATGAGTAGTTTTTTTTTTTTTTGAAAGTCGACGGTCAACGGTCAACGCGCGTGTGGGTCACGCGGTCAGCGAGGTTGACGGGCGCGTGGGCACGTGGGAGCGTGTTCCCCACGTGCTTCTTCCTTCGGTCGAAAAATTTGCAGCGTTTTTGCTGCGTGTTTCGCGAGTTCTTTCGGCGGCGTCTTGTGTCTCCGGCTGCGTGGGTTGCAACACAGGGAGAAGAAGAGCGAGGAATGGCAGCGGCGTCGTCGAGAGTGATCGACGGAGAATTGCTCGCCGGCGGCTGTGGTTTCGCGAGTTGCTGCCGGCGGTGTTGTCTGTGTTGCTCCGGCGACGTGAGTCGTGACACGGGGAGCAGCAGAGTGGAGGCTGCAGCGAGGGCAGCAGCGAGGCGGAGACGAAGCAAGGTGTGGTCTTGCTTGACGATCTCGACGGAGTCGTTGCCGGAGGGGAACGCAGTCGGGACAGCGGCGGTCCGAGGTTGTGGCTCGGGGCGGCGGTCAGTTGTGACGGCGGTTGTGAGCTCGTGAAGAGCAGCGTTCAACGAAGGTGAACGGTGGCGACGTCGGCGGCGCAACGGCGGAAGCGGAAGCGATATTTAGAGCGATAGAGGCTCTGATACCATGATAACAATTGTAGAATTGTATTGAAATCGATGAATGATACATACAAGGTACATGTGTATATATAGTGGTAGGGTTTCCTAAACCCGATGCTAACCCTAACGAGCCATATGGGCTGGGCCTATACAACATATTCTAACAATAAACATCAAACTAACCCGCATATATGAATGTATACAAGTCTCAAAATATGGTTCCTGAGAGAAAGTATCCACATTTGATTGAAACTACTCTAAAAACACCTCCTGTAAGGTAAAATCTCGTTGAAAAGCTCAAAAAAAACAAATACCCGACCCGGTCAGGGTACAAGGGGGCTGGACAGCAAACGAGCTATTATCGGGTCTCGGTCGTCTCGGGGGGGCTCTGGGTGTAGCCTGCAGGTAGGGAAATAGGGCTGGGGATGGATATCATAAAAATCGACTCAAATCCAACCCATTATCATCCCTACTCTTATAACTCATGCCTCTATGCCTCTTAAATTTTAGGATGAAGATATTCAGACTTCTTGTATCTTAATAATTGGCTTCATAGTGAGGTAATAGTTCATCGGTCTTCTTTAGAATGTCTTTTATCCATCAAACCGAATACAATATTCTGAGAATCTTTAGATGTTCTTGTCGGCCAAACTTAAGACCGTAGGTAAGTGCGTATTCCTTAGCTGTAGAAATCATCACGAAGGGTACAAATGCCTAAATCTCACAAAGGTGAGCTTCATATTTCCCAAGATGTCATATTTGATGAACATTTTTTATCAGTAAAGTAATATATAAATCTCAAAAAATCTAACTACAGAATCTTTAGAAGTCAACATGCACACCACTAATTACCAGATACAAACACGAGCACTGGTATAAAAACACAACCTCAATATAAACCCAACAATGAAGGACAATAGTCTCAAAACTTAATATGACAATCGTTTCAATACAAGACAAATCAGCTAAAAAATTGAGTCTAGAACCCGGATTTAGCAACCATGAAGCACAAAGAAAATAAGCTTTACTACCCAGATTTGGCAACCATGAAGAGCAATTAAGCTAGCCGGCCTCCATTGAAAAACCCACAACTTTACCCGAACTTGAAGAGAATACTATATCTCATCGGCGCCCAAATCGAAACTCAAAACCCAAAGGAACAGGACTCCTCAATTTTCAAGGCCTAAATACCTAGTACGACCCATCAAAGGCCAACACCTACAGAATGACAGTCCCCTGCCTATAAAGGGCAGTGATACAAAAAAAGTCGATACGAGCTTGCATCTAGGGATGAGCGGATTTTCTACAAGTCACGTATAAAGCATAAGGAAAAACAAAGATTATCATATGTGATGACGAGGGACAACTCTAGATGCACAACGAATCTGAAATTAGAAACGTTTCCCACGGTAGATCTAAACGAAGCCACCTGATAGCCACCTCGAACGGGTCCTGAAAACAATAAAGTACCTGGTCGAAATCCGACAAAAAAATTATCGGGACGATCGCATCCATCACCACACAACCATCCAAGGGAGCAGAAGCTTGCAACGAGGGATCGAGATGTCACGCCCCAAATCCAGTTTTTACCGGACTTGAGACGTGAATAGACCTTGTAAAAGAAAGCGATAAATAACAAATATAAACCTTTAAATAGACAAGTAAATCTCTTCAAATCATCAGTAAATAGTTTAGAATCCCTAATGAGTCACAGCTCAACAAGTAGAGTAATAAATAAAATGTTTGGTACAACGACCAACATAAGTCTACGCTAAAACCCAAGATAACTGAAGCTCCCAAGCCTCGCCTCTCTAGACATCGGGTACTCCTGTAAAACAGTAAGAAAAACAAAGGGGTGAGCTTACGCTCAGTAGGAAAAACCTTAACAATTCAACCCTTGGATCAATACTGTATTGTACAACCAGATGACTCAAATAACAACAAAATACGACCAACAATGAAATAATGTGTCACAAGATAGGATAAGATAAGTACGATGAAATGATATATAAACAAGGTAGAATAAGATAAGCTCGTACTCTTGAAATAATATTAACTTGAATGGTTCCATAAAAGAATCAATATAAAATATCATAACGATTAAATGGGAGTAATTGATATCACGCCAACCACTTGCTTTCTCAAGCCTCCGATCCATGAATAGATTCTAGTGTCACCTCGGTTCCCATATTCCGATCCACTAGAGTATTCATATCACATCAGATTTTCCCTCGGTCCAGAGGAGGCACATACTTCGGGGCACCGGAAACCATCCCATAGGGACGCTCATCGTCGGGATTCTCGGAAATGCCTCCAAAGAACCATATGTCATAGGGAACCAAGGTAGTGCTCCCGTAGGACGTCCACCCTTGGGTGAAACCTTAGTAGCCATCTCTCATGAAGTAATCCACTCAATAATCACTCAATATCCCGTAGGATCTGCCGAGCTCTCAGGCTCCAATAATCACTCAATATCTTACTGTCTCTGTCAAACTCCAACCACCACAACGGCACCAGATTACCCCCCCCCCCCCCCCCTGGTGTAGTACCGAACCAAACAAACAAACAACATTTCAAGAATAAGAATAAATACACAAGCACTAAATTCATACAACAATGGACATTTCTCAAATCACACTTTCATCAAGCAAAGACATCCAATAACACCTCACACTTACCGTATACTTACCTGCCACGAACCAGCGGTACATCGATCACCTGATTGTACCCCGTGGCACAACCAGTCATACTCGATCATCCGTTCACACAATAAGTAATTCAACACGTAACCACTCAACCAAACAAACAAACATTCAACCAATCAAGCAATCATGTGAACAGTAAATTAAACATTCGATCATGCTAGCTAACTAGTTTCATTAGACCCTTAATTTAACCTAGTACTAACAACCAAGCATGTGAACCTAGCACACAACTAATCCGAGAGCTCTTCACAACCTCTCTACCAGTAAATTAATTCCCAAGTATTGAAAGCAAGCTTCACTAGTCATCTTCATCCTAAGCATGCATTCTAGACATTCCGGTTATTAATAATTGAAGACATTTATTCTAGTTATTCGCATCCTATAAGCAATTCTAGGACCTTTCCGATTTTATTAACCTAATAGTCATACTAAGCGTTATTTAATGAGGAGTTAGGATTTTCCCTACCTCGTGGTCTTCCTCTGATAACACTCTGCTGTAAAACGATCAGTCGCTCCTCCGTTCTTCACACGGGTACCGGAGTGGTCTTCGTCTGCTCGGGCGAAGTCCAAGCTCCGAATCTGGGTTTACAGATAAAAGTCCAAGATCAGATCGGATCCAGATTGCCCAGTTCTTTAAATTAACGGTTCGTCCTATTCTTTAACTAAGCCAATTAGTCCATTAAAAGTCAGACTCAGTCCAAAGTGTCGTTAATTTAGATTTAATTTAAATAAGTGACTCTGTCCGACCCGAAACCTGACCCGGATCCAAGTCCAGACCCGGTTCGACTAGTGCCCGACCCAGGCCCGGTTCCAGACCCGAGTCGAACCCGGACTCAGATTCAGTTAGACCCAGGCCCAGACTGGTCCAGGCCCGAGGCCCAAACCCGTCCAGGCCCGAGGCCCAACTGAATCCAGGCCCGAGCCTAACACGAGGTCTCGTCCTGCTTGAGCCGTGAATGGAGGTAGACGGGGCTAGGGTTCCGGCGGACTCCGACGGACTCCGGTGACGACGGCGGTTTTGACGGCGGCGGGTACGTCAGGAGCTCGAGAACGCGAAGGGAAGGTCGGTTGGGGAGAGGCCCGAGCTCTCCCGGCCAGATGAAGATGCCTGAATCAGGCACGGACGTCCTCGAATCGACCCCGACGAGGGTTTTGAACGATCGTGAGGGCGAAGGGGAAAGAGGGTTCAGATGGCTGGGTTTGTTTGAGGATGGAAGTAGATGAAGGAGAGGGAAGATGAAGAGGAGCTGGAGAAGAAGAAGGTGAGGACGAAGGTGGTGCGACGGCGACACAGGGCGGCGACGACGATTTCTGGGTTTTGGGTACGCGAAGACGAAGCTGGGCGAGAGAGAGAGAGCCCTTGGTAAGCGTGCGCGTAACAAGATTCTGAAGCGGCGCTGCGTTCTTTTAACGCTAGGGTTTGGGCTCGAAATGGATTGGGCTTGGTTCAGCGCGGGTCAGGCCCAGTTCGGGTCTGACAGCCCAGTCCAGCCCCGAATTCCTTTTTTTTTTTGATTTTTCTTCTCCAATCAAACTTGATGCAAAAACAACCCCCCATGTTTTAGTTTGCACTTATATACCCTTTTAAGCGAAGTTCGAGATCTGCCCGAGCAGCCCCACCCAAATCGGAACCTGTGCCGACTTGATCTTACCTTAACTGACCCATATCCATAACCTGATCAGACCCATGGCCCGGCGCAAACCCAACAACTAACCCAGGACAGACCTAGGCCCGGACCTGCCACGAACCGACTCCACCCGACCCCAACACCACTGAGATTCCGGGAACCAGGAAAAAAGATCCCTTCTAGTGGCGTTTTGAAAAGAGGAGCCTAGTAGATCAACGCGCACCCAACTCGACGGAGTTGTTGTAAAACTCGTCGGCGTGCTGTAGATAAAACCGACCGAGTAAGGAGGAAACTTCCATGGCAGCTCACGCTGTAAACAGCCAGTCTGAGCAAGAAGGATCACCGCCCCGCCTGACCAAACAGTACTGGAACTCGAGATGGCCGAGCTCAGGCGACTCCTCGCTACACCAGCAAAGCTCGAGCAAAGAGACTCTCTGTTCCAGATTTGCAGCAACAACAGAGCAGGGACCAGATTTGTCAACTCCAAACGCCTACGAGGTGAGGGAAGCCCGAGCAACTTTCAGAACCGACACAACGAACCGGAGAGGCGTGAAACACTGATGAAAAGCGAGACAGATGAGGGAAAAATAGGCAGAGGAAGTGATAAAAGAGGAAAAGGGCGAAGTAATAAAAGAGGGGAGGGAATAGCATCCTCCACCGGCAACATCCGTGGCCAGAGGCCACAGCCAACACCGGAGGGGGAGCAACAAAGACGGCAAGGGTTTGGATAGGTTGGGGGGAGAAGAAGGTTCAGAGTGAATAATTTTGTTAATTTATATTTGATGAACATTCTTTTCCTTTTTAGTGGGACAAAACTAATTACATCTATCATGAGTCAACTCAGTCAGTCTTCCTTCCCATATCACTTCTATACATCATAAATCTCACGAGTATAATATGAATGAACTGTTATTACTAACCTTAAGTCTACAGATCCATCTTAGCAGAGGGATATCCACATTCTCAAAACCAAGTTTCCGTTTCTGATGACAATCTTTCAGAAAGATCTCCCGCATATTCTGGTAACATTACCAGCTCAACACAGCAACTATTTAGACAGAATCTGTTCGTTACTGGAAACTGCTAAATAATTGTTGTTATGATTTATAGAAAAAGTTAGCTTGGGTTATGACGTACGAGCCAAAATACATGGTCAAGAAATGAGGTTTTCCCAATTAACTATCATGAAGTTACATCAAAAGAAAAATCTAAGAGGAAATTGATATCCAGCTGAAAACCATTTTTGTTTGTGAAGATGATATTCATTCTACTGCCTTGTTTCCTTTGAGTGTTTCTTTCCGTTAATAGCCAGTAGTATATTCGTATGATAAGGGACAACCCTAGGATGAAAGCTGCTGCGATTAGCATAATAATGAGCTATAGCAAACATGGGACAGACATTACAGTCTCACATAAGGTAATTGATGAATGAGGTTCTGTGATTATCATCTCCAAAAGGTCACTGATATAGTTATCTCATATATGTCTATTGAAAATACAAGTTGGGTCAAAGTATATGTTTCATTTGTAAGTATTGTAGCATGTTACATAACATAAAAAAAATGCAGGTGTTGTATACAGTGTTGGTCTTCTATGTCATTTGTTGCTATGTCATGTTGTCTCTTTCAAAACCCATAGATAAGGATCTGCTCCTGGTGGCACTTTTCTAGAGAACAGAAAGATGAAGAAGAAGATGAAGCTGCGTAGTGACAAGGAACTATTGAAGTCAGCAAGGCCTTCTCTAGATCTCCATTGATGCATCCTCGGACCAAAGAAATGGCATACTCCAAGAAAGCACAGTCGCAAGGCAAAGTGATAGGCCCGTCGCTTGGCAGCCCGAACTCCTCTTCAGACAACCTTAGCAGCTCCACGAAAACATTCTGGCTCAAGAGTTCCAAAGGAATCATGAACCTCTTCTCATCACTTGTGTACACAACAAAATGGCCTTCACTGGCCACAAAGGAACCGAGGATCCTCAAGCGGTTGGAAGCAGCCAGTTTCTGCCACTTCCTTGCCAATTTGATGAGCCTCTTGGGGGAAATCATGGCTTGTATTGAGTGCTTGCATAGTAGTTTATATAGAGACTTGTAAGGATATGAAACATCAGCACATGCTATTGTTTTCTGTTTGTGCTTGTAGGACTTATAGCCTTTTGTTTCAGTATCATGGTGTTGTTTTGGCTGTAACTTACTTAGGCATGAGCACATGAGGTAGGCCATGGGTTCTTCTTACTCAGGTTAGTTGTGACCTTTGTTTTTTTTTTGCAACAACCCTACACGACAAGATTTATTCATATTATAAAATATGTCTAAATCTTTCCGGATATCTTGTTTTTCGACTGTTATTTAACTAAGCGATTGCCAACATAATCATCATGAATCCAATCAAATCTTTTCAGGATTCATTGAACTTAAACCGGTGTATGTTTTTAGATTATTGGTGGTATATAGTTAGATGAGAAAGACGAGAAGCAAATAAGCATCCGCAGAAACCACATGGCCTATCAATGTGACCGTGCTTGTCCTTATCACACAAAATACTTTGGATCAAACTACATGAGAATACACAAACATTATCATGGAGATGACTACTGATGCGAGAAAAGAAACAAGAATGGCAAGAGATCACTTGGTTTTATCACACGAAAGAGGACAAGAGCTATTGTAGTTATAAATGGAAATCATCAACAGTTCTGATGCTGACTGACAGCTTTTATCTCTATTACTTTGAGCCGTGAGCTATTCAACTCTGATGGTTCCAAGAACTAAGATAAGCCAAGTTAGTTCTGTTATGATGTGTACCAAGTTGATCCCATTTAGTTAATGTAACTGTTTCTTCGGTGAATTCCAACGATTTGAAAGGAGCTAGGATTCCAAGAGCACATAATGAGACAGCAACCATGCTTAAACTATGCTAAGAATAAGGGAATAACTACGAGCATAATGGGAAGATCTTGTTTTGAGTTTTAGCGACTTTCTAATGCGCACAGGTTACTACGAAATAATTTACTGATGCCTTGTGGTTTTGATGGATAAAACAACTAATAGATAAAGACATTTTTTTTTTGAGCGAAATGTGCAATTTTATTAAACCTCAGACTGAATGATACAATGTAGTGCGTCAGGCACAGGGCCCAACCACTGAAGAACAGACTGAATGATACAAGGTGCAATAGTACCTGGGGGTAGGCGTGTCCACTTAGCCGGCCATACCGGGATGTGGGACCTAGGTGGAGGAGAAGCACCCTTCGCCTCCCGCCAGGCCGTGAGATACGCCGCCGCCGAGGAGACCACCGTAGTGCAGTCGGGGATACTCCTCTCCATTTGAGGTCATTTCAAGCATTCCATATCTCCCATAGGAGCGAAAAGATGTCTGCCAAGTTGTCTCGGAACCTCCCGACAACTATCCCCTCCCACCATTGCACAAAAGCTCCGCTAAAACCCTGGGAGATCAGATCTCCAACCTGTGATCATCATGTCTTCGCGAACCCGCACTATAAGAACAGATGGCTCACTGTCTTAGGAGCTCTGCCACAAGTGGCAAGAATCGGAACAAACGGATGGTTAAGATTGGAAGCCACCTGTAATGTATCTATTATGCACATCCACAAGAATATCAGTAGCCGAGGCGGGGCATGGATATCCCAAAGAGACGACCATGTGACCAATTTCGTGCTCTGGTAGCCTCGTGTCGCTCCCTTGCCAACACCATATAGCCAACTTTGGTAGTATACTGCCCCGTTCGCTCTGAAGCCCAATACCACGAGTCTTTAGGCCGGAGGTCAGATAGTAGAACCTGAAGTATATGATCCCTTTCCTCAGCCAAAAATAACTGATTCAGTAGCGGTATGTCCCAACATAACCTACTCGGAACCATGAGCCCGCAACCCGAGCTCCAATTAAAGATTACCGAGATGAGGTAATCTCCGGGTTAGGCCCCATAAGCCACGTGGTACCTTTTATAAAGGTGTCCCGACCATCCCCTATGGCTATTCAAAGTCCTTGTCGGATTAAAGACTAAGCGGATAGGATACTGGCCCATACAGAACTCTGACTAGCAATAGATACAACCTCCAGAAAACCACAATTCGGAAAGTAGTGTGCTTTCATCATCCACGCCATTAGGGATTGGGGTTTATGAATAAGGTTATAGGCATGCTTCCCTAATAGCGCCTTGTTAACATCGCCTAAATGGCGAAAATCCATCCTCCTGCTGCCTTCGGCATGCACAGCTCATCCAGTTTTGCTAGATGATCGGTCTGGACTATTCCCCCCCCCCCCACCAAAACTGAGCCAACGCC
This sequence comes from Erodium maritimum, assembly GCA_963921825.1. Lineage (NCBI taxonomy): Eukaryota > Viridiplantae > Streptophyta > Magnoliopsida > Geraniales > Geraniaceae > Erodium > Erodium maritimum. The sequence continues at coordinate 23,538,530 of OY997594.1, forward strand.
ACATGGATTTGTGAGATAACCTTGGTTGGCACTCGAAAAACGGACATAACATAGACCGGGAGAGAGGTGAGGACTGATCGGATCATAACTTCCCGACCAGCCGGGGAAAGTAGGTTTTCGTTCTAAGAGCGGACCCGCATGATGATACGGTCCCCTAAATATGCCATTGACGCATTCCTGTTACTTCTGATCATATTCGGGACCCCGAGGTACATAGAGGTCGTCGATGTCTCACCAATGGACAACATCTGACAACACATTTGTTTAATCCCTTCTAGCGTATTTTTACTGAACATGACTGATGACTTGGCGAGGTTGAGGACTTGTCCAGAAAGCCGAAAAAACATGCCTAAGATATCCTTAACAATCGGAGCATCCTCCGGTGTGACCTTCTAGAAAATGTAACAATCGTCAACAAAGAACATATGCGATAAATCTGGGGCGCCCCGGGCAACCCGAACACCTCGCAGACGACTCTCATCCTATGCCTGGCACAGTAGGAAGGATAACCCTTCCATACAAAGCAAGAACAAATACGGAGAAAACGGGTCTCCCTGTCTTAATCCCTGAGACAATGAAAATTGTGGTGTATCCCGACCTACAGGTGAAACCGTGTAGTGACCGGATTTCATGCAACACGCCACCAGCTCCATCCACTCTGATTACATGCCCAGCCGACCCATAATACGAAGGAGGTAATCCCATTCAACCCGGTCATAAGCCTTATTCATATCGAGCTTGAGGGCCATGAAGTTGAGAGACCCCTACCGTTTCTACTGTAAGAAATGAATGACCTCAAAGGCGATAAGAATGTTGTCTTGTCTACATCGGCCTGGGATAAAAACGCCCTGCGTGTCAGAGATAACAGTATGAAGGAACGGTCGTAAATTATTGGCCAGAACCTTAGACAGAATTTGGAATATCACGTTGCACATGGCTATCGGGGGAAGATCAGTTACTACATCCGGGTTAGGTTTGTTCGGGATTAAAACTATGGAAGTATCATTCAGAGTATGATTAAAGCCCCTAGAGGCCAACACCTCCTTTTATAAAACGAACAACCTCCTCGGACACGATCGACCAGTAATGTTAGTAAAAACATGGATTCAGACCATCCGGACCCGGGGACTTGACTGGACCCATTTGAAACACTACCGACCTGACTTCCATATCCGAGCATGGAGCTAAAAGAGATTGATTTTGCTCCGGAGCAATACACTAGGAGAGGATAATGGGGAAATCCTGTAGATACGACAAGCTAGATTGGAACAGAGTCCCGAAGTAATCAACAATCTACTCACGCATGACCATATCCACAGTGACCAAATCCCCTATTCCATTTTTGAGAGATAACACCGCGTTGATTCGACGACGATATGAGCAAGCAGCCTGAAAGAATTTTTTGTTACGATCCCCTTGGTCCAACCAGTGCTGCTTCACCCGCTAATGGTCAAAGGTTGTCATACCAGTGTTATAGAAGTCCAAGTCTGGGAGGGAGGAATATGGCGTGTCTAATACCAGTGCACTACCCAGACGAGATTGGACCCGTTCATCATGTCTACGCCCCCGGTACCAAGTATACTGATAGCCTGTCATTGGGACGTCTGTAAAGACCGGGAAAATTTGTTGTTTAATTATTAAAGTTTAACGTCGAGGTTAGAGAACGGTGTGAAAATTAAAGCGAATTTTGGTCCGAGTTCAAAAAAAATAGAGAGAAAGAAATTTCAAAAAAAAAAAGGAAAAGGCCTGACCAGGCCTGAGAAGGCCCGACCAGCCTGCCCTCTCGTTTGGGCCGCACGGCCCAGCATGCACCTGAGGCCCAAGGGTTGTCAAGCCCAGCTGATGGATTCGGTATAAAAGGGAAAGTTAGGGTGAAACCCTAACATTTGCAGCCTCTTTTTGTCTCCTCCCTCTTCGATCCACGCCCTCCCTCTCTGCCGAACCCTCACCCGACCTCCCTCTTCCCTCTCTGCCGAACCCTCACCCGACCTCCCTCCCTCCTCTCAACTCGGAGTCCGACCACCGCTCCCGGGTCCGGCCACCGCTCCCGAGTCCGGCCACCGCTCCCGAGTCCGGCCACAGCTCCCTCTCACCCTCGTCTCTACGCCGTTCCCGACCCTCTCTCCTCACCGTCCGTCGCCGAGACCTCGCCCTGAGCCCATTCTCCCTTCGCCATCGCCACCGGCGAGCACGTTCTCCCTTCGTCATCGCCACCGGCGAGCACGCCGTGCGAATCGGCGCTGGCGCTTCCGCCTCCCTCACGGTGCCGTAGCCGCCGCCGCCGTCCTCGATGGTAGCGAGGCCGGAGCTACCTCACCGTCGCCGGCCACGCCCTCGTCCCGAGCCGTGGCAGTTTCGCCGGCGCAAACTCAGATCCGGGACAGACCCGTTCGTCTCCGTCCAGATCTGGGACGGGCGAGGTGCTCCGCCGTGCAGCCGCCGTGCCGCCGCCGCCCTCGTTTTTCCGCCATACGGTTAGCCCCTACCACCGGGCGACCCTGGTCGGCCGGATTAAAATCGAGCCCTTTTTCCCCTTGTTGTTTTCTGTAATCGAGCTCCTCATCTGTTTCTGGTTGAGTTTGAACAGATTTGTATTGAAAATAAAATGAGAAAATGGATTAAAACCTAACCGGTTGAAGACCAAAAACTGAGCTTCGAATTAGAAATGTTTATTTGTAAAACGGTTTTAAATCTGGTCAATGTTGAAAGAAGCGACGTTCTGGATCTGGGCTCGGTTGAAACCAATTTCCTTTTGATCTGAAATTTTTAGTTGTAAAATCAAAATATTTGAAAAGGAATTTGAAATTGAATCGAGACACAATTTTTCTAAAGGAAAAAGGGATTTAAAATAAAAAGGAATTAAAATCAATTCGGTTTTAAAAACGGTTTTAAATCGAGGAGTTTGAGAATCTAAGTTGTAAACGGGATTTAGGGACGGTTGTTCAAAAAACCGAACTTAATTCATTTTGGGCTCAAAAGATCGGAACAGAAACAGAGTTGAAATAAAAAGGGAATTTGATTTGAAACAAAAACCGTTCTGTTTTGAAAAAAGGGTTATTAATCGGAATTGGGAACGAATCTGGAACTCTGGGTAAAATGGACTGCTATTTGGGTTTAAAAAGGAACAAAAGCGGACCGCTGAATCGAACCTCGGGATTCGTGCATTGGGACCATGCCTCGCATGCACCGGTTTTGGTGCTCGGGTACTCAAACCCGATTCGCCGTGACCCCGCTTTTATCCTGCTCGAGTTTAAAGGACAACTGTCGGTTGTAAACTGGATTAATCGTGACCGTTAAATTAACCTGGGAACCGACTTTAATTATGGCTTTCGTGTTATCTTTAGCGTCCGGCTTTGATCGAGGTGATGCCCGGAGGTAGCGAGCCAGAACGTCAGCAGCTAGGAAACATAGCGGTTGCTCTTCAGTTGAGGTAGGGAAAAGTAGCCGGATCTCGGCCCTGACTAGGGAAAGTTAACAATAGAAATGCATGTGACACTGGGGTGTCGTGGGTTGAGTAGGTTAACGAATATTAGAATTGCATGATACGGGATTGTAGCGTTTAAGAGAAAAGCATGTGACACTTAGTAGTGTCGTAGGAACAGAGAACTTAGCGATAATTGAATTACTGGAGGCATATGACCATGCCCGGAGGTTGATTGTGAACTTATCGACATTAGGAGTACTGGAGGCATATGACCATGCCCGGAGGTTGTTTGTGAAACTAGCAATCTTAGGACTGTTGGAGGCATCGTTTATGCCGGAGGTTGTTGCGTGTTAATTGTTGTTGAGTTTGGGTGGCCTTGAGAGCCCGTGTTAATTGTTGTTGAGTTTGGGTGGCCTTGAGAGCCTGTGTTAATTGTTGTTGAGTTTGGGTGGCCTTGAGAGCCCGTGTTAATTTTCGTTGAGTTTGGGTGGCCTTGAGAGCCCGTGTTAATTGTTGTTGAGTTTGGGTGGCCTTGAGAGCCCGTGTTGGTCATTGTCGAGTTTGGGTGGCCTTGAGAGCCGTGTTGGTTATTGTTGAGTTTTGGGTGGCCTTGAGAGCCCGTATTACTATTGCTGAGTCTTGGGTGGCCATGAGAGCCCGTATTGTCATTTTGGTGTCTTGGGAGGCCGTGAGTGCCTGTGGGGCTGTTAAGTCTGTGTCTTACTGTCGCTGTGTCTTGGGAGGCCGTGAGTGCCTGTGGGGCTGTTGAGTCCGAGGTTTACTGTTGAGGTGTCTTGAGTGGCCTTGAGTGCCTGTTTGTTGAACTTGCTTGTGTTTGTGGTTGTGTTTGCCCGAACCAAATGTGTGTCGGGGAGTGGTGTGGATTTTGGCAGGTTACGAGCATTCTTCGGCTGGCCTGACCAAACTCGAGCCTCGGCAGGTTCTGAGCATTCTTCGGCTAGCCTGTTCCGTGTCCGGATCCCGAAAGGTTATGAGCATTCTTCGGCTAGCCTGATCCGTGACCGGGCCCCGACAGGTTACGAGCATTCTTCGGCTGGCCTGATCCGTGTACGAGGCTCGGCAGGTTCTGAGCATTCTTCGGCTAGCCTGATCCGTGTTCGCGTCTTTGGGGAAGGTCGTCATTGTTTGTTGTGTCGGTTTTACTTTACGAGTTTGAGGTTGAGTCTGGTGAGGGAGGTTACTGAGCAGCTGGTTTGCGATCCTTTGTGATCTTGTTTGGTGTGCGATCCTTTGTGATCTTGTTTGGTGTTGCGTCGTTTCTTTCGAGTCCTTGGAAGAGGTCGTGATCGTTGTGTCGGGTCTACTTTACGTGTCTAAGTGTTGAGTTGGTCAAGGAAGATAAAAGTGGGTGTATGTTCAGTCAGAGTCCTTGGGTTGGGGACAGTGTCCCCCGGTGTAGACTTTATTATTGGTGTTACCGGCATTGTCTACTAATTATGCCGTAGTCAGTCTGTTATCCGTGGTGGTGAGCGAACGCTCACCCCTAGCTGCTTTTCCTACAGGTATTGATCACAGGACGGACTAGGTGAGCTCTCGAAGCTTGTGGAGCTAGGAGCGGAGTCCGGGTTGTTTTGAGTCTAGTGACGGATACCTACTTTTGTCCACTTGTTGGAACGTGTTTTAAATTGTAAATATTATTTTTGTGGAACTAAACTGGCTTTTTAAAGTGATTTAATGAAAACAGGTTTCAAGTATCGTATCTTTTTAAATGTTGGCGTCCCGAGTTCGGTTCGCTGAAATTGGGGCGTGACAACGTCAACCAGGCACTGATCATCAACCATGGACCAAAAATCATCCATAAGACTCAAAGGGTAGGACCGTCCTCTTGTAGTTTCCCCTGGACAAAGAATACCATTGAAGTCCCCTATCAATATCCAGTTCGGTTGTGTCGGAGTATGGAGATTACGAATCATCTTCAAATTACGGTGGCGAAGGTCAGGACGAGGCTCCTCATAAATCCCCGTGAGGAGCAATATCTCTATAGCCTGGGGCCGAAACTTCAGCATCAATATACCTCGGAGACGACGTTCTAAGCACCACATCAATTCCTGAAACCCATAATAAAGCCAAACCTCTCTGATTCGGGGTATCCCGAGTCCTCCCGGAATAGGGAACACAAAGGAAACCCTGAAAACCCAATGATCGGGAAAGCAGGGCACAATTCTGTTCAGTCAACATTGTTTCCGATAGAAAGAGCAGATGATGTTGATGATCGCAAAGCAGTTGCCTTAGTTGCTTCTTGTGCCAAATCCGGTTTCGCCGTTGTCACGCCCCAAATCCGGTTTTGACAGGAATCGAGACGTGAACTTAACGAAATAAATAATAAAACAGTTTTTAATACTAAAACAGGTTTCAAATAACAATTTAAATCTCCAAATAACCACACGAGTCAACAACTCGGTAAAAACTACGTAATAAAGAGTTCGGTAAAAGATAAAATGTACGTCTCTAGACAAGCTAGCCTAGGACCCCCGCTAGCTCCCAAGCATTGAGCATCCAGCTAGCATAAATCCCGCTCATGAATGTAAAACAACAAGGTAAAAGGGGTGAGCTTGCGCTCAGTACAAAAAGTAGTTAAGGCTATGAACATCGGTCCACACCACGAGTAACCGTCCAATTAGGGCATACTAGTACATCAGAGCTAAGAACCAATGGGATCTCATAACCACAATCCTCAGTCACAAGACAATAACCACACTCACAAACGTACCTACACGACCACTATCATAGTGTAATCCATTAGCTAGTCACCAAGCATACAACATACAATAACACAAGCACACGTCCCGTACCGCAGTCCCCGAACTCCGCCGGCTGTACACAGCCCGACTCTATCATATCATACCGGAACACACAACATCGGTCTAGATATCTTCCCGGAAATCTGTCGGGGTACGATCACAACACATCATACCGGAACAACATCGGCCTAGATGGCTTCCCGGAAATCCGTCGGGGTATAAACACGACACCTAGTGCCAAACACGACACCTAGTGCCAATTACGGCCCGTCGGCCCAATATGACCCATCGGCCAAATCACAAACCGCCGGCCTAGATGTCTTACACCGACATACCCCCTCGATGTAGGCATCATACCAGAATAAAAAATCGGGGGACCGCGCATACGTGGGACCACACCGTCGCCCTAGGTACTACCCTACACCGGCGTACCCCCTCGGTGTAGGTACCATACCGGAATACAAGTCCTCTTGGAACACACATCAAGATAATATCACGCATCGTAATGCCGTAAATCAAACACGGCTTACCAAGCCCAACAATCTTACCACAAGTACACGTCACTTCGGTCTATCACTCACCCGACCATATCACAACCATTGTCATATCACAACACGCACTACACACTTGCCCAAATATAGCAACAACATGCCACATGATCATACCATATCATGACTCTCAACCTAACAACGGTTAAGTCACACATCATGCATCTCAATCAAGATCAAGTTATCACAATCCACATGCAACCCTAAGACTCGACATGACCATTCTACCAGCACAGCAATTTCCCATAATTGAAAGCGGTTAATCTAGTGAATCACATCGTATATGCAAACTAAGACTCTTCCGATTATTATTATTGTCCCATAGGCATACTAGTAACTTTCCACAATTAGACCGGTATTCGCTACTTTCCCTACCTCAAAAGTAATCAACTTTCAACTTCTAGCTGCTGACGACCTGGCTAGCTTCCTCCTTCACTTCACGATGTCCAAGTGCCTCCTCCTTCTTTATGCTCGGGTCCAAAGTCTTGGATCACAAAACAACACTCGAATCAAAACCCAAACAATTGCGTTTTAAACGAGAAACAATTAAAACTAAGCCCGAAAGTCCAACATGGGCTAAAATGGGAAATGGGCCGGAATGAGGCCCAATCTGGGTGGCCCACATGCCCGACAACTGACCCGACCCGTGCCCCGATTCTAAGGGCTCACACACAAGGATTAAAATTCCAATTTTATCTTTGCATGTGAGATGATATGCTCGGTAAATAAAGTTAAGCATGCAATTCTAAAACACATAGAATTAATCATGCATAAACTAAACCAAGCATAAAGCGATAAATGTGCACATAATAGCCCCCTAAACTAACTCCCACTAGCTTCTTAAGCTCCACCGACTCCAAGCCGATGCCAACACCCGAAAAGCCACCAAATGACCTTTTCGCCCTTTCTTCGTCTTGAGTAAAATATTACAATTTAATACACGACTCGCAGGTCGGGAATAAATAAATATTACAAACAAGTGGTTCGACGACCACACCTTGAAAGAATAATTACACGCTAACACTAACGGCTCGCAGGACGTGAAAAGCGATAAATAATTAAATTGAGCTCGGGGCTATTATGTACACCATGCCAACATCACATCACACATCGTGTTATCAAACAAGCATGTTATCAAACATCATGTGATTTTTCGGTTTTAATTAATAGCCAAGTTTCGAATTTTTTTTTTGATGCTCGGTTTATCGAAACCATTCAAAAATGAAACTTTTGAACATTTGATCTTCGAGTTCGTCATGACGGTTCCAAACCCGTCATAACTAACAAAACGGTTTAGCCTTGGCATATCAACCATCCAATGGTCATGCTTGGCCTAGCTCCGTCCAACGGATCCCCGTTCGGTCTCGGTTTCGGCTCCCCGAGAGTCCCGCTCCCGAGACCCGAAAAATCAAACTTTTTTCAAAATTTCCAGATTTGAAATAATTTTCAAAAATTCATTTTACATGCATTAAATCCATAAACAAGAATTTAAAACATGTTATCAAACAATTTAGCAAAACAACATGCCAAAAACGAAACTTTCAAGCAAAACCGAAACTTTGAACACCGTCTTGTGAATCCCGAAGGTAGCACGGCTCTGATACCACTGTTGGGTCTCGAGGTAGGGTTGGAGATGAACCAACTCGCAGCGGAAAATCAATGAAAACCAAGAGACGATTAAACCATGAAACAACTAACAAAGAATGGATTAACAAGAGAAAAATTCAGCACTAGTTCTTACCAAAACAAGAACACCGGTTAACGAATGATTGACTTGAGTCTCCAAGACGCCTACGTATCCACATGGGAATCAAAGCCACGTAGTTCTTCTCTTTGAGGACTCAAGAACACAAACATGGAGGTGGGAGCTTGCCAAACCCGAAATGGCCATGGAAGAGGGAGAGAAAATGTGTTTCCTATTCTTGTCTTGTGTTTGTTATGTTGAAAAAAGATGACTTAAACATAACAAAACCCATACTTGTCCAACTAAAGGCATGGGACAAGTATGGTGTCAAGTAAGGAGTAAATAGGACAAAGTATGGCAAGACAAGATTGGGTTAGGTGGTGAATCACCAACACCTTAATCCTTGTCTTGCTTACTTAGTACTAATTAATCAAGACTTGATTAATTAGTTCCATGGGCCTTGGTTGCATGGGCCTTTCATGGGCCTCTTGGAACATGGCCCGTGGCCATTTCCAACGAGGTCCCGTGATTCGCTCATCGCCTCCAAGCCTTCCATACCGGAAATGTCCAACATTATCCGACGCGATCAATCCCAAGACTCCAAGCCTTGTCTCGATCCGTAAAGTCCTATTCACTTACGGGCACATGACCCAAAACCCAGTTTTGGTCATATCCCGAGACAACTCCCTTTTGGCCATTCTCCATAAATGTGTCAATGAGTTTCATCCTCCGGTGTGACCCTTAGGTTATGCATGTCAATAGATCAACGTAAAATCCCATTTTACTTGATCCTATTTAAGTGGCAACTAACGAGACTTTAGTATTGCCTGACACTGCATAGCGAATCGACCCTGTCGATTCTAACCTTTCCGTCGTCCCTGTCATTATCCTTTTATCTCCGATATCCTGATTGAGATAAGGCATAGAGCCGTCATCCTTATTATTCTCAATCACCGTTCCTTGATATGTGAGATGACTGAAGATATGATACCCAGTATCATGTGCATGGCCATGCTATTCTTCCAGTCACTCTCGATCAAGCGGCCGAGAACCGATATCTTTCCCATACCTTAGTATGAGGGATAAATCCCTTAGCCGTCTTTCGTGTCACTCATGTAGCCCGTCCCCAAGCCAATCCTGGCCGTTATAGAAGCCCTGTTACGGACAACGTTAGGCTCAGGTCAAACTCAGTTGTTGACTACATAGCAATCACAAAGACTCCTTGGTCTAAGGATACATGACAAGCTACGACACTGAATATGTTCATGACTTAATCTATGGCACATATTCAGGGCGGGTCGTCCAATATCATGTCCCACATGATATCTATGATCAGACTCCGGAATCCCATTCCAATGTCTAACAGAACGTAAGCCATAAAGAGCCATCTTTCATACTAGTCGCTTCTAGTGAAGCTTTGTTGACTAGGGACTCATCGAGTGTGATTTATCTCGATCTATGGTTCTATTCGCATGGTGGGCATAGATCAGAGCACACATCGATATATTACTCCAACACATAAGTAATATAAAGCCGCTTTAATTTTATTGCTAACGATGATATATACATTTGGACATTTAGGATTGAACTACGAGCACTAAGACTAACAATCTCCCACTTGCCCTAGTTCCAATCTAAACTCCAATATGTCCCCATCGACTTTACATGTCTAACATGTTCAGGCAGTGACACTGCCTTAGTCAAAGGGTTGGCTATGTTATCATCTGTTGCAATATCGGTTATCTTCACTTCACTTCAGTTTAGTATTTCTCTGATTAGGTGGATACGTCGTAGTACATGTTTGGATTTGTTATGCGATCTGGGCTTTTAGCTTGCGCAATGGCCCTTGTGTTGTCGCAAAATGGATTCACCGGGCTGGACGGGTTTTTAATTACACCCAACCCTGCCGTGAATTTCCAAATCCACATAGCCTCCTTAGCTGCCTCTGCAGCATCCATGTACTTGGCCCCTGTCGTAGATTCGGCAATGGTATCTTGCTTTACGCTCTCCCAGCTAAAGCTCTGCCATTCAGCATAAACACATATCCTGACTGACTTCTAAAGTCATCTGGATTTGTCTTGGAAAACTATCGTCTACTCATCCTTCGACGACTAGTTCAACATCATCTTTCCACCGGGTTAGACTGATGTCTACTGGTACAACATAAGGCTTACGAGACGTCCAGTCTCATACATGTCATGACATATATGATTGATCCTGCCCCCAGGCGCACAAGATTCTCATCATCCTTTTCAGCTCATCAGGTGTCTTAGGACACTAAGTCTTGCTGAGATGAATGCCATGACTAGTGGGTAAGAGTCCTTTCTTTGAATCGAGCATTAAGAACATACTCAATGCCTTGTTCACATAGGTTCCCTGACTTAAATCCAAGACCCTCTTAGTGCGATATCTACATATCTTAATCCATAAGATATAAGAAGCATCGCCTAAGTCCTTTATTGAAAAACACTTCCTCAACCAAGCTTTAGTCTCGTGCAAGGTTGAGATATTGTTTTCAATGAGAACCAGAAAGGTAATCTTGCTCCCACTAGCCTTCTTATAAACGCAAGATTCATCCTCGTTCTTGATTAAGCCAAATCCAATTACAGCTTCATCAAAACGAAGGATCCAACTCCGAGAAGTTCGTTTCAATCCATAAATGGATTTCAACAACTTATAAATCTTTCCCTTATTCTTCGGATCGTCAAAACCTTTGGGCCGAGACATACAAACGTACTCAGTCAAATTTCCATTTAGGAAAGCGGTTTTGACATCCACTTGCCATATCTCGTAATTATGATACGCAGTTATGTCAAGAAGAACTTGGATCGATTTTGACCATAGCCACTAGGGAGAAGATTTCCTCATAGTCAATCCATTGGATCTGCCTATAACCTTTCGCCACCAGTTGAGCTTTGTAGGTCAGAGGGTTGCCGTCCATGTCCATCTTCACCTTGAAGATCCATTTGCATCCGATGGTCCTCACACCATTGATGGGATCAACCGGTTCCCAGACTCGGTTGTCCGACATGGATTGCATTTCATCCCTCATGGCTCCCAGCCATAAATCAGAGTCGGGCCCATCCACGACTTCCTGAAAGGTGGCTAGATCATCGTGATCCACCATGACTTCATTGTCACCTCCGGATACCATATCTTGGAGGTGGAAGATTGACCCTTTCAAATCGCCTTGGACCTTCCGGAATTGTAACAGGAATTGGTTCTCACTCTACGACAATCTCTGGCTCCTTTCTACTGGGTTGTCAATTGGTTTAGACAGATCTGTACCATCCTGAATTTCTTCGAGATGCACAGTCCTCCTAATGACGTCTTTGGAAACAAAACTTCTTTTCCATAAAGACCCCACCCCAAGCGAAGAACACCATGTTCTCACTGGGATTGTAGAAATAGTATCCCCTTGTTGCTTTGGGATACCACACGAAGGTGCATATCTTAGATCTTGGTTCGAGCTTATTCGAAACCAAATGTTTCACATAAGCCTCGCAACCACAAATCTTTAGGAAGGACAAAACGGGCATCATCCCGTACCATTTTTTAAAATGGTGTCCCTTCCACACCATTCGTCGAAGCCCGATTCACTATGAATGCGGTCGTCTCTAGAGCAAAACCCCTAAAAGAGATTGGGAGATCAGTCCAACTAATCATGGAACAGACCATTGTCTAACAATGTCCGATTTCTCCGTTTGGCTACACCTTTCAACTACAGTGACCTAGGAGGAGTCCATTCCAAAAGGATCCCATTCTCTTTTAGATGATCTAATAACTCTGTGGTCAAGTATTTTCCACCTCGATCCAATCGAAGTGCCTTAATACCTTTGTCGAGCTGGTTATCTACTATAGTCTTAAACTCTTTGAATTTATCAAAAGCTTCAGACTTATGTCTCACCGAATAGACATAACCATATTTACTGTAATCATCAGTAAATGTGATAAAGTAGCTAAAACCCCTCCTGGCAAGTGAACTTATTGGTCTAAACACATTCGAGTGCATAAGCCCCAATAATTCACCCGCCCTTTCATCGCGATCGATAAAGGGCACTTTAGTCATTTTTCCCATCAAACAAACCTTGCACCTATCGATCGAATGGAATTCGAATGAACCTGAAAGCCCGCACTTCTGAAGTGCTGATAGGCGCTTCTTGTTTATGCGACCCAAATGACAGTGCCATAACATAGTTAGGTTTAAATCGTTGGATTTAGACCTCTTGGTATTAACGGAATATATAGAACTTGAGGCATTGTTACCCATATCTAATATGTACAATCCTCCAACCATGTCAGTACTGGTATAAAACATATCATTGCATAGAACATTGAAAACTCCATTTCCAATATTAACATTATATCCTTCCTTGTCAAACACGGATATAGATATAATATTCCTACTAAAAGTAGGTATGCAATATACATTATACAATACTAAGACAAGGCCTCTTGGCAAAGCAAGACTCATGGATCCTACAACAGTTGCCACAACTCTGAGGTCCATTTCGTGCTTTCCAAATCTCTCCTACTTTCAGCCACCATATATTAGTGCATGTGTGAGATTCAGTCATGGTATCTAATACCCATGAATCTTTGGAAGTAGAGAGATGTAGCTCTATAGAGTTAATACCGATTGAAGGCACGGTCCCACCGCCCTTCCTTAGATCATCCAGGTTTCCTGATGAAGGCGCAGTCTTACTGCCCTTCTTCAGATCATCCAGGCTATTTGATGAAGGCGCAGTCCCACTGCCCTTCTTCAGATCAGCCGTGAACTTCCTGTAATCCCGGTTCCAATGACCAGGTTGTTGGCAGTAGAAGCAGACATTCTCAGGTGTCTCATCTTTCCTGCCAAGTGCGCATGGGCCCAGCCCATGCCACTTCCAATTCCCTTGTGGACCATCAGAATATCCTTGGATCCCAGATCCCTGAGATATTCTTCTCAGCAGTTAATGACACTTCATGTAACTCTGATATGGTCTTAGAGACAGCCTTGTCAAGGACATATTCTTTGCGTTCAGACTTGAGGACTATCCTCAAAATTCTGTACCAGTCCAAATAGTTTGTCCCATTTAGCTTGACCCTGTCAAGAATGGTTTTTAATGACAAACTATTAATGTTCGCTGAATTTGCCATTTGATCTACAACAGATAAAATTCAATCAGTAAACTGAATAAATTTTATGAAGATCAAGCTTAAACACCAACAATCGATTCTAAACCTTTAGAATCTGAAACCAAGATCCTTGATTCACTCGATTAAGCTGAACTAATGCTCACCACTTAATCGAGCTATGTAGGTAGGACTCCATCCAATCACATCCAATGTGACTCTTGGCTAGGGTATGCACTTATGTACACGGCTTACCCTATCTGTTACCCTAGCTCAACCTCAGGCTGAGAATCGTAGTCGGGTCCACCAATTTTCAACTATGGCATGTCACTATGTAGGTGCTCCGCTAATGCGCACGACACCCACATATGTCGTCCAAACCTACTACCCCGCTTTCCCATGGATGCTCCGCTAATGCGCACGACACCCATAGGACGGGGAGGTAGTAAGGTGTTGATAATTGGGAGGTATCAGACATGACCCGTTTTTACTTGTCCGGTTGTGTTTAAAACTTTGACACATCCTAGATGCGATGAGCACATCAACTACATTCCAAATGCAATGATGCCTCAAATTACATCCAATGTAATTCTTCCTTCGAACCCGTCAACTACATCCAATGTAATGACGATTCTAAGGGCTCACACACAAGGATTAAAATTCCAATTTTATCTTTGCATGTGAGATGATATGCTCGGTAAATAAAGTTAAGCATGCAATTCTAAAACACATAGAATTAATCATGCATAAACTAAACCAAGCATAAAGCGATAAATGTGCACATAATAGCCCCCTAAACTAACTCCCACTAGCTTCTTAAGCTCCACCGACTCCAAGCCGATGCCAACACCCGAAAAGCCACCAAATGACCTTTTCGCCCTTTCTTCGTCTTGAGTAAAATATTACAATTTAATACACGACTCGCAGGTCGGGAATAAATAAATATTACAAACAAGTGGTTCGACGACCACACCTTGAAAGAATAATTACACGCTAACACTAACGGCTCGTAGGACGTGAAAAGCGATAAATAATTAAATTGAGCTCGGGGCTATTATGTACACCATGCCAACATCACATCACACATCGTGTTATCAAACAAGCATGTTATCAAACATCATGTGATTTTTCGGTTTTAATTAATAGCCAAGTTTCGAATTTTTTTTTTTGATGCTCGGTTTATCGAAACCATTCAAAAATGAAACTTTTGAACATTTGATCTTCGAGTTCGTCATGACGGTTCCAAACCCGTCATAACTAACAAAACGGTTTAGCCTTGGCATATCAACCATCCAATGGTCATGCTTGGCCTAGCTCCGTCCAACGGATCCCCGTTCGGTCTCGGTTTCGGCTCCCCGAGAGTCCCGCTCCCGAGACCCGAAAAATCAAACTTTTTTCAAAATTTCCAGATTTGAAATAATTTTCAAAAATTCATTTTACATGCATTAAATCCATAAACAAGAATTTAAAACATGTTATCAAACAATTTAGCAAAACAACATGCCAAAAACGAAACTTTCAAGCAAAACCGAAACTTTGAACACCGTCTTGTGAATCCCGAAGGTAGCACGGCTCTGATACCACTGTTGGGTCTCGAGGTAGGGTTGGAGATGAACCAACTCGCAGCGGAAAATCAATGAAAACCAAGAGACGATTAAACCATGAAACAACTAACAAAGAATGGATTAACAAGAGAAAAATTCAGCACTAGTTCTTACCAAAACAAGAACACCGGTTAACGAATGATTGACTTGAGTCTCCAAGACGCCTACGTATCCACATGGGAATCAAAGCCACGTAGTTCTTCTCTTTGAGGACTCAAGAACACAAACATGGAGGTGGGAGCTTGCCAAACCCGAAATGGCCATGGAAGAGGGAGAGAAAATGTGTTTCCTATTCTTGTCTTGTGTTTGTTATGTTGAAAAAAGATGACTTAAACATAACAAAACCCATACTTGTCCAACTAAAGGCATGGGACAAGTATGGTGTCAAGTAAGGAGTAAATAGGACAAAGTATGGCAAGACAAGATTGGGTTAGGTGGTGAATCACCAACACCTTAATCCTTGTCTTGCTTACTTAGTACTAATTAATCAAGACTTGATTAATTAGTTCCATGGGCCTTGGTTGCATGGGCCTTTCATGGGCCTCTTGGAACATGGCCCGTGGCCATTTCCAACGAGGTCCCGTGATTCGCTCATCGCCTCCAAGCCTTCCATACCGGAAATGTCCAACATTATCCGACGCGATCAATCCCAAGACTCCAAGCCTTGTCTCGATCCGTAAAGTCCTATTCACTTACGGGCACATGACCCAAAACCCAGTTTTGGTCATATCCCGAGACAACTCCCTTTTGGCCATTCTCCATAAATGTGTCAATGAGTTTCATCCTCCGGTGTGACCCTTAGGTTATGCATGTCAATAGATCAACGTAAAATCCCATTTTACTTGATCCTATTTAAGTGGCAACTAACGAGACTTTAGTATTGCCTGACACTGCATAGCGAATCGACCCTGTCGATTCTAACCTTTCCGTCGTCCCTGTCATTATCCTTTTATCTCCGATATCCTGATTGAGATAAGGCATAGAGCCGTCATCCTTATTATTCTCAATCACCGTTCCTTGATATGTGAGATGACTGAAGATATGATACCCAGTATCATGTGCATGGCCATGCTATTCTTCCAGTCACTCTCGATCAAGCGGCCGAGAACCGATATCTTTCCCATACCTTAGTATGAGGGATAAATCCCTTAGCCGTCTTTCGTGTCACTCATGTAGCCCGTCCCCAAGCCAATCCTGGCCGTTATGGAAGCCCTGTTACGGACAACGTTAGGCTCAGGTCAAACTCAGTTGTTGACTACATAGCAATCACAAAGACTCCTTGGTCTAAGGATACATGACAAGCTACGACACTGAATATGTTCATGACTTAATCTATGGCACATATTCAGGGCGGGTCGTCCAATATCATGTCCCACATGATATCTATGATCAGACTCCGGAATCCCATTCCAATGTCTAACAGAACGTAAGCCATAAAGAGCCATCTTTCATACTAGTCGCTTCTAGTGAAGCTTTGTTGACTAGGGACCCATCGAGTGTGATTTATCTCGATCTATGGTTCTATTCGCATGGTGGGCATAGATCAGAGCACACATCGATATATTACTCCAACACATAAGTAATATAAAGCCGCTTTAATTTTATTGCTAACGATGATATATACATTTGGACATTTAGGATTGAACTACGAGCACTAAGACTAACACGTGCCTCTCAGAGGGCCGGAACCAAGCCCTCTCTGTGCTCCGTTCCGTGGCAGATCTGGGCAGTCCCCTTCTTCTTCCCCAAGTTCTTTTTCCACGAATTTTCACCATAAAACTCCATTGATGAACCCATAGAACTTCAAAATAGACCCAATAACTTCCAATACTTCAACATCCTCAATGAGTTTCATCAAAACTACTCCAAACAATTGATTTTTCATCATCAAACTTCATTTCTTCTCACAAAAACATCATCTAAGTCATAAAAACTCAAACTAAACCATTTCTAGCATGTTTCTACCAAAACCCATGAATCAATCTCAACCAAAACGAAATGGTTTGGATGATTACCTTGGTAATTAAGAATAGACGAAGGAAATGGAGTTCTTATGAAGTTTTGATGTAGAGATGAGCAAAAGTCCCTTCCTGTTTCCTTTCTTCTTCCTCAAGCTTCCATGAGAGCTCCTCTCTCTCTCCTCCCTTGATAATTTCTGCCACTAACGTAAAAATTGGCTAAAATGAGTCTAATTGGTGTCTTAAACCTAGAGAGAGTGATCCCCAAACTACCCTTTTGCCTTATCTCTCCTCAAGTTCAACCTTCAAGGGTAAATAGGTCAATTTGCACCCATTTCTTCCCTTTCGAGCTAACTTGGACACATGTCCATGTGGGGACCATTTCTAGTTCAAACTATTCCAGCTCCATTAATTAAATAATTTTAGTTCTTAATCGGACCATGTTTGCCCGAAAATGACCCCGGGTTGACTTTTCTCAAAATTATAGTCAATTGAAAGGAAACGGCCAAACTAAGCTAACTGTAACGACGACTAAGCTTTTTGGGCCCCGGAAAGGTCCCGAATGACCCTCGGAGTCATCGTTTGACTTTTTCGGCAAAAAGTCAACTTTTGCCGAAAACCTCCGGTTCGACCGGGATCGACCGGGGGCGGTTCTTACAGCCGTGAAGGGTTAGGAGTCGAATTCGACGGTTGAATCAAAGGAACACGACCGTCGCGGGACTAGACGTCGCGATGAGGAGGAAACCCCCATAGAGCCTTGTGATCCAATATCATTCAAACCCAGAACCAGATAAGACCAGAGACGGAGGTGGCGATGAGGGCAGCCATGGAGGTGGGGGCGACGGTGATGGATGGTTTAGGAAAAGAGAAGGGTGTGGTGGTAGGGATGATCTAGACCGTGGAGATGAAACCTGTGAAAGATCCACGGCACATAAAGTAATGGGACGCCATGACGACATAACTTGGGGAAGAGAGTCGGACTGAAGCCGGGGAGCACGACGATGCCTACAAGAATTAGCCGCCGTAGAGGCCGAGAAACCTTAGCAGAGGGCATAATATTTACCGTTTACAGGGCTAAATAATTTATTTAATAGATAAGACTTTCATCAAACCAAATATGTGATTTTTCACACGTAGGACAACAAAATACATGGAAATTTGAGAGCTCTGACAGGTGGAAAAGTGTAAGATTGACTATTACTGTATTTTGTAATCTTTATTGTATCTTCTGGTTTCAATTGTTATTTTTTTATAGGCTTAACTATTTTTAGTATCCTTTAGTATTGGTAATACACATTTTTATCCCATATGTATTGATAACACATTAAACAAAATATTGGTTAATTTTGTTGATATGTGATTAATTCATAAGACATGTAATTGTTTTGTTATCAATATATAAGGAGTATGAAATAATTTGTTACCAATTCATAAAAACTACTACAGGATGTGTTAACAAAACGTAAGAGCTCTTATTGAAGTGTATTACCAATTCCAAAGGAGTTAAAAGATAACTAACTATTTTTTATATGTTTGTAGTTTGACTGACAACCACTTTATTAGCATATGAGATATTCATGTGTAACTAGGCATCTTGAATCTAGGATTATAATTAGTAATTAATGTTTATGAGTAGCACGTAAATGAATATTATGTGTGTCGTGTGAGAAAAACACATGAAAGTCTAGCGAGTAGTGACTTCGAGTTCAGGAAAAACTGGATCGTGAGGGCGGTCTTTACGTCGTGCGGATCTAGACCTCAAGTGACATTCCCATGGTCATCACCGTGTGGGTCTTGCAGAGTGGTGTGGTCACGGTTGTTCAATGATATGAGTAAATATTGTTACGAAACTATAATCTTGCGTTGTTTTTTTTCAATCGTATTACAAATATCTTTTCTTTCATTTCTTGATCTTGGTTTTGTATTATTAACCTCTAAGATAATCAACTATTGATTACCTCGAATCGAGACAACTGAATAACGAACATGATATAGTGTATGCCTATTTTTTTTTTCTTCCTTGAGTTCGAGAATTGCTCTTACTTGTTGATTTATTTTCTGTTTAGCTGACAAATATGGTGCATGGTTTCCCTATAGAAGGGATTCTCATGGGTCATCCAGAAATGTCAATTACATCAGCTTCTCTTGCATGTTTAGGTGTCCAAAAGCTAGATTCAAGCAAGCCACGAAGCATTGGCAAGAGAAGTTCCTTTCTCTCGGGGCTCGATATACCTTAATAAGGGCAACGTTAAGTTCAATCCCGATCTTTAAGATGCCCTCTATAAGGCCCCAGCGAGTCATCAAAGAGTTAGAAGCCATTGAGCGCTCCTTTCTCTGGGGAGCGAAACCCAACGTCGGCCTCTCTGCAAAACTCGTTGGTCCGTGGTCAAGCAACCGAAAGCCTCAGGCGGCCTCGCCATCAGATGTTTGTCGGATTTCAATCTTACCCTATTGTCGAAATGGATTTGGAGATTTGCCTTGGAATCAAACCCGCTTTGGAAGAAAGTCCTCTACTCTATCTATGGCTAGTCCGATCAATCTTGGGACTTCTCGACGGTCTCTTCTTCCCGTTGTTCTCCAAATATCGCTAATATCATATGTTTGTTCAAGGACTCTAGGATCGCAGCACTTTTTCGACCCGATGGGCTTACATGGGTATTGGGCTCGGGCAGCAGAATCTGTTTCTGGACTGTTAGTTGGGCCGACCCAGAGCCTCTTTCATCCGTGTTCCCGCGGCCCTTCCTCATCGCAGAAAACAAAGACGCATTGGTTTGCGACTACTGGAACGTAGACCATTGGGAACCCAGATTTCGTCGCCCCTGCATGGTCTATGAGGCAGAGAAAGAGTCCATTCTCCTCCATCTACTCGATTTGTTTCTCCACTCCCAAAACCCGGATCAGGTCAGTTGGGTCCACAACTCCAATTCTTTCTGTATCAAGGCTGTTTATGAGGAAATCCAGAAAAATTCGGCCGGGCCAAAGCTGGAGTGGGCGTCTATCTTGTGGAATACTAAATTACCTCCGAAAATCACCCTGTTCGGTTGGTTGGTGGCCCTAGATGCAATTCCAACAAAGTACTTCCTTGAGAATAGAGGCTTGGCCATCCCTCTCGCCTCTGCCTTGTGTACCTTCTGTTCTTTGGCGTTTGAGGACAGTTCCCACCTCCTTCTGCTTTGCCCAAGATCAATGGCTTTTTGGCTCCACATTTTCAGATGGTGGAACATTCGAGGGTGTTTTCCGAACTCCCCTCAGTCTCCTATTACGCAATGGGGCGGCCTGATCCCGAAGAAAGCTTCGATGCACATATGGATGAAAACCTTGTTTGTTAGCTTCTGGTTCCTCTGGTTATCCCGTAATTCGGCGGTTTTTTCAGCCTCCCTGAGCCTCCGGAACTGGTACTTCTGCGAGTTCACTTATTCGCATTCTCCTTGCTCAACCTGAAGCTTACCTGCATCTATGAAGCTGACTTGCTACTCTGGAAAAGCTCTCCAACAAACTTCATTACTATCATAGTTTCGAGAAGTTAATGTTGGATCTCTATTCAGTATTATCTGATCTCTTCCTTTCTTGTCCAATCTCGGCTTTAGCCTTTCAATAAAATCAGTTTTTTGCGGATAAAAAAAAAAACTCTATGAGAGATCCAGTTAATCTGAAATAACCTTTTTTTTCAACCAACTCAATCCGGTGTTGGATCGAATAGTCTCTAATTCCGATCTGCAACCTTCAACTTGGAGACGTCTTTTTAGGCTCCGGCAACTACTCTTTACATGACAGAATGGATCAGATACCCTCTAGCATAATGTACAAAGCTGAGCTCTTTCTTTTCTGCTCTCAATTTCAATCTTGAAGTAATGTAGTTTTAATGAGTTTTGACTGCCAATTGTTTTGTTTTATTATGTTCTGGTGTTGTTGGGTTTTGTTGTTATTGTAAGTTTGGGAATTTCTCGTGGGGTTGATTATTATTGAATGATCAATATATAGTCCTGTTACACATGTAGAGATAGAGTCATAATACAATTGTTACACAAGTAGGGATATAGTCCTAATACAACTATGATTTCAACATATATTTAGAGTCTTATACATGATAAATACTACTACAGTATATAGCTAAAATGATATGTCTAACATGCCCCCGCAGTCGAAGCTGGGTGACGAAGAATGCTGAGACTGGATCTGAACTCCCCAAAAAGAACCGACGGAAGACCCTTCGTAAAGATATCTGCAAACTGGTGTGCCGATGGTATATGGAGTACACGGACCTGACCTGCGGCAACTTTCTCACGTACAAAATGTAAGTCTAGCTCGACATGTTTAGAACGCTGATGTTGTACTGGGTTACCAGACATATAGACCGAACTGATGTTATCACAAAAAAAAATAGTGGCAGTGGATAGAGGGAAATGTAACTCAAGAAGAAGGATGTGTAACCAACAAGACTCAGCAACTACGTTGGCAATGCCCCGATACTGAGCTTCAGCACTAGAACGACAAACAACAAGTTGGTGTTGGAATTCTAGGGAGCAAAGCACAGCGGAAAATAAAAAAATTTCCCTAGAATAGCCTCAGGATCCATGTAATTCCGAGTAAACCGACAAACAAAATTAAAGGAGATATTACCTCTTTCAATTTTTCAGCATGGTTCGAGACAGGGACCAACTTGCAGATCGTATATCTCATCAACGAACCGTTGGAATGCAAATCCCTCCGGTCAGATTGAAGACCAATATGTGTAGAACGTTCACCCCAAAAATCAGCAAGATCGGATCTCGGATGAACCTCCGATCGAGCTCTTTACAGTGGCTGGTCGGACAGAATCTGGGCAGAAAAATCTGGGCAGATATTTCTCTTCTTCTTGCAAACCAAGAACACTCGAAACAAATGGATTTGGTGGATTAAGTGTGAGTTGAGAAGTTTCCAAAAGGATCCGTCCTCTACCGGTATCCACACCAACAAGATATCCCAAATCGCTTGTGTGCTAGCACAAAGGAAGAACACTTCTTCCTCTCTTTCTCTCTAACTCGTTTCTCTCTCTACCCTTTGAGAACCATTCTCAACACAATGAAAAATCTTATTTTTCTTCTCTCCCTTGCATGCTTATATAACCCAACATGACCACACTTATTTTATTTCGAAAAACCCAACACTTGGACTTCCAACTTGGACAAGTGTCTCACTTAGGTTTTGCATGCTTACTATTCCTAAACATGACTCTACTAAGTCATTTCAAGCAACTCCAACTCTTGGACTTTCTTTTATGACAAGTGTTTCATTTTAGGAGTAGTGCTCATGCAAAAATACCCTCTTTGGATTTCAAAAATTCAAGAGTCATTTTTGTTTTTTAATCCTCCAACATAATCTTTATTATATTTGTAATTCGAAAAACGAGTTAATGAATAAATAAATATTATATCATATATAAATATTATTTTATTCACTTGAGGGACTTCAAAAGTCCAATTCTATTTTGGGCTCGTTGTTGTGTGCGACCCTGTAGGCTCATAACACGTGTTGGCGGTGGGCCCGAAATCCTCGTTTCGTCCACATGTCATAGTTGGCCTCTAGCAAGGCATTATGACTACCCAAACGTTTATGATTATCATTAATCCGACTTAACCTTTACCCGCTAATATGCTAACCCTTCTGTCAACGATATCTCAATCGAATATGGCATAAGGCCGTCATCCTTATTTTATTCGATCGCTGTTTCTTGATCTTAAGTAGACTGCCACTGATAACTCTTTATCAATTCGCATGACCATGCTCTTCCTACAGTCCCACTTATCAAGGGGCCCAAACGATATCTCTCATAATTCTATGAGTGACAGATCCCTTACAGTCAACCATATCTCTCACATAGACACTTATGCACCAAATCACAGCCTTTATAATTGCCCGGTTAAAGACAACGTTTAAATTGTGTCAAAGCACACAACCACCTATGTAGAAATCATGATGACTATAAGGTCAGAGGACTTAAGTCATATTACGGTACTGAGAAATACTCATGACAGTTCCCATGTAGTATTCTCATAGTGGGTCATCCAATGCCATTTCCCTAAATGACATCTATGATTTGACTTCATATCCAATATGTATGATCAGTAAAACGTAATCATCAGCCAACATCATACTAGTCTTAGTATATCAGTAAGACCAGGGATCAAGTGAATAATACTCTATTACTTCTAAGAGTTTTACTATCAGGTCCTCAACCCGATGATCTTAAGAAAGAGTATTATTCACACTATTAACATTTCACAAATGATAATAGTAGTGCCGGTGTATTGATGAAATGATAATGCCGTCCATAATCACGATTGGCCTAGGGCACAAAAACCAACACTCCCACTTGCACTAGGTCCAATCAACATTACAAGTAATGCCTATTGACCTGACATGACACTCATGTCCAAGGTGTGGAAGCGCCTTGGTTATAGGATCAGCCACATTATCATTTATAGGCACTTTGCATATCTTAGCGTTTCCTCTCTCAATGAGATGGTAATGACTTAGGATGTGTTTGGACTTCTGGTGCGATATAGGCTCCTTGGCCTGTGCTATCGCCCCATAGTTATCACAGTACATGTTTACCGAATTTGATATACTAGGGATGATTCCCAAACCGGATCCAAACACTTTCTTTAGTTTCATCCAATGCAGCTAACTACTCGTCTTCTGTTGTAGCAACCGTGTTCAGCTCCGAGCTTCTTAAGCTGAACTGACCTTCATTCAAACAAAAACACATAGCCAGACTATGATTTCAAATCATCTATGTCGGTCTGAAAGCTAGCATCTATGTAACTCTTTACAGCTAGTTCACTTTTCTGACCGCCATACAGCATAAAGGCATCCTTAGTATTTCTCAAGTACTTAAGGATCCTTTAGCTGCCGTCCAGTGACCTTCACATGGACCTGCCTGGTATCTACTCGTTGCACTTAATGCATACGAGACACTGTGTTTAGTACACAACATCGCATATAAGATAAACCCAATATCAGACGCATATGGGATTTTACTCATGCGGTCCCGCTCATCAAGTGTCATAAGACACTGAGTCTTGCTGAGACTAATGCCATGGGACATTGGCAAAAACCCTCTTTTAGAGTCTTGCATACTAAATCTTGACAACACCTTGTCAATGTAAGTGCTCTGACTTAGGTCCAGAAGCTTTCTAGATCTATCTCCATAGATTTTGATACCTAATACATAGGCAGCTTCGCCTAGGTCCTTCATTGAAAAACATTGCCCTAGATAGGGATGTCATTTTCAATGACCAGTATGTCATCTACATACATCACTAAAAATACGATCTCGCTCCCACTAATCTTCTTGTACAGACAAGGCCCATCTTTGTACTTGATGAAGTCAAACCCTTTGACTTATTCATCAAAACAAAGATTCCTACTTTGACGAGCCTGCTTTAATCCATGAATGGATTTCTGCAGCTAGTCAATGGTCTATTGATAGGATGTGGATTCGACTTAATCCACACCTATCACGTGATTAATCTCTGAAGTGAGAAACTCATATCTGATAGGGGATTGACGTGTCCTATCAGACCTCCTTTGTACTTGTGGTACAACCTTTGGCACTACATTCTCTTGTTCATGTACTTGAGTAACCATTTTAGGCACAACGCTACTTTGTGGGGTTGTAACTTTTTTAAGTTCAACAATCCTCCCACTGTTTCCTTTGGAAATAAACTCTCTTTCCAAAATACTCCACCCCGAGCAAAAAACACTTTGTTCTCCGTAGCGTTGTCGAAGTAATATCCTTTAGTTTCCTTAGGATATCCTACAAAGAGGAACTACTCTGATTTGGGGCTAACTTATTCGTCATTAGACGCTTCACATAAGTTACACATCCCCATATCTTTAGAAAAGACAAATCAGGAACCTTTCCTGTCCATATCTCATATGGTGTCTTATCAACTGCCTTTGGTGGTACTCTGTTCAAGACGAATGTAGTAGTTTCCAGAGCATATCTCCAAAATGAGATTTGGAGATCAATGTTACTCATCATAGACCGAACCATAACTAATAGGGTTCGATTCCTCCATTCAGCCACACCATTCCATAATGGTGTTCTTGGGGAGTTGGTTGAGAAATGATCCCACAATATTTCAGATGATCTACTAACTCTTGGCTCAAATATTCACTACTTCGATCATCTCGTAGTGCCTTAATATTTTGACCAAGTTGATTTAGTACTTCATTCTTGAAAATTTTGAACCTTCCAAAAATTCCGATTTGTTATGAAGTACCAAAATCCTCCTTTAGCAGCTGTACTTAAAGGACCACATACATCCGAATGTATAATTCCCAATAAACCACTAGTTGCCTCACCGTTTCAAAAAGGTGTCTTTGTCATCTTGTCCATTAAATAAGATTCGCACGTTTCAAATGATTCATAAAAGAATCCAAAAGTCCATGGAATTGGAGTTTTGATACGCGTTTCTTATTTACATGAATCAAGCGACAGTGCTAAAGGAATATAGGGTTTGTCTCATTAGACTTAAACCCTCTTGTATCAATGTTATAGAGGGACTTCTCATTAGAGTCTTCTATGTTCAAAACATAAAGACTTCTAACTCGAGAAGCATTTGCATGATGAACGTTATCATGAGAAAGACTACAATTACTATTCTCAATAGCAAACTTATAGTCTTCTTTTTCCAAACACGAAATGGAGACGATACTCCTACAGAACGTAGGTACATGATAACATTGTTCAAAATGCAAAACAAGCCCACTAGGCAAGGTCAACTCGTATGTCCCCACAGCTAAGGCAATGACTCCATGGTCATACCCAACTCGTAGGTCCACCACGCCTTCCTTCAATGCCCTCTTACTTTTGAGTCCCTGAAGAGCTGGGTACACTACCCTTGTTCTTCTTCAGATCATCTTTATATTTCTTGCAGTTCCTCTTCCAATGACCAACCTCATTGCAGTAATGGCAAACCGAGTCTTTTGGGGCTGGAAATTGAGTGTACTCGGGTCTTGGCTTTGACATGGGCCTTAAACCCACAGGAGCCACAAGACCCTTTCCTTTCCCTACCCATTTCCTTTTGTACTCGGTTCCTCTCTTAACCATCAGAACATCCTTGGTATTACCTTGGATGTTCTTCTCAGTAGTTTGAAGCATCCCATGCAACTCTGAGATGGTCTTGACCATGTTGTGCATATAGAAGTTCATAATGAAACCATGAAATTCATCAGGAAGTGACTGGAGGAGAATATCTGTAGCCAATTCCGGTTCTAACTTGAAACCGAGTCTCTCAAGATGCTCAATAAAACCCTTCATCTTAAGCACATGAGGGCTAACACCCTTCCCAGCATGCATCTTGCATGACATGAGGTTCTTGACAGTATTGAACCTTTCAATCCTGGCCTTCTCTTGGAACATTTCCTTGAGTTGAACCATCATGTCATACGCATCCTCTTCCATCATCTGCTTCTGGAGATCAGCCTCCATGGAACCAAGCATTATACAAGTGACATCAACAGAGTCATTAAAATGCTTGGTCCAACCATCTCTAATGGATTTCGAAGCATTCGAAGCTGGTTCCTCAGGAACTGGCACATCCAGGATATACTCTTTTCTTTCCTGCCTGAGAACAATTCTCAGGTTTCTGGCCCAATCCAGAAAATTTGTCCCATTGAGCTTATCCTTCTCAAGGATCGATCGTATCGATAAATTATGTGAATTGTTTGAAGACATGATCTACAACAGATAGATATGAAAAGTCATTAATACGGAAATAAAACAATCAACCCTTTGTTGTATCTTCAGGATACATTAAAAGCCAAGATCCATATTGAATTCCACTTAGAGTAAGCGTTGGCTTAATCGCCCCAAGTAGAATTAATTAGGTAGGTAACTCTTTACCAATTGCATCACTATGCAACTCTTGGATAGAATAAACACATCATATGTGTTGGCACAAATTCTATCTGATGCCCTAGGTCCAAAACCTTTTTATAAAACCTATAAAAGTTCAACCATATCCGGATATGAAACCTCACCTACTATGCGCACCACGCTTTGGCATAACCTACACATAGCAACCAAAATTTCACTCCATACTATCAAACTTAAACGATTATGTGCACCACGCTGTAGCTTAACCTACACATATCAATTTAAGGTTTGATCCATCTAACTTTAGACAATTGTGTGCACCACGCTTTGGCATAACGTACACACAACGTTCTAAGGATGGATAAGTGCTTAATCCATCCCATCTAGCTTAGAGGACTATGTGCACCACGCTTTGGCATAACCTACACATAGGTCTAAGGTTCGATAGGTGGACCAATATGGAAGGCATCACACCGACTTAATATTTAGTTTAGGGTTGATTTTTCCTTATTGTATCATTTACAAAAGGTTCGTTGTATCACATACAAACGGTCTAAGCACTTTAACAACAAATAAGTCATGCAATACCATGCATAAGCATAAAAGTAAACGTGTCACAACATAGCCCATTACTAAGTTGGTCTTCATAAGCCCATATGAAGACCAAAGGTCAATCCTAGGGGTGAAACAAAAACAAGCCTCCAAGAGAACTCTTCATCTTGAACCTCCGTCTTTGAGTTCCACCTCCCACTTTCCTTTTTGACCTTCCTTCAAAAAATTGCTTCTACTTGAAAAACACGGTCTTGGGTTTCTCTTGTTACAAAGAACTTATTACAATAAAATAACGACACACAGGCCGTATTTAAATTACAAACCCAAATAAAATTAAAGCAAGAAAAATGGTCGGGATGGGCTATGCTATGCACCATGCATCAAGCAACACACCATCAAGTAAAAAATTTATTCAATGATAATTGTAGCGCCTCTAACGGGGTGAAGGGGTTCAGAGAATTTTTCACTAAGGCATTTGAATTGCCAAAGAAAAACCTCATTGGAATTAATCCAACCATTGGATTTTATGATATTCGAACTTGTTTTAAAACAACTCGAATAACCACAATTCCATTAACAAATCACAATCATATTGTGAATTAAACCATATGTTCATAACATAGTATTACAAAGTATTAGTGCCCCCAAAAGGATGCCGTCATCACTTGAACTAGGATGATACTAGCACTTATGCATGCATGCTACTAGCACTTGCAAAATATGCTACTAGTACTTATGCATGCGTGCTACTACCACCTTCAACATTTCATAATCACATTATGAAATCAATTATCCATTCTCAATATATTATTTATACAGTTCATAACCGTGCACCCCATTAGAAAAACTAATTTGCATAATCATAGTTCACAACTATAACACATGTTGTATAATCCTATTATCCAACATGCCTAAATCATGCAAATTCAGCCTACAATCAAACATGCAACAACAAAAACCTCTTAAACACGAAATCTCAAACAACAACCAAGCATGCATGGTCGGTTTAAACGAGTTACAAGAGGCTCTGATACCACTGTTGGAATTCTAGGGAGCAAAGCACAGCGGAAAATAAAACTTTTCCCTAGAATAGCCTCAGGATCCATGTAATTCCCAGTAAACCGACAAACAAAGTTAAAGGAGAGATTACCTCTTTCAATTTTTCAGCTTGGTTCGAGACAGGGACCAACTTGCAGATCGTATATCTCAGCAACGAACCGTTAGAATGCAAATCCCTCCGGTTAGATTGAAGACCAATATGTTCAGAACGAAAAATCAGCACGATCGGACCTCGGATAAACCTCCGATCGAGCTTTTTACAGTGGCTGGTCGGACAGAATCTGGGCAGAAAAATCTGGGCAGATTTTTCTCTTCTTCTTGCAAACCAAAAACACTCGAAACAAATGAATTTGGTGGATTAAGTGTGAGTTGAGACGTTTCCAAAAGGATCCGTCCTCTACCGGTATCCACACCAACAAGATATCCCAAATCGCTTGTGTGCTAGCACAAAGGAAGAACACTTCTTCCTCTCTCTCTAACTCGTTTCTCTCTTTACCCTTTGAGAACCATTCTCAACACAATGAAAAATCTTATTTTTCTTCTCTCCCTTGCATGCTTATATAACCCAACATGACCACACTTATTTTATTTCGAAAAACCCAACACTTGGACTTCCAACTTGGACAAGTGTCTCACTTAGGTTTTGCATGCTTACTATTCCTAAAAATGACTCCACTAAGTCATTTCAAGCAAGTCCAACTCTTGGACTTTCTTTTATGACAAGTGTCTCATTTTAGGAGTAGTGCTCATGCAAAAATACCCTCTTTGGATTTCAAAAATTCAAGACTCATTTTTGCATTTTAATCGCCCAACATAATCTTTATTATATTGGTAATTCGAAAAACGAGTTAATGAATAAATAAATGTTATATCATATATAATATATTATTTTATTCACTTGAGCGACTTCAAAAGTCCAATTCGATTTTGGGCTCGTTGTTGTGTGCGACCCTGTAGGCTCATAACACGTTTTGGCAGTGGGCCCGAAATCCTCGTTTCGTCTACATGTCATAGTTGGCCTCTAGCAAGGCATTATGACTACCCAAACGTTTATGATGATCGTTAATCCGACTTAACCTTTACCCGCTAATATGCTAACCCTTCTGTCAACGATATCTCGATCGAATAAGGCATAGGGCCGTCATCCTTATTCTATTCGATCGCTGTTTCTTGATCTTAAGTAGACTGCCAGTGATAACTCTTTATCAATTCGCATGGCCATGCTCTTCCTGCAGTCCCACTAATCAAGGGGCTCAAACGATATCTCTCATAATTCTATGAGTGACAGATCCCTTACAATCAACCATATCTCTCACATAGACACTTATGCACCCAATCACAACCTTTATAATTGCACTGTTAAAGACAACGTTTAACTGTGTCAAAGCACACAGCCACCTATGTAGAAATCATGATGACTATAAGGTCAGAGGACTTAAGTCATATTACGGTACTGAGAAATACTCATGACAGTTCCTATGTAGTATTCTCATAGTGGGTCATCCAATGCCATTTCCCTAAATGACATCTATGATTTGACTTCATATCCAATATGTATGATCAGTAAAACGTAATCATCAGCCAACATCAAACTAGTCTTAGTATATCAGTAAGACCAGGGATCAAGTGAATAATACTATATTACTTCTAAGAGTTTTACTATCAGGTCCTCAACCCGATGATCTTAAGGAAGAGTATTATTCACACTATTAATATTTCACAAATGATAATAGTAGTGTCGGTGTATTAATGAAATGATAATGTCGTCCATATTCACGATTGGCCTAGGGCACAAAACCAACAGTTTGCGCTTGGACGACCAAGAAACAAGATTAGGACCGAGAAATAAACAATAATCGAAGTAGACCGACGTGTGGTAGGACAGCCTGCCCAGTCAGCATCAGAATATGCAACAAGAGAGAGAGAGTAGGAGAGGGGCGAAGGGTGAGGCCATATGAGAGAGTACCCTGTATGTAGCGAATGATACGCTTAAGGGCATCAAAATGACGGTCATGGGGATCATGCATAAACAAACATATCTGCTGAACATCAGATGATATGTCAATGCGAGTAAAAGTGAGGTATTGAAGAGCACCTGCTAGGCTGCGATAGAGTGAAGGATCAGAGACTGGGGGCGGAGGAGGAGGAGAGTTTGGATTTAGTGTCGACGGGTGTGAGACACAGATTGCAGGAGGACATGTTGGCTCTAGCAAGGATTTCACGGGTGAATTTTTCTTGAAAAAGAAGGAGGCCAGAGGAGATACGAGTGACATATATGCCGAGAAAATAGTGAAGAGGACCAAGGTTGATCATAGCAAACTTCGAGCTTAGGCTAGAGGTGATGGTTGAGAGAAGAGTCGGGGAAGATGCAGTTAGAAGGATATCATCAACATAAAGAAGAAGAAATACAGTAAGAGAACCATGACGGTAGATAAAGAGGGAGGTATCAGCTTGACTGCTAACAAAACCGATGGAGAGAAGGTAGGAGAACGGGAGTGTCAGAGACCGGATAAGAGTAAACAAGGGGGGAAATGTCATCGGAGGGTGAGTGAAGGAAGTCATAAGAGGTGGACGGTTCATGTGAGTGGTGAGAGGAATATGGAAAGATAGATTCATCAAAAATGACATGATGGGAGATGATGATCTTGCCAGTGGAGAGGTCAAGACATCGATAACCACGATGGTTAGATGGGTAACCGAGGAAAACGCAAGCACTGGAGCGGGGAGCAAGCTTGTGGGGGCTCTTGGAAGAGAGATTAGGACAACACAAGCACCCAAAAACACGAAGATGATTCAATGCAGGAAAGGTATGGAAAAGAGCTTCGAACGGAGTTCGGAAACAGAGATTCTTAGTAGGGAGAAGATTAAGAATGTGAATGACCATGTTTATACTTTCGACCCAAAATGATGGTGGTAGATGAGCTTGAAAGAGAAGAGATCGGACTATGTTATTGGTGGTGCGAATCATGCGTTCTGCCTTACCGTTTTTTTTGAGATGTGTGAGGACAAGAAAACCGAAAAATTATTCTATGAGAGAGAAGGAAGTTATGAAAAGGTTTGTTGTCAAGTTCACGACCGTAATCACATTGAACAGATTGAATAGAGAGACCAAACTGTGTGCGGACATAAGTGTGAAAGTGAATGAATAAAGGGAACGCTTCAGACTTAGACCGTAGAGGAAAAACCCATAAGAAATGTGAGAAGTCATCTCACAACAATAAGTAATACTTAAATCCACTAGGGCTAACAATTGGCGATGTCCAAAAATCAGAATGAATAGTTTCAAATAAATGAGTAGTGCGAGAAATAGAAGGAGAAAACAGAAGGCGTACATGCTTGCCTAATTGACATGCATGACAAATAGATTCAGAAGATCCTTATTACATGAAATAAAATTCCTAGAACAAAGAAATCTAAATATTTGTTTGTCGGGATGCCCAAGACGACGATGCCAAATGGTAGGGGAGACTGTAGTGGATAGCATGAGAGAAGTTGATGGAGATAGAGTGGAGGTGGAAACGGGGTAGAGGTCTCCGTTGCTATCACATCAGAGAAGAGAACTCCTGGTCAGAAGATCCTTCACAGAAAATCCATAAGGATCAAATTCAACAGAGCAATTATTGTCACGAGTAAATTTACGAACTGAAATAAGATTTTTGACAATGTTTGGAGTAACAAGAATGTCATGCAAAGCCAAATTTTTATGAGATGTGGGAATAGAATAACGACCGGTAAAATGAACGGGTAAAACATCACCATTAACAACAATCATCTAGCTAGAATTCGTACACGTAATAACATGAGAAAGCGTACCTGAATGAGAAGCATTGTGTGATGTTGCCCCGATGTCCATATACCAACCTTCATCCGGCTGCTGAAGTGTCATGTTCGAGAAAAGGCGAGTCAGATCAGTGGGTTGAGTTTCTGAAATTGGGGCAGTGGATCGGGCTGCAAAAGGTGCACTGGTATAGCCAGAACTTGGGTCTTGGACTGCTGATCAGTGGTGGGCTGCTGATCCAAGTGACATAACAGATGAAGGTGAGCCTTGAGAAGGAGGCCAGACGATGTGTAGAAGGAGTCGTGAAGTGGAGCCTGCGCTGAATCTAGGGCACGAAACTACTGCTGAAGCTCTGTGGTCTGCTGCTGAAGCTCCAGGAGGAGCTGCTGTGGATGCTGAATAGGCTGTTCAGAACTCGATTGCCGGAGGAAGGAGCAATTGGAGGCCGATTGCTACTGGAGAGAACCACCGAACGCCAGGAATGCCGAGGAGTTGTCCGCCGTCAGGAATTGATGTCGAGAAGATGAGCGATTCTCGTAAGAGTGATTTGGCGCTGCACCGAGCAATCCTTGATGACCAAAAATGCGAGAAATATAATCAAAACCACGACCACCATAGTTGTTGTAGCCGCGACCTGGGTTGCGTCCCCTTCCTCGGAAACGTCCTCTGCCAGAGGTATGTGATTGAGGGTAGGAATGGTTTTGTTGATTGTGATTACGATAGATCGAATTTGGGGAGTTACAGGTGTAAAGCACAGATTGGGAGTCAGGTAATTGGTTGTGATGATTTTCAGCCAGTAGGAGCATTGATCGAACTGTGACAATTGTGGGAAAGGGAACCCGATGTTGAATGACTTCGACAATACTGCTCAACGACTCTGGAAGTCCGTGTAAGGTTTGGAGGATCAGCTCTTGATCTGATATGGGCTAATCAACATCTTAGAGAGAATCATAGAGAACTTTAAACCTTTGACAATATTCAAAAACATTCAGAGATCCTTTGCGAAGTGATCGTAACTATTGTTGGAGTTGCAATGCCCTTGCCATCTTGTTGTCCCTAAAGAGTGATACAATGGAGTTCCACATTTCATATGCACTGGCATTAGGTTTGAAAACATCAGACAGCAAATCAGGGTGGACTGTGGCATATGACCATGTCACAACTAAGTCATCGAGATGCAACCACAAAGAGTCAGGTGTTGTCGGAGGCGAATCACTGATATGCTGAAGCGTTTGATAACTGGCGCACAGTTTGCGGAACATCTCTCTCCATTGCTTGTAATGGGGATCATTGGTAGCTAGCTTAAGAGGGACAAAGTTGCTAGCATTCGTTACACTATATGCAGGATGAAATGATGAGTTTGATGCGGAGGGGGGAGGGGGAGGACCCGTGTTTGAGGTATCAGATTCTGTATCTTCTGAAACTATGGTGATGATATGAAAAATGGCTGCCGGTTATAGTTGTGTGGATGATTGTTATAAGGAGAAGTAGAAAGGTAGAAGATGCAGGTATAAAGGAAATGATATAGTATGGAGTGTAACAGGGAGAACAAGATGTACAAAAGCAAAATATAGAACATGGCAGAGGCAGAATCGTAGGTAGAGAACGCAAGACCAGGAGGTAACATGAAGAAGAGAAGAAGGAGGCGGCGGCTCTGATACATGTAAGTTTGGGAATTTCCTGTGGAGTTAATTATCATTGAATTATCAATATATAGTCCCGTTACACATGTAGAGATAGAGTCATAATACAACTGTTACACAAGTAGGGATAGAGTCCTAATACAACTATGATTACAACATATATCTAGAGTCTTATACACGATGAATACTATTGCAGTATATAGCTAAAATGATACGTCAAACAGTTATGTTGTTTGTGATTATGTTTTGTTGGTTCTTCTGGGATTTGAATTGCAAACGCAACCTTTTTTGTATTTAGAGGTTGCCTCCTATCTTTTCCATTCCCCCTGTTTTTGGGAGTCATGGATATCAATCAAAACCATCGATTAAAAAATCTCCCTAGGGTATGTGATCTGAACTTATTATTCGATTCCTACTTAACGGCTGATACACATGTCAAGCTCCCATTTCGCATGTAAAAATCGTAGGACATCAATCATATCCTCAAGAGTTAAGTTAAAGAATATAAGGATTGTATCTTTATAACAATGAACCTAACTCTTCACTACTAGATAGTTTTTTGGGAAAATGTGAACGTTATCGACTACAGCACTAGTCGAGTCGTGTGGTTAGAATGAATTCGTGCTTGAGGTCCTGAAAAGGGAAGAAGGTGCATGGAGAGGATGTATTCCTTACTTAGATAAGGATATAATATCTATCTACTTCAGAAGACATTCTCATTCCTAGATATCCGGTGTTGATCATTTTTTTTATCAATGAAATATACTAATTTTATTCAACCCTAATAAATCCCGAGGGAATTAAAAAAAGGGAAGAAGATAAAGAAGAGAGAGACGAGACAAAGAAGGGAACTAAAGCCACCAGGGATTAGGGAGGTTCGAAAATCTTGAGAGCTTCAACGTCGCCATGAGAGCAGTAGAAACCCAGGGACTTGCAAAGCACCGAAGATCTCTTGGCCTCAGATTTCTTGCGAAGGGAGCGAGACGGGCTAACATCCTTTAGGGAAAAACCCTTCAAACGGGAAACAGATTTAGAAAAGGCAAACTGGGCTGGCCTGGGTTTAGAAAAGGCAGCAACCAACGGGCTACTCTGATCCAAACCTAAACGAGGGCTCAGATCCTCCACAGAAAGCCCAAGGTGAGAAGGCCCACCAAATGAAGAAGTAGCATGCGAGGGTCTTGAAGAGTCAAGCGACTTGGAAACCTCACACCACCGACAATCATTGGGAGCACGCGTAGAATCTGAGACGACTTCGTCCGTTACCGAGGGCGCGGGCTTGGGAAGAGAGATTGGCGACTCAATATCACCGGTGTGCTGCGCATTGATGAAGGCTTGAGCGTTTCCTGAGCTGACAGACGCCTAGACGTCGCTAGGGTTCCAGAAAAAGAAGACCGGAGCAAAATTAGATCCGACAGGATCCATGGTGCCATCAGAGGAGAACGGCGAGGGGCAGAGGTCAGCCATGGAGCCACCAGAAGCAAGCGAACTTCCCTCCGTCTGCGTGGCTTCAGAAGAGGATCGATTAGATCGAGAGTAAACATGTGAGGAACCACCCCTGGGGATCCTGAATTCACCCTCTTCGAAAGCGGTCCGATCCTCCGAGGCCTCGTTCGGGAGATGGGGAATGGAGAGCGAGTCCACCTCAACAATACGCGTGGAGTAGAACTTCTCATCCAACCACAATTCAACTGAGAAGTTCACCAGATCCAAATGACTAGAATGGAGAAGAGCAAAAGCAGAGTCCAGTCGATCCAGAGAGGTTGAGCTCGGGTGAACAAAAATGGGAGTCCCAATTGTACCGGTAAGGTTGCGGATGGAGTCCACCGACTATCCCGAGAAGGGGATTCCAGAGATGGAAACCTAAAGGAAGCGACCTCCGGTAGCAACCGTGTCCATCGCAAAGAAAAGAGAGAGGAAGTTGCGACGAATCCCAAACCAGTCATCCGAACTGAGGGAGCTAAAGGACTCCAAGGTTGAGAAGGAGATGAGGAATGTACCGGCATCAACTCTCTCAGACGAAGGCCCTCGGATAGACCAGTCTGAACATCGTCAGAGCTTCTGCAAGGAGACACCACTCCAATAAGGCTACGGGAGAGGATGTCAGTCCACTCTGGATTCAGAACACCGGTGCAGGCAAAGGGAGATCGAGGATGACAAGAGGCGGGAAGAGAAATCAAGGTGCCTCGAATCACATACTTGAAAGAGGGGCGAGCCGGGAGAGACGCCGGCGAGGAAGACGTCGATTTCTGAGGAGGGTCGCGAGGCGGGGCTCGAGTCGGACCAACTGAAAAATCAACAATCAGGCGTTCTGCACCCACGAGCTTACGATGCATCTTAAGAACAGATGATGTAGCAGATGCCACATCGGAGAAGAAGACAAAACCAAAGCGTTTCCCAGAGGAGTTAAGCTTGGACGGGAGAAAAGCTCGGTTAAGAGAACCAAGGCCTGCGAAAAGCTCGAACAGATTGTCTTGAGTAAAATCAAGAGGAAGATTGCAGACAAACACTTTAGAGGTGGGGGAGGAGGTTGGAGGAGAGGAGAAGGGTAGGGGAGGGTCGGGAGGCTTCGCAGATGCAGAGGACATTCTTTCTTGTTTTAATATTATTGCTCATGGTGTTGATCATAGTATTCCAATAGCCACCTACCCGATAGTAAAGGAAATTGATCATCTCCTAACACGAGACAACCTCTTTCAATCCCCAAACTGCAACTACAACATACTTTAGCTATGTATCTTGGTTTGCAGCTTCATCCAAGACTTCGTCTCGCCTTACTGCAGTGACTAAGAAACTATATTTCCTCAAATTCTGAACTTGTCTTGAGCAAAGTTGGAGAGTGTGGATTCCACTTAGAAAAGGAACAGATACATCATATCATTATCAGTAAACCATGTGTTCGTTATCATGATTCTTATTTGCTCCTTGTCTTTGTCATCTAATCACCAACAATAAGTTAGAGAACATGTAGTTAATTAAGTTCAAGGGTAAACTATAAATACCTACCCCAAACTTGTAGCGTTTAACTGATATGTACCCTAAAGTTTTTTTTTAACTGATACCTACTCAGATGTTTAGTTATATAACTAATACCTACCATAAAGTTTTTTTTTAACCGATAACTACTCAGATGTTTAGCTAAAATGACGAAAATACCCTCAACTACATTTTAGTAATTATTTAAAAAAATAATTAAAAAATCACTTTTATTAGGTATATATATGAACATATTAAATCACTTCAGTTTTATTTTTTAAAAAAATTATTTAAAAAATCATTGAGGGCATTTTCGTCATTTTAACTGTCTGATTGTGCTAACAGTTAATAACTAAACATCTGAGTAGGTATCAGTTACAAAAAAAACTTTAGGGTAGGTATCAGTTAAACGCTACAAGTTTGGGGTAGGTATTTGTAGTTTACCCTTAGTTCAATGAACCCAAGTTTTACGTATTAGGCCCGGTCTCTCGCTAGAGGACAAACTAATAATATTTGTGCTCCATATATCATGCAGAAAAAATAAACATGTCTCTACTAATCAACTGACAAGAATGAATGGCCTACCTCAGGTGGTGATGCTCAACAATGACCAAACATGCCACGATACCAAGCTTTTATTTGATTCTCGACAGTCACATGGCCATAAGTCCTACAAACACAAAGTAGGAGCAATCACCACCTCCGTTGAGAAGGAGAAAAAGGAAACACAATGTTGGAGTGAAACTGTCTCTTGACTTCTCTCTCTAGAACTCTCTGCCTTCTCTCTTTTCTGAACCTACCCCCTTCTTCTTCATTTCTGTGGCCGACGGTGGCCACTGTGGCTCCGGCCATGGAAGCCACCGCTGGTTGCACTGGTTTAACACCTGTCTTTCCCTTGCTTTTCCCTCTCTCTTCTTACCCTTTGCCTCCTTTCTGTTTCGTGGTTCCGTTTCTCTACCGTCCCTCTTTAGATTCAGCTTCCTTGGGACCAGATTCATACTCTTCGGTGCCGGATCTGACCTCCCCGCGACCTCCTCCCTTAGATCTACTTTTGGACGTCGGGTGTTGGTTGGGTAGTACCTAACCCTTTTCTTCTCTTTCTTCACCTTGTTCTCGGCCATTTGTGGTGGTCTGGGCTTCAACGGACCGAGTTGGTTTCCGTTGAAGGGTTTAGCCAGGTTAGGCTTTGGTGGGAAGTTTGGGTTTGATTCTAGTCGGGTTGTTTCCTCGCTTCACCTGTCTCGTTCTTGTTTTGATTTGGGTCTCGGTGACCTTTTTGCTGGGGTTCGGGAGTTTTCCTCTCAGGTATGGTTCCACTCCCATTTCCTCCTCGTTTTCTCTGCGAGATTTCGGACTGGCCGTGTTTCGGTGTTGGCCGGCGGCCTTAAGTCCTGTTTGGGGGATTGGGTTGCTGGGACTTGCCCTGTTTCGCTGGTTTCTCTTTTCTAGTGACTGGGGGTTCTTCCTTTTGCTCGGTATCTTCATGATACTGTTCCTTCTCTTCTTGAACTCCTCCTTGTGTTGGCTGGAGGAGGGTTACCTCTCTGGTAACGAAGGGCCGAGTAATTGGTTGTTCTTCTGTTTTGGTGGAGCTCTCGTTCGGTGTGGTTCGCGTGGGTGTGGTCGGAGGTGTGGGGTTTGGTGGCCGTTGCGTCGCTGGACTTTGCTGTGAAGACTTGGGTAGCTGTCTCTCTCTCTCTGGCTGGTGTGCGGCTCGACGTCTGGTGCTGGGTACTACGAGCGTGCGGCTCGAGATCTAACGTTTACTCGTGTTCCGGTCTGGTTTCAGAGTAACACTTGGTGTGTGCGGGGCTCGAGGCTTAGGAGATGTTTCTAGGTTTAGTTTGTTTCTGATTTGGGCCTTGTTGTCCTTGTTAGGCCTTGGTGCCTTTGTTTTGGGCTTTGTAGGGCTCTAGGTTTGCCGGTTTGTTTTGTTGTTTTCTTGAGTAAGTGTAGTTTGTTGACTCGAGTATGGTTGTTCTTAAAGTTAGACAAATCAGGGTATTAGACCTAAGTTGTAGTTGGTTGTTTGTTTTCACCCCTTGTTGGGTGTATGTTATGGTTTGTACTGAGGGCTATGCTCTTGTCCTTCAGTTACACTTTGTAACTGTTGGATTTATAAAAAAAAATTGCTGATAAAAAAAAAATAAAAAAATAAATAACATGTGCTTCTGCCCATAGCTAGTAACTCTATATAAACCACATATTGCCTCAGCTATTAGCACAACACAATAGCCTTCTCACAAATCAATTCTTCAATACCACGGTTTTCTCAAGTAGTTGCAACTATGATTACCCCCAAAAGACTGATCAAATTGGCAAGGAAGTGGCAGAAACTAGCTGCTACCAAGCGCCTCAGGATCTCATTTCCAAGAAGCGACTTGGGCCTTGGTTCCTTTGTTGCTAGTAAAGGCCATTTTGTAGTGTACACGGCTGATCAAAAAAGGTTCATGGTTCCATTGGAGCTTTTGAGCAAAGACTTATTCGTGGAGCTGAGGCGATTGTGTTTGTGTAAGAACAACTATGAGAGTAGGCATGGTGGGAGTTGATTATGCAAGATCGAGTATAATGTGACTGAAGATAGGTTTGTATACAACGAATCTATCGGGTTTAATTGAAACAGATTCGTCTAGTGTCACTTTGAGTCTTTGAGAGAGGCCGAAGATGGAAGAGAGAAGAAATTGCATCTAGTTTCAAATTTATTGTGGTTAAAGAGAGAAACTCGGATAGAAAAAAGAGAAAAACATTTATTTTTTTCAACTATAAGATTGTACTTACGCTCATAATAAACTCTACCGTGGGTGCTCTAACACATGCTATATTGCTTGGGTGAGACGTGATTTTTGTGCTATTTGTTTGTGTGAACATAAAAGCGACTTAACAAATAAGGTCGAGCAAGATGTGTTTGGTTGGAACGAACAACTCGAGATCAGACAGAAGTCTAACTAATTCATGCGTTAGGACGTCACGTGCCACAATTGGGATAAAACACTATTCATCTACCCAATCAGGGTTAATTACCTTTTGGGAAAATATCATATTGGTACCCTTAACTATACGTTTTTAACACATTGGTACCCTTAACTAATTTAATCACTAAAAAGGTACCTTAAGTTTCCAATCAGTAACACTTTAGTGTTTTCCGTCCATTTTTGGACGGAAAATGGTCATGGTGGTGGAGGTGAAGGTTGGGGAAGAAACAAAATGAAGGAGAAACAGAATGAAGGAGGCGTATGTATGAAATAAAATGGGGGAGATGAAAGTTGCGTAGAAGAAATAAGGTAAAAGAATAATTAGGGTTTGAACTTAGAGGGGTATTTTTGTCATTTTTTGAAAGTTTAAGGTCATGTGCATTGCACATGACCATTTTCCGTCCAAACATGGACGGAAAACACTAACGTGTTACTGATTGGAAACTTAAGGTACCTTTGTAGTGATTAAATTAGTTAAGGGTACCAATGTGTTAGAAACGTATAGTCAAGGGTACCAATCTGATATTTTCCCTTACCTTTTTTATCCATTTTTTATTGGTAATATACCTTTTGTACCCCCCTACGTTTTGTAACGTTCAATAACAGTTCTTCCGTTTCGGTAGCTGTCATTTAGTACCCTTTTATTAATTAGTCACATATCATTTAATACCCCTTACATATTAGTAACAGAACATTTAATACCCTTTATGAATTGGTCACTGATCATCAAAATGACATAAACTTGACCAATTTTTTTCTAGAACGTTACCGATACAT
This sequence comes from Erodium maritimum, assembly GCA_963921825.1. NCBI lineage: Eukaryota > Viridiplantae > Streptophyta > Magnoliopsida > Geraniales > Geraniaceae > Erodium > Erodium maritimum. The sequence continues at coordinate 23,579,244 of OY997594.1, forward strand.
CTAAGTACTAATTAAATATTACGAATAGAAAACAATTACTAAAGATAATTAATCCACCCAATTAATGCAGCCTAAGCAATTCCTATTGTTTAATAATTTTTATTATATCATTTATATTTCTTCTTCTAGTTCACCATTTAAAAAAGTTGTTTTTACATCTATTTGATGTATTTCAAGCCTTTAAGTGACGCGATTGCGATGAGCATTCTGATGGACGTTATCCTTGTCACAAGTGAGTAGGTATCAAAATAATCCAACCCTTCCTTTTTTCTGAATCCTTTGACCACAAGTCTAGCCTTGTGTTTGTCTATGGATCCATCAGTTTTCAGTTTCTTTTTGAAAACCCACTTGTATCCCAATGGTTTTATACTGGGGGGAAGTTCCACTAACTCCCATGTGTGGTTTTGAAGAATAGATTATATTTCATTGTATACTGCTTCTTTCCAATAAAAGGCATCTGGTGAAGACATTGCTTGTGAGTAAGTTTGTGGCTCATCTTCCACCAATAGTGACTCAAAGTTGGGTCCAAAGGAATTCGCTTTCCTTGCCCTTTTACTACGCCTCGGTTCTTCCATGATATGTTCCTCATGGCTGGATTGACCTTCCGGTTCCTCAATGTCCTGTGGTCGCTTTTGAGGAGTTGATTCCTTTTGCTCTTTCCGAGGATAGATGTGTTCAAAGAATGTAGCAATCCTAGATTCGATTATGGTATCTACATGGATATCTGGGATATCAGATTTTTATACCATAAACCTATATGCACTACTATTGTATGCATACCCAATGAATATGCAATCAATAGTTTTTGGTCCTATTTTGACCTTTTTAGGCTTAGGTACTTCCACCTTGGCCAAGCACCCTCACACTTTCAAGTATTTGTAGGATGGAGGTGTTCCTTTCCATTGCTCGTATGGAGACTTAAGCAATTTCTTACGAGGCATCTTGTTGAGAATGTATTTTGCCGAGAGTAAGGCTTCTCCCCATAGGTTATCTGGTAAACCAGAACTTATTAAGAGAGCATTCATCATTTCCTTGAGTGTTCGGTTTTTGCGTTCTACAATTCCGTTGGACTGAGGTGAATATGGTGCTGTAGTTTGGTGTATAATACCATTTTGAGCACAAAAAATTTCAAAGGGATATTCATATTCTCCTCCTCGGTCGCTTCTTAAAGCTTTATTGTCTTGCTTAGTTTATTTTCAACTTTAGCTTTGTAAAGTTTGAAGGTTTCAAAAGCTTCATCTTTACTCCTCAATAGGTACACATGATAATACCGTGTACACTCATCAATAAAGGTAATGAAGTACCTTTTCCACCTCTTGTTTGACACAATTTCAGATTTCAAATATTTGTATGTACTAAGTCAAGAGGTTCGACGTTCGTTCCAATCGAGTGAAAGGATGATCTTGTCATTTTTTCTTCAACACAAACTTGACATTTTTATTTTGGATTAATCCTAAATTTAGGAATTGCATCCAAGGAAATTAAACGACGAATTGTATCAAAGTTAACGTGACCTAGTCTAGCATTCCATGTATTAGAGGACTCAACGATATACACAGAAGAATCCACTTTATTATTATTATTTACAATAGTTGGTACAACGGGCATAACGTTCATTTTGAACATACCCTCATTTACATATCCCTTTCCCACTTGTACATCATTTTTCGAGAGAACAAACTTATCAGATACAAAGACTATTTTGAAGCCATTCTTTGTCAGTAATGAGCCGGAGACCAGATTCTTTCGGATGTCCGGAACACAGATAACATTGTTCAAAGTAAGTTCCTTTCCGGAAGTCATTTTCAGCACTATCTTCCCGGTACCTTCAACCTTTGAAGCGGATGAGTTACCCATGCAGATATGGTCTTTCTCAGTAGCAGCCTTGAAGGTGGAGAACATCGACTTGTTGGCACAAATGTGTCGATTTTCTCCAGTGTCTATGAACCATTCCTTAGTGTTACCGACCAGGTTGCGTTCACTAATCATAACACAAAGACTCATGTCAGAGAGGTGCTCAGTGACATTGGCCTCAGTCTTCTTTTCCTTCTTGAAGTTCTTGGGTTTGCGACACACATCAACTCTGTGTCCCTTGATTCCACAATTGTTTCACTTCCCCATGAACTTCCCAATCTTCTTCTTGATTGGACCATTATCAGTATGCTTCCTCTTGTGAGCATTTGTCTTCTCAATGACATTAGCATTTCCGACCATGTTGCTTCCATAAGTTTTCTCTGACTTGCGGTTGTCCTCTTCAATCCTCAGGCGAACAATCAAATCTTTCAGCGACATTTCCTTCCGCTTATGCTTCAGGTAATTCTTGAAGTCTCTCCATGTTGGTGGTATTTTCTCAATAGTTGTAGCCACTTGAAATGACTCGCTAAGAGACATACCCTCATCATGGATGGTATGGATGATCAATTATACCTCCTGTATCTGATTGAAAACCGTCTTAGAGTCTATCATTTTGAAGTCCAGAAATTTGCCAACTATGAATTTCTTCATGCCAGCATCTTCCCTTTTGTACTTCTTTTCCAAGGATGCCTAGGGATCCTTGGCATCCTTGTATCCACAGTAGATACCGTAGAGCTCATTCTCCAGACGGTTGAGGATATAGTTCCTGCACAGATAGTCAGAGTTCTTCCATGCGTCGAAAGCCATTAATTTATCTTTGTCAGGCTCATATTCGTCTATGACGGGAGGCTTCTCGGTGAGGAACTTGTTCACGCCAAGAGTCGTCAGCCAAAATAACATTTGTGGCTGCCAGCGTTTAAAATCCATGTTGTTGAACTTCTCTAGACACAACCATTGGAAGCACCAGACAAGCAGTGATGTTTGCCGTTGGTGGGGATGTCAGTGGCGGGATAGATGATGAAAATAAGTTCGATTCAGTAGCCATAATTCTGTTTTAAGAGGGAAAAACATATTAAGATATTTTTCCAGAAACCAAAAGTGTTGGAGCAAATTTTTTGTCTTAAGCTTGTAGGCAACTGAAATCAAGACCAACGAAAATAAATAAAAAGAACAATAGTATACTTACAACCAAGTCGATAGGCTGCTCATGTAGGAAGTCCGAGTCCAACCGAACTTTGTTTCCTTAAGACAAAATGGCCCCCCTCTACGGCATTGAAGGCTGGAACGGGCAAACGTCTCCCAAGATAAAACGGACCTAAACCACTAGTGAGTGCTTCAACTAGTGGAGTCTGGCGACCTAAACCCGACTTGCACTCAACTGTAGAATGTCATAAGAGAAGAAGAATAAAGAAGGAAGTGATTTTTCTGTCCCCTCAACACCCTTTAAATAGTAGACAAGGTGCCCAGAAAGATTGCGATTCTTTAACTAAAAGGCATGTTTGTTTAAAACTTGATCAGAAACTTTTACCAAAGGTCATGTTTGTTCAAACATTGACTAGATGGAAGATAATGAATCTAGATATAAAGTTGGGAAGATTCATTTTGCTGAAAGGCCCAGGCCCAGACGGATGGCGGCGGCGACACGCGTGTGGGCTCTCTCCATTACACATTAGTGGTGACCCAAGGCCACGACCTTATTCCAATTGTTAAACTTTATAAAGTGTATGGAAAAGTGTAATGTGCCCAATGTGGGTTTGTATAAATGTCATTTAATGCATGTCATTAATCCGTGTTTTTCTTCAACTTTGCATGCGATTATCTAATTCAATATTCAACGTATTTCCGTAAAATATACATCTTACATTCAAGTTCGCAATGATGTGAACGTAACAGATACATCTACTGCCGGAATTGATGATCGGAACAAGACGATATGGATGTCGGAAAGTGAGTTATCCAACAAAGAAGTCCCTATCTTGGTTTTTAGCTTAGTTAAGTGGTTCTACCCTTGAACTTATGCTTAATGTTCCCTCTCACGTCCCTGTCGAGCTAAAGTAACAAGTCTTCAAACGAAGGGCTTTTGGATAATTGGATATGTGAAATGGCTTAAATTTTTTTTGATCGGAAAAAGAAAATTTAGATTCATCTCTTCCGAGGAAGAAAAGATTACAAAAAAAATCAATCTCACTACAGATTGTCCAATCAAACAATAGACTGTCAACGAACAACAGAAAAGAAGCACCCCTCCCCAACAAAAGTAAATGAGAACCAGAATGACCAAGTGTATCCACCCCGCAGTAGAAGTCTAAGAAGAACAGAATTATCCAACCCTGAGGAAAACAAGTCTTGAGCAGCTGTCACGCCCCAAATCCGGTTTTGACCGGACTCGTGACGTGACCAGAATTAATAATAGAAAAGCAATGAATAAATGACAAGAACCTTTAAAATATCAAATAAACTTCCTCAAATCATCAGTAAATAGTTCAAAATCTCCAATGAGTCATAGCTCAACATAAAGAGTAAGATATAAAGTGTTTAGTACAAAAGACCAACACAAATCTATGATAATCCCCAAGACAAACTGAAGCTCCCAAGCCTCGAACTCTCTAGACATCAGGTACTCCTGTAAAAACAGTAAGAGAAACAAAGGGGTGAGCTTACGCTCAGTAGGAAAAATCTTAACAACTCTACCTTTAGATCAATACTAAACTGTTTAAACAGATAACGTAAATAACGATTTAATACGATTAACAATGAAATGCTAATAAATAGAATGGATCACAATAGTATCGTACTCTTAAAGATAGCAGTAACTTAAAAGATTTCATAAAAAGTACTATAACGAATTAATATGATTAAAAAAAGGAGCAATTGATATCACGCCAACCACTTGCTTTCTCAAGCCTCCGATCCATGGATAGATTCTGAAATCACATCGGTTCCCATAATTCCGATGCACCAGAGTACCCATATCATATAAGATTTTCCCTCGGTCCAGAGGAGGCACATACATCGGGGCACCAGAAACCATCCCATAGGGACGCTCATCGTCGAGATTCTCGGAAATGCCTCCAAAGGACCATAAGTCATAGGGAACCAAGGTAGTGCTCCCGTAGGACGTATACACTTGGGTGAAGCCTCAGTGACCATTTCTTATAGAGTAATCCAACCAACTGTCCCGAGAAGTCCATCTCCAATAACCAATGCCCTCAGGCTCCAAGAATCAATGCCCCGTAGGGTCCAATAACCAATGCCCTCCGACTTCAATCCTTCCCGTAAACCATTCCCACACCAGACTCCTCAACGGTGTGGGTACCATACCCAATCACCATTAAACATTTCCGTAAACCATCCCCACACCGGACTCCTCAACGATGGGGTTACCATACCCGACAAGCCAATATTCTAAGAATGAGAATAAGGGAGACACAAAATAACAAGTCAACCAACCAACGTTCATCAAACTACACCTTCACCATAACACACCAAAGACAACCATTTACTCCTTCCACTTACCGTATACTTACCTGTCACGAACCATCGGTCCATCGATCATCTGATCGTGCCCCTTTGGCACGATCAGTCATACTCGATCATCCGTTCAAACAAACAATTAATCACCACTCAATCAATCAACCAATCATTCAAGCATTCAAGTTCAATCATTCAAACATTCAAGCATGCGTTCGATTTAGTTTCATTAGACTCGTGATTATCTTAATAACTAGCAACCAAGCATGTGAACCTAGCACAAAAACTAATCCGAGAGCTCATCACGGGCTCTCTACCAGTAAATCAATTCCCAAGTATTGAAAGCAAGTTACACTAGTTATCCTCATCCTAATCATGCATTCTAGACGCTTCCGGCTATTAATAATTGAAAGACGATTATTCTAGTTATTCGCATCCTATATGCAATTCTAGGACCTTTCCAATTTTATTAACCTAATAGGCATACTAAGCGTTAAATAAGAAATTAATACTTTCCCTACCTTGTGGTCTTCCTCTAACAAATCTCTGCTGTAACGCTTGCTTCACCTCTCCTCCGTTCTTCACACGGGTACCGGAAAGGTCTTCGATCCTCGAGCTCGAAACCAAGGTCTTTAGAACACAAGAAAACTCCAGTCAAGATCTAACTAAGAAGCAAATAAAGACTCAAAACTACTCCAAGGAACCAGCTCACAACAAAGGTCGAAAATGACGAAAACACCCCAAAAGGACCCAAAACTGGTCTTCCACGGAAGAGGTCACGGAGCCGTGACACCACCCGTCACGGATGACGTCACAGAACCATGACACGTGCCGTCACGGACTCCCTCACGGAACCGTGACGTCGCCCGTCACGGTATCCGTCACGGATCCATGGCGACCTAGGGCAGTTTCACCCTTCTTCAACCTCCAGCTCCTTTTTCCCGAAAATCCACAACTAAACTCCATTTTCAACCACCTCCAACTCCCAAAACAGTTAAATGCCTCCAAAACTCCTCTACCCATGGTAGGAATCAACAAATAAACAAGTTTCCAAGGATTCTCCAACTCATAATCAAATCAAAAACTCCATGAAACCCAAAGTTTTCCGTCAAAAACCCACCAAAACTTCTTAACAACATCATCTAACACCAATCCAATCAAACCCAACAACTTCTAGCAAACCCAAGCCAAAACCCAAGAGATGAAAGTTCTTGGAATGGAAAGTTGAAGATACACATACCTCTAGGAAGATGAGAAGATGAAGGTGGGAGGGTTTTGGAGAAGAATTGATAAAGAACTTGGAGCAAGGAGCTCCCTTTTCCTTTTCCTCTTCTTCAAGACACCTTGTTCTTCCCCCTCTCCCTTTCCCTCTCTAAATTTCGGCTACACCAACAAAAATGAGCTGAATTTGGTCTTCCAATTCCATATAAGACCTAGATTAGGTTAAAGACTAAAAGCCCCCTTAGATCTTTTCCCCTTTAAAGGCTTTTAGGAGGGTATAGTGGTCCAAGACCACTCATTTCCTCTCCTCTTATTCTTTATGGACAAGTGTCCAAGTAGGGACCACCAATCTCCAAATTAAAATCCAACACAATAATTAACTAGGTCTTAGTCGATACAAAGTCCAAATTTGACCATAGTTGACTTTCCCCAAAATTATACTTAAACGAAAGGAAACGGCCCAATTTAGCCAACCGTGATGACGGCTAAGCATTTTGGGCCCCGAAAAAGCCCTGAATGACCTTCTAAGTCATTGGTTGACTTTTCCAGTAGAAAGTCAAACTTGTCTTAAAAGTCACCGGTTCGACCGGGAGCGGTTCTTACAGCAGCCATGAGAATAAGCAGTCATGAGTATAATAGAGTGACCACCCCAAAACCATCAACACCCCCACCTTGCAGAATCTACCAAACTCTCTTCTCAATAAAACCACCTCGACTCAACACAGCAAATGGAAAGATTATTACGCCGTCGGCCTACACCGCAATCGGCAGAGAAGATTCCGGTGGAGACCACCAGAACCCCTTTCAATACAAACAAACTTAAAAGGTATGGCTTCAGAGGTAGGGTGAAAAAGTCCTAAGCTCTCGCCAGCGGCCCGAGCCTTGAACCGACGAGTTCGAGCCATAGTTGTGGTCGAGAGAAAGAAGACCACTCCATTAGGAATTGCATGTGTAAAGTCCGCCTTGTTTTAAAAGAGTACTTTTTAGCAATTTGAAACATCGGGGTGGGAAATTGCAACGAGTGAAATTTAAAAAGAAAAATAAAAAAAAAGGGAAGAGAAGGTTTTGGGCTGGGCTGGAACTGGGCCAGACTTGGGCCCAGCTCGCTGACGCGCGCCCAGGCCCACGAAACGCGAACTCAGGCCCAACCCTACGCACACGACTCTTCAGCTTCCTCTTCTTCCTCACGCCGCACGCGAACCGAGGCAAATCTACAGCACCTCTCTCCCTCGTTCTCTCTTGCTTCTCGATCTCCTCCTTCACCTCTCTCTCACGACCGAGCCACCTCCTCACCTCGCTTCTTCTTCCCCTCTGAGTACCACCGAACCCCACCGCGCACGAAGTCGAACCAACGCCATATATTTTTTCCTCTCCGAGCTCGATTGGAGCGTTCCAGCGACGGGAAATGCACGGTTCGTGCTCCCTCGCACCTCTCCCTTTCTTCCTCGAGCTTGCCGTGTCTAAAAACCCTCGAGATGAGCTCGTTTGGGTCAGACCTAGCCAGAACCCTCGACGGCGAGCTTTGTTAGTCAGATCTGAGACGAGAGCGAGCGTGGGTTCGCGCTCGAGACACCACCGTCACAGCCACTGCTTTGCCGAGCCCTTACGCCGCTCCTCCGCCCTCATTTCTCCCCTTTCGACCTCACCTAACACCGTAGACGATGGCCGAAGCAACTCTGGCTCGCCGGAGCTGGAACCAGCTCGGACACGAGCCTGGCCGGCCTTGGGCGAAGCTGAGAGTGGTTCGGGCAGTCTTGGGCCAACGCTCGAGACTTGGGTCAGGCCCAGGTCGAGACCGGGTCCTGGACTCGGGCGTGAACCGGGTCTGACTCGGGTCTGGGTCGGGTCTGGAGCTGGGTCCGGGTCTGGTCGGGTCTGGTTTCTGGACCGGGTTGGATTCGAGTCTGGTTCTCGGATCCGGTCAGATCCGGGTCGGGCAGGTTTACTAATTAATTAATTAATTTAATTGACTTAAAAATGGTAATTAAAGGACAAATTGGAAAAATCCGAGGACTTTGGACATACCGGGACTGATTGGACTTTTACCTATTAAACCCAGACTTGTACTTTGCCCGAGAAGACCGCAGTTAGGCCAGGACGTCAGCAGCTAGGAGACGCAGCTGTTGTGATCGTCTTGAGGTAGGGAAAGTAGCGGATACCGCTTTAATTACGGAAAGTTACTAGCATGCATGATTAGGGAAAAATAATAAACGGAAAGGTCCTAGTTGGCATATAGGATGTGATTCACTAGAATAGCCACTTTCGTTTACTAAATAACCGGACGAGTGTAGTAACATGTAGGTTGCAATCACTTGTTTTGACTGTTAGAATGGCATGATTAGAATGTGAGGAACGAGTGCACTGAGGGATATCTTACGTGCCATGTCGAGCCGTAAGTTTGGGATTGCGTGCTGGTAGATGGGCCATGTCGAGCCTTAGGATTGCTAGGTGTGTGTTATAACCGCTGTGTGAGAGTCTAAATAAGATTATACTCGGTGTTGCATGATGGGACTGTGTGTGGGCAAGTGTGCCATGTTTGATAACGTGAACCCTTGGTTGTGATATGACCGGGTGAGTGATAGACCGGCTGTGTGTTATGTTGAGATGGTCTGGTTGGTATATCGAGACCAATAATGGCTTTGTGCTGCGTGTTATACCCTATTTGTGTGTTTCAAGAGATGGCGTAGCCGGAGTGGTACTTACACCGATGGATGGTTCCGGTGTAGTGTATCGAGGCCAGGGATGGCGTGATCAGTATCCCGATGACTCATAGTCCGGGACGGTGTACGACCGAAGTATGTGCCGGTCCAGTACGTATGGTGAGTATTGCCCCGAGTATGTGTGACGGGAAGACATCGGACTGAGGGATTTCCGGTCGAGGATGTTACCCTCAGTCTCAGTGAGAGGAAGATATCGGGACTGATGATGTGTGGTCCGGTACGATATAAGTGGTTGTGTGCATGTGGCTTGTGCTTTCAATACCGTTGGAAACCGTTGTATGATACATGTGCGTGTCTTGTTGTGTATTTTATACATGTTGGTTGGCTTTGTGCGTTCTCCTAAGTGGTTTGTGTCTTTGTGAAAGTGATCGTTAATTGGGAAATGCCCGTAGACTTTGTTTATAGTTGTGCCTTACTAGTATGCCTTAATTGGACGGTTACCCGTGGTGATGAATTGTAGTTCAGAACCTTAACTACTTTTCCTACTGAGCGTAAGCTCACCCCCCTTACTTTGTTGTGTTTCAGGTGTTGAGCGGGACCAGTACTAGCAGGATTCTCGTCTAGGGAGCTGACGGGGATTCGGGCTAGTGCCCAGAGACGTATAGTTTTTTTACTGCTTGACTTGTTGTTATTACTTCTATCGAGCTGTTGACTCGTCTAAACTTTCGAAACTTTAAATTGCATTTGAGACCTTTTTATTTAATTAGTTTACATTATTATTACTTGTTTAAGTTCACGTCTCGAATTCGGTAAAAACCGGATTTGGAGCGTGACAGCATGCAAGGGAAAGAGCAGGAGAAACAAACAGAGAAGGGGGGAGACAGAATAATTACCTTCAAAAGTGGAACCCCAATCGTGCCCAACCTTAACCCTTAGTCGGACCTCCCATCCACTTTCGGCCAACACCGAGGGAAGGGACATAAGGAAGTCCAGTATTTCTACCGGAGCCAAGGGGGTTGAGGAGATCGACGGAACTAACCTCCAACACCACGCGAGCAGAGGAGGTGAAGGCCGGAGAGCATAGGAGCCCGTAGATCTGGGCAAGGGAGGTCAGATTTAGGGTCGGTGACCAAGGCCTGAGTGGCCGGAGTGTACGGCCCGACGGTGAGCGGGGCCGGAGTGGCCAGAAGAAAAGGCGGAGACCTAGCCGGAGTCGAGGGCCAAGGCTGTTGACGAGGGCCTGGGAACGGGCGGAGCTGGGCGAGGAGCGGCGGCGGGAGTCGGGCGGAGCGGAATATGGGGCAGCGAAGAAAGCCAGAGCCGGAGTCGAGGGGAGGAGAAGGTTAAGGGGAAGCAAAGGATGGAGAAAAAAGGGGGGAAGGGCAGCAAAGCCTCACTGGAAATGGTTTGGTCGGAGCCGCACCGTCACCAGTGAGGGAAGAGAAAGGAGAAAATGCTCTAGAGTTTCGGGACACAGGTTTCAAGTCAGAGCACTTAGTTTGAAGTTTGCTCTCGAAATGACTTAATTTTCCTCTCTTACTATAGGCTTGGGAAATACATTCCTATTCTATATTACCTGGCAGGTTTCATCATCCTTCCACCTCGAGGGATCACTTGACCTGGCTTGCTGTTAGTCCTTATCCAATGTGAAACACGCCCACGTGAAGTATTTGTGTTAGCAAGTGTTCATGTTTCCGTATCTTCACCAATTCTTTTAAACTTGTCTGAAGCCAAATCCAATGGCTGTTTATAACGACAACCACAAAATTTGGCAACCTTTTGTCTATCTGATATTTCACGCATAAGTTATGACTAATGAAATGACAACAAGTTTGGTCTCGGAGAGTGACCCTTGAATACAGTATGGTACTCACATTTCTTGAACAATAATGGAAGCCAACACTACTAACCCACCACACGATAAACTTATGTCCACTCAAGGACAATTACATATCCGGCATTGCAGACAAGGAAAGATACCCAAATCCTGAATCATTAATCCTTATTTATGTGGTTCTCCATCTGATATGGATGGTTGGACCTACTACATTCGACAAGTATGCGACACAACTATATGTGCCATTCATTTTTCATACAACTCATCACATGTTTGGGTCTGTACTAAAATCTCACAAAGAGATGGAGTAGCTCAAATCTTGTGCAGTGCCATTATATAAGTAAACCAGAAATGCTCATTTCTTCTCACTCAACACAAACCAACCATCTCATTCTCTCGTCTACAAAACTCCAAATCTCTCTTTCATACCCGAACGAAAAGATGGTCAGCGCAAAGAAGCTCGTCAAAATGGCAAGGAAGTGGCACAAGATGGCTGCCTTGGGGAGGAAAAGAATCACTTTTACAAGAACCAATCATGTAGAAGATGGTAGAAGTACATCATCATCAAAAGGCCATTTTGTTATCTACACAAGTGACCAGAAGAGGTTTGTGATGCCAATGTCTTACCTCAACAATATCGTCTTCCAAGAGTTGTTGAGGATGTCTGAGGAAGAGTTTGGACTGTCAAGTGAAGGACCTATCATACTGCCCTGTGATTCGGTGTTCTTCGAGTATGTTCAAGCCCTCCTTCAACGGGGTTTGAGCAGAGATCTTGAGACTGCTTTGCTCAACTCCATAGCTAGCTATTGCATCAATTGCTCCCAATCTGTAGTTTCTTTGACACAACAACATAGACACCTACAGTCCCTTGTCTGTGGGTATTGAATGAGTTTCACGTTTTGTGTATATTTAGGACTCAAATATTTCTAGTTGTTGATTATGAGAAAAATAGTTCCGATCAAAATTTCATTTCCATTGATTATCTTTAGGGATGGTTACAAATAGTTACCCTAACATATTATCGAAATTCAAATGACTACTCGTACGTTTCGTAATTACACATGTCTAAACATTAACAACTTTAAAATCGTTAACTTTTGTATTCAATTTTGTTCAGTTTTTCAGCAAAACGACTAAATAAATCCCCTACCACCAGCTTTCAGCTACTACGACGGTATACCATTGTGTTGCAGAAGTGACCAACTTCTGCGACGCCAACTACTACGACGGCTTTATAAAGACGTTTGCATACTATATTTATACAAACTCGAATTTTTATTAAAAAGAGATACTTTCCAAGGAGGTAAGTGCCTAACAGGTCAGAAACCAAAGCAACGATTAAAAGAGAACTCTAGTAAGGGGAGATAAAAGATCAAGTATTTTCCTAAAACGAAACAAGGAAAGCAAAAAACAGAAGAGGTAACCCCGCCATTCCTCACCTCTCAAAGTCAAAGATGAATCATCGCATCTATCTTCTTGGAAGCCAAATCACGGATTTTAGTCCATGCGTCGTTCCATGAGACGAAACTGCAACTTCTCGAGCCTTTGACCTGTTAGTCTTAGTGCCCGTAGTTCAATCCTAAATGTCCAAATGTATATATCATCGTTAGCAATAAAATTAAAGCGGCTTTATATTACTTATGTGTTGGAGTAATATATCGATGTGTGCTCTGATCTATGCCCACCATGCGAATAGAACCATAGATCGAGATAGATCACACTCGATGGGTCCCTAGTCAACAAAGCTTCACTAGAAGCGACTAGTATGAAAGATGGCTCTTTATGGCTTACGTTCTGTTAGTCATTGGAATGAGATTCCGGAGTCTGATCATAGATATCATGTGGGACATGATATTGGACGACCCGCCCTGAATATGTGCCATAGATTAAGTCATGAACATATTCAGTGTTGTAGCTTGTCATGTATCCTTAGACCAAGGAGTCTTTGTGATCGCTATGTAGTCAACAACTGAGTTTGACCTGAGCCTAACGTTGTCCGTAACAGGGCTTCCATAACGGCCAGGATTGGCTTGGGGACGGGCTACATGAGTGACACGAAAGACGGCTAAGGGATTTATCCCTCATACTAAGGTATGGGAAAGATATCGGTTCTCGGCCACTTGATCGAGAGTGACTGGAAGAATAGCATGGTCATGCACATGATACTGGGTAGCATATCTTCAGTCATCTCACATATCAAGGAATGGTGATTGAGAATAATAAGGATGACGGCTCTATGCCTTATCTCAATCAGGATATCGGAGATAAAAGGATAATGACAGGGACGACGGAAAGGTTAGAATCGACAGGGTCGATTCGTTATGTAGTGTCAGGCAATACTAAAGTCTCGTTAGTTGCCACTTAAATAGGATCAAGTAAAATGGGATTTTACGTTGATCTATTAACATGCATAAACCTAAGGGTCACACCGGAGGATGAAACTCATTGACACATTTATGGAGAATGGCCAAAAGGGAGTTGTCTCGGGACATGACCAAAACTGGGTTTTGGGTCATGTGCCCGTAAGTGAATAGGACTTTACGGATCGAGACAAGGAGGCGATGATGGCCACGGGCCATGGAAGGCATGGAGGCGATGAGCGAATCACGGGACCTCGTTGGAAATGGCCACGGGCCATGTTCCAAGAGGCCCATGAAAGGCCCATGCAACCAAGGCCCATGGAACTAATTAATCAAGTCTTGATTAATTAGTACTAAGTAAGCAAGACAAGGATTAAGGTGTTGGTGATTCACCACCTAACCCAATCTTGTCTTGCCATACTTTGTCCTATTTACACCTTACTTGACACCATACTTGTCCCATGCCTTTAGTTGGACAAGTATGGGTTTTGTTATGTTTAAGTCATCTTTTTTTAACATAACAAATACAAGACAAGAATAGGAAACACATTTTCTCTCCCTCTTCCATGGCCATTTCGGGTTTGGCTAGTTTCCACCTCCATGTTTGTGTTCTTGAGTCCTCAAAGAGAAGAACTACGTGGCTTTGATTCCCATGTGGATACGTAGGCGTCTTGGAGACTCAAGCCAATCATCCGTTAACCCGTGTTCTTGTTTTGGTAAGAAATAGTGCTGAATTTTTCTCTTGTGAATCCATTCTTTGTTAGTTGTTTCACGGTTTAATCGTCTCTTGGTTTTCATTGATTTTCCGCTGCGAGTTGATTCATCTCCAACCATACCTCGAGACCCAACAGTGGTATCAGAGCCGTGCTACTTTCGGTATTCACAAGACGGTGTTCAAAGTTTCGGTTTTGCTTGAAAGTTTCGTTTTTGGCATGTTGTTTTGCTAAATTGTTTGATAACATGTTTTAAATTCTTGTTTATGGATTTAATGCATGTAAAATGAATTTTTGAAAATTATTTCAAATCTGGAAATTTTGAATTTTTTTTTTTGATTTTTCGGGTCTCAGGAGCGGGACTCTCGGGGAGCCGAAACCGGGACCGAACGGGGCTCCGTTGGACGGAGCTAGGCCAAGCATGACCATTGGATGGTTGATATGCCAAGGCTAAACCTTTTTGTTAGTTATGACGAGTTTGGAACCGTCATGACGAACTCGAAGATCAGATGTTCAAAAGTTTCATTTTTGAACTGTTTCGATAAACCGAGCATCAAAAAAATTCGAAACTTGGCTATTCAATAAAACCGGAAAATCACATGATGTTTGATAACATGCTTGTTTGATAACACGATGTGTGATGTGATGTTGGCATGGTGTACATAATAGCCCCGAGCTCGATTTAATTATTTATCGCTTTTCACGGCCTGCGAGCCGTTAGAGTTAGCATGTAATTATTCTTTCAAGGTGTGGTAGTCGAACCACTTGTTTGTAATATTTATTTATTCCCGACCTGCGAGTCGTGTATTAATTTGTTTTTTTTTACTCAAGACGAAGAAAGAGCGAAAAGGTCATTTGGTGGCTTTTCGGGTGTTGGCATCGGCTTGGAGTCGGTGGAGCTCAAGAAGCTAGTGGGAGTTAGTTTAGGGGGCTATTATGTGCACATTTATCTCTTTATGCTTGGTTTAGTTTATGCATGATTAATTCTATGTGTTTTAGAATTGCATGCTTAACTTTATTTACCGAGCATATCACCTCACATGCGAAGATAAAATTGGAATTTTAATCCTTGTGTGTGAGCCCTTAGAATCGTCATTACATTGGATGTAGTTGACGGGTTCGAAGGAAGAATTACATTGGATGTAATTTGAGGCATCATTGCATTTGGAATGTAGTTAATGTGCTCATCGCATCTAGGATGTGTCAAAGTTTAAACACAACCGGACAAGTAAAAGCGGGTCATATCCGATACCTCCCAATTATCAACACCTTACTACCTCCCCGTCCTATGGGTGTCGTGCGCATTAGCGGAGCATCCATGGGAAAGTGGGATAGTAGGTTTGGACGACATATGTGGGTGTCGTGCGCATTAGCGGAGCACCTACATAGTGACAGGCCATAGTTGAAAATTGGTGGACCCGACTACGATTCTCAGCCTGAGGTTGAGTTAGGGTAACAGATAGGGTAAGCCGTGTACATAAGTACATACCCTAGCCAAGAGTCACATTGGATGTGATTGGATGGAGTCCTACCTACATAGCTCGATTAAGCGGTGAGCATTAGTTCAGCTTAATCGAGTGAATCAAGGATCTTGGTTTCAGATTCTAAAGGTTTAGAATCGATTGCTGGTGTTTAAGTTTGATCTTCATAAAATCTATTCAGTTTACTGATTGAATTTTATCTGTTTTAGATCAAATGGCAAATTCAGCGAACATTAATAGTTTGTCATTAAAAACCATTCTTGACAGGGTCAATCTAAATGGGACAAACTATTTGGAATGGTACAGAATTTTGAGGATAGTCCTCAAGTCTGAACGCAAAGAATATGTCCATGACAAGGCTGTCTCTAAGACCATATCAGAGTTACATGAAGTGTCATTAATTGCTGAGAAGAATATATCAGGGATATGAGATCCAAGGATATTCTGATGGTCAACAAGGGAATTGGAAGTGGCAAGGGCGGGGCCCATGCGCACTTGGCAAGAAAGATGAGACACATGAGAATGTCTGCTTCTACTGCCAACAGCCTGGTCATTGGAACCGGGATTACAGGAAGTTCACGGTTGATAGGAAGAAGGGCAGTGGGACTGCGCCTTCATCAAATAGCGTGGATGATCTGAAGAAGGGCAGTAGGACTGCGCCTTCATCAGGAAACCTGGATGATCTAAGGAAGGGCGGTGGGACCGTGCCTTCATCCGGTATTAACTCTATAGAGCTACATCTCTCTACTTCCAAAGATTCATGGTTATTAGATACCAGGACTGAATCTCACACATGCACTTATATATGGTGGCTGAAAGTAGGAGAGGTCTGGAAAGCACGAAGTGGACCTCAGAGTTGTGGCAACTACTGTATGATCCATGAGTCTTGCTTTGCCAAGAAGCCTTGTCTTAGTATTGTATAATGTATATTGCATACCTACTTTTAGTAGGAATATTATATCTGTATCCGTGTTTGACAAGGAAGGATATAATGTTAATATTGGAAATGGAGTTTTCAATGTTCTATACAATGATATGTTTTATACCAGTACTGACTTGGTTGGAGGATTGTACATTATTAGATATGGGTAACAATGCCTCAAGTTCTATATATTCCGTTAATACCAAGAGGTCTAAATCCAACAATTTAAACCTAACTCTGTTATGGCACTGTCATTTAGGTCGCATAACAAGAAGCACCTATCAGCACTTCAGAAGTGCGAACTTTCAGGTTCATTCGAGTTCCATTCGATCGATAGGTGCAAGGTTTGTTTGATGGGAAAAATGACTAAAGTTCCCTTTTATCGATCGCGATGAAAGGGCGGGTGGATTATTGGGGCTGATACACTCGAATGTGTGTAGACCAATAAGTTCACTTGCCAGGAGGGGTTTTAGCTACTTTACCACATTTACTGATGATTACAGTAAATATGGTTATGTCTATTCGGTGAGACATAAGTCTGAAGCTTTTTATAAATTCAAAGAGTTTAAGACTAAAGTAGAAAACCAGTTGGACAAAGGTATTAAGGCACTTCGATTGGATCGAGGTGGAAAATACTTGACCACAAAGTTATTAGATCATCTAAAAAAGAATGGGATCCTTTTGGAATGGACTCCTCTTGGGACACTGTAGATGAAAGGTGTAGCCAACCGGAGAAATCGGACATAGTTAGACAATGGTCCGTTCCATTATTAGTTGGACTGATCTCCCAATCTCTTTCTGGGATTATGCTCTAGAGACGACCACATTCATAGTGAATCGGGCTTCGACGAAGGGTGTGGAAGGGACACCATTTTAAAATGATATGGGATGATGCCCGCTTTGTCCTTCCTAAAGATTTGTGGTTGCGAGGCTTATGTGAAACATTTGGTTTCGACTAAGCTCGAACCAAGATCTGAGATATACACCTTCGTGTGGTGTCCCAAAGCAACAAGGGGATACTATTTCTACAATCCCAGTGAGAACATGGTGTTCGTCGCTTGGGGTGGGGTCTTTATGGAAAAGAAGTTTTGTTTCCAAAGACGTCATTGGAAGGACTGTGCATGTCGAAGAAATTCAGGATGGTACAGATCTGTCTAAACCAATTGACAACCCAGTAGAAAGGAGCCAGAGATTGTCATAGAGTGAGAACCAATTCCTGTTACAATTCCGGAAGGTCCAAGGCGATTTGAAAGGGTAAATCTTCCACCTCCAAGATATGGTATCCGGAGGTGACAATGAAGTCATGGTGGATCATGATGATCCACCCACCTTTCAAGAAGTCGTGGATGGGCCCGACTCCGAGTTATGGCTGAGAGCCATGAGGGAGGAAATGCAATCCATGTCGGACAACCGAGTCTGGGAACCGGTTGATCCCATCAATGGTTTGAGGACCATCGGATGCAAATGGATCTTCAAGGTGAAGATGGACATGGATGACATCCCTCTGACCTACAAAGCTCAACTGGTGGCGAAAGGTTATAGGCAGATCCAATGGATTGACTATGAGGAAACCTTCTCCCTAGTGGCTATGGTCAAAATCGATCCAAATTCTTCTTGACATAACTGCGTATCATAATTACGAGATATGGCAAGTGGATGTCAAAACCGCTTTCCTAAATGGAAATTTGACTGAATACGTTTGTATGTCTCGGCCCAAAGGTTTTGATGATCCGAAGAATAAGGGAAAGATTTATAAGTTGTTGAAATCCATTTATGGATTGAAACGAACTTCTCGGAATTGGATCCTTCGTTTTGATGAAGCTGTAATTGGATTTGGCTTAATCAAGAACGAGGATGAATCTTGCGTTTATAAGAAGGCTAGTGGGAGCAAGATTACCTTTCTGGTTCTCATTGAAAACGACATCCCAACCTTGCACGAGACTAAAGCTTGGTTGAGGAAGTGTTTTTCAACAAAGGACTTAGGCGATGCTTCTTATATCTTAAGGATTAAGATATGTAGAGATCGCACCAAGAGGGTCTTGGATTTAAGTCAGGGAACCTATGTGAACAAGGCATTGAGTAGGTTCTTAATGCTCGATTCAAAGAAAGGACTCTTACCCACTAGTCATGGCATTCATCTCAGCAAGACTCAGTGTCCTAAGACACCTGATGAGCTGAAAAGGATGATAAGAATCCCATGTACCTAGGGGCAGGATCGATCATAAATGCCATGACATGTACGAGACCGGACGTTTCGTAAGCCTTATGTTGTACCAGTAGACATCAGTCTAACCTGAGGGAAAGATGATGCTGAACTAGTCGTCGAAGGATGAGTAGACGCTAGTTTTCCAAGACAAATCCAGATGACTTTAGAAGTCAGTCAGGATATGTGTTTACGCTGAAGGGCAGAGCTTTAGTTGGGAGAGCGTAAAGAAAGATACCACTGCCGAATCTACGACAGAGGCCAAGTACATGGATGCTGCAGAGGCAGCTAAGGAGGCTATGTGGATTTGGAAATTCACGGCAGGGTTGGGTGTAATCAAAAACCCATCCAGCCCGGTGAATCCATTTTGCGACAACACAAGGGCCATTGCACAAGCTAAAAGCCCAGATCGCATAACAAATCCAAACATGTATTGCGGCGTATCCACCTCATCAGAGAAATACTGAACTGAGGTGAAGTGAAGATAACCTATATTGCAACAGATGATAACATAGCCAACCCTTTGACTAAGGCAGTGTCGCTGCCTGAACATGTTAGACATGTAAAGTCAATGGGGACATATTGGAGTTTAGATTGGAACTAGGGCAAGTGGGAGATTGTTAGTCTTAGTGCCTGTAGTTCAATCCTAAATGTCCAAATGTATATATCATCGTTGGCAATAAAATTAAAGCGGCTTTATATTACTTATGTGTTGGAGTAATATATCGATGTGTGCTCTGATCTATGCCCACCATGCGAATAGAACCATAGATCGAGATAGATCACACTCGATGGGTCCCTAGTCAACAAAGCTTCACTAGAAGCGACTAGTATGAAAGATGGCTCTTTATGGCTTACGTTCTGTTAGTCATTGGAATGAGATTCCGGAGTCTGATCATAGATATCATGTGGGACATGATATTGGATGACCTGCCCTGAATATGTGCCATAGATTAAGTCATGAACATATTCAGTGTTGTAGCTTGTCATGTATCCTTAGACCAAGGAGTCTTTGTGATCGCTATGTAGTCAACAACTGAGTTTGACCTGAGCCTAACGTTGTCCGTAACAGGGCTTCCATAACGGCCAGGATTGGCTTGGGGACGGGCTACATGAGTGACACGAAAGACGGCTAAGGGATTTATCCCTCATACTAAGGTATGGGAAAGATATCGGTTCTCGGCCACTTGATCGAGAGTGACTGGAAGAATAGCATGGCCATGCACATGATACTGGGTAGCATATCTTCAGTCATCTCACATATCAAGGAATGGTGATTGAGAATAATAAGGATGACGGCTCTATGCCTTATCTCAATCAGGATATCGGAGATAAAAGGATAATGACAGGGACGACGGAAAGGTTAGAATCGACAGGGTCGATTCGTTATGTAGTGTCAGGCAATACTAAAGTCTCGTTAGTTGCCACTTAAATAGGATCAAGTAAAATGGGATTTTACGTTGATCTATTAACATGCATAAACCTAAGGGTCACACCGGAGGATGAAACTCATTGACACATTTATGGAGAATGGCCAAAAGGGAGTTGTCTCGGGACATGACCAAAACTGGGTTTTGGGTCATGTGCCCGTAAGTGAATAGGACTTTACGGATCGAGACAAGGCTTGGAGTCTTGGGATTGATCGCGTCGGATAATGTTGGACATTTCCGGTATGGAAGGCATGGAGGCGATGAGCGAATCACGGGACCTCGTTGGAAATGGCCACGGGCCATGTTCCAAGAGGCCCATGAAAGGCCCATGCAACCAAGGCCCATGGAACTAATTAATCAAGTCTTGATTAATTAGTACTAAGTAAGCAAGACAAGGATTAAGGTGTTGGTGATTCACCACCTAACCCAATCTTGTCTTGCCATACTTTGTCCTATTTACACCTTACTTGACACCATACTTGTCCCATGCCTTTAGTTGAACAAGTATGGGTTTTGTTATGTTTAAGTCATCTTTTTTCAACATAACAAACACAAGACAAGAATAGGAAACACATTTTCTCTCCCTCTTCCATGGCCATTTCGGGTTTGGCTAGTTTCCACCTCCATGTTTGTGTTCTTGAGTCCTCAAAGAGAAGAACTACGTGGCTTTGATTCCCATGTGGATACGTAGGCGTCTTGGAGACTCAAGCCAATCATCCGTTAACCCGTGTTCTTGTTTTGGTAAGAAATAGGGCTGAATTTTTCTCTTGTGAATCCATTATTTGTTAGTTGTTTCACGGTTTAATCGTCTCTTGGTTTTCATTGATTTTCCGCTGCGAGTTGGTTCATCTCCAACCATACCTCGAGACCCAACATGACCCACGCTGAGTAAGTTTACCACCTTGCTCAACCTATTTCCAAACGTCGACGAGACTAACAAGTCTTTCCCGATCCAAAGAACGAGCCCTTGGTTTACACTTGACGATAGAATAGTCCGATAAGTGCTTGGGACGCCGACTCTCCCGTTTCAACGGTTTGAGTAGGACATCCTTCCACGGACTACACTCTGAGGGACCACCAATCTCACCTATGGAAACCTTTCAATGCTACCTTTATCCTCATCTGACAAGGGCAAATCCGTCGAAGCAGCACATTTACTCGGCCTAAGGATTACTACAGATTCTGGATTACCTGGTCCAAGGTGCACGATCAAAGATTGGGTCCCACTAGATAATCCATAACCAATAAAAGGGACAATTTACTCCACACTAAACTGTTCAACATGTCCAACATGAAGCACAACCTAGTCAGCCACAATCAGGCATATACAAAGGCCCAAGTCCAACAACCTTAGCCTATGACACACCCACGTAGGAAGACACTTCCCCAACGTCTGCGGAGGAAACACGAACTTGCAAATCCTCAATCAAACCCAACGAAATCCAAGAATCAACGCGATATGAAACCAAGATTTCGCTACTCAGAGTGATCTCAACAACCCGATCTCTTTCTACCAACTCCAGTGAATCTACCAGATTCACCGAAATCACGGGATTTCAACCAACCGAAGCAACACCATCCCGAGAAATTTGATAGTCATTGAACTCCAACGAAGCCTACCGGAGTTGAGAACCTACATAACTCTAAACTGCTAATGCAGAGGAACTCGGGCTTACCGCCGACGAAACCTCTTTCGTCTGCAAAACAGGGACAACTGTAAGTTGGGAATTTCCCGTAGGGTTTATTAACATTCAATCAGCAATATATATGTGCAGTTACAGTGATAATATAGAGTCCTAATGTGAGTGTAATACAAGTAGATATAGAGTCCTATACATAAGGAATGACTAGTATATTGTATAACAGAAACTATATGTCTAACACGCCCCCGCAGTCGAAGCTCGAGGTGGAGAGATGCTGAGACTGGACCTGAACTCCTCGAAAAGTGTTGATGGGAGACCTTTCGTAAAGATGTCTACAAACTGATAAGACGATGGTACATAGAGCACCCGAACCTGACCTATGGCAACTTTCTCACGCACAAAATGTAAGTCTAACTTGACATGTTTAGAGCGTTGATGCTATACCGGATTACCAGACATATAAAACGAACTAATGTTATCACAAAAGACAATGGTAGCTGTGGAGAGGGAGCAATGTAACTCAAGAAGAAGGTTACGCAACCAACACGACTCAGCGACTACATTGGCAACGCCATGATACTCAGCTTCAGGACTAGAGCGAGACACAACATGTTGGCGCTTGGACGACCAAGAAATAAGGTTAGGACCGAGAAAGACACAATAACCAAAAGTAGACCGACGAGTATCAGGACAACCTGCCCAATCAGCATCAGAATAAGCAACAAGAGAGAGAGTATGAGAAGGACGGAGATGTAGACCGTGAGAGAGAGTGCCTTGTACATAGCGAAGAATACGTTTGAGAGCTGCAAAGTGAGGTTCACGGGGATCGTTCATGAATAAGCAAATTTGTTGGACAACATAAGAGATGTCAGGACGAGTGAATGTGAGGTATTGGAGAGCACCTGCGAGACTACGATAGAGCGAAGGATCAGAAACTGGGGAACTAGAGGATGAAGAGAGTTTGGATTTAGTGTCGACAGGAGTGCGACACGGATTGCAAGAGGACATGTTCGCCCGAGAAGAATCTCACGAGCGAATTTTTCTTGGGAAAGAATAAGACCAGAGGAAGTGCGAGTAACAGAGATGCCAAGAAAATAATGGAGAGGACCAAGATTAGTCATAGAGAATTCCGAGCTAAGGCGAGAGGTGATGTCGGAAAGAAGATTGGGTGAAGATGCGGTAAGAATGATGTCGTCAACATAGAGAAGGAGAAAAACAGTAAGAGAACCATTATGGTAGATAAAAAGGGAGGTATCAGCTCGACTCCCAACAAAGCCGATGGAGAGAAGGTAGGAGGCAAAATGTTGATACCAAGCTCGAGGGGCTTGCTTAAGACCATAAAGGGCCTTCTTGAGACGACAAACGTGGTCAGGAAAAGAGGAATCATGAAAGTTAGGAGGTTGTTTCATGTAAACAGTCTCAGAAAGATTACCGTGAAGAAATGCATTTTTGACATCTAGTTGATGGATGGGCCAAGAACGAGAGAGAGAGAGGGAGAGAATGGTCCGAATAGTAGTTGGTTTGACGACAGGACTGAATGTGTCATCATAGTCGATACCGAGTTGTTGAGTGTACCCCTGGGCAACGAGACGAGCTTTGTAGCGCTCAGGAGAACCATCAGAACGAAATTTGTGACGGAAAATCCATTTGGATCCAACAACGTTGACATTAGATGGGTAGGGCACCAATTCCCAAGTGTCATTAGCATGCAGGGCTGACAGCTCGGCCTCCATGGCTTGCCTCCAATGCGGATCGTGAAGGGTCTGAGTCGAAGAACGAGTGATGGGAGAAGGAGTAGAGGTAGAGATATGAAGATCAAGTATACAACGAGGTTTAACGGTGCCAAATTGACTGCATGTAGTCATGGGATGATTAGGATGCGGCGGGGCAGCCGGGAGAGATGGTGGGACGGGGGATGAGTGTGGAGTAACAACAGAGGATGAGGACGATGAGACAGGAGAGGGTAAGAGTGGTGAATGAGAAGTAGGATCGCACGTCGGAGGAAAAATAAGAAGAGGAGAAAGCTCATCGGAAGGGGAATGAAGAAAATCATAAGATTCAGGTGGGTCAGGTGAGTGATGAGATGAATAAGGTAATATGGATTCATCGAAAGTGACGTGACGGGAGATGATGATCTTGCCACTAGAGAGGTCAAGGCATCGATAACCACGATGATTAGACGGATAACCAAGAAACACGCAAGCCCGAGATCGAGGAGAAAGTTTATGAGGGATTGTGGAAGAAAGATTTGGATAACATAAGCAGCCAAATACACAAAGATGAGTATAATAAGGAAATGTGTTGTAAAGAACCTCGAACGGGGTACGAAAAGAGAGTGCCTTAGTCGGAAGGAGACTGAGAATATGTACGACCATGTTTAGACGTTCGACCCAAAATGAAGGTGGGAGATGTGCTTGAAAGAGAATAGTTCAAACTATGTTATTTGTAGTACGAATCATGCGTTCCGCTTTACCATTTTGTTGAGATGTGTGTGGAAAAGAGAATCAAAAAACGATACCATGAGAAAGGAAGAAATCATGAAAAGGTGTGTTATCAAATTCCCGACCATTGTCACATTGAAAAGCTTGAATGGGGAGGCCAAATTGTGTGCGTACATAAGCATGAAAATTAAGAAAATGACGAAAAACCTCAGACTTAGTACGGAGAGGAAAAACCCATAAGAAGTTAGAATAATCATCCAAGAACAATAAATAGTATTTAAAACCACTAGGACTAAGAATGGGTGAAGTCCAAAGATCAGAATGAACAATTTCAAACAAATGAGTAGTACGAGAAATGGAAGGAGAAAAAGGAAGGCGTAAATGTTTGCCCAATTGACATGCATCACAAATATGATCCAAATTGTCCTTATTACATGAAATGAAATTCCTAGAACAGAGAAATTTAAAAGTTTGATTGCCGGGGTGACCAAGTCGACGATGCCAGGTGATAGGGGAGACGCCGGTGGAGAGTGACAAGGAAATTGATGATGGAGAAAAGGAGGTGGAGATCGGGTAGAGTTCGCCACTCCTATCACATCGGAGAAAGAAAATCCCGGTTTGAAGATGCTTCACACAAAATCCGTAAGGATCAAATTCAACCGAACAATTATTATCACGGGTAAATTTACGAACATAAATTTAATTTATAACAATAGTAGGACTCATAAGAATATCACGCAGTTCTAAATTCCTATGAGAGTTTGAAAATAAATATTGACCAGTACATTGAACCGGTAAAACAACACCATTACCAATAATTATCGAGCTAGAATTCAAACAAGGAGTGACGTTCGAAAGCATACCTGAATTTGAGGCTGCATGTGAAGTAGCCCCAGTGTCCATATACCATCCTTCATCAGGTTGTTGCAGGGTCATAGTCGAAAAAAGGTGGTTGAGATCAGTATGAGTGGCTGAAATAGGACCTCCATGCGTAGAAGGCATATAAGGAGCTGTTGCTGCTATTGAAGTGGGTTGTCCGAGTAGTCCTTGTTGGGCCTGATGAAGAGATTGGGCCGGTTGAACAGTATAGGCCGAGGTAGTTGATTGTAGGCCTGTGAGAAACGGCCTATCCTGATTAAAGTAAAGCGGTGACTGCTGCGTTTGGCGTGAACTGCGATTAATCTGTTGCTGCAGAGACGCGATTTGGAGTTGAAGGTCCCAGAGTAGACGCTGATGCTGTTGCCGGAGTGGGCCGTCCGCCGGAGTTTGGCGTTGCCGGTGCTATTGCGATGGAGGATGCTGAAAGCCGCGTGAAAATGCTGACCCGAGAATTCCACCGGGCTGTTGCTGCTGCTGTCCGTACCTGCGTTGAAAACCACCTGTGCCACAGCCAAAATTTCTGGTGCCGCCGCGACCAAAAGTGCGGCCTCTTCCCCTGAATTGGCCTCTACCAGAGGTATGAGTTGGGTAATTCTGATTTGGGATTGTGTATGGTGATTTTGGGTTTGAATGTGTCTATTTTCTGCAAGGAGAAGCATCGATCTGACTGTGAGAAAAGAGGGAAAAGGGTTCTAATGTTGAATTACCTCAACAATATTGTTATATATGTCTGGTAATCCTTGCAGGGCCCGAAGAACAAGTTC
The DNA here is from genome assembly GCA_963921825.1 of Erodium maritimum. Taxonomy (NCBI): domain Eukaryota; kingdom Viridiplantae; phylum Streptophyta; class Magnoliopsida; order Geraniales; family Geraniaceae; genus Erodium; species Erodium maritimum. The sequence continues at coordinate 23,605,123 of OY997594.1, forward strand.
ATGATCTGAAACAGGTTGATCGACATCTTTGAGAGAATCAAATATGCTCTTCAATTTTTGACAGTATTCAGAGATTGTCAGAGTCCCCTTTCGAAGAGAACGAAGCTGCTGCTGCAGATAAAGTGCTCGAGACAACTTGTTATCTCGAAACATGGATTCAATTGAAATCCACATATCATAAGCAGTGGAATTAGGTTCAAAGACATCAGAAAGTAAATCTCGATCCACTGTTGCATAAAGCCATGTGACAACGAGAGCATCGATACGCAACCATAAGAGATCCAGTGTAGATGGAGTCGAATCTGCAATATGATGAAGAGTTTGATGACTTGCACATAGCTCACGGAACATTTCCCTCCATTGTTTGTAATGGGGATCATTGGTGGTGAGTTTAAAAGGGACAAAGTTGCTTGCATTTGTCACACTATATGCTGGATGAAAGGATGACGGGGTTGAGACAAATGGGTTAGATGTAGTATTTGATGCAGAACCTTCTGTAGATGGAGGCAAATCAGTAGTCATGATGTAGGGATTAGAGTGAGGAAGCTGGTGGTTTTGTGTGCCAGAGGCACAAACAGAGGTAGAAGAAGCAAAAATGGAAACGGCGGAAGAAGAAAAGAATAAGAGGTTGCGTCACAAGATAGCTCTGACACCATGTAAGTTGGGAATTTCCCGTAGGATTTATTAACATTCAATCAGCAATATATATGTGCAATTACAGCGATAAGATAGAGTCCTAATGTGAGTGTAATACAAGTAGATATAGAGTCCTATACATGAGGAATGACTAGTGTATCGTATAACAAAAACTATATGTCTAACAACAACTATGCTCTATTTTTCGTAGCCGATATCCCGAGAAGGATGATCACCACTCAACTCCGAAGAAGCTTTCCGGAGTTGAGAAGCTACACCAGGAAAACACCTTGGGCTTACCTCCAATGAAACAAACACCTCATCCGTCTACAAAACAAGAGCAACGATACTCTGTTTTTAGCAACTGATAGTTAGGCTGCCTCTACGACTATGGGCAAGGACTACAAACAAGATATACCCATTTATCTTAAACTCGTTCAAGCTTTCTACAGCTTGAATTGTCGCAAGTTTAGAACTAAACCTCATAAAACCGAACATCTATGCTTTACGATTCGGCCGACAAAGCATTGAAGTGAAAACAACTTATCCAAAGGACTCCATCGCGATTCTGAGCCAATCCTTCGTGGTATCGTAGGGCATATTACACACAAAGAATTTGTCATCTAAGGTGACAACCTCCTTCCTCACAAGCCTTCGTCTCCTGGATGACTTGACCTGAACCGACTTCAGAAGCTCTGTTTTCCCTTTGACAGTTGCATCAAGAATAAAGCTCGTATGTACAAGACATGGCTTGTCATGTTGGAATAATTTGCATAAACTGTTTTAAAGAGTTGCAGAACCTAACAATTAGAACACACAATAAAACAAGTAATCGAAAGAGAGGAACGACCAACCCGGTTGAAGAGCAGATCAAAGAACACAGCTAAGGGAACTGTAGCAAACTATCAGCACTTTGCAGCAGAAACTGTTAGCACTTCGCTGCAGAAACTATCAGCAATTGGTTGCAGAAAGTACCAGTGGTTGGTTGGTAAGCAATCAGCTGAGATGTGGCACGGAGGTCCACTGACTTGAAAGAAAATTTTCCGGCGTGACCGTGGTGGCGATCAGCAGCGGTTGCTCCCTAAGGATCACTCAGGTCTACCCGGTAGCGCGCCCACTCACTCTACCGGATGTGGAAGCAGCAGAACGTTAACCAGAACAAGGGTGTACAAAACGTTTGGGAAAAGGGATTAAAACGTGTATACTTTGGCTCTGGCAATTGATAAAATCGTATAAAAACAATAAGACCAGAACCAACTATTTATAGGCTAGAAAAGGAATAAAAACGTTTCAGCAGAATAAATACCAAAAAAACGTTTTAGCATTAAGAGCCTCAAAAAAGGTAACAGATTTCCGTTTGAAAATAATTAAACAATGGTTTAATTCAGAATCAAAACGGAAATACGTTACTGATCTTTCAAAAAGATTCAAAAAACAAATCAGATAAAAAATTTCTCCAAAAAATTAATATTTGATCTGTTTTAGCCCGCCCCGCAGGGGCTACACCCGAGCCCGAGCCCAGCCCGGCCCGGCCCAGACGGACGGCGGCGGCGGTGCGCGCGAGGCCCAGACCGGCCCAACCTGCATAGGGCCCAATAGAGCTTGTTGAATAGGAAAGGGAAGAGAGAGCTTATAAACACAACTCCACTCCTCTCCTTTTCCGATGTGGGACTCTGTACAAATAAGGAAAAGAGGCTTTTGAAGCCTATTTCTCCAACAATCCCCCAAAAAGAGGCAACAAAAGCCGAGAAACGAAAAACAAATTTAAAAGGAAGGAAAAACGCCCAAAAGTTCTGGTTAACGGAAGGTGCGGTACTTAAGCATCAATATCTTTCGATTTGAATTGATGAATAGTGAGATGTGATAACAAGTTACTTTAAGTAAGTGAATAACATCTTCAACTTACTTAGCTTCGGTTGATACGTCACACAACACATACCATACTTCAAATTCCACTGAATCCGCAAGACTATCAAGACGCTATTAAAGGCCATGCGTATACCTTGGTTCTAATGAGTGCTCTAGGAAGACTTTTCCCCAAGTCTTTCATAGATGGCGGCCCACCATCACACTCACGTAGGTAGCTCATCAAGTGCTTCGCACAAGCACTGTCCCAATCGGGTCCGGAGCTATTAAGGACAAGAAGTCCATCCTGTCAGTAGAGTCCATCAAGTGCGTCTCAATAGCACCACCAAAACTGGTTATGGATTACAATCTATCAAGTGCGTCTCACAAGCACCACCAATACTGGTTATAGATTTAAATCAAGATCTATCAAGTGCGTCTCAAAGCACCACCAAACCTGGTTATAGATCATCAAGCACTACAAATGTCATAGGAATGGGAGATGTAGTGCATCAAGACTAGTATGGCTGCATATGACAACTAACACTTGTCATCCATACTTTCTTGACCTATGGGCTTAAGCCCCATCCCTCTCGACATGTCAAGGAGTATTCTCCTTGGTTGACCCTTGGTGAAAGGGTCAGCAAGATTTCTTTCGGATCTCACAAATTCCAAAGAAATCACTCCATTCCTCAGGAGTTGTTTAACGACGCCATGCATGATACTAATGTGTCTCTTCTTACCATTGTACACATCATTTTTCGCAACGTAAATGGCCGCTTGTGAATCACAGTGTAACGACACAGGCACAACTTGCCTTCCGCACACAGTCGCTTCTACTAATAGGTTCCTCAACCAGTCTACTTCTTGCCCAGCCAACCCAAGGGCAATGAACTCAGACTCCATGGTATAGCGGGCTATACAGGTCTGTTTCGCAGACTTCCACGATATAGCACCTCCACCCATGGTGAACACATAACCACTCATCGAGTTCGTCTCGTCATTACCAAGAACCCAGTTTGCATCACAGTATCCTTCCAAAGCATTGGGAAAAGTACTATAGTGCAGGGACCAACTCATAGTTCCTTTCAGGTACTTAAGCAGACGACTCAAAGCACTCCAATAATCGTCACTCGGGTTATGAGTATATCGACTCAACCTGCTTACTGTGTAAGCAATGTCTGGTCGAGTAAAGTTCATGAGGAACATCACACTTCCTATAATCTGAGCGTACTGAACTTGTGAAACACTATCACCCAAGTTCTTTGTTAGTTGTACGTTTGGATCATAAGGAATTGTAGCAGGACTAACGTCGAAGTGATTGAATTTCTTCAATACTTTCTCAACATAATGAGACTGACTTAAGGAGATGCCATTTGTGTTTCTAATAACCTTGACACCCAAAATGACATCAGCTTCTGCTAAGTCCTTCATCTCAAAATGTGACGACATGAATTCTTTGGTAAGGTTCACAGCACCGATGTTATCACCAAGAATTAGCATGTCATCAACATAAAGATAGATAATTACATAACCTAATTCCGTGATCTTCGAGTACATACAAGAATCAGAGTTGTTCACCTTGTATCCGTCTATCACCAGAGTTCGATTGAACACCTCATACTATTGTTTAGGTGCTTGTTTCAGTCCATAAAGAGACTTCTTCAGTTTGTACACCTTGTTCTCTTGACTAGCGATCACAAACCCCTCGGGTTGAGACATATAAATCACTTCCTTTAGATCACCGTTCAAGAAAGCGGTCTTGACATCCATCTGATGAATTATCAAGCCGTGAATGGCAGCTAAAGCGACAAGAGACCTTATCGTTGAAATCATGGTCACAGGAGAGTACGTCTCGAAGTAATCGACGTCTTTCCATTGTGTAAAACCTTTAACCACAAGTCTCGCTTTGAACCTTTCTATTGTACCATCGGGTCTCAGTTTTTTCTTGAAGATACACTTAGTACTAATGGCTTTGCAACCTTTAGGTAAGGCTACTAGATCCCAAGTCTGATTCGATGCAATAGAATCAAGTTCAGCCTTGATTGCTTCTTCCCAAAGATTAGCATCAACAGATCTCAAAGCCTCACCATAGGTCTTTGGATCTTCTTCCAACAGGAAGGCTTAAACAAACTCTTCTGAAACAACACCCTCAGGTCCAACTTCGGAGAGAAAAGAGGTGACAAAGTCTTCTCCAAAGTTCATTGCCCTTGGGTTGACCATGCGAAGTAGAGCTTTTGCCAACCAACCTATCTCTGATCGAAGGAAATTGGATAGTGGGTTCAATCGGATCAGCAGCGACGTTCCTCTTCATTGGAAAGATGTGTTCGAAGAACTCAGCATCTCTAGCCTCAGAAATTGAGAGGACATCTAGAGACATGAAGCGATACGCCGCACTGGTCTGAGCATAGCCTATGAACACACAATCATAGGTCTTAGATCCGATAGTGGTTCTTTTAGGGTCAGTGAGGCCAACTTTCGCCAAACACCCCCACACTCTGAGAAACCTTAGGTTAGGAGCGTAACCCTTCCATAACTCGTAGGGAGTCTTATCAAGGTTCTTGTGCAGCACACGGTTAAGTATGTGACAAGCAGATAATGTTAGTCTTAGTTCCCGTAGTTCAATCCTAAATCTCCAAATGTATATATCATCGTTAGCAATAAAATTAAAGCGGCTTTATAATACTTATGTGTTGGAGTAATATATCGATGTGTGCTCTGATCTATGCCCACCATGCGAATAGAACCATAGTTCGAGATAGATCACACTCGATGGGTCCCTAGTCAATAAAGCTTCACTAGAAGCGACTAGTATGAAAGATGGCTCTTTATGGCTTACGTTCTGTTAGTCATTGGAATGGGATTCCGGAGTCTGATCATAGATATCATGTGGGACATGATATTAGACGACCCGCCTTGAATATGTGCCATAGATTAAGTCATGAACATATTCAGTGTCGTAGCTTGTCATGTATCCTTAGACCAAGGATTCTTTGTGATCGCTATGTAGCCAACAACTGAGTTTGACCTGAGCCTAACGTTGTCCGTAACAGGGCTTCCATAACGGCCATGATTGGCTTGGGGACGGGCTACATGAGTGACACGAAAGGCGGCTAAGGGATTTATCCCTCATACTGAGGTATGGGAAAGATATCGGTTCTCGGCCGCTTGATCGAGAGTGACTGAAAGAATAGCATGGCCATGCACATGATACTGGGTATCATATCTTCAGTCATTTCACATATCAAGGAACGGTGATTGAGAATAATAAGGATGACGGCTCTATGCCTTATCTCAATCAGGATATCGGAGATAAAAGGATAATGACAGGGATGACAGAAAGGTTAGACTCGACAGGGTCGATTCGTTATGCAGTGTCAGGCAATATTAAAGTCTCGTTAGTTGCCACTTAAATAGGATCAAGTAAAATGAGATTTTTACGTTGATCTATTGACATGCATAAACCTAAGGGTCACACCGGAGGATGAAACTCATTGACACATTTATGGAGAATGGCCAAAAGGGAGTTGTCTCGGGACATGACCAAAACTGGGTTTTGGTTCATGTTCCTGTAGGTGAATATGACTTTAAGGCTTGGAGTCTTGTGATTGATCGCGTTGGATAATGTTGGACATTTACGGTATGAAAGGCTTGGAGGCGATGAGCGAATCACGGGACCTCGTTGGAAATGGCCACGAGCCATGTTCCAAGAGGCCCATGAAAGGCCCATGCAACCAAGGCCCATGGAACTAATTAATCAAGTCTTGATTAATTAGTACTAAGTAAGCAAGACAAGGATTAAGGTGTTGGTGATTCACCACCTAACCCAATCTTGTCTTGCCATACTTTGTCCTATTTACACCTTACTTGACACCATACTTGTCCCATGCCTTTAGTTGGACAAGTATGGGTTTTGTTATGTTTAAGTCATCTTTTTTCAACATAACAAACACAAGACAAGAATAGGAAACACATTTTCTCTCCCTCTTCCATGGCCATTTCGGGTTTGGCTAGTTTCCACCTCCATGTTTGTGTTCTTGAGTCCTCAAAGAGAAGAACTACGTGGCTTTGATTCCCATGTGGATACGTAGGCGTCTTGGAGACTCAAGCCAATCATCCGTTAACCCGTGTTCTTGTTTTGGTAAGAAATAGTGCTGAATTTTTCTCTTGTGAATCCATTCTTTGTTAGTTGTTTCATGGTTTAATCGTCTCTTGGTTTTCATTGATTTTCCGCTGCGAGTTGGTTCATCTCCAACCCTACCTCGAGACCCAACAGTGGTATCAGAGTCGTGCTACCTTAGGGATTCACAAGACGGTGTTCAAAGTTTCGGTTTTGCTTGAAAGTTTCGTTTTTGGCATGTTGTTTTGCTAAATTGTTTGATAACATGTTTTAAATTCTTGTTTATGGATTTAATGCATGTAAAATGAATTTTTGAAAATTATTTCAAATCTGGAAATTTTGAAAAAAATTTGATTTTTCGGGTCTCGGGAGCGGGACTCTTGGGGAGCCGAAACCGGGACCGAACGGGGGTCCGTTGGACGGAGCTAGGCCAATCATGACCATTGGATGGTTGATATGCCAAGGCTAAACCGTTTTCTTAGTTATGACGAGTTTGGAACCGTCATGACGAACTCGAAGATCAAATGTTCAAAAGTTTCATTTTTGAACGGTTTCGATAAACCGAGCATCAAAATTTTTTGAAACTTTGCTATTGATTAAAACCGGAAAATAACATGATGTTTGATAACATGCTTGTTTGATAACACGATGTGTGATGTGATGTTGGCATGGTGTACATAATAGCCCCGAGCTCGATTTAATTATTTATCGCTTTTCACGGCCTACGAGCCGTTAGTGTTAGCGTGTAATTATTCTTTCAAGGTGTGGTCGTCGAACCACTTGTTTGTAATATTTATTTATTCCCGACCTACGAGTCGTGTATTAAATTGTAATATTTTACTCAAGATGAAGAAAGGGCGAAAAGGTCATTTGGTGGCTTTTCGGGTGTTGGCATCGGCTTGGAGTCGGTGGAGATCAAGAAGCTAGTGGGAGTTAGTTTAGGGGGCTATTATGTGCACATTTATCGCTTTATGCTTGGTTTAGTTTATGCATGATTAATTCTATGTGTTTTAGAATTAAATGCTTAACTTTATTTACCGAGCATATCACCTCACATGCAAAGATAAAATTGGAATTTTAATCCTTGTGTGTGAGCCCTTAGAATCGTCATTACATTGGATGAAGTTGACGGGTTCAAAGGAAGAATTACATTGGATGTAATTTGAGGCATCATTGCATTTGGAATGTAGTTGATGTGCTCATCGCATCTAGGATGTGCCAAAGTTTTGAACACAACTGGACAAGTAAAAGCGGGTCATGTAAGACCCGCTCCCTGTCGAACAGATGGCTTTTCTAGCAAGCTTGACTTGCTACCGGAAAGTCAACCGATGACTCAAGAAGTCACTCGGGACTTTTCCGGAACCCAAACGCCTTAGCCATCATCACGGTTGGCTTAAGGGGATAAATTCCTTTCGTTTGATTATAATGTTGGAGGAAGTCAATTTTAGTCCAAACGAGACTTTTTATCGACTAAAAGCATTATTTAATTGTGCTGGAAATTATTTTGGAAAAAAATAAATAACCTACTTGGACACTTGTCCCTTTTTGGTTGAAGGAGAGAAAAGGGAGTGGTCTTGGACCATTATACCCTCCCAAAAGCTTCTACAAGGGATTCTAGCTCAAGGGCTTTTAGTCATTTGACACATCTAGGTATTATGTGAGTTGGAAAAGCAAAACCAACCTATTTTGTGTTGGTGTAGCCGAAATTTGGAGGAGGAGCAAGAGAGAGGAGCTCCCATTGAGCTTTGAAGAAGAAACAAGGAAGAAGAGGCCACTTGAAGTCTTCCTCTAGCCATCCCTTCTCCAAATCCTTACCATCTTCTTCATCTCACTCTTCTAGAGGTAATGGAACTCTCTAATCCTCATTCCCCTTCATCTCTTTTCATGGGTTTTGGGTGAAATTGCTAGATGTTGTTGGGTTTGTGTAGAAATGGTGTGAGATGTTGTTGATGAGAAGCTTTGTTGGGTTTTTGTGAGAAAACCTTAGTTTGTTGGAGCTTTTAAGTTGGTTTTGATTTGATGAATCATTAGAAACTTGTTTATTTGTTGATTCCTACCATGGGTAGAGGAGTATTGGAGGTCTTTGACTGTTTTGAGAGTTGGAAGTGGTAAAATTTGGGGTTTGAAGGTGGTTTTTCGGAGAAAATGAGGTGGAGGTTGAAGAAGGGCGAAACTGCCCTGGTGCGCCACGGATCCGTGACTGATCCCGTGACGGGCGACGTCACGGCTCCGTGAGGGAGTCCGTGACGGCACTCGTCACGGCTCCGTGAGGGAGTCCGTGACGGCACTCGTCACGGCTCCGTGACGGTAATCGTGAGGGTTAGCGTCACGGGTCCGTGACCAGGTCCGTGGCAAAGCAGGGTGGGGGTTTCTTTGGGGGGTTTTTCACCTTGGTTGATCTTGGTTTTGAGCTGAACTTTGGAAGGGCTTTGGGGGTCTTACTTGCTGTTTAAGTGGAGTCTAATTAACGTTTCTTTGTGTCCAAGACTTTGGGGATCGAGCTAGAGGAGCAAGGATCACGCCGGGACCCGTGTGAAGAACGGAGTGGTGACCACCGGGCTTATCATCAGAGTGCTGAGAGGAAGACCTAGAGGTAGGGAAAGTCTAAACTCCTCGTTTACGATGCTTAGTATGCATGCTAGGCTAATAAAAGTGGAAAGGTCCTAGAAATGCCTATATGATGCGAATAACTAGAATAATCGTCTTTTAATTACTAATAACCGGAAATGTCTAGTGGTGAATGATTAGGATGCCAACCACTAGTGTAACTCGCTTTCAATACTTGGGATTTGTTTTGCTGGTAGAGCGGCCTTGGCAAAGCCCTCGGATTAGTTGCGTGTTAGGATCACATGCTTGGTTGTTTGGTTGCTTAGTGGATAGGCTAAAGAGTCTAATGGAACTAGTTGAATTGCATATTTGAATGCTCGTTTGAAGGTTTTTATGATTGGTTGATTAAACTCGTACTTGACCGTTGAATGTATTTGAATGATTGCTTGTTTTCCTTAAATGGTTTCTTGGAGCATCGAGTATGACTGGTTGTACCGAGCGGTGCAATCAGGTGATCGATGCCCCGATGGGTCGAGACTGGTAAGTGAACGGTAAGTTGTGATTGTGTGATTCGTGTGTTGTGATTATGTGATTCGTGTGCTGTGTGTTGTGGTGAAACGGTGATGTGTGAGCTATGTGTGCCAGTGAATTGGTGGTTGTTGGGATTGGATTGCTTCGTGTGTCGGTTTGAGTGTGTTACTCAATTATTATCTGATTATTATTGAATTTCCCAAGTGTATGCTTCCTATGGGAGTAATACCTTGGTTCCCGAGGACACAAAATCCTTTGGAGACGTTTCTGAGAATCCCGATGATAAGCGCCCCGAAGGGTGGTTTCCGGTCGCCTCAATGATATGCGTCTCCTCTGGATTTGAGGGAAAATCCGAGAGGACACATCATATGTGGATCGGAGGGTGGTGACTTCATGTGCCACGTCATTGATTTGATTACCTATTGGCCGTAATTGTTAAGAATTATCTTGTTGACTGCTGATGAAATTATTGAGTTTAAAGCCCACCTTGTTATGTATTTTCCCTACTGAGCGCAAGCTCACCCCTATGAGTTTGTTGTTGTGTTTACATGCTTGATTGAGGAGTAGAGGCTCGGGAGCTTCGTTGTGTGGGTGTCTTGTAGAGACTTCGTTTTTATTTCATGTTTGTTTTGAACAAACCTTGTGGAGGATTATTATTACACCCCTGGAGGGTTATTTATGTTTTAAACTGAGTTATGTGGATTTGAGTTTCATATTGGAGATTTTCAGGAACTTATTGTTGAGTTATTGCCTTTTTAATCGTTTTATACTAGTCATGCCTCGAGTCCGGGCAAGAACCGGATTTGGGGCGTGACAATTTGCTATCAGAGCCTGGTTGCATTTGAAACAGGTGTTTTGTGAACTGGTTTTCAAACCTCGGACCGAAGTCAATTAGGTGGGTAGAGTTAGGGAGTCTGAGTCGTGATACTCAGTGATGCGATTTGGAGACATTGATGCAGAGAGTTGGAACGACCCGAGTCATGAGTGGCTTTAATGTTTGTCCTAATTGAAATCTTTACACTACAATGTTTGCATTACTTCATTGGTATCCTCTCCCTAGTGATCGGTGAAGCCGAGTGGTTGAGATCGGAATTGGATTAACGGGCAATGATCGACCCGCTAAGCATTCATTGTAGAGAGAGCCAACGGTTGGTGGTGTTGCCATTTTGGTGGATTACTTCGAAAAATTTCGAGTTGTAGTTTGGTCTTGTTCAAGTGTTGACTTGTGGTTGACCGCTTTTCTGGAGCATGAGTACTCCATGTGTGCTTGGTTTGAGTGTTTGGGGTGGCCATGAGAGCCTGTGTTTGACTGCTGAGTCTTGGGTGGCCATGAGAGCCCGTGTTACTGTCATGTCTTGGGTGGCCATGAGAGCCCGTGTTACTGTTGTGTCTTGGGTGGCTATGAGAGCCCGTGTACTAAGGTTGGTGTCTTTGGCTGGCCTGACTGAGTAGAGTCTCGGGGGGTTGCGAGCATTCTTTGGCTGGCTTACGAGTTAGAGTCTCGGTAAGTTGCGAGCGTGTATTACTGTTGAGATTTGGGGCACGAGAACCCCGTATGCCCGTGTGTGGCGAGATTTGGGGCACGAGAACCCCGTATGCCCGTGTGTGGCGAGATTTGGGGCACGAGAACCCCGTGTGCCCGTGTGTGGCGAGTTTGGGGCACGAGCACCCCGTAGTATTTAGGAGCACAAGAACTTCGTTTATTGATTGTGTTGTGTACTTTGGGAGCACGAGAACTCCGTTTATTGATTGTGTTGTGTACTTTGGGAGCACGTGAACTCCGGTTATTGACTTCGTCTTGTAACTTGAAGAGCATGAGCACTTTTTGTTTTGACCGGGTGGTGTCTTGGGCCGAGCATGAGAACTCGGCGTACTTCTGTTTTGAGAAATTGTGTTGGTGAGTATCTCGCTTAAGCGGAGGGTTAAGGGAAATTACGAAGGGGTCATGCCGAATTTTCGGTAGAACTGTAATAATTGTACTATCACGGGTTGACTCAGTGGCGCCACTGTAGTCCAGCGTGATGGTTCGATGTCAAGTTGTTACAATGAGATTCGGGGACGCCTGAAACGGGTTGTAACAACATGAGATCGACATGAAAAGGCTTGGGTAGAAGTTAAGAAGCGGGAATCTATGGAAGGGAAGGAAAGGTTAAGGGTGATTATTGAATTGAATTGTGTTAAGTACTAAACCCCTCCTTGTGAAAGGATACCCGAGCAAGGGGTATGCCTATTGATTTGTGCTTGTGTGGTGTGCTTGAGTTGGAACCCTCCTGTGGGAGTTAGTGGTTGATTGCTTAAATCACTTGTTGTTGTTGTGAGACGCATAAAGATGCGAACTTGTGTGATTATATATGAGTATATATATCTACTAAGTGTGAGAGGTGTAAACTTTGGGTGACTTGTGAGACGCGCGTGAACGTCCTTGTACTTGATCGAACCTTTGTTTTCTGTGAGACGCACGAGGTGCGGGTCTCTTGTCTACGTAAGTGTTACTTTGACTTTACGACTTACTTTTGATCCAAGTGGGATCCGGTGGAGACGCACGAGAACGTCATGTTTTGGTGAATCGAAACGATTGGGTTGAACTGAATTTTGAACCTACGGTTACTAAGGGCAGTGAATTGGCGAGATGTCACGTGTTTATATCCTGGAGAGTACCAATAGCCGTCAGTTGTGGGGCAGAGCCAGACACCAGCTGTTATTCTGGCAGGGGCAGTGAGCGCCCAGAGAACTACTTCCACAGAGTACCAGAGTTTTGGGGATAGACCGGTAGGCTCATCACCTAGAGTTCCTCCAGTCGCAGATCCGACTCAAGCGGCCCGATTGATGAGGTGGTTCGCGCAGTGTTAGATGCGCTCAGCATAAGAGCACAACACTGGCACGAGAGTCTGTGCCTACCGCCGACGCGGTCACTACCGAGATGCCAGGCCAGGTGGACGGTTACACGGCCCAGGCACTCAGGAGTGTTCATAAGTTGAGTACACCAGTTTAATCCGGGAATTCAGACCCCGAGGCAGTTGTATTATGGTTGGAGTGGATTACCCACAACCTTAATACGTTTAGAGTATTCGGATATTCGTTGGAGAATATGATCCCCCAGCCGAGGGAGAAGCATGATGCTGGAAGCAACGTGTGCATACCAGATTTGGAAATGACTTCCAGCCGTTCAGCGGACTGTCCTTGGGACAGTGTGTCCTTCGATCTATTCGAGATGACCGACACCAGCAGTATTGGATCTGCGGTAGAAAAGGGGTGATCGTCTATGAGTATTAGACGAGGATCATGTCCCCGTATCACTTCGCACCCGAGATGGTGCCAACCGAGGAGAGAGCCACAAGAGTCTCAAGAAGAGACTCAACTCGTGTATCACGGGTTGAGTCATTGCTTTCAGATACGTGGACCTTTCAGTACTAGTGAAGCAAACACTAGCTTTAGAGAGACTATTTGGGAGACCGCCAAGGCGCGGGAGACCAGGCCAAGGCCGAGGGGCTTCTTGAGGCTGTCAGCGAGTCGCAATCCGAGGAGGCAGGGGACCCCAGGATTCCTTCAGTCACATAACCAGTCCCGTGAGACTCGACGGGTTGGAGAAGTAATGTCCGTTGGACCTGCCCCGGTGGCATGGGTTGCACTCACGCAAACAGTTGGAACGTCTAGGCCGAGAATGCCAGTTGAACGATGGATCTACGAATCGTTCCACAAGTCGATCTACGAGAGCCGACAAGAGAATATGCTTCCATAATAGTGAATTCTTTCATCCCATCGAGAGGAGGACCTCCCATGTGGCGGGGCCGAGCGTACCTACTTACCGAGCCCCGAGTGAGGATTTGATACCGATCTTGAGATCGAGTAAAGTACTTGTTACCATCTGTATTTTGGATTTCGTGTCAGCTGACACTTGAGCTTTACACTAGGTGTATTGGTTCATGGTGACGTATTGATCGAGCGAGTTTAACACTGTTAATCCCACCGGTACTTTCAACACATCGACTGAAGGTATGGTAATACCGAATAACGTCAGTGGGAATTGGAAAGTGGAGTAACAAACTTAGTCAGATTGAAGGTTCTTTTCTTCTCCGATAGTGCGGATCGAATTTTAAGAACCGATTGCTGCAACAGCAAGCGTTCATCGAGCACCATCAGCGGCGAATGCCGAGCAGTGAAAAGCCGCAGCCTTGACCAGTAAACGGTCCGACCGGCCACCGGAGATGACCGAGCAATGATAAGATCAGAGTAGTGCAGAGGAAGCGTGGTGGGCCCATACCCACAGTAGTCGTAATCTCCAGTTCTTCTAACCCCGCTACAAGATTTAAGTTATAAGATTCGAACCGTCGAGACGATGTGGTTTCACATCCTTGTTAGCAAGCGAAGGTTGTGTTGGGTCTCGAGGTAGGGTTGGAGATGAACCAACTCGCAGCGGAAAATCAATGAAAACCAAGAGACGATTAAAATCATGAAACAACTAACAAAGAATGGATTCACAAGAGAAAAATTCAGCACTAGTTCTTACCAAAACAAGAACACCGGTTAACGAATGATTGGCTTGAGTCTCAAAGACGCCTACGTATCCACATGGGAATCAAAGCCACGTAGTTCTTCTCTTTGAGGACTCAAGAACACAAACATGAAGGTGGAAACTAGCCAAACCCGAAATGGCCATGGAAGAGGGAGAGAAAATGTGTTTCCTATTCTTGTCTTGTGTTTGTTATGTTGAAAAAAGATGACTTAAACATAACAAAACCCATACTTGTCCAACTAAAGGCATGGGACAAGTATGGTGTCAAGTAAGGTGTAAATAGGACAAAGTATGGCAAGACAAGATTGGGTTAGGTGGTGAATCACCAACACCTTAATCCTTGTCTTGCTTACTTAGTACTAATTAATCAAGACTTGATTAATTAGTTCCATGGGCCTTGGTTGCATGGGCCTTTCATGGGCCTCTTGGAACATGGCCCGTGGCCATTTCCAACGAGGTCCCGTGATTCACTCATCGCCTCCATACCTTCCATACCGGAAATGTCCAACATTATCCGACGCGATCAATCCCAAGACTCCAAGCCTTGTCTCGATCCGTAAAGTCCTATTCACTTACGGGCACATGACCCAAAACCCAGTTTTGGTTATGTCCCGAGACAACTCCCTTTTGGCCATTCTCCATAAATGTGTCAATGAGTTTCATCCTCCGGTGTGACCCTTAGGTTTATGCATGTTAATAGATCAACGTAAAATCCCATTTTACTTGATCCTATTTAAGTGGCAACTAACGAGACTTTAGTATTGCCTGACACTACATAACGAATCGACCCAGTCGATTCTAACCTTTCCGTCGTCCCTGTCATTATCCGTTTATCTCTGATATCCTGATTGAGATAAGGCATAAAGCCGTCATCCTTATTATTCTCAATCACCATTCCTTGATATGTGAGATGACTGAAGATATGATACCCAGTATCATGTGCATGGCCATGCTATTCTTCCAGTCACTCTCGATCAAGTGGCCGAGAACCGATATCTTTCCCATACCTTAGTATGAGGGATAAATCCCTTAGCCGTCTTTCGTGTCACTCATGTAGCCCGTCCCCAAGCCAATCATGGTCGTTATGGAAGCCCTGTTACGGACAACGTTAGGCTCAGGTCAAACTCAGTTGTTGACTACATAGCGATCACAAAGACTCCTTGGTCTAAGGATACATGACAAGCTACAACACTGAATATGTTCATGACTTAATCTATGGCACATATTCAGGGCGGGTCGTCCAATATCATGTCCCACATGATATCTATGATCAGACTCCGGAATCTCATTCCAATGACTAACAGAACGTAAGCCATAAAGAGCCATCTTTCATACTAGTCGCTTCTAGTGAAGCTTTGTTGACTAGGGACCCATCGAGTGTGATCTATCTCGATCTATGGTTCTATTCGCATGGTGGGCATAGATCAGAACACACATCGATATATTACTCCAACACATAAGTAATATAAAGCTGCTTTAATTTTATTGCTAACGATGATATATACATTTGGACATTTAGGATTGAACTATGGGCACTAAGACTAACAATCTCCCACTTGCCCTAGTTCCAATATAAACTCCAATATGTCCCCATCGACTCTACATGTCTAACATGTTCAGGCAGTGACACTGCCTTAGTCAAAGGGTTGGCTATGTTATCATCTGTTGCAGTATCGGTTATCTTCACTTCACCTCAGTTCAGTATTTATCTGATGAGGTGGATACGCCGCAGTACATGTTTGGATTTGTTATACGATCTAGGCTTTTAGCTTGCGCAATGGCCCTTGTGTTGTCGCAAGATGGATTCACCGGGCTGGATGGGTTTTTAATTACACCCAACCCTGCCATGAATTTCCAAATCCACATAGCCTCCTTAGCTGCCTCTGCAGCATCCATGTACTTGGCCTCTGTCGTAGATTCGGCAATGATATCTTGCTTTACGCTCTCCCAGATAAAGCTCTGCCATTCAGCGTAAACACATATCCTGATTGACTTCTAAAGTCATCTGGATTTGTCTTGGAAAACTAGCGTCTACTCATCCTTCGAAGACTAGTTCAGCATCATCTTTCCCCCGGGTTAGAATGATGTCTACTGGTACAACATAAGGCTTACGAGACGTCTCGTCTCACACATGTCATGGAATATATGATCGATCCTGCCCCCAGGCGCATAGGATTCTCATCATCCTTTTCAGCTCATCAGGTGTCTTAGGACACTGAGTCTTGCTGAGATGAATGTCATGACTAGTGGGTAAGAGTCCTTTCTTTGAATCGAGCATTAAGAACCTACTCAATGCCTTGTTCACATAGGTTCCCTGACTTAAATCCAAGACCCTCTTGGTGCGATCTCTACATATCTTAATCCTTAAGATATGAGAAGCATCAGCTAAGTCCTTTATTGAAAAACACTTCCTCAACCAAGCTTTAGTCTCGTGCAAGGTTGGGATGTCGTTTTCAATGAGAACCAGAAAGGTAATATTGCTCCCACTAGCCTTCTTATAAACGCAAGATTCATCCTCGTTCTTGATTAAGCTAAATCCAATTACAGCTTCATCAAAACGAAGGATCCAACTCCGAGAAGTTCGTTTCAATCCATAAATGGATTTCAACAACTTATAAATCTTTCCTTTATTCTTCAGATCGTCAAAACCTTTAGGCCGAGACATACAAACGTACTCAGTCAAATTTCCATTTAGGAAAGCGGTTTTGACATCCACTTGCCATATCTCGTAATTATGATACGCAGTTATGTCAAGAAGAATTTGGATCGATTTTGACCATAGCCACTAAGGAGAAGGTTTCCTTATAGTCAATCCATTGGATCTGCCTATAACCTTTCGCCACCAGTTGAGCTTTGTAGGTCAGAGGGTTGCCGTCCATGTCCATCTTCACCTTGAAGATCCATTTGCATCCTATGGTCCTCACACCATTGATGGGATTAACCGGTTTCACATAAGCCTCGCAACCACAAATCTTTAGGAAGGACAAAGCGGGCATCATCCCGTACCATTTTTAAAATGGTGTCCCTTCCACACCCTTCGTCGAATCCCGATTCACTATGAATGCGGTCGTCTCTAGAGCATAACCCCAGAAAGAGATTGGGAGATCAGTCCAACTAATCATGGAACGGACCATTGTCTAACAATGTCCGATTTCTCCGTTTGGCTACAACTTTCAACTACAGTGACCTAGGAGGAGTCCATTCCAAAAGGATCCCATTCTCTTTTAGATGATCTAATAACTCTGTGGTCAAGTATTTTCCACCTCGATCCAATCGAAGTGCCTTAATACCTTTGTCGAGCTGGTTTTCTACTATAGTCTTAAACTCTTTGAATTTATGAAAAGCTTCAGACTTATGTCTCACCGAATAGACATAACCATATTTACTGTAATCATCAGTAAATGTGGTAAAGTAGCTAAAACCCCTCCTGGCAAGTGAACTTATTGGTCTACACACATTCGAGTGTATCAGCCCCAATAATTCACCCGCCATTTCATCGCGATCGATAAAAGGGAACTTTAGTCATTTTGCCCATCAAACAAACCTTGCACCTATCGATCGAATGGAACTCGAATGAACCTGAAAGTTCGCACTTCTGAAGTGATGATAGGTGCTTCTTGTTTATGCGACCTAAATGACAGTGGCATAACAGAGTTAGGTTTAAATTATTGGATTTAGACCTCTTGGTATTAACGGAATATATAGAACTTGAGGCATTGTTACCCATATCTAATATGTACAATCCTCCAACCAAGTCAGTACTGGTATAAAACATATCATTGCATAGAACATTGAAAACTCCATTTCCAATATTAACATTATATCCTTCCTTGTCAAACACGGATACAGATATAATATTCCTACTAAAAGTAGGTATGCAATATACATTATACAATACTAAGACAAGGCCTCTTGGCAAAGCAAGACTCATGGATCCTACAGCAGTTGCCACAACTCTGAGGTCCACTTCGTGCTTTCCAGACCTCTCCTACTTTCAGCCACCATATATAAGTGCATGTGTGATATTCAATCCTGGTATCTAATACCCATGAATCTTTGGAAGTAGAGAGATGTAGCTCTATAGAGTTAATACCGGATGAAGGCACGGTCCCACCGCCCTTCCTTAGATCATCCAGGTTTCCTGATGAAGGCGCAGTCCTACTGCCCTTCTTCGGATCATCCACGCTATTTGATGAAGGCGCAGTCCCACTGCCCTTCTTCAGATCAGCCGTGAACTTCCTGTAATCCCGGTTCCAATGACCAGGCTGTTGGCAGTAGAAGCAGACATTCTCATGTGTCTCATCTTTCCTGCCAAGTGCGCATGGGCCCCGCCCTTGCCACTTCCAATTCCCTTGTTGACCATCAGAATATCCTTGGATCCCAGATCCCTGATATATTCTTCTCAGCAGTTAATGACACTTCATGTAACTCTGATATGGTCTTAGAGACAGCCTTGTCATGGACATATTCTTTGCGTTAAGACTTGAGGACTATCCTCAAAATTCTGTACCAGTCCAAATAGTTTGTCCCATTTAGCTTGACCCTGTCAAGAATGGTTTTTAATGACAAACTATTAATGTTCGCTGAATTTGCCATTTGATCTACAACAGATAAAATTCAATCAGTAAACTGAATAAATTTTATGAAGATCAAGCTTAAACACCAACAATTGATTCTAAACCTTTAGAATCTGAAACCAAGATCCTTGATTCACTCGATTAAGCTGAACTAATGCTCACCACTTAATCGAGCTATGTAGGTAGGACTCCACCCAATCACATCCAATGTGACTCTTGGCTAGGGTATGTACTTATGTACACGACTTACACTATCTGTTACCCTAGCTCGACCTCAGGCCGAGAATCGTAGTCGGGTCCACCAATTTTCAACTATGGCTCGTCACTATGTAGGTGCTCCGCTAATGCGCACGACACCCACATATGTCGTCCAAACCTACTACCCCGCTTCCCCATGGATGCTCCGCTAATGCGCACGACACCCATAGGACGGGGAGGTAGTAAGGTGTTGATGATTGGGAGGTATCGGACATGACCCGCTTTTACTTGTCCAGTTGTGTTCAAAACTTTGGCACATCCTAGATGCGATGAGCACATCAACTACATTCCAAATGCAATGATGCCTCAAATTACATCCAATGTAATTCTTCCTTTGAACCCTTCAACTACATCCAATGCAATGACGGTTCTAAGGGTTCACACACAAGGATTAAAATTCCAATTTTATCTTTGCATGTGAGGTGATATGCTCGGTAAATAAAGTTAAGCATGCAATTCTAAAACACATAGAATTAATCATGCATAAAATAAACCAAGCATAAAGCGATAAATGTGCACATAATAGCCCTCTAAACTAACTCCCACTAGCTTCTTGAGCTCCACCGACTCCAAGCCGATGCCAACACCCGAAAAGCCACCAAATGACCTTTTCGCCCTTTCTTCGTCTTGAGTAAAATATTACAATTTAATACACGACTCGCAGGTCGGGAATAAATAAATATTACAAACAAGTGGTTCGACGACCACACCTTGAAAAAATAATTACACGCTAACTCTAATGGCTCGCAGGCCGTGAAAAGCGATAAATAATTAAATCGAGCTCGGGGATATTATGTACACCATGTCAACATCACATCACACATCGTGTTATCAAACAAGCATGTTATCAAACATCATGTGATTTTCCGGTTTTAATCAATAGCCAAGTTTCGAAAAATTTTGATGCTCGGTTTATCGAAACCGTTCAAAAATGAAACTTTTGAACATTTGATCTTCGAGTTCGTCATGACGGTTCCAAACTCGTCATAACTAACAAAACGGTTTAGCATTGGCATTTCAACCATCCAATGGTCATGCTTAGCCTAGCTCCGTCCAACGGAGCCCCGTTCGGTCCCGGTTTCGGCTCCCCGAGAGTCCCGCTCTCGAGACCCGAAAAATCAAATCTTTTTCAAAATTTCCATATTTGAAATAATTTTCAAAAATTCATTTTACATGTATTAAATCCATAAACAATAATTTAAAACATGTTATCAAACAATTTAGCAAAACAACATGCCAAAAACGAAACTTTCAAGCAAAACCGAAACTTTGAACACCGTCTTGTGAATCCCGAAGGTAGCACGGCTCTGATACCACTGTTGGGTCTCGAGGTAGGGTTGGAGATGAACCAACTCGCAGCGGAAAATCAATGAAAACCAAGAGACGATTAAAATCATGAAACAACTAACAAAGAATGGATTTACAAGAGAAAAATTCAGCACTAGTTCTTACCAAAACAAGAACACCGGTTAACGAATGATTGGCTTGAGTCTCCAAGACGCCTACGTATCCACATGGGAATCAAAGCCACGTAGTTCTTCTCTTTGAGGACTCAAGAACACAAACATGGAGGTGGAAACTAGCCAAACCCGAAATGGCCATGGAAGAGGGAGAGAAAATGTGTTTCCTATTCTTGTCTTGTGTTTGTTATGTTGAAAAAAGATGACTTAAACATAACAAAACCCATACTTGTCCAACTAAAGGCATGGGACAAGTATGGTGTCAAGTAAGGTGTAAATAGGACAAAGTATGGCAAGACAAGATTGGGTTAGGTGGTGAATCACCAACACCTTAATCCTTGTCTTGCTTACTTAGTACTAATTAATCAAGACTTGATTAATTAGTTCCATGGGCCTTGGTTGCATGGGCCTTTCATGGGCCTCTTGGAACATGGCCCGTGGCCATTTCCAACGAGGTCCCGTGATTCGCTCATCGCCTCCATACCTTCCATACCGGAAATGTCCAACATTATCCGACGCGATCAATCCCAAGACTCCAAGCCTTGTCTCGATCCGTAAAGTCCTATTCACTTACGGGCACATGACCCAAAACCCAGTTTTGGTCATGTCCCGAGACAACTCCCTTTTGGCCATTCTCCATAAATGTGTCAATGAGTTTCATCCTCCGGTGTGACCCTTAGGTTTATGCATGTCAATAGATCAACGTAAAATCCCATTTTACTTGATCCTATTTAAGTGGCAACTAACGAGACTTTAGTATTGCCTGACACTACATAACGAATCGACCCTGTCGATTCTAACCTTTCCGTCGTCCCTGTCATTATCCGTTTATCTCTGATATCCTGATTGAGATAAGGCATAAAGCCGTCATCCTTATTATTCTCAATCACCATTCCTTGATATGTGAGATGACTGAAGATATGATACCCAGTATAATGTGCATGGCCATGCTATTCTTTCAGTCACTCTCGATCAAGCGGCCGAGAACCGATATCTTTCCCATACCTCAGTATGAGGGATAAATGCCTTAGCCGCCTTTCGTGTCACTCATGTAGCCCGTCCCCAAGCCAATCCTGGCCGTTATGGAAGCCTTGTTACGGACAACGTTAGGCTCAGGTCAAACTCAGTTGTTGACTACATAGCGATCACAAAGACTCCTTGGTCTAAGGATACATGACAAGCTACAACACTGAATATGTTCATGACTTAATCTATGGCACATATTCAGGGCGGGTCGTCCAATATCATGTCCCACATGATATCTATGATCAGACTCCGGAATCCCATTCCAATGACTAACAGAACGTAAGCCATAAAGAGCCATCTTTCATACTAGTCGCTTCTAGTGAAGCTTTGTTGACTAGGGACCCATCGAGTGTGATCTATCTCGATCTATGGTTCTATTCGCATGGTGGGCATAGATCAGAGCACACATCGATATATTACTCCAACACATAAGTAATATAAAACCGCTTTAATTTTATTGCTAACGATGATATATACATTTGGACATTTAGGATTGAACTACGGGCACTAAGACTAACAGGTTGCACGAGTGTGAGCCCTATGTGAGGAACTAAATGAAGGTGTGTTTCTTACGTTATCCCCAGAAGGACTAAGCTTAACCGTGGGGTTATGCCCTAGAAGCGAGAGCACCCCGCGTTAAAATACCAACTACAGATAGTTGAGGGCGACTACCACAAACTGTCAGGCCAGTAACAAGATGTCGCCGAAAGAGGAATTGTATGATAGGTCAGATGCGTGGGCATAGGAAGAGTTAAGAGCTAACCGTTATTGGTTTTAAGTTGTCAGGTAACGAATGGAGGAACTGCGCGGGTTTCTCAACTTGTCAAGATTTTCGAGATCTCAGGGCGTGTTGACTACTCCTTAAGAGGTGACTTGGGTGGACCTGGCTTTAAGTTTTGATTGATTGGTAACTCGTGAGCGGGTGTCAACGGTATAAAGGATACCGCCGGTTGGGATGACCTTTGACAATCGATCTTGGAATCGTGTTTCGCAGTCGAGTGTAATTATCGTACGTTCAATTGTGGTGTCTTGAAGGACGCCTACTTTCGACCAAGTACCAGTAAGGGGTTCTATTGGTCCATGTTGTTGTACGTCGTTCGTCCAACTGAATGTTGGTAGAATTCATGGTGGTACTGAACCAGGCACCGGTTTTGAGAATCGTTGTCTCGTGTTATGATGATTCAGGTAAGATGACTTGTGAGGTGGTTTGATCTGTTATTGAGAACTGGCATTGATGTCAAGAGAAATATCGCGAGTTGGGTAACCTCCTCAATTGATTACAGTGAGATGTGGATGCCTTACCGCGAGTTAAGTTTGTGATACTTGATGGGTGACTGACCCGTATCAGGATTGAGAATCGTGATAAGGTTTAACCGTTGTGACATTTGTGCTTGCCGTGGCTTGGTACGAGACGTGTTTGTGTTTTACCGTTTACCCTGTGTTGGTGACATGTTAAGTGGCGTAGTTGTGGTAGTGTTGGTTCGCTCGAGTTTGTTCTGTGAGTGTGGTGGGGTCCTGAGTGGAGGTGTGTGGTTACGAGTTCCATTGGAAATTAGTGTGTGATGCACCTGTATGTCAGGCTTAGTATGGCAGAAGGGGTGAGTAAGTCATGTTTTGAGGCATGCTGCTTTTCGACTACCGGTACGTGGTACCATTTACGTGATTGAGGTACGTCTACCTTTCTGTGAGTTGTGATGAAACGAGCGGTTGTTCCAAACCCCGCGGTGGTTATGAGGACCTTTGTTTGGTTGATTGTTGTTCTGTGTTGCTTCCTCGTCTGAGTGTGTTAGGTCGTGACAAGACCTGTCTGGCGTTCTAGTGTGAACTATTCGGGAGACAGTTACTAAAGAGAATTGAGGAGTTACACCTTCGGATGGCTCCGTCCTTGTCCGATTTTCGGAGTGTTCCGATAAGACACTCATACCGAAGGAAGACCCCGGTATGGCATGTCAGAACCGAAGTCGTTCTATCCGGTGTGATACCGGTACAGTTGAGGATCATGATAAGAAGTATATGCATCGAAGTTGTTGATGACGGTCCGCCGTCTACACAAAAATTGGAGTCTGTTAGGGGTTGCCAAGATCGTCTCTGGCATTCCTCAGTATCTGAGGTGGGTAGGTTTTACCCTTTGAGTTGCCTGTTATTGGCCCACCAGATGTGGTAAACCGAATGTTTGTTCCGGACCGTGCAATGATCATGAGATCCCTTGTCTTGAGATAGTGGTTGTTACGTTTTACTTGATCGGGTAATCGTTTGTGGTTGGTCTTAGCATAGCGAATATTGGATTTCTGGGTAAGTTGTCCCTATAAAAGTTACTAAGAAGGAAACGGAGTGGTTATGTCTACGTGTAAGTTCCTACTTCAGTTCGCATTGCGAGATGTCTCGACACGATATCTATGACCGACGGGAGATTCCTGTATAGAATATCCAGACCGTTATAGAGTTTTTCAGTGCGACGTCTATACCGAGGTGGGATTCCGGTATAGGATGTTTTATACCGTCACCCGGTATTCCTTAACGATTTGAGTGTTCTTTGACGTGTTGGGTACATCAGTGGTTCTTGAGTTATGGTTGCATGTCAAAACTGCGAACAGTGGAGAAAGACTGTTGATCACCGCCAAGTATGGCTTTTTGAGTAACTAGCGTGAACTAGTGAAGCACGAGTTGGTAAAGGTCGAGTAAATGCGGAAAACGGTTCAAGACCGAGTAGAGCCTACGGAAGAGTTCCACAGACGAAAGGTGCGGGCCTACTGAGTTTCATCGCGGGATCAGATACCTCTGAGGGTGAGCCTAAGAGGGGCCTTAGCGGATCGACAACGACGGAGGCAAGTTGGCCCCGCAGGTTATCGAACATTTGAGATCTTGGATCGGATTGGAGCCGTAGCTTATCGGTTAGCGTTGCCACCGCAGCTCGGGAACGTGCATAACGTTTTCCACATGTCCCAATTGCGGAAGTACATGGCAGACCCTTCGCACATTATTGAGTGGTCAGACATCGAGGTAGCTGATGATGTCACCTATGAGGAGAAGCCCGTCAAGATTTTGGGTACAAAGGAGAAGGTCCTGCGGAACAAGAAGATCCCGTTGGTACTAGTATAGTGGGGACATCAGGGAGCAGGGTCCACTTGGGAGCGCGATGATGAGATCCGCGTGAAGTATCCCCACCCGTTCGACTTTGAGGTACCTTGTTTTTAAATTTCGAGGACGAAATTTCTTTAAGGGGGGTAGATTGTAAGACCCACTCCCGGTCGAACCGGTGGCTTTTCTAGAAAGCTTGACTTGCTACCGGAAAGTCAACCGATGACTCAAGAAGTCACTCGGGACTTTTCCGGAACCCAAACGACTTAGCCATCATCACGGTTGGCTTAAGGGGATAAATTCCTTTCGTTTGAGTATAATGTTGGAGGAAGTCAATTTTAGTCCAAACGAGACTTTTTATCGACTAAAAGCATTATTTAATTGTGCTGGAAATTATTTTGGAAAAAAATAAATAACCTACTTGGACACTTGTCCCTTTTTGGTTGAAGGAGAGAAAAGGGAGTGGTCTTGGACCATTATACCCTCCCAAAAGCTTCTACAAGGGATTCTAGCTCAAGGGCTTCTAGTCATTTGACACATCTAGGTATTATGTGAGTTGGAAAAGCAAAACCAACCTATTTTGTGTTGGTGTAGCCGAAATTTGGAGGAGGAGCAAGAGAGAGGAGCTCCCATTGAGCTTTGAAGAAGAAACAAGGAAGAAGAGGCCACTTGAAGTCTTCCTCTAGCCATCCCTTCTCCAAATCCTTACCACCTTCTTCATCTCACTCTTCTAGAGGTAATGGAACTCTCTAATCCTCATTCCCCTTCATCTCTTTTCATGGGTTTTGGGTGAAATTGCTAGATGTTGTTGGGTTTGTGTAGAAATGGTGTGAGATGTTGTTGATGAGAAGCTTTGTTGGGTTTTTGTGAGAAAACCTTAGTTTGTTGGAGCTTTTAAGTTGGTTTTGATTTGATGAATCATTAGAAACTTGCTTATTTGTTGATTCCTACCATGGGTAGAGGAGTATTGGAGGTCTTTGACTGTTTTGGGGGTTGGAAGCGATAAAATTTGGGGTTTGAAGGTGGTTTTTCGGAGAAAAGGAGCTGGAGGTTGAAGAAGGGCGAAACTGCCCTGGTGCGCCACAATTCCGTGACGGATCCCGTGACGGGCGACGTCACGGCTCCGTGAGGGAGTCCGTGACGGCACTCGTCACGGCTCCGTGATGGTAACCGTGAGGGTTAGCGTCACGGGTCCGTGACCAGGTCCGTGGCAAAGCAGGGTGGGGGTTTCTTTGGGGGGTTTTTCACCTTGGTTGATCTTGGTTTTGAGCTGAACTTTGGAAGGGCTTTGGGGGTCGTACTTGCTGTTTAAGTGGAGTCTAATTAACGATTCTTTGTGTCCAAGACTTTGGAAATCGAGCTAGAGGAGCAAGGATCACGCCGAGACCCGTGTGAAGAACGGAGTGGTGACCACCGGGCTTATCATCAGAGTGCTGAGAGGAAGATCTAGAGGTAGGGAAAGTCTAAACTCCTCGTTTACGATGCTTAGTATGCATGCTAGGCTAATAAAAGTGGAAAGGTCCTAGAAATGCCTATAGGATGCGAATAACTAGAATAATCGTCTTTCAATTACTAATAACCAGAAATGTCTAGTGGTGAATGATTAGGATGCCAACCACTAGTGTAACTCGCTTTCAATACTTGGGATTTGTTTTGCTGGTAGAGCGGCCTTGGCAAAGCCCTCGGATTAGTTGCGTGTTAGGATCACATGCTTGGTTGTTTGGTTGCTTAGTGGATAGGCTAAAGAGTCTAATGGAACTATTTGAATTGCATATTTGAATGCTCGTTTGAAGGTTTTTATGATTGGTTGATTAAACTCGTACTTGACCGTTGAATGTATTTGAATGATGGCTTGTTTTCCTTAAATGGTTGCTTGGAGCATCGAGTATGACTGGTTGTACCGAGCGGTGCAATCAGGTGATCGATGCCCCGATGGGTCGAGACTGTTAAGTGAACGGTAAGTTGTGATTGTGTGATTCGTGTGTTGTGATTATGTGATTCGTGTGCTATGTGTTGTGGTGAAACGTTGATGTGTGAGCTATATGTGACAGTGAATTGGTGGTTGTTGGGATTGGATTGCTTCGTGTTTCGGTTTGAGTGTGTTACTCAATTATTATCTGATTATTATTGAATTTCCCAAGTGTATGCTTCCTATGGGAGTAATACCTTGGTTCCCAAGGACACAAAATCCTTTGGAGACGTTTCTGAGAATCCCGATGATAAGCGCCCCGAAGGGTGGTTTCCGGTCGCCTCAATGATATGCGTCTCCTCTGGATTTGAGGGAAAATCCGAGAGGACACATCATATGTGGATCGGAGGGTGGTGACTTTATGTGCCACGTCATTGATTTGATTACCTATTGGCCGTAATTGTTAGGAATTATCTTGTTGACTGCTGATGAAATTATTGAGTTTAAAGCCCACCTTGTTATGTATTTTCCCTACTGAGCGCAAGCTCACCCCTATGAGTTTGTTGTTGTGTTTACAGGCTTGATTGAGGAGTAGAGGCTCGGGAGCTTCGTGGTGTGGGTGTCTTGTAGAGACTTCGTTTTTATTTCATGTTTGTTTTGAACAAACCTTGTGGAGGATTATTATTACACCCTTGGAGGGTTATTTATGTTTTAAACTGAGTTATGTGGATTTGAGTTTCATATTGGAGATTTTCAGGAACTTATTGTTGAGTTATTGCCTTTTTAATCGTTTTATACTAGTCATGCCTCGAGTCCGGGCAAGAACCGGATTTGGGGCGTGACAGGTCATGTCTGATACCCCCCAATTTTCAACACCTTACTACCTCCCCGTCCTATGGGCGTCATGCGCATTAGCGGAGCATCCATGGGAAAGCGGGGTAGTAGGTTTGGACGACATATGTGGGTGTCGTGCGCATTAGCGGAGCACCAACATAGTGACGGGCCATAGTTGAAAATTGGTGGACCCGACTACGATTCTCAGCCAGAGGTTGAGCTAGGGTAACAGATAGGGTAAGCCGTGTACATAAGTGCATACCCTAGCCAAGAGTCACATTGGATGTGATTGGATGGAGTCCTACCTACATAGCTCGATTAAGTGGTGAGCATTAGTTCAGCTTAATCGAGTGAATCAAGGATCTTGGTTTCAGATTCTAAAGGTTTAGAATCGATTGTTGGTGTTTAAGCTTGATCTTCATAAAATTTATTCATTTTACTGATTGAATTTTATATGTTGTAGATCAAATGGAAAATTCAGCGAACATTAATAGTTTGTCATTAAAAACCATTCTTGACAGGGTCAAGCTAAATGGGACAAACTATTTGGACTGGTATAGAATTTTGAGGATAGTCCTCAAGTCTGAACGCAAAGAATATGTCCTTGACAAGGCTGTCTCTAAGACCATATCAGAGTTACATGAAGTGTCATTAACTGCTGAGAAGAATATCTCAGGGATCTGGGATACAAGGATATTCTGATGGTCAACAAGGGAATTGGAAGTGGCAAGGGCTGGGCCCATGCGCACTTGGCAGGAAAGATGAGACACCTGAGAATGTCTGCTTCTACTGCCAACAGCCTGGTCATTGGAACCGGGAATACAGGAAGTTCACGGCTGATCTGAAGAAGGGCAGTGGGACTGCGCCTTCATCAAATAGCGTGGATGATCTGAAGAAGGACAGTAGGACTGCGCCTTCATCAGGAAACCTGAATGATCTAAGGAAGGGCGGTGGGATCGTGCCTTCATTCGGTATTAACTCTATAGAGCTACATCTCTCTACTTCCAAAGATTCATGGGTATTAGATACCATGACTGAATCTCACACATGCACTAATATATGGTGGCTGAAAGTAGGAGAGGTTTGGAAAGCACGAAATGGACCTCAGAGTTGTGGCAACTACTGTAGGATCCATGAGTCTTGCTTTGCCAAGAGGCCTTGTCTTAGTATTGTATAATGTATATTGCATACCTACTTTTATTAGGAATATTATATCTGTATCCGTGTTTGACAAGGAAGGATATAATGTTAATATTGGAAATGGAGTTTTCAATGTTCTATGCAATGATATGTTTTATACCTGTACTGACATGGTTAGAGGATTGTACATATTAGATATGGGTAACAATGCCTCAAGTTCTATATATTCCGTTAATACCAAGAGGTCTAAATCCAACGATTTAAACCTAACTCTGTTATGGCACTGTCATTTGGGCCGCATAAACAAGAAACGCCTATCAGCACTTCAGAAGTGCGGGCTTTCAGGTTCATTCGAATTCCATTCGATCGATAGGTGCAAGGTTTGTTTGATGGGGAAAATGACTAAAGTGCCCTTTATCAATCGCGATGAAAGGGCGGGTGAATTATTGGGGCTGATATACTTGAATGTGTGTAGACCAATAAGTTCACTTGCCAGGAGGGGTTTTAGCTACTTTATCACATTTACTGATGATTACAGTAAATATGGTTATGTCTATTCGGTGAGACATAAGTCTGAAGCTTTTGATAAATTCAAAGAGTTTAAGACTATAGTAGAAAACCAGCTCAACAAAGGTATTAAGGCACTTCGATTGGATCGAGGTGGAAAATACTTGACCACAGAGTTATTAGATCATCTAAAAGAGAATGGGATCCTTTTGGAATGGACTCCTCCTAGGTCACTGTAGTTGAAAGTTGTAGCCAAACGGAGAAATCGGACATTGTTAGACAATGGTCCGTTCCATGATTAGTTGGACTGATCTCCCAATCTCTTTCTGGGGTTATGCTCTAGAGACGACCGCATTCATAGTGAATCGGGCTTCGACGAAGGGTGTGGAAGGGACACCATTTTAAAAATGGTACGGGATGATGCCCGCTTTGTCCTTCCTAAAGATTTGTGGTTGCGAGGCTTATGTGAAACATTTGATTTCGACTAAGCTCGAACCAAGATCTGAGATATGCACCTTCGTGTGGTATCCCAAAGCAACAAGGGGATACTACTTCGACAATCTCAGTGAGAACATGGTGTTCGTCGCTTGGGGTGTGGTCTTTATGGAAAAGGAGTTTTGTTTCCAAAGACGTCATTGGGAGGACTGTGCATCTCGAAGAAATTCAGGATGGTACAGATCTGTCTAAACCAATTGACAACCCAGTAGAAAGGAGCCAGAGATTGTCGTAGAGTAAGAACCAATTCCTGTTACAATTCCGGAAGGTCTAAGGCGATTTGAAAGGATCAATCTTCCACCTCCAAGATATGGTATCCGGAGGTGACAATGAATTCATGGTGGATCACGATGATCCAGCCACCTTTCAAGAAGTCGTGGATGGGCTCGACTCCGAGTTATGGCTGGGAGCCATGAGGGAGGAAATGCAATCCATCTCGGACAACCGAGTCTGGGAACCGGTTAATCCCATCAATGGTGTGAGGACCATCGGATGCAAATGGATCTTCAATGTGAAGATGGACATGGACAGCAACCCTCTGACCTACAAAGCTCAATTGGTGGCGAAAGGTTATAGGCAGATCCAATGGATTGACTATGAGCAAACCTTCTCCCTAGTGGCTATGGTCAAAATCGATCCAAATTCTTCTTGACATAACTACGTATCATAATTACGAGATATGGCAAGTGGATGTCAAAAGCGCTTTCCTAAATGGAAATTTGACTGAGTACGTTTGTATGTCTTGGCCTAAAGGTTTTGACGATCCGAAGAATAAGGGAAAGATTTATAAGTTTTTGAAATCTATTTATGGATTGAAACGAACTTCTCGGAGTTGGATCCTTCGTTTTGATGAAGCTGAAATTGGATTTGGCTTCATCAAGAACGTGGATGAATCTTGCGTTTATAAGAAGGCTAGTGGGAGCAAGATTACCTTTCTAGTTCTCATTGAAAACGACATCCCAACCTTGCACGAGACTAAAGCTTGGTTGAGGAAGTGTTTTTCAATAAAGGACTTAGGCGATGCTTCTTATATCTTAAGGATTAAGATATGTAGAGATCGCACCAAGAGGGTCTTGGATTTAAGTCAGGGAACCTATATGAACAAGGCATTGAGTAGGTTCTTAATGCTCGATTCAAAGAAAGGATTCTTACTCACTAGTCATGGCATTCATCTCAGCAAGACTCAGTGTCCTAAGACACCTGATGAGCTGAAAAGGATGATGAGAATCCTATGCGCCTGGGGGCAGGATCGATCATATATGCCATGAAATGTATGAGACCGGACGTCTCGTAAGCCTTATGTTGTGCCAGTATACATCATTCTAACCCGGGGGAAAGATGATGTTGAACTAGTCGTCGAAGGATGAGTAGACGCTAGTTTTCCAAAACAAATCCAGATGATTTTAGAAGTCAGTCAAGATATATGTTTACGCTGAATGGCAGAGCTTTAGCTGGGAGAGCGTAAAGAAAGATACCATTGCTTAATCTACGACAGAGGCCAAGTACATGGATGCTGCAGAGGCAGCTAAGGAGGCTATGTGGATTTGGAAATTCATGGCAGGGCTGGGTGTAATTAAAAACCCATCCAGCCCGGTGAATCCATTTTGCGACAACACAAGGGCCATTGCGCAAGATAAAAGCCCAGATCGCATAACAAATCCAAACATGTACTGCGGCGTATCCACCTCATCAGAGAAATACTGAACTAAGGTGAAGTGAAGATAACCTATATTGCTACAGATGATAACATAGCCAACCCTTTGACTAAGGCAGTGTCACTGCCTGAACATGTTAGACATGTAAAGTCGATGGGGACATATTGGAGTTTAGATTGGAACTAGGGCAAGTAGGAGATTGTTAGTCTTAGTTCCCGTAGTTCAATCCTAACTGTCCAAATGTATATATCATCGTTAGCAATAAAATTAAAGCGGCTTTATATTACTTATGTGTTGGAGTAATATATCGATGTGTGCTCTGATCTATGCCCACCATGCGAATAGAACCATAGATCAAGATAGATCACACTCGATGGGTCCCTAGTCAACAAAGCTTCACTAGAAGCGACTAGTATGAAAGATGGCTCTTTATGGCTTACGTTCTATTAGTCATTGGAATGGGATTCCGGAGTCTGATCATAGATATAATGTGGGACATGATATTGGAAGACCCGCCCTGAATATGTGCCATAGATTAAGTCATGAACATATTCAGTGTTGTAGCTTGTCATGTATCCTTAGACCAAGGAGTCTTTGTGATCGCTATGTAGTCAACAACTGAGTTTGACCTGAGCCTAACGTTGTCCGTAACAGGGCTTCCATAACGGCCAGGATTGGCTTGGGGACGGGCTACATGAGTGACACGAAAGGCGGCTAAGGCATTTATCCCTCATACTGAGGTATGGGAAAGATATCGGTTCTCGACCGCTTGATCGAGAGTGACTGAAAGAATAGCATGGCCATGCACATGATACTGGGTATCATATCTTCAGTCATCTCACATATCAAGGAACGGTGATTGAGAATAATAAGGATGACGGCTCTATGCCTTATCTCAATCAGGATATCGGAGATAAAAGGATAATGATAGGGATGACAGAAAGGTTAGAATCGACAAGGTCGATTCGTTATGCAGTGTCAGGCAATA
Source organism: Erodium maritimum (assembly GCA_963921825.1). NCBI lineage: Eukaryota > Viridiplantae > Streptophyta > Magnoliopsida > Geraniales > Geraniaceae > Erodium > Erodium maritimum. The sequence continues at coordinate 23,637,242 of OY997594.1, forward strand.
CTAAAGTCTCGTTAGTTGCCACTTAAATAGGATCAAGTAAAATGAGATTTTTACGTTGATCTATTGACATGCATAAACCTAAGGGTCACATCGGAGGATGAAACTCATTGACACATTTATGGAGAATGGCCAAAAGGGAGTTGTCTCGGGACATGACCAAAACTGGGTTTTGGGTCATGTGCCCGTAAGTGAATAGGACTTTACGGATCGAGACAAGGCTTGGAGTCTTGGGATTGATCGCGTTGGATAATGTTGGACATTTCCGGTATGAAAGGCTTGGAGGCGATGAGCGAATCACGGGACCTCGTTGGAAATGGCCACGGGCCATGTTCCAAGAGGCCCATGAAAGGCCCATGAAACCAAGGCCCATGGAACTAATTAATCAAGTCTTGATTAATTAGTACTAAGTAAGCAAAACAAGGATTAAGGTGTTGGTGATTCACCACCTAACCCAATCTTGTCTTGCCATACTTTGTCCTATTTACACCTTACTTGTCACCATGCTTGTCCCATGCCTTTAGTTGGACAAGTATGGGTTTTGTTATGTTTAAGTCATTTTTTTTCAACATAACAAATAAAAGACAAGAATAGGAAACACAACTTCTCTCCCCCTTCCCTTGCAATTTCGGGTTTGGCAAGTTCCCACCTCCATTTTTGTGTTCTTGAGTCCTCAAAGAGAAGAACTACGTGGCTTTGATTCCCATGTGGATACATAGGCGTCTTGGAGACTCAAGCCAATCATTCGTTAACCGGTGTTCTTGTTTTGGTAAGAAATAGTGCTGAATTTTTCTCTTGTGAATCCATTCTTTGTTAGTTGTTTCATGGTTTAATCGTCTCTTGGTTTTCATTGATTTTCCGCTGCGAGTTGGTTCATCTCCAACCCTACCTCGAGACCCAACGGATAAGACGGCTTCCCCCCACATTTCATCAGGAAGGCCTGAACTAAGAAGCATTGCATTCATCATGTTCTTGAGCGTTCGGTTCTTACGTTCAGCTACTCCATTTTGTTGAGGCATGTATGGTGCACTGGTTTCATGGATGATACCATTTGATTCACAAACGTCTTTTAAGAAGTTTGACCCATACTCTCCTCCTCTATCGGATCTCACTCTCTTGATCTTCCTCTCGAGTTGGTTTTCTACCTCATTCTTATACTTGATGAACATCTCTTCAGCTTCATCCTTCATAGTAAGAAGATAGACTCTCGCGAACCTAGAGCAATCGTCAATGAAGGTAACATAATAATGTTTGCCTCCCTTGCTTTTCGAGTTCTTGAAATCCGCAAGATCGGTGTGGATTAATTCAAGTAGGTTCGTGTGCCTTGTAGTGACTGATTTACAAGGTTTTTTAGCGAATTTTGCCTCTACGCAAACTTCACATTTCGAGAGTTCAGAGGTAGATAACGATGGTATAATAGACATGTCTCTTAGTTGTTTAATTGAAGCAACATTCACATGTCCTAATCTACCATGCCAAAGATCAAGAGACTAAACAATATAAGCGGAAGCGGAAGTTTTATTATTGCTCAAGATTACATGATCGACATTGAAAAGATAGAGACCCCCATAATAATACCCCTTCCCTAGAAAGTCTTCATTCTTGGAGAAAACCACCGTGTCATTTTCTATGACGGTCTTCAAGCCAGCCTTCACTAGCAGCGGTCCAGAGACGAGGTTGCGTCGCAGGGTAGGGACATAAAGGGCATTACTGAGAACAAGCGTCTTCCCATATGTCAACTTCAGCATAATCTTCCCACTTCCAGCTATCACTGCAGTAGAGTCGTTTCCCATATGAACCACTTCACCAGGTGCAGTTGGTTCAAACTCATAGAAGAGCTCCCTTGAATTGTAGAGATGGTGGGTGGATGCGGAGTCCAACACCCAGTCAACGGTGTTGTGAACCAGCATAGCCTCAGCAACCACAGCAGCTACAATGTCGTCATCTTCAGCAATGTAGGCCCTTGCACCATTCTTCTTGTGATCTTGACGGTTCATGCACTGGTAGGCCTTGTGTCCAGCTTGACCGCAGACATAGCACAACAGGTTTTGCTTTGGTTTCTGAACAGCAGAGGAGGGCTTCACAAACTTGTTGCGGTTGTTGGTAGGTCCTCGCTTGAGAGCTTCCTTGGACTTGGCTTCGTCTTGAACTTGTTCTGTCGAGACGGGCCACCAGACTCCACAATGTTGGCCTTTGCCGTCGGAGGCGGCAAAGGTATGTAGGCACTCAGAGCGTCCTTCAAGCGGTTTGCTTCATCAATCTTCATCTGGCGAATGAGGTCTTGAAGAGTCAAATCCTTCTCTATGTGCTTGAGGTGGTTGCGGTACTCTTTCCACGACGGTGGAAACTTCTCCAGCAATACATGAGCGAGGAACACCTCGTTCATGTCCATCCCTTCGTTAACAATGGCGGCGGACATGTCCTCGTAAACGTGGACTTGATCCATGATCGACCGGTTGTCAACCATTTGGAATGCAAGCCACTTGCTTACGACATACTTCTTGTTCCCAATGTCGCCAGCCCCGTACTTCTTCTCCAAAGTCTCCCAAATTAATTTGGCAGACATATGACCAGCAAGAAGATCGAAGAGGGTATTGGACACAGAGTCCAAATGTTGGCAGCGGGCAATTTTATTATCCTTAGCATACTTGTTAATTTTGGCCTCATTGTCCTTAACAATGGAGGCAACTAAGGGAGTTGTACTACCATTAGCAGTTATAGGCACAGGGGGATCTTCAAGCAACACATAATCAATTTCGTTTTGTTCAAAGAAAATCATAAGTTTTTGAGACCAACGACGGTAGTTGGTACCGTCGAGAGGTTCAACACGAGGGAAATTACGAGCAACAACAGGATTAGCCGAATTCATATTAGCATGCATATTCGTGTTCATGTTGTTCACGTTCATCATTAAAACAGTTTACGAAATATTAAATGAATAATATAAAATTTGCTTTCAAATTGTCGGAATAGTTTGCATAAACTGTTTTAAAGAGTTGCAGAACCTAACAATTAGAACACACAATAAAACAAGTTATCGAAAGAGAGGAACGACCAACCCGGTTGAAGAGAAGATCAAAGAACACAGCTAAGGGAAGTGGAGCAAACTATCAGCACTTTGCAGCAGAAACTGTTAGCACTTCGCAGCAGAAACTATCAGCCATTGGTTGCAGAAATTATCAGTGGTTGGTTGGTAAGCAATCAACTGAGACGTGGCACAGAGGTCCACTGACTTGAAAGAAAATTTTCCGGCGTGACCGTGGTGGCGATCAGCAGCGGTTGCTCCCCAAGGATCACTCAGCTCTACCCGATAGCGCGCCCACTCGCTCTACCGGATGTGGAAGCAGTAGAACGTTAACCGGAACAAGGGTGGACAAAACGTTTGGGAAAAGGGATTAAAATGTGTATACTTTGGCTCTGGTAATTGATAAAATCGTATAAAAACAATAAGACCAGAACCAACTATTTATAGGCTAGAAAAGGAATAAAAACGTTTCAGCAGAATAAATACCAAAAAAAACGTTTTAGCATTAAGAACCTCAAAAAAGGTAACTGATTTCCATTTGAAAATAATTAACCAATGGTTTAATTCAGAATCAAAACGGAAATAAGTTACTGATATTTCAAAAAGATTCAAAAAACAAATAAGATAAAAATTTCTCCAAAAATTAATATGTGATCTGTTTTAGCCCGCCCCACAGGGGCTCCACCCGAACCCGAACCCGAACCGGACTGACGGCGGCGACGGTGCGCGCGAGGCCCAGACCGGCCCAACCTGCATAGGGCCCATTAGAGCTTGTTGAATAGGAAAGGGAAGATAAAGCTTATAAACACAACTTCACTCCTCTCCTTTTCCGATGTGGGACTCTGTACAAATAGGGAAAAGAGGCTTTTGAACCATTTTTCTCCAACATGTCCTTCAAACCTAATTGCTCGGAATCACCATCAGTAATGACATAAATTCGATCAGGCCTTCTCTTTTGTTGACGACCTCCACCGGCGACCATCTTCCCGTTCCGGACCTGGACCAATGCAGCACGAGCAAAGTTTTTCTTTACAAGACTTGTCTCATCCTTCTGCTCGGATTCCTCACTGGTATAATGACGAGCCTGCCTTCACCTATGTTTCCTGAAACGTCGACGTCATCTGGTATAGACCTTCCTCGAGGCTCGAACCAGATAATTTGCATCCCCCATGGAAGGTGAGGTTTCCATCCCAGTAATAAGCTTACAATACTCACCATATAATGAAAGGAGTTCATAACCAAAAGAGAAGAGGAGAGCATCACCATGGGTCAGATAAAGTTCTTCTACATGAAATGATACAACTTGAAATATATTTTATGTGTTGTAATTAATGGTGTATCAAAGAATCATGTTTTTGTTTGTTGATCCTTCAATGATTTTTATCGGCAAAGTTCTATAAAGCTCTTTACTGCCCAAGACAGGTCATGCAGGAAAAGAACCCTTCAAAACAATAGGTTCATGCCCCAAAGTACACAACATAACCCAATCCAAAACAACAACAAAACCAGCGAATAGTCAACAAACCTCAAACTGGTATAAGAAAATCAAATACTACCCTTTCCCCTAAAAATCCTGAATCGATCACATACACCCACCTACCTCTTAGCCTTATAGCATGACAAGGGAGACTGGAACCTCTTCACTATATTGAACTAAAGGGAGATTCCTTTAGTGGCCTTTATTACTCCAAACGAGTGTGAACGCACCCTATCTATTACCTCTTTCCCCTCTGATCATGTCTTCTAAAACAATAGCACGATTACGCGTTAACCATATTTCCCACGCCAACAGAGCTCCCACCAAATTCCACCGTGATCTCGCCTTACACGGTACAAGCGATCTCCAACCTTGAAGCAGCAACCGAAAATCCCCCAGAATCATCCAAACAATACCCCACCACTCCATCACGCTAGACCAGCATTTCAAGAGAAAGCACACCCCAACATCAAATTGTTGGGTCTTGAGGTATGGTAGGAGATGAACCAACTCGCAACGGAATGACAAATAAAACCAAGCGACCAATAAAATCATGAATCAACTACCAAAGATTAGAATCAGAAGAAAAAATCAGCATTTTCATACCAAAACAAGAACATCGGGTAAAGAATGATTTGGCTTGAGTCTCCAAGACGTCTACGTATCCACTTGGGAATCAAAGCCACATAGTTCTTCTTATGAGGACTCAAGAACACAAAAAATAGAGATGGGAGCTTGACTTGGCTGAAATATTAAAGGAGGGAGAGAAAAAATTGCTTCCTATTTGTGTCTTGTGTTTGTTATGTTGGAAAATGATGACTTAAACCAATTAAATCTCATCAACATAAACAATAATATAGGATAAGCATGGTATAAATAGGACAAATATGGTGTTAAGTATGGCTAGACAATATGGGGTTAGGTGGTGAATCACCAACATATTAAGCCTTCTCTTGCTTACTTAGTACTAACTAATCAAGACTTGATTAATTAGTTCTACGGGCCTTGGCTGCATGGGCCTCTTGGAACATGGCATATGGCCATTCCCAACGAGGTCCTGTGACGCGCTCATCGACTCCAAGCCTTCCATACAGGAAATGTTCAACATTATCCGACGTGATCAATCCCAAGACTCCAAGCCTTTTCTTGATCCGTAAATTCCTATTCACTTACGGCACATGACCCAAAACCCATTTTTGGTCATGTACCGAGAGAACTCTCTTTTGACCATTCTCCATAAATGTGTCAATGAGTTTCATCCTCTGGTGTGACCCTTACGTTTATGCATGTCAATAGATCAACGTAAAATCCCATTTTACTTGATCATATATGGAAACTAACGAGACTTTAGTATTGCCTGACACGGCATAACGAATTGACCTTGTCGATTCTAACCTTTCATTCGTCTATGTCACTATGCTTTTATCTTCGATATCCTGATTGAGATAAGGCATAGAGTTGTCATCCTTATTATTCTCAATCATTGTTCCTTGATATATGAGGTGACTGAATATATGATACCTAGTATCATGTGCGTGGTCATGCGATTCTTTCAGTCACTCTCGATCAAGCGGCCGAGAACCGATATCTTTCCCATACCTTAGTATGAGGGACAAATCCATTAGCCGTCTTTCGTGTCACTCATATAGCCCGTCCCCAAGCCAATACTGGCTGTTATGGAAGCCCTGTTACGGACAACGTTAGGTTCAGGTCAAACTCAGTTGTTGACTGCATGGCGATAAAAAAAAACTCCTTGGTCTAAGGATACATGACAAGCTACGACATTGAATATGTTCATGACTCAATCTATGGCACATATTCAGGGCGGGTCGTCCAATATCATGTCTCACATGATATCTATGATCAGACTCCGGAATCTTATTCCAATTACTAATAGAACGTAAGCCATAAAGAGCCATCTTTCATACTAGTCGTTCTAGTGAAGCTTTTTTGAATAAGAACTCATCGAGTGTGATCTATCTCGATCTATTGTTCTATTTGCATGGTGGGCATAGATCAGAACACACGTCGATATATTACTCCAACACATAAGTAATATAAAGTCGTTTTAATTTTTATTGCTAACGATGATATTTACATTTGGACATTTACGATTGGACAATGGGCACTAAGACTAACACAAATGACTATAATCCTTAAAGACAACCCCACAAAACATACATAAGGATTGTTCAAGGGGAATCGGGACCCCCGTCCTTCCAAAAACATCTTCGTTAGTTTAGCATCATGGAAACATAACCACACAAAAGCCGAAACCTTTGGAAGCGTCAGAGGTACCCATGAAACAGAGACCCATATCTTACCAATACCCCTGACCCTACTAACTTCGTACATATCTCCTATCGAAAATCCTCTAGCACTCGGCTTCCAAATACAATAATCATCCACATCTAGAAAATGGGCTCTATCCTCAACAATATCATAATCTCCACCTCTGGCTCTTCATCCTATCCTCTCGAGGTTCTCCTCGTATGCAAGACCCATGAACCGTCCACCCAAAACAAGGGTACACACCGAAACTTGTTCCCCGAGTGTAAATATATCCTTGGGAACCTATACTTGAGGGCCACATCACCACATCAAATATCTAACCAAAACAAAATAGTATGGCCTGACCCTAACACCCACTTTCCCTGCATTTCCAACTCCGTAAAACCTTCATCAGCAACCAGGCCCTGAATATGGGAAATCCAATAGGCCTTATCAGGAATTTGAAATCTCCCCAAGTCCCATTCTGAAATATCCTAACCAAACTTTGCACACACTACCCCTTCCACAAAGAGTCATTTTCTAAAGAAAACTTCCACCGCCGCTTAGCCAGAAGACTGACATTCACATTGTCCAAGCTCCTTATACCCATCCTCCCTTCTACTTTCGGCTTACAAGCTACTTCCCATCTAACTTTGCATATGGCCCTTTTGTCCACAGTCCCCCCACCCCACCCCCACAATATTCTCTGTTTCCATTTCTCCAGTTCCCTTATTACGCCTTTGGTTGCATTCATAATTGACATAAAATACAAAAGAAGCGCTAAAAGAGCAAACTTGATCAAGGTATTCCTACCCCCAAAATATAAGAGCTTCATAAGCCATAATACCAACCTCCTTTTGTACTTGGAGACAATCGGGTCCCAAGTCTTCATCCTTCAAGGATCCTCCCCTAAACTGAACCCTAAATAGCGAATAGACTAGGAACATACTCCACACCCCAACACCTCAGCAACCCAAGACTCAACCAAATTCTTCGTGTTAAAAATGTGGCACACCGACTTTTTGAAGTTAATTTTTAAACCATAACAATATTGAAAGCCAGGGAGTACCTTTTTTCAAAATTGCGACCTCCCTGATTCCCCCCTTTAAAATTATTACTGTGTCATCTGCAAACTGAAGGGGAGAAATACTTGGTCCCATACCACCAAACCTCACCCCACAGAAATCGCCTCTTCTTTCCCTATATTCCATCACCTAGTGCAGACCCTCCACTGCTATAACAAAGAGAAAATGGGACATAAAACATTCTTGCTGAAGACACCTCCCCATGGGAAAGCCCGGCAATGGAGATCCGTTTAGCAACAATGATATGTGTGCCTCCAAACAATTATGTATCCAGCCTCTCCATCATTGGCCAAATCCCATCACTTCCAAAAAAAATATCGTAGATACTCCCATCTTATAGAGTCATGTGCCTTTTCGTAGTCAATTTTAAAAGGAATTACCTCCTCTTTCGATTTCCAAACTGATTGAACCAGCTTAGAGGCGATGAGCACTCCATCCAAGATCTGTCTTCCCCCACCATTAAAGCTTGATTGGGTATCACTCACTAAGAAATCCATCACCAACTTCAACCAATTCGAGAGAACTTTTGCAAGGATCTTATAGGAAGCAGTTACCAAGCTTATCGGGTGATAATCATTAAACCACTGCACAATGTACCTTTTGGGGATGAGAGTGAGAAAAGTTGAATTGACCCCTTTCCCCAACCTCCATCCACTATGGAAAGACTCCATGAAAGACATAATGTCAACCCTTAGAGTCTCCCAATACTTTTGAATAAATCGCAAAGTTTACCCATCTGGGCCTAGAGCCTTCAAACCATTATAAGCTTTTATTGCTACCAGTACCTCCTCCTCAGAAAAATAGATCTCTAAAAAATTTCTCTGATCCTGCGTCAAAGTCTTAAAAAGAAATTCCAGGAGATACCACAGAGGTGTACCCGAATTTCGAAAGTGAGAACCAAAACATCTTGGGGATGCATCTTTAATTCGGTCCGGGTCTACCAGTGTCACCCCTTTCTCCACAATATGAGATAAATACTTTTGTTTCAATCTGTATTCGCGACAAATGGAAGAATCTGTAGCAACGATCGCCTTCATTGTACAAGGTGAACCGAGTCTTCTATGCCCAAAGCTTCCCTAACTAAGCCGTTTTTCGAATCAACTGAGCTCCTACCAACCCCCAAAAACACAATTCAGCCTCCGATAAACCTCTCATCTCTAGCGTCCTGTCCCACTCATCCACTTCCCCTTTTAAGTCTTTCCACCTCCTTTTTTATCCAGCCAAACACAAAAGAATTCCAAACCTTTAGAGTTGGTTTGAGTAACTTTAACTTTTACCATAGGATATAACTCAGAGCACACATACACGAGACTTCTTCCTAAAACTTGTCTACCATGGGTTTGAAGCAACCATCTTCTAACCAAACATTTAAAAATTTGAACGGACGAGGTCCCGGTCTCCTTGTATAGAATAATGGGGCGATGATTCGAGAAGCAACATTCCAAATTCTTTTGAACCAATGTGCCCATAACTTTTAACACCTCTACATTAACCAAGAATCGATCTAGTTCAGACGCCCTCTGGTTACCATTGTACCACGTAAATAAAGCTCATGTCAAAAATAGGTCAATCAACCCAATCTACGATACAAACTCATATAACAATCTCGAATATCTAGACATTAAAATAGTGAATCTCTTATCATCAGAGGAAAGTCTCACATTAAAGTCTCATCCGAAGATCAAAGGGCCTGAGTATTGGATATCTCTTTCTCTAAGAGTTCCCACAATTCCAACTTTCCAGACAATAGGAGGGTGAATACACATTCTAATACCAACAAAGAAGTTCATAGGAGAAAAAAAACCCTACCGTAACGGATAATTTGTATCCTTTACTATCGATGCAACTTTAGAAATTTCAAATTCCATATCGTCATCAACCCTCTTGATCGGCATGTTTCTTCCACCGCCTCAAAACTCCAAGGGGAAACTCCAAGAAACAACTATCATACGACTTCCTAGTACAAGAAATATCGTATGACTATTTTGTCGTTCAAAAAACATGGTTGCGACTAATATTTACCAAAAACCATAATTTTCTGTCAAATATCACACTGACCGTTAGTGAAAAATGAAACGTAGTCCTTTTCATCTCGGGAAAACTCCAAGAAACAACTATCATACGACTTCCTAATTTCAAGAAACAACTATCATACGACTTCCTAATTTCAAGAAATCTCGTATGACATTTGACAAAAAGTGAGGGTATTTGTGTCATTTGATTTGCTCCGTTAACTCATCGTGTGATATTTGACAAAAAATTATGGTTTTTGGTAAATATTAGTTGCAACCATGTTTTTTGAACGACAAAATAGCCATACGATATTTCTTGTACTAGCAAGTCGTATGATAGTTGTTTCTTGGAGTTTTCTCAAACTCCAATCAATCTTCAAACCTCATATGCGTAAAAAATTTGAAGTCGTGATCAATAACTTTGTCTCATGTATCACAATAGATGTTGGCATTTTCGACGATTTCATACTCCTTATCATCCGTGTCTTCTGGACTGAATTCGCTCCTCTCACGTTCCATGACAGGAATGTGAACATCATTATGTTAGTCTTAGTGCCCGTAGTTCAATCCTAAATGTCCAAATGTATATATCATCGTTAGCAATAAAATTAAAACGGCTTTATATTACTTATGTGTTGGAGTAATATATCGATGTGTGCTCTGATCTATGCCCACCATGCGAATAGAACCATAGATCGAGATAGATCACACTCGATGGGTCCCTAGTCAACAAAGCTTCACTAGAAGCGACTAGTATGAAAGATGGCTCTTTATGGCTTACGTTCTGTTAGTCATTGGAATGAGATTCCGGAGTCTGATCATAGATATCATGTGGGACATGATATTGGACGACCCGCCCTGAATATGTGCCATAGATTAAGTCATGAACATATTCAGTGTTGTAGCTTGTCATGTATCCTTAGACCAAGGAGTCTTTGTGATCGCTATGTAGTCAACAACTGAGTTTGACCTGAGCCTAACGTTGTCCGTAACAGGGCTTCCATAACGGCCAGGATTGGCTTGGGGACGGGCTACATGAGTGACACGAAAGACGGCTAAGGGATTTATCCCTCATACTAAGGTATGGGAAAGATATCGGTTCTCGGCCACTTGATCGAGAGTGACTGGAAGAATAGCATGGCCATGCACATGATACTGGGTATCATATCTTCAGTCATCTCACATATCAAGGAACGGTGATTGAGAATAATAAGGATGACGGCTCTATGCCTTATCTCAATCAGGATATCGGAGATAAAAGGATAATGACAGGGACGACGGAAAGGTTAGAATCGACAGGGTCGATTCGTTATGTAGTGTCAGGCAATACTAAAGTCTCGTTAGTTGCCACTTAAATAGGATCAAGTAAAATGGGATTTTACGTTGATCTATTGACATGCATAAACCTAAGGGTCACACCGGAGGATGAAACTCATTGACACATTTATGGAGAATGGCCAAAAGGGAGTTGTCTCGGGACATGACCAAAACTGGGTTTTGGGTCATGTGCCCGTAAGTGAATAGGACTTCACAGATCGAGACAAGGCTTGGAGTCTTGGGATTGATCGCGTCGGATAATGTTGGACATTTCCGGTATGGAAGGCATGGAGGCGATGAGCGAATCACGGGACCTCGTTGGAACTGGTCACGGGCCATGTTCCAAGAGGCCCATGAAAGGCCCATGCAACCAAGGCCCATGGAACTAATTAATCAAGTCTTGATTAATTAGTACTAAGTAAGCAAGACAAGGATTAAGGTGTTGGTGATTCACCACCTAACCCAATCTTGTCTTGCCATACTTTGTCCTATTTACACCTTACTTGACACCATACTTGTCCCATGCCTTTAGTTGGACAAGTATGAGTTTTGTTATGTTTAAGTCATCTTTTTTCAACATAACAAACACAAGACAAGAATAGGAAACACATTTTCTCTCCCTCTTCCATGGCCATTTCGGGTTTGGCTAGTTTCCTCCTCCATTTTTGTGTTCTTGAGTCCTCAAAGAGAAGAACTACGTGGCTTTGATTCCCATGTGGATACGTAGGTGTCTTGGAGACTCAAGCCAATCATTCGTTAACCGGTGTTCTTGTTTTGGTAAGAACTAGTGCTGAATTTTTCTCTTGTGAATCCATTCTTTGTTAGTTGTTTCATGGTTTTAATCGTCTCTTGGTTTTCATTGATTTTCCGCTGCGAGTTGGTTCATCTCCAACCCTACCTCGAGACCCAACAGTGGCATCAGAGCCGTGCTACCTTCGGGATTCACAAGACGGTGTTCAAAGTTTCGGTTTTGCTTGAAAGTTTCGTTTTTCGCATGTTGTTTTGCTAAATTGTTTGATAACATGTTTTAAATTATTGTTTATGGATTTAATGCATGTAAAATGAATTTTTGAAAATTATTTCAAATCTGGAAATTTTGAAAAAAAATTGATTTTTTGGGTCTCGGGAGCGGGACTCTCGGGGAGCCGAAACCGGGACCGAACGGGGCTCCGTTGGACGGAGCTAGGCCAAGCATGACCATTGGATGGTTGATATGCCAAGGCTAAACCGTTTTGTTAGTTATGACGAGTTTGGAACCGTCATGATGAACTCGAAGATCATATGTTCAAAAGTTTCATTTTTGAACGGTTTCGATAAACCGAGCATCAAAAAATTTCGAAACTTGGCTATTAATTAAAACCGGAAAATCACATGATGTTTGATAACATGCTTGTTTGATAACACGATGTGTGATGTGATGTTGGCATGGTGTACATAATAGCCCCGAGCTCAATTTAATTATTTATCGCTTTTCACGGCCTGCGAGCCGTTAGAGTTAACGTGTAATTATTCTTTCAAGGTGTGGTCGTCGAACCACTTGTTTGTAATATTTATTTATTCCCGACCTGCGAGTCGTGTATTAAATTGTAATATTTTACTTAAGATGAAGAAAGGGCGAAAAGGTCATTTGGTGGCTTTTCGGGTGTTGGCATCGGCTTGGAGTCGATGGAGCTCAAGAAGCTAGTGGGAGTTAGTTTAGGGGGCTATTATGTGCATATTTATCGCTTTATGCTTGGTTTAGTTTATGCATGATTAATTCTATGTGTTTTAGAATTGCATGCTTAACTTGATTTACCGAGCATATCATCTCACATGCAAAGATAAAATTGGAATTTTAATCCTTGTCTGTGAGCCCTTAGAATCGTCATTACATTGGATGTAGTTGACGGGTTCGAAGGAAGAATTACATTGGATGTAATTTGAGGCATCATTGCATTTGGAATGTAGTTGATGTGCTCATCGCATCTAGGATGTGTCAAAGTTTTAAACACAACCGGACAAGTAAAAACGGGTCATGTCTGATACCTCCCAATTATCAACACCTTACTACCTCCCCGTCCTATGGGTGTCGTGCGCATTAGCGGAGCATCCATGGGAAAGTGGGGTAGTAGGTTTGGACGACATATGTGGGTGTCGTGCGCATTAGCGGAGCACCTACATAGTGACGGGCCATAGTTGAAAATTGGTGGACCCGACTACGATTCTCAGCCTGAGGTTGAGCTAGGGTAACAGATAGGGTAAGCCGTGTACATAAGTGCATACCCTAGCCAAGAGTCACATTGGATGTGATTGGATGGAGTCCTACCTACATAGCTCGATTAAGTGGTGAGCATTAGTTCAGCTTAATCGAGTGAATCAAGAATCTTGGTTTCAGATTCTAAAGGTTTAGAATCGATTGTTGGTGTTTAAGCTTGATCTTCATAAAATTTATTCAGTTTACTGATTGAATTTTATCTGTTGTAGATCAAATGGAAAATTCAGCGAACATTAATAGTTTGTCATTAAAAACCATTCTTGACAGGGTCAAGCTAAATGGGACAAACTATTTGGACTGGTACAGAATTTTGAGGATAGTCCTCAAGTCTGAACGCAAAGAATATGTCCTTGACAAGGCTGTCTCTAAGACCATATCAGAGTTACATGAAGTGTCATTAACTGCTGAGAAGAATATCTCAGGGATCTGGGATCCAAGGATATTCTGATGGTCAACAAGGGAATTGGAAGTGGCATGGGCTGGGCCCATGCGCACTTGGCAGGAAAGATGAGACACCTGAGAATGTCTGCTTCTACTGCCAACAGCCTGGTCATTGGAACCGGGATTACAGGAAGTTCACGGCTGATCTGAAGAAGGGCAGTGGGACTGCGCCTTCATCAAATAGCCTGGATGATCTGAAGAAGGGCAATAAGACTGCGCCTTCATCAGGAAACCTGGATGATCTAAGGAAGGGCGGTGGGACCGTGCCTTCAATCGGTATTAACTCTATAGAGCTACATCTCTCTACTTCCAAAGATTCATGGGTATTAGATACCATGACTGAATCTCACACATGCACTAATATAAGGTGGCTGAAAGTAGGAGAGATTTGGAAAGCACGAAATGGACCTCAGAGTTGTGGCAACTGCTGTAGGATCCATGAGTCTTGCTTTGCCAAGAGGCCTTGTCTTAGTATTGTATAATGTATATTGCATACCTACTTTTAGTAGGAATATTATATCTGTATCCGTGTTTGACAAGGAAGGATATAATGTTAATATTGGAAATGGAGTTTTCAATGTTCTATGCAATGATATGTTTTATACCAGTACTGACATGGTTGGAGGATTGTACATATTAGATATGGGTAACAATGCCTCAAGTTCTATATATTCCGTTAATACCAAGAGGTCTAAATCCAACGATTTAAACCTAACTCTGTTATGGTACTGTCATTTGGGTCGCATAAACAAGAAGCGCCTATCATCACTTCAGAAGTACGGGCTTTCAGGTTCATTCGAATTCCATTCGATCGATAGGTGCAAGGTTTGTTTGATGGGCAAAATGACTAAAGTGCCCTTTATCGATCGCGATGAAAGGGCGGGTGAATGTGTGTAGACCAATAAGTTCACTTGCCAGGAGGGGTTTTAGCTACTTTATCACATTTACTGATGATTACAGTAAATATGGTTATGTCTATTCGGTGAGACATAAGTCTGAAGCTTTTGATAAATTCAAAGAGTTTAAGACTATAGTAGAAAACCAGCTCGACAAAGGTATTAAGGCACTTCGATTGGATCGAGGTGGAAAATACTTGACCACAGAGTTATTAGATCATCTAAAAGAGAATGGGATCCTTTTGGAATGGACTCCTCCTAGGTCACTGTAGTTGAAAGGTGTAGCCAAACGGAGAAATCGGACATTGTTAGACAATGGTCCATTCCATGATTAGTTGGACTGATCTCCCAATCTCTTTCTGGGGTTATGCTCTAGAGACGACCGCATTCATAGTGAATCGGGCTTCGACGAAGGGTGTGGAAGGGACACCATTTTAAAAATGGTACGGGATGATGCCCGCTTTGTCCTTCCTAAAGATTTGTGGTTGCGAGGCTTATGTGAAACATTTGGTTTCGACTCAGCTCGAACCAAGATCTGAGATATGCACCTTCGTGTGGTATCCCAAAGAAACAAGGGGATACTATTTCTACAATCCCAGTGAGAACATGGTGTTCGTCGCTTGGGGTGGGGTCTTTATGGAAAAGAAGTTTTGTTTCCAAAGACGTCATTGGGAGGACTGTGCATCTCGAAGAAATTCAGGATGGTACAGATCTGTCTAAACCAATTGGCAACCCAGTAGAAAGGAGCCAGAGATTGTCGTAGAGTAAGAACCAAATCTTGTTACAATTCTGGAAGGTCCAAGGCGATTTGAAAGGATCAATCTTCCACCTCCAAGATATGGTATCCGGAGGTGACAATGAAGTCATGGTGGATCACGATGATCCAGCCACCTTTCAGGAAGTCGTGGATGGGCCCAACTCCGAGTTATGGTTGGGAGCCATGAGGGAGGAAATGCAATCCATGTCGGACAACCGAGTCTGGGAACCGGTTGATCCCATCAATGGTGTGAGGAACATAGGATGCAAATGGATCTTCAAGGTGAAGATGGACATGGACGGCAACCCTCTGACCTACAAAGCTCAACTGGTGGCGAAAGGTTATAGGCAGATCCAATGGATTGACTATGAGGAAACCTTCTCCTTAGTGGCTATGGTCAAAATCGATCCAAATTCTTCTTGACATAACTGCGTATCATAATTACGAGATATGGCAAGTGGATGTCAAAACCGCTTTCCTAAATGGAAATTTGACTGAGTACGTTTGTATGTCTCGGCCCAAAGGTTTTGACGATCCGAAGAATAAAGGAAAGATTTATAAGTTGTTGAAATCCATTTCTGGATTGAAACGAACTTCTCGGAGTTGGATCCTTCGTTTTGATGAAGCTGTAATTGGATTTGGCTTAATCAAGAACGAGGATGAATCTTGCGTTTATAAGAAGGCTAGTGGGAGCAATATTACCTTTCTGGTTCTCATTGAAAACGACATCCCAACCTTGCACGAGATTAAAGCTTGGTTGAGGAAGTGTTTTTCAATAAAGGACTTAGGTGATGCTTCTCATATCTTAAGGATTAAGATATGTAGAGATCGCACCAAGAGGGTCTTGGATTTAAGTCAGGGAACCTATGTGAACAAGGCATTGAGTAGGTTCTTAATGCTCGATTCAAAGAAAGGACTCTTACCCACTAGTCATGGCATTTATCTCAGCAAGACTCAGTGTCCTAAGACACCTGATGAGCTGAAAAGGATGATGAGAATCCTATGCGCCTGGGGGCAGGATCGATCATATATGCCATGACATGTATGAGACCAGACGTCTCGTAAGCCTTATGTTGTACCAGTAGACATCATTCTAACCCGGGGGAAAGATGATGCTGAACTAGTCGTCGAAGGATGAGTAGACGCTAGTTTTCCAATACAAATCCAGATGACTTTAGAAGTCAATCAGGATATGTGTTTACGCTGAATGGCAGAGCTTTAGCTGGGAGAGCGAAAAGCAAGATATCATTGCCGAATCTACTACAGAGGCCAAGTACATGGATGCTGCAGAGGCAGCTAAGGAGGCTATGTGGATTTGGAAATTCATGGCAGGCTTGGCTGGCCAACTAGGCCTGGTCTGGCCTGTTCTTTTTTTTTTTTTTTCAATTTCCATTCGTTGCAAAATCATACCCAAACTTCTCATATTTCCAACACTACCCTTTTTGAAAGAGTGGGGTTTTACAGAATGGGAAAGTCGTTTCGTCAAAGATAACATGTCGCGCCACAATGATTCGTTTGGTCTTCGGGTCAAAGCAAATGTAGCCACGATGCTGAGATGGAAAACCCAAGAATACACAAGGCAGAGAACGAGGTTGAAGTTTGTTAATAGACACAGCAGGTAATAGTGGAAAACATGCACAACCAAATATACGCAAATGATCGTACGACGGGACACGAGAGAATAAGTAATGAGTGGGAGAGATAAAATTAAGAATTTTGGACGGGAGAATATTATGCAGATAAGTGGACATAGATAAAGCAAAGTGCCAAAAATTTGGAGGGACATATGAGTGTACCATGAGTGTACGAACTATGTTATTGAGAGTACGGAATTTACGTTCAACTCGACCGTTGTGTGGTGAAGTGTAGGGACCCGATAGTCTGAAGATCATGCCCGTATCAGTACAAAAATTTTGTAGCGGTCCGTTGTCGAATTCCTTCCCATACTCGCATTGGAGCGCTTTGATGGATGTTCCAAATTGCGTACGAACATACGAGTGGAACGAGACAAATACAGAAAAGACCTGCGATTTAGAATGTAACGGAAATGTCCACACAAAGTTTGTAAAATCATCAACCAACAATAAGTAATAACGGTGCCCTGCAGAGCTTAAAACTGGTGAAGTCCATAAATCCCCATGAATAATGTCAAATGGTGCATAAGTGCAAGAACTAGATAACTTAAATGGTAATTTAATGTTTTTGCCCAAGGCACACGAAGAACAAAAAGAACTAGAAGATCCACATTGGACCAGATTATTGCGTCGGAGAGCATCGAAGACAGGAGCACCGGGGTGTCCTAGCCGAGAGTTCCAGACCGATGGAGACAAAGCTAAAAATGATGAAGGTGCACCAGGAGATGAGGACGAGGACACAGGATAGAGATCACCCGAGCTATCACATCTCAGAAAGACCTTGCCCGTCTGATAGTCCTTCACAGCAAAACCAAAACGATCAAATTCCACATAAACATTGTTATCAGTAACGAAACGGCGTACAGAAACAAGGTTCTTAATAATGTGAGGGGCATGTATAACATTAGATAAGGCAAGTGAGGGGTGGTTTGGGGTTAAAGATGCACTACCGTAACCCATAATTGGAATATGATGTCCATTTCCTACCACAACATGTCGATTAGAGCTTGAATTAAAATAATTATGGAGACTACCTGAGTCGGCGGTCATGTGAGAGGTCGCACTTGAGTCCATGTACCATTGATCCGGTGGATTTAACGTCATAGAGTTGAATGCCGCATCTATGTTCGTGGGAACATTGGATTCATGGCCATAAGATGAAGAAGCCCGTGAGCCATTTCCATCTCGAACTGCTTGTGTCTGCTGATTGGACTGTCCACGGGAGGGAGGGTGTGATCCGAGCAGCCCAGGTTGCTGCTGATGGGGCTGTGACGCAGGTGGGCCGGCCCAGACCCGCTGCTGTTGCTGTCCACTCCAGGCATGTTGAGTGGGATATGGGCATGGGCCATAGTGCCATAAGTGCTGCGGAGGCCCAAGATGGGAGGGCCCAGCTTGCTGCTGCTGCGGCCCAATCGACTGACCTCGGCCTCTCTGCGCGCGATACTGGGTTCCACTACTAGATCGAGTTCGTCCACCTCTGTCAGATCGCCTGCCACGGTGTGATCTGCCGGAGGTCAGGCCGCTTTCCGGGATGCTTTCTCCATGAGCTTGGGATACAAGGGCGGCAGGAGCAGGTAGCATATTGTGTTGTTTCTGCTTCCTCGTTTCCTCCGACAAGAGTTGTGATCGTGCTTCGTGAAATAACGGGAAAGGATCCCGTTGTTGAATAAGTGCAGCTACATGATCATAAGCACTAGTAAGGCCGGTGACCAGCTGAACCACAAGGCGATCATTGGAGACCGGTGCGCTCATATTGGACAATTGATCAGCAATGTTCTTAAGTTCCTGACAGTATGGAGAAATACCAGTAAAACTATCAAGGCGAGTACTAGAAAATTGATTTTCAAGATGCACAATCCTAGTATGACGATTATCTTGAAATATACTGCGGAGAGCATTCCATGCTCGAGAAGCAGTGGAATCCGGCTCAATAATCGTTTGCAAAAGATCACTTGATATTGTGCCATATATCCATTGCAAAACAGTGGCATCAACCCGAAACCATAACTCAGTGTTAGGAGTAGTTGAGAGAGATGACACCTGAGTAGAATTAGAGTCGGTAGCTTTTGATTTTCCTTCCGTACCAGAGGTAGCATCTGATGTTGTATCGGTTTCGGTCGGCACATCGACTGGTGCAGGCGTCGTCACAGCTTCCGGGAGGATATGATGTGTGACTTGAAATGCTCGGCAATGGATTTTGAACAGCTCCGCCCATGATGAGTAGTGCTGTTTTTCCATGTCCAAAACAATCGGGATTGCAAGCCGGATGTTCGTTACTATCAGTGCCGGATGAGAAGCCATGGATGGAGGAGTTTGAACGCCTGAATGTCGGCTGATATTTGGAATGGATCTGCAGCTGGTAGTTGAACACCTGAATGTGACTGGAAATAAAACCTGCGACTGAAAAATAATGTTGCGACTGGATACAATTGGAACAAGAGACGTGAGAGGGATGTGCGATCAGTAAGTAGAGTTTATGATCAGCACAATTAATTCAAAATAGAGTTTGTGATCAGCAAGTAAAGTTTGCGATCAGCACTCTTTATTCAAAATAGAAACGCAGCAGCACATTAACTCAAAAATAGAAACGCAGCCTGTGATGTGCGATAAGGTCAGCGGAAGAGTGAGAGAGAAGTTGCAACTGGAGTAGGTTTCCAGTGCTCTGATACCATAAAAGGATTGGTATGAATCATGTTCTCTATTCATTCATGTTCAGATATATATACACAAAATCCCTATTCAAAACTATACAAGGGATAATGATCATATCTATTCAAATATTAGTTTGATATTTGAATAGATAGATAATGCTAACATAAGCGAACCGAAAAATAAAGCATCCAACTAGGGGTTAAGGAGATCGCGATCAACAGTGGGAATGGGATTGGGACTCAAGCCACTCAACTGCTCCTCTCGCTAGTGATGATAACCGACGTTGGTGAGGCTAAGATTCAGATCTTCTCTAAGAAATCCACGGGTAGAATCTCGTCACTGGTTTCGAATCCTGTGAATGTCTCTCTCGATTTGTTAAGACCCGATCCTCCCGTTATTCTGGAGGATTTGATTAGCGTCCCATTCATTGTGGATTTCTTGGATCACTGCAATTCGCAGGTAATTGGGAAGGATGACGTTGACTCGCTGTTTTCGTCTAGACCATTGTTGATTGGATTTGAGTCTAATGTTTCTAGTGGTCTTTGTGTTCATGTTAGATCTTAGCCCAACCATGTTATTCAGGTGTTAGGTAGTGTTGGATTGGGCTCGGTTGGTGAATCTGAACTTACTGGCCTAGTAGAAGTTCGGGATGCACGACGCAAAAACATGGAGTCTGACGTAGCCAAGGGAGTCGGTCAGAGCTGTTAGGGATCAGGTGAGTAGTCCATGCAAGGACGCCCTTCTCAAACCCCTGAAACGTCATATCCGGCCTCCCAAGCATCTTTCAGATTATTATACTGCTAAATTTAAGCCAGGAACACGTTCTTTGAGTCGGGAGAGAATCATCAATCATGTGGACGTGCAGACATAGATCACAGAAGCTTGTAAAGCTTATCCAGATCAGCCTATTCAAGCAAAGGCTTCAGTTGAGACCTCAGACGATGATGAGTAGGTCACCGGTCAAGGTTGATTTCGTCTCGCTTGTAACCTTGTTCTATCTTGGATTTATAGTATCTTTGTTTTTGGGCTCTAGCCCTTTAGCTCTCTCGAGAGTTTTCTTGTAATCGTTATCTTGTCCTAGTCCTTCTTGGATACAATATCCTATGCTCTTTTCGAAGAATATTATTTTAATAAAAATGGAGTTGATCAAAAAAAAAATATTTGAGGATTCCTAAAAACATTATCTGACGATTTATAAACCCTAAAACTTGGGTATTTCGAAAGGAGAGGAATTTGGGGATTTCTAAGAAAATTTATTTGATAATTACTATTCTTAAACTATTGTTTCAGACTTTAAGAGGAAAAGAGGAGAATCAAAGAATCTTACCATAACTTGTTCGGCCATCTTCGATGAACTCAACTTCTTTTACCTTCATGGTCGTGTTTCTTTCAGAGCTCACCTCGTGGTTGTGGTTCTTCTTTCTGTGAAAATGAGAGAGATTTTTAAAGTTTAAGAGGATTAAACTCACCAAATTCATAGAATTTTTACCTAAATATGCAAGGGCATTTCTGTTATTTCATATGTGTTTAAGAGTCACGTGAGAACTATGTGTGTGCTATTTTCCAAAATCAGTCAAATTCTACATATTTTGATACACTTTGAGAATTAATTTGTTAAACTTGCTAATGTGTAAGAAACTTTATAAGCCAGGGTTATGATTTGAGAATTAACCATAGCACAACGAGATACATCGATGTAGTCTCGTTGAACTTTGTCAATTCTCAAATCATAACTCATACTTGTCAACTTTCTTACATAGTAACAAGTTTGACAAATTAATTCTCAAAATGTATCAAAATATGTTAAGTGTGACTGACTCCGTAAAATACCAGTCATATGCTTGTCACGTGCCTCATAAACATTCCTGAAATAGCATGAGAAAATTTGATGTCATAACGTAGACCTTTCATTTATTCTCAAATCATAACCCTGACCTATAAAATTTTTTTGTTACTCACTAAACGACTTAAACTCGAGGACGGAAAATGTCAAACATTGTGTTCAACACTATGATACGAGAACCGACCTTTGCTTGGGTTATGATTTGGTAATAAACGAAAGATCAGAGTTATGACATCGAGATACCCCTTTTATCTAATGAATACTTGAAATTAGTGATTGTCACGCCCCAAATCCAGTTTTGACCGGACTCGAGACGTGAACGAAGATAACAAATAATAAAAGCAATTTTAATACTAAAAGTGAGTCTCCATAACAGTTTAAAAGATCCAAATGACATCACGAGTCAACAGCTCGGCAAAACCAAATAATAAATAAGTTCAGTAATCAATAAAATAGTACGTCTCTATACCACACTAGACCAAGACCCTCGCTAACTCCCAAGCTCCGAGAATCCCGCTAGCACAAATCCCGCTCAAGACCTGTAGAACAATAAAGTAAAGGGGTGAGCTTTCGCTTAGTAGGAAAAGTAGTTAAGGTGATGAGTATCCGCTCACCACCACGAGTAACCGTCCAATTAGGGCATACTAATAAGGCACAACACTAATGACAACCACGGAGAACACATAATCACAAACACACTTTCATGACCACTATCACACCGTACTCACATCACTTATCCAATCCCCAAACATACAACACATAGTAAAGCAATCACACGTCCCGTACAGCAGTCCCCGAACTCCGCCGGTTGTCCACATCTTGACTCCTCATATCGTACCGGATCATAGAGCATCTTCCCGGAACCACATCGGGGCACAATCATAATACATCATACTGGATCACACAACATCGGTCTAGATGTCTTCCCGGAACCGCATTGGGGCACAATCACAATATATCACACCGGTTTTCACCGCATCGGCCTAGATAGCCTACACCGGCATACCCCCTCGATGTAAGTATCGTACCGGAACCACTACCCGGGGGACCGCGTACATGGGACCACACCGTCGGTCTAGATACCACCTTACACCGGCATACCCCCTCGGTGTAGGTAGCATACCGCAATACACCTCCTCTCGGAACATACATCAAGAGAGTCTCACGCATCACAATGCCATAATTCAACTACGGTATACCAACCGAGCCAACTTACCACAACACATCACATCGGTCTATCAATCACCTGATCATATCACGAACATTGGTTCACGTCATATCAAGCACATCACACTTGCCAAAACATAACAACATACTACACCGAGTATACCACACCGTGATTTTCCATCTAACAACGGATAACCACACATCAAGCATCACAATCATAGATCATGGCATCATAATCAACACACAAACCTAAGGGCTCGACATGGCCCACATGCATTTCTACAGCACGACAATTCCCAAACTTACGGCTCGACATGGCTCGTAAGCTATCACTCATTTCACTTGTTCCTCACGTCCTACATGCATACTATCATTATATCAAGTATTCGCAACCTATATGCATGCTATTAACTTTCTGTAATTAAACTGGTATTCGCTACTTTCCCTACCTCGACCGCTTTCCAAACGCTTAGTCATTTCACGATGTCCAAAAGTCTCCTCCGCCAAGCTCGGGTCCAATGTCTAGTAACACAAATTAATACAAGAATCAAGAGTAATTCACTATTGGTTTAAAGAGGAAAACATTCCCAATTAACCCCAAAAGGGTTCGGTTATAGGTAACCGTCACAATTACTCGAAATCCACCAAAAAGGGCCCAAAAGGCTCAATTCTGATCTGTCACGGTTCGTGTCACGGAGCCTTGACGGGCTCCGTAACGGGTCAGGTCACGGACCCGTGGTCTGCACCGTCACGGTTCTCCTCACGGAGCCGTGACTGGCGCCGTCACGGTCCCCGTCACGGATCCGTGACGGGTCTGGACAGCTTCGTCCTTCTTCTTCCTCCAGCTCTGCTTGCACGAAAAATAACCTCAAAACCTCCATTTTTATCCCCCAAAACAGCTCCAAAACGCCAATACCTCACTACCCATCATGGGTCTTCATCAAAACACCAAACATCCAATTGATTCTTATCAAAAACATCCTCTTAACTCCAAAAATCAAACATCCAAGCTTCTAACTCAAAACCCATTGCAATCCAACCAAGTTCATCTCTTTTCTCCCAAACCCATAAACTAAATTTCAATGAAAACGAAAAAGGATTGAAGATTTACCTTAGAAATGGAGAATAGAAGAAGAAAATGGAAGAATCTAAGCCTTTGGTGAAGAAATGACCCCAAAGCTCTCTCATTTCTTCTTCTTCAAGCTTCAAGTCTCACTCTCTCTCTCTATTTCTCTCTAATTTTCGGCCAACCTTGATAAAATGGGCTGAAATTTTCACTTCTTGTTGCTTTAAACCTAAGTGAGCTAAGACCAAAATGCCCCCTTGCCCAAATGTCTCTTATGCCCACTCTTTAAGGGTAAAAGGGTCATCCTACCCTATTTCTTCTCACCCAAGCCACCATGGACAAGTGTCCATGTAGGGTCCACTTCCAACCCAATTAAATCCAGCTCAAATAATTTAATTAGTTTTAGTCCTTAATTAAGCGAAGTTTGACCCGAGTTGACTTTTTCTCAAAATTACACCATTTGAAAGGAAACGGCCCAATTAAGCTAACCGTAATGACAGCTAAGCTTTTTGGGCCCCGGAAAGGTGCCGAATGACTCCCGGAGTCATCGGTTGACTTTTCTGGTAAAGAGTCAATTTTCGCCAGAATTCACCGGTTTGACCGGGATCGACCGGGGGCGGTTCTTACCGTGATTTTAATGTCATTGAAAAAAGAATGCGTCCCTCGTATATACAACTTTTTAGTATCATTCATTCAGTATAACTAGCAACTTAAGGTTTGTGTGGCTTTGCACAAAAGAATCAGACAGTGAGCAGACGCTGGTGGCAATGAAGTTGAGCAACGCTTGCTCTAAATCCCTCCCCAAGCCTTGTTGAACCAGCGAGCACAGGTACTCCAAGGAGACAGAATCACATGGAACCATGATAGGCCCGTCGCTGGAAATCCAAGTTCGTTCAGCTTGAGGGATAGATTACGTGGCTGAACTGCCAGATCCATCAAATCTTGTAGTTTCTCCACAAAAAAAAGGTTACTTGTAACTCTTGTTCAGACATCCTCAAAAATTCACCAAAGATGGCATTGCTCAGATATTCCAGTGGAACACGAAACGCCTCTGATCGCAACTGTAAACTACAAAATGGCCTCCATTGGCTCTTGGAGAAGCGATTCTTTTCTTTCCCATAGCAGCCATCGTCCGCCACTTCCTCGCCATCTTTATGAGCTTCTTTGCACTAACCATAAGAAAGAAAGTTAAAAGAAGTCAAACTGTGTTCTCCTAGTGTCTGGTGGTGATAGGACACATCGGTCCAGACTCGGGGACATCACAAATCTTCTCCATCCCCATAAAACCACAAAAACAGATACATAGATGATGAACCAACCCTCTTAAATGCATATTATCTTCATGGGAAGCACAACCATGTGAAGGACTAAACATGCATGTCCAAATATTCACATTACTACCACTTGTGCCAACTGTGAACCACCTAACTTGTCCACCTCATGTCTCTATGATCTTATACATATCAAATAGACCAAGTACCCACTGTTAGAAGATCAAATTATCCGTTTAAGTTTTTGGTTGAGTATAATTATCGAACCAATTTGATTGACGTATCTATGTTTATGGTATAGAAGGCTGGACCTACAATGTCCTTGTATACCACCAGACCAGTCACTTGTCATCACATGCTTCTGCAAAATGAAAATCACAAGCACAAGAAAATCTAACACCTAATAACACAAGTGGCTCAAAACATGCCCAATGCACATATATACCATTATATAAGTAACCAGCAATGTCCTTTATCATCACTCAACACAAAGAAAAAACCAACCTTCTCAGACTCTCAGTGCTATATCCCAACTTCATATCCTTCTTAGCTCCCAACAAACATGGTTAGTGCAAAGAAGCTCATCAGGATGGCAAGAAAGTGGCAGAAAATAGCAGCTTTGGGGAGGAAAAGAATCACTTTCCCGAGAACCAAACATGGAGAAAACGGCACAAGCACATCATCATCATCATCATCCGAGAAAGGCCATTTTGTTATCTACACAAGTGACGAGAAGCGGTTTGTGATGCCATTAGCTTATCTGAACAGTAGCATCTTCCGAGAACTTTTGAGGATGTCTGAAGAGGAGTTTGGACATTCAAGTGAAGGCCCGATTGTGATGCCTTGTGATTCAGTGTTCTTCGAGTACGTTCTGTCTCTCATCCGACGAGGTTTGGGCAGAGATCTTGAGAGTGCTCTGCTCAACTCCATAGCTACCTCTAGGAGTAACTGCTCACTATCTGCAGCTTGTTTAACACAAGATCATACAGCCCAACATCGGCTTGTTTGTGGCTACTGATCACTACTTTTGTGTATATTTAGGCTACTCTTTGTATGTTGAGTTTTGTGAACATAAGAAACAATTTCTTCCATATCACATTCTTGCGTAAATTTAACATTTATATGTGATTATCAACCTGAGACCATTTCAACTTAATCAAGATTTCATCAGCTATTCTCATTCTCTCAAGTACATTCATTATGAGACTTAAGTCATCGAGTAGATTCACACCTCTCAGGTAAAATGGTCAAAACGTTTAATTTCAATCCATAAGTATTGTGAATTCGAGCCACCCAAATTGGCTATATTTAAAATCCATGTATGGTACATCCTCAAGTGAAGCATCCCCACATCACATACATTACAACTCTTACCCCAAATTACTTGACATTGTTGTAAGTCCCTGTACTAATGGGGAACACAACCATGTGAAGGATTATTTAGCAAGTGTTCATGTTTCCTTGTCCTGACCGGTTGTCTCAAGCAAAATCCGCTGTTCTTCACATCAGACTCTGTGAACCACAAAACTTGTCTCTGTTTTTGTCTATCTGATATTACACACATAAGTAAACGGAGGGTGTCAAGTGGATGTCTACCACATAAGTGCATTGCATTTGCAGACAAGGAAAGATGCCCGAATCCCGGATCATTGATCCTTATTTATGTGGTTCTGCATCTGATTGGACCTACTGCATACTTGTACCACCAGACAGGTATGCGACATAGTTACATGTTCCATCCATTTTCTGTACAACTCATCACATGGCTCTGCATCAAAAATCACAAAGAGATGGAGTGGCTCAAATCTTGAACAATGCTATTATATAAGTAAACCAGTAACGTTCATTTCTTCTCACTCACCACAAAACCAATCACCTCAGCTTTGTTTAGACACTCCAAATCTCTCTTTGATAAACTTCTTGCTCTCGAAACGCAAGATGATCAGCGCAAAGAAGCTCGTGAAAATGGCAAGGAAGTGGCAGAAGATTGCTGGCTTGGGGAGGAAAAGAATCACTTTTACAAGAACCAATCATGCACAAGGTTCTACAAGCACACCATCAGCAAAAGGCCATTTTGTTATCTACACAAGTGACCAGAAGCGGTTTGTGATGCCAATGTCTTACTTGAACAATACCGTCTTTCAAGAGCTGCTGAGGATGTCTGAGGAAGAGTTTGGACTGCCAAATGAAGGGCCTATCGTACTGCCCTGTGATTCGGTGTTCTTCGAGTATGTTCGAGCCCTCCTTCAACGGGGTTTGAGCCGAGATGTTGAGACTGCTTTGCTCAACTCTATAGTCAGCAACTGCTCACAATCTGTAGTTTCTTTGACACAACAACATAGACCCATACAGTCCCTTGTTTGTGGGTACTGAATGAGTTTGATGGTTTGTGTATATTTAGGACTCATGTATTAGTAGTTGGTGAATACGAGAAAAACACTAGTTTCGATCAAAATTTCTTTCCTGGTGATTATATTTTATAAGTCTTAGCAGACAATTTTTGTCAAAAATTCATAATAACATGACGATAACAGCATGTGATTAGACCAAATAGTGAGTATCTGTAATTGTGGGTGCATCCCTCCTTTGAAGATGAATCCCAATACAAGCGCAGTATTCAAATTGACATTTAGGTTAGAGAAGATCATTCCTAGAACTTGTATTGTTGGAAAAATTGGCTGATAAGCCTTTGGTTTTTTGTTGGTGAGTCCCACATCCGTAGAAAACTCATGTGGCGATGAGTGTGGCGATGAGTTTGTTTATGCCCATCTCTTTGTCCTGTTCAACATGTCCTACCTAGGCCTATGTTGGTTGAGCCGTATCTGGCCTCGCGTGTACCGCCGCTACCGTCTGTCCGGGTCGGCTATAAATACAACTCTGGTTTTCATTTGTTTTTACCGTTTTACACAACATAAGTGCAGAGCCCTTACTATACAGAGTTTTCGTTATTTCCCAAAGCATTCACTACACCCGAGTTCTGGTTCCTTGGGGAATGGGCGCGCTGCTGGGTAGAGCTGAGAGATCCTTGGGGAGCAACTGCTGCTGATCGCCACCACGGTCACGCCGGAAATTTGCTTTCAAGCCAGTGGACCTCTGTGCCACGCCTCAGCTGTTTTCTTCGTTCTGCACGTCACACCGGTTGGTTGTTCCAATTGCTTTTTCCGATTGCTTGCTTAATTTCGTTCTCTTTTTTGTTATGCATTTCTTTATAACAGTTTACACATATTAAAGCCAACAATTTGAAAGCAAATTTATTTCTGTTTCTTTAATATTTCGTGAACTGTTTAATGACGATCATGAACTCGAATTTGCATGCTAATCTGAATTCCATGAATGATGTTGGTGCTCGTAATGTAAATGGTTATCCCCGTGTTGAACCTTTCGACGGTACCAACTACCGTCACTTGTAACGTCCCAAATCCGGTTTTGACCGGACTCGAGACGTGACCGTTGTTAATAATAGAAAAGCGGTAAACAATTGACTTAAACCTTTAAAATATCAAGATAAACTTCCTCAAATCAACATCAGAAAATAGTTCAAAATCTCCAATGAGTCACAGTTCAACATAAAGAGTAAGATACATAATGTTTAGTACACACGACCAACATAACTCTAAACTAAATCCCAAGACGTCCAAAAGCTCCCGAGCCTCGAACGCACTAGACATCAGGTACGCCTGTAAAAACAGTAAGAAACCAAAGGAGTGAGCTTATGCTCAGTAGCAAAAATCTTAACAACTAAACCTTTGGATTGATACTAAACTGCTTAAACAGATAACACAAATAACGATTTAAATACGATTAACAATGGAATATTAATAAACAGAATAGATCAAGATAGTACCGTACTCTTAAAGATAACAGTAACTTGAACAGGTTCCATAAAAACATACTATAACGAATCATAACGATTAAAATGGGAGCAATTGATATCACGCCAGCCACTTGCTTTCTCAAGCCTCCGATCCATGGATAGATTCTGGGATCACATCGGTTCCCATATTCCGATCCACCAGAGTACCCATGTCATATCAGATTTTCCCTCGGTCCAGAGGAGGCACATGCGTCGGGGCACGGCGCTTATCATCGGAATTCTCGGAAATTCCTCCAAAGGACCATATGTCATAGGGAACCAAGGTAGTGCTCCCGTAGGACGCATACACTTGGGTGAAACCACAGTAACCATTTCTCACCGAGTAATCCATCCAATTATCTCGTAAAGTCCATCTCCAATAACCAATGCCCTCAGGCTCCAATAATCAATGTCTCGTAAAGTCCGATAACCAATGCCCTCAGGCTCCAATAATCAATGTCTCGTAAAGTCCGATAACCAATACCCTCAGGCTCCAATACTCAACCATTATCACGAAGAATCTGTCAACTCCAACCACCACAACACCACCCCCCCCCCCCCCCCCCGTGTAGTACAGAACCGAACAAGCAAACATTCTAAGAATGAGAATAAGGGAGACACAAAATAATAAGTCAACCAACCAATGCTCATCAAACCACACATTCACCATAACACACCAAAGACATCCATTCAATCCTTACACTTACCGTATACTTACCTGTCACGACCCATCGGTCCATCGATCACCTGATCATGCCCCTTTGGCACAATCAGTCATACTCGATCATCCGTTCAAACACACAATTAATTCAACACGCAATCACTCAACCAATCAAGTAAACATTTAATCAATTAAACAAATAAACCTTCAACCAAGCAGTCAATCATGTGATTTTACTAGTTTCGTTAGACTCTCGACCTATCCTCAACTAGGCAAACAAGCATGTGATCCTAACACAACAACTAATCTAAGGGCTCATCAGAGCCTCTCTACCAGTAAAACAAGTCTCAAGTATTGAAAGCGAGTTACACTAGTTATTCTCATCATAATCATGCATACTAGACACATCCATTTATTAGTAATTGAAAGACGATTATTCTAGTTATTCGCATCCTATAGGCAATTCTAGGACCTTTCCGATTTTATTACCTAATAGGCATACTAGTAATGAAATACTCGAGTAGTTAGGACTTCCCCTACCTCGTGGTAATCCTCTAAAACTCTGTTGTCAAACTCGGTAGTCACAACTCCGTTCTTCACACGGGTCCCGGCGTGATCTTCGTTATTCTAGCTCGGGTACAAGTAATTCCTTCCTTCCTTGCTCGGTAACACGGTCTTAGACCACAATAAGACCAAAATTAATAATCCAACAGAGTGTTCCCCAAAACAAAATTAACAGAACTAAACTCAAGTAATGGAAACAAGGTTTAAGAAATGATCTAGGAATCGAAAGAGATTGAAAGGGAAGGTTTTTTTTTGGGTCTGGGAGTCTGGTCTGGAAGGCAGTCCGGCCCGTATCATAGGCCGTGTCGGAATCTGGCACGGACCGTATCACAGACCGGCCCGGTAACCAGCACGGACCGTGCAACAGACCTGCTCGGAGTCTGACACGGACCGTGTGAGGTACCGTGCCGGACTCCCGTCCGTTCCGTGCAGCGTACCGTGCCGGTACCAGACCCGTTCCGTGCGGCCTGCCGTGCCGGCACATGGCCCGGTCCGGGTCGCCTGCCGTGCCAAACCTGGACAGATTCTTCCCCTTCTTCCTCAACTCGAATTCCATGAAAATCAACTCAAAAACCCCATTTCCAAGTCCTTCAAACTCCAAAATGTTCAACAAAACTCTTCAATCAACAACACCCTCAATGGGTTCATCAAAACTTCAACCAAAAACAAATCCAAACATCCTACTTCACTACTTCTTCTCCAAGTAACAACCACAAAGCTAGTTCTTCAACTTCAAGCCAAAAACCCACAAAACCCAAAGATTGAAAGTGGATGGAAAGAAATGTTTAGAGCATCCATACCTTAAAGATGTGTAGGAGATGAAGCTAGCAAGCTTGGGAAGGAGAAATGGTGGAAAGATGTGCCAAAAATCTGCTCTTTGCTCTCTTTCTTCTTGCTCAAGCCAAGAGCTTCTCTCTTCTCTCCCTTTAGAAAATCTCAGCTACAAAGTGAGGGAAAAATGGCTGAATTTGTGTCCAACAAATGCCTTTAATGACCTAAACGCTAAATGACCAAAAGCCCCTATCTAGTTTTATCCATTTAGAGTCTTTAGGGAGGGTCAAGAGGTCATTTCATCTCTTTTTCTTCTCATCCAAGCCTCCAATGCCATGTGGCATTGTGGGAGCCACTTTATTTTATTAAAGTTCCAGCAGTCCAATTTTAGTCGGGAAAATCGATATAAAGTCCAAGTTTGACCAGAAATTGACCGATACAAAATTACAGTCAAACTGAAGGAAATGACCCAACTAAGCTAACCGTGATGACGGCTAAGCTTTTTGGGCCCCGGAAATGTCCCGAATGACTTCCTGAGTCTTCGGTTGACTTTTCCGGCCAAAAGTCAAACCTTGTTAGAAATCGCTGGCTCTACCGGGATCGACCGGGGGCTGTTCTTACAACGTCACTGGTCTCAAAAGCATATGATTTTCTTCGAACAAAATGATATTAAATATGTGCTTCTTGAAGATCCCCTTGTGCATGTTGCTGCTACTGGTAGTACTACCCTCCATTGTTAGGGACAATGAGGTTAAACTTAACAAATACACTAAAGACAATAAAATTTCCTGGTGCCAACTCCTGGACTCTATCACCAATACCCTCTTCGACCTACTTTGTGTTCATAAGTCTGCCAAATTTATTTGGGAGAGTTTGAAGAAGAAGTACGGGGCCGACGACATTGGGAACAAGAAGTATGTCGTAAGAAAATGGCTTGCTTTCCATATGGTTGACAACCGATCGATCATGGATCAAGTCCACAATTACGAGGACTTGTTTGTCGCCATTGTCAATAAGGGGATGCAGATGGACGAGGTGTTTCTCGCCCATGTGCTGTGTTAGTCTTAGTGCCCGTAGTTCAATCCTAAATGTCCAAATGTATATATCATCGTTAGCAATAAATTTAAAGTGGCTTTATATTACTTATGTGTTGGAGTAATATATCGATGTGTGCTCTAATCTATGCACACCATGTGAATAGAACCATAGATCGAGATAGATCACACTCGATGGGTCCCTAGTCAACAAAGCTTCACTAGAAGCGACTAGTATGAAAGATGGCTCTTTATGGCTTACGTTCTGTTAGTCATTGGAATGAGATTCCGGAGTCTGATCATAGATATCATGTGGGACATGATATTGGACGACCCGCCCTGAATATGTGCCATAGATTAAGTCATGAACATATTCAGTGTTGTATCTTGTCATGTATCCTTAGACCAAGGAGTCTTTGTGATCGCTATGTAGTCAACAACTGAGTTTGACCTGAGCCTAACGTTGTCCGTAACAGGGCTTCCATAATGGCCAGGATTGGCTTGGGGACGGGCTACATGAGTGACACAAAAGGCGGCTAAGGGATTTATCCCTCATACTGAGGTATGGGAAAGATATCGGTTCTCGGCCGCTTGATCGAGAGTGACTGAAAGAATAGCATGGCCATGCACATGATACTGGGTATCATATCTTCAGTCATCTCACATATCAAGGAACGGTGATTGAGAATAATAAGGATGATGGCTCTATGCCTTATCTCAATCAGGATATTAGAGATAAAAGGATAATGACATGGATGACGGAAAGGTTAGAATCGACAGGGTCGATTCGCTATGCAGTGTCAGGCAATACTAAAGTCTCGTTAGTTGCCACTTAAATAGGATCGAGTAGAATGAGATTTTACGTTGATCTATTGACATGCATAAACCTAAGGGTCACACCGGAGGATGAAACTCATTGACACATTTATGGAGAATGACTAAAAGGGAGTTGTCTCAGGACATGAACAAAACTGGGTTTTGGGTCATGTGCCCGTAAGTGAATAGGACTTTACGGATCGAAACAAGGCTTAGAGTCTTGGGATTGATCGCGTCGGATAATGTTGGACATTTCCGGTATGGAAGGCTTGGAGGCGATGAGAGAATCACGGGACCTCATTGGAAATGGCCACGGGCCATGTTCCAAGAGGCCCATGAAAGGCCCATGGAACTAATTAATCAAGTCTTGATTAATTAGTACTAAGTAAGCAAGACAAGGATTAAGGTGTTGGTGATTCACCACCTAACCCAATCTTGTCTTGCCATACTTTGTCCTATTTACACCTTACTTGTCATCATGTTTGTCCCATGCCTTTAGTTGGACAAGTATGGGGTTTGTTACGTTTAAGTCATCCTTTTTCAACATAACAAACACAAGACAAGAATAGGAAACACATTTTCTCTCCCTCTTCCATGGCCATTTCGGGTTTGGCTAGTTTCCACCTCCATTTTTGTGTTCTTGAGTCCTCAAAGAGAAGAACTACGTGGCTTTGATTCTCATGTGGATACGTAGGCGTCTTGGAGACTCAAGCCAATCATTCGTTAACCGGTGTTCTTGTTTTGGTAAGAGATAGTGCTGAATTTTTCTCTTGTGAATCCATTCTTTGTTAGTTGTTTCATGGTTTTAATCGTCTCTTGGTTTTTATTGATTTTCCGTTGCGAGTTGGTTCATCTCCAACCCTACCTCGAGACCCAACATGTTGTTGGAGAAGTTTCCACCGTTGTGCAAAAACTACCGCAACCACCTCAAGCACAGAGAGAAGGACCTGACACTTCAAGACCTCATTAGCCACATGAAGATCGAGGAAGCAAAAGTTTTCAAGTAACTACGCCTCATGAGGATGGTGTTGGGTCTCGAGGTAGGGTTGGAGATGAACCAACTCGCAGCGGAAAATCAATGAAAACCAAGAGACAATTAGAACCATGAAACAACTAACAAAGAATGGATTAACAAGAGAAAAATTCAGCACTAGTTCTTACCAAAACAAGAACACCGGTTAACGAATGATTGGCTTGAGTCTCCAAGACGCCTACGTATCCACATGGGAATCAAAGCCACGTAGTTCTTCTCTTTGAGGACTCAAGAACACAAAAATGGAGGAGGAAACTAGCCAAACCCGAAATGGCCATGGAAGAGGGAGAGAAAATGTGTTTCCTATTCTTGTCTTGTGTTTTTTATGTTGAAAAAAGATGACTTAAACATAACAAAACTCATACTTGTCCAACTAAAGGCATGGGACAAGTATGGTGTCAAGTAAGGTGTAAATAGGACAAAGTATGGCAAGACAAGATTGGGTTAGGTGGTGAATCACCAACACCTTAATCCTTGTCTTGCTTACTTAGTACTAATTAATCAAGACTTGATTAATTAGTTCCATGGGCCTTGGTTGCATGGGCCTTTCATGGGCCTCTTGGAACATGGCCCGTGACCAGTTCCAACGAGGTCCCGTGATTCGCTCATCGCCTCCATGCCTTCCATACCGGAAATGTCCAACATTATCCGACGCGATCAATCCCAAGACTCCAAGCCTTGTCTCGATCTGTGAAGTCCTATTCACTTACGGGCACATGACCCAAAACCCAGTTTTGGTCATGTCCCGAGACAACTCCCTTTTGGCCATTCTCCATAAATGTGTCAATGAGTTTCATCCTCCGGTGTGACCCTTAGGTTTATGCATGTCAATAGATCAACGTAAAATCCCATTTTACTTGATCCTATTTAAGTGGCAACTAACGAGACTTTAGTATTGCCTGACACTACATAACGAATCGACCCTGTCGATTCTAACCTTTCCGTCGTCCCTGTCATTATCCTTTTATCTCCGATATCCTGATTGAGATAAGGCATAGAGCCGTCATCCTTATTATTCTCAATCACCGTTCCTTGATATGTGAGATGACTGAAGATATGATACCCAGTATCATGTGCATGGCCATGCTATTCTTCCAGTCACTCTCGATCAAGTGGCCGAGAACCGATATCTTTCCCATACCTTAGTATGAGGGATAAATCCCTTAGCCATCTTTCGTGTCACTCATGTAGCCCGTCCCCAAGCCAATCCTGGCCGTTATGGAAGCCCTGTTACGGACAACGTTAGGCTCAGGTCAAACTCAGTTGTTGACTACATAGCGATCACAAAGACTCCTTGGTCTAAGGATACATGACAAGCTACAACACTGAATATGTTCATGACTTAATCTATGGCACATATTCAGGGCGGGTCGTCCAATATCATGTCCCACATGATATCTATGATCAGACTCCGGAATCCCATTCCAATGACTAACAGAACGTAAGCCATAAAGAGCCATCTTTCATACTAGTCGCTTCTAGTGAAGCTTTGTTGACTAGGGACCCATCGAGTGTGATCTATCTCGATCTATGGTTCTATTCGCATGGTGGGCATAGATCAGAGCACACATCGATATATTACTCCAACACATAAGTAATATAAAGCCGCTTTAATTTTATTGCTAACGATGATATATACATTTGGACATTTAGGATTGAACTACGGGCACTAAGACTAACAGATGGTACGAAAGAACTTCAAGCAACTATGTCGACGGTGTGAAACAAATTCAAGTAAGCACGAAGATGGTGCAATATGCTGAATATAGAGCCATGGCCTTGGCAACATGTGAACTCATATGGGTGAAACAACTTCTTCGAGAACACAAGCTTATAAAGGATACTCCAATGACATTAATATGTGACAATCAAGCAGCACTACACATCACGTCCAATCCTGTGTTTCATGAAAGAACCAAACATATAGAAATTGATTGCCAATTTATGAGGGAGAAAATTATATTAGGTTGCATCAAAACCAGTTTCGTCAACTCTAATGACCAGTTGGCATATATCTTCACTAAATCTCTACGTGGACCTCGCATCAGCTATATTTGTAACAAGCTGGGTGCTTTTGATTTGTATGCTCCAGCTTGAGGGGGAGTGTTAGAAATAGGAAATTAGGATATTTCTTATTCCCTATAGTTATATTTCCTATTCCTTATAGTTAAGCTTATTTTCTTATTGTGTAGGATTACTACCCTATATAAAGGGCTCTCTACTTATGTATTTGGACAAGTTCATCAATAATATTACTACAACTTTGAGATTCATCAATATATATAGATAGTCAAAGACATCCGTCTAGGGTAAGGTTTTCGCCACCGCCTTTCTGGTGAATGTTAGGTACGAGTCTCGTCTTTCTCTGTAGTCGTCGTCTTCCATGCATCGACCACCAGATAGCAGCGATTGAAGAAGGATCTGGACTATCTGGACAGTGGGTTTAGGATTCGGGGTCAGGAAGGTAAGATGGTGTATCGTTTCACAACACCCTCTAGGTTAGGTTACCCCAACGAAACAAGAATAAAGGTCAGCAATATCAGAACGCTACACCATAAAAGTTATGTGTTTTAGAAAACCTGGTATCTCATGCTCTTAGCTTTTGTGTTCGTTGTTGTGCTTCTGTGTTTATTTCGTTTCTATAATATAAAATAGATTCTAGGGGTAATTCCATCTCACTACCTTAAAATTTTCGGATTCCATTTCCACTACCCTAAAAAAATTCTCGTCTCACTACCCTTGAGTTTTGTTTGTCTCAATTTAGTACCCGTTGTTAACTTTCCGGGCATTTTTGGAGGAAAAATCGTAATATGCTTGACACATGACCCAAATAGTTCTGAAAAATATCGAAATTGCTCCTCAAATCATTCTCAAATCCTTCTAACTTAGTCTATTGAATCAAACATAAACCTTTAGGAGGAAGAATATGGGAATGATTTGAGGGGCAATTTCGACATTTTTTAGAACTATTTGGGTCATGTGTCAGGCACATGAGGATTTTTCGTCCGAAAATGAACGGAAAGTTAACCATGGGTACTAAATTGAGACAAACAAAATTCTAGGGTAGTGAGACAAGAAATTTATTTTTAGGGTAGTGGAAATGGAATCCAAAACTCTTAGAGTTTTGAGATGGAATTACCCCTAGATTTTATTTACATGTCCAAGAGCGTCGAGACACCTACGGTCATTCTCGGACTATAATCTAAAACCTAGGGCTTCTGACCCTGAACAATTTTTTATATGTTGGAGCAATTACATTGGATAAAAATCTATATCCCCTTTTCAAAAAATATTAATACAACAAGAATATAAATTCAAAAATCAATCATTCAAACTTAATTTATAATTGTTTTTAGTGGACAAACTGTATTTTATCCCATTATAATGTGCTCTACTAGAGTTTCGGTGTCGCCCCCTCTTAGATGCCCGTCACTGCAGCAATCTTGAGTCCATTTCTCCCGACGCCGTTTTGATTCTCCTACTCCGTCGTTTTAGCGTGCTCCTCTATCTCTAGACGGGACAATACTCGACCCCAGGTGGGGGGGGGGGGGGGGGGCAGCCAACCCCACCTCGGGGCGTCGATGCTGCTCAATCTTAGTCGGCCATGCTCTTTCCAGCCACCTCTTCTCGTATTCTGGTCACCCCTTCCCCAATTTTACTATCTCAAGAAACTACTATGCCTCAATGCCAGCGTCGGCTGGACCCAAGGTCGGGGATTTTTCCTAATTAGTGTCGGCCTTTGGAAAATCCCGATCTACATATATTAGCCTGGAATTGTCAGGGCATGGGTTCCCGGAAGCATAAATAGCATATGTGCCATCTTTTTCGCGATAGGAACTCGCATATCATCTTTCTGTCGGAAACCCTTCTCTCGGCGCAAAATTTCACCATGTTGTGTCATTCCTTGGGTTTTCAGGGCCATATCTGCATTTCGAAATCAAATACTCAATGAGCTTAGCTCTATTCTGGGTCTCGGGGATTGACGTGGCACTTTGGGAAATGCTCGCACACTATATTGATGTTAAAGTATTATCCCCGGTTCATGATGACATACAGGTAATTGGTAGTTACGGGGAGGCTTGATGGGATAATCTCCACCGAACTTGGGACATACTCCGCCAACTCCACTTGTAGACCCGCCATAATTGGATCATTATCGGAGATTTTAATGGTATCTTGGAACAGGGTGAGACGACAGGAGGTGGTACTTATACCCATAATCTTGTGGACGATTTTTTCTTGGTTGTTGAGGAGCTTAACCTTTTCCACGTTCCAATGATGAGGCATTAGTACACTTGGTTGCGATGTAGGAACCATGATCGTCGCATCTAATCACGCATGGACAGGGCCTTAATCTCTGGTCCTTACTATTATTCTCTGCTGAATTTGGATGTCTGTAACACGAGTACTATGACCTCAGATCATTGGATGATCCTCCTCTCTCTGACACGGAAGGTAGCTCATCGCACCCCCCTCCCCCCCCTCCCCGCGAAATTTCGATTCCAACCTCAATGGGTACGGAATCAAGGCTGTGGGAAAGTGGTGGAAGATAGCTGGGATAAAGGACCCTCAGTACCTATTGCGAATGTGACACGTAAGGTTGGTCACTCTCTGGATGACTAGGTCGAAACTAGTTTAGGAAAAATGTGAACCACATTAAATGGTGCCAACGTCGGATAGCGGAGTTGAATGGACGAATAAATCGTTTTGGGTGCATATACTGGAAGCTATACACATTTAGTATGAACGGGCACTATCCGCTCAGGAGGCTTTTGGCGCTAGAGAGAAAAACAACACTGGTTGGTTGAGGGGATAGGAACACCAAAATTTTCCAAGAAGCATGTTCCTATAGGCGTAGTATTAATGTGGTGGTTTCCCTTAAGGACACAATGGGTGCTCTGGTAATGTGGGAAACAAGTATGCGTGAACTGATAATTGATTATTTTAGCCAGTTATTCGCCACTAGTAACCCAACACTGAGATACTTCCCCATAAACCTTCCTAGTTGGATTACGCCTGCTCATAACCAGTGTCTCTTGGCTCCATGTACGGTTTTGGAGGTGAAAAATGCAGTTTTCAAATGGGTCCTGATAAGTCCCCGGGTCCTGATGGCCTCAACCCATAGTTCTACCATGACTTTTGACCGCTGGTGTCTGAGGAGGTAATCTCCTTTATTCAAGGTATCCTTGCGACTAGGGAATTTGACCCGGCCTTGAATAACACGTCTATTGTTCTCATTCCCAAGAAACTGGACACGGACATGGTTACATACCTTCGGCCTATAGCTCTCTGCAACGTAAATTTTTGGATCCTATCCAAGGTCATGGCCAATAGACTTCGCCCCCTCCTTCATAGTGTCATCTCCAAGACTCAAGGAGCTTTTATACCGGGTCGGTGTATTCAAGAAAATGTCCTCATAGCATTTGAGGCCATTCATTATCTACGCTGGAAGAGATAGGGGGATTTTGGATTTTTGGCCCTCAAATTGGATATGAGCAAAGCCTATGATCGGGTGGAATGGGATTACCTTTTGAAATATTATGACAAGGCTTGGTTTTGCTGCTAAGTGGATCGAACTAGTGGCATGTTGTATGAATACGGTACAACATACGGTCTCTTCAAGTGGCCGAGAAACACTTAGGTTTACCCCATTTCGTGGGCATCGTCA
The DNA here is from genome assembly GCA_963921825.1 of Erodium maritimum. Lineage (NCBI taxonomy): Eukaryota > Viridiplantae > Streptophyta > Magnoliopsida > Geraniales > Geraniaceae > Erodium > Erodium maritimum. The sequence goes on from OY997594.1 coordinate 23,676,807, forward strand.
AGGAGACCCACTATCTCCATACCTTTTCCTTCTTTGTATGCAAGGGCTTTCATTTCTTCTAAAGCAAGCGTAGGATATCGGTAACATTCAAGGGGTTAGCATTTCTAAGGGTGCCCTTGAGATTTCACACATGTTCTTTGTCACACCCCAAATCCGGTTTTGACCGGACTCAAGACGTGACTTGAGGAAAAGCAATTTTAATCATAATAAACCATTAACAATTTCCATAAAATCCTCCAATGTAATTCTCAAACCAAAGTATATCAGTTTAAAACATAAGTAAATCCCTTAACAAGGGTGTGAAAATCCAAAGTAAATCCTCAAAAGGTTCATAACATAAAATATGGCCAACGCCTCTAGAACGACACCCGGACCATAGAAGCTCCCGAGCCTCGAGTCCTCTACTCATCAATCAAGCCTGTAACAACAACAAGTAGACAAATAGGGGTGAGCTTGAGCTCAGTAGGGAAAAATACATAACAAGGGCGACCTTTAAGCTCAAATTTTGCAATTAAGGACAACGAAGTATTTCTTAACAATTAACAGGAAATAGACAATCCAAACAATGTCGTGGCACATGAAGTCACCACCCTCCGATCCACACCTGATGTGTCCTGTCGGATTGTCCCTCAGTCCAGAGGAAACGCATATCATCGAGGTTACCGGTAACAACCCCTGAGGGCGTTATCGTCGGGATTCTCGGAAACGTCTCCAAAGAGCTATATGTCCTCGGGAACCAAGGTATTGCTCCCAAAGGAAGCATACACTTGGGTGAATCAACAATAACCAATTATAAATGAATAACGCACTCAAGCAATCACGGAGCAACCAAGTCATAACGAGTCCCAATTCATCACAACACACCACACAAATCAACATAACCTTAACTTACCAATTACTTACCAACCATGACCCATCGGTCCATCGATCACCTGATCGTACCGGTTGGCACGACCAGTCATACTCGATTATCCATTCAATCATGCAAGGGATCAAACATTCATTCAAATACATTCAACAATCAAGCTCAACAATCAATAATCTAGTTGTAATAGAATCTTAGCCTATCCATTAAGCAACCAAACATGTGAACCTAGCACAGAACTAATCTGATGGCTCATCACGACCTCTCTACCAGTAAAGCAATTCCCAAGTATTGAAAGCGAGTTATAATAGTGATTTGCATCCTACGCATGCTTACTAGACACAACCGGTTATTAGTAATTAAGAGACAATTGTTCTAGTTATTCGCATCCTATATGCATCTCTAGGACCTTTCCAATTTTATTAGCCTAATAGGCATACTAAGCGTCATCAAACGAGGAGTTAAGACTTTCCCTACCTCGTGGTCTTCCTCTAAAACTCTGTTGTCAAACTCGGTAGTCACAACTCCGTTCTTCACACGGGTTTCGGCGTGATCTTCGTTCTTCTAGCTCGGGTCCAAGTTCTTCCTCTCTTCCTTGCTCAGTACCACGGTCTTAGACCACAATAAGACCAAAAATTAGTAACCCAACGATGTGCTCTTCTCCCCAAAATACAGAACAAAACTCAAGTAATGGAAACAAGGTTTAAAGAAATGATCTAGGAATCGAAAGAGATTGAAAGGGAAGGTTTTTGGGTCTGGGAGTCTGGTCCGGAAGACAGTTCGGTCCGTATCACAGGCCGTGCCGAAAATCTGGCACGGACCGTATCACAGACCGGCCCGGTAACCAGCACGGACCGTGCGACAGACCGGCCCGGAGTCTGACACGGACCGTGTGAGGTACTGTGTCGGACTCCCATCCGTTCCGTGCCGCGTACCAGACCCGTTCCGTGCGGCCTGCCGTGACGGCACATGGCCCGGTCCGGGTCACCTGCCGTGCCAAACCTGAACAAATCCTTCCCCTTCTTCCCCAACTCGAATTCCACGAAAATCAACTCAAAAACCCCATTTCCAAGTCCTTCAAACTCCAAAATGTCCAGCAAAAATCTCCAACCAACAAAACCCTCAATGGGTTCATCAAAACTTCAACCAAAACACAATGAAACAACCTATCTTCACTAACTCAACTCCAACAACCATCAACATAGCTAGTTCTTCAACTCCAAGCCAAAAACCCACAAAACCCATAGATTGAAAGTGGATGAAATGAGAAGTTTAGAGCATCCATACCTTGAAGATGTGTAGGAGATGAAGCTAGCAAGCTTGGGAAGGAGAAATGGTGGAAAGATGAGCTAAAAATCTTCTCTTTGCTCTCTTTCTTCTTGCTCAAGCCAAGAGTTTCTCTCCTTCTAGCAATTCTCAGCTGCAAAATGAGGGGAATGTCTAAATTTGTGTCCAACAAATGCCTTAAATGACCTAAATGCTAAATGACCAAAAGCCCCTTTCAAGTTTTATCCAATTAGAGTCTTTAGGGAGGGTCAAGAGGTCATTTCAACTCCTTTTCTTCTCATCCAAGCCTCCAATGCCATGTGGCATTGTGGGAGCCACTTTATTTTATTAAAGTTCCAGCAGTCCAATTTTAGTCGGGAAAGTCGATATAAAGTCCAAGTTTGACCAGAAGTTGACCGTTACAAAATTATAGTCAAACTGAAGCAAATGACCCAACTAAGCTAACCGTGATGATGGCTAAGCTTTTTGGGCCCCGGAAATGTCCCGAATGACTTCCTGAGTCTTCGGTTGACTTTTCCGGCCAAAAGTCAAACTTGGTTAGAAATCGTCGGCTCTACCGGGATCGACTGGGGGCGGTTCTTACATTCTTCGCTGATGATTGCTACATATTCTGTAGAGCCACACCGAATGAGGTCGGTGCCATTAGGGATATGTTGGGACTTTTTGGCCAACTATCAGGGCAAGTCGTCAACCTATAGAAACCCTCTATACTTTTTAGCACGAATACATCACCCTTGGTGTGCCAAGAATGATGTTAGCTTATGTTCATTGCCGATACATCGGTTTCTTCCATGTACCTAAGGGTTTCCAACATGATACGCCGAAAGCGGAATGCAGTCATAACATATCTAGGGGATCGAATCATCGCGCGAATTAGGTCATGGGACGGAAAGCTTTATCTCCACTAGGTAGAGAAGTCATGATTCGGTCGGTGGCCACATCCCTTCCATTCTATGTAATGTCGGTGTTTCTAGTCTTGAGAAAGATCGACTTCAAAAACCATGTTGCATTGGTTCGACTTTGGTAGGGGGGGCAGTCAAATCGTCCGATTATCTGGTAAGATTAGGATAAGGTGTGTATGCAAAAGGAGGCAGGAGGAATGTCTTTCCGCCACCTACAGGATGTAAACACAGCCATCCTCGAAAAACAGGCTTGGGGTCTCATTCATCATCCTCAATCTCTGCTGTCTCGGGTACTGATGGCTAGGTACTACCTTTCTACTAGCTTTCTTCAGGCACAGATTGGGAACAGCCCAAGTTTCACATGGGCTAACATTTTCTCTACACAAGACCTCTTGAGGAGTGGACTGCGAATAACAATTGGAGATGAGTGGGACACGATGATTAGAGGCATACCATGGCTACTTGGCCCAAACCCATAAATTATGTCCACCGGTGCCACCTTAAAGGGCGCCCCGTGAGCTGGTATAATGGTTCTTGGGTCGCAATGCTAAGACGTATCGCTCCTTTCTCTATTTTTATATGAGGGTGTTCTAAACCAAATCCTTCAGGTCCCCTTACCTGTTCATAGGGAGAAGGATGTCTAGTATCAGGCATCAGAGCGCACAGGGTGATATTCAACAAAGAAGGGTTATCAGATCCTCACACACGACCGCCATCTTGCTCGCCAAAACACGTCGGTACTGGCTTGGGCCTCGATTTGGAGTACATAGGCCTTGTCGCGTCTCTAGGTCTTTCTTTGGAGATGTCTTACAAATACCCTTCAAGTGTCCACCAATCTGAACCGTAAATATGTCCCGATCTCTCCTACATGTGATATATGTGGTCGTGCCCCAGAGACAATTGACCACTTATTCCTGGAATGTGGGTTTGCGAAAACCTATTGGACTCAACTTGGCGGGATCTCTCCCTATGATCCGATTGTGGGGTTCGTAGAGTGGTGGGAGGCGCTTGATACATGTGTGGACCGGACCAGGGTGGCAAAGGTCTTATTCGTCCTCTAGGAAATTTGGAAAGCACAGAATGCTCTAAAATGGGAGGAAACAACACATGCAGCTTTGCGGGTGATTTTGGCGGCTGTTGTTCACCTCACGGCTTGGAAGGAAGCCAATTCCACCATATGGTCTCATCCAAGGCCACTTTCATGGGCGTCCTGGTGGGTTCAGCCTCTTATATGGGAACAATAGCTATCAATGTGGATGAGTGGTATTTCAGGATACAAATCAATCTGTCTAGGGTGTCATTGCCCGAACCACAGGAGGGATCGTAGGTTTGACGACGAATGGGATCCTTCCGGGGTGCTGGGACCCGATCATGGTGGAGGTCTGTGCGGTCCCTTCCGCACTTTGTAATGTCACCAACGGGGACGTGCCATATTGTCATAAGATCAGATGCCCATATTCTTCTAAACATGATCCTAATAAGGAAACCTCCGACCTCCCCGATAGGAACCATAATTAAGGATATTCGTCACATGCTTGCTCAAAACGAGGGTATTATCCTTCAATCTGTAAAAAGAACTGCGAACAAAATTGTCCATTGATTAGTTAAAAAACGTGTTATATGCCTGTTTTTCCATGGTTAGGACCTCTCCCTGGCGTAGTACAATGTATTGTGGGTACTAAAGTGGAATTATCAAAGATTTAGAGTACCGAAGTGGCACAAAAAATATTTAGGACAGTAAAAACGAAATCCGAAAATGTTAATATACTAAAATGAAATTATCTCTAAAGAAAATTTATATGTTTTTAGCGAGAAAAAAAAAATACCACGATTATTGTTCCATGCTAATGTCGTTTCAACCCAGAACACAAATTTGGGGTTGTGATTCCTGATTGGTGGAAAATGGAATGGACGGAAATGTCCCTCTATTTTAAGGGAATCACAATTCAACCTATCCAAAACACAGAGTAAAGACAGAGTTGTGTACTTACTTGTGTTCCTTCTATCAGAACGGGAGAAGGGGAGCTTCCTGTCTGCTTCAATCGCTCGCCGGTCGCCGACGACCAGCCAGGTAACGACACGATATCAATTTCCACGTCATCGGAAAAAAAAACGTGCTTATCATTTTAGTGTTGTAGCTCTAGTTTTCATGATTCATGGAATCGTTTGTGTAAGCTCCGCTGTCTTATTCATTTTTCTCTCCCATTGTTGTCTTAATTGAGCTCTAACAAGCCAACAACTTCTGTGTGTTCATTATAATTTAAAGGGTATTGGCTGTAAGTGACAAAGTTTTGACCTTGCATCAATTTTGTTTTTGGTCCTTGCCTGCTATTTGATGTATATTTTCAACTAGGTCGCCCTTTTAAAAAAAATGAATTTGATCTTTTTTGTTCCTTTTTTTGCTAATTTTCTCTGTTAAAGTTTCAACTTTAGTGATTTTGTGGATTTGTTAGGTGTGCGAGCTGCTATTGTATCCTCTATCCCATTATGATTAGAGCAGGCACAACGGAATGCACCCGCTCCCCGTTCCGCGCGCGTCGGGTCCGAGGGTCGCTGGCCGTTTCGCTGCAGACGCGAAAAATCGCGGTCCCGCTCCCCAAACACGCGGTCCCACTCTCCGTCCGTCGCCCCTCGTTCCCCTGACGCTGGCCGATCCTCGCGCCGTCGCTCCTCGCTCCCTCTGCTGCCATGGTCGTCTCCTGTGCCGCCATGTGGCACAGCCGAGTCAGACCGTTTTCAACGGTCGGTTAACGACTCTTTTTTTTTAATTCAAAAATCAGATAAAATGAACCCTATAAATACCCAACCTCATTCCTCATTTTTGTCACACCATTCTCTACTTTCGCTCTTTCATTCTCACTTCCTACTCGCTATTTTTGAAAATGTCGGGCGACGAGGTTATGTCCGACGCTGAGGAGATGACGTACGAGGAGCTGGCTCCCCGGATGCCGACGTATGAGGAGATGGCAGCCCAACTGCCGACATATGAGGAGATGGCAGTCCAAATGCAGTCAGTTGAGCGACGATTCCGGCGGATGATGGAGAGGCACATGCAGACAGTAATGCCAAGGGTCCAGAGGGTCATCCGTGGGGAACCAATGCGCCGAGAGATTAACAGAAGTCGTTCGGAAGCCCACATCCAATTGATGGCGAACTATTTTGACGAACAACCCCTATATGGCCCTGAAATGTTCAGGCGTCGGTTCCGTATGTGCAAACCAATTTTCCTACGGATTATGAACGCGGTGAAGGCTCACGACAGGTACTTCGAACAGAGGCCTGACGCTGCCTCACGGCCGGGCTTATCAACGGAACCGAAGTGCACCGCCGCTATACGGATGCTTGCGTATGGGTCCGCGGCCGATTCATTGGACGAAACTCTGCGCATGGGCGTAAGCACCATACTTGAATGTTTACGTAAGTTTTGCAAGGCCGTCATTATAGGTATTCGGAGCCGAGTATCAGCGTACACCCACACCGGCTGACATGGACCGCTTACTCCGAGAAGGGTACAGCCGAGGGTTTCCCGGAAGGGCGGGGAGTCTTGACTGTATGCATTGGACGTGGAAGAACTGCCCAACCGAAGACCAGGGAGCCCATGGACGGGGAGGTCACCACGGGGAAAAGACGGTTATGCTTGAAGCTGTAGCGTCCCGTGATTTATGGATTTAGCATGCATTTTTCGGGATGACTGGATCGAACAACGACATCAACGTCCTCAACAACAGCCACCTATTCCAAGACGCTTACTACGGCCGTGAGCTAGCTGTGGAGTACTACATAAACGGGCATCGGTACGACCGACCTTATTACTTGGTGGACGGCATTTACGCAACATGGGCACGGTTCGTGAAGACTATTCGGCATCCCTTCGAGCCCAAAGAGAAGTTGTTTGCTAAATGCCAAGAAGGTGCTCGAAAAGATATTGAAAGGGCTTTTGAAGTACTTCAAGCAAGGCGGCACATCATTTCCCGTCCCACTCGTTCTTGGACCCCACACCTTTTGGCTGATATCATGCACACTTGCATAATTCTACACAACATGATTGTAGAGGATGAGCGCGACCGGTACGAGTATGGGGATGAAGAGTTGTTGTACGCGCAACCTCCAGAAATGCCGAATTGGACACCACCGGAACGATGACACCACGGAGGACCATTGGAATACCAGCAACTTGTGGATGCTCAACAAAGTGTCCTAAATCCTGAGATCCACCATCAACTACAAAATGATCTTATGGAGCACTTATGGGATCGATTTGGAGCTGGTTTCCATGACGACGAGTAGTCGTTTGTGCTCTTGGAGCTGGTTTTATTTGGGTTGTATTAAAAGGGGTTTAATAAAATTAGAAGTTCATTTATACTCTTGTTGAATTTATTAATTATTGATTGTTATTAATTATTTATTTCCAAAATTGTTTAAATTATAACTAATTTAAACGGTTTCTGATAAAGAATTAAATAAAACAGCAAAATATCAATTAATAATCCAGTCAGCACTGTTCTGCACTCCCAGGACCTCAGAGGTCCTTTCTGTTGCAAAACACCCACTTTTCTGCACTCCCACTCCCTCACTTTTGTCCAGTCAACACAAGTTCTGCACTCCCACTCCCTGACCAAGGTCCTTTCTGTTTTACATGTTCTTAGAGGATATAGACAAGCTATGAACCAGGTGGTCTTCATTAAAACTTACAAGTGTATTACTTATGACTTTAAAAAAATCAACTTGTGGATTCTGTTGGGGGGCTTCTGTAAGTTGTTTTTGATGTACTTTTCATTAAGGTCTCCACCTAAATTCTCAAGTTGCATGTTTTCATATCATACTGCCTAGCTGGCAAAGTGCTACTTGTTGAATTAGAAATGTACATTTAGGAATCGGGTTGAGCATAATAAATCTTTTCAGTGACTATAAGCTCATAAATATTCAGGGGATCATAACTTATAAATACTGCTACAAAATATGCTTGTTCTGGTATATCGTTGTGTTCACTTTACAGTTAATGTAGAGGAGGCCAGATATAATGGTAATACACTAGTGTGTGTACTCTCAGAAGTAAGCATTTGTAGGACATCCATATCATGATTCTCTGTGGGAGTTTACTTTTGCGTAACCTGTAATGCAGATCTGAAATAGTTTTTAGCAGTCTAAATGTTGTCAAAAGTAAGAAAAATATTTGGCAGGGGCGAAGCAGTGGCAGCGAATTACGCTTTTGGACCGGGTGTAGATGACGTAATCATAAAACATAGACTCATAACTCGCACAACGACCACCAGAGGTGAGTCCCCCACTGAAAAGAGGTTGATAAGGATGAAGATAACTATAACGAATGTGAAGTTTTCAAGAACCTTCTTACAGGAGTTGTCAACTTTTGAGATAGAGCAAAGCGGTCATTGCTGCAAATGTAAGGGAGAAGGATAACTTCAATGATTTGAAAGAAGAAATAAAGGGGCAGATTTTGCAGGCACAGGCTGACATAGAAGATCACAACAAACAACTCGAAGAGAGTAAGATTGAAAGGCAGCACAAGGAAGAGTGTGAGACAATTAGGAAATTGATTGCCATGCAGCCACCACGATCAGAGATGCAGAAAAAAAAATTACTGATCTAGAGAAAGAGCTCGCAACTCTGGAAGCAGAGAATACTGCTGGATCAAGGATGCTGGAGCTTCGCAAGAAACAGTTTGCTCTTCTATTGCACGTGGTATGTTGCAGACCATACTGTACTTCCTATTTCCATTAGTTTATTTCATAAGTCACATAGTAGTGTTAATTTTTCTACATCATCTGTCTTGTATGCAGGTGGATGAGTTGCAGAATACCATTGAGGAGGAGCAGAAGAGTCTGGCCGAAGATATGATGAGGACGGCGTTTGAAGAACAGAAGAATGGGATGGATGATCCCAACTGGGGTTCAGAAGCCATGGTTGTTGATTAGAAAACTATTTAATTCCATTGTAGATGCTGAGTTGTTAGAGTTAAGTACTCAAGAGCCTATGTGTTCGTGCTTTGACATTCTCAGTAAAAGAGCTCTCTTTTTTACCTTTGAAACTTGTGAACTTGTTCTGTTTGGATGGTTCTGAAACAAAAGTTGCAGAAGTAATATAATTCAAGCAAGCTTCGGCTCTATTCGTAGAGCCTTCCTTCCAAGCAAGCTTAACAAGTCTGGCAAGAAATTTGGGTTTGTGCACTTCATCAAAGCCGACGATGCAGCAAAAGCGGTCTCAGCCTTGCATCGCTCCAAGCTCGGTTCCGAGCATCTCATCGTGGACTTCTCCCTTTCCTTTGGGGTTGGCTCTGTGGCCTCTGCTCCTAAGCCCTCCTCTGCTGACATTCGGAGCTTCAGGGATGTCGTTGCTCCCCAGCACGTCATGCCAACCCCTCTTCCTCCCTCGGCCTCAGTCATCTCCTGCTTCGGTTCCTCATGTGACTCTTGGAGCAACTCTCTGAGTTTGAGTTTAGTGGGGCTTGTTAACTCGAGCCACACCCTCTCCTCCATTCTGTCCGAGCTCTCTGAGCAGCAACAATGTCTCGTGCGCCTCGCAGATTTAGGCAATCGTGCTCTCCTTGTTACCTTCAAGGATGCTACCTCTTTCAAGCACGCCGAGCTTTCGGGCTGGTCCTGGCTTCGGACCTGGTTTTGGGGCTTCTTCTCCAATGTTAACGCAATCATCAATGGTGGCTGCCTGCGCTGGATTTCCATTGAAGGCCTTCCCCTCTCCGGTTGGACCCGCCCCTCGATCACCAACCTCGCGACGCTGGTCGGAACCCCCCTGTTCATACACCCGGACTCTTCCTCTAGAGCTAGGCTTGATTCAGCCTTTGTTCTGGTGCACTCTCAGAATCTCCACCCGTTGTTGTCTCTGACCTCGCTCCGGGTCTCCGGCGAATCCTTCCCAATTCGCATCAACTATCCTGACCATACTCAAGTCCCTCTGATATCCCCTTCCGCCCCGTCCGACCCTCCAGACCTTGAAGATGGAGAGCTTTTTGCTCAAAATCCGGTGGCTTTTCCGGTCCCGACCCCTTTCCCGCAGCCTCCTTCATCCTCTCCGGCCTCTAGTTGTGGCTCGCCGTCCGGAGGTCCCCCTGGAGAAGTCGGAAGGTCTGCCAGATCCGAAGAGCCTGACGCGAGTACCCGTGCAGACCGTTCGGCTCCTACCAGTCCCGAGGTCGCTCCTTCGATTTCGGCGTTGAAGGGTCCCGAGATTCTCGTTTCTCGCGCCCCCAACCTCCTCGCGTCTGCTGCTACGCGTGCGCAACATTTGGACGCTGATATTGAGATCGCGCTTTCCCCAGGCCCAAGCCCAAAGTCAGCTTCTGTCCATGGGCTCAGCTTAGGGCCTCTCCTTTCGGCCCCTCTACTGTCACCAAGCCTTCGGTTCCTCGTCATGATGGGTTCCACGAGTTTATTGCAAATATTAACTCCCCTTCGCTGGATGATGATTCTCCTCTTGTCGACTTTATAAAGAGAAAAAAGAAGAATCACAAGAAGCTCGGCCGTCGTAAGCATCCCAAACTCGCTTCTAGTGCCAAACCTCCCAACGGGTCTCTTCGCAAGAAAGCTGAAGCCAAGCGCTCTTGGGATATTGCTAAATCCTTACGCTTCACCGCTAATTTTTGCGAAGACGAAGTAATCAACATGTTCGAGAATGTCGCTTAATGCTGGGGTTCGTCGGCTTTTGATTTCTTTGTACGGTTGCTTGTTGGCTTCGCTCTTGTTCTTGTCCTTGTGATATCTGTTAGCTCGTTTCTCTTCCCGTTTCTGTATCATCTCCTTTTGAGATTTTTAGTTTCGGGTTGAATAAAACCGTTCTTTTTGCTGATCAAAAAAAAAGTATTATCCAAGAACATGACAGCAGAAGTAGCTCCTTTAATAAATCTTCTAGTTGAAGAGAAGAATGAAATAAAGATTACAGAGACAAGTTCCATTAAGGTGGGGTAGTAGATTAATAATAGTGGCCAGTTTGACTAATATAGGCAAATTACATAAGCAGAAACATAAGGTTTTTTTTTTTCTTCTAGTCATTCTATGGAAACATGACTTTCATCTGAAATCTACTCTCTGGTGGAGACTAGACTTGCTTCCTAATTCTACTTGAACGCCTCACTGGAGTTATTTCTTCTCCATTTACCTGCAACATCAAGCAAAAGTGGAAACATGAGAAACAATGTAGGAACCCAGTTAGGATCATATACATAATAATTACAAGAGATAAGGTGGGTTCATGCTACAACTTACCCGTTTGGCTGAAATTTTCTCGTATGTAGTGAAGCTTCCATAGGAAGAAAAAGATCCTACAGAGTAATCATCTGATGAAGCCAGAGAATCTCTCTTGTAGTTCTTTCTGGGCTTCCTATCATGGCTCTGAGCTTCATTAGTATCCTTCAGGTCTTTCTTACTGTATGATGAGCTCTTCTGGAAACTGCTCATTCCTGAGGGACACGACTCTCCCACCACATCAACTTCCATAGGCCAATTACCTGAAGAATGACCAACACTAGCACTACCTGACTTGGGACTGATATCAGATATCATCTTGGTAAGCAACTGATCTTCAAGAACAGGGGAACTATCAGAGTTTTTGGTAATTTGATCTTCAGGAATGGCTGGGGTGTTTTGTTTTCTACTGTAGACAAAGAAAGTTGTGGCTGCAAGTAGAGCAAGGAAAAGCAAAACAATTCCTTGAGCATTCACTTTCAAAGCGTCTCTTACCCAGTCAAAATCCATTGCTTCTGAGCTTTCTGTGCCACTGCCCTTAACTGAAGCATCTAACTTTGAGCTTTCAGTAGATTCCTCGGCTTCGGTGGACTCAGTCTCTACAAAAGGATGCAAATCACTTTCTCCTTGGATATCCTCCACAGGAACATTTGCCAGCTTCTCCTCTCCAAAGTTCATGCTACTTGCAGAGTTGGATTCCATGTTAGGAGCAGCAACATCATTACTTTCTTGAAGTTTCTCAGCTTCAAAGTTGTTGGTGGACTCAATCTCAGCTTCTGGTATGAAATGTACTTTAGGCTCTAGGATATTGTTATGCTCTTCTTCCCCTTTTCCATTGCCATGTCCCTCAAATTCTGATCCTTCAGATCCAGCTACTACATCAACAAGTACTCTAGCTGCTGCTTCTTCAACCTTTTCATGCACTTCATATATTGAGTCATCTTGTCCTAAAACCTCTTCATCACTTTCTTCCACTTCAATTTCTGGAGGGCCCCTCTCTTCCACGGGCTCAACTTCAACCACTCCCTCCAACACATAGTCTTGAAACTCTCTTTTGGTTCCTGAATCATGTTGGTCAAATGAAAGGTAACGATCATCGTATAGATCAGTCAAGTTGCTGTACTTCAGGGTTCCCAATTGGCACACTCTTTCTTTAGAAACCAACTCAGATAAGTAAGATATAGAATTATCATACCATAGCTCGAAACTTTGAGCTAGACGATCCAAGTGAGCTCTGGCATTTTCTGTGAATTCGGTAGGGACATACAAGTTGGAGTAACTTGCATCTTTAAGCACCAAACCAAACACTGGGGAATCAGGGACAGAAATAGATAAACAAGCAAGCACGAGTGTTAGCAGAAAGGCAACAGTCGTTGGTCTCTTCAGGATATGTAACTTGGACACATTTTTTGCTTTGACCACCTCCTTGGACATAAGGGTGTCTTCAGAAACATGGAGAGCTTCTTCTCCCCCCTTTGCCACTTCAGCTGAAACTTTGTCAGCTCGCATTGCTTCACCTGAGGAGACCTCCTCTGATTGTACTGTCCCATCTGACACTACATCATCTTGAACAGTTTCACAAGAAACTTCTTCCTTCATAAGTTCATCATTCACCATTTCACCAGATGAGACATCCTCACAATCTTTCAGTGAGTCCTGGGACTGAGTTTCAGTATCATCTGAGGAGCTTTCCGAGCTAAAGCTGTCCTCAAGCCCCTTGCCTTGCCTTTCCCTATTAAGGTACTCCTCAATACGTGGGTTTGGCCTGTAGCGCAAGAACTGAGGCCTTGGTGAGGTGAAGTTGGTCTCAGGATCATAAGGACGAACCAATGGCTCTGCATCAGAGGGTGCCAAGATAGCACCTGATGAACAAGGAGGACTCGAACTAATGGAGCTCCAATCCAAATTAACGCAGTCATCTCCCACAACATGAGCACCAGGTTTTGATCTGGAATCATTCGTAGGAGTGGACTGTACCTTTGGAATCAAATGAGGTTTGGTATCTACCACTTTGTGCTCCAACTCAGCAACAGCAGAACCATGACTCATATCAGTTTCTGGCTCTGTGTCAATAAATTCCAATACATCCGAAAAGCTTACTGTATTGAATGAGGCTTTTCCTTCCGAGGTCGATGAGAAAGAAGAGCGAATAGACTCGTTTTTCTCAGCTAATATCTTCTTCTTTGGCGATGCAGCGACCTTAGAAGCTGCAGAAATTGTAGGACACATGAAATTTTTGCTACCCTTTAACACAGATGGGGAACGAACTCTTGCTGATTTCAGCTCTTGCCCTCTCCCATTTTCTTTGTCCTCATGATCACGCGGTAAAGAAGTTATGTTTTCTCTTCCAATGAAGCTTCTCCTCGGAAAATCTGAATATCAATCCAAGAAAGAAACTTGATGAGAACCCAAAAAACAAAATTACATGCATGAACTAAAATCAGGTTTCCCAAAAAAATATTTCTTATAAAAAGCAGATTTTAAATAAAATTGCTGGCACAGTAACTTGAAAACTAACTACAAAGTTCAGAACTTTCCATTAGAAAATACCTATTCTGGATTTATTTACTTTCACAAATCAACGATTATGAACGACCAGCCAAAGATTGCCACAGAACAAGTAAATTTCTTGGAAAGTTGCTAAAAATTTCTCCAAATTTCTCAGGAACCAAACACCTATTGTTATGAATTACCACAAACGGAACTATAATAAATGAATGAAATAATTTACAAAATACCCCCAAAACAAATTAATAGTCAAAGAGACTAGTTCCCAAACCTGAAGGACTGTTCGCAGGAGTGACGGGGTTGAAGCCTTTCTGCTTGGTGATGATCGAAGGCTTCGCAAATGGGTTTCCGCCGGAGCTCCTCCTCATGGGGTTATTGATCTCCGAGGATCTTGAATTAGGGTTTCGGTGGGGAGATCTGATCGTCGATTCAGCCATGGAAGACGCTGTTGGTCAAACAAAGATTGAAGTGGGTCTTGAGATTGAGAAAGGAAAGTAAAGAAGCAGATCGGGAAATGGCTAATTTTAGGAAGATCTTTGTTGATTTCAGAGTGTTGAAAAAGATGAGTGGTAACGGCTAGTTTAAAGAGAGAGATTTTGGATATTTAAATTTGGGGATAATCTTTTGACCGTTGAGATGGAAAGGGGCTAGGAGCCGTTGGATTAGATGTACCGTATTGATTCTAATTGACTTTATGAATCTCAGATTGATTTCAAATCCAATTAAGAATAAATAATTATTTGAATATGTCCATGTTTAAATCAATTTGGGCTCTCTTTATATGTGTAGTAGTTTAGTGTTGGGTTAAATAGTTTTGTATTATATCTGTACTGCTTCTTCTTTTTTGCGAGGGTTGCAAAATGATTTAGTCATACCAACAGAAATTTCAAATCCTTCTCATTTATTACAGAAAATCCACAATAATATAGTTGTATAAATATGGTTTGGAACAATGAATCTTAGTGTTTTTAGAATATGCATAAATAAGTTAATCTTGAACCCAGAAAAATTAATTACTTTAGCCATCCAAATTCAAATATATTAAACATGATATTTTTCTTGAGCCGGTAACGAGAGTAATATATGAATAAAAAAATCTTTGAAGGTACAGTCCCAAAATGGGTCAACCAAGAGAGACAACTAGCAATTGAAATAACTGTAAGGAAACAAAATAAAATATCCACACATCGTGGGACAACTATGAACTTGAAAAATACTCTTTCACCAAAATGTTTCAAGGATGTCGATAAAAGAATGTTGCGATAGCGTCCGAGGCAACTGATACAGCGGCTGAAGATTGTGGATATGGCGGAGTGAACCCTATGATCCGGAAAAACACAAATCAACTATGGACTGTGCTCTAGTAGAATACTGAAGCCTAAGAGTGACGGCTTGGACAGCCTTGTAACCGGGGACTGAAATGGATCAATTGGACTATCCATCCTCCCGAGGAGCCAACTGACGCCGTCCCCCTTCTAATGATAATGGGAGCCTTTAAAAACATAAAAATGCTGGTTCACGATCTGATTGAAGAATGTCGCGCTGGTACATGGTGGAACTGAAACAACCCTACGTCCTGTGAGGCAGTATTACCGAAAGACCCCTTACTGGACCACGAAGTCCTCATTGATCGGGGTGAGGGTGCGTTCCGCCCCTCGTTGGTTTGAGTGTCAAATCATTAGACCCTACAAGCCCCTTTGAGTCAATGCTTAGGATTAGCATCGGCCCATTGAATGTTCGAACACTAACAGCAGACAGGTACATCATGTTGCTGACTAAGGACAAGGTCCATACGGTACATGTCAACTCTACAATCAAATGAGCAACAAGTGAAGATCGAAGCACCGGCCGACTACACATGTTGCCTCTACCCTGTCATCTGCCACTGCTACCTTCGTCGTCTTGTGCGCCTAGGATCACCCCGACCATCAACGTCCTAGTGCCTACAAGCCCGTCACCACCGGTGGCCAGCTACCTAAACACCTCATCCCACCAAACGACGTCGAGATCGGAACCTCCAAGACAACCCTCGCCAGAACGCCCTGCCCCCACGACACTGGCGAACCCCACCGGAGCGGGCAAGCGCAGGTCACAATCTTCGCCTCACCCTTGCCTCTTGATCCCGCGCCGCCGCTACCATGGCCCGCTATCATTGGTCTCATAGTCCTCGCTATCCTCCCCTGGACCAGTCTGCCCTCCCGAGATCAACCCATGGATCCTCGTCCCCCTGGTGTCCTGCCCATCACCACCAGGGAACAAAAAAACTTGACCCCGGATAGCCATCCTTTTACCGTTGGTCAAGACCCGCATAATACCCCTACACTAGCACGTTATCAAGGAACAAACACTTACCTCATGACCGCTGAACCGCATTTGGTAGAACACCCATGCGCCAGTACAAGATCATGAACCAAGCCCAAGCTTCATGCATAAAGATCAAAGCACACTTACGACGCTGAGATCAAACCCTAGCCGTCGCTTCTATGATAGGTTATTAAAAATTATGTGATAAATTATGTTGACGGTATTAGTTAAATATCAACAAAAATATTATTTTCATGAGTTTTTATTGATGCAAAATTTAACTTTTTTGTTTATTTTCGTAAAGAAAATTCAAATTCATGCCAACCATTTATCACATTTCGATTAATAGGAATCATTAAGACGTATCAATCTAATACACTTTGCGGTTTAATATTATATTTAAATAATACTATGATCACGAGAGTTTATGTAATATCAATATTTTTTTACTATTCACGAGAGTCAAATCCCCTGTAACGTCGATTGTTGGGTTTGATTTGGTCGAAATAACTAACACGAACTTATATATAACATTTTGCGATTAATAATTATACTTAAATAATACTATATTCAAGAGAGTATATATAAACACATTGATATTTTTCTTGTGACAACTATACTGAAGTAACTGATGTGTTATATTAAATCAACCTCATAATGATCTTGAATTCTCATGGGAAGGCATTGCTCATGATTACACCTAACAACAAATATTCTCCAATGAACTTGGTCTAAAGAGAGATTCAAACCTTGTCAAAACTACATTAAACTGGAAGAACAATTTTAATGAGCATACCATAAAAAACCCCAATTCGGGTGATTTGACAAGGCTCCATTTCTAGTAACAAAATTGAACACAAGAAAAATGAAAGCAAAACATGATTTCTCATTCACACCCCCAAATTCCCCTATAAAAGCCCTTACCAACCCATCTCAAAAACCACCACCACCACCACCACAGAAAGATGATGACCGCCGCGAGCAAGACCAAGGGCCGACAAAAGGTCCCGATGGTGAAGATGACGAGGCAGAGCAACCTTCAGGTGACCTTCTCGAAGCGGCGCGCCGGGCTTTTCAAGAAGGCCAGCGAGTTGTGCACCCTCTGCGACGCCGACGTTGCACTCATTGTGTTCTCTCCGGCCGACAAGGCCTTCTCTTTCGGCCACCCCAGCGTTGATTCTGTCGTGGACCGCTACCGCTCTGGGAGCCGCCCGCTGCCGCCAAATGGTTCCGGCATGGTGCACCTCATAGAGACCCACCACAAGAACGCCACCCTTAGGGACCTAAACATGAAAGTCACCGAGGTATATATACTTTTTTGTTCAATCAATCTCTTTTTTGTTGGATTAAGAATAATTTTATAACTATATGTAATTTTGTCCGTTAGTTAGTTGATATTAATACGATCAATCAGACGTTATCATAGTATACAAATAATTACTTTTAAAACGAATCTTAAAATCGTTGTGTCGATCGGACTAATAAAAAGTTAGTTGAATTGACATATATGAAATCTAACCTAAGCTTTTTGAGTAGTAGCTTTCCTTAACTTAAGTGAATGTTTTGACAAATATAAGTACATTTAGTTCAATTTGTCCCTTTTAATTAACTCTGTAGTTACTTTTTGGTATCTTCAATTAGGGACGGTTTGATTAAGGTTGTTGGGTTCATATATGGCTTCATGGTATGTATGATTTGTTGAAGTATAGGTTGCTAATCAACTAGAGGCGGCGAGGAAACACGGCGAGGACCTAGCGGCGGCAATGAACGAGGAGAGGGAGGGACGGTGGTGGCAGAACCCGGTGGATGAGATGGACAAAGAGAAGCTGGAGCAGCTGAGCGCATGTCTGGACGATCTCAAAAACAAGGTGGAGAACCACGCCGACCAGGTGTGGACCTCGCCCAACCTCCGCCACCTTCTCGGTCCTGCCGCCCATCTCAACCTCCTCAATCCCAACCTTCCCTTTCTTCCTCCGCCGCCTGATTACAATCTTGACGACGAGTTTGAGCAGAAGAATGTTCTCGATGGACAGTTCCCGCCTCCACCGCCCTTAGTTCCCATGATGAACAACATGAACATGAACATGAACATGAACATGAACATGATGAACAATCCCAACGTGGCGGCTCTGATGGCGGCGGGCATGATCATGCCTGGTTATAATAACAACTATTATGGAGTACAGATCAATCCGTTCGGTCTCAGGTTCTTCTGATGCCCGGTTGTTGGTTTGGCTAATTAGACTGTCATCTTTCATGTTTGCTTTTTTTCTTCGTCTTGTGTTTTAGTACTATTTGGAAATTAGTGTTGTTGTTTGTCATGTGGGTCTTTTGGTTTGGTAGATAATTATTTTTATCTATGTCATGAACCAAAAACGACGTATGTTTCGTGTTGGTTTAGATGGTATGTGCAATAAAATCGTGTTTTTTAGTTGCAACAGAAATCAAAGAAGACATTATTGTAGGTAGGTCTGGGTATCGGCCGGTACCCGTCCCAAAAGTCTATACCCATTATCCAAACCGTGATTTTCGGGTACCTAAAACCCATAATCATCACTGTGAAGACCGTTAAAAAAAAAAAAAAAACTATTGGGTCGGACCGGACCCGACCAGCAACCCGGACCCGACCAGCTTGACCCGGCCAGACCCTGCCCAAGCAGGCCGAGCCCTGTCCCTTCGCTTTGGGCCGTGCATCAGGCCCGTTAGAGGCCCAGCTTGACTGGCCGAGCTATAAAGCTCGGAAATTAGGGTTTTTGCCCTAATTTTCCCTTCAGCCGTCCGTTCCCCCACTCATCTCTCTCCCGACCCTCCTTGCTTCTGCGTCTCCCTCCCTTCACCATGGCCGCCGCCCACCTCCTCCTCGTCTCAGACCACCATCGCCGGCCACTCTCCGGCCTCTCCCTCCCGAGCTACCGGCGTCACAAGCCACCGACCGGCCCTCTCTTCGTCGCCCCGTCTGCAACCCCGAACCCCCCTCTCTTCCTCATCTCCACCACGCACTCGTCCAGCCACCACCGAGCCCTCACCTCCGTCCAACCACGCCACCACACCGAGCCCATCACCACCTCTCCGTCCTCTCCCTCGCCATCTCCTCCTTCCCTCGCACAGCCGCAGCCGAGCCCCTCGAACCCAACCGTCCTTTTCCCGTCTCCTCCAGCGCCCAAATCCCGACCACCACCTCCGACCGCGTAGCCGAGCCTCCATCCTAGCCCCACCACCGAGAAGGCCGACGGGAGACCCTCTCCGTCCTTTCAGATCCGGAGCGAAAGAGCCCTCTCCGGCCTTGCCCAGATCTGAGGCGAGACGAGTTCGCCAAGCCCCTCCCGCCGCCGTGCATCGCCGCCGTGCACCGCCCAGCCGCCCTTCCCTCCACGTGAGGTTCGTGCCTAGGGGTTTAGTCGCCGGCGACGTCTTCGCCGGCGTCCGGTTTAATTTCCGTACCGTTCTTCTATTTTTGGCTTCTGTATTTTTGGTCCCGAGCTTACTGTAACTCAAAAAAAAAAGAAATAAAACGAGTTTGATGTAAAAGTTGTTCCTCGTGTTTTTAGTTCGAAAATGCTTGGTTGTAAGATCAAAAGAACTGGAAATGGGATTATCAGTTTTGAAAGGAAAATGAAAGGAAACCAATGTTGAGATTAAAGGGTTTGTGTTAAAACAAAATCAGATCTAAACCATGAAGGGTTTAAAATCAAGTTGGGTTTAAAAACGGTTTTGATCGGTTGAACGTTTGGGGTTGGACTGGTAATCGGGCTTAGAACGGATTAAAAGCGAAACGTTGAATCGGTCCCTCGGAAATCGTGCCTTGGGATCCATGCATCGGGTCCTGTTCCTCAATTTAAGTGCAACGGGTTCTGTGCTCGGGACTAGGGTACTCAAACCCGATTCGCCGTGACCCCGCTTTTAGCCCGCTCGAGTTTAAAAGACAAATGTCAGATTTAAACTGGACAAAGCGTAATCTTTAACGTAACGGTGGAACCGGGTTTAATTTGTGGCTTCGTGCAAATTTAGAGTCCGGCTTCGTTCGAAGTGAAGCCCGGAGGTAGCGAGCCAGAACGTCAGCAGCTAGGAAGCGCAGCGGGTGCTCTTCGGTTGAGGTAGGGAAAAGTAGCCGGATCTCGGCCCTGACTAGGGAAAGTTAACAGTAGAATTGCATGTGACACCGGGGTGTCGTGGGTTAAGTAGATTTATCGAATATTAGAACGACATGATACGGGATTGTAGCGTTTATTAGAAAGGCACGTTGCGGGAACTTAGTAACTATGAGAAAAGCATGTGACACTTAGTAGTGTCGTAGGATCAGAGAACTTAGCGATGATTGAATACTGGAGGCATATGACCATGCCCGGAGGTTGTTTGTGAAAATAGTGATCTTAGGAATGTTGGAGGCATCGATTATGTCGGAGGTTGTGCCGTGTTATCTATCGTCGAGTTTGGGTGGCCTTGAGAGCCCGTGTTAATTGTTGTTGAGTTTGGGTGGCCTTGAGAGCCCGTGTTAACTGTTGTTGAGTTTTGGGTGGCCTTGAGAGCCCGTGTTACTATTGCTGCGTCTTGGGTGGCCATGAGAGCCATATTGTCATTTTAGTGTTTTGGGTGGCAGTGAGTGCCCGTGGGGTTGTGAACCCGTGTCTTTACTGTTGATGGTTTTGAGTGGCCGTGAGTGCCCGTGGGGTTATTGAGCCCGTGAGTTATGGTTGGTGTCTTGGGAGGCCGTGAGTGCTTGTGGGGCTGTTGAATCCGTGTCTCTTACTGTTGGTGTCTTGGGAGGCCGTGAGTGCCTGTGGGGCTGTTGAGTCCGAGTTTTACTGTTGAGGTGTCTTGAGTGGCCTTGAGTGCCTGTTTGTTGAACTTGCTTGTGTTTGTGGTTGTGTTTGCCCGAACCGACTATGTGTCGGGGAGTGGTGTGGATTTTGGCAGGTTACGAGCATTCTTCGGCTGGCCTGACCAAACTCGAGCCTCGCAGGTTCTGAGAATTCTTCGGCTAGCCTGTTCCGTGTCCGGATCCCGAAAGGTTATGAGCATTCTTCGGCTAGCCTGATCCGTGATCGGGTCCCGGCAGGTTACGAGCATTCTTCGGCTGGCCTGATCCGTGTACGAGGCTCGGCAGGTTCTGAGCATTCTTCGGCTAGCCTGATCCGTGTTCGTGTCTTTGGGGGAAGGTCGTCATTGTTTGTTGTGTCGGTTTTACTTTACGAGTTTGAGGTTGAGTCTGGTCAGGGAGGTTACTGAGCAGCTGGTTTGCGATCCTTTGTGATCTTGTTTGGTGTTGCGTAGTTTCTTTCGAGTCCTCGAGAGAGGTCGTGATCGTTGTGTCGGGTCTACTTTACGTGTAAAAGTGTTGAGTTGGTCAAGGAAGGTAACAGTGGGTGTATGTTCAGTCAGAGTCCTTGGGTTGGGGACAGTGTCCCCCGGTGTTGACTTTATTATTGGTGTTACCGGCATTGTCTGCTAATTATGCCGTAGTCAGTCTGTTATCTGTGGTGGTCAAGGAACGCTCACCCTAGCTGCTTTTCCTACAGGTACTGATCACAGGACGGACTAGGTGAGCTCTCGAAGCTTGTGGAGCTTGGAGCGGAGTCCGGGTAGTTTTTGAGTCTAGTGACGGATACCTACTTTTGTCCAAGTGTGGGACTAATATGTTTTTGAGATGTAAATAACATTATTTTGTTGAATTAACCGGTATTGTAAAGTGTTTTAATGGAAATGTTTTAAAAGTGTTTTCACTATTAAATGTTCGTGTCCCGAGTTCGGTTCGCTGAAATTGGGGCGTGACAGCTTGGTATCAGAGCTCGAGGTTTCACACCTCGGACTGTCCGTCAATTAGGTGGGGAGAGTCGAGTCAGTGTAGACCCGTAGTGTTATGAGTCCTGGTTGAGTTTGTGTGTACGTGCAGTGTTTTCTTGCTGGCTTGCTGATTGTTGTTGATGCTTGGAACATTTTTTTTAAGCTGTCGCGGGTCGACTCAGGAGCGCTCATGTAGTCGAACGTGATGGTGCTGACATCAAGTCGGTGCAACGTAGTTCGGGGACGCCTGGACTGGGTTGTGACTGCGTGATGTCAAGTCTGAGGTTTTAAAATAAAAAGAGGAAAGTTTTGGAATTGGTGGGCCCGGTGGGCGTGTCTTGATTTTTGTTTGACGCCGGGGGCGTGTGTGTTTGATTGTGTTTGGCCCGGTGGGTGTAGTTCGGTGTTGGTTGGCCCGGTGGGCGTGTATTGTTGTTACTCGGCCGTGTTGGCTTGTGTTTGAGGTCGGTCTTGATTTTCCGTAACTGTGTTACGTGTTTGGTGGTCGTTGGTTGCGACGTGCTTGTGTAAGGGTCGCTATTAGCCGGGAAAATTACGAGTACCCTAGGGTAGACATAGCGGGTGTAAGTAGTGCGAATTTATCACCACTAGGGAATCGGGGTCACTGGTTTGGCCCGGAAGGTGAGACGGAACGGTTTGGACGTCGGCCCGGTAAGGGGCCCGGCAGGTTTTGGATGCCGGCCCGGTAAGAGGCCCGGCACGGTTTGGTTGCCGGCCCGGTAAGGGGCACGGCACGGGTAAGGTGCCGGCCCAAGTCATGAGCATGGACTGCATCAGTAGTAGGAGGCAAGGCTTTAACCAAGAATCCCTCCTAGAGCCTATCCCTGAAGCTTGGGGAAGCTATCATTCCTCCTGGCGAGGTTGTTTCCTAGCCCTCGCCTAATCATCCCGGGTAGCATCAGCAGCAGTCCTCTTCACCCCTCCGGTAGCAGCTCTTTCACTATCTCAGTGCCCAGGCGAAATGGGCGCTAAAACTTCAGTGACACTACCACCAGAGAGTTGGTCGGTCACCAACTTTTTCCAGCCGGAATCCACCTTCCCGCACTGGGTGCTAAACTGAGGCCCTATATGATTAGATACAGTGCTCGGGGAAACACATGAGATCCTTCCTCGAGACGAGGAGCCCTTAGATACAGTATTGGGGGAAACACGCTCAAAGCCTAGGGTTACAATCGGCGACGGGTTATCAGACCAGTTTTCCGCATACGGCTTTACCAGCTTGTCCTTATGAAATTCCAGGATAGAGGTATCATTCCAGGATAGAGGTATCATACCTCAGGGTACTCCGCAACTCCAGCCCGTAATCCCTCACGACATGACCAATTCTCCCGCAATTGAAGCAGAAGTTCGGGAGCTTCGTATAGGTGAGGTCGACCTTCACGGGATCCGAAAAGTCCTTGAACCTCAATACCAGTCCCCGCTTGAGAGGACGTTCAACCCCACAAAGTTCCAACCCAACACATACTCTACGGATCGCATGGTACCTCCACACACGCCTCAAAGGCATCACCTATCATCTCCCTCATTGCCTTCGTTCGAACCAAGGGCGGCATACCCTGAGCCTGGACCCATAGCTACAAGTGGTCCAACGCTGGAAGTTCCCGAGCACATGGGTTTAACTCTTCGAGCAAAAAGGGGTGCCCATCGAAGCACCAGGGCTCATTACCCCAGACCCAAGATCTTGCCTCCGCCGTTCAGCAATAGAATCCGAAGACTCCCGGGCCAAGATCTTTGACGACCAAGACTTCTGCAGCCCACCCCCACGCGGTGATGATGATACAGAGGATAATGTCCTTCCGGGGATGCTGTCCATAACTTTCCTATCAGTCTCTACTGCTAATGGGAAATGACTAAGGCATTGGTCGGGGAGTAAGGGACCACGACCTCAACCTCCTCATCATTATCGAGGGAGCATGAGGAGAGCCCATCCTGGAGTGACGTCATGGATGTTTGCAACTCCGGTAAAGCCACAATGGTGGGCAAAGGGGGCTCATCCAACGAGAGGGCCACCTTCCGACCACAGACCATACCGGCCGGAACAGTAAGTAGAGAGGGGATGAGCGGGATCCTACCCTCATTGGGAAGACAACGACCCAAGCCCAATGCCTCTACCGCCGTATGTGGGAGATCATTCATCGGCGCCTTCCTCCGTGCCGGGTCCCGTTGAAAATGAGGGGTCGGATCAACCCGAGTAGTAGGAATGCGGGAAGGAGATGGAGTAGAGATGATGGGCAGAGGCGGCGGAGCGAGACCCAACGACAGGTTGCTTGTGAATGAAGAAACGCCATTCGGCCTTGTCGGACGTCCTCGACGTGGTTTTACGGTAGTGGTTGGAGTAGAGGAACCCATGGAGAAGGGTACCAATGCAGTGGTGAGAGAGGGTGGTGGACTCGCCGGAGTAGAAGGAGGCGCTGAAGGTGACCCAGCTAAGGTTTTCTTCGGCTTCCTCCTACGCCCGGGTTCTTAGGCCAGAGGTTCCACAATGAAAACGTGGTCTTCGAGGGAGAGACATGCATTGGGGGCAACATGATAGGACCGATAGGGAGTACAACAGTGACGTCTTCAAGATTATCGACGAAGGAAATAGGGTTAAAAACACCATGATCATAGAAAGGATTAACGGCTAGAGCTAAAGATGCTCTCGATTAACGAGAGAAGAAACAAATATTGCCAAGTGCTTCAAACACACTATCTGCTTCTCATAATACTAATATAGGACAACTAAACTTTCAGGACATTGCCATTTGATTCTTATAAACATAAAAAAATACAAAATATCAATTATGTTTTTCATTGACTTTCGGATTTTAAGAACTTGTCTAACTATTATTTAATTTCAATATTTCTATAAATTTCATTAATATTTTAAAAATTATTAGATCTTCTTGTTTTTAAATTTTGGATGGTACTTTTTTGAGCGGAATAAGCTAATATTATTAATGAAAAAGAAAATAACTAATATAAAAAACAAGCGACCTTAATCCTCTGTTCATAAACTCTAAGACTGTCACGCCCCAATTTCAGCAAACCGAACCCGGGACGCGAACGTTTAAAAATAAGAAAACACTTTACAATACCAGTTTAGTTCAACAAAAGATAATTACAACCCAAAATACAACGTCCCACAAGCGGACAAAAAGGCGAGTTATCCGTCACTAGACCAAAAGTAAAAACCCGGACTCCACTCCTAGCTCCACAAGCTTCGAGAGCTCACCTAGTCCGTCCCACGAACAGTACCTGTAGGAAAAGAAGCTAGGGGTGAGCGTTCGCTCACCACCACGGATAACGGACTGACTACGGCATAATCAGCAGACAAAGCCGGTAACACCAACAACAAACTCAACCCCGGGGATCACTATCCCTAACCCAAGTACTCTGACTGACAAACACCCACAGTGACCTTCCTCGAACGACTCAACACTCAAACACGTAAGTAGACACGACACAACGATCACGACCTCTTCCAAGGACTCAAAGGAACCACGTTACCCCAAACAAGATCACAAAGGATCGCAAACCAGCTGCTCAGTAGCCTCCCTCACGCCCTTTACCGATCATAGACGTGGTCAGGCGATCGACCTGTCGCATTTCCTCGACACAAAGTCGGATCAGACTGTCAACCTATCACACTCACAACCACCGAACCACACACGCGCGGCCAAGACCCCTTTACTGACAGGCGGGCCCCCTACCTCGTCTGAACGTGCAGACGCGTGTGATCGAGGACCCCCGTTTAATGAAGCGGGCCCACAACCTCAGGTAACCACAATCACAATCACAAGCACAGTTCAATAAACAGCAATAACACAAGTTCAGCACTCCACATGCACTCATGGTCACCCAAGATACCAACCCTAAAACGCGGACTCAACAGCCCCACAGGCACTCACGGCCTCCCAAAACACCAACCCTAAAACACGGACTCAACAGCCCCACAGGCACTCACGGCCTCCCAAAATACACCAACAGTGACTCACGGGTCAACGACCCCACGGGCACTCGCGGTCACTCAAAACACCAACAGTAAGACACAGGCTCTCATGGCCACCCAAGACACCAACAATTAAATACGGGCTCTAATGGCCACCCAAGTCACCAACAATTAAATACGGGCTCTCATGGCCACCCAAGACACCAACAATTAAATACGGGCTCTCATGGCCACCCAAGACACCAACAATTAAATACGGGCTCTCATGGCCACCCAAACTCAACAATAAATAACGCACAACAACCTCTGGCATAATCGATGCCTCCAACGGTCCTAAGATCACTAGTTTCACAATCAACCTCCGGGCATGGTCATATGCCTCCAGTACTCCTAATATCAACAGTTTCACAACCAACCTCCGGGCATGGTCATATGCCTCCAGTAAATCAATTATCGCTAAGTTCTCTGCTCCTACGACACTACTAAGTGTCACATGCTTTCCTCATAATTACTAAGTTCCCGTAACATGCTTTTCTAATAAACGCTACAATCCCGTATCATGTTTTTCTAATCTTTAAATAAACCTAATCAACCCACGACACCCCGGTGTCACATGCAATTCTACTGTTAACTTTCCCCAATCAGGGCCGAGATCCGGCTACTTTTCCCTACCTCAACTGAAGAGCAACCGCTATGTTTCCTAGCTGCTGACGTTCTGGCTCGCTACCTCCGGGCTCCACTTCGATCGAAGCCGGACGCTAAAGAAAACACGAAAGCCATAGATTAACAACGGTTCTGCCGTTAAGTTAAAGGTTACGATTTGTCCATTTTAAATCCGACAGTTGTCTTTCACACTCGAGCGGGACAAAAGTGGGATTACGACGGATCGAGTTCGAGCACCCGCGCACCGAACTCAAGTTGATCCACAACCCAGTTAAAACCAATTTAACTCAAACCCTCTTTGAAACTCCTTTTGTCACGCCCCAATTTCAGCGAACCGAACTCGGGACGCGAATATTTTAAAAACATAAAAGCACTTGAAACATGTTTTCATGAAACACTTTAAAATACCAATTTAGTTCATCAAAATAATAATTACAGTTTAAAACACGTCCCACCAAGTGGACAAAAGTACAAGGTATCCGTCACTAGACTCAAAAAGACAAAACCCGGACTCCGCTCCTAGCTCCACAAGCTTCGCGAGCTCACCTAGTCCGTCCCACGAACAGTACCTGTAGGAAAAGCAGCTAGGGGTGAGCGTTCGCTCACCACCACGGATAACAGACTGACTACGGCATAATTAGTAGATAAAGCCAGTAACACTAAAACCAAACCCAACACCGGGACTACAGTCCCCAACTCAAGTACTCAACTGACCCACAACCCGTCACCTTCCTCAACAGACTCGACACTTGATAAAAACAGTGTAGACCCGACACAACTATCGACGACCTCCTCAAGGACTCGAACGAAACGACACAACACCAAACAAGATCACAAAGGATCGCACACCAGCTGCTCAGTAACCAATCTCAATCAGGTCAGGGTTCGACCTATCGCAATTCCTCGACACGAAGTCGGATCAGGCTGTCGACCTTTCAAACTCGCAATTCCTCGACACTAAGTCGGATCAGGCTGTCGACCTTTAAAACTCGCAATTCATCGACACTAAGTCGGATCAGGCTGTCGACCTTTAGAACTCGCAATTCATCGACACTAAGTCGGATCAGGCTGTCGACCTTTAAAACTCGCAATTCATCGACACTAAGTCGGATCAGGCTGTCGACCTTTAGAACTCGCAATTCATCGACACTAAGTCGGATCAGGCTGTCGACCTTTAGAACTCGCAATTCATCGACACTAAGTCGGATCAGGCTGTCGACCTTTAGAACTCACCACCCCAGGTAACCACAATCACAATCACAGGCAAGTTCAATCACACAGGCACTCAAGGCCACTCAAGACACCTCAACAGTCAAGACTCGGGTTCAACAACCCCACGGCACTCACGGCCACCCCAAAACATCAACAGTAAGACACGGGCACTCATGGCCACCCAAGACACCAACAATTAAATACGGGCTCTCATGGCCACCCAAACTCAACAATAAATAACGCGGGCTCTCAAGGCCACCCAAACTCAACAATAATAACGCACAACAACCTCCGGCATACTCGATGCCTCCAACAGTCCTAAGATTTCTAGTTTCACAAACAACCTCCGGGCATGGTCATATGCCTCCAGTAAATCAATTATCAACAAGTTCACAGACGACCTCCGGGCATGGTCATATGCCTCCGGTAAATCAGTTAACGCTAAGTTCTCTGCCCCTACGACACTACTAAGTGTCACATGCTTTTCTCATAATCGTTATGATCCCGTATCATGCTTTTCTAATATTTGATAACCTAAATAACCCACGACACCCCGGTGCCACATGCAATTCTACAGTTAACTTTCCCTAGTCAGGGCCGAGATCCGGCTACTTTTCCCTACCTCGTATATAGATCCAAAAGCGCTCCAACAAAACCCGAAGTGGACCTAGTCACTCGCCGAGCTTTCCCTTGCCTCGGTCCGTAGCACGATCTAAAAGAACACAAATTCAAAGTACTTTTAAACTAGTACGAATAAACCGAAAATTAATAAACTTAACGCCCAAACGTAACCCCGACAAAGACGATCACTCCCAAACTTCCCAATTATTCGATATTGCCGAAAAAGGACCCGTAAGGGCCAGATTCGCCCGACATGGCGAATCTGCCCGGTTTTGGTTAATTGCCTTCCGGGGCTCCAAAAGTCCCCAATTTCGTTTCTACGGTCTTAGAATAAATCAAGGAACTCAACGCACTTGACGGAATCGAATTCCGACTTATAAATCAATTAATTAACGTTTAAAGTTTCCCAAAACCCGTTAATTACAACTTCTCCAAATTAATTCCAAATTTCGATTCGATTAGGAATAAGTGGTCCGGGGGACGTTTTAAACCACCCGAACATTAAAACCCGAGCAACCGAGCACGTGGGCCCCACCCAAGAGGCTTGGCCGAGACCCTAGGGTTTGAGGGAGGGGCTCGGCCACCAAGTGGTGGCTGCTGCCACCTCCGGCCAGCCACCACATGGCCGGCCGGCCACCACCCACGGTGGCCGGAGCTCCTCCCGAGCCTCCGGTCACCGGAAAACGTGAAATTAAACCCCCAAACACCTCTAAAACGTCTCCAACACCTCCCCACCCTCTACACAACCCTAAGCCTTAGTTTATAACCAAACCCTAGCTCTTGAAAATAATCAAAACGAGAATCGGTTCGGGTATTACCGTAGAGGAGAACGAGGGGAACGGGATTGCTCTTTGCTTTGACTCGATCCAAGGGCTCGATCACAAACCCTAGCTCAACCTCCCTTCTTCTCTCTTCTTCTCCTTCTCCTTCTCTCTCTAAAACCTCTCTTCTAATTTCTAATTTAATTAAACTAACAACAAAACTAATAAAAAACTAACACTTTCCCTTTTAAAACCCCATACTCGGCCAACCCTCTCCAACCACACCTTTTCCCTCCAAAAATACACCACCATATACTTGACAAGTGTCAAGGTGGGTCCCATACCTTTTGGAAAATATCTAGTTGATATTTTCCAATCAGATTCGCGAAAAACGGACGTTTCGGGCCCCGAACGGGCACTTTTCCCAAAAATATTTTAAACTGGATGGGCTTCAAGGAAACGGCCCAACTAAGACCGCTACGACGATGGCTAAGCTTTTCGGGTCCAACACGGTCCTCGAATGGACCAAAACGTCGCTCGGGTGACTTTTCCAGCGAAAAATCAATCTTTCCCAAAATGACCAGAAAGTTGCCCTGAGTACCCCGTAACTCATTTTAGTCGATAACGGGGTCAACTTAAGTCCGGCATGACCCTCGGGGTCAATTTAAGTTAAGTTAAGTGTCTGTCTTAAAAATTTTAAATTTTCCTGTTTTTCGCAGGTTTGACTGACGTTGACCAGAAGTGGTTATTACAGTCTACCCCCCTTAAAGGAATTTCGTCCGCGAAATTTAAAACAGACGTACCTCGGGAGTCGAACAGGCCGGGATACTTCGCGCGAACCTCGTCCTCGCGTTCCCACGTCGACTCAGCTCCGTGATGTTTCCACTGCACTCGGACCTAGTGGATAATCTTGCCTCCCCGCAGAATCTGCTGCCGTGTGTCCATGATCCGAACCGGCTGCTCCTCATAGGAGACATCATCAGCCACCTCGATATCAGTCCACTCGATGACGTGGGATGGGTCTGCGTTGTACTGCCGTAACTGGGATACGTGGAAGACGTTATGTACTCTCCCAAGCTGCGGTGGCAACGCCAGACGATAAGCCACGGCTCCCACTCTGTCTAAGATCTGGAACGGGCCTATGTACCTCGGAGCCAACTTTCCCCCGCTGCGCCTGAACCGCACCAGCCCCTTCCTCGGGCTCACCTTCAGGGACACGTGATCCCCGACTGCAAACTCAAGAGGTCGACGTCGCCTGTCTGCATAACTCTTCTGCCGGCTCTGCGCGGTCCTCAACCGATCGCGGATCAATGCGACCTTCTCCGTCGTCTCTCTGACAAGATCTGGCCCCAGCAGACTCTTGTCCCCCACCTCTGCCCAGCATACTGGTGACCGACACGGCCTACCATACAACGCTTCGAACGGTGCCATCCCGATACTGGCCTGGAAGCTGTTGTTGTAGGCGAACTCGGCCAATGGCAGGTGGGTCTCCCAAGATCCCCTGAAATCCAGCACACATGCTCGCAGCATGTCCTCCAAGATCTGAATGGTACGCTCAGACTGACCGTCTGTCTGAGGATGATGTGCTGTGCTGAGTAGGACCTCTGTCCCCAGTGCCTTCTGCAGACTCGGCCAGAACCTGGACGTGAAACGGGGATCCCTGTCAGACACTATCGACACCGGGACCCCGTGGAGGCGCACTATCTCCTGGATATACAGACTGCTCAACTTGTCGACCGGGTCTGTCATCCTCATAGCCAGAAAGTGGGCCGACTTGGTCAACCGGTCGACTACCACCCACACGGCGTCGTTTCCCTTGGACGATCTCGGTAGTCCACACACGAAATCCATCGTAATGTGCTCCCACTTCCACTGAGCAATCGGTAGTGGCTGTAACAATCCCGCGGGACGCTGATGCTCTGCCTTCACCTGCTGACAGACAAGGCATCTCGACACAAACTCTGCGACTGCTCTCCTCATGTCGCGCCACCAGTAGTGCCTCCTGAGGTCACGGTACATCTTGGTGCCCCCCGGATGCACTGCGAGACGCGAATGGTGTGCCTCTCGTAACACGGCATCTCTATAGTTAACTGGTACGAACAGCCCCCCGCGGTACCGTAGTCCCCAATCAGTACTGTCCTGCCAGCCCACCACCTCGTCACCCCTGACGACTCTCTCGCGGATCTCTGATGCTTCGACGTCCTCCCTCTGCGCCTCCAACACTTGGGCAAGCAGTGAGGGCTGAGCCACTAGGGAGCACATGGCAACACCGCCAGTAACCTCCTCTAGCTCAAGCCCGAATGTGCTCAGCTCCCCCATCATGTCCCACTCTCGGACAGATATGCTGGCGAGGCTCGGAGCCGACTTCCTACTCAAGGCGTCGGCGACAACGTTCGCCTTGCCTGGGTGGTAGTGTAGCTCGAAGTCGTACTCCTCGAGTAGTTCCATCCACCGTCGCTGACGCATGTTCAGGTCTCGCTGGGAAAATATGTACTTGAGGCTCTTGTGATCCGAGAACACCTGAAACCCCTCGCCGTACAGATAATATCGCCAGCTCTTTAGCGCAAACACGACTGCTGCTAGCTCCAAGTCGTGGGTAGGATAGTTGCGCTCGTGTATCTTCAACTGCCTGGAGCCATAAGCCACAACTCTGCCCGACTGCATCAGCACGCAACCCAGTCCCTCTCCGGACGCATCGCAGTAAACATCATAGCCAAACCCTCGTTCGGGCACCACTAACACTGGAGCTGTAGTCAGTCGAGTCTTCAACTCCGCGAACGCATGCTCACAGTCATCTGTCCACACGAACCCAACACCCTTGCGCGTTAACAGAGTCATCGGTGCGGCTAGTCGTGCAAAATCCTGGACAAATCGCCTATAGTAGCCTGCCAATCCCAGAAAGCTGCGGATCTCGAAAACACTCGTGGGCCGTGCCCACTTCGAGACCGCATCGATCTTCGACGGATCGACCAGGATACCGTCACGGGATACGATGTGGCCGAGGAATCTCACCTCAGAGAGCCAGAACTCGCACTTCTCCCGGTTGGCATATAGCTGGTGCTCGCGCAGTAGGGTCAGAACAGCCCTCAGATGTGCCTCATGCGCCGCCTCGTTCTGCGAATATATTAGGATGTCGTCCACGAACACCACCACAAACTGATCCAGGTACGGCGGGAAGATGCTGTTCATCAGGTCCATGAACGCTGCTGGCGCGTTCGTCAGTCCGAATGGCATCACCAGGAACTCGTAATGCCCATAGCGTGTCCGGAATGCAGTCTTTGCGACGTCCCCCTCACGGACTCGCAACTGATAATAACCGGATCGCAGATCGATCTTCGAGAAGTGAGTCGCCCCTCTCAACTGGTCAAACAAGTCATCGATCCTCGGCATCGGGTACCGGTTCTTCACCGTAACCCGGTTCAGCTTCCGGTAATCTATACACATCCGTAGCTCTCCACTCTTCTTCTTCACAAAGAGTGCTGGTGCTCCCCACGGCGATGCACTCGGACGGATAAACCCCTTCTGCTGAAGCTCCTCCAGTTGACGCTTCAGCTCAGTCAACTCTGCCGGCGCAAACCTGTAAGGCGCCATCGATATCGCCGCCGTTCCCGGCACTAGGTCAATCCCGAACTCCACCTCACGAATCGGTGGCAGCCCGCTCAACTCCTCAGGAAAGACCTCGGGGAACTCGCATACCACTCTCGGTAACTCTCGGCTCTGCACAGCCGATACTTCCTTTACTGCAGACAAGCCGACAGGAGAACTCCGCTCCTACTGCCCAGAATACACGAACCTTTCGTGTTGCCTGTTGACACCGTCACTCGTCGCCTGTAACAGTCGATAATGACTTGGTACTTCGCTCGCCAATCCATTTCCAGGATCACGTCAAGGCGGTCATTTCGTGGGTATCCTTCCCACGGACACAGGTACCAGCTTAGTCGCTGCCGAACTTCATGGAACCTCGCGGTCTCACTAAGACCTCGCTCCTCCACCGTTATCATGCTTACCGACTCCGAACTCGCCCGAATCCTCGGGGTGAGGACTCGATCCAGCATCAGGGCTCTTGGGCCCTCTCTCGAACCTCCTGTACTGGTTCGCTTCTCTAACTCCGCAGGCATGACAGACCCTAGTCAACACCACCCCACCACTAACCGGCGTGTCACGACGCAGGGGTGGACTCAACGGCTCTAAACTCAGCCCCAACCTCTCAGCACAACTCAACGAACAAACGAGTGTGATAACCCGACATCCAAAGAAACTGACGCCCCAAACGGAAACCGAACACCCACTCCATTAGCCACCCTGGTAAGGTCTAGTGTAACCCTCACACGGTTCTCTAGGCATCACTTGTAACTTTCCGCAACCAAACCAGTGTTCGCTACTCGTCCCTTGCGGGAAAAGTAGTAAAGGGTATGAGCGTTATGCTCACCTCCACGGACACCCGTTCGATTATGGCATACTAGTAACGCACTAAAGACTTACCGATCTAGCCAGGGCAAACCACTACCTCAAAATCGGATGCCAAACGTCACACTGTTCACGCTAGCAACAACTTAGTACTCGCTCAAGTAAGATAAACCTCGACACTGGAAACACATCCTCGATTCAGTAATTCACTATTGTTCGCAACCTCAAAACCCCATTTACCCGATCACGTATGGAAACCTTAAGACGGGGACCACGCTCTCAACTACGCAAACACCCTTGCCCACACTATTAAAACTTCAAATGTAACAATACGTAAGCGAAACCTCAATTAAACCGCATAAACGCACACTAAAACGCGCAACGACAAACCTAACCGTACAACGAAACAACCACGAAACAATTGAAATCGGCTTACTGTACCGGGCCTGTACACGACCCCCGCCATGCCACTCTCCGGGCCGGTAACCTGGCCGGGTCGTGCCCCTTACCGGGCCGGCACCCAGGCCGTGCCGTGCCTCGCACCGGGCCGGCGTTCAATACCTGTCGGGCCCCCTTACCGTGCCAACAGCCAAACCGGTCCACTCTACCTATCGGACCAAACTAGTGACCCTGATAATATAGCGGTAATGATTTCACCCTACTTACACCCGCTATGTCTACCCTAGGGCATTCGTAACCTTCCCGGCTGATAGCGACCCGTACACAAGTACGTCGCAGACAACGACTGCCAAACACATGACACAGTTACGGTAAAACAAGACCGACCTCAAACACAAGCCAACACGGCCAAAAACAACACAATCACACGACCGCCGCTCACCGGCCAACCAAGGACGAACCTTGCCCACCGGGCCAACCAAAATCAACCATACGCCCACAGGGCCAACCAAGTCAAACACAAACGCCCACGGCGTCAAACAGAATCAAGACCAGTCCACTGGGCCAACCAAATTTTAAAACTTTCTCCACTTTATTTTTAAAGTTTCGTACTTGACATCAGGTAGTTACAACCCGGTCCAGGCGTCCCCGAACTACATTGTACCCACTTGACATCAACACCGTCACGCTCGACTACAGGGGCGCCCCTGAGTCGAGTCGCGACAGTTAAAAACATTTCACGCAGCAACACACAAACATTGTGCCAGTAACCCCGTACTGCACAAGCACATAACAAAACAGGACTCAAGTCCTAACGGGTCTACACACGAGTTCTGACTTGCGTACCCAACGTACGATGGGACTCTACCGACTCGACTCTCCCACCAAATTGACGGACAGTCCGAGGTGTGAAACCTCGAGCTCTGATACCAAGCTGTCACGCCCCAATTTCAGCGAACCGAACTCGGGACGCGAATATTTTAAAAACATAAAAGCACTTGAAACATGTTTTCATGAAACACTTTAAAATACCAATTTAGTTCATCAAAATAATAATTACAGTTTAAAACACGTCCCACCAAGTGGACAAAAGTACAAGGTATCCGTCACTAGACTCAAAAAGACAAAACCCGGACTCCGCTCCTAGCTCCACAAGCTTCGCGAGCTCACCTAGTCCGTCCCACGAACAGTACCTGTAGGAAAAGCAGCTAGGGGTGAGCGTTCGCTCACCACCACGGATAACAGACTGACTACGGCATAATTAGTAGATAAAGCCAGTAACACTAAAACCAAACCCAACACCGGGACTACAGTCCCCAACTCAAGTACTCAACTGACCCACAACCCGTCACCTTCCTCAACAGACTCGACACTTGATAAAAACAGTGTAGACCCGACACAACTATCGACGACCTCCTCAAGGACTCGAACGAAACGACACAACACCAAACAAGATCACAAAGGATCGCACACCAGCTGCTCAGTAACCAATCTCAATCAGGTCAGGGTTCGACCTATCGCAATTCCTCGACACGAAGTCGGATCAGGCTGTCGACCTTTCAAACTCGCAATTCCTCGACACTAAGTCGGATCAGGCTGTCGACCTTTAAAACTCGCAATTCATCGACACTAAGTCGGATCAGGCTGTCGAC
Source organism: Erodium maritimum (assembly GCA_963921825.1). Lineage (NCBI taxonomy): Eukaryota > Viridiplantae > Streptophyta > Magnoliopsida > Geraniales > Geraniaceae > Erodium > Erodium maritimum. The sequence goes on from OY997594.1 coordinate 23,712,337, forward strand.
CTTTAGAACTCGCAATTCATCGACACTAAGTCGGATCAGGCTGTCGACCTTTAAAACTCGCAATTCATCGACACTAAGTCGGATCAGGCTGTCGACCTTTAGAACTCGCAATTCATCGACACTAAGTCGGATCAGGCTGTCGACCTTTAGAACTCGCAATTCATCGACACTAAGTCGGATCAGGCTGTCGACCTTTAGAACTCACCACCCCAGGTAACCACAATCACAATCACAGGCAAGTTCAATCACACAGGCACTCAAGGCCACTCAAGACACCTCAACAGTCAAGACTCGGGTTCAACAACCCCACGGCACTCACGGCCACCCCAAAACATCAACAGTAAGACACGGGCACTCATGGCCACCCAAGACACCAACAATTAAATACGGGCTCTCATGGCCACCCAAACTCAACAATAAATAACGCGGGCTCTCAAGGCCACCCAAACTCAACAATAATAACGCACAACAACCTCCGGCATACTCGATGCCTCCAACAGTCCTAAGATTTCTAGTTTCACAAACAACCTCCGGGCATGGTCATATGCCTCCAGTAAATCAATTATCAACAAGTTCACAGACGACCTCCGGGCATGGTCATATGCCTCCGGTAAATCAGTTAACGCTAAGTTCTCTGCCCCTACGACACTACTAAGTGTCACATGCTTTTCTCATAATCGTTATGATCCCGTATCATGCTTTTCTAATATTTGATAACCTAAATAACCCACGACACCCCGGTGCCACATGCAATTCTACAGTTAACTTTCCCTAGTCAGGGCCGAGATCCGGCTACTTTTCCCTACCTCGTATATAGATCCAAAAGCGCTCCAACAAAACCCGAAGTGGACCTAGTCACTCGCCGAGCTTTCCCTTGCCTCGGTCCGTAGCACGATCTAAAAGAACACAAATTCAAAGTACTTTTAAACTAGTACGAATAAACCGAAAATTAATAAACTTAACGCCCAAACGTAACCCCGACAAAGACGATCACTCCCAAACTTCCCAATTATTCGATATTGCCGAAAAAGGACCCGTAAGGGCCAGATTCGCCCGACATGGCGAATCTGCCCGGTTTTGGTTAATTGCCTTCCGGGGCTCCAAAAGTCCCCAATTTCGTTTCTACGGTCTTAGAATAAATCAAGGAACTCAACGCACTTGACGGAATCGAATTCCGACTTATAAATCAATTAATTAACGTTTAAAGTTTCCCAAAACCCGTTAATTACAACTTCTCCAAATTAATTCCAAATTTCGATTCGATTAGGAATAAGTGGTCCGGGGGACGTTTTAAACCACCCGAACATTAAAACCCGAGCAACCGAGCACGTGGGCCCCACCCAAGAGGCTTGGCCGAGACCCTAGGGTTTGAGGGAGGGGCTCGGCCACCAAGTGGTGGCTGCTGCCACCTCCGGCCAGCCACCACATGGCCGGCCGGCCACCACCCACGGTGGCCGGAGCTCCTCCCGAGCCTCCGGTCACCGGAAAACGTGAAATTAAACCCCCAAACACCTCTAAAACGTCTCCAACACCTCCCCACCCTCTACACAACCCTAAGCCTTAGTTTATAACCAAACCCTAGCTCTTGAAAATAATCAAAACGAGAATCGGTTCGGGTATTACCGTAGAGGAGAACGAGGGGAACGGGATTGCTCTTTGCTTTGACTCGATCCAAGGGCTCGATCACAAACCCTAGCTCAACCTCCCTTCTTCTCTCTTCTTCTCCTTCTCCTTCTCTCTCTAAAACCTCTCTTCTAATTTCTAATTTAATTAAACTAACAACAAAACTAATAAAAAACTAACACTTTCCCTTTTAAAACCCCATACTCGGCCAACCCTCTCCAACCACACCTTTTCCCTCCAAAAATACACCACCATATACTTGACAAGTGTCAAGGTGGGTCCCATACCTTTTGGAAAATATCTAGTTGATATTTTCCAATCAGATTCGCGAAAAACGGACGTTTCGGGCCCCGAACGGGCACTTTTCCCAAAAATATTTTAAACTGGATGGGCTTCAAGGAAACGGCCCAACTAAGACCGCTACGACGATGGCTAAGCTTTTCGGGTCCAACACGGTCCTCGAATGGACCAAAACGTCGCTCGGGTGACTTTTCCAGCGAAAAATCAATCTTTCCCAAAATGACCAGAAAGTTGCCCTGAGTACCCCGTAACTCATTTTAGTCGATAACGGGGTCAACTTAAGTCCGGCATGACCCTCGGGGTCAATTTAAGTTAAGTTAAGTGTCTGTCTTAAAAATTTTAAATTTTCCTGTTTTTCGCAGGTTTGACTGACGTTGACCAGAAGTGGTTATTACACCTTTGTTTTATCTAATTCCAACTTTGATTTTAAGACAAAACGATTCCTTTACGATCTTTTCCAAACTTAAGGTTTTGGTCCAAACCTTTCTAAATCTGATATGAGTTCGTTTTCCTTTTCTACTTAACTTAACTCACGTTTAATCTTAACCGACTTTCGTTTTAAAAACCCGATCGATTTAACTAGATCTAGTTTTATCATTTTTTTCTTAAGAACTCGAAACCGATTTCCCTTTTCCCCTTAGACAAATGTTTTTCGTTTCAAATAAAGTTCCCTTTTAATTAAACTCTGATTTTCTTTTCGTTTAAAACAACTTCGTTTTCTCATTTAATGGATTTAACTCGTTTTTAATTACTTTCCCTTTTAACCGATAATTTCCATTAGTTTTGTGCTTCAACTAAGCTATGTCCAACACATCCAAAACCAAGTAGAAAAATAGAGTAAAACCGATCAAATATAAGGCAAAACGGGACAGAATATAGATCGGGACGACGTTAACGAAACGGATCCGGCCACCGGCGAAGCCATCGCCGGCAACCGAACTCCGTGGTGAGATTTCTCACCGTAGGAAATAGAGATCGGTGGAGGGCGGTTTGAGCACGGCGGAGATTCGCCTCGGATCCGGACGGCTCGGTCCCGTCCCGGATCTGACGAGCTCGCCGGCGACGGCGGGAGCTCGGGTTAGAGGAAGACGGGGTCGGAGACGAAGGAGACGGCGGTGGGGCGGTCGATGCTGGACGGAGAAGAGGAAGGTGGACGGTCAGCGGCGAGATGGGGTTCGAAGGGCTCGGCTCCGTTCTGAGAGGGAGACGGTGGAGCGAGGAGAGAGGGACGGCGGTGGTTCGGGCGGCGGCTGATGCGTGGAGAGAAGGGCGGTGGTGGTTGTGGGTGGACGGAGGAGAAGACGAAGAAGGAGTGAGGGAGGGAGGTGCTGGTGTGGTCGGAATCCGGCGAGTGAGAGGGAGACGGCGTGGAGGAGGAGGAACAAGGAGGGTGAGGTCGGGTTCGGGACTGGGTGAGGACAGAGAGGGACGGCCGGTGGAGGGAGGTGAACGAAGAAGACGGCGTGGAGGAGGGAGGTCGGGTTCGAGAGAGAGGGGGCGGCAGATGCGAAGGTTGAAGACAAGTTCAGGGTTTCTGAACCCTAAACTTCGACTTAAATAGGCGGGCCGGCAGCTAAGTGGGCTGGTTGCCCTTTTGGGCCACTGGCGAGTAAACGGGCCTCAGGCCCAAGCGAGGGGTGCCTGGTCGGTCGGGTCTGGCCTGGCCAGGTTGCTGGTCGTGTCCGGTCCGACCCGGTCTGACCCAAAAGTTTTTTTTTTTTTGAAGCGGGTTTTGCAAAGACAGTTGTCGAAGGCAAATTCGATTTTGAAAAAAAACTACAAACTAGGATTAAAAAATTGTAAAGACATAAACAACTGAAGAAATCTGTCTAGCATAGTGTTGAACGCTGCTTGATCCCATGGTGAGGACTCGTTTCTCGTGAGGTGTGCGGTCGAATAGATGTTTTAATAGAAGTTAGAGGAATCCCAATTAGATTTAGAGGCCCTTCCCTCCCTAAGGCCCTAAAACCCTGCTCACCAATCCTTGGAATTTACAAGATTGTTTACCATCCCTCGCCTAATCTTTGAGTGGTTCGCCTCCAAAAGCCCTCTTCTTGGCCATTTTCCCAGTAAGGGCAGCCACTAATAAGTATGCGTGCCGCGCCACATGAAAGCCAGTCCCTCTGGGTGAGGAATAACTCGATCCCAAGTCGCACCCACCTTTCCTATATGTGGATTAAGTAAGATGTTTGGTATGCCTAAGGATCCTGTCTCTTGATGTGGTGGGGCCGTTGGTAAGATGTTTGTTTTCACATGTTCAACATGGGCACTCCGAATGATAGGTGAGGCTGACCCGTACTGGATGTCGAATTTCCTAAAACTAGAGCATGGTTGAATCTTGCGCGATTGGTACAATAGTTCTCAATACTGATACGTTGGGAACGAAACCGATTGTCCTCAAGTTAAATGCCAAAGTCCTACTAAACATGATCAAATCAGGGGACTCTCAAGTCTCACCGCTAGAAACCATCATTAGGGTTTTAAAGTGTGTTGATAGCTAATAAAGTGTTGGGGTTTAAGGGTTTGAGAGGGTTGGAAAGGTTTGAGAGGGTTAAGACGATGTGAGAATTATAAGAGTTTAAAAGGGTTTTGATAGCAAAGAGGGTTTTTAAAGTATTGGTACAATTATTATTATTACTTTGATTGAATAGACGTGTAACTAGAATTACTAACCATGATTGATATTATTTTTAGAAGTACACATCATGTTATATGCGTAGTTTAAATCTATTTTTATGTAATATGACGGAGGAAATTGAAACCGATGAACTAGAAGATATTTACGATGTTTTTAGGTTACTACGACTTGAAATAGATTATACTTCGTTTTACGCATAGAGAAACCTCAACGACTGACTTTACTGTGATTATTTTTCGAGATGGATATCGACTGAGTTTACTAAACTTAGTTGATTATGTCACGCGACTAAGTACAATTTTTAGTCGTCGAGAGGGATGGCGACTGAGTTTTTAAGCCTAGTCGCTTATGTCGTCTACATAGATTGACATTTTAGGCTAGTCGCTTATATCGTCAACATCAATTGAGAAATCTGAAGTCAGTCGTGTATGTAACAGTTTAGTCTAGTGATCAGTTCCATATCATTATTGAGATTCTAAATAGGGAAATTTTCATTTTAATATTCAACAACGGTATTACTTTCAATATCCCTGAAATATTTTTTTTCTTTCTTTTTCACTACCTTGAAAAGGTTTTATTTTTAATTTAGTACCCATCCTTATTTTTCAGTTAACTTTCCATCCAAAAAACGTAAAATGTCCAAAATATCATTCACTAACAATCAAATTTTCAAAGTCATGTCATTTGTTCCTCAAACCATGAAAATTGTGAAATATCAAAACTACCCATCATTTATACTTAAATTATAAAAAATTATCATAGAAATCAGATTTTATTTTAAAAAATATGTATACATCAGATTTTTTTTTTATTGATATATATATATATATATAGGACAGCAATCAGGTGCGAACCCCCTAATTTGGTGCGAACCTGCGCACTGCGTTATGGCCATCCGATGTGAATTTCGCGATGGCGCAGATTTGAACGCGTCATCAGTGGCACGCGTCGTAAATAAGTCGCGCGTGGGATTCATTTCAACTGTTTTGCTATGGTTCGGGGGTATAAACGTACTTTTATCTACCCGTTCGCGCAGAAACGTTTCGTGCTCACCAAAACACTTGCAGAATCGAGTTTTTAGCGAAACTAACATTTCTGAATCTGATTTTTTGAGCTTCCATTGCCTTGATATTCGTCTTCTGCGCGTTTTCGAAGTGAATTTCAATAGTTCATTGTGGTGAGTTACAATTTTTGGTGTTTTTATGGTTTTGATTCTATCTTGTTCGTTTGGTTATCTAGCTTTTTGATTATAGTAATCCGTTTGTAGAGAATGAAGAACAAGGTTGTTGAATCTACAACATTCTGCAACAGGGATAGCGAATCAGGTAATTTGAGAATATAGTGTTTGTAGTTTGCGGATTTTTATAGGTGCTATGTTTTCAGAGTGCTTCTGTTTTGCTTTTAGTGTACACCATTTTCAAGTGAATAATGAAATACCATGAAATTATTCAACTATGAGATGATTTTGATCTACTTTTGAGGAAAACCAAGTTGTTGGTTGAGTTTTTGGGGTTTCTGTGTTGCGAGTATCTTGTTTTGCGGACTTTGTTTTTCTGTTTTGCGAATAATGAATTCATGTTTTGCGATTATTCTTTACCCAATTTGCGGATAAAGAATTTATGTTTTGCGAGTGTGCGCACTCTGGTTTGAGAAACAGTTTTGAATAATCTTGCATTTGATATGTGCGTAGGTTTATTGTATGAAAATATGCACATTTTGGTTTGCAGATGTGTTTTGTAGTTGATGCATACCCTGTTATTGTTTGACTTGTTTTGATAATATGCTTTACCTTGTTTGCGGATAGTGAATATATGTTTTGCGAATTAGATTTATGTAGTTGCGGATAGTGAATTTATGTTTTGCGAATATATAGTATCTTGTTTGCGGTCACTGTTTTTCTTTCTCGCGAATATTCAATGTTTTTGTATATTGTCTGTTTTGCTGAAATGCTAACCCTTGTTTGCGAATTATAGATAAAACTCCGGATACAGTTGTACCTCTTCTTTTAATGGATAGGCCATCCATAGAGGCTGATGTTGGTGGAAATACGACTCTTGCTAATATGTTGAAGGAGCAGAAGTCTATTAAGAATAAAAATAAACGAAGACTTTCAATTAAGAAGAAGAAGGTAGCTGAGGTTCGTGAATGTCTCGATGTAGCTGTACGACCTGCTAAAGCCGAAAAGAAGAGAAGTGGAGAATTAGCTGTTGAGAAGAAGAATGTTAAGCGCACCAAGGGTTGTGAGTCTGATAGAGTTGTCCCGTTATCTGATAAGGTTGGCGTGGATGCTATTTTGAAGACCATGTCATCTCCAAAGAGATTGGTTGAGTTGGTGGAGAGTTTGAATAAACGCCTACAAGAAGCAGTGCGCGAAATTGGGTTTGAGCACATTCTTCATTTGGCTGTGAAGATCATTCCAAGCAAGATTGGATATTACCTGGTGTCTAAGTATAACCATCTTAGCTCATCATTGGAATTGCCAGATGCCAAATTGCGTATCACAGAGAATGAAGTGCATGAAACTTTGGGCATCCCAAATGGTGTGTGCGACGTCATAGTCGATAAGTTGGCCACCCTGTGTAGTGATGAACTTAAATTGTGGCAGCGGCAGTTCGATACAAAAGACAAAGGCGAGATCAAGCGTCTTATCACCAGTAAGCAGTTGGTTGATCAGATGAAGACGCAACTTCAAGGGGGAGATGATTTCAAAAGAAACTTCATGATGTTGTTTGTGACTTGCATGATTGATTCGGGGAATAAGGGTTATGTGAATCAGCCATGCTTCCGTTCTATCGTTGATGTATCTCACATAAAAGATTTTAATTGGTGCAAGTTCTTAGTCAAGAGACTTGTGGATACAAAACAAGCCTGGTTAAAACCCGATGGTTCAAAGAATTTTTCTGGAGCAATCACTTTCTTGTTGGTAAGTTTATTTATCATTTTAACGTATTGCATTTTATATCTAATAAATTGTTATGTTATATTCATGTGACATGTCTTTTCCTTTGAATGATGCAGTTGTTTTATCTTGATCGTGTTGAAGTCAGCACGTGTGAGGTTCCTAGGGCGTGGCCGTCTTTGATTGGATGGAATACTGCATTGGTGAACAGAAGAGTCGGTGATGAATTACAGTGTGAGTCATTTGGAATGGGTCACATACGGAGGGAGGGTCCTCCACGTGTTAGGGAGGAAGAGAATGTTGCTCAGCATCCACCACCTAACGTAAATAGGGATAATGAAAGTGGTGATAGAAATGGTGGAGATCCACCGGCCCCGAATACCCCCCCTTTTCATACTGAAAGGGGTTCTGCAGAGGTATTCTATTATTTAATTAATTTTTTTCTGGGGGAATTATGTTTTTTAAATGAACAGTTAGGTTTATTGATTGACTTGTTTTTTTTGCGGATATTGAACATATGTTCTGCGAATATGCTTTACCTGGTTTGCGGATAGTGAACATATGTTCTGCGAATATGCTTTACCTGGTTTGCGGATAGTGAATTTATGTTATGCGAACAGTGAATATATGTTCTGCGAATAGTGAATATATGTTCTGCGATTAGTGATATTGTGTTTTGCGGATAGTGCATATATGCTTTGCGAATATGCTTTACCTAGTTTGCGGATAGTGAATTTTTGCTTCGCTAGTATGGTTCAAATAGTTTGCGGATAGTGATTGTATGTTTTGCGATAGTGCGTACTCTGGTAGGAACAGTTTTAAAATATGCTCATTTTGGTCTGCAGATGTGTGTTTTAGTTGATGCATTCTCTGTTATTGATTGACCTTTTTGCTAATATGCTTTACCTAGTCTGCGGATTGTGAATATATGTTTTGCGAATATGTTTACCCTGTTTGCGGATTGTGAATTTATGTTTTGCGTGTATGCTTTACCTAGTTTGCGGATAGTGATTCTTTGTTTTGCGAGTATGCGCACTCTGTTTTGCGAAACAGTTTTGAGTATTTGCTGCATGTGATTTGTGCCTAGGTTTATTGTGTGCAAATATGTACATTTTGGTTTGAAGATGTGTTTTGTATTTGATGCATACCCTGTGTTTTATTTTTTTTGCATTTAATCACATTAACATGCTTCTTTTTATCGTATTCAGAGGATTGTAGAAAGGTTTCGAATAGCAGGGAATAAGGTTGCAGAAGGTTTTTTGGAATTGCATCAGTTGTTGGTTGAAGGACACATCGCTGATCCCAATACTGAGTGTTTCAAGACAATGTCAACACTGTTTGATGGTTTGACCGGGAAAAAAATCCTGAAGATGCCATGCCTGACACACAAAGTGTGTTGCTGTCACAAGATTCATGGTTTAATCTACCCGGGGTTATTGAGACCATTGAGAAATTGATTGAAGCAGCAACACGCGTTGGGGAAGGGTACAAAGGAGGAGAGAAGCCACCTGCTCGTGCCGTTACTCCACCATTGTTCAGACTTCTTTCAACATCCCAAAAATCGCCTGCCAATGTTCTTTCACCATGCCCTGCTGGATCCACTACATTGTCAAGCCCTGAATGCGATAATGTGGTACGGAAATTGTTCGCAAGTAATGATGCAGCCCCTATGGATAATATTGTTGCAGAACAAACTGAGCCAGAAAAGAATAACAGTGTTGGCGATGAGTTTGACGCTATTTCTGTTGCTTCTGGTATTGGGAAGAAAGCTTGTGACATGGTTGTTGATCATCCAATCGCAGAACGTGAAGCTTCCGATGTTGTTAACAAAGATGATTGTTGGGCTCTTGCAGTGCAATCAGACCCACTTACTATAGAATGCAGTCAAGGAAATGTCAACGGGTCTCCGTCTGTCAATGACTTTTTTCAGACACTTCAAGAGCAACCCGAGCCACTCAATATAATTGTTGTCGAAAAAAATGTCAACAATGATCCACCTGTTAATCAAGCTTGCAAGACTCAACCCCCGCCAATTGTTACTGCACGGATTGACCAAAATATCAATCGTTTTATTGGTGGGAAAGATGTCTCTGAGAATGTTGACGAGAATCCTAAACTTGCAATGGCAATATTGCGTGAATCCATAGTACAACGCCCTGCTGGCATATCTCTTCGTGATAAAAAAAGGGCTCATGCATCCTCCTAAGAAGTCGACTGATGGTGTTGGTCATGTGGAGCCTAGCTCAATTATTGATCCACCGAAGAAGAGAGGTCCCGCTCGTGCACCCAGTAAGAAAGGCCCCGCTGCTGTCCCCGAGAAGAAAGTACCCCGTACTGTTGCAGCAAAAAAAGCTCAAGGTGGTGTTAAGAAAAATCCCCCTGTTGTTAAGAAACCTGCTGCAAGTGGCAATAGTTTTATGTCAATTGGATGTAGCAAGGCATCTTTATTAAGGGAAACCCCAGACAAACAACCTTTAACTCGTTTGATTGCACCGTCTAAATTTCTGTGTTCTCCGTACGTTGAACGTCAAACAGATTATTGGTCCGATATTCTGGAGGTTGAGGATTGTGTTGCTGATTGGGTGCTGAATAAAAGTAAAACCGAGGAATGGTCAGTAAAATATGTTTTTCCCCTTATTTTGTTTTTATATTTTATTTTTGCAAATACAGTGAATATGCTTTTTCTCTCTGTGAATGCAGGGAATTTATGTTTCAGTGCTCTGAAAATTATATTACCAAGGGGGGCTTTAATTCTTTCAAAAAGGATGCATGGATTGAAGTGGAAACCATTAATGGGTGGTGTCACTATCTGAATCATCTGGAAACTATCAAGAGTGATTCATCACCTAACCGGTTCTTCTTTTCAGCTAGTCTTAGTGTAAGGATAGTTTGCGCAATTTTTTTGTTGATTACGTTTATAGTTTGAATTATTTTAATATGTTTTTATTATTAATATTTTTATTTTTTAGGCTACGCTTTCGGCACTTAAAAAAGATGTAGCTTTTGACGAAAATTTCAACCTTGAAACTAAGGAGTTCCCTTCTTTTTCATGGAAGAAGTTGGACTTGGTAAGTATAATACATGGTTGGTTTTAGAATATTCAATATGTTGGTTGCGGGTAAGGTTTGTATGTTTTGCGTCTATACGCACCCTTGCTTGAGAAATAACGTTTACCTGTTTGAGACACGCAATATCTGGTTTGAGGGTATGGATTTTGTTGTTTGCGAATATTTTCTATCCAGTTTGCGAAAACTGAATACATGTTTTGCTGATATGCGCACCCTGGTTTGAGAAACAGTTTCCCTGGGTTGCTGATAATGAAAATGTAGTTCGCTGATATTGAATATGTGTTTTGCTGATATGCTGATGCAATTTATATATTTTCTACAGGTTTTCATAGTTGCTTTTAAGAGCAATCACTTCACACTGTTATGCATCGATATGAAGAATGGAAATTCAAATATTATTGACAATGTGAAAGGAACGGTTGATGATGATGTTCGTTATGAAAAAATTCACTATACATTGGTACGTATTCTTTTCTCATTGAGTATGTGTTTGATTACTGTCTATCTATTCATTTCTGTTTTTATTTATTTTCTTTGGTGTTTTTGATTTGCGTAGAGGTCTAAAATTTGCAAGGTCATATCAAAAACTGATAAAGCTCTAGCTTAGAAAATTTTCAACAGTAGGATTGATCGGTTACATGTACCATGGGAATCTAACGACAATCATATGGATTGTGGGGTGTATGCTATGTGGCACATGGAATCGTATCTTGGCAATGGGAATTGGGCAGGAGAATTGGCCGTTAATGATGTAAGTTAAACCAACAATTATTTCTTTGTCAGTATATAGCAATGAGTATAGATTTGATCTTTAAATTTTGATTTTGTAGGCTGCACAAATCGAGTTATTGAGGAAAAGATTCCTCTTTAAGTTGATCACATTTGAGAAGAACAGCCTGTGGCTAGGAATTGAGGAGAATATCAAAGATTATTTCAAAAAGAAGAAGGCCACATTCAAATTTAGTGTCAAGTATAAAGCCTTATTACCATGCGAACGTCATAAAGCTTAGTGAATTACTCTTTTTGATTACTGATGTTTGTTTTCAGAAAAGACAATTTTTTTTGTTTGAGAATTTATGATATATTGTTTGAGAATAATCTGTGTACTATTTTCAGAATTTATAAGATCTTTTGTTGTTGAATATGCTGTATTGTAGGATAAATAAGTTGTTGGTTGAGGTTATGTGTTTTCTGTTTTGCGAATGTATAGTGTCTAGTTTGCGGGTATTGTTTTTCTGTTCTGCGAAAAGACTATCTTTGGTTTGCGAAACTTGGGTTCCTCTGTTTTTTGAGGTTATGTGTTTTTTGTTTTGCCAATATACAGTGTCTAGTTTGCGGAACTGTTTTTCTGTTTTGCGAATTGTCAATCCTTGGTTTGAGAAAGTGGGGTTCCTTGTTTCAGATTATGCAATATCGTTTGCGAGTTAAATGTAGGTGACTTTCATATTGATAAGCAGATACTAATCATACATTCACTAAGAAACTAAGTTTTCAAAACAAAACACAAAAACATAAAAAAGACGATTGACATGATAATAGGGAAAATATAACTACATCCTTCATGGGTCGGATGTGCCCTGCTCCATGTCTACCTCAATTGTTTTGAAGAAGTCCTGGATCTTTTTCAGTGTCGCCATCATCATGTCCCTATCTTCCTTGTGCTTTTCAGTCGAGTTGCTCATGTCAAGCACTTGCAGTTCATTGGCAAGACTTTCCACTTTCTCCTACATCAGCAAAAAGTGGATCTGGCATAGTGCCAACCTTATTTTGCGTAACTGTATTTTAGACTCCAAAGCGGCTTCCTCTCTGGTACGTTCCATAGCTTCTGCATTGCAAGCGTTTCCTTCCCCTCTGGTGCGTTTCCTGTTTGAGGCCATCGCTTTTGCATACTGGTGGTTTGAAGTTATTTGAGAAGAGAATTTTAAATGGAAAGAGAGTTGTAGGGTTCATTGATATAGGGGTGGGGGTATTTATAGTTGAATTCTTGCGGTGGCATTATCGTTATTATGTTTAAAGTAGAGTTCTAATTATAGACAAATTAGTTAACTAATAATAATTCCGCAAAACATATACCTTATTTTCGCAATCCGTATCTCATAATTCTCAAACTAAATGCTAATTTACGTGTACCGGTATGTGATACTGTAAGATATTGTAGAGGACACGTGTCAATCGTTACGAAAATTAGACGTATCATGTAATCGATATGATTTGAAAATCAGACGGTTAAATTTTCACGGTTATATTTCATCATTAGTAAAATCCCAATCGAATGCAAGAAGATCTTATCGCATTTAATGTGTTGGTCAGTCTTATCGCACTTAGTTTTGCGGATAAGGATTTGTAGTTTGCGGATAAGGATTTGTAGTTTGCGGATGCAGAGATCATTGTCTGCGGATACGGACTTTTTGTTTGCGGATACTGTTATTATGTTTCGCGAATTTAATTATTGTCTGTATTTTGCTGATATGCTCTAGTTGTGTGCAAACATGTTATCACTTCAGTAATTTTCGTTTGCGAGCAATCATGTTCTCATTTATGAAATTAAAACTACGTCTTCGAGAATACATAATATGTCTTTTGCGAATTTATATAGATTACTTTAACAGTAGAATAGGTAGATACTAATCATCATTTCATTGAGAAACCAAGTGTTCAAAACCCAAAACAAAAACATCAAAAGACGCTTGACATGATAATAGTGAAAATACGATTACATCCTTCATGGGCCGGATGTGCCTTCGTTTTCTGCTATTGCCATGGTTTTGAAGAAATCCTGAATCTGTTTCAGTGCCGTCATCATCTTGTCTCTATCTTCGTTAAGCTTTGCAGTCCCGTTCCTCATGTCAAGCACTTCCAGATCATGGATAAGGTTTACCACCTTCTCCTCCATCAGAAAAAAGTGGCATTGGATTAGTGCCAACTTCACTTTGCGAATCTCCATTTCCGTTTCCATAGCCGCTTGCTCCATCTCACGCATCTTTTTAGAATGTTCCTCTATGGTACGTTCCACAGCTTCTTCGGTGCAAACGTTAACTTGAGCTCTGGTGCGTTTCCTGTTGGAGGCCATCTCTTTTGCAGATCTGGTGGTTTGAAGTTATTATAGAAGAGGTTTTGAAATTGAAGGAGAGTTCTAGGGTTAAGTATTATAGGGGTGGGGTATTTATAGTTGAAATCTTGCGGTGGCATTATCGTTATTTCGTTAAAAGTAAAGTTCTAATTATATATAGATTTGTTTACTGGTAAGGATTCCGCAAAACATATATATTATAATCGCAATCAATAACTCATAATTCGCAAACTAAATGCTGATTTACGTCTATCGGAATGTGATACGATAAGATCTTGCAGAGGACACGTGTCAATCGTTCCCCAAAATCAGATGGTATGATTTCAAAATCTGACGGTTAAGTTACCACGGTTACAGTACATCATTACTAAAATCCTCCTTGAATGCACCAAGATCTTATCTCATTTACTGCATTGTTATGTCTTTTCACCGCCGTTTGGTTTAGTTTAAATCAATTTTTTAACCCTACAAATCATGTCATCATAGACCTTTTTTTTAATTATGTCATGTAACCATAATAGAAAGAGGATTACCCTATTATCATCAGTGACGATGACGATGATGAGAAAGAGGAGGATAAAGAAAATGTGGAGGAAGACGATGATGGGTATAATGGTCATATATGACCTTGTAGTTTGCGGATACAGAGATCCTGTTTTGCTAATACTGTTTTTTTTTTCTCTAACATGTTTTTTTGCGGATACGGACTTGTAGTTTGCGGATTCATATATACTGGTTTGCTAATATTGTAAATTTTCCTATTATTATGCCTATTATTATTGACTTAAAGTTTCTAATACAGAGATTCTGGTTTGCGGATACAGATATCATGGTTTGCTGATAGTTATATTCTGTTTCGCGTGTAACACAAATCATGGAATCATACATAACTTGAAAGCGAAATCTAAATGTATTTAAGGAAAAATATTTTGTTATTGATTAATAAGATTTGGTTAAGAACAGATAAAGGGAAACAAAAGAGACTAGGGTTTGCTATGCCTATACCACTAGTTTCTTAGCTTTGTTCACCGCTATGATCACTTCGGTTATCTTCCTGTTCAGGGCTGAGTTTGCAAGCGTTTCTTCGGAGCTCATGTCAGTGCACAGCTGTTCGCCTACTTCCATACCCAAAATTTCAAGCTCAAGCTCAATGTCAGAAAGCTGACGCCCTATTGCCTTGAACTTCATCAAAAACTCCTCATGCTTGATGAGACGCTTTTGTTTTTTGTCCTTCTTATTCTGCTCCTCTAGCTTCCTTTCGCGTTCGTCGAATTCATCTTCATAACTTCTACGCTTCCTGCTGCTTGAGGACGACATTTTTTTCAGAGTAAAATTGGTTATAGGAAGAGTTGAGGGATGAGTATAGAAGGATACAGTATTGGGTATATATAGGGGAATATCTAGGGCATCGTAGGTTAGTGGAGCAGTTAATTCTCCTACACGTTTCCACGTTGTCAATATTTGATTGGTCTACCACATACTGGTACACTTTCCTTTTTGTACGCAAAAGCGAAGTTGTATTTTCTCTTTACTTGGTGTTTGCGTATACGATCTTGTAGTTTGCGGATACTTTTATTATGTTTCGCGACTATAATTAAGGACGGAAGTTTGTGAAACCATAGATTCTGGTTTGCGGATACAGAGATCATGGTTTGCTGATTCTAATAATTTGTTTCGCGTGTAACATAAATAACGGAATTATATATAATCGAAAGTGAAATATAAACTATTTTCAGGAAAATGATTTTTTTAATTACTTTAAACTGGTTAAGAACAGATAAAAGGAATGAAGAGAATATGGTTTGCTATCCCTATACCACCAGTTTCATAGCCTTGTTCACAGCTATGATCACTTCGGTTATCTTCCTGGTGAAGGCTGTGTTTGCAAGCACCTCTTCGGTGTTCATGTCAGTGCACAGCTCCTCGCCAACATCCGAGGCCAATATTTGAAGCTCAAGCTCGATCTCAGAAAGCTTGTGCTTGATTTCCTTGAAGCTCGTCACGAACTTCTCGTGTTTGATGAGACGCTTTTGTTTTCAATCCTTCTTGTTCTGCTCCTTCATCTTCCTCTCGCGTTCGTCGAGTTCATCTTCATAGCTTTTATGCTTCCTGCTGCTTGACGATGCCATTTTTTCAGAGTAAAATTGGGTATTCGAAGAGTTGAGGGTTGGATATAGAAGGATACTTTATTTGAGTATATATAGGGGAACATGTAGGGCATCGTGGGTTAATGGAGCAATTAATTCTCACCCACGTTCCACGCTGTCATAATTTGATTGGTCTACCACAAACCGTTTCACTTCCCTTTCGTACGCAAAACGAAAGTTGTAAATTCTCAAATCATTATATATTTTTTAGTAAACGAAATTTGAAATATTAGCAAACAATTTGTTATATTGAAACCGCAAAACAGATGACCTATATCCGCAAAAAGAAGAAGCCAAATCCGCAATCGGTGATCTCCATCAGTGCACTTCTTCTTCCTATTTTTACTCAGCGGGGCAGGTCCTTGTGTTGTGTTATGTGTGTACAATATATTATATTAAATTTCATATAAATAAAAACATGTGCAGAAACGAAATTTATTAATTCGGAAAACTCAAACAAATGTATTATCAAACAGTCTTTATTTATTCGCAAAACTTATTGTCTATATTCGCAAACAGAAACAACGAAATCCGCAGTTGAAAATATACATCATTTCTACTTCTTCATACTCTTCTTCTTCTTCTTATTCATATTCAGAGGGCAGGTCCTTTTGTCATGGTCTTGCAATGTGCGGCATGTGGCGCATAGCCGTTTTCGCTTGTTACTTGCATTGATTGCCTTTTCTTTGTTACTGATCATTCTACTCTCAGATCGCAAGCGAGAGCCCTTGGTGTTTGTGATATTTGGTGGCTGGACAGTGACTATTTCTGGTAATTTGATCCCTGTCACCGATGCTATGAAACTTGTTCTATTGAGTCTATTCTCATTCACTATGTCATCCACCGTCTTAACTCTGTATCGATTTAGAGTGTCCAACAATCCTCGAATACTTGAAATTTCTGCATCTTCTGTCCCTATCATTTCAGTAAACCTGGTTTTCACTGCATCCATAACTTCATCGTCCTTCAGACTAGGACCGTCAGGTGCAACACCATTAGAAGACAATGTAGCTGTCAAGTTTGTGTCTTTACACCATCTCGGGTTTACCAGCGTCCTAGGAATCTTCCTTAACGTTGTGTTTTGCAGCGCAAAGAATATGTGATAACATATATATCCCGTTGTTAGAAGCTTGTTGCAATTGCACTCAAAGTTGTTTGTACTCATCGTCCAAGTCACCCTGAATTCCTTACCATCTTTAATAATCGACGAATCCCTGACTTTATAGACAATGGTGTCATCTGCGGTGTCATCCATGCCTGGCAAGCTGCAGCGGTTGAGAGCGTAAACTATATGCTTTTGTATGTCAGCAAACACAGTGTGTGTGTATACGGTCCAAGCATCCGCTTCAAACCACGTGTTTGTCTTCAGCACCGGATATGAATTGTAGTTGTGCATCATAAGACTGAAATGCTCACTTCTTTGGTTCTCTATAACCACTCCACACCGCCAGATCAAGTGAACAAGGTTTAAGTACTGATCTGTGAGTTGTTGATAGGCCCGGTTGGCTGATTCAGACCTTGATGTTGTTCTCATAAACAACCCCATTGGGAAATCCCTATGGTATGCTGGGATCCAACTGTGTCGCAGATCGAATATGCCATTGAGCCAAGTGTTGTCCTGCAAATTGAATTCTTCAATGATGCTAGCCCACTCTTCATCAAACTCATCAGGGCCAATAAGGTTGTTGTATACTATGGAATCCAACCTTTTCTCAAAGTCTGTATCATTTGTTATACTTCCAGGCACCTGTAACATTTTTCATAAGATTTTTAAAGTCGAACAAATAAATAAAACTCATCGCATAGTAGTTAACTATGAGAACCATATTAAGAATAAAACGTTTTGTGTAAACAAGCATTACAAGATGTGGATACAGAGTATATGATTTTCTTATAGAGACTGACCTTAAGACGAATCTTATTCATAATGTGCCACATGCAGAGTTTGGGCTTAGTCTCTGTCATGACTTTCGGTATTGCAACTTTCATTGCTGGGTCTTGATCTGTCACCAGATACATTGGTTGCTTCCCATTCATCGCTTTCAGAAAAGCGTTAAACATCCAAGTGAAAGACTCGATATCCTCATGTGTTACCAGTCCCAGCCCAAAAGTCACAGATTTGTCATAGTTGTCTACTCCTGTAAACGGACAAAATGGCATCGAGTACCTACAAAACATCAATCGTTAATAAAGAATAATGTTCAAAATTTCTTTTTCAATGGATTAGCGAATACGAGTTATACTTACTGGTTAGTCCTGTAAGTTGTGTCAAAGGAAACATTATCTCCGTAAAGCTCGTAATTCTTGATAGCTATTTCATCACACCAGAATAGTTTTGTGAGGCTTCCGTTTGGGTCAACATCGTACTCATAGTAGAACTTGTTGTTGGCTACCTTCTTGTCACGGAACTGGTCAAGGATTATCTGAACATCACTTCCTCCAATATAGGCTTTCAAGTCCCTGTGGTAGTTGTAGAAATCTTGCTTCAAAGCTCCAACATGGCTGGGGCCTCCGCGTGTTTCACTGATTAGTCTGTGTGCCTTTGAGGGACATATTCCCGATCTCTCGCAAAAGTTCATATACTCAACATGGTTGCCTTCCATGTGTCGGTTACCTCTCATCTCATGTCTGTGCTCCGCTCCAACCATAGGGTGTTTATGACCTTCAACAAATTTTGATACTTTGTATCCCAATTCCTCCGAAACAAATGTGAACCTTATCATTGCTTCACAATTAATTCTTGTGAGCAATCTGTTCCTCTTTTTTGTAGGCTTTGAAAGTTGAGGACTGTTTTGTTCGGGGATCTCACCCTGTTTGGAGCATACCATGTACTTTAGCTTTATGTTGTTTGTTTTATCCTTCTTCTCGGTAGACCTTCTTGTAGTGAATCCAAACAGTCTAGCGTAATTTTGGTAGAAATCTATCGCCTTATTTAGTGTCTTGAATTCCTTTCCTTCAAACGGGGTTCGTTCAGGCTGGCAGGATGGCAAGTATATCCTGGTTCCTCCAGCAGAAAACAGAACAGTGTTTTGGAGATCTGATTCTGCAGTACAGTCACTGTCTGTGCCTGCAGCTGATATTCATCGAAATAAGGATCAGTTTGAGGATGTAATAATTTCTGATTGCATATACAGCACACATAGAATCAGATAGTTATAATATACTCAAATTGATACATAGGCAGTAGTATATAGTAACAGGCAAAGTAGATTTTTAAGCTTTGCGGAAATAAGCAAGTTAGTTTGCGGATATTGCACACTTAGTTTGAGAGTTTGTCATGGTGGAGATTTTATATATTGTTTGAGAAGAAACAAATATTATATGTTGCTAAATATCGTACAACACAAACTACTGTTTTGAGTATCTAGGCATTCTAGTTTACGAATAAAAAAACCACCATGATCATGACGTTTTGGTTAACGGAAAATTAGAATTTGCAGCGATTGTAGATTAAAATCAATTTTTTTGAATAGATATATACTTACATATTGTAGATGACATCTCGATTTGTGTATTGTTTGGTGTGTTAAAATCCGACGATATCAATCAATATCTCCGGCGATCTCTATTGCGATTTCGCCGATCTCATGGTGCGATTTCTGGTGCTATCTCTGGTGCGATCTCAGGTGCGATCTCTGGTGCGATCTCAGGTGCGATCTCAGGTGCGATATGAGATTTTGTTTTGGAATCAAGTTTCGAAGAATCGCAGTCTTTTAATCTTGTCCGTGATCTAGATTTCTTCGAGAAAACTCCGATCTAGGGTTGATACTTGGAAAATCGTAGAGAATTTTTCGAGAGACTTTGTAACTCTGTGTTTAATTCGATTTCCTATTTCTTGTTTATGAACTTTCCGTTTTTGAATTTCGAGGTTTTATAGAGAAAGTTGGGGTCAATTCGCGCGCTAATCTAGGACCATCGATATATTATTCGCAATGGACGAACCCGATTCAATTTTGAAAGTTCAATCGAAACATTTTATTTTATGAGCGAATAGATTCTTTGCGTATTTCACATTTAGTTTGCGGATTTTTACTTTAAACTTTGCGGATATTTCCGAAGTAGTTTGCGGATATTTCATATCTAGGTTGCGGATTTATGAGTTATTGTTTGCGGATACTATCAGTCATGTTGAGAATACAGAAAGCATAGTTTGAGAAAATACAGCATCTAGTTTGAGAATATTTATAGATTTATTACGAAAAGGTGGTGTGTGAAACACCAAACAAAAACATAAAAGAAGACATGCATGAAAAACTAGATACCACCAATTTTCTTCTGGATGTGGCTTAGGGATCTACAGTTATTTTCCCGAGGAATTCTTGATACTGCCTCAGTTTTTCAAGCATGCGTTCTTTCGAAGCTCTTTCTTCTGTGTTCCAGGTAAGGTTTTCGTCCGTTTCTATTTCAGCCAGGAGCTTCACCACCTGCGTATCAATCATCATCATATTGTATTTGATTTTTGTGTATTTGAGCTTCCATAAATGGTGAATGGAAGCCAAACGCCTGGCTTCAGCCTCTGCTTCCATGCGAGACCATTCAAGATCCATTTTTGTTGCTTTTTTTGAGTTGAAGTGAGTTGAAGAGTAAAAGATGCGTGAAAGTAGTTACTCAGTAGTGGTATTTATAGCAATGGTATTTATAGCAATGGTCCTAGGGGGTATTATTGTAATCTTCAACAAAGTAATGGGGTTAGTGGGTAGTTACTTTTCAAGGTCAGAATATCAAGTGTTTTATCCAATATTGATGATTTGTATTTCATATGTATTCAATTCTCAAACAATTATAAAATTATCCTCAAAATAAAAATCACAGGCTCTTAGCAGTATACAATCGTGTCTTGACACGCGTCACTTCCAAATCTCACCATTGTCTGATCAGAATCTTTGGTAAATCTCTCTCGAGCCACACGAAATATTTTCTCAAATATTAAACAACAACGAATTATGAAGTTTGCGTTTTGGAATTTACGAGTTTGAGAATACAAGGCATCTTGTTTGCGGAACTATAATGTACATTTTGAATACTAGGAATTTATCTCGAGCCACATGAAATATTTTATCAAATATTTAAGAAGAACGAAATTTGATATTTGTGTTTGTGGCTTTACAAGTTTGAGAAACCAAGGTATCTTGTTTGCGGAATATTGTATACATTTTGCAAACTAAGTAGTATATTGTAATATATTGTGTCAATTTTAATGCATATTTAGATAAACAAAAAGATTTTCATTGATTCATCTAGAGTCTGAAAGAACAACAAAAAATACGACATCAAATAGAAGAACCAAAAGCCAACACAAAAGACATGAAAACAAAAGAGAAAGTACAAGCAGTCCCTTAGGAGCTCTCTTTCACAATGATTCTAAGTGCAGCCTTATACTTCATGAGTTTGTTCGCCATGCTTTCCCTACAATCCATGTGTTCTTCATCCGCGTTGGATATGTCCTCTTCTTCCAATTCAGCCATCAGGTTGATGACCCTGTCATGTGCTATCATCAAATGTGACTTGATGATGGACATCTTCAGATGTCGAAGCTCACGTACAGACACATGATGTTCTTTGGCTAGAACTTCCATTTGATGATTCCATTTTCGTGTATATGATCTGATAATTCAGAAGATATGTGAGTATGAATAATTTTTCATTGGTGATAGAAGGGGTATATTTATAGGGGTATTGATTTAGAGTATTTGGTGGGACACGTGCCAAACACGCACGTAATGTGATGAAAGCATATTTCTACAAACAGAATGTCCATTATACGCAAAACGTCATTGTAATTCCCGTAAACTGGTAAACCATTTTCCGTAAAACAGAATGATTATTTCCGCAAACTTGAATTTTGTATTTTCAGAATACTAATTTCCGAAATTCAACAGGGTAGAACACGTGTCAAACATGCAGTAAAAAGTAAGGTAATCATGATTTTAATTTTTGATGTGAATACACGCAACCGCCCTTTCATTTCGCCCTTTTATTTCAATATCTTATGTCATCATTGCAAAAATCTCTTCGCGCTAAACGAAAAGATTCCCAAATTAATGTCATCGATCCATTTCCCCAAATTTTCTGATACCCATTTGATATTTTTATCTTTGGTGAATCTCTCTTGAGCCACACGAAATAATTTCTTAAATATTAAACAATAACGAATTATGAAGTTTGAGTTTGTGAATTTACGAGTTTGTGAATGCAAGACATCTTGTTTGCGGAACCATTGTGTACATTTTGCAAACTAGGTAGTATATTGTATTATGTTGTGTAAATTTTTGTGCATATTTACTTAATAAAAAAAGCTTTTCATTGATTCATCTGTAGTCAGGAAGAACAACAAAAATAACGACATTATACAGAAGAACCAAAAGCCAACACAAAAGACCTAAAAACAGAAGGGAAAGTTCATGGAATCCCTTAGATGCGTTCTTCTACAACGGTTCCAATTATAGCCTTATACAACTGGAGAGTCTTCCTCATGCTCTTCGCGCACTCCTTGTGTTCTTCATCCGCGTTGGATATGTCTTCTGCATACAATTCAGCCATCAGTTTGGTCACCTTGTTTTGTACTAAAATCAAATGGGATTTGATGATAGACATCTTCAGGTCACGAAGCTCACGCACGGATGCAAGATGTTCTTTGTCAAGAACTTCGATTTTGAGTCTTTTTGATGATGATTCCATTTTCTTCTATATGATCTAATAATTCAGAAGAGATGTGAGTGTGAATAATTTTTTATCAGTGATAGGATGGTTATATTTATAGGGGTATTGATTTAGGGTTTTTGGTGGCACACGTGCCAAGCACGCACGTAATGTGATGAAAGAACAGTTTTGCAAACAGAATGTCAATTATTCGCAAAACGTCATTGTAATTTCCGCAAACTGGTAAACTATTTTACGTAAGACAGAATCATTATTTCCGCAAACTAGAATTTTTTATGTTCAGAATATTAATTTCTGAAATTCAACAGTTTATAACACGTGTCAAGCATGCAGTAAAAAGTAAGGTAATCATGTTTTTTAATTTTTGATGTGAATAGACGCAACCGTCGTTTCATTTGTTATCTGACTACAACCGCCCTTTCATTTCTCCCTTTCATTTCAATATCTTCTGTCATCATTACAAAAATCTCTTCGCGCCAAACGAAAAGCTTCCCAAATTAATGGCGTCGTTGCATTTCTCCAAATTTTCTGATACCCTTTTTGGTATCTTTATATTTAAACACAAATCAACTATTTTCTCATCATCCCTATCGTAGTAGGTAGCCATGTCATCATCTCCCAAGTCTCCATGTATTCTGTATTCTAACAGTGATGGAGACAAATGGCAATCTTTTGAATGCAAGTCTCCACCATCACAAATCTTCAGTAGTGATGATGACGACGACGATGTCTGTTCAAAGAGACGCAGGCTGAATCCTTCCTCCTCCTCCTCTGATGATGATGATGACCCTCTCATCAATGAGTACGACATTCCTCAACCGGGGGATCCTGATTATGAATCACCCCCGGATGAATATGAAGATGAAGAGGACAATGAGAAAGAAGATGACGAAGAAGAGGAGAATGATGAAGAAAAGGAGGAGAATGAGGATGAAGAAGAAGAGGAGAATGAGGAAGAAGAAGAACCTCCGACCGCACCTGCTCCCGCACCTGCCCCCAGACCTGCTCCCGCAGAGGATGATGAAGAAGACAGTTGTTATGTTGATGAAGATTGGCTGGATGATGATGAAGAAGATGTCCATGCAGAGGATGATGAAGAAGAGCAAGAGGGAGAAGAGGAAGAAGAAGACAACATAGACCCATATGGGGAGGATCCTGAGGAAGGAGTTGTTGAAGATGAAGAAGATTTCTGGGATGATGATGATGATGATGCTTAATTACTGTAGTTTTTTTAAATTTTTTTGTGGATACAGTTGTTTTGGTTTGCGAATATAAGAACCCCAGTTTGCGTAGATAATAATTCCAATTTGCAAAAAAGTAAACCAAACTGAAAGCCTTTTGCGGATATCGATATAATAGTTTGCGGATGAAGAACAAATTGTTTGCAGAAAAGCTAAATAGAACAAATGATATTTCTAGGAAATCTTTTCATTCATAACACAGGTTGAACAAAAGAGCACCATACAAAAAAGGAGTAGAAGAAAGTCATCTTCTTCTAGGTCGTTCATTGACTCTTTGGTACCCAACTACAACATACCAATAGCAACATCCAGTGCCCTGTTAACTTCTGTCACTCTGCACAAGAGGTCTTTGGCTATAGGTATGCAGTCACCTGACATGTCGTTATCAGCGATTTTGGCTGTCTCAACCACAAGAAGATCGATATCAAGTTTTGCCTCCAGCATCATCACCTTTAAGTTCTTGTGCTTCATTGTGACCTTCTCAACATTGAGAAGAACGTTGTATTTTGCGAATATGGCATCTCCCCTCTTCAGCACCTCTTCCTTTGTTAGAAGATTGATGTTTGTGCTCTTACCCTTCTCGGTGTTGCAAGCATTCATGGTTTATAATTGGGAGAGAGTTGAAGTTTGCTAAGAGTTGATGTTGAGTTTATGTTTTCTTTGCTCAGTTTTTCTGTATATATAGGCAAAATGTAGGGTTTAGTTGGATTGTTGAGTCCCTAAACATGTTTAAACTTTAATTGTTTCATCTGTATCTCATATGAGGATACAGTTTGTCTCGTTTGCGGAAAACGATATAATCTTCTGCGAATGACTAACAACTCGTTTGCGGATAAGCTAAAAAGGACAAATCCGTTTTTGATTTTTAGTTTGCAAAATTATTTTATGAGGAAACAGTTAATGTCGGATACAGTTTTTCTCGTTTGCGGATAACAATATAATATTCTGCGGATAACTAACAAACTGTTTGCGTAAAAGCTAAAGAGGACATATTCGTTTTTGATATTTAGTTTGCAAAATTCTTTTATGAGGATACAGTTAATGTCATTTACGAATAGAGGAATCCCAGTTTGCGAAAGTTGACAGAATACCAAGAAAAACATTTTCCTACGTAACATAGTTTGAACAAAAGATGAGCATACATATGGTGTTTTTTAAGAATTTATTTTTTATTGTTTGAGAATATAATGGAATCTAGATAAACTAAACCAAAATGAAATCTGTTTGCTGATATTGATATATCTGTTTGCGGATAAAGAACAAATTGTTTGCAGTTACACTAAAGAGATGAAATGATAGGCAAGGAAAGCAGACATAATTTTTTTTATTATACTGCTATTATTTTTTGCATATATAGAAGAATTTGTTTCAGGATCAGAATTTTTTAATTTTTTTCCAGTTTAAAACGACAAGCACTGTGTTTATCAGTTTTTATTTACGAAAATTCGGTCTAAATTAAAATCTCAAAAGACCAGGCTTAGATTGCGGATATTAATATTTTGTTTTGCGAGAGAATCTGGGCCGCGCGCGTAATTAAAAATTATAAATTCCATTTTTGCCCCTGAGAAGATGCGCGTGGCTCAGAATTGGTTCCAATTCGCGCGCTTAGCTCTGAGCCGTACATCGCGCGCGCTGCTGATAGATCGACGGTCCTGATACAGTTCGCAGGTTCGCATATTACAGGTGGTTCGCACCTAATAGCGTCCCTATATATATATATATATAGGATTGGTATCAGGTACAAACCCCCCTTATTGTGCAAACTACAAACCCAGGAGAGCCACAGGATCCCCCCAAAGTGATGTCAGCAGAGCGCACCAGATGTTGACACGTGGACAATATATATATAAAACACCGCACCTTATTGTGCAAACTACGAACTCACCAGGCGCTGACACGTGGCGCGCAGAGTGCTAATAGTTTGGGCGCACAGTGCTAATAGTCCGAAACTATTAGCACCGTGATGCGCAAACTATCAGCACTAAACGTGCCACGTGTCAGCACCTGGTGAGTTCGTAGTTTGCACAATAAGGGTGGTTTTTACTGGATAGCTACCATATATATATAGGGTTGGTATCAGGTACAAACCCCCCTTATTGTGCAAACTACGAACCCACGAGAGCCACAGGATCCCCCCAAAGTGATGTCAACAGAGCGCACCAGATGCTGACACGTGGACAATAAATATATAAAACACCGCACCTTATTGTGCAAACTACGAACTCACCAGGTGCTGACACGTGGCGCGCATAGTGCTGATAGTTTGCGCAACACAGTGCTAATAGGCGCAAACTATTAACATTGTGCTGCGCAAACTATCAACACTGTGTGCGCCACATGTCAGCACCTGGTGAGTTCGTAGTTTGCACAATAAGGGTGGTTTTTACTGGATAGCTACCATATATATATATATATATATATATATATATATATAATCATATTTTATTTCCAAAAATCAAATTCTATTTAAAAAAATATTTTAAAGACTATTTTTTTATTTTAAAAAATATATAAATATCATAATTACTTTTATATATATATAAATATCATATTTTTAAAATAAAAATAAGTTTTATTATAAAAATAAGAAGTTATTTTTTATTTGTTGAATTAAATTATATAAATAATAAACACATGCGAAAAAGCTCTCTAAAAAGCCTTATCTCCAAAAACCGTCGCGTTCCTCGTTCACGGCCTCGCCAGTGACGTGCTCGGCTGTGGCTGGGATCGTTGCCGGCGAGGAGCTCTTCTAACTTTCTTCCCCCCTTTTTTCTCCTCCTACCTTGCTTCTAGGAGAGGTTTGCTCTCCGACAGTTGGAAGTCTCGGCAGTTCGCCTCGCTCGTCAGAGTCGGGGTTTCGTGGAGTCACCGGAGCAGATTCGTTGTACGTCTCGTTGGAGCTTGGTGTAGGTGGGACGTCAAGTCGCTTCCTCTCCGGAAACTCCTCTTCCTTCTCGGACTGAAGCTGGTCGGGATGGGAGAGCTCGACTGGTTTTGGGCGGCGGCTGCTGGCTCGGGTAAGGTGTTGCGGGTTCGGGTCGGGCGGGTAGGGTTTGGGCCTTGTCTGGGTCTTGGTCTGGGTTCGGGCCTGTTCCGGGTCTTGACCTGGGCCCGTCCGGGTCTGGTCCAGATTTGTTCTTGATTCGGGTCCAGGTCCGTCCCGGTTCATATCCGAGCCCAGTTCGGCATCTTCCCCGACTCCTTTGACTTGGCTTGGTCTGGTGGTGTTCTGGAGCTTGATCGGGTCTTTTGTTGGTGGTGTTGGCCCCAGGACGGAGGCTCTCGGTTCCAGTGTTAGGATTCTTTCCCTCGACGACTAGCTGACTCCGTTCGGTTGAGGTGTATTTGTTTTCATATCTTTAGTTGTAGTGTTGTTTACCTTGCCTTTTCCTGGTTTTGTTTCTGCTTGGTATTCATTGGTTTCCTTCCATTTTGATGGTGATGGTAAGGGCTTGCCGGTTCTTTAGGTGTTGACCGTCGGTGAGTAGTTTAGGGCAATTGTGCTTGATGTCTGAATACATTCAGTTTCAATTTAGGGATAGGGTGTTCTAGCAGGTTTTGTCCTCTAGATTTGTCTCTGTCGTGTACCGGTGCAGGCCGTCGACTTGTTAGTGACTGTCAATCTCTCTTTGTGAGATGTTGATGATCCTAATGAGACAAGGTTTTTTACAACCTCATGCTTAGATTTGGGTTGCTTTTAGTTTGCTTGGTTTGTTAGCCCTTTGTTGGGTATGTTGCCTTTGTTGGCCGGTTGTCCCTTGTTGGTTTTTGCTCTTAGTAGTCGTTTTGGTTTGGAGAAAAGGCTCTTGCTTTAAGGGTCGTTTTCTTTGCTTCGTCTCTATGTGCTTATAGAACGAATTCTTAATAAATCTTTCGCTTATCAAAAAAAAAGTTATATAAATAAAATCAATTTTTTATAAAATATTTTTTGAAATATAATATTGTAAAATATTTTTTAAATAAAATTCAATTTTTTATTCAAAAAAATCAGAAATTGTTATTTATTTGTGCAATAAATTATATAAATGAAAATCAAATTATTAATTTTATAAAAAAATTGAAATGAAATCTTATTTTTATATATTTTTAATAAGAAATCATATTTTATATATCTTTAATAAAAAAATCTTTTTTTGTGTGGTAAATTTTGAAATTTTGACGATAAATGAAGGGTAATTTTAACATTTCACGATATTCATGATTTGAGAAACCAATGACATAGTTTTGAAATTTTAATTGCTAGTGAAGGGTATTTTGAACTTTTTATATTTTTAGATGAAAAGTTAATTGAAAAATAACTGCATGTACTAAATTGAAAAGTTTCAGAATAGTGAAAACGAAAAAAATGTATAGAGTATTTTACTGAAAATAAAAGTTTCGTATAATATTAAAATAAAATTATCCATTCTAAATATATCATAGTCCATTCTTAAAAACAATGTTTTGATTATTTTTTTTTACTGAAATGTGCGAACTTTTATTAATTATTAGAAGTAACGATATGTTGTAGTGCGTTAGGGAGAGCCCTTGACCACTGAAGAACAGGCATAGAACGCGCTTTCCTGGCTAGCTAGTGGGCAGCTTTGTTCGCAGTTCTTTTTACAAACTAGAGGGTTATTCCCTCGTTTTGAGAAAGCATGTCATGAATATCTCTAATGATGGTCCCTACCAGTGAGGCTGGAGAGTCCCCTGATTTGATCATGTTTAGAAAGACCTGGGCTTCTGACCTGAGGACAATCGGTCCCATTCCCACCGTGTCAGTATTGCGAAGTACTATACCAATCGCGCAAGATTCAACCATGATCGGAGACCAGCACCCCAAGAGGAGCCCACTCGCTGCAAGGTTGACGACCCCTCCTAACGTTCAGGCAATGACGCCCCAGGCCAATTGATTTGTATCTTGAAAGACAACTTCATTCACATTGATAACCATTGTTCCCATAGGTGGATGTACCCACCAGGACAGCCAAGAAGGAGGTGGCATGTGAGGTGTATCCAGGTTGGAATAGGCTTTCCGCAAAGCCTTAAGGTGAGGGCCGCCAAGATCACCCCCAATGCAGTAGGCGTGGAGCTCCCCCATTTTAGAGCATTCTGTGCTTTCCAAACTTTCTAGTTGATGGTGAGAACTTCTGGCGCCCGATTCCTCACTACAGTTGCATCAATAGCCTCGCACCATTCCACGAAGCCCACGGTAGGGTCGTAGGGATGGATCTCACCAAATTGAATCCAACAGGTTTTCGCAAAACCACAGCCCAGGAACAAGTGATCAATCGTCTCTGTAGCACGACCATAGATGTTGCATGTAGGGGTAATCGGTACATATCTCTGGTTCAGGTTGGTGGACAATTGAAGAGTATCCGTAAGGCATATCCAAAGAAAGACCCGGAGGTGCGGTGGGACAGGTATACTCCATATAGACACCCAAGATTCTGCAGTTGTATTTTGGCGAGCAAGGTGACAAATGTTCGCGAGGAACAAATATCCCGCCTTCGTTGAAAAGAGTCATGTACGGTCAATTGCCCAATACCAGACATCCTTATCCCTATTAACAGATAGGGGCACCTGGATAATTTGGTCCATATCTTCCTCATCAAAAAGGCGAGAAATGAGTGGCACATCCTACCAGCGTGATCCAGGGACCATCAAACCAACTACCGGGGCACCCTCCAAAGTAGCACATGTAGATATAATTTATGGGTCCGGGCCTATTAGTCATGGCGTACCCCTGATAATCGTATCCCATCCATCCCCAATCGCTATCCTCAATCTATTCCTAAATAGTTCTTGCGTGGATAATATGTTCGCCCATGTGAAACTTGGGTTAGCCCCAATATGTGCCTGAAGAATACTAGAAGAAGGGAAGTACCTGGCCTTCAGAACTCGAGCCACCAAAGATAGAGGGTGGTAAATGAGTCCTCATGCCTGCTTCTTGATGAGGGATGTGTTAACATCACGTAGATGTCGAAAAGCCATACCTCTCGCGTCCTTTGGCATGCATAACTTATCCCAGTTTTGCCAAATGATCGGCCAAGCTGACTCCCCCCCCCCCCCCCCCTACCCCCACCAAATTCGAGCTAATGATATGTGAATTTGTGACACGATTTTCTAAGGTACCCGGAACACCGACATCACGTAGACCAAGAGATACGGGAGTATCGATCAGATCATGACTTCCCTGCCTGTTAGAGGTAAGAGCTTGTCATCCCATGATCTGATTTGCTTGATAATACGATCACCCAAATAGGCCATGGATGCATTTCTATTCCAGCCAATCATGTTGGAAACCCCCAGGTACATGGACGTGGCTGATGTCCTAACTATAGACAATACGGTATCACTCTTGTCATACCGAGAGCGGTGTGTTAATGATGAAGAATATGAAAGACTTATGTAGGTTTAGAACCTTCCCTGATAGTTGACCGAAGAGTCCTAGAATATCCCTAACATACCCTGTATCACTTGGAGTATCTCTATATAATATATAACAATCATCGGCAAAGAACATATGCGAAATTTCAGGTGTGCCCCTAGAAATCTTAACCCCTCGGATGTGGCCGACCTGTTGCGCCTGTTTTAGAAGAAACGAAAGTCCCTCCATGTAGAGGAGAAAGGGGTACGGGGACAATGGGTTCCCCTGACGGAGCCCCCGGGATGGAGTGAGCCTAGGTGTTTCCCGCCTTCTCGGGGATATCGAGTATTAAACCGTCTTCATGCAACACGCCATCAATTCGATCCACTCAATCACGAACCCAAGCCTATTCATAATTCTCAGCGTATAATCCCACTTCACCTGATTGTATGCTTTACTCATGTCCAGCTTAAGGGTCATATAACCCAAATCCCCTTGTTATTTCTTGTGAAGAAAATGAATAACCTCAAATGTTATGATGACATTGTCCTTAATACACCGACCCGATATAAATGCTCCCTCTGTCTCATATATGACATTCATAAGGAGGGGACATAGTTTATTGGCCATGACCTTAGACAAGATATGGAAAACAAAGTTGCATAGAGCAATAGGGTGTTGGTCGTTAACCACATCAGGATCTGGTTTCTTGGTAATGAGGGCGATGGACGTACTATTCAATACCGGATCAAACGCCCTAGTCGCGAGAACGCCTTGGATAAAGAGGATCACCTTATCAGACACCAACAACAAATAATGTTGGTAGAATCGTGGGTTGAGGCCGTTCGGACCCAGGGACTTATCTGGTCCCATTTGGAAAACTACAGTTCTTACTTCTGAGGCCGTCCCTGATGTTAGGATGTTCTGGTTGTGGGCGGCCATAATCCGCCTGGGAATATGTATAGGAAATCCCTATAGGTTCGAATTGCTAGTAGAGAAAAGATGACCAATGTAATCCATTATCAGTTCGCGCATTTTTGTATCCCACGTGACCAGCTCACCCACTGCGTCCTTGAGGGTGACTACATTAACCCAACGTCTATAGGAGCATGCTTCCTGGAAGAATTTGGTGTTCCGGTCCCCCTCCATCAACCAATGTTGTTTTCCCTCTAACGCTAGAATGCCTCTTGAGCACATAACACTCGTTCATACTAAATCTGTATAGCTTCCCTCCTGAGCACCCTGACATGGTTTGTTCTCCCATTCAGCTCAACGATGTGACGCTGGCACCACGTGATATGGTTCACATTTTTCCTAAAATGGTTCCGACCTCAATCGTCCAAAGAACAACCCACCTGCATATCACACCAGCAATAAAGGTCAAAGGCATTTTATCCCAACTACCTTTCACCACTTGGCCACATCCTGGGTCCCGTACCCACTAAGATTGGAAACGAAATTTAGGGGGGCGATGAGCTACCTTCTGTGCAAGGGAGAGGAGGATCGGCCAATGATCCGAGGTCGTGGTCCCTATGTTACAGGAATCCAAATCCGGTAGAGTATTAGTAAGGACCAGAGATTAACACCCTATCCAGGCGGGACGGAATGTGCCGATTATGGGTCCTACCCCAAAATCATGTATATTGGTACCCCGTCATTAGAACGTCAACAAGGTCCAATTCATCAACAACCAAACAAAAATCCTTAACAAGACCATGGGGATAGGTATCGCCTCCTATTATTCCCTCCTGATCCAACATTTCATTGAAATCACTTATAACAATCCAATCGGGGAGGGGCGGTAGGTGGAACTGACATAGCAAATCCCAAGTTCGATGGCGATTCTCCCACCGGGCCTCCCTGTAAATACCGGTCTACCGCATATCATCATGCCTCGGAGCCGAGAACTCAACATCAATATAGTGGGTGCCCGATGTCCGGAATACCACATCGACCCAGCAACCCAAAATAGAGCTAGACCCCTCTGTGTATCCGATGTCGGGACATAAATATGGCCATGAAAACTTAGTGAGTGGGATAACAGGAAGCTATTCTGTGCCGAGAGAAGGGTCTCGGACAAGAAAATGATGTGTGGACGCCTTTCACGAAAGAGATAACACATGTGCTGCTTATGCGGTCGGGAACCCATACCCTGGCAATTCCACGCCATGATTCGTATATCGAGCTTCTTTAGAGGGAGAGGAGGATTGGGAAAAAGCCCCTAGCCTGGATCCACCCAACGATGGCACTGAGACAGAGAGATTGGGGAAGAGGTCACCGTAATCCGTGCATGATTGGTCGGAGAAGACATAGATGACAGAGAGTGCAAAACCACGTCGTTTTGGCAAATTGATGGATCACCGCCCAAAGGTGGGTCCGACGACGCCACCACACCGTCTCGATGTACGCGATCATTTCGGAGGGATTGGGGGTAACGCCATTGCGACGAAATAGAGGAACCGGAACGTCGCCTGGAAGATTCCGACCAAACTTACTGAGACGAAGGGGCATGAAGCGACGCTGAAACCATAATAGAACTCATTATTTACCCTTTCGAATAGTCCTTATATAATGTTGTTAGTTAATTTATGTTTGAATTAAATTGATGTACATTTTTTTTTATCAACAATAGTATTAAGAGGTCTTGGTTATGAAAAACCAGCCCAAGGGTGCAAGCCCTCAGCAGAACAAGTACAAGAAGGTACAATTCATAGCGAAGATGTCAACTTTGTTATCTCGATAAATAGACCGTCCGGAGATATTTTATGCAACAAATATAAGTACATACATGTAGGGGGAATAGGATATGAGTTCTGTTCAAGTAATTCACAAATTGCCAACTAATAGATTATTAGTTTCATAGTAATGTTGCATTAAGAGAGTAAGATTTCCATAACCTCCAAATCACCACCAAATAATGTCAATATAGTAAATATCAAATTTAAGACACCAAATTAGAGTTACTTTGGCTAGCTTTAGTAATCAATTAATTAAAATAACACTATATATAATAAGTATATGTCTTGACAAAGTCGAACGTCATCTGGTTTTCCTGAAGCCTAGGCATGGACAAGATGAAGAAGACAAGCAATGGGCGGCAGAAGATCCCAATAGCCAAAATACCGAAGAAGAACCATCTCCAGGTCACCTTCTCAAAGCGCCGCGCCGGACTCTTCAAGAAGGCCAGCGAGCTCTGCACTTTGTGCGGTGTACAAATTGCACTCGTCGTCTTCTCGCCTGCCAACAAGCCTTTCTCTTTCGGCCATCCCCAAGTCGGCACTCTCATTGACCGCTTTCTTGCCCGAGTATGAATACATTTCTCGTATATATATATATATATATATATATATATATAAGAACACTTTCCGTTGTAAATAAAACTTATATGATCAATTATGTATTTATCATGTGATAGGTTAAATCGAATAAGATTAACTTACACCAAATTATGTCCTTATACGGGTGTAACGAATTTCTCCGTCACATAGTATCCATATGAATCTCATATACAACAAATATAAAACAAACGAGGATATAATTAAAGGTCGTGTTATTAAGGTTGTCCGAAAACTTTATCCAGTTTGGTTTGGTTTGTATAGCAGAAATTCAGTCTTATATGTTTGATGTATCCGTTTATAAATATTCCAAGTTCTAGTAGTTAAGTTTGATCCAATATAATTTTTTTTTAAATAGTATCTAATTATAGTATAGTACTTGTATTTACCAAATATTACATATTTGTTCCAGAACACTAATGCCACGGCGGAGTCCGGGCAGCGGGGCCAGGTAATGGAGGCTAACCGGAACGCCAACGCGCGGGAGCTGAATATGCAGCTGAGCCAAGTGCTGAACCAGGTGGAGGCGGAGAAGAAGAGGGGAGAGGCTCTGGAGCAATTGAGGAAGGCTAGCCGGAGCCGGTGTTGGTGGGAAGCTCCGGTGGAGGAGCTAGGGTTGGTGGAACTCGAGCAGCTGAGGACTGCAATGGAGGAGCTAAGGATGAATGTGGGAGTGCAAGCGAAGAAGCTGCTTTTGGTGGAGTCTAGTAATGCCGGTGGGAAGCAGTTTCAGTTTATGGGACAGAGTCATTACAACATGTTTGAGACCAAGCCTAGTACTATTCTTGGTGCCAACAATGTTGTTGGAGGGTCTAGTTTGGGTTTTGGTTATGGACATGGGTTCTTTTGATGGTAGGTTTACAAACTAAGCTAGTATCTCACTAGTTATTACTATCCATTTTAGGTTTGGGTTTTCTTTTTCGGTCGTGGAAATAATGGAGACTTGACAAATAAGATTATTGCTCATATGGAAAGGTTCTAATCCATTTTGATCACATATAACATAGTTCATACTAGATTGGGCCAGCCCACAAGGATTTGTGAGATGGGTTTTGGTAGGCCTGGCCCAATGGGATCCTCTATTATAAGGCAAAGCCATGATGAGAGGTATTGTGTAGACGAGTAACACGTGGTCATAATGATAAAAACAAGTAGAGCTAGAGCTGTGTAAATATCCGGCCGTCATAAAAAACCGACCGTCCACATCACTAGAATCATCGAAACTGGTGACACCGACGACGGTTACGGTTTAAAAAGTACCAACCCAGCGGCATTTTGGGCTGGGTACAGCTTTTCATCCTCCAAACCGGAAAAAACCAACCGACCGATCATTTGCATAATACTTTGATTTTTTAATGGGCTTCTCATCTGTCTCATCAGTTTTTATAAAACCATGCTTTTAATATAGGATTTTATAGTCCAACTCTTGCCCAATCACTATCAGTCGGCCCATACAATTTATATAACCCTAAATCGCCTTCTCACCCCTCCATAAATATGCATTACCCTAACACTAACACACGACACACATCCAGATCTAACTTAGTCGTTGTCTTCCCTTCCCTTAATCTCTTATTACTTTATTTTGTTTCAAGTTCTCTTTCTATTATTCTCTCTAGTTCATCTCTTATTGTATGTTAAAAAATTTGTATTTTGCATTTGGAAAATGATAAACATCAAATAATTAAAAAAATCAATTAAATAGCCTTATCAGTTTGTAAATGAGCAAATAAGTCAGAGTTAAACTTTAATTATCATATAAAGAAAGAGAAAAAACCCCAATGGGACAGGTAGACTAGGTAAAAACAGCAACCGACAGGTCTTGTAACCGGTTGGATTCTCAAATATTCGACGGTTACGGGGATGGTGACAGTTACGGCTCTTAGTAAGCCGATAGTCGCGGTCCAGTTACCGGATAAGGGTGAAAAGGCCGGTCACCGATCGATGCCCACCCCTAAATAGAGTGTTGGTGACGAAGTACTGTCCAGAAGATTATAAAGCCTTACAACTCTACTCTTATACACTTATCAAACTCTCTATACTTTTTGCTTACTATTGTAAGACCCGCTTCCGGTCGAACCGGTGACTCCGGAAGTCACTCGGGACCTTTCCGGAACTCAAACGGATTAGCCATTATCACAGTTGGCTTCAGGGGAGAAAACCCTTTCGTTTGAGTATAATATCGGATAAAGTCAATTTTGGTCAAAACGAGACTTTATATCGACTAAAGCTTCTTTTTTTAAAAGTGCTGGAAAGTAATTTGGAAAATTAAATGAGCTAGAGGGACACTTGTCCTCTTTTGGTTGAAGGAGAGAAAAAGGGATGGTCATTGTCCCTTTTACCCTCCCAAAAGCTACTACAAAGGAATCTAG
Source organism: Erodium maritimum (assembly GCA_963921825.1). Taxonomy (NCBI): domain Eukaryota; kingdom Viridiplantae; phylum Streptophyta; class Magnoliopsida; order Geraniales; family Geraniaceae; genus Erodium; species Erodium maritimum. The sequence goes on from OY997594.1 coordinate 23,748,039, forward strand.
CTCAAGGGCCTTTAGGTCTTTACTTCTTCTAGGTATTATATTGGATTGGAGAAGCTAAATCAAGTCATTTTCTTCTTGTTGTAGCCGAAACTTAGAGGGGAAGCAAGGAAGGAGAGCTCCCATGGAGGTTTGAAGGAAAATCAAAGAAGAAGGAGTCATTTGAGGTCTTCCTCCAACCATCCACCCTCAAAATCACTAGCACCCTCTTCATCTCATCACTCTAGAGGTAATGGAACTCTCTAATCCTCATTTCTCTTCATCTATTTTCTTGGGTTTTGGGTGAAAAGTGCTAGATGATGTTGGGTTTGAGTAGAGATGGTGAGAGATGGTGTTGATGATGAACCCTGTTGGATTTTGGTTGAGAAATCAATAGTGTTGGAGATTTTGAGGTGGGTTTGATTTGAAGAATCCTTGGAAACTTGTTTGTGTGTTGATTCCTACCATGGGTAGAGGAGTATTGAAGGATTTGGACTGTGTTGGGAGTTGTAAGGGGTAAATTTCTGGGTTTAAGAGTGGTTTTTCGGAGTTTTGGAGCTGGAGGTTGAAGAAGGGCGAAACTGCCCTGGTGCGCCACGGATCCGTGACGGATCCCGTGACGGGCGACGTCACGGCTCCGTGAGGGAGTCCGTGACGGCACTCGTCACAGCTCCGTGACGGTAACCGTGAGGGTTAGCGTCACGGATCCGTGACCAGATCCGTGACCCACCAGGGTGAGGGTTTCTTGAGGGTTTCTTGAGGGTTCTTGAGGGTTTTGGCATCTTGGTTTTGAGCTGAACTTTGGAAGGGTTTGGGGGTCTTTCTTACTGTCTAAGTGGAGTCTAATTAGCGTTTCTTTGTGTCCAAGACGTTGTGGATCGAGCTAGAGGAGCGGGGATCACGCAGGGAACCGAGGAAGGAGCAAAGTGGTGATCACCGGACGTCATCAAAGCGTTGAAGAGGAGGACCTTGAGGTAGGGAAAGCCTTAACCTCTCGTTTATGATGCCTAGTATGCATGCTAAGCTAATAAAACTGGAAAAGGTCCTAGACATGCATATAGGATGCGAATAACTAGCGTAATCGTCTTTCAATTTCTAATAACCGGAAGTGTCTAGTGGTGACCGATTAGGATGCCATTCACTAGTGTAATCCGCTTTCAATACTTGGGATATGATTGTCTGGTAGAGGAGCCTTGGCAAAGCCCTCGGATTAGTTGCGTGTTAGGATCATATGCTTGGCTGTTGATTGCTTGGTGGGTAGGCTAAGGAGTCTAATGAAACTAGTGGAGTTGCATGGGAAAATGCTCTCTTGAAGGTTTTATGATTAGTTGATTATACTCGTGCTTGCTCGTTGATTGTATTCGAATGATTACTTGTTTTGCTTAAATGGTTGCTTGGAGCATCGAGTATGACTGGTTGTACCGAGCGGCGCAATCAGGTGATCGATGCCCCGGTGGTCCGAAACTGGTAAGTGAACGGTAAGTTGGAATTGTGTGATTGGTGTGCTATGTCTGCGTGATTCGTGTACTGCTCGTTGTGGTGAATTGGTGATGAGTGAGCCAAGTGTGGCATTGAATTGGTGGTTGTTGAGCTTGTATTATTTCGTGTTTCGGTTGAGTACGTTATTCTATTATTAACTGCTTATTATTAAATTGTCCAAGTGTATGCTCTCCATGGGAGTAATACACTTGGTTCCCGAGGACATAAAATCCCTTGGAGACGTTTCTGAGAATCCCGATGATAAGCGCCCCGAAGGGTTGTTTCCGGTCGCCTCAATGTTATGCGTCTCCTCTGGATTTGAGGGAAAATCCGAGAGGACACGTTATGTGGATCGGAGGGTGGAGACTTCATGTACCACAGTATTGGTTGACTTCTCTATCACCTGTGTTTGTTAACATATTTGTGGTTGACTTTATCTGTGATCTGTTGATTTGAAGATCCACCTGGTTACGTGTTTTCCCTACTGAGCGTAAGCTCACCCCTGCGAGTTCTTTGTTGTGTCTACAGGTTTGATTGAGGAGTAGAGGCTTGGGAGCTTCTCGGTGTGGGTCCCGTAGAGACTTCATGTTTTTACCCTTTGGTTTAAGAACAGTTTTTGTAAGACTTATTATTACACCCCCTGAGGGTTATTTCTTGTTTGAACAACGTTTTGATGGATTCGAGCTATAGTATCAAAATTTTATGGTTTGAGGTACTTATTGGAGGTTTTCAAGGTTTAAATATTGTTTTATTGTTTATTCGTCTTCTATTACCCGTCATGCCTCGAATCCGGGCGATAACCGGATTTGGGGCGTGACAACTAATCTTTAATTAATCATAAGACACGATTTCATATGGGTAGAGAATTAGTACGGTAAGTAGGAGTATTTATTTTTTGATCAGCGAATGCAAATTTAAATTAAATCTCTTCAGAGGTAGAAAAGGAGTACATGAAATGGTCTATCTACATACCTGTGAATCGAGCGTTGGCATGTCAGGTTAGCCTCATGACAGTCCCAACGAGGGGAGTAACCTGTTACATGAAAGAGCGTTCATATACAAAGAACTTCAGCATCCCAACATGGGAGCAAACCAGACTTACAATGAAGGAGCGTTCCTATGAGAGGAACTTCAGAAACCCAACAAGGGCGCAAACTGAAGAAAGAAGGTCTAAAACCTACATTTTACAAACATTAAGCTGAAAAAAGGTCTTACACATAGATTTTACAACCATGAAGCGCAGTCGAGTGAAGAAGGTCTTGAACCCGGATTTTCCAACCATAAAGCCCGAAATAGTACTATTACACCATAATCCAATACTTGAGAAGAGCAAAGGAAAAGGAGAACAAGTACACCTCACATGATAGAGAGGAGGGAGCCGAAGAGCTTGAGTAGCATGAGCGACTAAACCAGAACCGCTACAATCACCAACCAAAAGGTCGAGAAATGAGTCTCACACCGGAACTAGAAAAAGGCACCGAAAACCTCGACAGGGATGCATCAAAGGTCATCTCGATTATGAACGGAGGAGCTCGAACTTTCAAACTTAGTCATCAGAAACCCAATTCCGGCCTACACCGAGAAAAGTCTCAAAGGGGGAGGACCGGTATTTCTACCAAAAACGAGCACAAACTTCCAAGTAGGCAATAACAAGACATCACTTATGTGGATCCTAGGCCAAATTCGAGCTGAGTGTTCCGAAACCGTAACCGCTAACCCCTCGTCGGCCAACACCAAGCGAGGACCCTAAAGGGAAGGCATGTAGTTATACTAAGCACGAACCAACCCGAACCTGGACAGATTTGACACCAAAGCCAACAGAGAAGGGCAACGCCACGACCGAGCATCCGACCAACACACTCCAACAAGCAGGCATCAAGAAATAAACACTCCCGAGGGTCGGAGGCTAGACTCGAACTGAGCGTTCCGATACCGAGACTGGTAACCCATCGCCAGCCAGCACCTAACGAAGACCCGAAAGGGAGGGCCTGTAGTAATACCGAGCACGAGCCGCGTGGATGGAATTGTACTTGCAGCCCTTGAGTCGGACCCAGATCTAACCTACCTGAACACCAGATCCGACACGACCCTTACACCGACCCACCAAGATCCCGACCTGGGTCCAACCTCACCCTATTCACCCGAGTTCCAGATGTCGACGAGCAGAAGAACTTGGCCTCGTTCCATACGGCCGGAAGCAAGATGGATTGGCTTGTCCTTGCAAGGTCGGCGAGCACTACTCCCCTTCGAATCCCGTCCACCAAGGCGAACGGACGGAAAGGGCTGCTCCGACGACCTAAGGCCGGGTGGAACTCGGAGAACAGTAACCAAATTGAGGCGAGCTAACGAGCAGAAGACGTCCCCGAGCATCATCACTGAGCAGCGAGCAAAATTCCCGAGCAAACACCATGAGCAACATCAAAGGATGAAGTAGATCTGAAAATAGAAAAGAAGGTCGAAAACGAAGCACTAAAATGGGGAAGGGAGAAGGAAAGAATAAGGGTAGGGGAAGGGTCTATCGAAGATATCCATGACAGAAGCCAACGGACATTGCCGGTAGAGATGAGATAGAAAAGGAGGGGCGGCGGCTTCTTTATTGTTAGGATTGAGAAACGAGAGAAAATGTGTCATCGACTTTTTGTAGGTAGGAGTATTAAACTCTATAAACTAATCAACATTGGACAAGCATAATCTTAAAATTCTTTTCAACAAGTAAAATACATTAACCTTAGTTTAACAGTAAGGATGTCACTCTTAAAGGCCACAAAACCGAAGTGGGAAAAAAATTCAACTTTGTTGGTTTCTTTTATGATTTGATTATCTAATATCTCAAAAACTCTCCACTTATAAAAAGGTACATTCTAGAAAGAACAATAAGATAAAAGTAGAGCAAGTTATGGTTTATCGTTGCAATGGGAAATTCAAATGAAGTAGGCAAAGCTGGCTACGACTGATTCTCAATTAAAGCATGTAAATTGTGGTTCATGTAAATTAAATTAACCATAAATTGAGGGGCACAATTGTTGAAAAGTGGGAGGCCGACAGGGCATGATGAGTGTACAGTTAGAGATAGGTTCTCTTTGGGTTTTAAACAAAAAAGAAACGTACATGCATAGGCTATAGGCTACAGGCAGGCAATGAAGAAGAAGACAAGCGAATAACCTTTATGTTTAAATACAAATTGAAATGACAGAGAGAAGAGATGTTGCTGGATTGCTGTCAACCACAACCAAACGGCCCACCACGACAAAACCTACGCATCCTTGGCGTATCCCAGCTCAGTCCGATAATCAATTGCTGTTCCTTGCTGATCCCGTCCCGTACTTCTCTCGTTGAGGTTGGAGATTTTCCGTTTCCTTTTCATTTTGAATAAAATATACATTTTTTTAGCGAAAAGAAGCTATTATATTATATTTTAATTATAACCCGAAGAAGAATAGTCTGATAGAGAATCATTTGGGGATGACTCAACACCTAATCTTTTAGCTATAATCAAAACATAGTCGGTTATATTTAAACAGTTAAACATCAATGTAAAAATAAAAATTGTAAAATGAAATTGATCTCGGGTCGACTTGAAGCCAACCAAAAGTGTTTGAAAGCAACTTGAACCTCCCAAGAGCTCACTAAAAGTCTAGGTAAAGCGCATAGTGTGAGCAATGTGCTCTGGAACTGGTTGAGGAGGATGATCAATCATAGTCAATCGTGGTGGGGGCGGGACGCTTCTACTACCCGACATCCCACTTCCATGTTGGTGCCTCATCGGCCTTAGGGTTAGCGAGGCTGCATAGCAGACCTCGCTTGATTGTGTGAGCCAATAAAAACACTTGGACTGAACTTCGTTCTTTCTCAGTGATAAGAATATGTTGTACAACTATGGTTAAGGTCGTGATGCGCATGTAGCTAGCCCGATTTAAAAGAGAGGCACCGTAGCATGTAGACGTGGATTGCCTTTGGAGACGTCCCAACTTTCGAATACAACGACGCGGAGACCTGGAGGCGTGGAAGAGAGATCCACCGCAAAAGGTATTCGCGAATCGCCTCTAGAGATGCCTCATCTTTTAAACACACAGCAAGGCTGAGACTCGGAGACATGGGGGAGAGAACCACTGCAGAAATTAACAACATATCACCTCTAAAGATGCCCCGTCCTTCGAGTACAACTACATTGAGACTTGGAGGCGTGGGGGAGAGAACCACCGTAGAAATTAACCACGGATCGCCTCTAAAAATGCTCTGTCCTTCGAGTACAACAACATTGAGACTTGGAGGTGCGAGGAAGAGGAGTATGACTTCTCCTAGGAGTCATGCCATGAAACACACGAACATCATGTGTGGTAACCTAGCTTTGCGCAATGGCGACGACGTCAACGATGGAGAGTAGAGCATACACCTATGGTTTGCTAGAAATGTTGTGTACGTAATCATAGTCTTTAACTCATTATTAGTTTTAAAAAAATGCACATTTTTTAAATCACACAATTCACAACCATAATTTTAATCGAAATGCATACAAACCTTGAAGGATGAGATGAAAGACATTAGACTTTGGTAAGGTTTGGAGGAGATGTATAAATTGTTATTAATATATATATTTTAGAACAAATAGTGTAAAGACGCCCCGGTTTTAAAGTTTGAGCATTTAAAATTGTTCGCTTGGAACGTCGAGGTTGAAAAACGGGTTGAAATTTGGAACATTTGCAAAAGAAAAACAAAAGAAAAACAAAAAAAAGAAAAAGGGAAGCATGCCAGACCAGGCCCGTCTCACTCAGACCAAGCCCACGCAGAGCTCAGGCCCAACTCGCTCAAGCCCACGCAGAGCTCAGGCCCAACTCGCTCAAGCCCACTCGGATGCCTCGCTACCCTCAAAACCCTACAATTGTTCACTCTTCGTCCTCATTAGGCGCACACATCCCGAGGTGAGCTTTCCCTCTTCTCTCGCCGCTTCCCCTCGAACCCAGCCGCCGTCGCTCGCCGGAGATCTCAGCACTGGTAAGCGACGCGCCGACTTCTTCGTCTTCCCCGACCATCTCCCTCATCTAAGACTCGCACTCGCGAGACCTCCCTTCGAGCAAACCCCTCGCGACGTACCCTACCCCACGCCGGAGAACAGACCAGATCCACCGTCCGAAGCTCTCCCTCTCGCTCACTATTGCGCCGCCGTGAAGCCCGTTCGAAGCTATCCCTCTCGCTCATTGTTGCGTCGCTGTGAAGCCCGTCCAAGCTCGATTGATTCTGAGAGGGCATGAGCCCTCGAAGGGAATTGGTTGCCGGAGAGTCCTCGCCGGAGCGGCGAGGGGAAATCGATTCCCGAGCACCGCCGCCTCCCTCATTTTTCCCTGACGACGCCACCGACAGCGGCGGAGCCTAAACCCTAGCCCCTCTTCGTCTCCAACTCAGGCCAGGCTAAGCTCGAGCCTTGGGCCAGGTTTGAGCCCGGGCCTTGGGCCAGATTTGAGCCAGGCGAGACTCGGGCCTTGGGGCCAGGACGGGCCTTTGGCCCATGATGGACCTCGGGCAAGGCCAAGGTTCCTGAACCGGGTCTGGACTCGGGTCCAGACTTGTGTCGGAGCCGGGTCTGGGTCGGGTCGGTTCTAGGTCAGGTCCGGGTCAGGGTCTGGACCGGGTCAGATTCGGGTCCGGGTTTCGGATCCGGATCGGAACCGGGTCGGGCAGAGTTAATTAATTAATTAATTTAAATAATTTAAAATTAAAGGAATTAAAGAGGAAAAATTCATCGGACTTAACTGATAAAATTAGAGGACTGATTCGGACTGTACCGGGACTGATTTTGATGTTTACCAGTTAAATTCAGACTTTTACTTCGCCCGAGAAGACCGGAGGTAGGCCCGGACGTCAGCAGCTAGGAGACGTAGCTGTTGGTTCTTCTTGAGGTAGGGAAAGTAGTGAATACCGGTCTAATTCCAGAAAGTTACTAGTATGCATGCTAGGTAATAATAAAACTGGAACGATCGTTTATATTATATAATAACCGGACGAGTCGTAGTAACATGTAGGATGTGATTCACTAGTTTAGCCGCTTCCATTATTCTGGGAAATTGTCGTGCTGGTAGAATGACCATGTCAAGCCTTAGGTTGTGTGCTGATTGAAATGTCTGATCGTGATTTAGATGCATGTTGTGTGACTTAGTGTCGATAAGATTAAGGGTCAAAGCATATTATATTCGGTGTAACATGTTGTTGTTGTTATGTGTGGGGAAGTATGCCATGAATGATTTGATGTGAATCTTGGTTGTGATATGGTCGGGTGGGTGATAGACCGACGTGTCGTGTAATTGTGGTAAGATTGTTAGGCTTGGTGAGCCGTGTTTGATCTATGGCATTACGATGCATGATATTATATTGATGTGTGTTCCAAGAGGAGTGGTATTCCGGTATAGTACCTACACCGAGGGGGTGTGCCAGTGTGGGGTAGTACCTAGGCCGATGACGTGGTCCCACGTATGCGCGGTCCCCCGGTGTGTTATTCTGGTACGATGCCTACATCGAGGGGTATGCCGTTGTAGGACATCTAGGCCGACGGTTGTGATTGGGCCTGCGGGTCGTATTGGGCCTACAGGTCGTGTTGGGCCTACGGGTCGTGTAGGGCCTACAGGTCATATTGGGCCTACGGGTTGTGTTTGGCACTAGGTGTCGTGTTCCTACCCCGATGATCTATGGTCCTTTGGGGACATTTCCGGGACTTCCGATGAGATGCGTTCCTAGGGAACGTTTCCGGTAGCCTCGACGCATGTGTCTGCTCTGGACCGAGGGGCAATCCGATATGATACATTGACTTTCCGGTATGCTATGATGGAGTCGGGCTATGTACAGCCGGCGGAGTTCGGGGACTGCAGTACAGGACATGTGCTGGTTGTTGTTCGTGTGATACGTTTGCTGTTTGGTTAATGTTTTATTGTGTGAAAGCGGTCGTTTGAGTGTGTTGTAAGTTTGGCTATGAACCCCGTTTGGGCAGTTAGTTGTGCTGTACTAGTATGCCCTAATTGGACGGTTACTCGTGGTGGTCAGCCGATGTTCATTACCTTAACTACTTTTTATACTAGGCGAAAGGTCACCCCTTACCTTGTGTGTTTCAGGTGTTGAGCGGGATTTGTACTAGCAGGACACAGCTGAGCTTAGGAGCTGGCGAGGGTCTTGTCTAGTAGGTATAGAGACATGCAGTTATTTTTGAACTAAACCTTATGTACTGGTTTTAAGAGCTGTTGATTCTTCCGTTTTGGTTTATTATTATATTTTGAGATTTACCTATTTGATTTTGTCCTTTTATTTATTTATTTTTAAATTCGCGTCTCGAGTCCGATCAAAACCGGATTTGGGGCATGACAATTTGGTATCAGATTCTGGTTTCATTTTGAAATGATTTTTCAAAACCTCGGACCGTACGTCAATTAGGTGGGTAGAGTTAGGTGGTTAAATTTGTAGTGCTTGGTGACACAATCCTATGTGTAGAGTCGAAACGACAAGAGTCTCGATTGTTAAAGTGTGTTGTTTAAGTTTTACCTTACTTGATTTGTACCTTATCCGCTGTTTGATGTACACCTTAGTGGTCCATGATGCCGACCGATTGAGATCGAGGTTGGGTAACGAGCAATGCTCCGGCTGTTTTTGACGTGTTGGTTGATTAATTGCTAAGTGGGTTGCCACCTTGGTCGACCGTTGCTTGATTGGTGAACTTGAAATGTGGATTTGGCCGGTTGGTAATCGAGTAATTACAGAGACCCGAGTGGTGTACTTATGATGTTTTACGTGGTGTGTACTTATGGTGTTGTGGTGTGCTTTATGTGCTGGACGCCGTGTGCAGTTTGTTTATTGAACGTCCCGCTTAAGCGGATGGTTAATTTAATTTCCTAACGGGTTATGCCCGATTTCCTGCATAAACTGAAGTGTATGTACCATCACGATTCAACTATAGGGGCAACTGTAGCTGGACGTTAATGGAGGGATGTCGAGTGGTTACAACGTAATTCGGGGACGCCTGAATCGGGTTGTAACGACGAGAGATCAACACGATTTTTATGTTAGAAAGAGGACATGTTAAGAAATCAAAACTGAGTGTATGTTGTACATTGTGGAGTTGTGGTGTGTTGTAAACGGTGGCCTGTGTGACTTGGGTGTGAATATGCTGCTGAATGTGAAATTGTGTGTAACCGCTGCTTGTATATATAATATGTGTGACGCACTAGTATGCGAACTTCTCTGTTGTTTGCTATTGTGTGACTACTATACTGAGTATAATACTATTACTAGTACTACTGTTGTGGGTCGTGTGTGGTGCTAGTTATTCTAGGCGCGTTGTTCTATCCGAGTTAAGAATCTGAACATGTGCGTTATCCGTGCAGAGGATTTACGACATGGAACGGACTTATGCTCTGCGAGGCACAAGGGGACGGCCCGCTGGAGGCCGAGGACGATCATTAATCGTTAGGTCGGTAGGGACAACTAGTGCCCAAAGTGCGCCCGCTGAGAGGCACGAGAGGGTTGAGGCAGCTCAGGTGGCAGCTCTGGAGGAGTTGACCCGCACTGTTCAGGGCTTGGGGGCCGCCTTGGCACAGAGAGAGACTACAGTTTCGCCACCGGAGGCTGTGTCTGCTACTACTGCAGCCGCGGCCATGAGGGCTAGTTAGGCCGATAGTCACACCTCTCAGCCGTTGCGAGACTTCCGCAGACTGGGCACACTAGTGTTTTCCGGGGAGCCAGACCCCGAGGCAGCCGAGAGATGGCTAGAGCAGATTACCCGCAACCTGGACATTTGAGGCCTGAGGCCATATGAGGCCCGTGACCCGAGGAGGCAGAGGACCTCGGGATCATTCCAGTCCCAGACACAGTTGAGAGGGACACGACAGGCCGGATCAGTGGCTTCCGTCGCACCTGCTCCGAAAGAGCGAGCATGTTTTCGGTGTGGGCAGCAGGGCCACACGGTTCGAGATTGTCTGAGGGACAGACCTAATGGGAGGCAGTGTGCTGGGCCACCACTATGTCATCAGTGCGGACTGCCTGAACACTTCGCGGCTAGGTGTCCTGATCTGCCCCGCGACCCCAGCAGTCGCAGACTGGGCAGTCACCTCAGTTTCAGCAGCGTCAGGCTCAGGCGTAGAGAGCTCCGCGTCAGATAGTGAGCGCGCCAGCACCGAGGCAGCGAGCAACGCAGCATGTGTCACTTCCACCACCCTCGAGAGGCGGACCCCCGGCACGGTAGGGTCGGTGTATGCTGTCGGTTATTCACGAGCGGAGAGACAGGATTCCGATCCTGAGATCGCTAATGGTTTCGAGCACGTTTTGGATTAGAGGACATCGCGGAACTTGGGACTAGCGAGAGTCCGGGAGTTGTTTTGTTTTGACATTAGAGACGTAGTTTCTGTTTTAAGACTTATATTTGACTCGTTTTGGTTTTATTACTGCTAGTTGTTGGAACAGCTTTTGAACGTTTACATCGTTTAAGTCGATAATCTGTTACTTCTTAGTTCGCGCCCCGAGTGCGGCCAAGTACGATTGTTGGGACGAATTCTAGAACTGTGTTCTTGAGCACGCTAATAAGAGTGTGGCGGTGCCGACTAGTGTCAGACGTAAGTGGGAGAGTTAAGAGGACCGATTTGTGAGGTATCAGGCGTTCTTCGATTGTCATCAGTGATTAGTACTCAAGCGGCGGAGGACCGCAGAAATACCAGTACGCAGCCAGAACGGCCAGAGGAGATGGCCGAGTGACGATGAGATCAGAGTAGCGCAGCGGAAACGTGGTGGGCCCATAACCCACAAGCATCGCATTCTTCTGTTCTTCCTTACAATTGAGGATTAACCGTTGACCCTTGTTGGCCCTGAGTTGTCCGAGTGACGGGACGTGGGCTTCTTTTGTTTTGTCGTGTGCGCGATACTTGGTTAAGTGAAGTGAGTAGTCGAGGAGAAGTGTCGGTGGGTTGGATCCGTTTTTAGTGCGATGTGAGAATAGTTCTGGTATGATACCGATGCCGACGGACGGTTCCGGTGTAGGATATCTCGACCAAACTACGTGTGTCGGTGCAACGTCTCTACCGACGGAGGTTTCCGGTATCGACTAACTGGTTTAAGTGTTTCCGTGTGCATGAGGGTTTTTGGACTGGGAGTTTTAATCGGACGTTCTCTGAGATAGGGTCAAATGGAGTGCGTTCGTTTTAAATTTCGAGGACGAAATTCCTATAAGGGGGGTAGACTGTAAAGACCTCCCCGGTTTTAAAGTTTGAGCATTTAAAATTGTTCGCTTGGAACGTCGAGGTTGAAAAGCGGGTCGAAATTTGGAACATTTGCAAAAGAAAAAGAAAAGAAAAACAAACAAAAAAAGGGAAAAGGGAAGCAGGCCAGACCAGGCTCGTCTCACTCAGACCAAGCCCACGCATAGCTTTGGCCCAACTCGCTCAAGCCCACTCGGATGCCTCGCTACCCTCAAAACCCTACAACTGTTCACTCTTCGTCCTCATTACGCGCACACATCCCGAGGCGAGATTTCCCTCTTCTCCCGCCGCTTCCCCTCGAACCCAACCGTCGTCGTCGTCGCTCGCCGGAGATCTCAGCACAGGTAAGCGACGCGCCGGCTTCTCCGTCTTCCCCGACCATCTCCCCCATCTGAGACTTGCACGCGCGAGACCTCCCTTCGAGCAAACCCCTCGCGACGAACCCTACCCCACACCGGAGAACAGACCAGATCCACTGTCCGAAGCTCTCCCTCTCGCTCACTGTTGTGTCGCCGTGAAGCCCGTCCGAAGCTCTCCCTCTCGCTCACTGTTGCGCCGCCGTGAAGCTCGTCCAAGATCGAGTGAGTCTGAGAGGGCATGAGCCCTCTTAGGGCATGAGCCCTCTTAGGGCACTAGTTGCCGAAGAGTCCTCGCCGGAGCGGCGGGGGGAAATCGATTCCCGAGCACCGCCGCCTCCCTCCTTTTTCCCTGACGGTGCCACCGACGGCGGCGGAGCCTAAACCCTAGCCCCTCTTCGTCTCCAACTTAGGCCAGGGCAAGCTCAGGCCTTGGGCCAGGTTTGAGCCCGGGCCTTGGGCCAGATCTAAGCCATGCGAGACTCAGGCCTTGGGCCCTGGATGGACCTCGGGCCAGGCCCAGGTTCCTGACCCGGGTCTGGACTCGGGTCCGGATTTGGGTCGGAGCCGGGACTGGGTCGGGTCTAGGTCCGGGTCGGTTCTGGGTCAGGTCCGGGTCAGGGTCTTGACCGGGTCGGATCCGAGTCGGATTCGGGTCCAAGTTTCGGATCCGGGTCGGAATTGGGTCGGGCAGAGTTAATTACTTAATTTAAATAGTTTAAAATTAAAGGATTTAAAGGATTTAAAGAGGAAAGATTCATCGGACTTAACTGATAAAATTGGACGACTCATTCGGACTGTACCGGGACTGATTTTGACGTTTACCTGTTAAATTCAGACTTTGACTTCGTCCGAGAAGACCGAAGGTAGGCCCGGACGTCAGCAGCTAGTAGACGTAGCTGTTGGGTCTTCTTGAGGTAGGGAAAGTAGCGAATATCGGTCTAATCACGGAAAGTTACTAGTATGCATGCTAGGTAATAATAAAACTGGAACGATCGTTTATATTATATAATAACCGGACGAGTCGTAGTAACATGTAGGATGTGATTCACTAGTTTAGCCGCTTTCATTATTCTGGGAAATTGTCGTGCTGGTAGAATGGTCATGTCAAGCTTTAGGTTGTGTGCTGATTGAAATGTCTGATCGTGATTGAGATGCATGTTGTGTGACTTAGTGTCGATAAGATTAAGGGTCAAAGCATATTATATTCGGTGTAACATGTTGTTGCTATGTGTGGGCAAGTATGCCATGACTGATTTGATGTGAATCTTGGTTGTGATATGGTCAGGTGGGTGATAGACCGACGTGTCGTGTAATTGTGGTAAGATTGTTGGGCTTTGTGAGCCGTGTTTGATCTGTGGCATTATGATGCATGATATTATCTTGATGCGTGTTCCAAGAGGAGTGGTATTCCGGTATAGTACCTACTCCGAGGGGGTATGCTGGTGTGGGGTAGTACCTAGGCCGACGATGTGGTCCCACGTATACGCGGTCCCCCGGTGTGTTATTCTGGTATGATGCCTACATCGAGGGGGGATTCCGTTGTAGGACATCTAGGCCGACGGTTGTGATTGGACCTGCGGGTCGTATTGGGCCTATGAGTCATTTTGGGCCTACGAGTCGTATTGGGCTTACGGGTCGTGTTGGGCCTACGGGTCGTATTGGGCATACGGGTTGTGTTTGGCACTAGGTGTCTTGTTCCTACCCCGATGATCTATGGTCCTTTGGGGACATTTCCGGGACTTCCGATTAGATGCGTTCCTAGGGAACGTTTCCGGTAGCCTCGACGCATGTGTCTCCTCTGGACCGAGGGGCAATCCGATATGATACATTGACTTTCCGGTATGCTATGATGGAGTCGGGCTGTGTACAGCCGGCGGAGTTCGGGGACTGCGGTACGGGACGTGTGCTGGTTGCTTTTGCGTGTGATACGTTTGCTGTTTGCTTAATGTTTTATTGTGTGAAAGCGGTCGTTTGAGTGTGTTCTAAGTTTGGCAATGAACCCCGTTTGGGCAGTTAGTTGTGTTGTACAAGTATGCACTAATTGGACGGTTACTCGTGGTGGTGAGCCGATGTTCATTACCTTAACTACTTTTTCTACTGGGCGAAAGGTCACCCCTTACCTTGTTGTGTTTCAGGTGTTGAGCGGGATTTATACTAGCAGGACACAGCTGAGCTTTGGGAGCTGGCGAGGGTCTAGTCTAGTAGGTCTAGAGACGTGCAGTTATTTTTGAACTAAACCTTATGTACTGGTTTTAAGAGCCGTTGGCTCTTCCGCTTTGGTTTATTATTATATTTTGAGATTTACCTATTTGATTTTGTCCTTTTATTTATTTATTTTAAATTCGCATCTCGAGTCCGGTCAAAATCGAATTTGAGGCGTGACAAATAGTGCGGGGCACATAGCGGGTTGTTGAGCGGGGGACCCCGCCCCCCAATCGAAATCCCCATTGACCGCCCCGTAACCCGTCCCGCTTAATAAAATCCCCGCTCCGAACGCGCCGCATACGGGGCAGAGAGCCGGCTGGGGAACCTTGAGAAGATCAAGCGAGGGCTGATAAGTCGCCTCGTCAGGAAGAATGATAGACAAATAAGGTTTAAAGGACCGTGCTTGGGAGGGGTCCCAGGTGAAAGCATATCCTCCCCTTGATACTGTTGAGATTAGGTTCGATCGTTCTCCTCACGACGAAAAGAGTCCCCCCATAAGATTAAACAATGTTTAGGCATCATCTTGAGTAGTTCTCGATATTATCGGATTTTAGTTTCTTTCATGTTCTTTAAAAGCCGTTTGTTATAATGACGATTTGTCATATAATTTGTTGAAAAAAAAACTTTTAGGGACCCATTCTCTGTACGGATTCTTTTCGATAATAATAAAATAGTTACTTTCATTTAAAGAAAAAAATCAGGCACTCGGTGTAAGTGGTGATTTTTGTTGGTCTGTGTTTTGAAAAAAGAGGTTATTTTTCTACGTTACTTCAATCTTTTTTTCCAAAACAAAGACTACAAATCTATTTTTTTTATCAGCAGTACAAATTTAAATTAAACCTCTTTTGAGAATAAAGAGGAATTACATGGATAGGATTACAACAACTAACAACAACACCCAAAGATGACCAAAATCAGGAACCACATCGCTTCACACAGGAAGCCACCACAAAACAATCATTTCATGCAGGAAGCCACCAATAAACAAGGTCTAAAATCTAAGTTTAACAACCATTAAGTGCTAAAAGTGAAAAGGACCTGAAGCATCCAGATTTTACCAACATGAAGCAAATAGAGAAAAAACTTCCAATAGACGTTGAAGCTCGAAAATAGTCATCCAAAACCCAATTCCGGACACCACCGTGAAAATCCCCTAAGGGGGAGGACCATATTTCTATCGAGAACGAACTCAGACCGCCTTGCAGGCAGCAACAAGTCAATATTCCATAAATCCAAGGCATGAACTCAAGCTGAGCGTTATGAAACCGTGATCAGTAACCCCTTGCCAGCAAACACCTAGCAAGGACCCAAGGGGGAAGGCCTTTAATAATACCGAGCACGATCCAACCTAAATCTGGACTAAACTAACACCAAATCCAACCGAAAAGCGCAACGCCACACCGAGAGCCAAACTAGCAACCCATCAAAATATGTACCCCCTATTAGGCTGTCATTGAAGCTCGCATTCAATCCTCCAAAAACAAATCTGGCCAACACCAAGAAAAGCCCCAAAGGGGGAGGACCGATATCTCTACCAAGAGCTAGTCCAGACTTCCTAGCTAGTTGAAGAAATCATCACTACCGGGGATCCAAGGATAGAACTCGAGCTGAGCGTTCTGATATTGAAACCGATAATCCCTCACCGGCCAACTCCAAGCGAGGAACCTAAAAGGAAGGCTTGTAATCATACCGAACACGAGCCAACCCGAACCCAGACAGATCTAACACTTAAGCCAGTAGAGGAGAGCGACGCAACACCAATAGCGGACAAAAAGGCCACCACATTCACCTAGACGAACAACTGGCGGCCACAGAAACCTTTCCTATCCACGAATCAAGCTGTTGTCACGTGCACCCACGCACCCCCACTTTCACCGGTGAGTCCCAAAAATTAGGACCCGAACACCCAGAAAGACTCCCAAAAAATTCGAGTCGCCGATCACCAATCAGCACCGATCGAATCGAACCACCAACAAAACAAACAACCAAACAAATAAAGGGGGAAACAACCTGAGTAGAGACACCACCGAGTCTCTGTCCAACCCGAAATGGAACAGGTAAAGGGTGACTATGAACACTCGCAACATCCAGCAGTTGTGAACGGAGATGAGGTCGAGAACACCAACAACATAGTCTTAGTAGTCTTTGTACCAAACGGATCCCGAGCACCACTGAAACAAACAGGACCACGACAATCTATGACCAGAGGGTCAAGAAGGCATCCTACTCTGTATTTGAGACGAGTCGTCAGTGACAAAGCAGGACCCGAGCACCACGAACACGGACAGACGAAACAAACCAGATCTACTACGATCAACAACCTGAAAGGAGAAGAAGCGCATCCCACTACAGATTAGGAACAAATCATCAAAGCAGACAGACGTAACCACTTTGGAGGAGACCGACCAGGCAAGCATGAGGCAAGGAAACGCGGGAGCCCGCTGTCGGAAACATGGGGCCCAACCGACACAGATCCAACCTAGTTCGTAGGCTAGACCCAGGTCCAACCCAGTCCTAGAACTGACCTAGGCCTAGATCTTACCCAGGCCAAGATCCGATCCAGGCCTAGATCCATCCAGGCCCAAACCCACAAAGACCCGATTCGAGAACTACTCAAGTCCAGATCCGATCCATAACCGGATCCAACTCTAGCTAAGCAACCCTAGATCTATATATGACGACGTTCGAACTTCTTACGAACGGCTTGCAAAAACTCCGACGAGGGGCTAAGATCTCCACCAAACTTGCCAGTAGAAAACCCCATAGAAGCAACGAGGAACACCGACCCACCACCAAAATCCAAGTCCTGTAGAACAACCGACGTGGAGATCGACGATAGAACCAATATCGAAGTTCTGCGAAAAGAGAAGTGGCCGACCGACGAACTCCAACAACGGACTGCGAGGCCGGAACAATAGAGACCAGGGTGCGCAAAGAGGGAACCAGGAACAAGTTCTGCTGGAGACCAAAAGGGGGCTTCGAACTGCAGACTAGAAACGACCTTCGTCAGATCTGCAACCACATGTGACAACCAAACCAAAGCCTCCGGCGATGGACTGACCATAGCCGGAAAACCTTCGAACTCCGAAGAACAGAGCTAACGACAAGGATTTAAACACCGGCGATGCAAGAACGAACGGAACTCGAGCAGTGATCGTGACTAGAACCCGAGCCCTCCGAAGAAACGACGTCGAACTCTAACGTTGCCACCAGATCAGGCGCACAAGCTCCCAAATCCACCTACAGACGAAGAAGGCTGGACCGGAATCTGCAACAGACGGGGAGAAGAAGGATGAGGAAAGGAAGGTCACCACGACGACGTTCAAGACCGGAGACCTCGACGTCGCTAGTGGGGAGAGGAGCAGCAAGGGAGTTTTACTGTTGAGTGGCGACTAGGTTGCCGTAACTCAAAATTCTAACCAAATCTATTACCTCAAGCATGAACTGAAGATGGATTGTGACATCGTCCCAGAATTTATCGTTGTGAATGCTTTCCTAGTAATTTATTTAGTCGGCAATTAATTTTTGACATTCTATTATTAACCTTACCTTACCTACCTGATACATGAAATTCCAGAGCTAAATCTGACCCACTGAAGTAAAAACAAATCATGTTCCTCTTAATTCATTCAAACGAGGTTTCATCTGATAGATATTCCTCATAACCTCACGTGTGAATCAGTTTTAAATAGCATATACATGTGAATCGAGTAACGAGAGAGGATCTCGTCTCGTGAGATAGAAAGATGAAAATGAGGAATCTTTGACCATGTCGACGCACACTCACAGAAACAGACACACTAATGGATAATCAACAAAACGACAGCGTGATGATGAGCTGTCATAACTTAAGACAATCAGAATCATTTTCTCTTCTCTTAGCTTTTGCCTGCAGGATGGTGTGAGGGTCCACCGCGGCGCCAATTGAGCCCACCCACATCTTAACCTAACTCTTATCTCAAATCCACCCACAAGCAGCTGTGTTACAGCCTGTCAATGTATGCGTCTATGCGTATGCTTCTCCTGCTTCCCTTGTTTGTCTACTATATTACACTCTCATCGTCTCTCGTCAACGCCAACCATATCCACTCAAAACCTTTCTCTATGGATCCGTGCCCTTTCGTGCGGGTTCTCGTCGGAAACTTGGCACTCAAGTTTCCGGTGGCCTCCAAGCTCTCCTCATCCCCTTGCTTCTGCAAAATCAAGATCGGGAACTCCCAGTCCCAACTCGCCTCCATCCCAGAAGCCAATTCTCAGCCCCTCGCCGCCTGCTTCAGCTTTAGCAAGGCGGAGGTTGAGAAGAAAGGCGCGTGCTCCAACTTGAAGATCTCGGTGTACGCGGGCCCCAGCGGGTCGAGCTGCGGCTTCGGCGGCGGGAAGCTGCTGGGGGTCTTCACGGTGCCGCTGGATCTGAGGGCGGCGGAGAACAAGGCGTCAGTGGTGCAGAACGGGTGGGTCCCGATTGGGGGTTCGGCGCAGTTGTTCTTGACGGTGAGGGCGGAGCCCAACCCGAGGTTCGTGTTCCAGTTCGACGGCGAGCCGGAGTGTAGTCCTCAGGTTTTTCAGATCCAGGGGAACGATAGGCAAGCGGTTTTCACCTGCAAGTTCAGTTGCAGGAACTCCGGCGATCGGAATTCGCGACAGAGGTGAGTCTCTATTTGATCCTTCCAATCAGTAACAATTGATCAATTATCGGTTTCTAATGATGCCTTTGTCGACAGATCATCAATGTCAGAAGCAAGCAGTTCAGGAAGCTGGTTTGGAAGTGACAAGGATATCTGTAGCAAGGAGAGGAAGGGATGGTCATTAACCATCCATGACTTATCGGGCTCTCCGGTGGCCGCGGCGTCGATGGTGACCCCATTCGTCCCGTCCCCTGGGTCTGACCGTGTAAGCAAGTCCAACCCAGGTGCTTGGCTGATCCTCCGCCCCGGTGACAATACTTGGAAGCCATGGGGCCGCCTCGAGGCCTGGCGTCAAGGAGATGGCCTCGGGTACCGCTTCGAGCTCCTCCCTGACGCCGCCACTTGCACCCCCACCACAGCCACTGTTGCCTCCTCTTCACTCAACATCAAGAAAGGCGGAAAGTTCACCTTCGACACCACCGCCACTGTGTCCCCGATGAGCAGTCCGCATAGCAGCTGTGATTTTGGTTCCAGGTCACGGTCCAACTCCAGTTCTGGGTCCGGGTCCGGGTCAGATTTCGGGTTGGGACTGGGGCTGTGGCCGAATCTTGTGCAGAGGGGGTTTGTGATGTCGTCGACGGTTGGAGGGGCGGGGAAGCCAGTGGTGGAGATGGGGGTGAAGCACGTGACGTGCACGGAGGACGCGGCTGCATTCGTTGCATTGGCTGCTGCTGTGGATCTGAGCATGGATGCTTGCAGGCTCTTCTCTCAGAGGCTAAGGAAAGAGCTCACTCACGACTTTACTCTCTAGGATTCTCTGTTTCTGCAGGTAGCCGACAGCAATTTTTTGGCTGGATTGCTTCATTGTTTTGTGTCCAATTTCCAAGTTGGAATTACAGTTTTGAGTTGTATTTTGCCAATTCTTTATTTGCTCTTCATCACTTGTATTTTTTTTGTATATATCATTTGATTGGTTCAATATTCTCCTATCTGAGCTGAGCTGGATGTAGAAGAATCCAATGTTACCCATATGAGACTGCAAAGATTAGTGTATCTATTTTAATAATATGAAACATTATATAACAACTATAACTTAATTAGATCAAACTCCAATCTATTCTTCTAGATTAAGTAAGGTAATTGACAATCTCTGATTCAACACCAACAAACTTATGAGGTCTTGCTAATTTCTTAATATGGATCAATTTTGAGCCCCAATCAAAGGGACAAATATTCCGACGGTCCGGTCAAAATCGGACACCGACCGGCAGTGCCCGTGCCATTTTTTAGGAAACCGAGGGTGCCGGTCCGGTGGCTATATTTGGCTCTCGATAACTGGCACTCTATATTGGAGCTTTTGATGAAACTTTGGGGCTTTATTTGGATTACTGCTGTCAACTTCTGCTGAAATCTAAGTAAAAACTTGAAAGATTCCTCCCCACTTCACTGCTTTGCAGAACAAATCATAAGACAGTACCCCCAACTCATTCTTTGATTTCCACTAAAACTGAAAGAAAAGGATACAAGCATAATACCAGAAGTGAGGTCAATACAGATTATGCAGGTTAAAGTAGTGATTACATCTGCTTGGTCTCTACAGGTTAAATTGTTGATAACATCAACTTGTCTACAAACACGCTGCAAAATTAAAACTATGTTCCATGAGCAGATGTTTCATACTAAGACAATATACTCATCTACTTGCTTGAGTATCACACCTAGGGAGAAATAAGAATTGAGACCTCATTGCATTTTGGCAACACCCACTAACAACTAAATCAAAACTCTCATTCTGCAGCTGCATCATCATTTCCACCATCTTCTGTTTCCGATTCAGGTAAAATGTCTACATCTATGGGATTCTCCTCATCCCGAGCAATGGATGAATCCATGGAGTTGTGTTGAACTGCATCAATATTCTCATCTGAGGAAGATAATGAGCCTTTATTGGTTTTATCTGATTCTCTGTTTGTAGCAGACTTATCACTTTGAGTTGGATCCATATGCTCTCTGGTTGAAGACCCAGAAGTACTATTCTCAGCTTTAACTGTTGTGTTGGAACTTAAAACATTTTCTAATAGAGGGATCTCCGTATGGTTTGAAGAATTTAAGAATTCAGCAGAGCCATCCAATTTTTCCATTCTAGACGGATGGGTAGAATTGGAATCAGACTGGTCACCACCAGAAGTTGTTGCATTGTGGTGCAAAGTGGTGCCTTCTCCGGTAGTTACGTCAACTGTTCCATTGTAAAGTTTGATCTCAGGCAATGATTCTGTTCCATTTTGCAGAAAAACTAGTTCTGTTGTGACCACATTTTCTCCTGTATAGTTGTTGCTTCTTTCTGTGCTTACTTGAGTTGAGTCATTGAGCTCAGTTGCCATGGTAGAGTTCGGGTGAAAACTTTCTTCGGGCTTGAATGAGCTGCTATTGTTAACCTCTTCCTTGTAAGCTGTCACATTCAGAGCATCGTTTTCAGCCATTTGACCTTCTCCCAACGCCACACTTGAATTCTTTTGGCCACCATCAATTTCTGAAACTTTCATTTCTGAATTTTCACTTGACATCACGGAACTAAGGTTTTTGGATCCAGTAGTTATAACATGGGTATCATGGGTCACCGCACTGGAAGCATCATCTCCCTTGTACTGTTCCTCTCGTGCCTCATGCCCATCTTCTTCATGGCCTTGAGTCTCAGATGAACCACCGTTTTCTACTTGACCTTCTTTCTCTTCACTTTCAGTCAATTCACTGTCCTTGTCATCGTCCACCCTCTCTTCATCCACAAAATCCTCAATTTGATCTGCCTTGTCTTGATCATGTTCATCAATCTCATCCCCATCTTCGGTCTGTGCATTCTTGCTCTCTTCTTCATCTTGCTCTTTCTCATCGTGCTTGCTTTCCTCTTCTTCTAGATCCTCTTCTTCAGTTTCATCCTCATGCCTTTCACTTTCTTTGGTGTCTATCTCATCATGAAGGTGTTGATCCACTCCCCCAGATTCTTCTTCGTCCTCTTCGACATGCTTCTCATTCAATTTCTCCAAGTCAGGATGCAGTTCTTTCCTCCCAAATTTCAACAAGTCATTACTGGTTAGTGTCTTGGATGAAATACTAACACCGTCCTCATCAAACTCCTTCTTCTTGTCATGGGAGTGCTTAACTTGGTATATCAACCAGAAGCAGACACCAACCAGCAGACATATCTGGAGGATGTGCTTCACTCTGATGCCTCTTGTCCTCGAGTTTCTACTTGATGACTGCCTAAACATGATTTGATCCCGACTGCTTTCTCCTATATGTATGTGTAACAACCAAACGTGAATAATAAGCAAACTAAATCAAGTTCCTAACCCCTTCAACAATTTTACTTGTAAAATCATAGAGTTCCTAAAATCCACACACACTTTCTTCAATATTCTTGGTAAACAAACACACCTAGTTTATGGTCTACATTCCGCCAAACTGAAACTTAACAAACCCATATTCCTTATACAACAACATCATATCTTATCAACCCCAAATGAAAGAACACTCAAAGTCAGCATTAAAGCAAAATTAGAAAATAAAAAATGAAGGTAAAGTGAATTGCTCCCTGACACAAACACACCTAAAATCAAAGCCGTGAACAAAACCCTAACCAAAGCACACACTGAAGCAAAACCAGCATCAGACACCCACTAAAATTTGTGCCGAAGATTTAGGCTATTGAGTGCCAAAACCCAAACCCATCTCTCAAAAACAGTGAATTTCAAACCCATCAAACCAAACACTTAAAGCGATGACCTTTGTTTATGCAATGCTCCCACATGAAACTGAGAAATTGATGAAATGTCAAACGGGTTAACACATGACAAGATCAACTGTTCATAGCCAAGAAAAAAAACATCGGACGATAAATTAGGAACTCATCATGAAGAAGAGACTGCCAACCTGGAAAAGAAGGAAGTGAGCACAGTGATATAGAAGCCCAGGGTCGAGAGGGAGGGGAGCTAGACGGTCAAAGCATTTGTGTACTAGTTAGTCTTAGAGCAAAGAAATAGACAAGAGCTCAAGATTTGGGGAATATGAATGTGATAATTAGAAAAAAGAGAAGTGTCATTGAGATAATTTATTTTTGAGAAAATTTTACTTCAAATATGCGATTTTAATATAATCACACCAAACGGTAAATTCTTTGAGGGTATATTAAGTTTTCAAGATTTTCAAGTTATTTAATGGAATTAGTTTAAGTTTGAAAATCATAAAACTTTTATAATATTTTCATCAAAAATCAAATTTTCAAATTTGTATCATTGATTATTAAAAATGTGAGATAAAAACCCGGCTTATTAAAAACCTAGCGGTATCTTCGAAGAGATGCGCTCTGCTAGGGTTTCAAGACCTCTAGCCTAGGCGGCGGCCTCTCCACGGGGACGGCGCCGACCCTCCCGGCCTTAGTCTGTGACTGCCTCTCCGTCAACATGGCGTCCATCCTCTTCATCCTCTCCTGCTCGTCCACTGCCCACAAGGATCGTCACTACCCAATTTTCACCCTCACCATCGTCCCCAATTCCCCCAATCTCACCCCACATCCCAACACCACGACCACGACACCGACATCGTCTGCTCCGTTCCTTGTGGATCTTCCCACAACATCCCCACGATCACCAACGCCGCTTGTCCAGATTCCCTATTCTGAGCAGCCCCACCTCCTCTGCTACCGTAATTGAAGCCGCCATCAGTGTATCCACCTCCTTGGCCTCCACCGAGACCTCCTTCTCGATCTCTATCCCGGGTCTAGGGCAATATGATCGAATGGTTTTGTTTTATTTTACCTGTTTTGTTCTTTTTTGTAAGGTTACTAATTAGTGAGCGAATATTCAGAGCTTCTACCCAATAATTCATGGACTTTTACCAGGAGGGATCCCTGAATCACATCTACTATCGCCACTTTCCTCTTGTTGAAACTGATGAAAGCAGGTTCGGTCGCACTCTACAGAGTATACAACGTTCAGACAATACTTTGAGCAACCATAGTCAGTTTCATCTTAGTTTAGTGTTAGCTTGCCTATATGGCGCCTCATCCAACACCGGTTTTCACGGCTCATCTGTCTCAGAGTTTTTTTTGGAAGAGACCTTCTAGGGCTCCATGTAGTGTAATGACTCTTTTTTATATTTAATAATATATATACACACCTTTTAGTAAAAAAAAATTAAAATATATAAGATAACAAAATGTCAATAATATTTTTCAAATTCTCAAAATTTACACAAAAATAACTTATTTTTTAATTAATTTTCATTAATTTTTTAAAAAATTAAAAAATATGAGATAACAAAATTTCAATAGTATTTTTCAAATTCTCAAAATTTACACAAAAATAAATTATTTTTATTAATTTTCGTTAATTTTTTAGTATTCACTAATTTTCTTTTTCTTTTTTAGTTTTCATTAATTATTTTTCTTATGTGTCATTATTTATTTTGTAAATAATGTTTATTAAATTTTGTATCATTCAATAATTCCTTAATATTTTCAATAATTTCTTAATTTTTGGATCCTAAAGTTTCTAATTTTCCCCTGCTTTGTTTTCTTCTGTCATTGATTTCAGAACCAAGGAGAATAAAGAATGAGAAGTTGAAATAGGAACCCGAAACAATAATTCTCTATTATGGTTGAGAGCTCTCAACCCTATACACCCTAAGTTGTCGTCTCGTCGTCCAAGATACAACCTCTATGCAAGATCTCCATCACCAAGAGACTGCTCGTGAGTCTCTTCCTTACAACCTTGTTGTTGTTCTCCTATGCGCCTCCACACCTCAACATTTTTGTATCAGAAGGATGGCGCCTACTCTACGACGATCTACGACTCCCTGCTACGGTGGTGATCGCCCTTTCCTTGTTAGCCTCTCACGCCAGAAGCGAACACAAGACAATAGCGGGATGGGTTTTCGTTGGCCCAAACAATCAAACGAATCAGGTGAGGTATTCTATGTAGCTTCGCCAGGTTCAAGACGCAACTGTGGGGAAACGAGGCGTTATGGAGGAGAAGCGTCCCGCTACCATCACGATCAGCTGCTACTAATCATCCTCCTTCAACCGTTGGTGAACCCCAACATCCACGCACCACTGAACACAAGGACCACGTTGGCATCAAATGTCATATCTCAACTGTCGAGTAATCTACTAGAAGCCAATACCAGAAGTCGACGACCCGTCTTGACTTACAGATCCAACATATTTTTTGATGATATTATGATCCATCAATCTGCATAGAATGATAAACTCCTAAAGCGTTTTAGCATGGATAAAGTGTATCTACTCAATGGCCCAATGGTCGTTCAGTCTTTTGGATCCGAAAAAAGTGTATTAATTCTAGGGAGCAAAATGCAGCAGAAAATAAAAACTTTCCCTTGAATAGCCTCTGGATATTATAATTTCGAGGAAACTGACAAACGAAATATTAAGGATTTTACCTATCGGATTTGAGTCTAGTTCGAGAAAGGGACCAAGAACATTTCTGTTGATTGACGATATTGAGACGTGTTCAAAAGGATCCATCCACTACCACTATACACACCAACAAGTATTCCCAAAATCGCTTGTGTGTCAGCACAAAAGTAAGAACTCTTTTTCTTCTTCTTCTTCTCTCTCTCTCTCTCTCAACCTTGAGAGCAATTCGTACTTCTCTCTAGACTTGCATGCTACTATTCCCTAACATGACCACACTATCTTATCTTTTGAAAATCCAACTCTTGGACTTCCAAACTTGACAAGTGGAGGCTTTTTAGGAGTAATGGACATGCAAAATACCCTATTTGAATTTTCGAAATTCAAGAGTCATTTTTGCATATAAATTGCCTGACATAATTTTTTTTTATTATATTTAGCAGTTGAAAACGAGTAATGAATAAATAAATATTATATCAAATATAATATTATTTTATTTACTTAATGGACTTGCAAAGTCCAATTCGATTTTGGGCTTGTTGTTGTGTGTGACTTTGTAGGCTCATACAACGTTTGGTAGTGGGACCGAAATTCTTGTTTCGTCCACATGCCATAATTGTCCTCTAGAAAGGCAATATGACTACCCAAACGTTTATGATGACCATCAATCCGACTTAACCTTTTACCTCTAATATCTTAATCCATTTGTCATTGATATCTAGATCAAAATAAGGCATAGGATCGTCATCCTTATTATATTTGATCGATGTTTCTTCATCTTAAGTAGACTATCATTGTGATAACTCATTATCAATTCGCATGGTCATGCCTTTCCGCAGTGTCACCTATCAAGGGCCCTAAATGATATCTCTCATATTTAAATGAGTGGCAAATCCCTTATCAGTCATCCATATTTCTCACATACACAATTATGTATCCGACAACAATCTTTATTGTTGCCCGGTTAAATACAACAGTAAAATGTGTCAAGACACACATCCATCTATGTAGAAACTCATGATGACTATAAGGTCAAAGGACTTATGCCATATTGCGATACTGAGAAATACTCACGACCGTTCCTATATAGCATTCTCACAGTGAGTCATCCTGTCACGCCCCAAATCCGGTATTGACCGGACCCGTGACGTGACTTAGTGAAATTAAATAAAACAATTTAAAAGTAACGAATATCTGATAAGGATAAAATAACATAAAACAACGAGAGTTTCAAACCCTGAGTCTTAAGCTCAGTCAATTACAATAACTCAAAAAGAGAGGTACGTCTCTACGAAATACAAATAAACCCCGGGCCTCCGCTAACTCCCAGCTCTGCGTAACCCTCTAGTCCAAAGTATAACTATCACCCGTAGAAAACACGGTAAGGGGTGAGCTTGACGCTCAGTAGGGAAGGCCTCGTAAACCACCTCAAACAGATTTACCAGAAAGCTATTCCACAAGTGTAAGTCACATCAAAACGGTTAAAACAACGATGCGACACTTAAGCCAATTTAAAGACAAAACCCCTTTTTAACCTGACGTTTACCAGTCCAACCATACTAACTTCAGCTCAACACTATCCAATCGACTAAGGCACACAACGAAGGGAGCAATCAAATTAAGGCACCCAATTACGTTTCTAAACTAACTTTTTAACGATTAAAAGGAGAAAGCGACAACGAGGACATATAATCGAACTTAAACAACCTTCACTTTACCCGACCACAAACCGTCCCGAGATTCCACAACCAAGGCCCCTTTACAACCGACTTATGGACAACCACAAATACGGCACTTTAACTTACACGGAAGCTACACACATGAATTCACCATTAAACAATCAAATCGAGTCATTCACGGTCACACGCAACTCATAAAAAAGAAACACCCATAGTCACAAACACCGCAACACTCATTTACTCCAAACATTATCGAAACACACAACTCGTAACCCATGCACGGTCTCGGGAGCAACCCGCTCGGCCCGGCGCAGCCGCACACAACTTTCCCCTAACACACAGTCAGGAGAGATGATCGACCTCATCGCGGAACCCATCTCTTCGCGCAACACATCGCGTAACACAGCGTTTTACCAACACATGGAAGGCAGGGAAATCGCCTCTTCGCGCAACACATCGCGAACACAGCGTTTTACCAACACATGGAAGGCAGGGAAATCGCCTCTTCGCGCAACACATCGCGGACACAGCGTTTTACCAACACATGGAAGGCAGGGAAATCGTCTCTTCGCGCAACACATCGCGGACACAGGGTTTTACCGAGTGCTAGTCGGAAGGTAGGGAAACCACCTTTCTCGGGTAACTACAGTACCACAATCACAATCACAATCACACTTACAGGTAACCACAGTATCACAACCACAATCCCAATCACACTCATACGTGGCACACTTGCCCAAAACATAGCAACACATGCTTCACCGAATATCACATATCAAGCTTCTCAATTTACCAACGTAGCAACACATGCACTTACCATCACTTACCGACATCTCACTCATCTTGGTAACCCCAGCGGCTTAACCGGTATTCAATCCCCAACATCCCCAATCCGTCATATCAAGTAACAGGAAATTAACCACTCAAGTCATCAACATGTACCGCTAGTTCAATTCTACTTGTTTTCATGTTCGTTACTTATTATCCGTTCAAACAACACATCATCAAACAAATACATTCAACAAACAGTCCTACAGGCGCGACATGGCCCGATTCTACCAGCACGACAATTTCCCAAAACAGAATCGTAAATGTTCACAGTTGAATACGTCTACGCTACTCATTCACATCCTATAGGCATACTAGTTCTTTAACCGGTTTTAGGTTTCCCTATATGCATTCTAGTACGTCAGAAATAAAGAAGGTTCGAGGAAATCCCTACCTCTTGAAGAACCAACAGCTGCGTCTCCTAGCTGCTGACGTCCTGGCCAACTCCGGTCGTCTCAGGCGAAGTCCACGTCTGGGTTTAGCTCCGGTCTTTCCGTGCTCGGGGTAAAAGCCTGGTTTTAACACAAAGGGACGGTCATCATCCCCGGTCCAGTCCGTAACGGTTCTCAATTCATTAATTAAGTCTAAACGATTGCCCAAAAGTTCGTTAAAAGTCCGATAGTCCTTGTTATTTATCTGATTTTAAACCAAAAATTTAATTAATTAAATTAAATAAACTGATCCGACCCGGCCCGACCTGAGTCTGACCCGGATCCGAGTCCGAACCCGGTCCAGGACCTTGACCCGGACCCGGACCCAACCCGAGTCCAGACCTGAACTCAGACCCGGCCCGAGCCCGAAGCCCAGACCAGATCCATCCCGAGGCCCAGACTCGAGTCTGAATCCAGGCCCAGACTCGTGTCCAGGCCCAAGCCTGTCTCGCTCTAGCCCAGGCCCAATGCCGTGTCAGGTCTGAAGGGGCAGGGTTTCAGGCTCCTCCGTCAGCGGCGAAGCCGTCAGGAACTCGAAGGGGAAATCGAGCTCTCGCCGGCGGGGCTCGAGTTCTGGAGCTTGGGTCTTCCGGCCAGGGGCAAAACTCGTCCCTATCGAGCTCGGCGTGGTGTTTTCAGGCAGGGTTTCGCCATAGAAGGTAGAGCGCGACTGGAGACGACACCCACCTACGCCGGTTCTCCGTCATGACTCGCTTCGCTTCTATTCGGGGAGGAGGATGATGGAGATGGGATTTTCTGGTGGTGGGACTGGCCGTGGGTGGAAGGAGATGAGGTGGCAGGGAGTTCGAGCTCCGGCGGCACTGGTGTGTCCAGATCTGGCACGCGAGCTCGAAGCGAAGGGCGGCGGCGTTTCCTCGTCAAATCAGCACGGACGAAAGGGGAAGAAGAGGATGGTGGTGGGTTCTGGTGCGAGGGTGGAGTCGTGGGTGGGGAAGGAAGGTCAGGCGAGGGTGAGGCGTGGCTCGGAACTCCGGTAACGTTGCTGGAAGGAGAAGACGAAGCGCGAGTTCAAGAGGATGGAGAAGGACGCCTCGGGAAGTGCGCGTGTAAATGAAGCTGAAGAGGCATGAAGCGAGAGTTAGGGTTCGAAACGCGTGGGTCGTGGGCCTGGGCTCCGTGATTGCGTGGGTTTGGGCCCAAACTGGTCTGGCCTGCTTTCCACATTTTTTTATTTCCTTTTGATTATTTTTTGAATTCGATTCCAAAAATAACCCGTTCACCAACTCGCGACGTTCCAACGAAAAATTTAAAGTGATAAGTTCCTCGGTCTTTACACATCCAATACCATTTTCTTAAATGAAATCTATGATTTGACTTCATATAAAATATGAATGATCAGTAAAACATTATCATCAGCCAACATTATACTAGTCATAGTACATTAGTAAGACCAGAGATCGAGTCTCCATCGGTTCAGAGCGAGTCGTAAATGGTCGAGAATCGTGACCCCAAGATTCTCGAGTCTCACACGATTCCGATTTCAAATTTTGAGTCTCTCTTTGTCGATAAAGGAGAGAATCGTGGAGCTAAAGATCGCGATATCGTCTCTTCTGGATTCGCAGGATCTCGTGAGGAAGACGATACTATTGGAAGGTTGGAGGCGTCTGGGCCGATTGTCACATGGCCAGGACTTAGGCCTGTTTTGAGCCCAAGTATTTCTGACTCAGTCACAGGTACAGAACAATCGGATGACGTACCTACTTCGCGCGTTATTTTTGCTGGGGTGGAGCCGGCTGGGCATGTGGTTGGGTCTGGCTTGAGCCCAATCCGGTTCAGTCTAGTGGATGTTATTGTAGGCAACTCAAATAATCCACCAATTTATGCTTTGGGTACCAAAGTCATCGGGCCTATGTCTTCCGCTCCTTTGGATCGTTTTCTGGGTGTTGACCGATCAGAGGGTCAGCCCCAATCAGTGGCTTTGAGTGAGCCATCCGGAAGTCAACAGTGTAGTCCGTGGAAGGAGGTTCTCCTTCAACCTCTGAAGATTAAAGGTCGTCATTCGAAGCAATATTCTAGAGCTTCAAATCGTCAGAGTCGACCTCCTAAATTCTTAGGGATTGCTATAATATTCAAACCAAACCAGCTCATTCTTTGAGTCGGGAGAGAGTAGTAAACCTTGTGGACATTGATAAACAGGTCTTACAGACTCAAGCTGCTCACCACAGATACCGCTCAAGCTGCCTACAAACACAAGTTGATCAGCTAGCACATGTAACTAAAGCTTTCGATGATCCGACCTTGACTTCGGAAGGTGAAGGGTGGGTTACTGATGGTTGATTTAGTTTCTCTTGGTTGTTTTTTCGGGGATTGTTCCAGCAGCTCCCTACGAGAGATATTTTGTAATGGTTTCTTTTGGTTAGATTCTTCTTGAATCTGACTTTTTTCTAAATAATTTTTTTCGAGCTTATCCAAAAAAAATACCAGAGATTATTAGAATAATTTTTTTTTTCTTTTAAGAGTTTTACTATCAAATCAAGTATTTGATGATCTTAGAAAGAGTCGATTTTTCATTTTACAAATGATAATAGTAGTGCAAATGTATTAATAAAATGATAATATCGTCTAAGATCAAGATTGGCATAGGGCACAAAACCAACCGAAAGATCCATATCTTCTCAAAGAATTAGATGTAAATATACTTGTTTGCGATCCGATTCGAATATGAAACATTACCGGACTTTTGTTACCGGTGTGGTCGACGTAGATACATAAACCGAGCATTCATGACAGTCCTTCCAAGTGTAGGCCAGCTAGCAAAAAGATGTGGGGAGTCTCAACGAGCCCCTCCGGCCATCCAAACGGAAGGGTATTTTCGCTTGGAATGGGAAGCCATGCCACTTCCGGCTCCACTCACAGTGACAAGAACCCTTACGGATACAAAATTTTCTCCTTTTGTTATAAGTTCCTAAGGGCGGTTGTAGCCTCATCAGTCCACCCAACCAACCACTTGGAAGATGTTACCCCCATTTGGGAACCACTTGAAGTTCAACCCCCAGTCCTGCCTAAAGTTCAGAGTAGCAAAAGTGCCCCACCGGAGGTGATGGGAAGGGAAATGGTACACGGGAAAGGATAAGTAGTACTCTCCCCAACCCCGCATACCATTCAACCTAAAGTTCTGCCTAACCTGGCGACATCTTTGTCCTCGACTGTATATGAGGATAAATTGTCTCAGGAAGGTGGTAGGCCGATGTCATAAGAGAAACCGCCTCAATCTCAGTCAGTACATCACATTCTCCAACATGAGATCTTAGGGGGGTTTAACCAGAAGAAGACACTCTCCTTGTCACGCCCCAAATCCGGTTCTTGCCCGGACTCGAGGCATGACTAGTAAAATATGAGTAAAGGAGATAACACTTTAAAACAAGTTCCGGAAAATTCCAATAAACAACTATAATCCCACAAAATGTAATTCAAAACATGAGTAACCCTCTAGGGGTGTAATAATAATCCTCCACAGTTTGGTTCAAAATATGAAATGACAAGTACGAAGTCTCTATCATGTACCCCCGCCGAGAAGCGCCCAAGCTTCTACTCCTCAATCAAGCCTGTAGACACCACAGTAAATCATAGGGGTGAGCTTACGCTCAGTAGGGAAAACGTATAACATAGTGAACCTTAAACTCAAAGAATCAACGGCAATGCCCACAAAGTCCATAATTCACCAACACAGTCCACGAGGTAATTCATAACATTACAAATAAACTCATTGGTAAGGTTAACATAAGGCTCTTAACAATCGAAGATAATAGATAAACCAAACAATGTCGTGGTACATGAGGTCACCACCCTCCGATCCACGTCTTGCGTGTCCTCTCGGATTTTCCCTCCAATCCAGAGGAGACGCATATCATTGAGACTATCGGAAACACCCTTCAGGGCACATATCGTCGGAAGTCTCAGAAACGTCTCCAAGGGATTTTAGATCATCGGGACCCAGGGCCATACTCCCATAGGAAGCGCACACGTGGGCAATTTAATGATAAGCAGTTAGTAATTGAATAACGCACTCAACCGAAATTACGAAGTAATACAAGCTCAACAACCACCAATCCAAGTCCACACACGGCTCAACCATCAGCAATCCAAATTCACACACGGTTCAACCATCACCAATTCACCACAACACTCAGTACACAAATCACGCAACCATAGCACACCAAATACACAATTCCAACTTACCGTTCACTTGCCAGTTTCGGACCACCGGGGCATCGATCACCTGATTGCACCGCTCGGCACAACCAGTCATACTCGATACCCCCAACAACCAATCAAGTAAATCAAGTAATCATTCGAATACAATCAACGAGCAAGTACGAGTATGATTAACGGAATCATAAAGCCTTCAAAAGAGCATTCAAGCATGCAATTCCACTAGTTTCATTAGACTCTTTAGCCTATCCACTAAGCAATCAACAACCAAGCATGTGATCCTATCACGCAACTAATCCGAGGTCTTTGCCAAGGCTCCTCTACCAGACAATCATATCCCAAGTATTGAAAGCGAATTACACTAGTGATTGGCATCCTAATCGGTCACCACTAGACTCTCCAGTTATTAGCAATTGAAAGACGATTAAGCTAGTTATTCGCATCCTATATGCATATCTAGGACCTTTTCCAATTTTATTAACCTCGCATGCATACTAAGCATCATAAACGAGAGGTTAAGGCTTTCCCTACCTCAAGGTCCTCCTCTTCAACGCTTTGGTGAAGTCCGGTGATCACCACTTCGCTCTTCCCTCGGGTCTCGGTGTGATCCTTGCTCCTCTAGCTCAATCCCCCAAAAACTTGGACACAAAGAAACACTAATTAGGGTCCACTTACACAGCAAGAAAGACTCCCAAAATCCTTCCAAAGTTCAGCTCAAAACCAAGATGTAGAACCGTCGAAAAACCCCCAAGAAACCCTTACCCTGGTGGGTCACGGACCCGGTCACGGATCCGTGATGGCAACCCTCACGGTCACCGTCACGGACTCCCTCACGGAGCCGTGACGTCGCCCATCACGGGATCCGTCACGGATCCGTGGCGCACCAGGGCAGTTTCGCCCTTCTTCAACCTCCAGCTCCAAAACTCCGAAAAAATCACCTTCAAACCCAGAAATTTCCCCTTTCCATCCCCCAAAACAGTCCAAATCCATCAATACTCCTCTACCCATGGTAGGAATCAATACACAAACAAGTTTTCCAATGATTCATCAAATCAAACCCACTTCAAAATCTCCAACAACTATTGATTTCTCAACAAAAACTTCACCAAGCTCTTCATCAACACCATCTCCCATCATTTCTACTCAAACCCAACATCATCTAGCAACTTTCACCCAAAACCCAAGAAAATAGATGAAGAGGAATGAGGATTAGAGAGTTCCATTACCTCTAGGATGTGGAGATGAAGAAGATGCTAGTGTTTTTGAGGGTGGAAGGCTAGAGGAAGACTCCAAAAGGCTCCTTCTTCTTTGATTTTCCTTCAAGCTTCCATGAGAGCTCTTCTTCCTTGCCTCTCCTCTAAATTTCGGCTACAACAATGCAAAATGAATTGATTTTGCTTCTCCAAACCAATATAATACCTAGATGTAGTAAATGACCAAAAGCCCTTGAGCTAGAAATCCATGTAGAAGCTTTTGGGAGGGTAGAAGGGACAATGACTATCCTTTTTCTCTCCTTCAACCACAAATAGACATGTGTCCACCTAGGTCATTTAAATTTCCAAAATAAAATCCAGCACTTTTAAAATTGAAGCTTTAGTCGATATAAAGTCTCGTTTTGACCAAAATTGACTTTATCCAATATTATACTCAAACGAAAGGGTTTTCTCGCCTGAAGCCAACCGTGATAATGGCTACTTCGTTTGGTTTCCGGAAAAGTCCCGAGTGACTTCCGGAGTCACCGGTTCGACCGGGAGCGGGTCTTACACTCCTCAACAGTGAGCAAACCAAAGAAGGAGACAAAGAAGAAACAACCTGTTAAGAGAGGCCCACGGAAGGCGAAATATGTGAAGGACCTTACCCGATAGAAAAGTAACCGAGCAGTCATAGTTGTGGATAGCTCCAAGAAGCGGTTTTTTGATCTAATAGATATCGATCTGATTGCTAAGGATGGTCATCACACTTTCTCTTCACGGTTTTTGACGAAGGCTGGTAAGTAGTCTCGTCCAAAATTATGATAGGTGCTTGATTGGTTGGGAGATTTATCATGTGTACCTCCCAACCTTCTCTTGGCCCTATTTGAGAGGGTCATGTTCCTTAAGGCGATATTTCTGGTACCCCGTGATCCAAGACAACCACCATTTTGTGTATTTAGCTCCTTGGTATCACGTTATTGTGCATATCTTCAGTTACCGAATCTCTTCTACCTTGTTGTGTTGAAATCTTTTTATTTTCAGTCAAGTGTACCGAATTACTTGATTTGTTTCAAATAGGAGGTACCGACATATATCTCAGCTTGTATCGGGTTTATCCTTTGACTATGATATTGTTTCTGTTTTGGGAAACGATTGAATGAAAGCATAACATTTCTCAAAACAAAATCTCTAAAAAGAAAATAAACATCGAAAAACGTCTAATGGCTGCAACGACACATATATGCTTATAGAACCCCTTAAATTGTAAAAATTATAGGAACAATAGTTGTTTTTTACATGTTTTACACTAGCTTGATGTTTTGTGACAACCATTTTTGCTTTCTACATTAACTCAAAATGTTAGGATTTCACTCATTTGAACAAATAAATTTTTGATAGTCCAAAACAATTACTGATTAGACTTGTACATTGTTTTTTTTATCATCGAATGCAAATTTAAATTAAAACCTCTCAAGAGGTAAGGGAGGAGTACAAGAAAGTCTAGCTACAGACGTGAGAGTGACACCATGAATCAGATACAGACATGAGCACTGGTATAATAACACAGCCTCATGAGAATCCCAACAAGGGGAGTGAACAAATGAAAGAGTATTCCTACAAAAGGAACCTCGACATCCCAACATGGGAGCAAACCAGACAAATAATGGTATAAAAAACAAGATATTACAACCATGAAACGCTAAACTAGTAACAAAAAAGGTCTAACACCCATATTTTCCAACCTTGAAGCGCACAAAAAAGGGTCGATAACCCATATTTTCCAACCATGAAGCACAAGAGGGACCAAACAAGTCACCAGAAGAGGATAGAGCAGCTTCGTAGCGATCCACACCCGAAACGATGAAGAAGCCCGTCCCACGACCAAAACTGAAACTAGACAACTCCAATAACCTGAGAGATGCTCTTCCTTCAAGACCGCAAGTGAAATCAGACAAAGGAGCGCGTACTCAGGCCTCCCAAACCAAACTCCGGTCAACACCGAGAGAAGGCCCGAAAAGGAGGACCAATATGTCTACCTAGTACGAGCTTAGACCTCCAAGCCGGCAACAACAAGACATCACTTCTAGAATACTAGGATGGAACTCAAGTTGATCGTTCCGAAACCGAAACCGGTAACCCCTCACCGACCAACACCAAGAGAGGACCCGAGGGGGAAGGCATGTAGTTATACCGAACACGAGCCAACCTAATACTTGACAGATCTGACACCAAAACCGGCTACTAAGAGCAGAACAACCAAAAGGAAGTATTTACCGGTGGCCAACACTTGAGAATCCGGCAAAAATCAACCCAAGACTTCCTATCCACAAGGAGGCCTCCCTAGACACCAAACCGAGTCACACAACGCGACTGGATCAGATCCACGACAATCAACACCCATGAGGATGGAGAAAGCGTCCCACGACCAGATCTGAAACAAACTGGTAATAGAGCCACGAAAGAGATGCTACCCCGATGACCAACACCAAAAACAGAGATAATAGCAAACTCAGTATCAAATGGCTTTCACCCCACGAAATTGCTCCAAAGGAAATCCACCAACACAGAGAGAACCACAAACACCGACTGAGCAACAACCACCACTCGAAAGCACACTAACCAAGCACCTCATCCCAAACCAGAACCACAGTGAATCCTTCACGGAAACACTTCCCACGATGGAACTAGAACAACTTCTTCGATGAAGAAAAAGAGCAAGACGGTCGAGGACTCCGAAAGTGCACCCATCACGCGCCGGCGAAATTAAGAACCCCCGGACCTGTTGAAAGGACTAGATCCAAGACCCTCACAGAGGAGTTGATCTCCGGTGCCCCAGCCCACGCACGCGAAGAACCATGACATCCACCACCAGATCTCCACCTCCAAAAGCACCACACATGCCACAAAAGAGAAGGGGGGAAAACTGGAATACTACCGGAAACATCAAACACACACCCGAGAGGCCGAAGCGTACACTGCCGGAGAAGGAAGCCTACCACTACTGGAGCCGACAAGCACAGACAAAGCAGATCTGGACATCCATCGAAACTACCATATCAACACCACAAGAAAACCAGAGCCATGGACCCGAGAGCAAAATTCTGGGCCGGAAACAACCAGGATGTGAAGAACATATCAGAATCCAGTTGCATGCACGAAAGCTTGGTTCCGACAAGCTGACTCCGGAGAGGACCCAAACCACAAGCCCTCCTAAATCTTACCCGAGACGAGACGATATCTGGTACCGAGGGGTAAAGGAAGAGCAGAAGAAAAACGACCACCGTGCGGAGGAGACGTTCCCTTGCAACCCACCGGCGGTGTCCGCATCAGGCCTGCAACATATGACCACAAGGAGCAGAGCACCCCACGACCAGTCGAGCAACCACCAAAATCGACATGAGCTTGGCCGGGTCAGCAGCGTCCCACAAAAAAACCCAAGCTACA
The DNA here is from genome assembly GCA_963921825.1 of Erodium maritimum. NCBI lineage: Eukaryota > Viridiplantae > Streptophyta > Magnoliopsida > Geraniales > Geraniaceae > Erodium > Erodium maritimum. The sequence goes on from OY997594.1 coordinate 23,785,081, forward strand.
AGTGACCGGTGAACATGGACGGCTACCAGCGGAGGCCAAGACCGACGAACCCGCTCAAATCTGAGGTAGAGGCAACGACCCCAAGCCAGCAAAACCCGAACCCCACTAGCTTACCACCAGCACGAGCCCACCACCATAGTTGTCAGGCGGCGAGCAGACGGTGGCAGAGAGCGGGCGCTCTAGCTCCGACGAACAGAAAAAAGAGAAAAAGAAATGGGGAAGCAGAGGAAGGAGAAGGGGTTAGAGAGGGAGGAGGGGAGGCCTCCGCCGGTTGATAGACGTGGCCGGAGCCATGGGCATCACCGACGGGAAAAAAGGAAAGGGCGACGGCCGAAGACTAGGGTTGATCCAGTTCTACACTTATTGTTGGAAATCAGAAGCTTAGTCGAGACCCTTTAATCGACTGATACATTGTTTCATACGTAAACTTGGAAACTATATTCAACTACAAGTGAGATTTAAGTATTGGACAGCAGCCCCGTCATAAAAGTCTGCTCTTCCGCCAATCACTTTTGTAATTCAAGAAATGAACAAGTTGCTCGAATATGCTGTCCGGCGGCTTTTCTCCGATCTTATCCCAACATTATAATACTATGTTTTCCCACCTAATCCACAAATAAAGATCACTTACACAGACATTTTGTCTTTATAAACACTCCATAGCCTTTCGATTCATTTACCTACCTAAACCCGAAGTTATGTGCATGACTCCAAAAATGTCACTAGCCTTCATTGCTCTCACCGCACTGTTATCGGTTTCTCCCCTGTCCTATGCCCAAGACAGTCCCCAAGACTTCCTCAATGCGCACAACGAAGCTCGCCGCCAGGTCGGAGTTGGGCCTATTCAGTGGGACCGAAGGTTAGTAACTCTTATTTTACATCTGAAAATAAGCTAGCATATCATCGTCACTTACCATATCGATCTTCTTAATGGACCAAGTTTTAACATGTTATCAGAACTTGTTCATTCACTAAATGGACCAGGTTTTAACATGTTATCTAAACTTGTTCATTGACTATCTCCTTGTACAGGTCCATGTTAATGGTTCTTTCATTACAATCTGTAGCTAGATTGTTTATTTTTAACACTTTTTCTTTAAAAGAGCTTTAATTTAAATTTGTCTTCGTTGATAAAAAAAACTATCACGTCATAGACCAAAGACCGATCTATTGTTCACACATCACATATGTTTGTGTCACATATCAAGTTTAATTTGACAGGTTAGCGACTTACGCAAGAAACTATGCTAACACGCTAAGAGGAAGCTGCCATCTTGAGCACTCGAGCAGCCCGTACGGGGAGAACCTGGCCGGATCGAGCGGGGATTTCCCGGGGACCGGGGCGGTGCAGATGTGGGTGAGTGAGAAGTCCCATTACGACTACAACTCGAACTCGTGCTTTGGAGGGGAATGCCGTCACTACACGCAGGTTGTGTGGAGGAAGTCGGTCCGGTTGGGCTGTGCTAAGGTGAGGTGTAACAATGGCGGCACTGTCATTAGCTGCAACTATGATCCTCCGGGAAATTATGTCGACCAGCGACCTTTCTTGATGGCTATTCAGGAAGTAACCTCGTCCCACTGATCGATTGTTGCTCACGTTTGCTCTTGTTCGGAATAAAAACCGTTGTGTGACGGTAGATTATCTTTCAAATTTAAACTAATCACATGTTTGTGGACCGTGGTTATAATGCACCAATGAAAATGAATAAACGTTGTTCTCTATCATTTATATTAATGGCGGGATATATATTCTGATTTTGACTTAGATGTGGCATCTGTAGTAAATTTAGTATACTAAAATCGGAATAAAAGATTGATCCTAAATATTAATTGAATTAAGATGAATAAACTGATGTGATTCAATTTTTAACGGACACCAATCTTTTGATTTTTAATCTTCGATCCCAAGACCCAGTCAATAAAATTGTAAAATGTCTAATAAGCGGAAATTACCGAACAAATAATAAAATTGCGTAAAATAAACAGAGGACTCAGTATTTTACGTGGTTCGACAATGTGTTTACATCCACAGGACAACGGAGAGCTCCTTGTATTATCCGAGAAATAATTTGAGAATTACAAGCATATCCCCTATTTCTCAATACAAGTCGGTAATCTATAAAAGAAAAATATCCAATCTTTTGATACCGATAAAAAAAATCACCTTACTTACCTTCCTATTTGTTGCTGAAAATCACCTATTTTGTCCCCACAATTATTTTTTGAGTTAATGGGACGTGTATTCGATTAGATAATATCAAACCATACAACCAGTACAGAGAAAAACCAATGTATGGGAACTAAGTCCGAAACAATCCAAGAATATGGACGAATTCCCCTTCCGTCAAGCAGAAAGGTAATCCGACACTCATGGCTGAAAAAATTAATTCTACAAAACAACCGTAGAATGGAGTAATAACTAGTAGTACGCACAAGATATCGAGTCGAGGAATCTAGAAACCCATGATGATGGTTGGCCTGGCTTGTAGTTGATTCCTGAAGGTCTCCCCAAGGAACATGCCTCGTCTAGATAGAGCCCGCCATCCGTTGGGAGGTGAAAAGGTCAAATCCCCAACCCTGTAGTCGCCTATCATAATTCCATACGAGGCTGTTTACCAGCTCTCATCGATGTAGGTGAGGTGACTATGGTGGGTTGGTCCTGCTCCCACATTTCAGCTTCCAACTGCTCAATGGTCCTCTTCCTTGGTCCGGATCTTTCGATTTTCCCATCATTGCATTCCTTTTTGAACCATCTCCCGGTAGCTATCCCATTTCTTCTAGTTTTCGAGTGCTCTCCCATGTCCATCTATGCTTCGTTTCCATGGTGTTCATATAGAGACTAGTCCTTCGGGTTTTGCATAATTGTTGTCTGGCCCTCTCCTTTGCTTCCCTGTCCTACCGGAGAAAGGTGGCCAAGAAGTTTTCCTGGTCTGGAGGGACGATAGGTGTTGTGGTACGCAGCCACGGGGGGACCTACAACCAATCCCTTCCCCTGACCACATCACTTTTCTGATTCTCTCTGAAGGAGCTCATCTACCGCTGTTGGCTTAGGCGTAGCTGCAATCTTGAGCACTGACCATCCCCCGGTGGATGTGACCACCTCTGGGCTGGTCGGCCCCATCGACTGGTGGTTTTTAGCCCATGTCCGAGAACCTGTAGAAGAAGAAAACACAATAGGCCCTACAGAGATACCTGTTAGTATTGCCGGTAACGACATAGCCATTGTTATCCCCATATTTTTCCTTTGTCCGCTTCTATGAGAGCCGGGGATCTCAACCAATCCCCGTATTTGTTTGTTTGTTTTTTGGTCCACTCCCCGTAGGAGAACCTTGCATGTGAGGATAGTGTGGCCAAGCCGACCACATTAGTGGAAAAAGAGGGTAACTTTTCATACTCTGGTCGGACCGTTACTGGTTCCGATTTCTCATCAAGTTGTAGTTCAGGTGTCGTCGCAGCGGATGTGTTACATCGATCTCCAAGCGAAGTGCCAGGAAGGGGACCCAAGTCGTTGGTGGATTTGCCGTACATGATGAGCACAAACCCACACTTTCCACCTCATTCCCAATAGCAGAGGCTAGGAAGTCCCTCATTCAAGAGGTTCTTGCTTCCACTGGGACATCCAGGACTCTTATTGTCATATTGATGTGCCGAAAAATCAGCTGGTCTGGTTGGGACCAGGGAGGGAGGGAGGTGAATAGGAATACCTTTCCATGTATAAACCACGGCTGTCGTTCCTCGAAACTTTTCAGGGCAGCTCGGGAGGGAAAAAAGGCCATAATCTTTTCAGATAGGGGATGATTACTAGGTTTTCTATATTTCAAGAGTGCGCGATATATAAACAAAGAGCATGAGGGCTTACTTCGTATTGTTTTAGTAATCTTCCAGCGAGTGTGTATCGGAACCGAGAGTCGTCCGTCCTTGGTACCGTGTTTGCATAAAACTTGACACCCTGCGGGTTTTAATCGCAAAGTTGAGCATGGCAAGTGCACCGGCCGTCAAGTAGTAATCGGATTTGAAGTCCGGAATATCGAGCCCAAAGGAGCAATAGACAATCACTTGATATTTAAAATTTGTAGCTAAGCTGTTTCGGTAAAGATATGATTTTTAAGTTTCGAAAATAAATCTATAACGACTAAAAAGAAAATACAGAATTTAACAGAGAGTTTTCTTATCTTAAATCAAGTGAAGAGAGATCAAGGGCATGGGTTCATCGAGTTCATTCCATAAAATTGAACACATTCGATTGTAGCGATGTCGATTTATTTTAGAGGCAACGAGTTGTCTCGACTCTAGTCCTAACTTCTTTCGAACGATTCGGACCCTAATGGAATCGAACCACCGAGTTCTTTCGAATCACGATGTAGGAAGACCCAAAACGTTTAGTTCTATGACAACTTCTAACTTTCGACCAACTAAGGCTATAGCTATTGCGATTGTATTAACCCCGCTAGTTCTAGCTAAGGTTTAAATCCAACCTATGATCGATTTTTGACTTAACTAGAATCCTCCTCTTTCGAGCAACGAATCATAATTCGAAACAATTACCAAGCCTACACGGGAGGTAAAGCATTAAGCACAAATCAATCACAGACACTAATACAAATCAACAACACCACAATCGAGGCATTTAAAATATAGAAATCACTACTCTAATCCCCCATAACCCTAAAAATTGAGGGTTTAGTTGTTCATGGTGAGAAAATGCAAGAATGAAAAGAAGCAAACAATTAAACTCATAATCAAGATGAGAGTTGAGATACAATCACCAAATTAGTCGTCTAATGTTGCTCTTCCTCTTCTTCGATCTCTCTCCTTGAAGCTCTTGTAAATCCACCAAAGAAATCCCTTGAGTAGCTAAAAATTGAAGCTTGTCTCTAACAATCCTTACTCAAAAAAATCCTAAATTGATTCTCTACCCACAAGATATATTGGTTCCAAACCACTAATTCAAGACAATAGCTTCCTCTAAATTCTATAAAAAAAAGAAAGAGAATAAAACTATACAGAACTATGGCTTTCTTTTCGTGTCTCTCAATGCTCTCCCTGTGAAATGGTGAAGCCGCCCAGCTCTCTCAAATATGAAGCAGATCTCTCCCTTTAAGAATTGCGGCTCAGACATTTTTTTTTGTTTTCGAAAAATCAGCTACTGCCCTAACAGGTGTCAGAGAGATATAGGCTGAAAGGGAAGGAGCTGGCTTTGGACAAGTGGCTGGTGAGGAGCAGGCCACGTAGAAGGGGAGAGGCTGGTCTGTGTTGACCAGTTGACCAGGTGCTGCCACTTGTAAGCAAGGGAGAGGAGCTGATGCGCTGATGTGTCAGAATCTGGTTTGTTCCTCCATTTTTGCTCTTTTTATGCTCTTTTGCACGCTCCGGCTTCGTTTGAACTCCGATCGATCTCGTTCTTTCGCCAAAAATTTTCTCTTCTCAAGACCTACAAAACAAGACCAATCATGAATATATTTCAGAACGAACAAAATCGACCCTTTGACGGTCCACAAGCACGAAAACACCCAAAATGCATCGGTTTTCTATCGAAACACCGAACACATAGAGAAAAACAATTATTTATACTAAATCTAAATATATGACAGAAAATTGGGACCAAAAGCCTATATAACTCGATATAATGTGGCCCTTTTAAGTGTTAAAATGCACCCGCATCAGTGGTACCACTATTACTTTGACATTGTCTTCATTGGTGTTTCGACTGGCTTTCTTGACCGAAACTCTTGTTAGCTGGACTTGGACTATTTCCATACACGGTGGGGACTGATTTGGAACCAAGGAGAGATTCTTGGTTTATCTTCTCAATGGTGGTTTGCATGATGGCCGAGGTGACCAAACTTTCATGATAGGGTTAGATTAAGCTCTGGTGGGGCTGTGACGATGGCTGTAAGGATCGAATGAGTCGTCAGTGTGGTGCGAGACGGTTTGTCAATTGTCAGAGTCGCAAAGGACTCTAACCCAAATCAGTGCAAGGATTGCCCATAAATACATCCGAAGACGATGTGAAATAGAAGAAGTAGGGGAGGAGACAGAGGTAGATAGGGAGGTAAGATCAGATAGACTTCGATAAGAAAAAAAGGTAGAAGACATCAAGTACAGTCATAATTCACAACTTCGGAAAAAAGAAAGAACAATGAAGATACTTAAACAGAGAGAGAGCACGAGGGGCTCAAGACTGGTTGTCCTCGCAATTAATGCTTCTTAGTTCATTTATTTCACAACCATCTTGAGAAAGAGGACATGTATCTCAACTCAAGAAAGGGGACATGTCTTTCTTTCCCTTTACCGCGACATCAAATTAGTTCCAATAAAAACAAGACCAAAGAACTTGTTCTCGTGGGCCACACTCCAACAACTACCAGAGATTCCCCAAACCCTTAAGCCTCTACCCGCTACCTACCTGTGCCTCGCCGGTGACGGCCTCGGTCTTGGCCAGGGTTGTCGCCGGTGAGGGTCTCCTCCTCTCCCTTCCCCCCTTTTCTTTCCTTCTCCTTCCCCTGCTTCTGTCCCCCCTTCCTCTCCTAAGATTTACTTGGGTTTTGTTGTGCTTTCCGTCGTTGACCGGAGCCTCACTGTCCGGAGCTCCTCCTCCTTTCTTTCTTGCTTGGCTACAGATCACGTCCTTCTCAGCCGGCCATCAGAAGTTTGGACCGGTGTGAGTCGGGTTGCTCGTTGTTCTGCGTCGGATCCCAGGAGCTCGCTGGCTTCTCTGTTTGTGGCCGTGGTTCCGTGTGTGCGCGTCGACATGCCGACAGTTGTTGTCCGGTGGGCTTTGTCTCGTGTTCGGCGTGGCTCTTGTTGTCCAGATCTGGTCATGGCCGGAGCCGCCGCTGTTGGGTGCTCGGCGTGGATCCCCTCTGCTTCTCCGGCGTGCCGTCTCCATTGATCCGACATCGTTTGGCGTGCGGCGGATTCCTCCTCGGGTCGGATCAGTGACCCGGGTCCTTAACCGGGTAGGGTTCCTGATGTATCGGGTCGGAGCTCGGGTTCTGGGCGGGGCCGGGTTTGCAGTTGGGTTATGGGTCATGACGTGTCCAGGGTCGGGTCGGCCCACTAGTAGGGTCCTTTGGATCTGGCTTTGGGCCATGTCTGTTTGGGCCTTCGCTGGTTGGGTTTGGATAGTTTTTCAGCCTACCCGTACTTTTGGAGGTCTTTCCTTTCAGTCCATCTAGTCGGACTTGAGCTCAGTAGAAATACCGATCCTCTTTTCAGTTTCTCGGTATTGACCGGAAACTAGTTGTGGACCGAGTTCAAGCTCCGACCTTTTGGCTTCTGGTGTTGGAGTGTGTGGTGGAGACATGGCTGCTTGCCGCTCGTGGGAGGCTTTCTTCCAAGGATTGTCGCGGCTTGTTCCTGTTTAAGCAGTGTGCTTGGGACCTATTTCAGTGCTGTTTGGATGCGTTCCCCCTGAACTTGTAGTCGATTTGGAGGATCTCGGTTCTAGAGTTCTTGGCGGTGGTTAGGGTTTCTGGTCTCACCGGAGGTTTTCCCTCTCAGCTAAAGCCGAAGTCTGTCAGATTGGTATGCCTGCTGCTCGGTAGAATTGCCGGGTCCCCTACAGGCGACTCTCGGTGTTGGCCGGTTTCGTGATGAGGACTGGCACGGGTGCATGCCATGATGGTCAGTTCTAAAGTTGTCCCCTTCCTTTTTCCTTGGCTAGCTAAGCCTCTCCTATTCGTTCATGCTTCCCTTAGTAGTTGGTTTCACTTCATCTCGACTCGGTGGTGGGTCGAGCTCGTCGGTTCAAGGTGTTGACCGCCGACGAGTTTCATGGGGGGTTTTTTCCCCTCAGAAGCCATTTGCTAGGTTTTGTGTGGTGATTTGGATCTATCTCAGCCGTATGTGGTGTTGGCCGCCGACATTATAGTTTTTGACCTAAGAGGGCCAGTTCTATAGAGATGGGAGTCAGTTGAGCATCAAGGTTAGGGTTTGGGTCTTAGCTGGTGGGTTATTCAGGGCTTAATGGTAGTAAAATCTAGTTTTTAGAACTTGTTCATCTGTATTTCATTATCTATAGGCTGCGTCCTACTAACATTTGTGGTACCGCCCGAAGATGAAGGCTGCGACCTTCTAGGGGGTGGGGTTTTCAGTTCATTCCCTTGTGGTTCATTGTGTGGTGTTATTTTTTGTGCCTTGATCTGTAGTGAAAGATCGGCCCTGTACTCCTCTATTCCCTTGCTGGAGGTTTTAATCTACATTTGTCTTGCTGATAAAAAAAACAACTACCAGAGAAAAGATTGATTTATCTTTGCATCACAACTGAAAAATAACCATCAATCTTGTTACTTCCTCTCTCCGAGTTTACCCAACACCACCAAAACTAGTTCCTTTTCCTTTTGATTTTCTCTATGCAAATATGAAGCCGCCACACAGCTTGATCAATAGATCATTTATGAACTACCACACAAGGAGACCAAGCTATCTTCATTGTCCAAAGTTTCCGCCACCCCTTTGTCCAAGTCCTTTTGATGCTTTTGGTCACCACATAAGTTGAACCATAAAAATGGAGGCTTTACCTTTTTGTTGAGCTTGCTGTCACCCTAAACCCTCGCAACAATATGCTTTTTTTATCAGCAAAGCATATATTAAAAATATCGACTCTTTAAAATAAGAAGCACGGTGGGTGAAGCTGTTACAACAGAGGAGCATTTCAACGAAGAACCTCAAGAAGCCTCACATCGGAGAAGAAAACAACCACATGAATACAACCAGATACTAAGGAAAACAACCAGAATCATTAGGAGATACAACCAGAAAGCAACTAGAAATTAAGGTCTAAAATCATATTTAACAACCTTTAAGCACATTAAAACAAGGTCTAACATACCCAGATTTAACTACCTTTAAGCTCTAACAATAGTTGCAACCAGCAACCGAAGAACAACCCAACCCCTAACTATGCCGAAAAAAAATCAACTTCCTGCTCATTTGTCGGCAGCCAGCACCACGGACGGTTGAGACTGACACCGATAGAACCCCACCGGTACTCTAATAGCCAAACCGATACATCGAGAGCCTTCTCGAGGAATCCCAAAACTCACCGGTGGCCAACACTACGAAACCGGCGATCCCGTACAACAAATCGTACGGGAAGAAGGGAAGAACAAACGATGAAAGGATGCAAGGGAGGAGCGACTAAAATCCAGACAAAGAAAGAGGGAGTGGAGAGAATCATACCTCCGACCCTACGTAGCAAATCCGGTTCTGAAGCAACCCCAGATCTGATGAAATCCCGATCTAAGGGCGAGCACCCGAGGTTGAGCGAAAAAACCTCCCCAACAACGAAAAGAGCAGATCCGCAAGGATACTCCACGAGGGAGGAAACTTGACCCACGACCAGATCTGATCCGTTCACCGAGACCTGAGGAGAGATACATGACCACATCTACGCCGGAGGTTGAACCAATAACACAGAACGTGCGGCCAGATCCGCACCAATCATCACCAAAGATAGTGATGAAAGGCGCCCCACGACCCGAATCAGCGCGCCTCGAGACCACGTGAAGGAGAAGGACGGCGGATAACTCCCATCAGCACGAGCAAGCTTTAGTCTAACAGATCTGCGTCGATCCACACGAGAAGGACGTCCCACGGTCATATCTGGGAAGACACCACCGTCAGAGAGGAAAGCGCAGCACCGAGCTTCAACGGAGAGGGGTGGAGAGGAGGAAAGGGGATCTGTGGCGTCGAATAGAAACAAAAGAAAAGTCGGAGAAGGAGACCACCGCCAGCGAGCTCCCTTGTAAAGAATACCTAGAGAGTCGCCGGCGGGGGAAGAAGAGGAACACGGCGGCGTGCCAAAGAGAAAATTTAGTAGGGTTTCTAGAGAGAGGTCACGAACTCTCCATGGAACATTATGCTTTCTTATTTCTTTTTGTGCTAATTAAACCTAATAAACATGGGCTTTAGTTGTGATGAAAAGGGGCATATTAAATGGACCTAAAATAGGCCCAAGTTTTTAAAGCCAAAATATCACGATCTCCATTTTGACGACAAAATCATAAAAACTCCACCTGTTCGTCGTCCTCCACCAGGTCGTAAAGACCCCTGTGAAGATCGCTTCCGTAAAAAGTTTTAATTCATTTAATTTTGTTCGATCGGAGCATCGAGGTTGAAAGTTGGATCGGTTTTTGATAACGACAAGGTTGAATTTCTGTTTAATTCGTTAAAAAAAAGAAAAAAAAAGAAAAGAAAAAAAAGGGTTTGGGCTGGACAGGGCAGACCCGACCCAAGTTTTCGACCCGGCCCAGAGTTTGACCCAGGCCCGTGGTATATATACCCCATTTTAGGGTTTCTGTACCATTTTCAACGCACAACCTCTCCTTCTTCCTCAGCCGAACCTCCTCTCCTCTCTCCACCACTCTCCGCCCGCCACCACCGAGTCCCGACCTCCGTCCCTCTCCTCAGCGCGTCCCCGTCGCCGACTCCCCCTCTCGTTCACCTTCCCCTCGCTTCTCGTCGTCCTCGCGAACGCTGCCTCTCTCCCGACCGAGTTCCGTCTCTCCCTCGCTCGATCCCGACCTCTCACTCCACCTTCCTTCTGCTCCGCGTCGTCTGGCTCGCCGTGGAGACGTCGAGTGTGTCGGCGGCCTCATATACGAGGAGACTCGCGGAGTCCTCGAGATCTAGCCGCCGTCTGTCGTCTGGTTCGCTGGCGAAGAAGACGCGTCGACGGCGCCATGCCACCGGAGAGGCCTGCAGAACCAGGAGCACCGCAGCTCCGTCGAGATCTTCGCCGCCGCCCTTACGTTTCCTACGGTGAGCATCGCCTGTGAGGCCTCAGGCGGTTTTTATTACCGCCGATGGTCGGCCGGAGCTCCAAACCGACCTCTTCCTCTTCTTTTTCGTTTTGTTTCCGAGTTTCTGTTGGTTTTAGTCAGTGTTGATCGGAATTGATTCTGGATCTGTGCAGTGTTGAACCGAAATCGTTGGATCTGTTTGGATGAAATCAAAATCAAGGAAACTTGAAAAGAAAAGATTTTTAATAACGAAAATCAGTTTTAGTTAATAAAAAGGATTTAAATAAAAAAAAGGTTAAAACCAGTTTTGTTTAAATCGGACTTATAGTTTGATTGGACGAACCTGGATCGAGCTGGATTCGAGTGTGGAAACCGAACGACTAATCTGACGTTTAAATCGGACTTAGAACGGGACAAAAGCGGGAACGCCCTCGGGAATCGTGCCTTGAAACCCGTGCATTGGGACATGTGCCTCGGAAGACGTGAACCGTGTTCTGTGCTCGGGTGCTCGAAGCCGATTCGTCGTTTAATCCGCTTTTAGCCCGCTCGAGTTTAAAGGAAAACTGTTGTTTTTGAATTGAACCCGTCGTAGCTTTTATTTCGACTTTGGAACCGTCTTTGAGTTTGGCTTTCGTGTTGTTTTAGAGTCCGACTTCGATCGAAGCGAAGACCGGAGGTAGCGAGCCAGGACGTCAGCAGCTAGGAGACGTAGCGATTGTTCTTCGGTTGAGGTAGGGAAAGTAGCGAATACCGGTTTAATTACGGAAAGTTACTAGTATGCATGCTAGGTAATAATAAAACCGGAAAGATAATAGTTTGGCATGTAGGATGCGAACAATTAGCGTAAACGTATGAACTGTGAGCATTTACGTTTTCGGTCTTGGGAATTGCTGTGCTGGTAGAACCGGGCCACGTCGCGCCCGTAGGACCTGTGTGCTGAATGTATCTGTGTATGCCTGTGATGCTTGAACGCTTAATAAATAACGAACACGAAAACGAGTAGAATTGACTAGAGAACGCATGATCAGTGATTTGAGTGCTTTTCCTTATTTTACTTGATATGTTGGATTGGGACTGCTTGGGGATACCGGTTAAGCCAGTGGGGTTACCACGTTGAACGTGGGGTCGGTAAGTGATGGTAAGTACATGACGGTTTGAGTGTGCTTAAGAGTTCAATAAGATTGTTGCTCGGTGTTGCATGATTGTGATTGTGTGTGGGCATGTGTGCCGTGTTTGTTATAATGAGAACCCTTGGTTGTGATATGGTCGGGTGAGTGATAGACCGACGTGCCGTGTATTTGTGGTAAGACTGTTGGGCTTGGTGAGCCGTGTTTGATCTGTGGCATTCGATGCGTGATTGTTACTTTGTTGAGTGTTCCTTGAGGATGGTATTCTGATTGAAATTGGGCCTACGTGTCGTGTTTGGGGTCTATGGGTCGTGTTTGGGGCCGACGGGTCGGAGCCAACGGGCCACATCATATCATGTTGCATAGGGCCGACGGGTCGGAGCCGACGGGCCACACCATATCATATTGCATAGGGCCGACGGGTCGGAGCCGATGGGCCAAATCATATCATAGTGGGCCTGAGGGTCGTGTTGGGCCTACGGGTCGTGATGGGCACAAGGTGCCGTGTTTCAGCCTCGATGATCTATGGTCCTTTGGAGACGTTTCCGAGAGTCCCGACGAATGCGTCCTCGTAAGGATGTTTGCGGCATTCTCGACGTTATATGTCTTTGTGACGTTATGCGCCTCCTCTGGATCGAGAGGTAGTCCGATGGATGCTTGACCTACCGTTTGAGGTGATGATGTCGGGCTGTGTACAGTCGGCGGAGTTCAAGGATTGTAGTACGAGATGTGTGTGCTGATGGTTTCGGTGTTTGGTACGTTTGCTGTTTGGTTAATGTTCTCTTGTGTGAAAGTTATCGTTGAGAGTATTGTAAATTTGGCTATGAACCCCGGTCGGTAGTTAGTCGTGCTGTACTAGTATGCCCTAATTAGATGGTTACTCGTGGTGGTGAGCCTATGTTTGTTACCTTAATTACTTTCTCTACTGGGCGAAAGCTCACCCCTTACATTGTTGATTTTCAGCTGGTGAGCGGGATTTGTACTAGCAGGACATAGCTGAGCTTGAGAGCTTGCGCGAGTCTTGTCTAGTCGGTCTAGTGACGTGCGTCTATTTTGAACCGAATTTTGTATACTGGGTTTTGTGAGCTGTTAACCTTGTCAATTGATTTATTATCACTTTTGAAATTTTATCCTTCGTAATTTTACCGTGTTTATTTATTATTTTAAGTTCACGTCTCGAATCTGGTCAAAACCGGATTTGGGGCGTGACAACCCCCCCCCCGAAGGCTCCCGCCTCCGTAACTTGACCACAAGAACCTTCTCTTTATCACCAGCAACACCATAATCATCGGGCTACGACATATGAATGTCATCCACCAAATATCCATGCAAGTATGTAGTCTTAATACCATGTCGCTCGAGCTTTAAACAAACCGCGTTATCTGTGCTAATAAGACTCAAATAAAAGTGTGATTTACCACTGGAGAGATAACCTTGGAGCTGGCCCATCGAGAGTGTCGTCCTTCATAATCATCATTGACGAGGGATAGTTAGCTGAGCCTATTCAAATCCTTGTGCACCCAATCGTGGGGGTCATACACATGATGTTGCAGGTGGCCGTCTTAGATGCATGCGTGGATATAGAGGTTGTAGGATGCGTTGGTCCAACAAATGTTTACGACTGGTTGCATGTTTTTTCACAACTCCCTCGACTAATTCCAAGGAAACAACAAGACTGAGGATGGTTTTTGGAAACAACAAGACTCGGGGTTGACATCTCGCAATCATAAGTAGTTGAAGGACTGTTGGTCGAGAAAAAACACGAGTGTGATGTGGTTCAATGACTATTTTAAATAGGCGAGTAAACTTTATACTAGTGGATACTCGAACGACCAGCTCTACGATGAGGCATATATTTTATATGCGCAAACAAGATGTCATCTACCTTTGACGTCGATATTAGTGGCAAGCGGTTCGCAACCAACCTAAGTGGACCGAGGAGCATGATGATGACTAGGGTCCGAAAAGAACATGGAGAGAAAACGATGAATGATACACAATGTCCGGGACCATGTCATCGAGGGTGGAAGGATCATGTTCGGGACAAGGGATGCTTGAATGAGCTTCAAACCCCCAACAAGTGTCACACCCCAAATCCGGTTTTGACCGGACTCGAGACGTGAACCGAAACAATAAATAAGAAGACGATTTTAAACGAAATAAATCTCCAAAACTAGTTCCAAAACCAACAATTCCGGCAACACGAGTCAAACGCTCGAAATCTAAAATAAAACGAAGTTTAGTACAAAGAAAGGGAGTACGTCTCTACTAAGTAAATAACACCCGGACTCTCGATAAGATCCCGAGCTCCGAGCCGTCCTCTAAACCAAATCATGCTCAAAACTTGTAAAAACAGTAATGAAGGGGATGAGCTTTCGCTTAGTAGGAAAAAGTAGTAAAGGGGATGAGCTTCCGCTCCGCCACCACGGATACCCGTCCAAATATGGCATACTAGTAAAGCAACAACACAAACGAAAATAAAAGGCTGAACACCGTTATCGATACTTGATCCAAGACAAAGAAACACACATACAACGGAACTGTCTGCAGCGATACCAATTACAAACGCAACTTAAACCCGATGTCATACAGACATAAGGTAAGTATCCAATGATACGCCGAACCGCACGACTCAACATATCGTACCAGAACACAACATCAGTCTAGATATCTTCCCGGACACACATAATCGGTGTGAAACTCATACAAACACATCATACCGGAACACAACATCGGTCTAGATGTCTTCCCGGACACACAACATCGGGGTGAAACTCATACAAACACATCATACCGGAACACAATATCGGTCTGGATGTCTTCCCGGACACACAACATCAGGGTGAAACTCATACAGACACATCATACCGGAACACAACATCGGTCTAGATGTCTTCCCGGACACACAACATCGGGGTGAAACTCATACAAACACATCATACCGGAACACAATATCGGTCTGGATGTCTTCCCGGACACACAACATCAGGGTGAAACTCATACAGACACATCATACCGGAACACAACATCGGTCTAGATGTCTTCCCGGACACACATCATCGAGGTGAAACGCATACACACATATCATACCGTTTTAATCATCAATTCCCACCACGCAGGAAGTTCACCCACATACACACCTCAGACACGTCACAAGACAATAGTTCAACAATACACACAGGTAGAGCATTCTCATCATGTCATGACCATTAATTTAACAATAGAACATACCATAACAAATCATTCCAATGCTACTAATCACAAACAAGCGCAACCGTCACACAATCCTACGGGCACGACATGACCCACATGCAATTCTACAGCACAACAAGTCCCACACCTACGGGCACGACATGACTTGCAAGTGGTTCCATATTTTAAACGACTACCCTAGTTATTCACATCCTACATGTGGTTCTACAATTATTCCGGTTACTTATATCCTATATGAAATTCTAGTAACTTTCCGCATTTAAACTGGTATTCGCTACTTTTCCTTACCTCAACCGCAATCCAACTAGAACACTCCACGAACCGCCTAGTAGGCTCCTCCGCCGCGATCGGAAACAACGTCTAAGATCAAAAGGTAACACGAGATTTAATAATAATTCAAGGGTGGTTTAAAGAGAAAACACCCAAACTAACTCCCAATATGTTCAGTCACACATAACCTTCCTAATTACTCGATAACGACGAAATGGACTTGAAAAGGTCCAATTCTGCTCCATCACGGAGTGGGTCACGGAGCCTTGACGGGCTCAGTCACGGTTAGCGTCACGGAACCGTGACGTGCACCATCATGGTTAACGTCACGGAACCGTGACGTGTGCCGTCACGGTCTCCGTCACGGAGTCGTGACGTGCTCCGTCACGGTTCCCGTGACGGGTCTGGGCAGCCTCCTCCTTCTTCCCTCAATTTCTCCTCCACGAATCCAAAACTCCATTGTTAACCTCCAAATTCAGTCCCCAAAACCCCAAAACTTCAATACCCAAAGTTGGGTTTCATCAAAACAACAAAACCCAACCCGTTTCCATTACAAACTTCTACTTTTCCACCATAAATCATCCATTTAATCAAGGAAGAGCTTAAATCCCTTAACACCCAATCTAGTTCATGCATTTTCTACCAAACCCACAACTAGGAATTCATCAAAAAGGGGTTTTATTGAGTGCTCACCTTAAGAAATGAAGAGGGGATGAGAAATATGAAGGTTTGGAGAAGATTTGTGGTGGAAATCAAGCAAAAGACTTCCTTTTTCTTCCCTTTCTTCTTCTTCTTCAAGAAATGGAGCTCCACTCTCTCTCTCTAGGGAAATTCGGCCAAGGTGAAGAATGAGCTGAAATTTGGCTCATATGTGGCCTTTAACCTAGAAGGGAATTGTCCAAATTACCCCCTTTAACCCCTTTCCTCTTTAGGTTAAAAAATAGGGGCGAAAAGGTCTTTTCCTCACCCATTTCTTCTCCTCCAAGGGTTTAGGCACATGTGTCCATATGGGGTCCATCTTCCCTCACAAATATCTCAGTCCAATTATTTAATTCGATAAAAGCCTTATTTCGACCCCGTTTGACCCGAATTTGACTTTTTTCGCAAAATTACATATTTGAAAGGAAACGACCCAATAAGCTAACCGTAACGAAGAATAAGCTTTTTGGGTACCGGAAAGGTTCCGAATGACTCCCGGAGTCATCGGTTGACTTTTGCGGCGGAAAGTCAACTCTTCCCCAATTTCACCGGTTCAACTGGCGTTGACCGGAGGCTGTTCTTACAGCAAGGGTCCTCATCCGCATTTCATAGTTGATCACCACATTCCTCTACTAGATCTCTAAGCACACCCAAGAACGGGAGCACTTCCATGGGAAATGCATTTTTACCTAATGTCGGGTTCTTACCACAAAAACGAATCTTGTTCGGGTTTGTTGCGAAATTGGTCTTCTGAACCCGTTATTTTCCGTCACCTCAACATCCACCACATCCAGCTCAACCAACCCAACAGGCCGCCAAGAAGAAGTGGAAGGTCATCATGGTCGCACCTAACAATGGACTAGTTGCTGGTGTGAAGGGTAGTAGGGTGGAGTTGGAGAAAATACGAGTGGAACAAGCACCTTTAGAGGCGAATAAAATGAAGACCCGACGAAACGATGTTTTACAACATCTAAATGAGTAGGTTCAAATCGACCTTAGTGTACTGTTTTACGACGCCCAGAGAGTTGACATGTAGTTTTTGATAAATAAAAATTGCCTCTAGTTCAAGCCTGTTGTGTAAATGTTTAAGAGGTAATACATGCTTAAAGTTCCTAATGTTAATTATCCGGAGTTTAAAATATTTGGATGGCAGTGATACAAATTCAAAAACAAAATTCAGACCTGGAAATGATAGTGATGCACCAATTCTGAGAATATTGGTGTACTGGTGGCTATAAATTTCACATCCACAGACTGATTTTCTAGGAGTCTCACACTTGTTGGATAGTTGGATCATTTTAATACCTCTAGTTTCATGAAATTGGCAGTGTTTAACAGAGAACTTGCATCTGAGGAGAGCTCCTGCAAAATTGGATGGCAGGAAGGTTCATCTTTAGATGGTTTTGCAGTATCGTCTTTGAGGAACAATTGGGGTTCTCAGCTGATACATCCCTTGTTCATGTTCAATTACATACCCTTTGTTTTGTGTTTTATCTTGTTCTTGTTCTTAGGTTACGCTTGGTCTTCATTTGGGGTTTCATTTCTTGTAAGACACTTGATGTATCTCCTCTTTTATCTCGAAAGAGGTTTTTAATCTAAATTTGCTTTGCCGATCAAAAATAAAAAATCTTAACAATACAGCTTTGGAAGGTGTTTTAAGCCATATATATATATATCGAGAAACACCAACATAGAATTCAAATAAAAATCCCAGTTAAAGACGGACTGTTATTTTATTTTAAGAAAATGAAAAATGTATTACTTGAATTGAAACGTACAACAAATTTCTGGTGACTTGAGAAGTGGGTTATAAAGTTAAAACAACAAAATCCTAAATTTAGCAGTCAAACATCAATAAACATGGGTGGATGAACTGGTTATGGGGAATCCTAATTAAGTAACAAACTCCTAGTATAAAAACAGAGTTCGTCAACAACACAAAATACCATCAACAATAACAATCAATAATAATCAATAATGCAGGCAGTGGGTAATAAAATGAAGGTGGCCGTGGGTAAAGCGGTGTTGGGCATGTACCTGTTGAGCCTGACGGCGTCGTTTGTGGCAGAGGCTCACGAGGACCCGCTGATCCAAGAATCGCTCTGTTCCCACAACAAGTTCCGGGAAATGGAAGGCAAGTGCCTCCCACCGCTGACCTGGAACGAAACCGTAGCAAACTACGCCCGGGACTACGCGAGAAGGAGGAAGTGCGACTGCAAGATGGAGCACTCCAACGTGGAGAACCCGAACCTGTGCTACGGCGAGAACCTGGCGTCGAGCACCGGCTGCGGCCTGACGGTGAGCCAGTCCGTGGAGTTGTGGTACAACGAGAAGCCTGACTATTGCTATGAGACCATGGAGTGCGCCCCCGGGAAGATGTGCGGCCACTACACCCAGGTTGTCTGGAATACCACCCTGCAAGTCGGATGCGCCGTCGAAACATGCGACAACGGCGGCACCTACGTTGTCTGCAACTACTGGCCTCCCGGCAACTGGGTTGGCGAGAGACCTTATTGAATGAAGATAACTAGTGCACCATCTCTCTTTTTCTGTAATTATTATACCTACCTCATGCTCCAAACTATTACTATTTGACCTTTCTTTATTAATCAAAGTTATTTATTATCGATAACATATTGTCTGTTTTTGTTACTTATTAAAAGATAAGGGTTACCATTAATTTTAACTAACGATATCAATATTAAAATAAATCGTCTAGTTTATCATTACTCATTTATCAATTATATAAAACATGTATAAAGATATTCAAGGGTGAAATAAATCTTAAAACTATCTAACACAACGAAATCTATTTTATCTATAAAAAGAGGATGTGAGTAGATTACAATAGCGGGCTTCATAGAAGCCAATCGCATTTCAATCACTTTACTTTCGCCCGCACATGCTATTGTTTGGCGTTTTTTTGGTGTTTTTTGATCGCGCACGACTCTTTCCTGTCTTTATATCGCACACGACTGCGTTTTTTTGAAGCACCTCTGCGTGTTCTTATCCCCTCTCTCTTGCAAACGTGATGGTGGAAAGTATTTTTGAGCGTGTACTTGTTGACGACTATAAGGAAGATTTTATTTCACTCAGTTTATGGTTGGTTGTTCTTCTTTATGTGGTTTTCTTCAAGTATATGGTCTGATGATATGATTTGCAGTTTCTTTTAAGTATATGTCCGATGATGGAATGTTGCATCAGCCATATATGTTATCTAAGATGCGTATGATCGTAGCTCAGGTACCATGCGTTGATTGGGGATATAAAAAAACGATACTTGTTTTGTGTTAAAAGAGAATTAGATGAACACAAGAACAAAGGGAGGAATTTGCGTAAAAGCTTGATTATGCATTTCTTATTAGTAGCTATTTATAGCCACGCACAGAACAACAAAAAAGTAAAGAATCTCAGCTAAAGATTGCTGCAGATTTTTAGGTGCTAAAACAAGGAAACAAAATAATAATATTGACTACCCAATCCTAAATTGATTATGACTCAATTAGAGCCTTATTACAAAGATCTACCCAAAAAAAGGAATCGAGCTTAAGGAGTTAACATTTCTCCCCCGTAAGCTTGATCCGATAAGCCCACGTTCACCACTCCAATCTTCTCCCTCATGCTTATGAATTTCACACGATCAAGGTCTTTTGTTAGAATGTCAGCTGCCTGCAACTGAGTTCTAATGTGTTCTATTCCCATTACTTCAGTCTCCAAGCATTCTCAAATATAATGGTACCTCACATCGATGTGTTTGCTCTTCTCGTGATAAACTGGATTTTTGCACAGAGCAATGGCTGATTTGTTGTCCACTTGCATTAGGAACTTCGACACTTCTTTGTTCATCATCTCTGCTATTAATCGATTCAACCAAACACCATGACACACTGCTGTAGTTGCTGCCACATACTCGGCTTCACAAGATGACAGCGCCACTATTTTTTGTTTCTAAGAGAACCATGTGATTAGATTTGTATTGAGGAAAAACGCAGCTCCCGTTGTACTCTTTCTGTCACTTACATCTCCTGCAAAATCACTATCACTGAACACAATTAAACCAGAATTGGGTTTAGCATTTTTGTACCTCAAACCATAGCTTAAGGTTCCTTTGATGTATCGAACAATTCGCTTTGCTGCAAGAAGGTGTTTCTGAGTGGGTCTCTCCATAAAAATCTGCTAATGATGCCAACAACAAACGAAATATCAGGCCGCGTGTTGACTAAATAGCGCAGGCTCCCCACAAGACTGCGATATTGTGTGGGGTCGATCTCCTCCCCTGTTTCATCTCTATCTAACTTCAGTCTCCCTTCCATAGGGGTCTTGCTGGAGTTACAATCCATTAAGCCTGCAATTTCAACAATTCTCTTTGCATACCCTGATTGGCACAAAGTAATGCCAGAGTTCGACTGGCATACCTCTATTCCCAGATAATAGCTTAGTAACCCCAAATCACTCATTTTAAAAATCTTGCTCATTTTTTCTTTGAAAGAGATAATGCTACTGACCTTGCTTCCGGTAATAATCAGGTCATCGACATAGACCCCGACTATCAAATTATCCTCTTTCTCAGCCATGGTATAGACAGCATGCTCCAAGGGACTTCTCGCGAATCCCAGCGCCACTAGACTCTTGTCTAGCTTATAATTCCAGGCTCTTGGAGCTTGTCGAAGTCCATAGAGCGCTTTCTTTAGCTTCAACGCCTTTGATGGTTTCGGAACATCTATGAATCCTGCAGGTTGGGAAACATAGACATTTTCTGATAAATCACCATTAAGAAACGCAGATTTGACGTCCATATGATGTACTTCCCATGCTTCCTCTGCGGCAATTGCAAGCAAGGTTCGAATGGTTTCAAGTCTTGCCACAGGAGAAAAGACTTCTTCATAATCGATGCCGTGGCGCTGCGCATACCCCTTTGCTACCAGCCTTGCCTTGTATTTCTGAACCTTGCCTTCAGCATCACGTTTCGTCTTAAAAACCCATTTTAATCCGATGGATTTTTGTCCTGGTGGGAGATCGGTCAGCTCCCATGTTTGATTCTCAAGTATCGACTCCATCTCTTCCTCCATAGCCTTCCTCCATTTTTCATCTTTCATCGCAATTTCGGGACTTTTTGGTTCTTCTGCAGTGAGGAGACAGAGGCCGGAGTACTCGGCTTCCACTTCTAGAGCGTCATTGTATATGTCTGTCAATGATCGCATCCTTAATGGCTCAGTTTCTGGGGATGAAAAGACAGCCGTGCCGACTTGTGCTGCTGGCGTTGCTTCGGTACTGTGATTTCCTCATCACCTTGCATTCCTGCATCATCATTCTCCCAAAACACTGAAAACACTTCATGGTTGTTAGATTGCACTTCATCAACTTCTTTCTCCCAATCCCATTCACTTTGCTCATCAAAGATAGCATCCCGACTTATAATCATTTTTTTTGTTTTTGGTTTATAAAACCGGTATGCTTTAGAGCCTGGTTCGTACCCGATAAAAAAAAACAGGTATGCTTCTATCGTCTAGTTTCTTAATATGAGGATCGGTTACCTTCACATAGGCCTTGCAGCCAAATACCCGCAGGTGATGGATGTTGGGTTTTCGTGTGTGCCATGCTTCATACGGAGTATGACCTTCCACGCTACTTGTTGTAGCCCGATTCAATAGGTACACAGCAGTTGACACTGCTTCACCCCAGAATTTTCCCGGCATGTTCTTATTTTTCAGCAAGCTACGAGCCATTCCCACGATGGTTTGGTTTCTACGCTCTGCGACGCCATTTTGTTGTGGTGTTCGCGGTGCCGTAAGGAATCTCTTCACACCTTCTTTTTCACCATAGTCTCCAAATGCTCCACGCACGAACTCACCGCCCCTATCTGTTCTCAGTGCTTTCAGTTTCGTCTCGGCTTCAATTTCAGTTTGAGTTTTCACTTTCTTGAATGCTACGCACGCCATGTCCTTTGTTCTGATCAATGAGATCCACATGAGTCGTGAGAAATCATCAATCATAAGGAAAAAATACCTGTTTCCTGAAGGGGTTTCAGGCGTGATTGGGCCACAGAGGTCGGCATGGACGAGTTCGAGCGGCTTGCAGGCTCGGTACTGCGATTTCTTTGGAAAAGGTGCTCTGCGATGTTTCCCCACCAAGCAAGCATCGCACATCTGCTCGATTAATTCAATAGAGGGGAGTCCTTTCACCATTTTCACCATTTTCTTCAGAGTATGAGAACTTATGTGTCCATATCTGGCATGCCAGAGCCAGTTTTTATCATCATACTTAGCAAGGAGGCAGATCGGTTGTGCTTGCTGGAGTTTCAGTAAATACATTCGGTTTTGGCTTCTCTTTGCCTGTATCATCAACTTTCCCCTTTGATCATGGATAGTCAGCCATCCATTCGCTACTTTGATCCTGCAACCTGCCTCATCCAAACGTCCCAAACTTATTATATTACTTCTGAGTTTTGGGATGTAATACACACCTGACAGCATGCGTTGTTCTCCCTTCGCATCTTGCATGAGCACGGATCCCTTCCCCACAATCTCTACGACGGAGTCATCTCCGAACTTCACAGTTCCTCTTTCGATTGGGCATAAGCTGGCGAATACTTCCTTGTTGCCTGTCATATGGTTACTTGCGCTAGAGTCTAAGTACCACTGATTCTTTGGGGCTCTCTCCTTCCTCCCAAGATCGGGTTTGATGTCCTCATTTAGCATCACGATCTCTCCTTTCGTGTTGCACACTTCTGCCATAAGTAGGGTCGGATCTTGCTCTTCTTCGCACTCAGCAAAATTCCCTTCTTCCTGGTTCTGCTCACATTCATTTGCAAAATGCCCATACTCGTTACAGTGATAACATCTAACACGGGATTTATCAAACTTACGAGTTGAATTGGCATTGTTTTGTGTGAGTCCCCTGCCTCTTCCTCGAGTCCTGCCTCATCCTCTTCCAGAACCTGAGCTCTCACCGGCTTTCTTCTGGTTCAACATGTCCCACTGAGCTTTGGTGAGGAGTAACTGACTGTCATCGCGATCCGTCCTCCTTCCATGGATCGTGTGCTCGAAAGCTTTCAGCCTTCCCACGGCTTCCGCTGCCGTCATGCTCTCCAAATCTCCCCATTGCTGGATTGTACCAACTATGGGCAAATATCGATCTGGGATTGAATCGAACAGCTTTTCGACCACTTGTTCTTCTGTTAGCTTGCTCCCAAGGGAGCGCATCTCATTTGCGATATTAGTCAGCCTTTTGTAGAATGAATTAATGGACTCAGAATCATCCATGGCTAACCTGTTAAAATCGCGCCTCAAGCTTTGGACATTTGCGGTTTTGAATCGTTTTTCTCCGACATGCATGATCTTCAGAGCATCCCACGCCTCCTTGGCAGTTTTTGCATGGGTGATCGCCATCAATGTCGATTCTGGAACGGATTGGGTTATGATTGCTAGAGCTCCCTGGTCCTTCTCTTCACCCACTTCCTCGTTCCCCTCAATTGCAGGCCATACGCTTACCGCCTTCATCATCGCCGTCATTTTGAATACCCACAGTCCATAGTTGGTGTCTGTCAACATAGGGTATGCGAGAGACAACCCCTGTGCGGTCTTGACCGTCTGCTTCGAGCCGGAGGCGTTATCCTTCCTTGGAGTTCCTGTTGACATCGTGTCACTTGAGCCAAGGCTCTGATACCAAATGTTAAAAGAGAATTAGATGAACACAAGAAAAAAGGGAGGAATTTGCGTAAAAGCTTGATTATGCATTTCTTATTAGTAGCTATTTATAGCCACGCACAGAACAACAAAAAAGTAAAGAATCTCAGCTAAAGATTGCTGCAGATTTTTAGGTGCTAAAACAAGGAAACAAAATAATAATATTGACTACCCAATCCTAAATTGATTATGACTCAATTAGAGCCTTATTACAAAGATCTACCCAAAAAAGGAATCGAGCTTAAGGAGTTAACATTTTGTTATATTTTGTAATGGCATGGTTATTTCTGTGGGTGATAGATGTAGTGATTAGTGTATAAATTTCTTTGTTCTTTGATTAGGTGTTTTTTCTTTGTTAATTATTTTCATTGTACTTTAGGGTGATCGGATTTCATTTGCTCGCAAAATTGATCCATTATGTAGTGAGTATGGATGGTTTTATTATGGTTATAAAGGTTGTTTGTATCGTATTACTCCCGATAATGGTCCTTATTTATGCGATCGTTGTTACACCAAGACATATGCTCCTGTTATATTGTAAGATTTGTGATATTTTGTTGTTGTTTATGTTGTTTCATTTTTGATTGAGTTGTATGTTATGTTGTGATATTGTTTTGATATTTTTTTTGTAGGTATAAATTGGAATTGAATGTAGATGATGGTACTGGTAAGCTTCATATATCTGAGAACCCCTGTCAGTTCAAGTTCATGATTTTATTTTGCAGTAGAAGCCTAATAGTCTCTATTTCTTCAAAAAAAATGTTTGCTTTCTCATGTTCTTCATCATTGGCTTCTGTTCATTTTGCATCAAGACCTCTTTCACTGTGTATGCAATCTTTTCTTTCATGTTTTTGTATAGACTCATTTACTTTTGTGCTAATAGTAGAACTCTAATAGTATTGCCCATTGAAATTTCAAGAATAAAAACCCAATAGATTTGCCAATTACTTTGACACTCAAGCCTACAAATTAAGTTAGTTTTGTCATGTCTTTAGCTATATGTGCAAAGCTCTTTGCCTTTTTAGGTAAGGTAAATTTATGTGTTAATGTGCATTTTATTTATTGAATTACCTATATTTGAATAAATTGGAGGTGTATATCATCTTTATTTTATTTTATTTTTTGTAATTAGCTATGGAGGAAAAATCAAATAGAAACCACTCTTTAACATAAAAACCGTGTGAACCAATCCAAGTCATTCATTTTAAGAATGGATGGATGAGATGCACACTTTTTATTAAGTGGTAAGAGTTTTTTTTAGTAAAATCATCATATATTTTTTTTACCAATTCACTAATTTAATTTTTCCCGATTCGTTTGAACTCTGATTGGCTTCAAACTTGCGCCATTAGTTTTGTTTTTTCAAGGGCTTTCTATCAAGATCAGTCATGAATATATTTTGAAGCACGAAAAAAATTACTCCGGGGCTGATTTTTAAAAAAAGTTAAGTCTGAGTAATTTTTATCAACACTATACACTGGGTTTATCAACACTATACACTGGGTTTATCAACACTGAACACTAGTTTTATCACCTCATTTTCCAAAATCGAACATGATTTTAATCACATCATCACATGTTTTTTTATGAACACTAAACACTAGTTTTATCATCACTAAGCACTATGTTTATCATTAAATTACATGTGTTTTTATCATCCCATCACATGTTTTTTTATCAACACTAAACTCTAGATTATCACCCTTATTTCGGGGCTGATTTTTGAAAAAAGTTAAGTCTGGGTAATTTTTATCAACATTATACACTAGGTTTATCAACACTGAACACTAGTTTTATCACTTAATTTTCCAAAATCGAACATGATTTTTATCACATCATCACATGTTTTTTTATGAACACTGCGCACTAGTTTTGTCAACACTAAACACTATGTTTATCATTAAATTACATGTGTTTTTATCATCCCATCACATGTTTTTTTATCAACACTAAACTCTAGTTTATCACCCTTATTTTTAATTGTAAAACCCCACTCTTTACGAAGGGGTATTTTTGTGAAATCATAAATGTGAGGGTGGATAATTGCAACAAGCGTGATTTGAAAACAAAATTCAAAAAAAAAAAAGAAAGGGAAAAGGGAAGGATGTGGGCTGGACTGGAAATGGGTCAAGAACTGGGCCAATTCGCTGGCGCGGGCCAGCCCAGCTCGTTCGCAGAGCCTCGGCCCACGGCCCACGCACCACGCCCAACCCTAGCACTCGCGTTCTTCTTCTTCTTCGTGTGCGTGCACGCCTCCCAAGAAAAAAAGGATCGGGAGCTCTCTCTATCTCTCTCGACGTCCCTCCCGAGCGTTCGATCCAGAGATCTCCCTCCTTCCCCCTCACGCTCGAAACCACTCCACTCTCACCGTTCTTCGAACCCCCGTCCAACGCCGGAACTCTCGCGCTTCGATTTGACGGCAACCTCGAAACCGAGAGCTTCTCGCTCCGACGTCGTCCCCGAGCTCAATCCGGTCGCGCCTCTCGCTTCCAGGCCGATTTTCCCCTCCGTCTACGCCACCAGAAGCTTTCGCAGGCGAGGCTGGTCCGGGAGAGGGTCGCTGGAACGACGCCGGTGAGGCTCCTTCGCCAGATCTGAGATGAGGAGGTCTCAGGCTGCGCCACGACGACCACCGCCCCTTCCAGGTCAGGCGAACACTCCGCCGCCACTCCCAGACGTCGACGGGCGTCCCTTCTAGCTCCCCGCCGCCGCTCTTGTCACCGGGACAAACCCTCGCCAGCGTGTGCGAGCACCTGAACCAGAACCGGTGGAAACTGGGCCTTGGGCCACAGAACCAAACGAACTCGGCCTTGGGCCGGGCAGAACCGAGGACGGGCCAGGCCCAAAGGACGGGTCCGGATCTGGGTCGGATCCGGGTCGGATCCGGGTCAACCCGGTTTCAAAGAAATAAACCCCTATTTGTTATGTTGGTGGGAGGTTGTCAGATACGTTGAGATATTGGTTGAGTATTGGAGCCTGAGGGCATTGGTTTTTGATTATTATAAGGATTGATTAATGGAGCCTGAGGGCGATGGTTACTGAGTATTATGAGGAGTGATGATTGGAGCCTGCGGGCATCGGATATTGGACCCTGCGGGGCATTGATTATTGGACCCTACGGGGCATTGGTTAACGGAGCCTGCGGGCGATTGGATGGTTTACCCTACGGGGAAATGATTACTTATGTTTTCATCCAAGTAACTGCGTCCAGCGGGAGCACTGCTTGGTTCCCTATGACATATGGTCCCTTAGAGGCATTTCCGAGAACTCCTATGATAAGCGCCCATTTAGGATTGTTTCTGGTGCCCCGACGCATGTGCCTCCTCTGGACCGAGGGAAAATCTGATATGATATGGATACTCTGGTGAATCGGAATATGGGAACCGATGTGATCCCAAAATCTATCCATGGATCGGATGCTTGAGAAAACGAGTGGTTGGCGTGATATTAATTGCTCTCATTTAATAAGTTATGTTTCGTTATAGTACTTTCATGGAATCTTTTAAGTTACTGTTATCTTCGAAAAAGCGATACTATTTCTTTACACGGATTCCATAACATTTCATTGATTAATTGTATTTATTCGTTCCCAGTTGTGTGGGTTTTCTATTTTATTATATTGTTCTCTATTTGTTCTCTGGGAAGTTATCGTTATCCTTGAGAATGCGCTACTGTACTCGTTGCTTTTATTTGTTTATTATATCTTTTGGTTTAAGGGTTTTAAGCACTTGTGATATCGAACTAAAGCAGTTTTATTGTTAAACTTGGAGGCTAAAGTTGTTTACGATTTTCC
Organism: Erodium maritimum; assembly: GCA_963921825.1. NCBI lineage: Eukaryota > Viridiplantae > Streptophyta > Magnoliopsida > Geraniales > Geraniaceae > Erodium > Erodium maritimum. The sequence continues at coordinate 23,812,613 of OY997594.1, forward strand.
CTACTGAACGTAAGCTCACCCCTATTTGTTTATTTGTTGTGTGTACAGGTGTGCTTGAGATCTGGGGGATTCGAGGCTCGGGAGCTTTCGGATGTTTGAGGATTGTATTAGAGATGTGTTGGTCTATGGTTGAACTTTATTTACCTTATGTTACTTATCAAGTTTTGACACCATATTTGAATTTTGGATTGAATTATTGAGAAATACTTTGGACTCGTTTTCAGCTTTAAAGGAATTTATTACAATTTTATTACTTTTATCTCGATTGTTTCAGGTCGCGTCTCGAGTCTGTCCAAAACCGAATTTGGGGCGTGACATTAATTGAATATGATTTTTATCACCTCATTATCTATTTTTTATCACCGTAGTACATGTTTTTTTATCAACATTTAGCACTAGTTTGATACCCCAATATAAAAAATTTATTAGTGAAGATTTATCAACACTCAACATTGTTTTTATCACCCCAATATAACTTTTTATTTTCGTGCTTCAAAATATATTCATGACCGATCTTGATTTAAAGCCCTTGAAAAAAGAAAAATATTGGCGCAAGTTTGAAGCTAATCGGAGTTCAAACCAATCGAAAAATATTAAATTAGTGAATTGGTGAAGAAAAAATGGACACTTGTCCACATGACCCCATGTGTGAGAAATGGGTGAGAAATCTTAAATTATGTCCTTCCTTGTGTGAGAAATGATGAAAGTGGCCTGAATTTGGGTGGAATTGGGTTGATGATGTGGCATCATGGTGAATGTTAGATCTTAGGTGTGTGTGACTTGGATTGGTTCACATAGTTTTTAGGATAAGAGGAGTTTGTAGTTGATATCTCCTCATTAGCTATGTACTAATAATCAGTAAAAGATTTCTTTTTTTGTTGTGTTTGTTTGCTTTGTAAGGGCCGTTGGTGTTTGAAAATTTGCTTTTTTGTTAACCGTTGGCTTGATAGCTTTACAAAGATTTACTTCCTTTTCTTGAATTTCTATACTATCAGATCAATCATGACATATTTTGATTACTCTACGTCCATCTTAGATCGGTTATTTTTATAGACAGGGGGCAGATCTTCTTCACAACACATGTGGAACCCCGAATTATATTGCTTCTAAGGTAAGAGTGATCAAATTCAGTCACAAGAAAAAAGGTCAGCTATTAATTACTTTAGATTTTGTTCATCCTATTTTGATCCAATTTCATTGTAATTTTGATTGCTTTTTCAATGTCTTTGCTTATGATTGTTTTCCTGGTAATTTTTTTTTGGGGTAACTCTGGTTCCTAATCTTTTTGAACGTTTCGTTTTGACGTCCTAACCTAGACCAAGGTTTCGTTACAGTTTCATACATGAAAAGTTGGAACTTTTACAAAACCTGATATGAACCGTTCAAATTAACGATTTCGTTAACATAGGAAGTGAAAAGTCGAAACTACAATTCCATTCACGTTAACCTTTCAGCTACTCTTTCCCAAAATAATGCATTATTTTGAAATTCAGTGTTGAAAAATTGTTGGATATGTATACTAAGTGTTCTATTTGCATGTTTAACGGCCATGGGGAGCTGAAAGGTTAACGTGAATGGAATTGTAATTTCGACTTTTCACTTCCTATGTTAACGAAATCGTTAATTTGAACGGTTCATATCAGGTTTTGTAAAAGTTCCAACCTTTCGTGTATGGAACTGTAACGAAACGTTGGTCTGTGTTAGGACGTCAAAACGAAACGTTCAAGAAGGTTAGGACCCAGAGTTTTCCCTTTTTTTTTCTTTCCTGATATCGGTTTACTTGAAAAGTAGGTTGTTTGAATCAGTGGACAATATTGTGTGAGAATATGTTGGTTTTAGTTTAAATGTGAAGTTGGAGCTTAGATTAATTTCCTGATTATTTTGTTGGATTTGGATTATAACCATTTGCAGTTGATGTTTGCAAATTTGGATTTTTTTATATAAATGATGGTTTTATTAATAATCTTTTTACCCCAAGACGGGGAAAAAGAGAGGGGACCGCAAAAAAGCTATCCCATACAACCTGCAAAAGAGACTCTACCACAAACGGTAAGAGAATCTTCCTTAAAAACGTAAAGAACAAACAAAAGAAGAGGACAAAAGCCAAATACAAAGAAATACTAAACGATAGAAGGAGGAACATCGTCTTCGAACTCTATCTGCAGTAAAGTCCCTGTATTGACAAAATGTCTCCAAGCCTCCGTTTTACGTTGAGCCTCGAGCTTCTGAGTTTCGCTCATACAGAGTGAACGAGTCGTCACTGTATACGTCTGTTGAGGTTTCTTACTTCTTTTCCCTTTGCCTTGCTTAATAGTTTCAGGTGACAATACAGGAAAGTCCTGATCGAAACTTGAGTGTAGAGAAAAGGAGGGAGTCGGGTGCACAACCGACAAAGGTTGAACATTCTCGCACCCGACATTAACCTCAAGCTGGGCCGGCGCTGAAGGAACAGTAGGCAACGAACACGAAGAAGCGATTCCATCTGTCTTTGAGTTAAGGCTAGTGGCAGGCCCAATAGATGCATCACCAGCAACAGGCCCATGAAGCTTAGACCCATGCTGATGTGGTAAATACTGAGCAGGCCCAAACGGCCCAACTTGAGCAGTCGCATGCCTCATTGCGTCTTCGACGATGTCTTCTTCTCCACGCGTGAAAGCAGCGACAGAAGATCGGATTGCTTCATCTCCACGCGTGATTTCAGCAACAGGAGATTCAATAGCTTCCTTGTTTGAAACGCCCGAAATTGTCGCAACTAGTTCAGCAGCGATCGCGGGGGAAATATCTGATTGAGCCCGGATGTCCGCCGAGGAAATCGTAGGGGAGATCGAATCACAAACGGCAATCACGGGATGTGGAGTTTCTGGTCTCATCTGACTGTCACCCACGCCGTCGACGACCGTCTTCGGAGAGGAGGACGGACCTCCAACGATCACTGGAGCGATGCTCTGTTTTTGGGTGATTGAAACAGAGCAAGGCACCTGTAGGTTCTTCTCCCGTCGACGACGAGCTGCAGCAACAAGCAAGGTAAAACCATTGATTTTGAATCCATGTAAACCTTCTATGGCCTGAGAAGCTTCGGAATCGGATTCATAACGGATGAAACTGAAGAAAGGACCTCCACGGTTATGTTTGGGTACGGAAGCGTGAACGATGTTTCCATAAGACCCAAAAACGCTCCGAACCCATTCAAATGAAGATTGGGAAGGGAGGTTGCTAACAAAGATCTTGGTTTCTTCTTCCTTACCTAAACTCTCCACAAAATTTCGATGAACTTGCGAGCCTGACGCTGTCCCAGTCCTTGGCTCTGCAAGAGGAACCTTCTGACCGGAGCTGGAAATATCAAGCGAAGACGTCTTCTTTGGATCCGGCCGACCCTGTACCTTGACCGGACTGACTCTCCGCCCCTGTTCCTCGACCGGACAAGGCGTCCCTTTACAGGTCGCCGTCACCGGAACAGACCTAAACACCTTGGACTGAGAACCCTTAGTCTTCATCGTAGGCTTACCTGCTGAACGCGTGACCTTGGCCTCCTTCACTGATCTGGACATGATCTGACAGTAAGATTCATAAGAGGAGAGCAGGAACGAGCAAAAGGAAATGAAGGACAAGAAGGGCTCGCCCTTCCTTCTCTGCACATCCTTCCAGCGTTGTTTCATCCTTTCTGTGATACGATTACGTCATCAAACTGAAATCGTTGAGTAAAAATTGATTTTTTCGATGTGTGATCATCTGAGTTATCTCGGCAGGCAATCCATTGGACTGAGGCCCGACGGATTGTATTTTTACCGATTTTCTCTCAAGAAACCGGTAGCCTTCTGAAAAGTGGCCGGTTGAGGCCTTTTTTCGTTGGCTCCGGCATTGAGTGCAAATTTGGATTATAACAGTTTGTAATTGATGTTTGCAAAATTAACAGTTTGTAGTTGATGTTGGCAAAATTAGCCAAGTTTGGATGTTACTTTCTATCGATCAAACGTGGTCGGATTGTGACCTCTCTAAAATAGGCCAAACACAGAGAAGATGATAATCAAGGTCCAACAAAGAGGCTAAGGTTCTGAGAAGCAGCAATCAAACGGTTGGAGGAAGTTGTCTGGAAAGATCTATGTTGAGGCACACCTGTTGAAGCCTGAAGAAGCATTATTAACGTGTTGTTTATATTTTTGGCCGGTGTTGTGTTTAAATGGGTTTTTTTTTAACATGATTGTATCAAAATTTTCTCATATTCTGCTAAAATCGTAACTTTTAAAAATAGGAAACAATGAGTGGTTTTGTACAATTTCTCTTTTGCTCCGTCTCTTTATTATAGTCATGTATGTGTATATATTTTTACAGTCTTCGTTACGTTTGTATCCTCACCATAATGATCATTTATCAAAGAATGATCCTGGTTATCAAATGATTGAACAACATGAAAATGTTTTTTTAAGATACTCATTTTACTTATTTTTTTATTCTTCAAATATTAAACTCATGAGAGTAGGAATTATTTTTTGGGGTTTAGGTGGTTATTTCAATTGATAATATAGAAAACCTAAATATTATTTTTGATCAGCAAAAGAAACAAATTTTATCCAACCAAACAATATATTCCAAAGGAAAATTACAATTGAAGGATGAAGAGCATAAGACTAAAGGAGAGAAAGGTAAGAAGGGGACAAAAGTTAACTGATATCTTGGAACAACTTGATAGTGGCCTTATCGTTACGCGAAGAGGTGAATTCTATCGACTTATAGAGGGCCCAAGCACGCTTAGCCTCAGACTTTTTACGAAGGGATCTGGATGCGCTGACATCTTTGAGAGCCCGAAAGAACTTCTAACGATCGTTACGAATCCGTTTGTTTTTACGTTTCGGACGAAGTGGGATTGAAACAAGGTCAGCAGTCAGAGAGCGAATATCGGCAATAAAAGACGAGAACTCTGAGGGCTCGGGAGAGGGGGTCGTAGGCCTGAGAGGCACTTGATGGGCCCGAGACTTGGGATCTGAGGCAACAAAAGTCTTGGGCTTGGGAGCAAGAGGCAAAACCGGGCCTTGCTGCTGGCCCAACGAAGCAGGCACCAACTGGGCATCCTCCACGACCCGGCCCGATGGTGAGAGTGTCACGCCCCAAATCCGGTTTTGGCCGGACTCGAGACGTGACCTGAGTTGAGAATTAAATAGTAACCAAATAATAATAAAACTGATTCAAATATTCAAATAGGTTCCGATCAAATACTCTACTAATATGTTCCAAATCGCAAATAAGAGTCAAGGCTCTAAATAGAGTACGTAAAAATAAGGTTCAATACAAATAACCACAACGTTTCTAAGACAGAACACCCAGACTATCTAGAAGCTCCCGAGCCTCGAGTCCACTACTCACCAAGCACGCATGTACAAATAATAGATGAAGCAAACAGGGAGTGAGCTTACGCTCAGTAGGGAAAATCATAAACAGTTTAACCTCCAATTTAGTAATAAAACTGCTTTAACATGACGACACAGCTTACAATTAACAATATTAATCAATAAGATACTACGGAAAAGGTAGAGATAAGAATAATACTACAGTATTAAGGATACCGGTAACTTTAAGAGATTAAGTGAAAAGCGCTGTAAATATTTGATAATTACTAAAAAGGGAGCAAGTAAATGTCTCATCAACAACTCAAACCCCAATACTTCGATCTACGATAGGTTCTTGGGTCATGTCGGATCCCATACTCCGATCCACAAGAGTACTCGTGTCATGTCAGATTTCCCCTCGGTCTAGAGGAGACACATACATCGGGGCTACCGGAAACATCCCTGAGGAACACATATCATCGGGATTCTCGGAAAAGCCCCCAAAGGACCATGTATCATCGGGGTGAAACAAGATAAGTGTAAGAACAACTCCCGGTCAACGCCAGTCAAATCGGCGAAAAACAGGAAAATTTAAAATTTTGGGGCAGACACTTAAATGAACCTAAATTTGACCCCGTGGGTCATACCGGACTTAAGTTGACCCCGATATCGATCAAAGTGAGTTCTAGGGGACTCAGGGCAACTTTCTGACCAATTTGGGAAAGGTTGACTTTTTCCCTGAAATGTCAACCGAGCGACGTTTTGGTCCGTTCGAGGTCCGTTTTGGATCCAAAAAGCTTAGTCGTCATTACAACGGTCTTAGTTGAGCCGTTTCATTATAGCCCGTGAAATTTTGTAATTTCTTGGAAAATGGGCCCGTTCGGGGCCCGAGACGACCGAATTTCGCGAATCTGATTGAAAAATATTTTTCTAACTCATAGGACCCACAAGACACTTTTCATAAATGTGGTGGTGGTTGGTTTTTAAAATAAAGAAAAAGAATTAAGATGGTAGTTTTGTAAATAAGAGATGGGTTTGATTTTTAAAACAAAACAAAAGGAAGAAGAGGTGTAGTGTTCGGCCATTTAGAAAAAAAAGAGAGAAGTAGAGAGAGAAAGAAGAGAGAGAAGAGAAGAGAGAAAAAAAAGAGATAAAGTGTTGGAATTTTGAAGATTGTCGACGATCCGGCCGTTGGATCGTGTTTTTCTTTGCATAATCGTCGTCCCCTCATCGTTACCTACGGTAAGAACCCGACTTTTCCTCGTTTCGACGCGTTTGATTTCTAAGTGTTCGTTTATAATTGATTAAATGTTGAACGGTTGAGGTTTAGAGTTTGTTAGGAACGTTTTGGGGCGAGATTGAGCGTTTTCCGGTGTGGCCGGGTGGGGCCCACGTGTTCGGGTGTTGGGTTTTTCGTGTTCGGGTGGTCTTGGACGATCCGCGAGTCGATAATTTGAACCCGTATAAAATTGTGGAATTAAATTGTGAAAGTTAGAAATTTCGAGTTTAGAAACTTGAAATGCGAATTAAATCGCTCGGAAGTCGGAAATTGATTCCGTCGATTGCATTGGAACCCTTGAATTATTCTAAGATCGTAGAAACGAAAACGGGAATTTTCGTAGCCCCGGAAGGGCGTTTTCCGATCCCGGGAAGATTCGCCAAGCCGGGCAAATCGGGCTTTTCCGCGCCCATTATTGACAATGTCGAGTAATTGGGAAGTTTGGGAGTGATCGACATTGTCGGGGTTGAAATTGGGCGTCAATTTTATTAAACTTCAGCTTTGCCTGCAAACTTAAAAAAGTGTTTTAATTGTGTTCATGATTAGATCGTGCCGACAACCGCTGAAAGAGGAAGCTAGGCGAGTGATCGCAAGCACGCCGGAGCTTGGGCGTGGACAAGTCTTTCTCTATGATCTGGGCTGCTTTTGTAGTCCAAATAACCCCATACCAGGAAAGCGTTACGAGGTAGGGAAAAGTAGCCGGATCTTGGCCCTGACTAGGGAAAGTTAACAGTAGAAATGCATGTGACACTTGGGTGTCGTGGGTTAAGTAAGTTTATCGAACAATAGAAATGCAGGTGACACTTAGTGGTGTCGTATGATACGTGAACGTATCGAGCAGTAGAAAGGCATGTGACACTTAGTAGTGTCGTAGGATAAGTGAACTTATCGAACAATAGAAATATTGGTGGCATTTGGTTGTGCCCAGAGGTTGATTGAATTGTTTGTGTTTGTGGGTGGCCATGAGTGCTCGTGGGGAGTTGAACCCGTATTTTACTGTTCGTGTGACTTGGGTGGCCATGAGTGCCCGTGGGGAGTTGAACTCGTATTTTACTGTTCGTGTGTCTTGGGTGGCCATGAGTGCCCGTGGGGAGTTCAACCCGTATTTTACTGTTCGTGTGTCTTGGGTGGCCATGAGTGCCCGTGGGGAGTTGAACCCGTGTTTTAACTGTTTGTGTGTCTTGGGTGGCCATGAGTGCCCGTGGGGAGTTGAACCCGTATTTTAGTTTGTGGTTGCGCGCGTGGGGGTTGGCTAGCATTCCGACTAACCATCGGTAAAGTTGTGCATTCTTCTGCGATGAGGTTGGGGGCCCACCTGACAATAAAGGGTTTCTGTGGTCGCGCGCGTGGGGGTTGGCTAGCCTTCCGACTAACCATCGGTAAAGTTGTGCATTCTTCGGCGATGAAGGGCGGCTCCCCTTCCGACTAGCTATCGGAAAAGTATTGCGGTATATGTCGCTAACAGGTCAACCGTCTGGCCCGACTACGTTCGGGGGAAGTTGCGTGGGGCAGGCTCGAGCCCAGCCGGTTAGCAACCGGCACTGAGCAGCTGGAGTGCGGTCCTTTGTGATCTTGATTGTTGTGTGCGGTCCTTTGTGATCTTGGGTGTTGTGTGGTCGTTATTTGCGTTTTTGGGTTGAGGTCGTAACCGCTGTGCCAGGTCTACATTACGCGTCCGGGTTTGAGTTGGTTGGGGAAAGTAACAGTTTTCGTGTGTCAGTCGGGTTATTCCAGTTTGGGGATAGTAGTCCCCGGTGTTTGGTTTGTTATTGGTGTTCCGGCATTTTCTGCTAGTATGCCGTAGTCAGTCTGGTATCCGTGGTGGTGAGCGAACGCTCACCCCTAGCTGCTTTTCCTACAGGTACTGGTCGCGAGACTCACTAGGGGAACTCTCGAAGCTTGAAGAGCTGGGAGCGGGAGTCCGGGTTTCTTTTTGTTAGTCTAGCGACGTACATGTTTATTTTGTGCGCTTGCTTTGGACGTACTTTTAAGTTGTAAATTATTATTTTGATTAACTAAATGGTGTTTTAAGAGGTTTATTTAAAAGGTTTGAAAATGGTTTTATTATTTCACCGTTCGCGTTCCGGGTTCGGTCTTACTGAATTCGGGGCGTGACAGTTTGGTATCAGAGCTCGAGGTTTCACACCTCGGACTGTACGTCAATTAGGTGGGGAGAGTCGAGTCATTAAAAGTCCCGTCGTGCGTGGGTTGCGCAAGTCGGAAACCGTGTGTAGTCCCGTAGTGACATGAGTCATGTTTGTTGTTGTGTGTATGTGCAGTACTGTGGTTACTGGCATAATGTTTGTGTGTTGCTGCGTGAAACGTTTTTAAGCTGTCGCGACTCGACTCAGGAGCGCTCCTGTAGTCGAACGTGACGGTGCTGATATCAAGTGGGTACAATGTAGTTCGGGGACGCCTGGACCGGGTTGTAACTACGTGATGTCAAAAATGAGGTTTTATAATGAAAAGGGAGAAAGGTTTTAAAATTGGTTGGCCATGTGGGCGTGTTTTAAATTTGTTGGCCCGGTGGGCGTGTTTTGATTTTGGGTTGGCCGTGTCGGCTTGTGATTGAGGTTGGGTTACTTGAACTTGTCTGTGAATTGTTGTGCGTGTGGTCGGTAATTTGGTGATCGAACGTGTGTGGCGCTTAAGACTATTTTGGGGTTAAAAGGGGGTAAAAATCGAATCTGAAACGAATTTGGGAAACAGGCATGTGCGAGCGTCACGGACCTTGTCACGGATTCGTGACGGAGCAGCGCGTTTTGGCGATTTTTAGGCCTTCGTCAGGGCTCCGTGACCCCAACCGTGACGGGTTCTGTCACGGATCCGTGATTCCTGTCTTGTTCCACCGTCTTGATTGTGCAGTTTGTGTGTTGGTTTCAGTGGTTGTGTTCCTGATTGTGTTGGTTGTAGGGGTCGTAAGTTCGGTGTTAAAGGGTGAGGTCTTGGGTTCGAGACTCATCAATAACCTACGGTAGTGATACAACGCCTCGGTGAGAGAGTCTCACCACGGTGAGGGATTAGGGTTGATGCGATGCGGCGCCATACGAACTAGGTTCCCCCTATGTGAACGGGTGTTTGAGGTTTCCCTCGTGTGAACGGGTGGTTTGAGGTTTCCTTCACGTGAGTGGGTTATTTGAGGTTTTCCTACGTGATCGGGTAATTGGGGTGTTGAGGTTGTGAGCAGTAGTGGCTTGCTGAGTTGAAAACATGATCCCCATTTGAGGTTTCCCTACGTGATCGGGTAATTGGGGTATTGATGTTGTGAGCAATAGTAGTTTGCTGAGTTGAGAACATGATCCCCGTTTGAGGTTTCCCCACGCGATTGGGTAATTAGGGTATTGAGGTGGTGAGCAATAGTGGCTTGAGGAGTTGAGAATATGATCCCCATTCGAGGTTTCCCTTACGTGAGCGAGTATTTGAGGTGTTGATAGCGTGAGCAGTGTGACGTTTTGGTATCAGGTTTTGAGGTAGTGGTTTTCCCTGGTTAGATCGGTAAGTCGTTAGTGCTTTACTAGTATGCCATAACTGAACGTGATGGTCGACGCCTTGATTAGGAAGTCGATGCCGTGTCCTACTAGCGTCTCAGTCTGGGAGTGGGACATGATGGGAGAGCTGGGCACGTTCGGGTTGGATCTAGAAGAGGTTACCGGCGGCGTGGCCATGTGCTTCTTGGTGGCTCAGCCCACCCTGCTTGGCCGGGGGATAGAGGCACAGTCGGTGGATGTTGAGACAAGAGAGATCCGGGAGAGAGTTGGCGGCGGTGTTTACGCCGAGGGCTGGGATCGTCGTGCTAATCGGGAGTTACGGTATCGTGGAGGTTTGTTCATACCATGTAACGGTGGAGGCGACGAGCTGCGAGAGTCGCATTATTCGCGTCTGACAGTGCACGTGGGTAGCACTAAGATGTATCGCGACCTCAGGCAACATTTCTGGTGGAGCGGGATACGGAGAGAAGTTGCGGAGTTAGTATCGCAGTGCCTCACTCGTCGGCAGGTGAGAGCCGAACAACAGCGTCCCGCTGGATTATTGCAACCACTGCGGGTTGCACAGTGGAAATGAGGGCACATCACGATGGATTTCGTGAGCGGTTAGCCTAGTTCACCTACAACAACAACTTTCAGGCCAGTATCAGGATGGCACCGTTCGAAGCGTTGTATGGTAGGCCGTGTCGATCGCCCGTGTGCTGGGCCGAAGTGAGGAATAAGAGTTTACTGGGTCTAGAACTAGTCCGAGAGACAGCTGAGTCGGTCGTGCCGAAGTGTGAGCGGTGAAGACCGCGCAGAGTCGGCAGGAGCTAAGCTGACAGACGGCGCCGACCTCTCGAGTCAGCAATCGGTGACCATGTATCCCTGGAGGTGAGTTCCGAAAGGTGGACTGGTGCGTTTCAATCGCGGCGGAGGCAGGTTAGCCCCGCGGTGTATCGGGCCTTCCGAGGTCTTGAGCAGAGTGGGAGCAGTTGCATACCGACTTGCACTGCCACCGCAGCTTGGGAATATCCACGTTTCCAAGTTGCGGGAGTATATGCGGACCCCTCCCACGTCATTGAGTGGGCAGATATCGAGGTGGCTGACGATGTCTCTTATGAGGAGCAGCCGGTTCGAATCATGGACACACGGGAGCAGGTCCTGCGTGGCAAGGTTATCCGCCTGATACGGGTGCAGTGGCGACACCACGAGGCCGAGTCGACTTGGGAGCGCGAGGACGAGGTTCGCGCGAAGTACCTCGATCTGTTCGACTCTAGAGGTACATTTGTTTTAAATTTTGCGGACGAAATTCCTTTAAGGGGGGTAGATTGTAAGAACCACTCCCGGTCAACGCCAGTCAAATCGGCGAAAAACAGGAAAATCTAAAATTTTGGGACAGACACTTAAATGAACCTAAATTTGACCCCGAGGGTCATACCGGACTTAATTTGAGCCCGATATCGATCAAAGTGAGTTCTGGGGGACTCAGGGCAACTTTCTGACAATTTGGGAAAGGTTGACTTTTTGCCGGAAAAGTCAACCGAACGACGTTTTGGTCCGTTCGAGGTCCTTTTTGGATCCAAAAAGCTTAGTCGTCGTTACAGCGGTCTTAGTTGAGCCGTTTCCTTGTAGCCCGTGAAATTTCGTAATTTCTTGGAAAATGGGCCCGTTCGGGGCCCGAGACGGCCGAATTTCGCTAATCTGATTGAAAAATATCTACAAAGATATTTTTCTAACTCATGTGACCCACAAGACACTTTTCATAAATGTGGTGGTGGTTGGTTTTTAAAATAAAGAAAAAGAACTAACATGGTAGTTTTGTAAATAAGAGATGGGTTTGATTTTTAAAACAAAACAAAAGGAAGAAGAGGTGTAGTGTTCGGCCATTTAGAAAAAAAGAGAGAAGTAGAGAGAGAAAGAAGAGAGAGAAGAGAAGAGAGAAAAAAGAGAGAAAGTGTTGTAATTTTGAAGATTGTCGACGATCCGGCCGTTGGATCGTGTTTTTCTTTGCATAATCGTCGTCCCCTCATCGTTACCTACGGTAAGAACCCGACTTTTCCTCGTTTCAACGCTTTTGATTTCTAAGTGTTCGTTTATAATTGATTAAATGTTGAACGGTTGAGGTTTAGAGTTTGTTAGGAACGTTTTAGGGCGAGATTGAGCGTTTTCCGGTGTGACCGGGTGGGGCCCACGTGTTCGGGTGGTCTCGGAAGATCCCTTAGTCGATAATTTAAACTCGTATAAAATTGTGGAATTCAATTGTGAGCCCCGGAAGGGTGATTCCTTCGATTGCATTGGAACCCTTGAATTATTCTAAGATCGTAGAAACGAAAACGGGAATTTTCGGAGCCCCGGAAGGGCGTTTTCCGATCCCGGGCAGATTCGCCAAGCCGGGCGAATCGGGCTTTTCCGGGCCCATTATTGACAATGTCGAGTAATTGGGAAGTTTGGGAGTGATCGACATTGTCGGGGTTGCAATTGGGCGTCAAGTTTATTAAAATTCAGCTTTGCCTGCAAACTTAAAAAGTGTTTTAATTGTGTTCATGATTAGATCATGCCGACAACCACGGAAAGGGGAAGCTAGGCGAGTGATCGCGAGCACGCTAGAGCTTGGGCGTGGACTTTTGGGAAATCGTTACAAGGTAGGGAAAAGTAGCCGGATCTCGGCCCTGACTAGGGAAAGTTAACAGTAGAAATGCATGTGATACTTGGGTGTCGTGGGTTAAGTAAGTTTATTGAACAATAGAAATGCATGCGACACTTAGTGGTGTCGTATCATACGTGAACATATCGAACAATAGAAAGGCATGTGGCACTTAGTAGTGTCGTAGGATAAGTGAACTTATCGAACAATAGAAATATTGGTGGCATTTGGTTGTGCCCGGAGGTTGATTGAATTGTTTGTGTTTGTGGGTGGCCATGAGTGCCCGTGGGGAGTTGAACCCGTATTTTACTGTTCATGTGTCTTGGGTGGCCATGAGTGCCCGTGGGGAGTTGAACCCATATTTTACTGTTCGTGTGTCTTGGGTGGCCATAAGTGCCCGTGGGGAGTTGAACCCGTGTTTTAACTGTTTGTGTGTCTTGGGTGGCCATGAGTGCCCGTGGGGAGTTGAACCCGTATTTTACTATTTGTGTGTCGTGGGTGGTCAGGTGTACCTTTGGGGTGTTGAACCCGTGTGTTACTGTTTTGTGTGTCGTGGGTAGTCATGTGTGCCTGTGGGGTGTTAAACCTGTGTTGTCTCTGTTTCTTGAACCTTGGGTGTTGATTGTGATTGCCTGAGGTTGGGGGCCCGCTTGACAATAAAAGGGTCCTGTGGTCGCGCGCGTGGGGGTTGGCTAGCCTTCCGACTAAACATCGGTAAAGTTGTGCATTCTTCTGCGACGAGGTTGGGGCCCGCCTGACAATATAGGGTTTCTGTGGTCGCGCGCGTGGGGGTTGGCTAGCCTTCCGACTAACCATCGGTAAAGTTGTGCATTCTTCGGCGATGAAGGGCGGCTCCCCTTCCGACTAGCTATCGGAAAAGTATTGCGGTATATGTCGCTAACAGGTCGACCGCCTGGCCCGACTGCGTTCGGGGGAAGTTGCGAGGGGCAGGCTCGAGCCCCGCCGGTTAGCAACCGGCACTGAGCAGCTGGAGTGCGTTCCTTTGTGATCTTGATTGTTGTGTGCGGTCCTTTGTGATCTTGGGTGTTGTGTGGTCGTTATTTGCACTTTTTGGGTTGAGGTCGTAACCGCTGTGTCAGGTCTACATTACGCGTCCGGGTTTGAGTTGGTTGGGGAATGTAACAATTTTCGTGTGTCAGTCGGGTTATTCCAGATTTGGGATAGTAGTCCCCGGTGTTTGGTTTGTTGTTGGTGTTTCGACATTTTCTGCTAGTATGTCGTAGTCAGTCTGGTATCCGTGGTGGTGAGCGAACGCTCACCCTTAACTGCTTTTCCTACAGGTACTGGTCACGAGACGGGCTAGGGGAACTCTCGAAGCTTGAAGAGCTGGGAGCGGGAGTCCGGGTTTCTTTTTGGGAGTCTAGCGACGTACATGTTTATTTTGTGCGCTTGCTTTGGACGTACTTTTAAGTTGTAAATTATTATTTTGATTAACTAAATGGTGTTTTAAGCAGTTTATTTAAAAGGTTTGAAAATGGTTTTATTATTTCACCGTTCGCGTTACGGGTTCGGTCTTACTGAATTCGGGGCGTGACAATAAGTGAACGTTCCCCGCAGGGTAAACAATCACTCGGCTATGATACTACCCCACACCGGAATCCTCTAGGGTGTGGGTACCATACCGGATCACCAATAACCATTCCCCGCAGGGTAAGCCATCCATCGACTATGATACTACCCCACACCGGAATCCTCTACGGTGTGGGTACCATACCGAATCACCAACAACCATTCCCCGCAGGGTAAACCATCCATCGACTATGATACCACCCCACACCGGAATCCTCTACGGTGTGGGTACCATACCAGATCACAATTCATTTTAAAACACACACAAGAGACCAACATGTCAACACATCGTATAACCAAACTTAGAAATTTACCACACCACAAGGGATTCATACCCACAAGTACACTTACCGGCATACTTACCAACCACATTCCATCGGTCTATCACTCACCCGATCATATCGGTTGATACAATCAATTACACTCAAGCATTCATTCAAGCATGCAATCATTCAAGCATTCATTCAATCATACAGTCATTCAAGCATTCAATTTATCTTGTTTCGTTAGACCTTTAATTTACCTTACGATTAAGCAAGCATTGCATGTGAGGCAACCACAACCAAATCCTATGGCTCATCTCGGCCTTTCTACCAGCACGGCAATTTCCCAAGTATTGAAAGCGAGTTAAACTAGTTATTCACATCCTACGCATGCATACTAGACACGTCCGGTTATTAGTAATTGAAAGACGATTATTCTAGTTATTCGCATCCTATATGCATCTCTAGTACCTTTCCGATTTTATTAACCTAATAGGCATACTAAAGTATTGAATTACACGAGGAGTTTAGTACTTTCCCTACCTCAAGGTCTTCCTCTAAAATTAGTCCTAGCTGCTCAAGTCCGGGCTAGCTTCCTCTGCGTTCTTCTCACGGGTCCCCAAGTAGTCTTCGTCTCTCGAGCCCGGTTCCAAGGTCTTGGATCACAATTAAACTCTAATTAAAGGCTAGCCAAAGTGAAAACATCTAATTTCAAAAGACTCCACCCGTTGTTTCAAAAACACTTTCTTGAAGTAAATGAAAAATAATCGAAAAGGGTTTAAAAGAACCAAAACTGGTCTGCCACGGATTTGGTCACGGATCCGTGGGTTGCGCCGTCACGGTTCTCGTCACGGAGCCGTGTCTAACGCCGTCACGGTCTCCCTCACGGAGCCGTGACGTCCTCCGTCACGGTCCCTGTCACGGATCCGTGACGTGTCTGGACAGAGTCCGTCTTCTTCCTCCTTCAGACGGGATTTTCACGAAAATACATCAAAAACCTCCATTTTCAGTCATCCAAAACTCCCAAAACAGTCCAATAACTCCATTTCTCCTGTACCCATGGTTGGAATCATCCAAATAACAAGTACCCAAAGGATTTCCCAATCAAAAACCATTAAAAACTCAAGGATTTTAACAACATTTCATCTACTCCTTCTCTACAACACCAAGCAACACTAAATAAGGTAAAACCTAACAAGTTTTAGTCAAAAGCAAGGAAACCCATGAAATGAAAGTGATTGAAATGAAGAGTTAAGAGTATACAAACCTCTAGGAGAATGAGTTGATGAAGATGAAGGGATTTTAGAGAGGATTTGGGTAGAGATTGGCACAAAAGGTCCCCTTTTTCTCTTGCATTTCCTTCAAGACACCATGGAAGCTCCAACCTCTTCTTTCTCTCTCAAATTTCGGCTGCTACAAGGGGAAATAATATGATTTTGTGTCACCCAATGCCTTAAAAAGACCTAGGGGTGAAAAAGACCAAAAACCCTTTAGTTCTTATCCCTTTTATGGACAACTAGTGAGGGAGAGAGGTCATTAGAGCCTATTTCTTTTCCTCCAAGCCACTAGTGACATGTGGCATAGTGGGGACCACTCTCCTTTAATTAAAATCCAGTAGTCCAATTTAATCGTATTTAAACGATAAAAAGTTCGGATTTGACCAAAGTTGACCTTTTCTAATATTACAGTCAAACGAAAGGAAATGGCCCAACTAAGCTAACTGTGATGACGGTTAAGCTTTTTGGGTCCCGGAAAGGTCCCGAATGACTTCCGGAGTCATCTGTTGACTTTTCCGGCCGAAAGTCAAACTTTGCTAGAGTTACCGGTTCGACCGGAGGCGGTTCTTATAGAGAGGCCCATTCGCGCTGCAGAGCACGCAACTCCTAGAGAAGAGGAGGAGTTCTCGTCATAAATGACCTCAGGACTTAGGTTCTTGGGAAACAAAGCGGCGTTCTCAAAAGACGAGGAGGCGTGGCTCTTAGGGATCTGTGACTGAGCCGATGGGGAGGGATGATCGGAGCCGATCTCTGGTGACCGATTTTGATTACCGGGAAAAGAGGGAGTAGAGGAGAGAGGGCGAGGCGTTGGCCATTCAGTCACCATGTCGAGCCCCATTTCTTCGTCTTCAAAGTCGTCGAGATCCAGATCAAAGTCAGGGACCAGGTGAAGCTCAATTCCGACAACCCTAACGGGGGATTTGGTGCCACAGACTTCGAGCTCTACCATGCAATTGATGGGGGCCAGATTTCCAGTGAAAATTAGGGCAAAAGCCAAATCAAGACGATTGAAGGAGGCGGAGCAGGGGTGAACCGCAACAAGGGTTCCTACCGATGAAGCTAAGCTGCAAATTGAGGCAAGCGACCAACCAGAGAGGGATTCCAGCCATGGAAATCCAACTGAAGCGATCACCAACAACCACGGAGCTCAAGTCAGTAAAGAAGTCAAAGAACAGGTGCCAGAGCTCCGACCAGTTCTTGGCTTCCATAGACTTGAATGTCTCAGCTGAGGAGAAGTAGATCAGAAAGGTTTTGGCACCGAGTTCAGCAAAACGCACCTCTCCAACCAAAGAGAGAGGGAGATCAACCTGAAGCGCAAAGGCATGCCAATTGTCGCGGGATACTGCGATGATGGAGGAGTCGAGCAAGGATGCGCCAAAGGGGCCAGGAGAGCCCGAACATGTGAGGGATGGGATGGGGACGGGATGACCAAGATGGGGATATGGAGGAGTAGTCGTCCCTATGACCGCGTCCTTGAAGGAGCACAAAACAGAGGGGCTGCCAACGAGCCGGAGGGGCAGACTGACGAGGGAGAGAGACTCCCCGACGAGGGCCCTTGTAGTAGTCTACAATGAGAAGCTCAGAATCGAAGGTAGAGAGATGCAGAGCTGAGATTCCCGCAGCTGCCAAGTTGTGGAGGAAAATGAAACTAAACTTCTTGCCAGAACTTGTGAGGGAGGACGGGAGGTAAGCTCGATTAACCAGACCAAAATCTTTGAAAAAGATGGCGAGAGTCTCGGAGGTGCACTCTGCCAGGAGGTTGCAGACGAAGAGGTGGGAGGAAGGAGAGGGACCAGGGTAGCCGGAGGCCGAAGGGGGAGGGAGAGGGGGGTCGGGAGGTTTTGACATATTTTGCTTGTCTTTTGCTTCTAACCTTGGTAATAAGAAAACCTAAATATCATGTTGGTTGTATATTAAAAGGTTCACGCATATCAAAAAAAATTATATCATGCATTGATCTTGCAAATCCTCGCATGCTTATCTTGTCGATTTCATGTTGCACGTCATACTTGCAATTGTTTAGAAATTATCAATTGCTTTTAATTTCGACGAATACACATTACAAAGAAGATGAACAAAGCTTCTGATGCTAGCAACACAGGAAAGGTTCTTGTATTAGTTGTTTACTTGGTGTATTATAACTGAAACTGATTATCAGTTCACAACAAGTTTTTGTTCGTGAACTTCATCTTTTTTTATCAGCAATTTTTTGTATTTATAAAACTTAACCTTCGAAATGAAGACAAAGTCAAGGAAAATCCTCAAACCGATTACAGACTCCGGGAACAAATGGAAGTCCCAAAATCAACATCAAAACCCCTTTGTGAGAACAAAATAACCCTAATATGTGACACAACTTATAACCACCCTGAAAGAAGCGTAATTCCCATTAGGGTTCTTTGTGTATTACTCAGTATAAATAGAATACAATCATAATAGAATACGAGATGCATTAGGACTCCTATACATATGAAAGACTAAGTATTGTGTTATAACTAGGATACAACAATCGAAGAGATAAACATATAATCTAACACGCCCCCGCAGTCGAAGCATGGTCAGGGAAAATGTTGAGACTGGACCTGAAGTCTTCAAAGAGTGCTGACGGGAGACCCTTCGTGAAGATGTTTGCAAACTGATAGGAGGACGGTACATGAAGCACACGGACCTGACCTGCAACAACTTTCTCACGTACAAAATGTAAATCTAACTCAACATGTTTAGAACGCTGGTGCTGAACTGGGTTACTGGACATATAGACAGAACTAATGTTATCACAGAAGACAATGGTGGCAGTAGGAAGAGAGCAGTGCAACTCAAGGAGGAGGTTACGTAACCAACAAGATTCAGCGACGTCATTGGCAACTGCTCGATACTATGCCTCAGCACTAGAGCGAGACACAACATGTTGACGTTTGGAAGACCAAGAAATAAGATTAGGACCAAGAAAGACACAATAACCAGAAGTGGACCGACGAGTGTCTGGACAACCTGCCCAATCAGCATCAGAATAAGCAACAAGAGAGAGTGAGTGAGATGGACGAAGGTGACGACCATGAGAAACTGTACCCTGTATGTAGCGAAGAATACGCTTAAGGGCATGAAAGTGAGGCTCACGAGGGTCATGCATAAATAGAGAGATTTGTTGAACAGCATAAGAAATGTCGGGGCGCGTGAAAGTACGGTATTGAAGGGCGCCTGTGAGACTCCGATAAAGTGAAGGATCAGAAACCGGGGAACCAGAAGAGGAGGAGAGTTTGGATTTGGTGTCAACAGGAGTAAGGCATGGATTACAGGATGACATGTTTGCTCGAGCAAGAATCTCGCGAGCAAACTTTTCTTGAGAAAGAAGAAGACCAGAGGAAGTACGAGTGACTGAGATTCCCAGAAAGTAGTGGAGGGGACCAAGGTTGGTCATAGCAAATTCGGAATTAAGACGAGAGGTTATGGATGAAAGAAGGGCAGACGAAGAGGCAGTGAGGAGGATATCATCAACATAGAGGAGAAGAAAGGCAGTATGAGATCCATAACGGTAGATGAAGAGAGAGGTATCAGCTCGACTACTGACAAAACCGATAGAGATAAGATAGGAAGCAAAGCGTTGATACCAAGCTCTAGGGGCTTGTTTAAGACCATAAAGTGCCTTCTTGAGACAACACACATGATGAGGAAAAGATGGATTATGGAAGTTAGGAGGTTGTTTCATGTAGACTACTTCTGAAAGATCGCCATGGAGAAAAGCGTTCTTGACATCGAGTTGATGAATAGGCCAAGAGTAAGAAAGGGAAAGGCTGAGAATAGTTCGTATGGTAGCAGGTTTGACTACAGGACTGAAAGTGTCATCGTAGTCAATGCCAGGTTGTTGAGTGTGCCCTTGAGCAACAAGACGTGCCTTGTAACGCTCAAGGGAGCCATTAGAACGAAACTTGTGGCGATATATCCATTTAGAGACGACAATATTAACATTGGGTGGACAAGGTACCAATTCCCAAGTGTCATTAGCATGTAGAGCAGAGAGTTTGGCTTCCATAGCTTGCTTCCAATGAGGATCACAAAGGGCCTGGGCTGAGGACCGAGGAACAGGGGATAAAGAAGAAGTGGATACATGAAGATCGAGGATGCGACGAGGTTTGACGGTGCCGACACGACTACGCGTGGTCATGGGGTGAGAAGGGAGCGGCGGTGGAACGGGTGGAGATTGGGGGATAGTGGGTGAGTGGGGTGTAACAGAGGGCGTCGCAGCTGGTGAGCGAGACGATAGAATAGGAGCGTCGGACGATGGAATTGGAGGGTCGGACGATGACGGAGACGATATAGTATGAGGGTCGGACGGTGGAAAAGAATAAAGGAGAGGGGATAGATCGTCGGAAGGTGAGTGGAGAAAATCATAAGAAGTAGAAGAAGTAGGTGGGTGGTGGGAAGAATATGGGAAGATGGATTCATCAAAGGTGACATGACGAGAGATAATGATCTTGCCGGTGGAAAGATCAAGACAACGATAGCCGCGATGATTAGATGGGTATCCAAGAAAGACGCATGCCCGAGATCGAGGAGCAAGTTTATGAGGGGCAGTGGAAGAGAGATTGGGGTAACATAAGCAGCCAAAGACGCGGAGATGATCATAGGTGGGAAAAGTATGATAGAGAAGCTCGAACGGGGTTTGAAAGGAGAGAGCCTTAGTTGGAAGGATATTGAGAATATGAGTTGCCATGTTCAGACCTTCGACCTAGAGGTTAGGCGGTAGAAGAGCTTGAAAAAGTAGGGAGCGAACCATGTTGTTGATTGTACGAATCATGCGCTCTGCTTTACCATTTTGTTGAGATGTGTGAGGACAAGAAAAACGAAATATGATGCCATGAGAAAGAAAGAAATTGTGAAAAGGTTTGTTGTCAAATTCACGGCCATTGTCACATTGAATGGCTTTAATGGGAAGACCAAATTGCGTTTGAACAAAGGTACGAAATTGAGTGAACAAGGCAAAAACTTCAGATTTGGCATGTAAAGGAAAAACCAATAAGAAGTGAGAAAAGTCATCCAAAAATAACAAATAATACTTAAATCCACTAGGACTAAGAATAGGTGAAGTCTAAAGATCTGCATGAATAATTTCAAATAAATGAGAAGTGCGAGAAAGGGAAGGAGAAAAAGGAAGACGTAAATGTTTACCTAATTGACATGCATGACAAAATTGATCTGAAATGTCCTTATTACAAGAAATAAAATTCCTAGAACGAAGAAATCTAAAGGTATGATGGCCGGGGTGGCCGAGACGGCGATGCCAGGTGGTGGGAGATGATTCAGCAGACAGCAAGAGGGACATTGGTGACGATGAAATGGAGGTGGAAATGGGGTAGAGATCACCATCGCTATCACATCGGAGAAAGGAAGTCCCGGTCTGTAGATCCTTCACACAAAATCCGTAAGGGTCAAACTCAACCGAACAATTATTATCACGGGTAAATTGACGAACAGAGACAAGGTTTTTAATAATGTGAGGACTAACAAGAATATCACGCAAGTGCAAATTTTTGTAAGATGTAGGAATTGAATATCGACCGGTAAAATTAACAGGTAAAACAACACCATTTCCAACAATAATTGAGTTATAATTTACACATGGAGTGACGTTAGAAAGTGTACCTGAATGAGAGGCCGTGTGTGACGTAGCACCAGTGTCCATATACCAGCTTTCGTCAGGTCGTTGAATAAGCATGGTGGAGAAGAGGTGGCTTAAATCACTTGGTGGTGGACATTGCTGTTGATGCATGTAACCAGCTCCTGTTGTAGTGTGTGGACCGGATGGATGAGGAGCAAATGGTGCTATTGGAGCTGGGCCGAGAACAGAAGACTGGGCCTGCAGTGTTGGATGGGCCGGGAGCTGAACCTGTTGGGCTGGAGCTAAAACTGATGGGCCTTGAGCAAACATCCCATGCGCTACTGTTGGATAAGAGGGGTGTGGTTGAGGTTGAACGATAGCAGAGCCATTTCGGTGTTGCAAGGAGCATGCAGAGCCGATCATCGCAAGACCAGAGTTCGGTGGATCAGCGAAAGATGGTGGAGGAGCTGCGAATCGGACCGGTTGCTGGTGGAAACCGTGAGGTGGGGCAGCGCCGAGAACTCCATGAGAAGAATTGGAGAAGCCATGGTGATTAGGAGCGCCGGAGCTACGACCAAACCTGCCGGAGCCGCGACCACGCCCCCGACCTCGGAATCTGCCTCTGCCATAGCTGGACATGGTTGGGTTGTGGGATTGATTGTGAGTGTAGAGGATGGAGCTGGGGTCTGGCGTCTGAATTTGACGATTTTCTGCAAGTAATAACATTGATCGAACCTTCAGAAAAGATGGGAAAGGGCTTTGGTGTTGAATTACCTCAACAGTACTGATGTATGATTCCGGGAGGCCTTGTAAGGTTTGCAGGACAAGTTCTTGATCCGAGATCGGTTGATCCACATCAGCTAGAGAATCAGATAAAACCTTAAGCTTCTGACAATACTGAGAAATTGTAAGTGTACCTTTGCGAAGGGACCTGAGTTGTTGTTGAAGGTGTAGTGCCCGTGACATCTTGTTATCTCGAAAAAGTGATTCTATAGAAATCCACATATCCCATGCTGTAGAATCTATCTTGAACACATCAGAGAGGAGGTCCGAATGCACGGTAGCATAAAGCCAAGTTACAACCAAGGCATCAAGTCGTAACCACAGAAAATCCGGTGCAGTTGGAGGTTGATCAGTAATATGGGTAAGTACTTGATGACTAGCACACAACTTCCGGAACATTTCTCGCCAGTGTTTATAGTGGGGATCATTGGTAGAGAGTTTTATCGGGACAAAATTAGTTGCATTTGTGACTGTATAGGCTGGATGAAAGGGTGTTGAAGATGGCTCTTTGGTTGTGTTGTCTGACATTGTTAATGGTTGTGAACAAGTGGGAAATCAAGGGATGAAGTGGGATTGTGGCTGAATGTGAGCTTAAGCAGAGACAGATCAGAGAGAGAACACAGAATTGGTGCTGCTGGAGGAGAAGACGCAGAGACTGGCCTGAAAAAAAAAGGAGAAGCAACGAGATTAGCAAGACAAACAAGCAAGAACCATGAGCTCTGATACCATGAAAGAAGCGTAATTCCCATTAGGGTTCTTTGTGTATTAGTCAGTATAAATAGAATACAATCATAATAGAATACGAGATGCATTAGGACTCCTATACATATGAAAGACTAAGTATTGTGTTATAACTAGGATACAACAATTGGAAGTGTCAACCCAAACCAAAAGTGCAGCAATCAAAGGATGAAAGGAACCACCCAAATCAGCTACCAATTTTACAAGTACCCAAAGATCCCCCAACCGATCACCTGTCCATATATACCCCTCAGGACACCAAGCTAAGGAACAACAAATCTCCCAAGACAGTATCAAATCCCCTTCTGCAGATCAACCAAAAACAACCAAAGAGGAACCCACTACTGCAATTCTTTCACCACAGTTCCAAGCCAAAAGTCAGTAACTTTTCAAGTGAACAAATCAAGAGCCTTGACAGCTACTGAAGGAGACAATAACAACAAAAACCCTCAAGTAATGATCCCACACTACACCTATAATAATGTACCCCCTCTCACAAAGAAAAATCAACTAAGAAAACCCCTTCAGCAAAGAGGACAAGAAAATGAATAAACATTACCAAATCTCACATCACTGCCCATCCCAACCCAATACCCACCCAAACTCCCCACAAGTAGAAGTGAAGCAGAAACCAGTTTCAAGAGTTCTAAGTAACTGCCGCCTCTTAGATAAATTGTGTACAAAGCCAAGGATCATTGACCAAAGTCAAAAAGGAGAAGGATCTTGACCCTTTCAATTTAGCCCACAAGATCTGGTAGGAATCATTTTGCACTTGGTGCAGAATTTGGTCAGGGATAGAGGAGACATTGTTGAAAATGAGGTCGTTCCTGCCAATCCAAATCCTCCATATGACAAGTGAAGAAAGCATTCTCCAGTGCTTGGTTTTCCTGACATGCCCCAACTCATTCTAAGCCAAAAACCAATGAATAATGTTGTCTGGTACAGTAGTGTAGACACCTCACCAATTTAAAACCAAAACCCAAACAGACCAGGAGAATTGACATCCAAGAAATAGGTGATCTTGTTCCTCTAGATCCTCAAGACAAAAAGGGCACCAAATAGATCCATTATAAATCCCTCTTGCCAAAAGAAAGCATCTAGTGGGAGTAGCTTGCATGCATAATAGCCAGGCAAAGGCAGCAACCTTGGGAGGGAGCCCAAAGTAATGTAGGCCACTCCAAGTTGCCTAAATGTTTTTCATCAAGTACTTGATACAACTTATGTACAGTAAATCCTCTATGATCCAAGACCCAATTGACTATATCATCGCCTTGGAAAAGACTATGTTGATTGATTAAGTCACTTAGAATAAAGAATTGATCCCACTCCCACCCTCTCAAATCCCTTCTAAAAATTAATATCCAGTCCCCTTGATGCTAGAAATGTGAAACCAATCCCTTCTTCTGTGAACTAAGATGAAATAGTCTCTGAAAAATCAGTTTAAGTGGTGTCCCCAAGATCCAATAGTCTTCCCAAAAATGTACTGTATTTCCTGATCTGACAGTCCATTTCAGACCAAGAGCCCCAAATGCATTGGCAAAGGCAGGAATGGACAAAAGAGGTTCAAAATGTCTCAAAAAGCACTGATCATTGTGGAGCAAAATTTTTGATAAGTCCCACTCAGAAGCTTCCCAACCATATTTGGCACATAACAATTGTTTCCACAATGAGTCTTTCTCCATTGAAAATCTCCACTACCATCTAGCCAAAAGAGCCAAATTCATAGTCTGCAACCTCAAAATCCCCAGCCCTCCAGCAGCTTTTGGTCTACAAACTAAATCCCAGTTAACCTTGTGCATGCCTTTTCTAGAGCTGATCCCACACCACAGATACTTCCTTTTACCACAACTCCATCTCTCTAATCACCCCCTTTGGAGCTTTGTATAATGACATATAGTATAAAGGTAAGGAGGACAAGGAGGATTTAATAAGAGTAATTCTCCCACCCAAGGTCCTAGATTTTCCCTGCCACAATCTAAGTTTTTCTTAAACCTCTGAATTATAGGCTCCTAAGTCTTCATTCTTCTAGGATTGGCCCCTACCTGGAAACCAAGATAATCAAAAGGTAGGGTCATTGTTCTACAACCTAAAATATCAGAGATGTCCTCTACACTGACAATGCAAGGATCGAGGAGGAGGACTTTAGATTTGTGGAAATTGATCCTCAAACCAGTAGATCCCTGCAAGCATGGTAAGGTATGCTTGAGATTGGTGACTTGTTGGATGCTAGCTTCAATGAAAATAAGGGCGTCATCTTCAAATTGAAGGTGTGAAATCACAGGCCCTTGTTCTGAGCATCTGATCCCAGAGAACATCCCATTAGATAATCCTTTGACCATCAACTGGTGGAAAGCTTCATCAATCAATGTAAAAAGAAGTGGTGAGAGTGAACAACCCTATCTAAGACCTCTAGACAAAGGGAAATCCCAGATGGAGAACCATTAATGAGAATGGAAGTCCAAGCCCTGATACATTCATCAATCCAGGCAATCCACACATCACCAAGACCCATAGTTTTAAGTATGTTCAGTAAAGCTCCTCAATCCACGTGATCATAGGCTTTTTCAAAGTCAACTTTCAAGACAATGACTTCTTGTCCTGATCTCTTAATACTATGGATTAACTCTGAAACAATCAACACACCATCCATTATTGTCTACCACTGATAAAACCATTTTGAACATCATGAACCAGAAAATTCATAGTTGACTTCAGTCTTGCAGCAAGTACTTTAGAAATGATTTTATAAGCATTATTGATGAGACTAATATGCCTATAGTCTTCAAAAGTGATTGGAGCCTCTGACTTAGGAATGAGGGTAATAAAGGTTGAACTCAAACCTTTGCCCACTGATCCCCCAAGAAAGAAAAATCAATGACTGCTATTGGATCTGATTTGATGATCTCCCAAGCCACTTTATAAAACTTCAATGAGGACTCATTAGGACCTGGAGATTTTTCTCCATTACAGGCCTTAATAGCTGACCAAACCTCTTCTTCAAAAATGGGGACTTGCAAAGTCTGAGACTGAGACAAGGGAAAACAATTGAAAGGTAAAGTGGAAAGATCAATTAAAACACCACCTAAGTGTTGGAATCTCTTAGCAAAGTGAGTCTGAGCAACCAACTTAATATCAACTAGAGTGGAGAAATTAATACCATCCTCACTGATCTGAACAATAGCCTTCCTGGAGTGATTATAATTTGCAATGATATGAAATCTTTTTGAACACCTATTTCTTCCCTTGTCCATTTGAGCCTGGCCTTTTGGCACCACATTTTTTTATTGTAGCTTAAGTTTCTAGATCAACAGTGCAGAAAGAAACCCTCTTGGGCTAATCTACTTGTCACACCCCGAATTCAGCAGAACCGAACCCGGAACGCGAACGATGAAACAAATAAACAATTTTCAAACATTTTAATAAACCGCTTAAAATCAGCACTTTGAGTTAAACAAAATAATATTTTACAACTGAAAATAAGTCCAAAACAAGCGAACAAAAACCAAAGCGTACATCGCTAAACTCCCAAAAACCCGGACTCCCGCTCCCAGCCCTTCAAGCTTCGAGAGTTCCACCTAGCCCGCCTCACGACCAGTACCTGTAGGAAAAGCAGCTAGGGGTGAGTGTTCGCTCGCCACCACGGATACCAGACTGACTACGGCATACTAGCAGAAATGCCGGAAACACCGACAACAAACAAAACACCGGGGACTACTATCCCCAAACTCAAATAACCTGACTGTCACACGAAAACTGTCACAATTCCCAACCAAACTAAACGCCCGTGCCCGTAATGTAGACCCGACACCGTAAAGACGACCTCAAAACACACAACAACACAGAAGTGACCAAAGTCACGCAAACTACAACCACAAGCCTCAGCACTTAACCGATCACGCGCCGGAAGGTGCCACACACCTAACGGGGACCAAAACCCTCTGCTCTTTACCGACCGTGCACCGGAGGGTACGACACACACCTGAGGCATAAATCCAGCCTCACATTTTACCAATCACGCGCCGGAAGGTGCTACACACCTACGGGGAACACAACCCTCTGCTCTCTACCGACCACGCATTGGAGGGTACGACACACCCATCGGGCACAGCTCTAACCTCTCACTTTACTGATCACGCGCCGGAAGGTACGACGCACCTGACGGGAACCACAACCCTCATCAGTTTACAGACCGCGCATCGGAGGGTACGACACACCCACGGGCATAGCTCAACAGTCATCACCAGAACAATCACAGTCACAACCAAATATAACACAAAACCCCGCAAATAGAAAGAAAATATGACAACACGACTAACTACCACTCGAAAAGTCAGTCAACCAACACGGGTTCAACTCCCCACAGGCACTCATGGCCACCCACAAACACAAACAATTCAATCAACCTACGGGCACAACCAAAAGCCACCAGTATTTCTATTGTTCGATACGTTAACTTATCCTACGACATTACTAAGTGTCACATGCATTTCTATTGTTCGATACGTTCACGTATC
Organism: Erodium maritimum; assembly: GCA_963921825.1. Classification (NCBI taxonomy): domain Eukaryota; kingdom Viridiplantae; phylum Streptophyta; class Magnoliopsida; order Geraniales; family Geraniaceae; genus Erodium; species Erodium maritimum. Next base: position 23,840,088 of record OY997594.1, read on the forward strand.
CTACGACACTACTAAGTGTCGCCTGCATTTCTATTGTTCGATAAATTTACTTATCCTACGACACCACTAAGTGTCACATGCATTTCTACTGTTAACTTTCCCTAGCCAAGGCCGAGATCCGGCTACTTTTCCCAACCTCGTAACGCTTTCCCAAAAGTCCACGCCCAAGCTCCGGCGCGCTCGCGATCACTCGTCTAGCCTCCCCTTTCCGCGGTCGGTGGCACGATCTAACATGAACACAATTAAAACACTTTTTAAGTTCGCAGGCAAAGCTGAATTTTAAAGAATTAGACGCCCAAAAGAAACCCCGGTAATGTTGATCACTCCCAAACTACCCAATTACTCGACATTGTCAACAACGTGCCCGGAAAGGCCCTATTCGCCCGGCTCGGCGAATCTGCCCGGGATTGGAAAATGCCCTTCCGGAGCTCCGAAAATTACCGTTTTTGTTTCTACGATCTTAGAATAATTCAAGGGTTCCAATGCAATCGACGGAATCAATTTCCGACTTCCGAGCGATTTAATTCGCGTTTAAAGTTTCTAAACCCGAAATTTCCAACTTTCACAATTTAATTCCATAATTCGTTCCGGGTGTGAATTATCGATTTGGGGATCGTCCAAAACCACCCGAACACGAAAAACCTGAGACCTGACACGTGGGCCCCACCCGGCCACCACTAGCCATGGGTGGATGGACCGGTTTTGGACCGGTTCACCACAATGGTGGCCGGTTCCAGCTCCGGCCAGCCACCACCCACGGTGGCCGGATCTCCGCCGAGCCTCCGGTCACCGGATTCCGTTATTTTTTGCCCCAAAACGTTCCCAACGAACCCTACACCTCAACTCATCCATATTTAACTCGTTTAAACACAAACCCTAACTTGATAACGTACCAAAACGAGAATCGAATAGGTTCTCACCATAGGGAATGACGATGGGAGCTCGATTCTTCAACCGTTGAGACGATCCGTTGGTTGGATCGTCGAGAAAATCCACAACCCTAACCTTTCTTCTCTTTTTTCCTTTTCTTTTTCTCATTCTCTTCTTCGCTCTTCTTTCTCTCTATTTCTCCTTTTTTTTTTTAATATGACCGAACACCCATCCCTTTCTTCCTTTTGTTCCAAATTACCAACTACCACCACCTGTGAGACATGTGGCAAGTGGGTCCCACCCTTTAAAAAAATATCTTTGTAGATATTTTTCTGTCGGATTCGCGAAATTCGGCCGTCTCGGGCCCCGAACGGGCCCATTTTCCAAGAAATTACAAAATTTCATGGGCTACAAGGAAACGGCCCAACTAAGATCGCTGTAACGACGACTAAGCTTTTTGGATCCAAAACTGGCCTCGAATGGACCTAAACGTCGCTCGATTGACTTTTTCGGCAAAATGTCAACCTTTCCCAAATTGGTGAGAAAGTTGCCTTGAGTCCTCCAGAACTCACTTTGGTCGACATCGGGGTCAACTTAAGTCCGATATGACCCTGGGGGTCAAATTTAGGTTCATTTAGGTGTGTGTCCAATTTTTTTAAACTTTCCTGTTTTTCCACCGATTGACCGGCGTTGACCGGGAGCGGTTCTTACAATCTACTCCCCTTAAAGGAATTTCGTCTGCGAATTTTAAAACAGACGTACCTCAGGAGTCGAACAGATCATGGTACTTCGCGCGAACCTCGTCCTCGCGCTCCAAAGTCGACTCAGCCCCGTGGTGTCGCCAATGCACCCGTACTAGGCGGATAACCTTGCCACGCAGGACCTGCTCTCGTGTGCCCATGATTCAAACCGGATGCTCCTCATAGGATACATCGTCAGTCACCTCGATATCTGCCCACTCAATGACGTGGGAGGGGTCCGCATTGTACTTCCGCAACTGGGACACGTGGAAGACGTTATGAATCCTCCCAAGTTGCGGTGGTAATGCCAGACGATATGCCACTGCTCCCACTCTGCTCAAGATCTCGAAAGGGCCGATGTACCGCGGGGCTAACTTGCCCCCGCCGCGACTGAACCGCACCAGTCCATTCCTCGGGCTCGCCTTCAGGAACACGTGATCACCGACTACAACTCGAGAGGTCGGCGTCGTCTGTAGGCGTAGCTCTTCTGCCCACTCTGTGCGGTCTTCAATCGCTCGCGTATCAGCGCGACCTTCTCTGTCGTCTCTCAAACGAGCTCTGGCCCCAGCAGGCTCTTGTCTCCCACCTCTGCCCAGCACACTGGCGATCGACACGGCCTACCATACAACGCTTCGAACGGTGCCATCCCAATAATGGCCTGGAAGCTGTTGTTGTAGGCGAACTCGACTAACGGTAGGTGGGTCTCCCACGACCCCCTAAAGTCTAGCACATATGCCCGCAGCATGTCCTCCAAAATCTGAATCGTGGGCTCGGACTGGTCGTCTGTCTGGGGATGGTGTGCTGTACTGAGTAGAACCTCGGTCCCCAACGCGGTCTGTAGACTCGGCCAAAATATGGACGTAAAACGAGGATCCCTTTCAGACACCTTCGACACAGGGACTCCATGGAGATGCACTATCTCCTGAATGTACAGGCTGCTCAAGTTGTCGACCGGATCAGTCATCCTCATGGCCAGGAAATGGGCCGACTTGGTCAACCGATCGACTACCACCCATACCACATCATGTCCCCTTGGCGATCTCGACAATCCACTCACGAAGTCCATCGTGACGTGCTCCCACTTCCACTGGGCATTCGGCAGTGGCTGCAATAATCCGGCAGGACGCGATGTTCGGCTTTCACCTGCTGACAGTTGAGACATCTCGATACAAATTCCTCGACCTCTCTCCGCATCCCGCTCCACCAAAAGTGCCGCCTGACGTCGCGGTACATCTTGGTGTTACCCGGGTGCACTGTAAGACGCGAATGATGTGACTCTCGCAACACGTCGTCTCTACAGTTGTGCGGCACGAATAATCCTCCTCGATACCGTAACCCCCAATCAGCACTAAGTTCCCAGCCTTCCGCCTCGACACCGCTGACGACCCTCTCTCGGATCTCTGACGTCTCGACATCCTCCGACTGCGCCTCCAACACTCGGGCAAGTAGTGAGGTATGAGCCACCAATGAGCACATGGCCACGCCAATAGTAACCTCCTCTAGCTCAAGCCACAACGTGCCCAGTTCCCCCATCATGTCCCACTCTCGGACTGATATGCTAGCAAGACTCGGAACCGACTTCCTACTCATGGCGTCGGCAACCATGTTCGCCTTACCCGGATGGTAGTGTAGCTCAAATTCATACTCCTCAAGTAGCTCCATCCATCGCCGCTGGCGTATGTTCAGGTCTCATTGGGAAAAGATGTACTTGAGGCTCTTGTGATCTGAGGAGACCTGAAATCGCTCTCCATACAGATAATACCGTCAGCCCTTTAGCACGAACACGACTGCTGCTAGTTCCAAGTCATGGGTAGGATAGTTGCGGTCGTGTGTCTTCAACTGCCTAGAGCCATAAGAAACAACTCTACCCAACTGCATCAGTACACAACCCAGTCCTTCCCCGGACGCGTCACAATAGACCTCATACCTGACCCCTCTCACTGGCACTATCAATACTGGCGCGGTGGTCAGACGAGTCTTCAGCTCCGTGAACGCAGGTTCACAATCCTCTGTCCACACAAACCCGACTCCCTTGCGCGTCAAAAGAGTCATAGGCACGGATAGCCGTGCAAAGTCCTGGACGAACCGTCGATAGTATCCTGCCAACCCCAAGAAGCTGCGGATCTCGAAGACGCTCGTGGGACGCGCCCACTTCGAAACCGCGTCGATCTTCGCCGGATCGACCAGTATACCGTCACGGGATACAATGTTACCGAGGAGTTTCACCTCAGCGAGCCAAAACTCGCACTTCTCCAGGTTGGCATATAGCTGATGCGTGCGTAGTAGGGTCAGAAAAGTCCTCAGATACTTCTCATCTGTCGCCTCGTTCTGCGAGTAGATCAAGATGTCGTCTACAAACACCACCACAATTGATCTAAGAATAGCCGGAATATACTGTTCATCACATCCATGAACGTTGCAGGTGCGTTCGTCAGTCCAAATGGCATCAACAAGAACTCGTAATGCCCATAGCGTGTCCGGAATGCAGTCTTTGCAACGTCCCTCTCCCGGACTCACAACTGGTAATATCCGGATCGCAGATCGATCTTCGAGAAGCATGTAGACCCTCTCCACTGATCGAACAATTCGTCAATCCTCGGCATCGGGTATCGGTTCATCACCGTAACCCGGTTCAGCTTCCGGTAGTCTATAAATATCCGAAGCTCTCCACTCTTCTTCTTCACGAAGAGTGCTGGTGCTCCCCACGACGATACGCTCGGACGGATAAACCCCTTCTTCTGGAGCTCCTCGAGATGACGCTTCAGCTCGGTCAACTTTGCTGGCGCGAACGTGTAGGGCGCCATCGATATTGCTGTCGTTCCCGGCATCAGGTCAATCCCGAACTCCACCTCACGAACTAGTGGTAACCCGCTCAACTCCTTAGGAAAGACCTTGGGGAACTCGCACACCACTCGCGGTAACTCTCGGCTCTGCACGACCGATACTCCCTCCACTGCGGACAAAGCCGATAGGAGAACCCCGCTCTTACTGCCCAGAATACACGAAACCTTCGTGTTGCCTGCTGACACCGTCACTCGTCGCCTATAGTAGTCAATATTGGCTCGATACTTCGCCAGCCAATCCATTCCCAAGATTACATCAAAGGTCGTCATTCCCAGTACGAGAAGATCGCTAGGCCAAGGACAGTCTGCGACTCTAACTTCGAAGGCACGACAGACCCTAGTCAACATCACATCACCCCCAACTGGCGTGTCTAGACATATGGGTGGACTCAACGGCTCTAAACTCAGCCCCAACCTCTCAGCACAAACTCGACGAAATAAATGAGTGCGACGACTCGGTATCAAATAAAAATAACGCCCACAAATGATACAATAAGAACGTACCCTGAATGGTCTAACGGTAGGTAGCGGATCCTAGGGCTCGGGAGTCCGTAACTGTATACACTCTGCCCTGTGACGCCTGTTGCCTCTGACCAGGCGCACCGACTGTTGGATGTACGGACCGCTGTTACTGTCTCAGAACTGGCGCGCTCGTGGACGGCTGCGAGAACCTCGACGACTGACTCTGACGCTGGCGACCCCTGGGTGACTGCACTGTATGTTACTGATGTGGTCGATGCGCTGACGTTTCCCCAATCAGATCGGGGCACCTTGCAGCTATGTGCCCAACCCGGCTGCACCGGTAACACCTGAAATTGTGGGCCTCGGCCCCGTGCCCTGGCCTGTTTGGCTGATCACTGGTAGTGCCGCGGGCCTTCCACCGGTCGGACACTCCCATCGCAGATGTCCCGATTGCCCGCAGGTAAAACATACCGACACCCGCTCTGAGGCGACTGGCCCTACCGATGCCACTGACCCCATCCGCCTCACTCCGCCCGACTGAACCTGTGGCCGAAAGGACCTCGCAGTCCTCTGCCTCCTCAGATCTCGGAACTCGGACGGTTCCGCAACACTGGTCGGCCTTGCCGAACCTCACGGGTCCTTGCTGCCTCTCGGAGACCCTGCTCCACTACCGCTGCCGTCTCCACTAGCTCTGTATAAACCTGAATGCTCAGGGCGAGGATTCGATCCCGAATCGTCATCCTCAACCCCGTATCGAACCGCCGACAACGTTTCATCTCTGTCGCCACCATTTCTGGTGCAAATTGGGCCAGGGCCGTGAATCTGGCCTCATACTCTACCATTGATGCCCCGCCCTGTTGCAGTTCTAGCAACAGCTGATGTCGATCCGCTCTGGCCGACTCGGGGAAATACTGCTCCAGGAAGACCGCCTCGAAAGTACTGTAGTGGTCCCCGACTCTATCCCGTACTCGTCCCCACCAGTGGTAGGCGCTGTCACTCAGCTGATGAGCTGCAAAGGACACCCTGGTGTGACCGTCCGCTATGCCTGACGTTTCCTGGTCCCGAGTGACCTGCTCCAGCCATCTCTCGGTTATGTCAGGGTTCGGTTCCCCGACGAACGTCGGTATGCCCAGCTTCAAGAAATCCAGCAGTGTCCGGGTCGTATGGCCTTTGGCCTGAACAAGCCTCGTTGGAACGGCTACAGCAGCAGCAGGAGGTACTGGCCCCGAAGCCGGCGACGCAGACTCCCTACGGACGATGCTCTCCACCAAGCTCTGCATCGTCTGGGTCAACTCCACAAGAGCGGCCGTAGTGGACAGGTCTGTGACCGGTGGGACGTTGGGCGTGCCCGTAGATGGTCCTGCGTCGTTCCTCCTGTCCTCCCCGACGGGAGTACCCTAGGCTTCCGTGGACTCAGCGGGTTCGACGGTGGACATCCGTCCCGGTGCCCCAGCTGATCGTCCCCTCCTGCCACGTGTGGGCGTCCGTCCCGGTGCCCCAACTGATCGTCCTCTCCTGCCATGTGCCATGTAGTCGGTATCCTCTACACGGATACACGTAAACGCTTAGTGTGCGAACTTATACCACGACGACAAGCTCAATATACTAGCGTTCACACAGCCTACGTCTACTCTAGCATACTCGTTACCAAAACGCCACACTGCTCACGCTATCAATACATAAAACGACCCCACACAAACGTGAACAAAGTCACGAAAAAACAACACACAAACTGCACAGTCAAGACGGTGGAATAAGACAAGAATCACGGATCCGTAACAGACCCCATCACGGTGGGGTCACGGAGCCGTGACGAAGGTCCAAAATTTGCTAAAACGCGCTGATCCGTCACGGATCCGTGACACGGTCCGTGATGCTCGCTCAGGCCTGTTTTCCAAATTCGTTTCAGACTCGATCTTTACCCCTTTTTACCCTAAAATCAACCTTAAGGGCCACACACGTTAAATCACCAAATTAACAAACACACGCACAACAATTCATAGACAAATTCAAGTCACCCAACCTCAATCACAAGCCGACAAGGCCAACCAAATTCAAAGCACGCCCATCGGGCCAAAAAATTTAAACACACGCCCATAGGGCCAACCAATTTAAACACACGCCCACAGGGCCAACCAATTTTAAAACTTTCTCCTTTTTATTATAAAATCTCATTTTTGACATCACGTAGTTACAACCCGGTCCAGGCGTCCCCGAACTAAATTGTACCCACTTGATATCAGCACCGTCACGCTCGACTACAGGGGCGCCCCTGAGTCGAGTCGCGACAGCTTAAAAACGTTTCTCGCAGCAACAAACAATCAGTATGCCAGTAATAACCGTACTGCACATACGCACAACAACAACCAAGACTTAGGCCACTACGGGTCTATACACGATTTCGACTTGCGAAACCAACGCACAACGGGACTTTCAAAGACTCAACTCTCCCCACCTAATTGACGTACAGTCCAAGGTGTGAAACCTTGAGCTCTGATACCAAACTGTCACGCCCCGAATTCAGCAGAACCGAACCCGGAACGCGAACGGTGAAACAAATAAACAATTTTCAAACATTTTAATAAAAAGCTTAAAATCACCACTTTGACTTAAACAAAATAATATTGTACAACTAAAAATAAGTCCAAAACAAGCGGAAAAAAACCAAAGCGTACGTCGCTAAACTCCCAAAATCCCGGACTCCCGCTCCCAACTCTTCAAGCTTCGAGAGTTCCCCCTAGTCCGCCTCGCGACCAGTACCTGTAGAAAAATCAGCTAGGGGTGAGCGTTCGCTCATCACCACGGATACCAGACTAACTACGGCATACTAGCAGAAATGCCGGAAACACCGACAACAAACAAAACACCGGGGACTACTATCCCCAAACTCAAATAACCTGACTGTCACACGAAAACTGTCAAAAATTCCCAACCAAACTAAACGCCCGTGCCCGTAATGTAGACCCGACACCGTAAAGACGACCTCAAAATATATTTGTATATATTTTTCTATCAGATTCGCGAAATTCGGCCGTCTCGGGCCCCGAACGGGCCCATTTTCCAAGAAATTACGAAATTTCACGGGCTACAACGAAACGGCCCAAATAAGACCGCTGTAACGACGGATAAGATTTTTGGATCCAAAACGGGCCTCGAACGGACCAAAACGTCGCTCGGTTGACTTTTCCGGCAAAAAGTCAACCTTTCCCAAATTGGTCAGAAAGTTGCCCTAAGTCCCCCAGATTTCACTTTGGTCGATATCGGGGTCAACTTAAGTCCGATATGACCCTCGGGGTCAAATTTATGTTCATTTAGGTGTCTGTCCAAATTTTTTAAATTTTCCTGTTTTTCCGCCGATTGACCGGCGTTGACCGGGAGCGGTTCTTACACTACTGAGGAATGAGGTTCCTAGACTCAATGATCAGATCAAGAGAATGAATCTCCAATTTAACCTCATCAATTTGCTTATCCAGCAAACCAAAAGTGTTGATATTCCATCCTCTATAGAAATTCTTCAGTAATTTAAGTTTGAACCAAAAGATATATGTAGGTTCCCTAGAGACTGAAAATGAATCCCAAGATTTTTTAGTATCCTCCAGAAAACTAGGATGACTTGTCCAGGCATTGATAAACTTAAAAGGCCTAGGACCCCAATCAATGAAGGGATTGGTCAGAGAAATGGGTCTATGATCAGATAAAATTCTAGGCAGGGACCTTTGAGTGAGATTTGGAAATAAGGAGAGAAGTAGGGGAGTCACAAGAAACCTGTCAATTCTAGTTGCAATAGATCCAGTTCCATACCAAGTATATTTTACCCAAAACAATAACAAATCAACCACTCCCAATTTATCAATTAGAGATCTGAACTCCCTAATACTTGTACTTGAAGTAATTGCTCCTGACTTCTCTGATGGATCTATAATTGCATTGAAATTCCCTGCTAATAAGAAGGCAGGATGAAACCTTAGTGTTTCATTAGCAAGAGTCGCATTTCCTTCGTCAACATCAGCCTCTGTGGATGGCCTATCCATTAAAAGAAGAGGACTCACTGTATCCGGAGTTTTATCTACAATTCGCAAACAAGGGTTTGCATATCAGCAAAACAGACAATATACAAAAACATCATATTCTCAGACAGGAAAAACTGTTCCTCAAACAAGGGTATGTTTATACGCAAAACAGATATTCATTACCCGCAAACTACATACATCATATTCGCAAACAGTGAATCAATAGCCTCACACCCAGATATTGCATATCTCAAACAAGAAAAGCTTATTTCTCAAACCTGGGTGCGTATATCCGCAAAAAATATCATCCTTAACCTCAACCAACATATTGCATATTCTAAAACAATGAAAAGCCAGTTTCTCAAACCAAGGATGGACTATTTGCAAAAAAGAAAAACAGTGCCCGCAAACAAGATACTATATATTCGCAGAACAGAAAACCCAAAACCTCAACCAACAACTTGGTTTTCCTCAAAAGTAGAGCAAAATCATCTCATAGTTGAATAATTTCATATATGAATTGAAATGTTGTACTCTAAAATCCGCAAACTACAAACACTATATTCTCAAATTACCTGATTCGGTGTCCCTGTTGCACAATATTGTAGATTCAGCAACCTTCTTCTTCATTCTCTACAGACAGATTACTATAATCAAAAAGCTAAATAACCAAACGAAAATGATTGAATCAAAACCCTAAACACCAAAGATAATAACTCACCGATTAAACCCAGAGTTCAACAATGAACTAATGATATTCACTTCGAAATCACACAGAAGACGAAAATCAAGGCAATGGAAGCTCAAAAGATCAGATTCCGAAATGTTCATTTCGCTAAAAACTCGATTCTGCAAGTGTTTTGGAGAGCACGAAACGTTTCTGCGCGAACGGGTAGATAAAATAACGTTTATACCCCCGAACCATAGAAAATCAGTTAAAATGAATCCACGCGCGTCTTATTTACGACGCGTGCCACTGATGACGCGTTCAAATCAGCGCCATCGCGAGATCCAGATTGGATGGCCATCACGCAGTGCACAGGTTCGCACCAAATCAGGTGGTTCGCACCTGATTGCTCTCCTATATATATATATAGGAGAAATCTATTCAGAACAACTCTTAACATAGGAACTGTGAGAACCAATCCTAGCCACACACATTTAAGATCCAACATTCACCATGATGCCACATCATCATCTCAATTCTACCATAGTTCACGCCACTTTCATCTATTCTCACACAAGCAAGAGCATAATTGTAATAGCATGGTGCCATGTGGACAATTGTCCATTTTTTTTTCACCAATTCACTAACTTAATATTTCCCGATTCGTTTGAACTCCGATTAACTTCAAACTTGAGCAAATATTTTTCTTTTTTCAAGGTCTTTAAATCAAGATCAGTCATGAATATATTTTAAAGCACGAAAATAAAAATTTATATCAAGGTGATAAAAATAATGTTGAGCGTTGATAAATCTTCACTAATAAATGTTTTATATCGGAGTACCAAACTAGTGCTAAATGTTGATAAAAAACATGTAATGAGGTGATAAGCAACAAATAATGAGGTGATAAAAACCATTTTCAATTTTGATAATAAGTGTGATACACTAGAGTTTAACGTTGATAAAAAAAAACTTGTGATGAGGTGATAAAAAACACGTAATTCAATGATAAATCTAGTGTTTAGTGTTGATAAAACTGGTGTTCATAAAAAGCACGTGATGAGATGATAAAAATCACGATCAGTTTTGGAGAATGGGGTGATAAAACCAGTGTAAAGTGTTGATAAAACCAGGGTAAAGTGTTGATAAACCTAGAGCAAAGTGTTGATAAAAATTACCCATATATAATTCCTTTAAAAACTAGTCCCAAAATAAATAAATAAAATCGTGCTTCAAAAAACATGTGATTGGGGTGATAAAACACACGTAATTTGAATGATAAACCTAGTGTTTAGTGTTGATAAAACTAGTGTTCATAAAAAGCACGCGATGAGGTGTTAAATCATGATCAGTTTTGGAAAATGAGGTGATAAAATCAGTGTAAAGTGTTGATAAAACTAGTGTAAAAGTGTTGATAAATCCAGAGCAAAGTGTTTATAAAAATTACGCATATTTTTTTTTTAAAAAATCTACCCCGAAATAATTTTTTTTGCGTGCTTCAAAATATATTCATGACTGATCTTGATTGAAAGCCCTTAAAAAAACAAAACTAATAGCGCAAGTTTGAAGCCAATCGGAGTCCAAACGAAGCGGGAAAAATTAAATTAGTGAATTGGTTAAAAAAAATATAATATGATAGTTTTACTAAAAAGCTCTTACCACCTACTAAAAAGTGCTATTCTTTTGCAGTCAACAAGTCAACTACTCAATTGCATCTCATCCATCCATTCCTAAAATGGATGACTTAGATTGGTTCTTGCGGTTCCTACGTTAAAACATGGTTCTCACCAGATTTCTCCTATATATATATATATAGAGGAGAAATCTATTGACAACCACTCTAAACATAGGAACCGTGAGAACCAATCCTAGCAACTATCACCTATGATCCAACACTCATCAAAATGCCACATCATCACCCAAATTCAACCCCCATACACGCCTATTTCATTCATTCTCACACAAGCAAGGGTATAATTGTAATAGCATGGTGCCATGTGGACAAGTGTCCATTTTTTTTTTCACCAATTCACTAATTTAATATTTCCCGTTTCGTTTGAACTCCGATTAACTTCAAACTTGCGCCAATATTTTTCTTTTTTCAAGGGATTTAAATCAAGATCAGTCATGAATATATTTTGAAGCACGAAAATAAAAATTTATATCAAGGTGATAAAAATAATGTTGAGCGTTGATAAATCTTCACTAATAAATATTTGATACCGGAGTACCAAACTAGTGCTAAATGTTGATAAAAAACATGTAATGAGGTGATAAGAAACAAATAATGAGGTGATAAAAACCATTTTCAATTTTGATAATAAGTGTGATACACTAGAGTTTAACGTTGATAAAAAAAACTTGTGATGGGGTGATAAAAAAACACGTAATTCAATGATAAATCTAGTGTTTAGTGTTGATAAAAGTAGTGTTCATAAAAAACACGTGATGAGATGATAAAAATCATGATCAGTTTTGGAGCATGGGGTGATAAAACCATTATAAAGTGTTGATAAAAACAGGGTAAAGTGTTGATAAACCCAGAGCAAAGTGTTGATAAAAATTACCCAGATATAATTCCTTTAAAAACCAGCCCCGAAATATTTTTTTTTTCATGCTTCAAAAAAACATGTGATGGGGGTGATAAAACACGTAATTTGAATGATAAACCTAGTGTTTAGTGTTGATAAAACTAGTGTTCCTAAAAAGCACGCGATGAGGTGATAAAATCATGATCAGTTTTGGAAAATGAGGTGATAAAACCAGTGTAAAGTGTTGATAAAACAAATTTAAAAGTGGTTATAAATCCAGAGCAACGTGTTGATAAAAATTACCTAGATTTTTTTTTAAAAAATCTACCCCGAAATAATTTTTTTTTCGTGCTTCAAAATATATTCATGACTGATCTTGATTGAAAGCCCTTAAAAAAACAAAACTAATGGCGCAAGTTTGAAGCCAATCGGAGTTCAAACGAAGCGGGAAAAATTAAATTAATGAATTGGTTTTAAAAAAATAATATGATAGTTTTACTAAAAAGCCCTTACCACTTACTAAAAAGTGCTGTTTTTTTGCAGTCAACTGCTCAATTGCATCTCATCCATCCATTCTTAAAATGGATGAATTAGATTGGTTCTCGCGGTTCCTACGTTAAAACATGGTTCTCACCAGATTTCTCCTCTCTCTATATATATATTTTTGAAACGATACATAATATATATTAGAGCATCTCCAATCACTAACTAAATTGTTGGTTAGTGATGGTCGATAGAATAAAAAAAATTACTTCTTTCTTCTATCAGTTAGGCTGATAGAATTTCATTTTCAGTTCATGTTTTTTCTGCTGGTTGATAAAGCAGACTGATAGCATATATAAATATTATAAAAATACATTTAAATGCACACACATTAAGTGGAAGTGACATTTTCATTGCAAATAATTTAAATTCTTCTATTGCATGTTCCAACAATCACTCGAGTCTCCGTTCATTGTCAATGAGATCTCTTCTTGCATTGGAATTGCTCGACATTTCGAACACAAAATTAGAGAATACAATATTTGAAGTCTGGAGGACTTGGTAATGGAAGGTGTGATTTTTTTTATTTATGCTAAACATCTGGATTCATACAAAATTTAATATATATTTAGCCATCAATTTTGTGTTTTTCAAAATAAATGTGTATTTTTTCAAGGGTCAACCATTGATTAAAACATATTTTTTCAAGGGTCAAAAGGCTTAAGCCGTTGGCGTCGGCCGATAGTGCCGTCGTTAACGTAACTGATGCACCCATCCGCCAGTTCTTATTCGCCACAGACACGTCAGCTATCCGCCGCCGCATCATCTTCGTCAACACCTGATGCCAGTGAACCGCCTACGACTTGAGATGCTCTTTAACTAAAACATTGTTAAACTATCAGCAAATTTCACTTTAGTTCAGGACGTTAAGTATATATCAAAAAAGTATAAAAAGACCAAAATACCCCTTATTAGCAATCAATTTTAAAACTCAGGCCATTGGTTTTCTAAATTTTATTTATTTATTTATTTTAGAAAAATATGTTTTTATTTTAAAGAAATCAGATTTATTTTTAAAAATATTATTTATTTTTAAAAATCAGTTTTTATATTTTTAATTCAATATATATTTTTTATATCATCTTTATTTTTTAAAATTCAATATTTATTTTTAAAATTCAGTATTTATTTTCTAAATTCAATTTTTTTAAATCATATTTATATAAAAGAATTAGTTTCCATTTTTTAATATATATTTTTCATTGATTCTTATTTCTTTATCTCATTAATTCCATAATTTCATTTCATTTTCTTAATTTATGAATATGAGAAAAGCCACCATATCAAAGACAAATAACTCTATTTTAATGAAGATGATGATAGAGACTCCCTCTTTTTTTTTACTTGTAAAAGCTCTCTAGAGCTACAGTGCTGTTCTTCATAGTTCTACAGTTTCTTCATCCTAGTTCATCAATCTTCAAGACTTTGGCCGACAGATACAGTGATCTTCAACTGGTTTTTGATACTCAGGTGTAGTGTTCATGGTGATCACCTCCTTGATCACCGAACCACTGTGAGATTCCCACTACCACAACTCCTTCATCTACAGTACCACTCTGTCTTCTTCATTACGCGCATAAACATGCTCTCTGTTGACGAGCTAAGTGGTAGCTCGACATCGTTACAACCTACTTTGCTGAATCGTCCTTCGTGCTCCCCTCAACAAACACCCATCAGGACTCCTGAGTCTTCTGCATTGGAAGGAAATTTAGAAAAAACCCCAACCTCTTCTGAAGATAGGACCTATATCAGAAAAACTTTCAAATGCACTAATATGTTCGACAGTGAGAAAAGGTTCTTTAAGGCAAGAGCTGATGGATCCATGCGTCTTCTTAAATCTCACACTCGACCTTTGAATGATTTACCCTTGGGAGAACAACAACTTCCGACACAAGAGAAGAGTTTGGCCTGGAGAACCTCTTCTTCTTCAGCGGGCCCTCCTCCAGGTTTTGAGAGTAGATTGGGGATAAATTGAATAAGCACCCAAGAGTGGAAGAAGACTTACACAACACAGCTTTTCAGAGAAAGTGGAGAAGAAGATTGGGACCAAGGGTTGAGGAAACAGGGGACAAAGGTTGGTCGGATGTCAAGACCGGTGAAGAAGAGTTTTGGGTTTTCATAAGCAACATTCCTCCCAGATCTTCTTGTTTGTGGATTGAAGAGCAATTTAAGGAAGCAGGTAAGATTCTAGCAGTTGAAGCACCAACCAAACCAAACCTCAGAGGGAGATGGTTTGCTTTCATCAAGTTCCATGATGAGTTGGGTCAAAAAAATGCTATAGAAGGATACAATGGTTGGCATTTGTGTGGGAATAGAGTCTTGGTGGCCAAAGCTTGGAGAAAACAGAAGAGACAAAACTATATCTCACCTGGTAGTGTTGTGTGGAGGGAGAAGAAGAAGCCTGTCCAAGAAGCAACAACAACTCAGACACAGCCATTCCACAACACTCCTAGAGGCTCCATAGTCACAAACCAACTGAATCAGATTAAAAGAGCCCATGTTGCAATCTCTTTTAGAAACCTAAGTGCCAAAGCAATCTTGAGAGAAATGGCTTCAGAAGGAGTTAATCTAATTCAAATACAAGATCTTGGGAACAGGTGTGTCTTGTTCAATGGAATTGATGAAGAAGTGGATGACCTTATGATGAATGAAAATAGAAAGTGGCTGGAGAATTGGTTTGAGATAATCCCTAACAAACAAGCCTTATGTCTAAAGAATGGGATGTTTCAATGGGTGACAGTCAGAGGAATGCCACTACATGGTTGGTGTGAAGAAACGTTTGCTGCAGCTGTGGAACATGTTGGAGAATATATCTATACACACCCTACCTCACTCTTGGGAAATAATAGAGATCAAGTTTTTGTTCTGGTTCATACTCCCAATGTGTTACCAATCTTGAAACAAACCTTCTTCCTATTGGGAGATGACAGATTTGAGGTCAGTGTAGCATCAATAAATTCCAACATCTTACCACAATGGGAATTGGCTTCTGAGAATGATGATTTGGTTGCCTCTGATAGTCTATCCTCTTCAATGTTGGGGACTCCTTTATCTACTCCCTCTCCAATTCAGGTACCTTCAAATACATCTCCAAGCACTAATGACATTACAACCACCTTGCTTGTTTCACCTACTGTTGCATCACAAGAGCAACTTCCAGCCTTAGGAGAAAAGGAGATGTTGTCAGTAATACAGGAGGAAGAGGATCTCCATGTCCACTTAAACACACAAATTTTGCCCAAGGATCTTCCTACACTTATTGTTGAGGAAGAAGTTGGAAGACTTAATATGGTTTCAGTTCATTCAAAACAAATTGATCTTTCTTTAAATGATGAAGTTGGTTTTTTGAACACTGAGGTGTTGACAAAAGGAATGTGCAGAGCAGAGAATGTGGAGATTCTAGAGCTTCAACAACCCTCTTCTAAGGTTGCATTTACTTCCCCAAACTTTGAAGATTCTGCAGTGATCAAAGATACATTTGATGGGGCTTCTTCCTTGTCACCTGGTGAAGAAGGCATTAACACTCTGATTGTTCTTTCTTCTCCTTCACCAACTTTGCCTCTTCAGACTCAGCCACTGTTGGAGAAGTCTGCTTCTCACTCTCTCTCCGGTTCTGGACCAGTGGATATGGGTTTATGCTCTTTGTTGTCAGATTTGGGGAATGAGAAACCCTCAGATTTGGGGAATGAGAAACCCTTGGAAGCTGTTGTGACAGAAGGTATTAATGAGATGGTAAGGGTCACTACATTGTCTACCTCAATGGGGCCACCTCACCTTGCTCAAAATGGGAAGGATCTTTTTTTGGAGGGAAAAAGTTATGCAGATATCACATTTTCTCAACCCAGGGCACCAAAACCTTTTAACTCTGGTACTTCCACTCCCAAAATTGCCTCTAATAGAAAGACCAAAAAAGCACAAGTTTCCTATGTATATGACACAAGATCAAGAAAAGGAAGACAAGTTTCATTGGTTGCACTCCCTGACAGTAGAGGGGCTGGGAAGAAGAAGCTGATATTGGCAGAGGAACCTAAAAGTCCATGGTATTATTGAAAATCCATTGGGATCAAGGCTTTGGTAGCTGATCAATTGGTGAACGATCAGTTTGATAACCTGGAGGCAGAAATCAATCAAAGAGTGGAGTTGGATGCAGATTCAAGTGATGATTTTTTAGATCTTGAAGAGGAAGGTGATCCTTGTCTGGATGAGATTGAGTCTTAGGCCAGAAAGGGCTTTGATTTCAATCCATGAAAATACTCTCATGGAATATGAGAGGCTCCTCCTCTGAGCAGAAACAGAGGGCATTAAGAGATATTGTTGTTAAATATTCTCCTACATTTATCTTAATTCAAGAGACAAAGTTGCAAACTTTTCCTCCTTTTTTCTTAAGAGCAGTGGGTTTGAATTGGGGTTGGGAGGAGACACATTTGGACTCTGAAGGAGCCTCTGGGGGTATCTGTACTATTTGGGACAAGAAGTATTTTCAAAAGATTACTGTTAAACCTGTGAAGCATGCAATAATCTGGTCTGGTTTATCTTTAGAATGGAATTTGAACATTTCAATCATCAATGTATATGCTCCCTGTGGTGTGAGAGCTAGAAGAGAGCTATGGCAAACATTACTACTGGAGATCCAAGACTTAGGTGATTACTACATAGTAGCTGGTGATTTCAACTCAGTTTTGGGGCCTTCAGAGAAGTCGGGTACCTCACAGGTTTCCTCAGCCTCATTTCATTTCTCTTTATTTCTAGAAGAGGCCCCTTTGGTTGATATTCCCCTCTATGGAGCTAAGTATACTTGGTATGGTCCCTCTTCTAGAGCATCCAGATTAGACAGATTCTTACTTGGGCCACAAGTAAATGTTGATCATAGGAACTTGGCTCAGACTGGCCTTTGTAGACAAATCTCTGATCACAGACCTATCCTCCTCTCTGAACCTTTTGTGGATTGGGGTCCAAGGCCATTTAAGTTTCTAAATGCTTGGATTGATCATCCACTCTTCTTTTCTGATGTGAAAAAATTCTGGTTGGGGTTAGTGGTCTTTGGGGAGCCTCAGTACATCTTGTGGAAAAAGTTAAAACTACTCAAGAGTTTTTTGAAAGCATGGAACATCAATGTCTTTGGTTGGTTAGGAAAAGACATTGATATCTTGAAGAATGAAATAAATGAGCTGGATAATGTGATTGACACCAGAGAGCTATCTGACTCAGAAAAAGCTAAGAGAGCTCTCCTTGGGGCAGTTCTCATCAAGAAATTAAAATCCCTTTCTAAAGTGTGGAGACAGAAGGCTAGATTTAAATGGTTGAGAGAGGGGGATAGATCTTCTAAATTCTACCATCTGGTTGCCAATTTTGCTGGTCTCAGGCAGAAGATCACTGAGATTCTGGTTGGGGATAGAATATGTTCTGACCCTGGGCTGATAAAAGAAGCTGCTACGGCACATTTTGCAGCTAGATTTCTGAAGAATTCCTCAGTTGTCCTTGATCTTTCCTCCTTACCTTTCAACTCCTTGTCAAGGCATAAAGCATTGTTCCTGGAGAGACCTTTCACTGAAGCAGAGATTTATAGTGTTGTTATGAGTTGTAATGGAGATAAGGCAACTGGCCCTGATGGGTTCACCTTAAAATTCTTTCAGGTTTGCTGGGATTTTCTTCAAGTGGATGTTTCAAATTTCTGCTATCATTTCTTTGACACTGCCTTGTTAGATAAAGGGATCAACTCTTCCTTCTTTACTCTCATTCCCAAAGTTCCCAATCCTACAACTTTTGAAGATTTTAGGCCTATAAGTTTGGTTGGATCAGTCTATAAAATCATATCTAAATTGCTTGCTGCAAGGCTAAAGACAGTCATGGACCAGTTGGTTAATGATGTTCAATCAGGGTTCATAGCAGGTAGACAAATCCTTAATGGGGTTTTGGTAGCAACAGAGGTGATTCACTCTATCAAAGCATCAAAAGAAGAAGTGGTTGTTCTAAAGGTGGATTTCGAAAAAGCCTATGACTTTCTGGATTGGGAGTACTTAGAACAAATTTTAAGAAGAATGGGGTTTGGACTGAGATGGATTGGGTGGATGGCATCTTGTTTCAAAGCTTGGTCATCTGTTCTGATCAATGGATCTCCCTCAGCAGATTTTGAACTCACTAGAGGCTTGAGACAAGGGTGCTCCCTATCCCCACTTTTATTTGCACTAGGAGCTGAAGGGCTTCACCAAATACTGGAGCAAGGTTTGGCAGCTGAGAATTTTGAAGGCATCCATTGTGGATTACAAGGCCCCTCTATCTCTCATCTGTAATTTGCAGATGACACCTTGATAATTATAAAAGCCAATTCCAACCACATTCATAATCTCAAGTCCTCACTCAAAGCTTTTCAGTTGGCTTATGGGCTAAAGATCAATTATAACAAATCTAAGGTGATTCTTCTTAATCCCTCTTCTCTGACAGTTGATGAGGTTGCTCTTATTCTAGGCTGTGAATCCTCAGTTTTTCCTCTTGATTACCTTGGTTTCAAATTAGGGGCAAATCCTAGAAGGTATAACACTTGGCTTCCCATTATAGCTAAGTTCAAGAAAAAGCTGAGTATTTGGCAGGCAAGGAATTTGAATTTTGGGGGTAGAATAACTTTGATTAAGTCCTATTTATCTTCTCTCCCTCTATATTACATGTCCTTATTCAGAGTTCCAAAAAAAGTCCTTAAAGAAATGGAGATGTGGCAAAGGAAGTTTTTGTGGAATGGCTCATTAACTAAGAGAGTGTTGCACAAGGTCAGATGGGATCTGGTTTGTCTTCCAAAAGACAAAGGTGGCTTGGGGATAAAAAGTCTATATATTATGAACTCTGCCCTTTTGGCCAAATGGTGGTGGAGGTTTTCTATTGACACTGATTCACTATGGAAGAGATTTTTGTGTGCAAAGTTTGGCTGGAACCCTCAGGACTGGAACCTCTCTAATATTAACATTGCTAGGAATCAGAATTTTCTTGGTCACATTCAATCTCTTCTATCAGATCAAAAGTTTAGCAGTGCAGTTGGTTTCTCAGGATTGGAATGGTTTGTGGAGAATGGGGTGAGAGTTTATTTTTGGGAAGATGTTTGACTACTAGATATTCCTATTAAGAGAAGATTTCAGAGACTCTATCACTTGAGTCTGCACAAGAAGGAGAAGGTGGCTTTCTTTTGGAATAATGGAGATTGGCTGCTCCATTTCAGAAGAGAGCTAAGAGGTTGGGAGAAAGGACAGTTCAACATCCTATCAGATTCACTTAACCTTTTTTCATTACAAGATAGTGGTCAAGACAAGGTTGTGTGGAAAATTCATACTGCTGGTTTTAAAGTCACAAAAATGTACTCTTACTTGGAGGAGAATGATGTGCAACAAAAACCTTGGGCTAGACAGCTCTGGAATCCCTTCCTCCCCCCAAAAACTGCTGCCTTTACATGGCTTGCTTGCCATAATGTTGTACCAACAAAATTATTCTTAGAGAGTAGGGGACTGAAGTTTAACTTCAATGACACTCTCTGCCCCATGTGTAACTATGATTTTGAAGAAGTGAATCACCTTCTCCTCTCTTGTCCTAGAGCTTGGTTAGTTTGGTCTGAAGTCCTGAATTGGTGGGGGTTCTCTGGTCAGATCAGCAATGATATTATCACCTTTATCTACTCTTGGGATTCTTTCTGCAGTCTCTCATCTCTAAAGCAATGGAAAAATATATGTTTCATCACATTTTGGTTTATCTGGTTGGCTAGGAATGCAGTAGTCTTTAACAACAAAGCATCCTCACACACTGAGATCCTCAATCAAATTATGAGCTACAGTTTTAATCTGGAATGGTCTCTCTTCTCCAAGTTTAAAGCCTTTCCTTTCAGCCAATGGAGAGCTTGCCCTTCCTCTTGTGTTAGGAGGAAGATCAGTAATTAATGGGGATCCCTTGATTTTTTGCTGATTTGGGCTTATGGTGGCATGTTGCTTTGGAGAATCAGGTTTTTTTTCTGTTGGTTTGGGGGTTGGGGGGCTGGGATTTAAGGGTGGTTTGGTGGTGAGATTTTAGGATTGTGAGGTAGGAGTGGACTTTTGGTTCTGTCTCAGTTGGAGTGTGGGCTTTTTTTTATTTTAATCTCTTGTTTTTTCAGTCCTTATTTTGGAGTGTGGGTAAGTCCTAGGGAGAGTTTTAGGTCTTATTTTTAGATCTTTTAATCTGTCTTTTTGGTTGTTTTGGTTGTTTTAAAGACTGATTTGGTATGGAGGTTTGTAAGCTCCTTTTTGCACTGAACCCCAGTCTTTTGGGGTGCTACTGACAACTATATTGGCTGTGGAGTTTCATCACAGAGCTTGAGGACACTGGTGGAAGACTTGCAGGAATTGGTGGAGTGTTTTGTTGGTGATGTAGTTCTGTTTTTAGATACTGAGGGATATGGTGCTGCATAATCCCCTGTATTTACTACAAATGACTTGCTACTACACCACTGAAGCACTTCCATCATATACTTTACACTTTGGGAAGAGTTGAGAGGACTGGATCACAACATTAGAAGTGTCTCCTACTCAGATTTGGTTGAAGTACTGAAGAGTGTTCTGATGTACACAGGTTTAGATAATTTGGAACTACTTTTTTCTGGTTTTTGGTTCTGACTTGCGACACAAGTTAGGCAGGGGTGTTAGGAAATTTAGTTTGGGCTTGTGTCTTGAAGCACAAGCTTCCTAATGACCTAGGTTGTTTTCAAAAGGGTTGGATTATTTTGGTACAATTTGTGTATGGGTTCTTTGAGAGTTCTTTGTATCTCTTGTCCTATTCTTTACTTCAAAGAATGGGTCTCTCAATAAATTTGTTGATCAAAAAAAAAATGAAGATGATGAACACGAAATGCTGTAAGTACACGTGATTTGAAACAAAGTAATGAAACAAAATCATATTTGTTTTTTTTGACAAGAGTCTTACCAAAGCTGATATGACCAACATGAAGAACACTAGTGCCAACAAGGACAAACCAGGGATACACCCGAACTATAACAACTAACATTTATGCCAACAAGGGCAAACAAGGGCTACCCCCGAACCAAAACAAAACAGGAGGTCTGAGACATACCTCAAGACCCCCCCCCCCCCCCCCAACAATCTAAGAACTGAACAACCAAAGCACAAGCAAGGGGCAACCAAAACAAACTGGACCGGGACAACAACCAGGAAAAACAGAGCTAGTAGCAATAAGAAACCCAAATCTCCGAGAAAAGTAGAGGGCACCAGTTGCCACCCACGAATCCATACCTGAACCCAACTCCTTGAAAGCCCGTAACCCAATACCCCCTATCATTCTTTCCTCAAGAACAAGCCATACATGCCAGGTCACAAGATCAACAGCAACACGGTGGCCACACTGGTCACCGTGAGGCCCGACACTCGGGAAAAAGAGGAAAAGAACTAGTATGAGAGGACAAGGAAATCAAGACTTACCAGGAAGAGGCTGAGGCTAACACTACAAATGCAGATCCAAGCGACCACATATGAAAGAAACGCCAAGGCGACGCCCCCGAGGCCAACACCAACATGAAGCAATCGGACCCAGACTACCCCCAAATGGTCTACGGCGGCGAAGAGGGGAACAGATCTGGGAGGGCCAGGTCCGGCTGTGAACATGGTATCTAACCGATCTCCTCCACACCCACCAAATATGAAGGCTTAAACTCCCTTGCACTGCTCAGTTTCCAAATGAAACCCACCAGAGCCAACACTCGATGGCGAACCCTTAGGCGAGTATGTGACCTACCCTCTCCGAATCTCCACCAGTAAAGAATGAACAAGAAAGACACACAACAAGAGGGATCGAAATCGAAAGAGTATACAAGGGAGAGGAAATCGGTCACCGGAGAGCATGAGAGCGACAGTGACGAAGATGAGACAGATTTGAGGCTTAAAGCTTCAGATCTGAACCCACGCTTTACCAATCACTCGAAGAGAAAGGGTGGGGGAGGGGGAAGAGGGAGGTCAAAAGAAGCGAGGGAAAGAGTGGGTTACCCCGGCGACTTCAATGGCCGGAAGGCATGACCATCGTTGGGGGTGGCAAAGCACGAAGCGAAGCGAAGAGATCGGCTAGGGTTTGGAGAGGAGAGAGGTTTCTAGAGAGAGAGGTTTTTGCGAAAAAAAGAAACAAAATCATCTATTTCTATCTTTTTATTACAAAAAGAAACATATAGCTAATGTGTATCTAAAAAACCAAACCCATCGCACCTTACAATTCACTCTACAATTCAATTCAACCGAATTTAAATGTTAATTACAAAGAAACTTATAGATATCGACTCTACGAGAAGAAACCAAATAGAAACCACCTCTTAACATAAAAACCGTGTGAACCAATCCAAGCCATCCATTTCATAAATGGATGGATGAGATGCAATTGAGTTGTTGACTTAAAAAACCCAGCACTTTTTTGATAAGTTGTAGGGGCTTTTAGTAAAACTATCATATATTTTTTATCAATTCACAAATTTAATTTTTCCTGCTTCGTTTGAACTCCGATTGACTTCAAACTTACGCCAATATTTTTGTTTTTTCGAGGGATTTCTATCAAGATCAATCAGAAATATATTTTGAAGCATGAAAAAAGTTATTTTGGGGCTTGTCACGCCCCAATTTCAGTAAACCGAACTTAGGACGCGGCCGTTTAAAAATATTTCACATTTGAAACCTTTTACATTAATCACTTTAAAAATCAGTTGTTCCTCAAAATTAATCATTTACAACTTAAAGGTACGTCCCAACAAATGGACAAAATGCAAGGTATACGTCGCTAGACTCAAAAGTAAACCCAGAATCCCGCTACTAGCTCTTCAAGCTTCGAAAGCTCACCTAGTCCAACCTGCAACCGGTACCTGTAGGAAAAGCAGCTAGGGGTGAGCGTTTGCTCACCACCACGGATAACATACTGACTATGGCATAATTAGCAGACAATGCCGGTAACACCAACAACCAACTCAACCCCGGGGATCACTATCCCCAAACTCAAGTAACCCGACTAACACCCACACACTGATACTTTCCTCAGTCGACTCAACACTCGGACACGTAAGGTAGACACGACACAACGATCGACGACCTCCTCCAAAGACACGACAGACCACCACGCAACACCCAAGATCACAAAGGATCGCACACCAAACAAGATCACAAAGGATCGCACTCCTATCAGCTGCTCAGTGCCGGTTGCTAACCGGCTGGGCTCGAGCCTGCCCCACGCGCTTTGCCGATCCCTGTCAGGCTCCAGGCGGTCGACCTGTTGGCAATATATACGGCGCTGCTTTTCCGATAGCTAGTCGGAAGGGGAGCTGCCCTCTCATCGCTTAAAAACGCTCACAACCTCCCGAGACTCGAACTCGGTCAGGCTAGCCAAAGAACGCTCGCAACTTCCCGAGACTCGAACTCGGTCAAGCCAGCCAAAGAACGCTCGCAACCTTCCGAGACTCGAACTCGGTCAGGCCAGCCAAGAACGATCGCAACTTACCGATCCCTGTCAGGTAAGCCAGCCAAATTCCACACCACTTCCTGACACGAAGTCGGGTCACTAACCTCGGGCAAACACAATCACAATCACAATCACAAGAAAAATTCAACAAACAGCAACAAGCCCGGTTCAACACTCCACATGCACTCATGGCCACCCAAGACACCAACGGTAAAACACGGACTCAACAACCCCACGGGCACTCACGACCTCCCAAGACACACGAACCATAACTCACGGGCTCAACAACCCCACGGGCACTCATGGCCACCCAAGATACACCAACCATAACTCACGGGCTCAACAACCCCACAGGCACTCACGGCCTCCCAAGACACACCAACCATAACTCACGGGCTCAACAACCCCACGGGCACTCACGGCCTCCCAAGACACACCAACCATAACTCACGGGCTCAACAACCCCACGGGCACTCATGGCCACCCAAGATACACCAACCATAACTCACGGGCTCAACAACCCCACGGGCACTCACGACCTCCCAAGACACACCAACAATAAAGACACGGGTTCGAAAACCCCACGGGCACTCATGGCCACCCAAGACACAACAGTAAAGTACGGGCTCTCATGGCCACCCAAAACACAACAGTAAAGTACGGGCTCTCATGGCCACCCAAGACACAACAGTGAAGTACGGGCTCTCATGGCCACCCAAGACACAACATACACAATCAACCTCCGGCATAACCAATGCCTCCAACAGTCCTAATATCAACAGTTTCACAAACAACCTCCGGGCATGGTCATATGCCTCTAGTACTCCTAATCTCGATAAGTTCGCAATCAACCTCCGGGCATGGTCATATGCCTCCAGTAATTCTAATAACGTTAATTTCTCTGCTCCTATGACACTACTAAGTGTCACATGCATTTCCAATATTCGCTACGTTCCCGTATCATGCCTTTCTAATATTTGATAACCCACTTAACCCACGACACCCCAGTGTCACATGCATTTCTACTGTTAACTTTCCCTAGTCAGGGCCGAGATTCGGCTACTTTTCCCTACCTCGTATGCTTTCTCCAAAAGCGCACAATTAAGCTCCGACGTGATCTCGGTCACTCGCCTAGCTTTCCCTTTTCTCGGTTTGCAGCACGATCTAACAAGAACACAATTTTAAACGCTTTTAATCTTGCAGGCATAAACTGAATTTTAATAAACCCGACGCCCAAAAGTAACCCCGACAATGTCGATCACTCCTAAACTCTCCAATTACTCGACATTGTCGATATTGGACCCGGAAAGGCCCGATTCGCCCGACATGGCGAATCTGCCCGGGTTTTGGAAACGCCCTTCCGGGGCTCCGAAAATTCCCGTTTTCGTTTCTACGGTCTTAGAATAATTCAAGGGTTCCTAGGCACTCGACGGAATCGAATTCCGACTTCTGAGTCATTTAATTAATGTTTAAAGTTTCTAAACCCGTCAATTACAACTTTCACAATTTAATTCCAAATTTCGATTCGGTTGTGGATAAATGGTCCGGGGAACGTTCTAAACCACCCGAATACAAAAACCCGATACCCGGGCATGTGGGCCCCACACGGCCATAATGGGAAAATTCCCTTTTCTCCCCAAAACGTTCCTAACGAACTCCAAACCTCAACCATTCATCTTTAGACCAATCTTAAGCAAAACCCAATCTTAATCAACCCATTTAAACTCAAACCCTAAAATTCAAACGTTCCAAAACGAAAATCGGTTAGATGCTCACCATAGAGAATGACGATGGGAGCTCGATTCTTTAACCGTTGAGACGATCCGTCGGTCGGATTGTCGGTAAATCACAAAACTCCAACACTTTCTCTCCTTTTTCTCTCTTCTCTTCTCTCTCTCCACTTTCTCTCTCTACTTCTCTCATTTTCTTCTAAATGTCCGAGACCTCATGTCTTCCTTTTGTTTTAATTTAAAAAGTAATAAAATAATACTTAAAAAGCAAACTAACCCTCAAGTAGTCAAGTCTTATTTTGTCCAATAAACCTAACACCACCACATTGGTGACATGTGGCAAGTGGGTCCCATCCCTTTTTGGAAAATCTCTTCTAGCTATGTTCCAATCAGATTCGCGAAATTCGGACGTTTCGGGCCCCGAACGGGCACTTTTTCCAAGAAATTACGAAACTTCACGGGCTACAAGGAAACTGCTCAACTAAGACCGCTGCGACGACGGCTAAGCTTTTTGGATCCAAAACGGACCTCGAATGGACCAAAACGTCGCTCGGTTGACTTTTCCAGCGAAAAGTCAACATTTCCCAAATTGGTCAGAAAGTTGCCCTGAGTCCCCCGGAACTCACTTTGGTCGATATTGGGGTCAACTTAAGTCCGGTATGACCCTCGGGGTAAATTTTAGGTTCAATTCAGTGTCTGCCTAAAAATTTTAAATTTTCCTGTTTTTCGCAAATTTGACTGGCGTTGACCGGGAGTGGTTATTACAGGGCTGATTTAAAAAATATTATATCTGGGTAATTTTTATCAACACTTTACACTTGTTTTATTAACACTTTCCACATATTTTATCAACACTGGACACTAAGTTTATCACCTAATTTTTCAAAACTAAACATGACTTAACTTTTCCCGCTTCGCTTGAATTTTGATTGGCTTCAAACTTGTGCCATATCTTTGTTTCTTCAAGGGCTTTCTATCTAGATCATTGGTGAATATGTTTTAAAGCAAGAAAAAATAAATTATTTCGGGGATGATTTAAAAAGAAATTATATCTGGCTAATTTGTATCAACACTTTACACTGCTTTTATCAACACTGAACACTAGTTTTATCACCTCATTTTCCAAACCGAATATGATTTTTATCACCTCATCACATGTTTTTTTATGAACACTAAGCACTAGTTTTATCAACACTAAACACTATATTTATCACTAAATTACATGTGTTTTATCACCCCATCACATGTTTTTTTATCAACACTAAACTCTAGTTTATCACACTTATTATCAAAATTGAACACGTTTTTATCACCTCATTAATTTTTTTTATCACCTTAGTACATGTTTTTTTTATCAACATTTAGCACTAGTTTGATACCCCGATATAAAACATTTATTAGTGGGGATTTATCAACACTCGATATTATTTTATAATCCCGATATAACTTTTTATATTCGTGCTTCAAAATATATTCATGATTGATCTTGATTTAAAGCCCTTGAGAAAAGAAAAATATTGGTGCAAGTTTGAAGCTAATTGTATTTAAAACAAAGCGGCAATGATTAAATTAGTGAACTGGTGAAGAAAAAAATGGGCACTTGTCCACATGACACCATGCTATTACAATTATGCCCTTTCCTATGTGAGAAATGATGAAAGTGACGTGAATTTTGGGTGGAATTTGGGTGATGTTGTGGGATTATGGTGAATGTTGGATCTTAGGAGTGTATAGTTAGGATTCATTGACATAGTTTTTACGATAAAGGGGGTTTATATTAGATTTTTCCTCCTGACTCTACTGTCCTGTTATCCATTAACTCAAATGAAGGATCGTTTTCTAAGTCAGACCCAAGTTGCGTATTCAAGACACCAACTTAACTTATCTATAATGGGTGGTGCGTGACCATCACACGACTTCAAATAGATGTTCATATAAAACTATAACATATCACGTGATTTCAAAGGAAACAAAACGTACCACACTACTTATTGATGATGGACCAGGAACTGAAGTAGACTCGCTCGATCTAGGTGCTTCCATCGGTGGTACGAGGGCTACACCACTGGACGGGCTTCCTCGTGGATGTTCGGATCTACGACGAGGATGTCCGGATCTTCGCCGTGGATGTACAAATCTACGTCATGGAGGTCGAGATCTTCGTCATGGTTTTTATCAGATGTTTTTATTCTTAACAAAAAAAGGACCGTGGCAGAGGTTGTCACGCCCCAATTTCAGTAAGCCGAACTCAGGGCGTGAACCTTTAAAACAATAAAACATTTTGAACCCTTTTACATTAAATCACTTTAAAATCACCACTTGTTCAACAAAATAATATATACAACTTAAAATACGTCCCAACAAGTAGACAAAAGTATGGTATCCGTCGCTAGACTCAAAATACACCCAGAATCCCGCTCCTAGCTCTTCAAGCTTCGGAAACTCACCTAGTCCAACCTGCGACCGGTACCTGTAGGAAAAACAGCTAGGGGTGAGCGTTCGCTCACCACCACGGATAACAGACTGACTACGGCATACTTAGCAGACAATGTCGGTAACACCAACAACCAACTCAACACCGGGAATCACTATCCCCAAACTCAAGTAACCCAACTGACACCCACGCACTGATACTTTCCTCAACCGACTCAACACTCGGACACGTAAAGTAGACCCGACACAACGATTGACGACCTCCTCCAAAGACACGATAGACCACCACGCAACACCCAAGATCACAAAGGATCGCACACCAAACAAGATCACAAAGGATCGCACTCCTGTCAACTGCTCAGTGTCGGTTCCTAACCGGCTGGGCTCGAGCCTGCCCCACGCGCTTTGCCGATCCCTGTCAGGCTCCAGGCGGTCGACCTATTGGCAATAAACCGAACTACTTTTCCGATAGCTAGTCGGAAGGGGAGCTGCCTTTTCCATCGCCTAAAAACACTCACAACCTGCCGAGACTCGAACACGGATCAAGCTAGCCAAAGAACGCTCGCAACCTGCCGAGACTCGAACACGGATCAGGCCAGCCAAAGAACACTCGCAACTTACCGAGACTCGAACTCGGGCAAGCCAGCCAAATTCCACACCACTTCCCGACACAAAGTCGGGTCACTAACCTTGGGCAAACACAATCACAATCACAAGAAAAGTTCAACAAACCGCAACAACACAGGTTCAACACTCCACGGGCACTCATGGCCACCCAAGACACCAACCGTAAAACACGGACTCAACAACCCCATGGGCACTCACGACCTCCCAAGACACACCAACCTCAACTCACGGGCTCAACAACCCCACGGGCACTCACGGCCTCCCAAGACACACCAACAGTAACTCATGGGCTCAACAACCCCACGGGCACTCATGGCCACCTAAGACACACCAACAGTAACTCCTGGACTCAACAACCCCACGGGCACTCACGGCCACCCAAGACACACCAACAGTAACTCATGGGCTCAACAACCCCACGGGCACTCACGGCCACCCAAGACACACCAACAGTAACTCACGGGCTCAACAACCCCACGGGCACTCACGGCCACCCAAGACACACCAACAGTAACTCACGAGCTCAACAACCCCACAGGCACTCACGGCCTCCCAAGACACACCAACAGTAAAGACACGGGTTCAACAACCCCACAGGCACTCATGGCCACCCAAGACACCAACAGTAAAACACAGGCTCTCATGGCCACCCAAGACACAACAGTAAAGTACGGGCTCTCATGGCCACCCAAGACAACAGTAAAACACGGGCTCTCATGGCCACCCAAGACACAGCAGTAAAGTACGGGCTCTCATGGCCACCCAAGACACAAAAATACACAATCAACCTCTGGCATAACCAATGCCTCCAACAGTCCTAATATCAAAAGTTTCACAATCAACCTCCGGGCATGGTCATATGCCTCCAGTACTCCTAATCTTGATAAGTTCGCAATCAACCTCTGGGCATGGGCATATGCCTCAAGTAATTCTAACATCGATAAGTTCTCTGCTCCTACGACACTACTAAGTGTCACATGCATTTCCAATATTCGATAACCTACTTAACCCACGACACCCCAAGTGTCACATGCATTTCTGATATTCGATAACCTACTTAACCCACGACACCCAAGTGTCACATGCAATTCTACTGTTAACTTTCCCTAGTCAGGGCCGAGATCCGGCTACTTTTCCCTACCTCGTGTGTTTTCTCCAAAAGCTAACCAACAAGCCCCGGCGTGATCTTGGTCACTCGCCTAGCTTTCCTTTCCCTCGGTCTGCAGCACGATCTAAAAGAACACAATTTTGAGGCACCTTTAAACTCGCAGGAATAAACTGAAATTCAAAAAAACTTAACGCCCAAACGTAACCCCGACAATGTCGATCACTCCAAAACTTCCCAATTACTCGACATTGTCGATAAAGGACCCGTAAAGGCCCGATTTGCCCAACATGGCGAATCTGCCCGGGTTTTGTAAATGCCCTTCCGGGGCTCCGAAAATTCCCGTTTTCGTTTCTACGGTTTTAGAATAATTCAAGGGTTCCTAGGCACTCGACGGAGTCGAATTCCGACCTCCGAGTCAATTAATTAACGTTTAAAGTTTCTAAACCCAATAATGATAACTTTTGCATTTTAATTCCAAATTTCGATTCGGTTGTGGATAAAGGGTCCGGGGAGCGTTCTAAACCACCCGAACACTAATCCCGAGCACCCGCGCACATGGGCCCCACTCGGCCCAACTTGGCCGTGGGTCCTAGGGTTCAAGTGGGCCGGCCCACCATGGTGGTGGCCGGCCCTACCTCCGGCCAGCCACGCCACATGGTGGCCGGCCACCCCCTATGGTAGCCGGAGCTCCCGGTCACCAGAAAACGTCATCCTTCACCTCCAAACGTCTCCAACACTCCCCCAACCTCAATACAACCCTAAACTAATAGATTTAAACTAAAACCTAATTTTCCAAACTTAGCAAAACGGGAATCGGTTCGGTGCTTACCAAAGAGGAAGACGAGCGGAGTCCGATTCTTGGAACGTTGAGACGATCCAATGGTGGAGTGCTCGTGAATAGTGCTCCAAACCCTAGCTCCTCTCTTCTTCTCTCCCTTTCTTCTCTCGTCTTTCTCTTTCTAAAACTAGCTTCTTTTCCTTTTTTTTCTATTTTTTCTAGTGTTGGTCGAACCCCCTATAACCCTCACCTTTCATTTTCCCCCCAAAACCTAACACCACTACTTGTTTGACAAGTGGCAAGGTGGGTCTCGCACCTTTTTTGGAAAATATCTACTAGATATTTTTCAATCAGATTCGTGAAATTCGGACGTTTCAGGCCCCGAACGGGCACTTTTTCCAAGAAATTACGAAAGTTGGTGGGCTACAAGGAAACGGCTCAACTAAGACCGCTGCGATGACGGCTAAGATTTTTGGATCCAAAACGGTCATCGAATGGACCAAAACGTCGCTCGGTTGACTTTTCCAGCGAAAAGTCAACATTTCCCAAATTGATCATAAAGTTGCCCTGAGTCCCCCGGAACTCACTTTGGTCGATATCGGGGTCAACTTAAGTCCGGTATGACCCTCGGGGTCAATTTAGGTTCAATTGAGTGTTTGTCTTAAATTTTTTAAATTTTCCTATTTTTCGCAGGTTTGACTGGCGTTGACCGGGAGTGGTCATTACAGAGGTGGCCAGAAGCGAGGCCAACAAGAATATTGGCACGTGCGGACGATAACGTGGGTTGCGAGGCATTTCTCTCCGGAGCACGATATGGTGGACAAGTTCTCTTTCTATATTGAGATGAGAGAGATAGTGTGGGAAGAACCGATGGTTGAAGATACATGTAGTTTAGAGGTTTAAAAGGTAGTTTAGGGTTTTAATAAGGAAAGAGTTTTCTATCCAAAAATGGACGGATAGTACTAACATGTTATTTTTTGATAGTTAGGTACCTTTTTAGTATTTTTTTAGTTAAGGTACATTATATGTCAAATGTAAAAATTTAGGGGATACTAAACTGATCTTTTCCCTTTATTGTATATGTTTTTGTACCAATTTCTGATTATTTTGTTGGCATTGCCTCGTCGGTTTTGCTCATGATCGGGGCCTCTATTCATGGAGGAGCTTATGACAATCCATGCTTGGTCAATTGCATTTTAGTATTTATATGTGTGTTTTTGACAAAAAGTGTTTTAGAGTTTCATATTTTTTAATTTGCTATTTTTTAACAAACGAGACCAATTTTATTAGAGTGCAATCATAATCAAAAGAATAGTAAGATAGTGAATCATCTAGGGATGATTCGACACCTTATCCTCTAGTTATAACGAATGCATGGTCGATTATATTAAGACATCCTAAAGCTACTCGATAGCTACAAAAACTAGAAAGGAAAAACACCAATTCCGACTCAACTTGAGGCTGACCACAAAAGCTTATATGCGTATGGAGTCTCCTTTGAGACTCACTAAATGTTTGTATGTTGCGTATGATTCAAGGAGGGAACTCTGGAAATGGTGGAGGAACCCCATACTGGGTCGAGTTACCAGTGCTCCAAAACAACCTAAGGCCTCTAAGATGCCTCAAGGGTCCTAACGAGCCCTCACCTAATTCTCCTTAATCCGATCCTCCACTTCCATCCTTTTTCTGGTCAGGTTCTTCCTCGATCCATCTCCATCTAAGAGCCCTCCTAAAGAGCTGGTTGGGTTGTCCCTCATATCCAAGGGTCAGGCAATATGATAGATGTTTCCGTACCTAACTCTATTTATGATGGTACCTAGGTCCGACCATACGGGATTATGAACCCCAATGGGTGCCTAATGACATAGGCCGTACATTGGAGATCAGCTTCCACATTGTATGTTGTAATAGAGAGAAGCCAAGGGGGACCTCTGGGGAGGTCTGGGACGGTAGAGCCTTCCAGCAGTCTCCGGTGATTAGTTTTTCAACCTTGGTAGGCCTGTTAGCAGCGAGTTATACATCAAACCTTGGGGTCCCCAAAAATGGCGTGTTAGAATCATGAGCCTCCTGCCCAGACAAATATAATTGAAATAGAAAAACAAGAGGCGTTCGTACTTCAAGGGTACCAAGATCGGCTGAGACAACTCCTTTAAGTGGAAGACCATTTAACAGCGCAGGGGGTAGTAATGTCATGCCAAATTCGGACCATTACTTTTCCTCTCTAGTAGAGACTTCAAAAAACGGGCTAGGCGAAAATCGCCATTCATAGTGAATAGTGATTTCGGCCAAGACATATATTTGTTCATATTTGGTGTTTTTTATGGAACTAATCAGAATAAGGAAAATGGAAGATAATTCTAGAATTGTCTACATAGGAGAAAAATCCTACTTGGACTAGAATAAAGAAAACAAGGCTCATTTTGATTTCTCCTTTTGCTAGATTTCATAATTCTAATTGTACATGGTTTAAGGGAAATCAAATCCTACAAATAAGGCTCCATGATGGCCAAAATTCACAAGCTATTAAACTGCAATATTTTCCCATCACCTACATAGAGCAAGATTGAAAAATGTTAAATAACAAGTTTTAGCGCATCTCCAGTCCTTAACAAGGTTGTTGGCTGAAAGGAGGGGGTGAAAAAAAATAAAAAAAAAGTAATAAATTTTTGTGTTAGCCGGAAAAAATAAAAAAAAGTAATAAATTTTTGTGCTAGCCAGCTGATACAAAAAAGAAACAATTCTAGTTAGAAGGCTGAAAGGGAGAGGCTTTAGAGGAGATTTTATTCTCCGCCGTTGGATACAACTGTCGGTAAGCTTACCGACGCACGTCTCTGCCAGCACTTCTACGCAAGCGATCCACCAGTTATCAACTAGTTGAACGTCGGTGCTTCGTCTCCGCCAGTGAACTGCCTACTACTGGAGATGCTCTTAGTTGTGGATTCGTCTTTCACATCCCCGCTTGTTTGATATCATGCGATCTAGGTATTCGGTAACCTGCTGCTTGAGTTTAATTCGATCCAAATT
The DNA here is from genome assembly GCA_963921825.1 of Erodium maritimum. Classification (NCBI taxonomy): domain Eukaryota; kingdom Viridiplantae; phylum Streptophyta; class Magnoliopsida; order Geraniales; family Geraniaceae; genus Erodium; species Erodium maritimum. The sequence goes on from OY997594.1 coordinate 23,873,906, forward strand.
GGCGGGGGGTTGAGGGTGGATACTTTCTCATTTGGTTTCGGCGAAGACATATATTTGTGCATATTAGGTGTTTTTATGTAATTAATTAGAATAACAACTACAAAGAGCAAAAAAAAACACCCAAGCAGGAAAACAAACAGCAAAGGAAACCGTCATCTTCATCTACTTCCTACCCGATTTCAAACAAATAAACCGGTTAGAGACCGGAACCGGAATTAAAGCTTCTCCTGTAGTGAACGGGACTTCATGTTCGAGGGCCAAAGAAACAAGGTCAACTACCTTTTTTCCAACTTTCTTGCTAAAGCTCCAAACACCAAGTCGTCTTTTTAGCAATATCAACAGTGAAGCTTCACGAATTTCCTCCTTTATTAGTAGAAGTCTTGGCTCTTGTCCGATACACAACAACTAGAGGAGCAATTGTCTTTGACTGTCCCTTCTTTGGACGTTCACGCCCTTTCTTTGGTTGAGTACCCTCATGAATCAGAGATATAAACAAAGCGTCCTTCCAAGGACTCCGTTGAACATCGAAAACCGGGATTGAATCATCAATCCGAGGCTCATTGCCCAAAAACGACTCCGCAATAGAAGGACCAAGGCCATGAACTGACAAGCCTGAAACTTGGGCCTCCTGTATCAGCCGAACCTAACCTAGAGCTTGCCCATTATGTAAAACGGGCTGGACCTGAGCATTGACAAGCCCACCAGCACGCACAAACTCTTCACCAGCACAAACGACACCATTGCCTTCTTCTCCACGCAACTTACAACCAATGACCTGATCAGAACGAATCTCAACTGAATCAATCCCCTCCTGAAAATCATCTGAGGAATTCGTAATTGAAATCAAATCCGAGGATCTCTCCAATTGATTCGGAAGATGCCATCTGACGTTGCCTCCAACAAACCTGCAAATTTTGCGCTGGTCTGCAACTGAACAAACGCGGCACCTACGCCCGTTCTCGCTTAGGGTTGGTTTGGGTTTCGTTGGTCTTTTGGTGTTGGCCACCAACGAACCGGTGGAGTCATTCTCCATCGGGGTATGATTGTTCGAGGTTTGTTCTTTTCCTGTTCTGTTGGACGCCTGTCATTGTTTTCTCTGTAGGTTTGTTGGTGCTAGCGGGGGTCAAGACAGATTTACAGTTGCTAGGGTTTGTACCGGATTATGGTGTTGGCCACCGGTGATGCTCGTTCACTACAATGTTGAAGGTTGTCTGAAGAAGCTGGACATCGTAGTACATTCATACCATCTGAGTGGTGTTGACCATCGATGTGTTGGATGTAGTTCATGGTGGAGCCCTGTTGACACGGTGGTGCTGTCGAGTACTGAAGTTTCGCTGGTCTGAAGCTTGTTGGTGGGTTGGCATTGACGATTCCTTGTGGCATTGGTTGCCACTCACCCGGGGCGGATGCTGGGGTGTTTTTTTCGTTGGTGTGTTTAGGCGGTTTGGCCTCTTTTGGTAGGTCGCCTGGTTAGGCCCTTTGTGTAGGTTTTGGGGTTTGCGTTTTCTTTTTTCTTTTTGCTGGTTGTTTGACTTGTTGGTTTGTGACTCCTATTTCGGGATTCACGGCTCTTTTTTATGCAATTATTTCTCTCTGATCAAAAAAAACAAACGCGGCACCCTGTGGACCAAACTCTGGCTAACCCGCCTCCTTTGGTTCATCATCTCGAGCCACCGTCATACCTCCACATTGGAGATACGAATCAGCTAGAACCAGACCCGTGTTGCTTTATTCACGAAGGCTATGGTCTGCGCTTCCTATACTCTGTTTTGGAGATAAATTCACCGGCCTGAACAGAAATAGAGCTTCAGTCTCTAGCACACTGTCTGATCTCAACTTCGAACTGTATGACCTTAACTTCGACCGTGCATGGATGCTCTGTTGCATGCCAGGTCGAGACAAAGCTACCAGGATGTAATGACCGTTAAACCTAAATCCATTGAGAGAGTCTATTTCTTATAGAGTGGAATCCTGAGAAGAGAACTCGACAAACCCAAAAAAACGTCCTTTTCAGTTCGATCACTCCAAAACAGAGGCAAACACGACCTATGTCACGCCCCAATTTCAGTAAACCAAACTCGGGACGCGAACGTTTTAAAAACATAAAAACACTTGAAACCTGTTTTCATTAAATCACTTTAAAATACCAGTTTAGTTCAACAAAATAATAATTACAACTTAAAACACGTCCCAACAAGTGGACAAACGAGGTACACGTTACTAGACTCAAAACACCCAGAAACCCGCTTCAAGCTCTTCAAGCTTCAGAAGCTCCCCTAGTCCAGCCTGCGAACGGTACCTGTAGGAAAAGCAGCTAGGGGTGAGCGTTCGCTACCCCCACGGATAACAGACTGACTACGGCATAATTAGCAGACAAAGCCGGTAACACCAACAACAAACTCAACTCCGGGGAACACTGTCCCCAACCAAAGTACTCTGACTGAACAATACACCCACAGTTACCTTCCTTGACCAACTCAACACTCTGACACGTAAAGTAGACTCGACACAACGATCACGACCTCTTCCAAGGACTCAAAAGAAACTACGCAACACCAAACAAGATCACAAAGGATCGCACGCCAAACAAGATCACAAAGGATCGCAAACCAGCTGCTCAGTAACCTCCCTCAATCACGCGCTTTGCCAAACCACTCATGCTAGGCGGTCGACCTGTCTCAGTAACCTCCCTCACTCACGCGCTTTGCCGAACAACTCAGGACAGGCGGTCGACCTGTCTCACTCACGCGCTTTGCCGAACCACTCAGGCCAGGCGGTCGACCTGTCTCACTCACGCGCTTTGCCGAACCACTCAGGCCAGGCGGTCGACCTGTCTCACTAACCTCTCTCACTCACGCGCTTCCCCGACACAAAGTCGGGCCAGGCGGTCGACCTGTCTCAGTAACCTCTCTCACTCAGGTAACCACAATCACAATCACAAGCGAGTTCAACAAACAGCAACAAGACAGGTTCAACACTCCACAGGCACTCATGGCCACACAAGACACCAACAGTAAAACACGGACTCAACAGCCCAACAGGCACTCACAGCCTCCCAAGACACACCCACAGTAGAGCACGGACTCAACAGCCCCACAGGAACTCACGGCCTCCCAAGACACCTAAGGTAAAGACACGGGTCCAACGACCCCACGGGCACTCATGGCCACCCAAACTCAACAATAAACCACGCTTGCAACTTACCGAGACTCTAACTCGTAAGCCAGCTAAAGAAATGTTTGCAACCCCCCGAGACTCTAACTTGGTCAGGCCAGCCAAAGACACCAACCTTAGTACACAGGCTCTCAAGGCCACCCAAACTCGACAATAAATAACACGGGCTCTCAAGGCCACCCAAAACTCAATAATATAACACACTCGCAACTTACCGAGACTCTAACTCGTAAGCCAGCTAAAACACCAACGGTAAAGTACGGGCTCTCATGGCCACCCAAACACGAATAATAACACGGGCTCTCATGGCCACCCAAGACTCAACAATAATAATACGGGCTCTCAAGGCCACCAAAAACTTGATAATAATACACGGGCTCTCAAGGCCACCCAAGACACCAAAAGATCAATAAACCTCCGGCTTAACCAAAGCCTCCAACAGTCCTAATATCAACAGTTTCTCAATCGATCTCCGGGCATGGTCATATGCCTCCAGTACTCCTAATATCGATAAGTTCACAAAAAATCTACGGGCATGGTCATATGCCTCCAGTAATTCTAATATCGCTAAGTTCTCTGTTCCTACGACACTACTAAGTGTCACATGCTTTTCTCATACACGCTACAATCCCGTATCATGCTTTTCTAATAATTAAAATAAACCTACTCAACCCACGACACCCCGGTGTCACATGCAATTCTACTATTAACTTTCCCTAATCAGGGCCGAGATCCGGCTACTTTTCCCTACCTCGTGCGTGTTCTCCGAAAAGCCAACCAACGAGCTCCGGTGGTGATATCAGTCACTCACCCAGCTTTCCCTTGCCTCGGTCCGTGGCACGATCTAAAAGAACACAAATTCAAGGCACTTAACAACCCGCAGGATTAAACTGAAAATCATTAAACTCGATGCCCAAACTTAACCCCGACAATGTCGATCACTCCCAAACTTCCCAATTACTCGACATTGTCGATAAGGGACCCGTAAAGGCCCGATTCGCCCGACATGGCGAATCTGCCCGGGTTTAGTAAATGCCCTTCCGGGGCTCGAAAAATTCCCGTTTTCGTTTCTACGGTCTTAGAATAATTCAAGGGTCCCAATGCACTTGACCGAATCGAATTCCGACTCCCGAGTCAATTAATTTCCGTTTCATGTTTCTAAAACCCGTTAATTGTAACTTTTCCAATTTAATTCCAATTTTTGATTCGGTTAAGGATAAATGGTCCGGGGAACGTTTTAAACCACCCGAACGATAAAACCCGAGCACCCGAGCACGTGGGCCCCACCCGACCCACTTGGGTTGTGGCCCTAGGGTTTAAATGAGGCTCGGCCACCATGGTGGTGGCCGGCCCTAGCTCTGGCCAGCCACCTCCTATGGTGGCCGGCCACCCTCCATGGTGGCCGGGGCTTCTCCCGAGCCCCCGGTCGCCGGAAAACGTTCAAACAAACTTCCAACACCTCTAAAACGTCTCCAATAATTACCCCTACATCAAAACCACCTCAAACTAATAGTTTTACACAAACCCTAGCAATTGAAAATTAACAAAACGGGAATTGGTTCGGTGCTTACTCGAGAGGAGAACGAGGGGAACGATGTTGGTCCTTGCTTTGAGACGATCCAAAGGCTCGATAATCCTCAAAACCCTAGCTTCTAAACCTTCTCTCTTCTTCTCCTTCTCCTTCTCTCTCTAAACCCTCTCTTCTCTTTCTAATTTAATCAACTAACTAAAATTCTCTTTTTTTTTCTTTTTAATTAGGTGTGGCCAGCCATGTCTTGCTCACCACACACTTTCCCCCCAAAACTAACACCACCATAATTAGGACAAGTGTCAAGGTGGGTCCCACACCTTTTGGAAAATATCTACTTGATATTTTCCAATCAGTTTCGCGAAAAACGGACGTTTCGGGCCCCGAACGGGCACTTCTCCCAAGAAATTACGAAACTTGATGGGCTACAAGGAAACGGCTCAACTAAGACCGCTGCGACGACGGCTAAGCTTTTCGGGTCCCAAACGGTCCTCAAATGGACCAAAACGTCGCTCGGTTGACTTTTCCAGCGAAAAGTCAACATTTCCCAAATTGATCAGAAAGTTGCCCTGAGTCCCCCGGAACTCACTTTGGTCAATAAAGGGATCAAACCAAATGTTCCCAGAAAATTCCGTACCCAGTCCGATGTGGTACCATATGGAAGGTTAAAGATTAAAACCATCGTGTTCAGACCGATAACTTCTGCTCCAGCCTCAGACGAGGTATGATCGGTCTTATTGGTTTGATCTCACACTTCTCTTTGATTCTCTTTCTTTCCTTGGACAGTCGTTGGCACAACGGTATCGGGAACCATTCTGGTGAGTCCAGACCTTCCAACCACGCCCGCCTGCATATGACTCTGGCCATTCTTGGCTAGAGACGTAGAAACGCCATCGCCAGATTTCACGCCTACAACCGGACGAACCATGACTACCCCTCACCCGTTCCTTTTTCCTGATCTTAGATGCAACAACATCATCCTTGACCTAGTTCCATTCCATTCCGGTGAAGACCCAGCCTCAGTTCGGTCCGGTTAAAGGCGATGGTGCGAAGAGGAAGGTGCGACGTCGGGACAATATGTCTCGCCCGGATACTGCGACGGAGACGGCGAAGCAGGACACTGCTGTTCCTGGCTCGGTCTCTGTTCCTGATTCAAAGGGAGGGGACGTAGTCTGCACGGGAAAAACAGAGGGTCGCCGGCGACGTCTTCCGGTACAGTATCAAGTGAGTAATACAGAGCTTTATGTTCGGAATCTGCCTTACCCTTCGTCGGAGGAATGGTTTCGGGATAAGCTCTCCTTGTTTGGTGACATAGCCTCCTTGTCTTTGCTGAAGAGAGCAAATAAGAAGGGACGGTTTTTTGGTTTCGTCCGCTTCACGACGTCCATGGCTGCGACTCAGGCCTTGGAGACTTTAAACGAGATGCACGTGAAGGGACACGTTTTGTTCGTGGCTTTTCGCGGCGGAAATTGGGGTCTCCGGTGGTTGAGCCGGTCGGGAACGGAAAACAGAGCATCGGATGCTCTGTTTTGCGTGACGTACCAACTCGCCGTTCCGAGGTTTTTGATCGGCCAGAAGATGGTGGGATGGAGAGTTGTGACCCTCTACTTGCGACATCATCTCCGGTGACAGCATCAGAGTTGTCTGCGCAGAAGTCCGGCGAGAGTTCACGCCCGACTTCTCTCTCCCCAGTTGCAGGAGTTGGTCCCATGATTTCAGGAGATCCGATCTCTGATCACGGGATTACGATGTCGAATCAAAGTAAGAGTGCTTGGTTTGACCTTGCTTCGATCGCGCCGATTATCCAAGACCCTTCGAACGCAATTTTGAACGAAATCGCAGGTGGGCTTCGGGATAAATTGGACCAGGGCATTACTGTTGCTGATTTAGTTAGGCCGGGCCTGACTGGTGGGTGCGAAGTTGGGCTCGAAGGTCCAGTTGGGCCTGAGTCTGAAAAAGTTGTTTTGGGTCTAGTTCAAGATGGTTTAGGAAAGGCTTGTTTGGTGGCCAATTTGGACCCAAGTTTGGCTACTGTTTTTGGCCGAATTGGGAAAGATATTGGCTCAAGTACTGACCCTCTTCCTCGGGATGCGCCACTTTTGGAAGTCGGCTTTCAAGGAAGTCCTTGGAAGGAGGCCTTGGAAAAACCGATTTCTAAAACCGAACCAAAGAAACGAGGTCGTCCAAAGAAGAGTCAATCGAAGCTGCCAAAGCAACCAATCGCTATCTATCAGACACGAGCTAGGACCTCTGTTGAAAATGGGGCTAATTTGGGATGTTACATGGTAGACATTGTCACACAAGATAGCACGGGCAATTGGAATTACAGCTCGAAAGTCGGTCATAAGGCCGTAAATCTGCGCGCTTTGGCACCTGTGAAGGACGTCGAGGACGGAAAGATCGAGGCCTTTGAGACACCCACTCCAATTCGCTCTTTACCCCCTGTTCCGGTTTCTAACCGGTTTAATTGTTTCAGTCCAGATAGGAAGTAGATTCACGTTTTTTCCTATCCTTTGTTTACTCTTCGGAGTTGTATTGGTTTGAGGAGTTGATCCTTTTTGGATCCTCTCCTGCTTTGTTCTATATTCCTATAGAACACTAGCTTAATAAATTTCTTAGCTTATCAAAAAAAAAACATCATCCTTGACCAAATAATCTGACAAGATAGAAACATACTCTTTGTATAGAAGGAGCAGATCTGTGTAGAAGGAGGAGAAGGAGAGAAGCTCCCCAACCAAGTTATTCCGGCAAACAGATCAAACTTGGTGTGTTGGTACCGACAGCTTGGGAGACATTTCTATTAATACAATGTCATTTAGTTGAATAAACAAATAAAATAGCCAAATATATTGAATAAATAGGTCTTGACTGAAAAACCCTATGGGCCAATAAGGAGTTCGGCCAAACCAATTTATTTGATATATTTTCAGCCCTTTAATTTTTTTCAATAGGATTAAAAGAGGAAGTACTATTTCTAGAAAGTCTAGAAAAATAAGGAAAGCTGGTTGGACTGATTCATGGATTCCTATTCTTAATTGGATTGGAATTTAAGTAATACCTAAACCTATAAATATATTGGCATAAAGCTATCCAAAAATTGCACAAAAAGAGAGCTTCCTTCTTCCAAATTTCGGCCACCATAGTAAAGACTTGTGAGTTTTCTTTCAAGGGTTACAAGCAGGTCTCGTTGTGAATCAATTTTTACAGTGGAGATACCATTAGAGGGAGAGCGTTTTGAGCGCCTATACCAACAGTACCAAAGTTTCGTGTCTCGAACCAGATTATTCCAAACTAGCCATTAAATTATGCATAAATAAGAAATTGTATGAATATGTGATCTAGGCTACATGTACAGGATACAGACAAAAGTTTGCTAATTTTTTTTCACCATTTTAATGTAACACATCATATAACCCAATGCCTCCCTTCTTCCCATCGAGCTTCTACTTTCCCTCCATATCTTTATCGAGCCACAGCCAAGCCGATAGAGCCTCTCTATTTCACCTCGTCCATCGAGTTCATCATCTCCCTAAGTGTAGTTCCTCTACCAGTCCTCGCCATTCGGCTCCAGCCTTCTCTTGGGCTCCATTGTTCCTCGTGGACATCCATGCTATCAAACAGACCAACCTTTCTGCCAACATCACCTTTAATCTAGTCACCTACAGTCAGCTCCGCCGATACAAGTTGTCGCTTGTCCATTTCTCCGGACGACGACGACCGAGCCTTATTTTTTCCTTCTCTATCCACTGAAGACCTATGCACAGCCGCCTCCTCTATCTAACACCGCAAGATCTTTTCGTCGTCATTTTTACTTACCATTTCGTTATTGGTGCCACCAACTCACTATTGGTGCCGTTATTTCGTCTAGGGATGCACATGGCCCCCTTGTTGTTGGCTATTTTATATCCACCGTCTATCCAGGATCCCTAGAGGCGCAACGTCCCTGCACAAATCTCCTTGTCTTTCGCCCTCATCAACCAGGCTTCTCGGTCTCGGGAGACGATTCTTTCCACCCTTCATCTACTTTTTTTTGCTCTCTTTGTGTCCTGCCATTTTCGTCACTACACATAGATTGATTTTTGGTTCTATTTCCACCGCCACGTTTAGGGTGCTTCTCTCTAGAGAGGTCCGCCTTGTAGTCTCGTTGGGTGCTATGAACCTCAGAAGCTGGGGTCTAATGAGGGGGGGGGGGGGGGGGGGGGGAACCCATTGGCTTGTAAAATAGTCGATCTCATTGACTTGTATTCTTCAGTTTGGGGCAGCTCAAAGTGTCTTAGCAGCTCAAGACAACCACCTGAAAGGGTATTTAGAACATGTCCTTACTTTACTGATCTAATCTCCTGTGTGTTGTTTTTCTCTTAGTTTCTCTGCTAGGATTCTATTTCGTAGCCTAGAATGTCGATGCACCTATGTCATATGGGGGTCTTTGACTATAATCTCGGATGTTCGGGTTTATCACGATTTATGTTTTATTCGGATTTATTAATGATATCAGGCAAAGGAGGAGAAATCAAATACAAACTATGTCTTAACCTAAAAACTAGAGAACCAATCTAAGCCATCTATTTTAAGAATGACGGGATGAGATGCAATTGAGTGGTTGACTTGTTGATTGCAAAAAAAAACAGCACTTTTTTAGTTAGTGAGAAGGGTTTTTTTAGTAAAACTATCATATTACTCTTTTTTACCAATTCACTAATTTAATTTTTTCCACTTCGTTTGAACTCCGATTGGCTTCAAACTTGCGCCATTAGTTTTGTTTTTTCAATGGCTTTCTATCAAGATCACTCATGAATATATTTTGAAGCACGAAAAAAAATTATTTTAGGACCGATTTTAAAAAAAAATTATACATGGGTAATTTTTATCAACACTTTGCTCTGGTTTTATCAACACTGTTACACTGGTTTTATCAACACTTTGCACTGGGTTTATCACCTTATTTCCAAAATTGATCATGATTTTATCACATCATCACGTGGTTTTTATGAACACTAGTTTTATCAACATCAAACACTAGGATTTATCATTTAATTACGCGTGTTTTATCACCCCCATCACATGTTTTTCTTTGAAGCGCGAAAAAAGAACAATTTCGGGGCTGATTTAAATAAACATTATATCTGAGTAATTTTTATCAACACTTTTCATTGGTTTTATCAACACGTTACACTGGTTTTATCAACACTGGACACTAGTTTTATCACCTCATTTTCCAAAACCGAACATGATTTTTATCACCTCATCACGTGTTTTTATGAACACTAGTTTTATCAACACTAAACACTATGTTTACCATTAAATTACATATATTTTTATCACCCCATCACATGTTTTTTTAATCAACGCTAAACTCTAGTTCATCACACTTATTATCAAAATTGAACATGGTTTTTATCACCTCAATACATGTTTTTATCAACATTTAGCACTAGTTTGATACCTCCGATATAAAACATTTATTAGTGAAGATTTATCAACACTCAACATTATTTTTATCACCTTGATATACCTTTTTTATTTTCGTGCTTCAAAATATATTCATGATTGATCTTGATTTAAAGCCCTTGAAAAAATAAAAATATTGGCGCAAGTTTGAATTGGTGAAGAAAAAAAATGGACACTTGTCCACATGACACCATGCTTTTACAATTATACCCTTGCTTGTATGAGAAAGGATGAAAGTGGCCTGAGTTTGGGTGAAATTTGGGTGATGATGTGGCATCATGGTGAATGTTGGATCTTAGGTGTGTGTGGCAAGGATTAGTTCTCTAGTTTTTAGGTTAAGAGTGGGTTGTAGCCGATTTCACAGGCAAAGTACTCCCTCAAAAAAAATATGAAGTACAAACAAGCTATATATGATTTCAAGATATGTATGGCTTAGCTTAAGATTATTTTGAGAGAAGAAGATTTCAAAATAATTTACAAATAGAGCACAAAATGTTCATCTTATGATTCAACAATATGAACATATGTTTCTTAAAGATCAAAAGAAGTGAAACTATTAGTTCATGACTTTGAAATAAATTTTGAACAGGGCTCTCAAAATGATTTTTTCTCTCAAAGATGAAGAAGAACTTTGTGTTGAAAATTTTGTAGAGATAGAGTAGAAGTGTTGTGCCTTACAATGAAAAAAAAACGAGATATTTTATCGACAAAACTTGACAATTGATAATAAAAAAAAGAGTTGTTGGAAGATACTTGTGTACAAAGTCAAGTGATATATCTTGACAAGAAATGTCTTCGACACATTTCAAGATTGAAATGATGATTTCTTTCTTTTTAGAAATAACATGAATAAATAGAAGACGATTAAATAATAAGGGGAAATAAGATTTTTGAATGAGGGGGGAGAGATTGAGTAATGAGGTAGGAAAAACATATCGTAACGATCATACTTATAAGTATCATATTGGTAGTACTTGAACCATTTCAAAGTTTCTATTTTGAATCTTCCATAGCCTTACTTAATCATAATTTAAAGTCTAAAATTGTTCTTGAAGATATGAAATTCGTGAACAACTTGATTGGACACAAGCAAGGTTGTTAAAGGCGCTAGGCGCCAGTCGAACGGTGAGGACCTCTAAGCGTTAGGCGAGGCCTAGTCGGGGCCTAGGCGGATTTTATTATTTTTAAATCATTAATAAATATATATTATAAAAATATATTTAAAAATTCAAAATAAATTATATATATATAGGGGCATGCTCACGTGTTACCCATGCTTAAGTTGTTACCTGTTACCCAAATCTAGACCATTGAATTTTGAAATCCATTAGTTGTAGATTTTCTGCTTCAATTATCCACAAATTAAATAGAAAAAACACCAAAATGGTAGTTTGGTAAATCCATCTCTTATATTTTTTTATTGCAAAATTGATTTTTTATTGCCTAAATTCGATTTTTTAATATTTATTCTTAAAAAATATTTTTTAAATTTAAATTTTTCACCATAGATTTCGTACGTGTGGTTACAGAATATTATATATGATATTACAAAAATTTATATCTGGTATTACATTAATTTTATATTGATATTTTATATGTTACATAACGTTGAACAAAAAGTTACAGATTTTTTGTGTTATACAATGTTACTTTTTGAGTTATAGAAATCCAATAAGTTACAGAAATACAATAAGAGTTGCAGAAGCATACGCTATAATTACAAAGTCTATATACAATGGTTTAAAAAAAATACATAAAAAATGTAGATTTTATATACCCATGTTACAGAATTTTACTCTTTAAGTTACAAAAATCTAATAAGTTAGAGAAACATAAACTAAGAGTTGCAGATATATACACTATAGTTACAAAATACATATGACAATGGTTACAAAAAAATAAATTGCAAGTTACACAAAAACTGTAACATAATTACAAAAACTGCCCTGCTGATTACAAATAACTACAGAAACTTTGTACCGGTGTTACAAAAAACTACCCTACAAATTACAAGTGTTGCTAACTTGAAAGTTACACCAAGCTTTACATAATCAAATTTAAACTTCCAATCCCTAAAACAAAACCACACTGTAGTTTGGACTTTACATTACAAAATATTATATCGACAGTTATAAAGAATACCCAAAATATTAATAAATCAGATCTAAACTACCAGACTCAAAAAACTCTCAAAGATGAAACACCTAAGGTTCCAAATCAATAAATCATATCAACAACTAACCTAAAATCAATAACAAACTTAGTGTTCCAAAATTTTAAATCCAAAACCAACATAGTTACATAATTATGAACAAAGAGTCACATATTTCTACCCATCAAATTACATAGCGTAAAATAAAAAACAAAATAAATGAAAAAGAAAAACATATAAGCTGGAGGGACTATGAACGCTATGAACGATAAGGTTGGGAGAGAGAGAGGAATAGAGTGTCGAGGGATCTCAAATCAAACATTAAAACTAAATCAGATGAAACTAAAACAAACTCGTGGACGGTGGTTGTGTGTGCGAGGACGACGGCTTGACGGCGGTGCTGTGTGCGCGAGGACGACCTCCTTTCCTAGGATTGCGGTGGTGGCGGTGGGCGGAGCTCAAGATCTGGCCAATGGCGAGCAATCACTCCCGTTTCGGATCTAGGCAAGGTTGGGCACGACGGGAACGGCGAGCGGTTATGAGTAACGGTTGGGACCACTCTTCACCGACGAACTCTGAGCAGGCGGCGTATCTAAGAGCGCGGTCCATGAATCCAGTTGGGCTGTGCGGAGGGCGTCGTGGCTCCGTGTGTGGTGGCTCGAGCTCTCATCACCGAAGCCTTCTTCGCTTGGACTGATGCGAGCACGATCTGCAGCGGAGCATGAACGAATCTGGACGGCGCCGGCGGCTGCTCTGAATGGAGGTGGGGTGTGGCTTCTAGGAGCAGATATGAGGTGCAACTGCAAGAAGGTGTGAGTGTGTATTAGAAGGATTGAATGATGTTTGTAGGGTTAGGTAAAAATGGAATGGGAAAAGACATAAAAACCTTTGTTATATGTGAAATTACAGAAAAATAAATATAGTTGATGTTAATTACAAATGCATGACACTGATTTCTCAACCATTGGATTGATCTGACCTAACGATTCATAATCAGGTAACAAGTAACAACTTAAGTATGTGGTAACACGTGACCACACTCCTATATATATATATATAGGGTAGCTATCCAGTAAAAACCAATCTTATTGTGCAAACTACGAACCCACTGTAGCCGCGCGATCTGTCTGTCGTGATGTCAACACGGAGAGCGAGATTGCGCCACACGTCCAAAGAATGTGCGCCAGCTAATATCACCTCGCCGAGTTAATGCTCGAGAAATAGCGCTGAAGATATCGTTAAGCGATATTTTAGAATAAGCATGCGATTTAAAATAGGGAATTTTGTATTTTTGGCTTCTTCAACCTTCTGTCTTCGCGATTCGCGATTCCTGAGAGAACTCTGCCTCAATTCAACACGAAACTGTCGTTCGAGGTGAAAAAAACACGAAGCTCGACCAAAAAAACCACAAATTTGTCGACAATCGTCTAAAATACATGTAAGTTCTCAGACTCGTCTAAAATACATGTAAGTTTTCACGATTCCAAACTAGATATTCGTCGACAATCTGTCCAGTAGTTACTTTCCAAAACAGTAGATCGAATGTGTTGGAATTTATGGACAAGTGTATGTTATACAACTAAGATTGCTGAATTAAAAATAAGAAATTCATTCTGAAAACCCTAATTGTTGCACAAATACTAGGAATTGATTTGAGATACTGCTTGCAGCATCCACAAATGGAAGCTAAGCATCCCGAAGGGATGCTTGTAGAATCTAATAGTGATACTAAAAGCATCCCACCAATAAAGGATATTAGCACTGATAGATTGAGAGTCCAATCAGTAATAGAGTGTTGTTTCTGTTGATCCATAAAGAATATTAGAACTACTAGATTGAGTGTTTGAACCATTGATCCTTTGTGTTGGTTTGGTTACTAGTATACACACTTGTTCCTGTTCGCATATTCACTTTGGAACATGCACATGACTGATAGTTTGAGTGACCAACTATTGGTGGTCTGTGTTTTGAAATACTAATATGTTGTACCTGTAAGTGCTAATAGGGTGTGTGTCCACTTACTTATACACTGGCTGTTACTTGGTTCTACAGTGAGAGGAAAAATATGACTACACCAAATAGTAATACCACACTGACAACACCTCGTGTGACACGCCAAACAGCTCAAAAACCACCGCGTGTGCCCACACCGACAACACCTTTTGCAACACGTCAAACATCACAAAAACCACCACGTGTTCCCACACCGAAAACACCTTTTGCAACACGCCAAACAGCACAAAAACCACCGTGTGTTCCCACACCTGTAATAGTGAACACAAGCACAATACCCCCTATACCTCATCCTATAGTATCTACAGAAGAGACACATGAGCCTGCCAACTCTGAGAATACAGTGACAGTGGATGACATGGAATCACCACCAGACATGACAAATATCCACCAACCACCTTCTAGAGAAAAATATGATGATACGATCATAGTGGATGATGTAGAGGCACCTATCGTAGAACCTGCAGTGGAAGAAAATCCAAATCAACCAAGTTCAAGTGAAAGCAGACATTCTGAACATTCTGCGATCCCGGTACCTGTTTCATTCATCCAGCTAACAGAGGATGGGAAAAAGGAATACATTCCAAATTGCCACGAGGACAGGAAGCCCGAAAGAAAATAAGGAGTTCAACACACTGGCTGCTGCGATTAACTTTTATGAGAGTTACGCTAAAGAAACAGGTTTCAGTGTTCAGAGGAGGCAGAAAAAAGAAGCACAAAGATCAAACTGTGACCCTTAAGTACTTGCTCTGCTCAAAAGAAGGGCATAAGTACGAGGCTAAGGAACCTAAGGATAACGAGCCAATAGAAGAGAAGATAAGAAATCGGCTGTTGACAAGAAATGGTTGCAAAGCAAAGATAACAATTAAATTTAAAGCCGGGGAAAATGGGAACGTGTACTTCATAAAGGAATTTGTTGAAGCACACAACCATGAATTATTCGTCATGGACGACGAGCAGTACATGAGATCCAACAGGAGGGTGTCTTCTCCGATGCAGAACTGGTTACTTAATTGCTAGAAAGCTACGGTTGGTCCGGTTTTGTGTCACAAAGTTTTAAGCGAAACGCTTGGAGGCCCGGAAAAGGTTGGTGCAACTACGAGGGATTTCATGAACTACCAGAGAGATCTACGGGCATACATAGGGGATACAGATGTGCAGATCGTACTGGACAGGTTCCATGAGAAGAAGGAGTCCAACCCTGAATTCTTTTTCGAATTCAAGAAAGACCGCTCCGATAGGTTGACGGCTGTTTTTTGGGCTGATGCTGAATTGTTGAAGGACTACAAGCTCTATGGGGACTGTGTGGCTTTCGATTCAACCTATCACACAAACCAGTAAGTAACATTAAGATATTGTTCGTTTGGTGGTTTATATAGAATTGTGGTTTTTGTAATTTTTTTTTATTTTGCAGGTATGACATGGTATTCTCTCCATTCATTGGAATAAACAGCCACAACAAATCAACTACCTTTGCAGCAGCCCTGATTTCGAAAGAATATGTACCATCTTTTGTTTGGATTTTCCAAACATTCCTCAAGGCGATGAACGGGAAGGAACCTCTATGCCTCATTACTAACCAAGACCCTGCAATGAAGATTGCAGTGAACGAGGTGATGAAAGAGACAAAACCCTTGGTTCTGCATATGGCACATCATGGAGAAAATTCCAAAAAAGGTGAGTACAAGTTCAAATTCATTATGGTACTGATTGATTTGAACTAACAGTGGTGCAATGTTAAGCTACAGAGTAATTGGTTGGATGACTTCTTACTTGTTTGCCACTCACACTAGCAAAATAGTTCACCATTCACACCACTGATAATTTAATAATCATTCTGCTGGTAGTTTACAATGCACTATACTGATAGTTTGGCATGTTATTTGTTGTTTTGGCAGGTTTCCCTTGGCAATTTGTCTGGCACTAATTTCAAGGAAGAGATTAAGGAAGTGGTGTGGTCCAAGATTATGACGATAGATGAATTTGAGAAAAAGTGGCCTGAAATAATTAAGAAGTGCAATTTAGAGGACAATGCCTGACTGCAACAACTGTTTGAGATGAGGGAAGGTTGGATACCCGCCTACTTCCATGATTTGCCGATGGCGGGGCTGATCAGGACGACATCCCGTTCTGAGATCCAGAATAGTGCCTTCAGGAAGTTGACAGACAAGTATCTCCCGCTGGTCGATTTCATGTGGAGAGTCGAGGGTGTGGTGAACAACCAAAGGGAGGAAACAAGGTACTTGGCCATGAAGTCTGCCACGTGTCACCCACAGTACAAGCTGAATTTAGAACAGGAGCGTCATGCTTGGAACCTATACACATTGCCAATATTTTTCAAGGTGCAGAAGTATATGATGCTGACTAACAAGCTCACACTCTACAACATGGATGACAAGAAGACCAGAGAAGGAATGACAAAATTGTACTTCATTATGGATGATAGCAACAATAAATTCATTTTGGCGAGGACGATGGACACGAATCACTTTGACTGTTCGTGCAAGAGATTCCAGGAAAAAGGTTTGCTGTGCATCCACATATTCCTAGCGATGAGAAATGCAAGGATGAAGCTAATCCCGGATAGCATGGTGAATCTGAGATGGTGTAGGGAGACAGCCAGACAAGACCAAGAAGCAAGGGCAAACATGGATCCCGAAGATACGAACAAACTGATAGAGGACATCAAGAAATGATTTGCTGAGCTGATCGAAGTGCCGGATCCTTCCTTTTCTAATCTGCAGAGTCTGTTTCACACACTGAAGAACACAACCATACACAGCAACAACGAAGACTACAGGTCAACAAAAATGCAAAAGGAGAAGAAGATGGAGAAAATGACAGGGATAAAAAGGCCCATGGAGGTGAAGGTCCAGAATCCACCGCAGTCAAACAACAAGGGGTCTCGGAAGAGCAGAAGAATACAGTCAGATTTCGAAATAGCAGTACAAGCAGCGAGCAAGCCACTAAGATAGTGCAATGTTTCAAGATGGTAAACGACCATGACAGTAGGAACTGTCCAGAAAAATAAGGAGAAACTTGAACAACTATTAGTATATGTTTATGATTTTGGGTTAAACCTGTCTTACTTTTTAACACTTGGGAAATATTAGTATGGTATGGAACTTTGAATGATGTGTTGCTTAAAATAGTTGTGTTTTTAGTTATATATGGTTTGAAGATTCAAATTGTTAAAGAATCATAATGCAGTATTGCTGATAGACTAGTGTATGAGTACTAATAGATTGGTGGAGACGTGCTTGAAGCATCCATTCAAAAAGGATGTTTTGGAGCATCGATTCCAAAGGGATGCTAGCCATCATATATTGTTAACTGTTGAGTACAAAACAGAGTTGCATGTAGTAAAATATTATCAACAACACATAACATTATTTAACTCGCAAATATATAAATACACTTCTAGCTTGCATATATCTGATAGTTTGCTAAACACACTACTGATTTGTTAATATGCACAGTGCTGATAGTTTATTAATTCGCAAACAAAAACAGAAAAATAGTTCACAGGTATTAAACATAAACAAATATATATATAAAACAAGGTGTCCAAACACAAAAGCAGCTTTAAAACATTCAGTTCAACAAGTGCAACAAAAACAGCAAATATAAAGAAAGCATAAGTAGAAAGGAAACAATGTAACAAGTTCTAAACGGCCTGCTCTGCTCTGGAGAACTGCTCCAGTACACGAAAAATTGCACTCAACTGACGGATGAGCGCTACATGCCTCCGCTTTTCTTCCTGCGACCATTCGTTGGTGTTGATGTGAGTCAGGGTAACCAGTTGTTCGTTGACCTCGGCCTGGACGCTGAAAATTTTCTCTTCAATGTCCTTATACGCCCTCAGCCTCGCGTAATGCTCCAGTTTGCGTATCCCTGCAACGATCAAATCTGAATCAGAAGGAGCAGCCATGGATGATAGACTCGCGGTTGGGATTCCTGGAAAAAAACTTAGTAGAAGTAAAAGTAAAATGTGAAAGAAATAGAACACGGTTGTTCCTTTATATAGGTAATGAAAAGGAACCACCACCTTAAATGTAGAGAGAAAACCAACCGTCACAAACGTTGATGTGTGGGTAAAAATTTATTAATAACGATTTAATTGGACTGTTGATATGACAGATAGATTTTTGAAAATATAAGAAGAATACAAGCGGTTTCTTAACTACCCAATCAGTTAAGGAAGATGTGCCAAGTATTAAAACTGCCCACTAACTCCATCACGAGTTACAGTTCCCTATAAATACACACCTCAGTAATGCCCAAAACTAACCAAGAAAAGAGTTTTGTCTAATTAAAAAAAATGGAGTTAGGAAAACCCATCCAAAGTCCAGTGTGTAAGGAGATTAAGCGTCAGAGGCGCCTCATTGAGCATGAAAGGGCAGTGCTAAACTACACGGAGCTGAGGCTGAAGCTGTTGGAGACCCAACTTGAAGTGACTTTAATGGTCAATGATACATGGAACGTGGATGCAAAGGATATGACATCGGATGAGAAGGATGCAAACCAGACCCATATGAAGAAGATTGCGGACCTTAATGTCATTCTTGAGGAAATTATTAAGAAGTTGGATTAGGTAATTCAAATCTTGGCTGTTATTTGGATTCCTCCAAAAAATTCATGAACATGTTCATGATTTTATGTTTTTAATTTAATGAAAACAGTAATTTCCTTCAGTTTAATATAAAATATGTTCTTCTTTAACTTCTCTACATTTCTATATTCATGATCTTTTGGCAGAAAATCAATTTAAGGATAAATTATTTTTAATATGGGGAAAAAATATACGAAATATTGAAAGTACTGACAACCATTAAAAGGTTAGTGTACACACCACTAAAATATTAGAATACATGCAGCTGATAGTTCAGACATATAAGCTTATTTAATATTCATATCTGTTTTATAAAATCAATTTGAGACATGTAAAAAATATACATGGTTGCCATGTTTGGATCAAAAGTTTGAAGAATTCAAGATAATGAATCTAAATTTAATAAACATAAAAAATAAAAGACCTTTTAAGATCATGCAAATTGCTAGCAGTTTCTCTGCAGCTAGACTTTTTAGCTTACATATTACCGACAGTTTACCATTGTAAGAACCATTCCCAGTCAACGCCAGTCAAATTGGCGAAAAATAGGAAAATTTAAAATTTTGGGGCAGACACTTAAATGAACCTAAATTTGACCCCGAGGGTCATGCCGGACTTAAGTTGACCCCGATATCAATCAAAGTGAGTTCTGGGGGACTCAGGGCAACTTTCTGGCCAACTTGGGAAATGTTGACTTTTTGCTGGAAAAGTCAACCGAGCGACGTTTTGGTCCGTTTGAGACTCGTTTTGGATCCAAAAAGCTTATCCTTTGTTACAGCGGTCTTAGTTGAGCCGTTTCCTTGTAGCCCGTGAAGTTTCGTAATTTCTTGGAAAATGGGCCCGTTCGGGGCCCGAGACGGCCGAATTTCGCGAATCTGACAGAAAAATATCTTTAAAGATATTTTATTTAAAAGGTGGGACCCACTTGCCACTTGTCACACAAGTGGTGGTGGTAGGTATTTTTGAACAAAACAAAGGGAAGAGATGAGGGGTAGTTTGTAAATAAGAGGGTTGGTGTTAGTTTTTGAACAAAATAAAAGGAAAGCAAGGGTGATGTCTCGGCCAAGAGAAAAAAAAAAGGAGAGAATGAGAGAGAAAAAAAGAGAAAAAGAAGAGAGAAGAAGGAGAAAGAGAAAAGGGAAAAAGGAAAAGAGAAAGTGTGACGTTTTGGTGATTTCCCAACGATCCGACCGACGGATCGTCTCAATTCTCGCGTCTCCGTCATCCCCTCGTCATTCCCTATGGTGAGAACCCATTCTTTTTTCGTTTTGGTACGTTGAATTTTAGGGTTTGAGTTTAAACGTTTGATTAAGGTTGGGTTTTGTTTAAGATTGGTTTAAAGATGAATGGTTGAGGTTTGGGGTTCGTTAGGAACGTTTTGGGGCGAAAAGGAAATTTTCCCATTGTGGCCGTGTGGGGCCCACTTGACCGGGCCTCGGTTTTTTCGTGTTCGGGTGGTTTAGGACGATCCCCAAGTCGTAAATCCACACCCGAAACGAATTTTGGAATTAAATTGTCAAAGTTGGAAATGACGGGTTTAGAAACTTTAAACGCGAATTAAATTGCTCGGAAGTCGGAAATTGATTCCGTCGATTGCGTTGGAACCCTTAAATTATTCTAAGATCGTAGAAACAAAAACGGGAATTTTCGGAGCCCCAGAAGGGCGTTTTCCAATCCCGGGCAGATTCGCCGAGCCGGGCAAATCGGGCCTTTCCGGGCCCGTTGTTGAGAATGTCGAGTAATTGGGAAGTTTGGGAGTGATCGACATTACCGGGGTTGAGTTTGGGCGTCTAATTCTTTAATTTCAGTTTTTGCCTGCAAACTTAAAAAGTGTTTTAATTGTGATCTTGTTAGACCGTGCCGAGGACCGCGGAAAGGGAAGGCTAGGCGAGTGATCGTGAGCACGCCGGAGCTTGGTTGTGAACTTTTGGGAAAGCGTACGAGGTAGGGAAAAGTAGCCGGATCTCGGCCCTGACTAGGGAAAGTTAACAGTAGAAATGCATGTGACACTTGGGTGTCGTGGGTTAAGTAAGTTCATCGAATAATAGAAAGGCAGGCAACACCGGGTGGTGTCGTAGGATACGTGAACGTATCGAACAATAGAAATGCATGTGACACTTATTAGTTTCGTAGGATAAGTGAGCTTATCGAACATTAGAAATACTGGAGGCATTTGGTTGTGCCCGGAGGTTGATTGAATTGTTTGTGTTTGTGGGTGGCCATGAGTGCCCGTGGGGAGTTGAACTCGTATTTTACTATTTGTGTGTCTTGGGTGGCCATGAGTGCCCGTGGGGAGTTGAACCCGTGTTTTACTGTTTTTGTGTCGTGGGTGGCCATGAGTGCCCGTGGGGAGTTGAACACGTGTTTTACTATTTGTGTGTCGTGGGTGGCCATGAGTGCCCGTGGGGAGTTGAACCCGTGTTTTACTGTTGGTGTTTCGTGGGTGGCCATGTGTGCCTTTGTGGTGTTGACCCGTGTACTACTGTTGGTGTGTCGTGGGTGGCCACGTGTGCCTTTGGGGTGTTGACCCGTGTATTACTGTTGGTGTGTCGTGGGTGGCCATGAGTGCCTTTGGGGTGTTGAACCTTGGGTGTTGATTGTGATTCCCTGAGGTTGGGGGCCCGCCTGACAATAAAGGGGTCATGTGGTCGCGCGCGTGGGGGTTGGTTAGCCTTCCGACTAACCATCGATAAAGTTGTGCATTCTTCTGTGACGAGGTTGGGGGCCCGCCTGACAATAAAGGGGTTCTGTGGTCGCGCGCGTGGGGGTTGGCTAGCCTTCTGACTAATCATCGGTAAAGTTGTGCATTCTTCGGCGATGAAGGGCGGGCTCCCCTTCCGACTAGCTATCGGAAAAGTATTGCGGTATATGTCGCTAACAGGTCGACTGCCTGGTCCGATTGCGTTCGGGGGAAGTTGCGTGGGGCAGGCTAGAGCGC
This sequence comes from Erodium maritimum, assembly GCA_963921825.1. Classification (NCBI taxonomy): domain Eukaryota; kingdom Viridiplantae; phylum Streptophyta; class Magnoliopsida; order Geraniales; family Geraniaceae; genus Erodium; species Erodium maritimum. The sequence continues at coordinate 23,895,771 of OY997594.1, forward strand.
AGCCGGTTAGCAACCGGCACTGAGCAGCAGGAGTGCGGTCCTTTGTGATCTTGATTGTTGTGTGCGGTCCTTTCTGATCTTGGGTGTTGTGTGGTCGTTATTTGCGTTTTTGGGTTGAGGTCGTAACCACTGTGTCAGGTCTACATTACGTGTCCGGGTGTTGAGTTGGTTGGGAAAAGTAGCAGGTTTCGTGTGAGAGTCGGGTTACTTGAGTTTGGGGATAATAGTCCCGGTGTTTGGTTTGTTGTTGGTGTCCGGCATTTTCTGCTAGTATGTCGTAGTCAGTCTGGTATCCGTGGTAGTGAGCGAACGCTCACCCCTAGCTGCTTTTCCTACATGTACTGTTCGCGAGACGGACTAGGGGAACTCTCGAAGCTTAAAGAGCTGGGAGCGGGAGTCATGTTTCTTTTTGGGAGTCTAGCGACGTACATGTTTATTTTGTCCGCTTGTTTTGGACTCACTTTTAAGTTGTAAAATATTATTTTGATTAACTAAATGGTGATTTTAAGCGGTTTACTTAAAATAGTTTGAAAATTGTTTTATTGTTTCACCGTTCGCGTTCCGGGTTCGGTTCTACCGAATTTGGGACGTGACAAGCATGCACACCACTAATTTTTTAACATGCATAGTGCTGACAGATAGTAATTTCCTTCTCTACTGAAACACAAACAAAAAACTAGATCACATATATTAAGAATCAACAAAAATTACATAAACCAGTTGTCCAACTAAAAGAAAACATCTTCGACTATTCAGGGGGACAAGTTCAACAAAAACAACCAGATTAAGAGAAAGCGTAATTAGTTGACATTACGAGCAAGCTTCGTTGCCTCAATGTCAATTAAACAGTCAATACACCCATATCTAAGTTCTCCAGCACCTGTGATATCGTCGAGTCTACGCCTCCAATGGCCAGCATCGTGAGGAGTTTCGCAGATCCTCGTTGTCCTCAAATCTGACCATCTACCAAATTATAGCATGGCACGAAATTCATGACGACAGTAATGCAGCATTGCCCTGTCTGCATCATGTATCTGCAAAAAGATATTGTAGAAGATATCTGCAACACGTGCCTCTTCCCCACCTAGTTTGATTAGTGCTATTGCATGGACATATCGTCTTAACATTGTAGACCAGTTGTCACACCCCTCAAGTAATTCAAGGCCGTGTCTAGGTCTATTCTAATTGAAAGTATAGTACAGACCTAGAAGGTACCTAGCATTCAAATTACCGGCTTCACTAGCCTTCTCAAGCACTAATTTGGTGCGGAATGTCACTTCCCTCACTACTTGTGTCGGAAATCATAGTTTAGGGCCAACAGAACATCATCATCCTCTTTCATAAAGTCATAAAAATCCTTGCAACTGAAAGCAGCACACAAAGACAAAATAGTGTGTGAAAGTAAAAGAGTAGAAAAGAAAATAAGAATTTTGAATGCCGAGCATAGAGTTTCAGAACCAGTTACCACATCGAAAGGTGGACAAAAGGAACATCGCTGTCATCCAAAGTCCTTTTGAATATATGAGACTTCAACTCGTTAGGCAAAGCACTAAGGTGATCGAAACCAGGGGCAACTATACGATCCATTACAAAACCTAGGAGTTGAGGATGACAGAGTTTCTTAAAACTTAAATATTTGAGTAAACTTCAGTAAACTAAAGAACAGAAAAAAGAAGAATCGTAACAACACCAAACACAAAATCATATTGCTGCAAATAAAATTTTAAAGTGCACACCTTAATGGAGTGGAAAGATTGTTGGTCCTCAGGCTTTCTTTGAGTAACTGAGAGGAATGGAGGAGGAGCTTAAAAATCAACCATAGAGATAGAAAGAAATATGTTCGGACCAGACTTTCCTATATATAATAAAAGTAAAATGATGGGGGTATTGAAAAAGGAAAAATGGTTTATTAAATTATTAACTGCTCTTCCATCTTCCGTATTTAATATGATGAAGACACGTGTATTCAATTCAAGTCAAATCAGTTTGTCAAACTCTCAACTGCCCTTTCAGATTTCTCATTATATTAATAAATACGAAAATATTAATATATGTGAAACATCATTTAATTAAAATACGTGTACATGTGATTAAAGGTTAACAACGGTTAGAGGCGCCTCATCGAGCATGATAGGGCAGTAATAAACTACAAGGGGCTAACGCTGAAGCTGTTGGAGACTCAGCTTGAGCACTTATGTTTTAATGCGCACAATACTGACAGATTACTAGTTCGTTTCTCTCCTCTAGTGAAACACTAACAGAAATAGATCACATATATTGAACATCAACAAAATTATATAACAGAGCTGTCCAACTAAAAAGTACATCTTCAACTATTAAGTTAGACAAGTTCAACAAAAACAACAACTTTAAAGAAAGCATAACTAGTCGATGTTATAACAAATCTTGAATGACTCGATGTCAATCAAACAGTCAGGACAATCATATTGAAGTTCTCCAGCCCCTGTGATAATTATGATTCTACGCCTCCAATGGCCAGCATCAAAAGGAGTCTCGCAAAATCTTGATGTCCTCAGAAATAACCATCTGTTCGGCTGAAGCATGGCGCGAAACTGACGGCGACAGTCATGCAACATCGACCTGTCTGTACCCATTATCTCAAAAAGGATACCGTAGAAGATATCTTGAACACGTTCAATATTGTCGCCAGCTTTGAGAATTGCCATCGCATAGACATATCGTCTAAACATTGAAGACGTGTTGTCACAGTCCTTAAGAAGATCAAGGCCGCAACGAGGGATACTCTCTTTGAATATGTGGTACAGACCAAGAAGATACCTAGCATTAAGGTTCCCATAGTCAGAAGCCTCCTTCAACAATGGTTTTATCCTGTCTGTCAATTCCTTCACTACAGCTGGTCGGAATTCGCAATTTAGGGCCAACAGAACAACCTTATCCTCTTTCATAAACTTATAAAAATTCTTGCAACTGAATGAAACACACAAAGACAAATAGTATGTCAAAATCATTGACTACAAAAAGGAAATAAGAATTTTACATGTTTAGGATAGAGTTTCAGAACCAGTTACCACATCGAGAGGTGGACAAAAGGAACATCACCATCACTTAGAGTCCTTTTGAATATTTCAGACTTCATCGCATCAGGCATACCACTAAGGTAATTCACACCAAGGGCAACATTTTGATCCATTATAAAACCTGGTGTTGAAGATGAAATATTTTCTTTAAAACTCAAATATGTGACTTGTCACGCCCCAATTCCAGTAAACCGAACTCGGGACGCGAACATTTTAAAAACATAAAAACGCTTGAAACCTGTTTTGAATAAAAACTTTGAAGTTGCCATTTAGTCATCAAAATAATAATATTTACAATACAAAAACGTCCCAACAAGTGGACAAGGTACACTATCCGTCACTAGACTCAACAAAATAAAGACCAGACTCCGCTCCAAGCTCCACAAACTTCAAGAGCTAACCTAGTCCGTCCGGTGATCAGTATCTGTAGGAAAAGCAGCTAGGGGTGAGCGTTCGCTCACCACCACGGATAACAGACTGACTATGGCATAAATAGTAGATAAAGCCAATAACACTAAAACCAAACCCAACACCGGGACTACAATCCCCAACTCAAGTATTCAACTGACCCACAACCCGTTACTTTCCTCAACAGACTCAACACTCGATAACACAATGTGGACCCGACACAACTATCGACGACCTCCTCCAAGGACACGACAGAAGGACTACACAACGCCAAACAAGATCACAAAGGATCGCACACCAGCTGCTCAGTAATCAATCTCAATCAGGTCCAGGATCGACCAATCGCAATTCCTCGACACGAAGTCGGATCAGGCTGTCGACCTATCGCAATTCATCGACACCAAGTCGGATCAGGCTGTCGACCTATCGCAATTCATCGACACCAAGTCGGATCAGGCTGTCGACCTATCGCAATTCATCGACACTAAGTCGGATCAGGATGTCGACCTTTCGAACTCACAACTTCAGGTAACCACAATCACAATCACAGGCAAGTTCAATCATACAGGCACTCAAGGCCACTCAAGACACTTCAACAGTCAAGACTCGGGTTCAACAACCCCACGGGCACTCACGGCCACTCAAGACACACCAACGGTCAAGACTCGGGCTCAACAACCCCACAGGCACTCACGGCCACTCAAGACACACCAACGGTCAAAACTCGGGTTCAACGACCCCACAGCACTCACAGGCACCCCAAAACACCAATAGTAGAACACGGGCACTCATGGCCACCCAAGACACCAATTTAAATAACACGGCTCTCATGGCCACCCAAGACACCAACAATCAAATACGGGCTCTCATGGCCACCCAAGACATAAATTAAACAATCAACCTCCGGGCATGGTCATATGCCTCCAGTAATTCTAATGTCGCTAAGTTCTCTGTTCCTACGACACTACTAAGTGTCACATGCTTTTCTCATAAACGCTACAATCCCGTATCATGCTTTTCTAATATTTAAAATAAAACTACTCAACCCACGACACCCCGGTGTCACATGCAATTCTACTGTTAACTTTCCCTAATCAGGGCCGATATCCGGCTACTTTTCCCTACCTCGTATGTAACTCCAAAAGCGCTCCACTAAACCTCGATGTAATCCCAGTCACTCGCCGAGCTTCCCTTTGCCTCGGTCCGCAGCACGATCTAAAAGAGCACAATTTAAAGCACCTTTAAACTAGTACGAATAAACCGAAAGTCAATAAACTTAACGCCCAAACGTGACGCCGACAATGTCGATCACTCCCAAACTTCCCAATTACTGCGAATCTACCCGGGTTTTATAAATTGCCTTCCGGGGCTCCAAAAGTCCCCGTTTTCGTTTCTATGGTCTTAGAATAGTTCAAGGAACCCAATGCACTTGACGGAACCGAGTTCCGACTTCCGAGTCAATTAATTAACGTTTAAAGTTTCTAAAACCCGTTAATTACAACTTTTCCAATTTAATTCCAAATTTCGATTCGGTTAAGGATAAATGGTCCGGGGAACGTTTTAAACCTCCCGAACACTAAACCAGATCACCCGAGCACGTGGGCCCCACCCGACCTACTTGGCCGTGAGCCCTAGGGTTCAAGGGGGGCTCGGCCACCATGGTGGTGGCTGGTCCCAGCTCCAGCCAGCCACCCCATGGCCGGCCGGCCACAACCCACGGTGGCCGGAGCTCCTCCCGAGCCTCCGGTCACCGGAAAACATGCAATTAAACCCCCAAACACCTCTAAAACGTCTCCAACACCTCCCCAACCTCAATACAACCCTAACCCAAACATGTTAACGAAACCCTAGCTTTTGAAAATAAACGAAACGACGATCGGTTTAGTACAAACCGTAGAGGAAGACGAGGGGAAGACTTTTTCTTCTTGCTTTGAATCGATCCAAGGGTTGAACAACCCACAAAACCCTAGCTTCCTCACCTTCTCTCTTCTTCTCCTTCTCCTTCTCTCTCTAACTCTCCTCTTCCTTTTCTATTTGCAACAACTAACTATAATTCTCTTTTTTTTTCTTTTTAAATAAGTGTGGCCGGCCACCCTCTCCCTCACCACTCATCCCCCCCCCAAAACTAACACCACCAAGTGTTGGACAAGTGGCAAGGTGGGCCCCACACCTTTTGGAAAATATCTAATTGATATTTTTCAATCAGTTTCGCGAAAAACAGACGTTTCGGGCCCCGAACGGGCACTTTTCCCAAGAAATTACAAATCTTGATGGGCTATAAGGAAACGGCTCAACTAAGACCGCTGCGACGACGGCTAAGCTTTTTGGATCCAAAACGGTCCTCGAATGGACCAAAACGTCGCTCGGTTGACTTTTCCAGCGAAAAGTCAACACTTCCCAAATTGATCAGAAAGTTGCCCTGAGTCCCCTGGAACTCATTTCGGTCGATAACGGGGTCAACTTAAGTCCGGTATGACCCTCGGGGTCAAATTAGGTTAGATTAAGTGTCTGTCTTAAATTTTTTAAATTTTCCTGTTTTTCGCAGGTTTGACTGGCGTTGACCGGAAGTGGTTATTACAGTCTACGCCTTAAAGGAATTTCGTCCACAAAATTTAAAACAAACGTACCTCGGGAATCGAACAGGCCGGGATACTTCGCGCGAACCTCGTCCTCGCGTTCCCACGTCGACTCAGCCCCGTGATGTTTCCACTGCACTCGGACCAAGCGGATAATCTTGCATCCCCGTAGGACCTGCTCCCGCGTGTCCATGATCCGAACCGGCTGCTCCTCATAGGAGACATCATCAGCCACCTCGATATCAGTCCACTCAATGACGTGGGAGGGGTCTGCGTTGTACTGCCGCAACTGAGACACGTGGAAGACGTTATGGACTCTCCCAAGTTGCGGTGGCAACGCCAGACGATAAGCCACTGCTCCCACTCTGCCCAAGATCTCGAACGGGCCAATGTACCGCGAAGCCAACTTGCCCCCGCTGCGTCGGAACCGTACCAGCCCCTTCCTCGGGCTCACCTTCCCCGACTGCAAACTCAAGAGGTCGGCGTCGCTTGTCGGCATAACTCTTCTGCCGACTCTGCGCGGTCCTCAACCGATCGCGTATCAGTGCGACCTTCTCCGTTGTCTCTCTGACAAGATCTGGCCCCAGCAGACTCTTGTCCCCCACCTCTGCCCAACACAATGGTGACCGACACGACCTCCCATACAACGCTTCGAACGGTGCCATCCCGATACTGGCCTGGAAGCTGCTGTTGTAGGCGAACTCGGCCAATGGCAGGTGGGTCTCCCAAGATCCCCTGAAATCCAGCACACATGCTCGCAGCATGTCCTCCAAGATCTGGATAGTGCGCTCGGACTGACCGTCTGTCAGGGGATGATGTGCCGTACTGAGTAGAACCTCGGTCCCCAATGCCTTCTGCAGACTCGGCCAAAACCTGGACGTGAAGCGGGGATCCCTGTCAGACACTATCGACACCGGGAACCCGTGGAGACGCACTATCTCCTGAATATACAAGCTGCTCAACTTGTCGATCGGGTCAGTCATCCTCATAGCCAGGAAGTGGGCCGACTTGGTCAACCGGTCGACTACCACCCACACGGCGTCGTTTCCCTTTGGCGGTCTCGGTAGTCCACACACGAAGTCCATCGTAATGTGCTCCCACTTCCACTAAGCAATCGGTAGTGGCTGTAACAATCCTGCGGGACGCTGATGCTCGGCCTTCACCTGCTGACAAACGAGGCATCTCGACATAAACTCTGCGACTGCTCTCCTCATCCCGCGCCACCAGAAGTGTCGTCTGAGGTCACGGTACATCTTGGTACCCCTCGGGTGCACTGTAAGGCGCGAATGATGTGCCTCTCGTAAAACGGCGTCTCTACAGTTAACCGACACGAACAGCCCCCCGCGGTACCGTAATCCCCAATCAGTACTATCCTCCCAGCACACCACCTCGTCACCCCTGACGACTCTCTCGCGGATCTCTGACGCCTCGACGTCCTCCGTTTGCGCCTCCAACACTTGGGCAAGTAGTGAGGGCTTAGCCACCAATGAGCACATAGCCACGCCGCCAGTAATCTCCTCTAGCTCAAGCCCGAACGTGCTCAGCTCCCCCATCATGTACCACTCTCGGACTGATATGCTCGCGAGGCTCGGAACCGACTTCCTACTCAAGGCGTCGGCGACCACGTTCGCCTTGCCCGGATGGTAGTGTAGCTCGAAGTCGTACTCTTCGAGTAGCTCCATCCACCGTTGCTGATGCATGTTCAGGTCTCGCTGGGAAAATATGTACTTGAGGCTCTTGTGATCCGAGAACACCTGAAACCCCTCGCCATAAAGATAATATCGCCAACACTTAAGCGCGAACACGACTGCTGCCAGCTCCAAGTCGTGGGTAGGGTAGTTGCGCTCATGCGTCTTCAACTGCCTGGAGCCATAAACCACAACTCTGCCCCAACTGCATCAGTACGCAACACACTCCCTCTCCGGACGCATCACAGTAGACATCATACCCGATCCCTCGCTTGGGCACCACTAATATTAGAGCGGTAGTCAGCCGGGTCTTCAACTCCGTGAACGCTCGTTCACAGTCCTCCGTCCACACAAACCCGACTCCTTTGCATGTCAGCAGAGTCATCGGCGCGGCTAGTCGCGCAAAATCCTGGACAAATCACCGATAGTAGCCTGCCAACCCCAGAAAGCTGCGGATCTCGAAGACACTCGTGGGCCGTGCCCACTTCGAGACCGCGTCGATCTTCGACGGATCGACCAGGATACCGTCACGGGACACGATGTGACCGAGGAATTTCACCTCAGCGAGCCAGAACTCGCACTTCTCTAGGTTGGCATATAGCTGATGCTCGGGCAGTAGTGTCAGAACAGCCCTCAGATGTGACTTGTGTGCCTCCTCGTTCTGCGAGTAGATCAGGATGTCGTCCACGAACACCACCACAAACTGATCTAAGTACGGCCGAAATATGTTGTTCATCAGGTCGATGAACGCTGCAGGTGCGTTCGTCAGTCCGAATGGCATCACCAAGAACTCGTAGTGCCCATAGCGTGTCCGGAATGCAGTATTTGCGACGTCCCCCTCACGGACTCGCAACTGATAGTAACCGGATCGCAGATTGAACTTCGAGAAGCAGGTCGACCCTCTCAACTGGTCGAACAAGTCATCGATCCTCGGCATCGAGTATCGGTTCTTCACCGTAACCCGGTTCAGCTTCCGGTAGTCTATACACATCCGAAGCTCTCCACTCTTCTTCTTCACGAAGAGTACTGGTGCTCCCCACGGCGATACACTCGGACGGATAAACCCCTTCTGCTCAAGTTCCTCTAGCTGACGCTTCAGCTCAGTCAACTTTGCCGGCGGAAACCTGTAAGGCGCCATCGATATCGCCGCCGTTCCCGGCACTAGGTCAATACTGAACTCCACCTCCCGAACCGGTGGCAACCCGCTCAACTCCTCAGGAAAGACCTCGGGGAACTCGCATACCACTCTCGGTAACTCTCGGCTCTGCACAACCGATACTTCCTCCTCAGCGGACAACGCCGATAGGAGGACCCCACTCTTACTACCCAGAACACACGTCACCTTCGTACTGCCCACTGACACTGTCACTCGTCGCCTGTAGCAATCGATATTGGCTTGGACGGATCGACCAGGATAATGTCACGGGACACGATGTGGCCGAGGAATCTCACCTCAGAGAGCCAGAACTCGCACTTCTCCCGATTGGAATATTGCTGATGCTCGCGCAGTAGTGTCAAAACAGCCCTCAGATGTGACTTATGCGCCGCCTCATTCTGCGAGTAGATCAGGATGTCGTCCACGAACACCACCACAAACTGATCTAAGTACGGCTGGAAGATGCTGTTCATCAGGTCCATGAACGCTGCAGGTGCGTTCGTCAGTCCGAATGGCATCACCAGGAACTCGTAGTGCCCATAGCGTGTCCGGAATGCAGTCTTTGCGACGTCCCCCTCACGGACTCGCAACTGATAGTAACCAGATCGCAGATCGATCTTCGAGAAGTAAGTCGCCCCTCTCAACTGGTCGTCGATCCTCGGCATCGGGTATCGGTTCTTCACCGTAACCCGGTTCAGCTTCCGGTAATCTATGAACATCCGTAGTTCTCCACTCTTCTTCTTCACGAAGAGTGTTGGTGCTCCCCACAGCGATGCGCTCGGACGGATAAACCCCTTCTGCTGAAGCTCCTCTAGCTGACGCTTCAGCTCAGTCAACTCTGCCGGCGCAAACCTGTAAGGCGCCATCGATATCCCCGTCGTTCCCGGCACTAGGTCAATCCCGAACTCCACCTCACGAACCGGTGGCAACCCGCTCAACTCCTTAGGAAAGACCTCGGGGAACTCGCATACCACTCTCGGTAACTTTCGACTCTGCACCGTCGGTACTTCCTCCTCTGCGGACAACGCCGACAGGAGGACCCCACTCTTACTGCCCAGAACACATGTCACCTTCGTACCGCCCACTGACACAGTCACTCGTCGCCGGTAGCAATCGATGTTGGCTCGGTACCTCGACAACCAATCCATACCCAAGATCACATCAAAGGTCGTCATTCCCAGTACTAGAAGATCACTAGGGCAAGGACAGTCTGCGACTCTAATCTCGCAGGCACGACATACTCTAGTCAACGATGCACCACCCCCAACTAGGGTGTCCAGGCATAGGGGTGGACTCAACGGCTCTAAGCTCAACCCCAACCTCTCAGCACAACCCGACGAAATAAAAGAGTGCGACGCCCCGGTATCAAATAAGAATAACGCCCATAAATGATACAATAAACACGGCTGCTGACTCTGTCGAGGGCGACCCCTGGGCGACTGTACTGTCCGCGTCTGCTGCGGTCGCTGCGCTGATGTCGCTCCCAACGGCTCACGGCACCATGCCATAATGTGTCCCACCCGGCCGCACCGGAAACAGCTGGTCTCGTCGGCTCTCGACCCCGAGCCCTGGCCTGTCCGGCTAGTCGCTGGTAGTGCCGTGGGCCCTCCCTTCGCCGGGCAATCTCGCTGTAAGTGGCCTGGCTGCCCGCAATGATAGCATATCGGCCTCCTCTCTGAGGCGACTGGCCCCACTGATGCTACGGACCCCTGCTGTCTAGATCCACTCTGATGCTGCGGTGGTCGGAAGAACCCCGTGGTCCTCTGTCTCCGCGAGTCTCGTGAGTCGGACGGCCCTGTAAAGCTGGTCTGCCGCTGTCGAACCTCGCGGGTCTCGACCGCATCCCGGATCCCCTGCTCCACCGTCGCTGCGGTGTCCACGAGATCTGTATACTTCCGCAGTCTCAAGGCGAGGACCTTGTCCCGAATCACCGGTCTCAGTCCCCCTGGAACCGCAGGCAACGGTTCTGCTCAGTAGTCACCATCTCTGACGCGAATCTGGTCAAGGCCGTGAATCTGGCCTCGTATTCTGTCACTATCAGTTCTCCCTGCTCCAGATCTAGAAACTGCCGATGTCACTCCAGCCGAGCCGACTCGGGAAAGTACTGTGCCAGAAACACATCTTGGAAGATGCTGTAGTCGTATCCGACCATGTCCTTCACACGCCCCCACCAGTGGTAGGCGCTGTCTCTCAGCTGATGGGTCGCGAAGGACACCCTCCGTCGGTCATCCTTGACACCTGATGTATCCAGGTCTCGCGTGACCTGCTCTAGCCACCTCTCGGCTAGGTCGGGGTTCGGCTCCCCGACAAAAGTAGGTATCCCGAGCTTCAGGAAGTCTAGTAGTACTCGGGATGTGTGATCCTCTGTCTGACCGGGCCTCACTGGGCCGCGACTGCCTCTGGAGCTGGTGAGGCCGACTCTCGGTTGGCGATGACCGCCACCAAACTCTGAACTGTCCTGGTCAGCTCATCCAGGGCAGTCATAACCGGAGGGTCCGCGACTGGCGGAACATTGGGGGTGCCTGTAGACGGCCCCGCGTCACTTCTCCTGTCTTCTCCAACTGGAGTGCACTGCGCCTCCGCGTACTCGGCGGGCTCAACGGTTAGCACCCTCCCCGGTGTCCCCGCTGACCGTCCCCGCCGGCCTCGCGTGGGCGCCTGACCCCGTGTTCCCGCTGCTCGTCCGCGTCTACTGCGAGACATAGTCAATATCCTCTGCACGGATACACGCAAACGTTCAGTTTGCGAACTCAATAAAGATCACAGTTCAAAAACACTAACGTTCACCCGGTCTACGCTTACTCTAGCGTGCTTATCACTAAAACGCCACACCGCTCAAGCTAAACATACTTTAAATATAGTATTAGTAAACGAGACCTCAACGAGACCGCACAAACGTGCACCAAACAAGCGACGACAAACCGACCTACAAAACGAAGTAACGACCACCAAATACTTGAAAACGACTCGCTGGACCAGGCCGGTACACGACCCGAGCCGTGCCGCATTCCGGGCCGGCAACCAAGCCCTGTCGTGTCCCGTTCCGGGCCGGCAGCCAGCTCATACCGTGCCCCGTTCCGGGCCGGCAACCAGCTCCTGCCGTGCCCCGTTCCGGGCCGGCACCAAGGTCCTACCATACAACCCAAACAATCTCACAAAACATATCAGTCACAAAGCAACTAGCTCTTTTATTGTATTTTAAGCAAAACAAAGGAGTCTCAAGAAATAAACAAGTCGCCATTTTCAGGAGATATAGAATCAATAACGAATTAATCTTATATATGACAAATCCAACTTTGAAACCGTAGAGAAAGCGAGTTTCACGTTTAAAAGCCCCAGGAAAACAACACACAGACACTCTAAAATTCACAATAACAATACTCAACTACAACATTCAGATTAATGAGCTATGAAAAGGAAACTACTAGGGCAAAATGATTAATTACATACCTGATTTACCTTGTTTGGTCGAGGTTCTGTCAAAATCGCTAAACATTTTTGAAGACATTCTGCAGAGAAAAATATAGAACTAAGTTCTTCTTGATCTTCGTCTTGGTCTTCGTCTTCTTCTCCTTTCCTTCTCCTTCTTCTTCTCCTTCGTCTTCGTCTTCGTCTTCTTCTTCGTCTTCGTCTTCTCCTTCTTCTACTTACTCCTGTTCGAGAAACGAATTGACAATATGAAATAAGAAATCGAAAACACGCATATTGAATGGGGGCAAATAGAATCATTTCGTTTAAATTCTCGCGTATCGTTACACAAGTTTGGTTTAATTTATCGCGACAAATAGACAACGGCCAGAAATTACAATTATGTCACCGCGTTTCTCAGCGCGATCTGAGCCATCAATCAAAATGGATCCAGTGGCTCTCATGAGTTCGTAGTTTGCACAATAAGGGGGGGGGGGTTGTACCTGATACCAACCCTATAATATATATATATATATATATATATATATATTGATACACAATCCGTTGTAAATTGATTTTTAAATTGGAAAATGTAAATAAATCTCACTCGTACGATTAAGAAAAATAAAAGGCCTAGATTATTTCACCAACATTAATGGCACATTTGTAATCCTATGTATATTTGTTATTATTTTAGACATTCTACATTGATGTGACTCACATCAGATTTGATTTTTTTAAATAGTTTATTTGTTTTTTAAGAGGAGAGATCTATTGAGAACCACTCTTAACATAGGAACCGCGAGAACCAATCCTAGCCACACTCATCTATGATCCAACACTCATCAAAATGCCACATCATCACCCCAATCCAAGCCAAATTCACGCAACTTTCAACAATTCTCACACAAACAAGGGTATAATTGTAATAGCACGGTGCCATGTGGACAATTGTCCATTTTTTTCACCAATTCACTAATTTAATATTTCCTAATTCGTTTGAACTCCGATTAACTGCAAACTTGCGCCAATTTTTTTCATTTTTCAAGGGCTTTAAATGAAGATCAGTCATGAATATATTTTGAAGCACCAAAATAAAAATTTATATCAAGGTGATAAAAATAATGTTGAGCGTTGATAAATCTTCACTAATAAATGTTTTATATCGGAGTACCAAACTAGTGCTAAATGTTGATAAAAAAACATGTAATGAGGTGATAAGAAACAAATAATGAGGTGATAAAAACCATTTTCAATTTTGATAATAAGTGTGATACACTAGAGTTTAACGTTGATAAAAAAAACTTGTGATGAGGTGATAAAAAACACGTAATTCAATGATAAATCTAGTGTTTAGTGTTGATAAAACTGGTGTTAATAAAAAACACGTGATGAGATGATAAAAATCATGATCAGTTTTGGAGAATGGGGTGATAAAAACAGTGTAAAGTGTTGATAAAAACAGGGTAAAATGTTGATAAACTCAAAGCAAAGTGTTGATAAAAATTACCCATATATAATTCCTTTAAAAACTAGCTCCGAAATAATAAAAAATTTTCGTGCTTAAAAAAACATGTGATGGGGGTGATAAAACACACGTAATTTGAATGATAAACCTAGTGTTTAGTGTTGATAAAACTAGTGTTCATAAAAAGCACGCGGTGAGGTGATAAATTATGATCAGTTTTGGAAAATGAGGTGATAAAACCAGTGCAAAGTGTTGATAAAACCAGTGTAAAAGTGTTGATAAATCCAGAGCAAAGTGTTGATAAAAATTACCCAGATTTTTTTTTAAAAAAATCAAACCCGAAATATTTTTTTTGTGCTTCAAAGTATATTCATGACTTATCTTGATTGAAAGCCCTTTAAAAAACAACTAATGGCGCAAGTTTGAAGCCAATCGGAGTTCAAACGAAGCGGGAAAAATTAAATTAGTGAATTGGTTAAAAAGAATAATATGATAGTTTTACTAAAAAGCCCTTACCACTTACTAAAAAGTGCTGTTTTTTTGCAGTCAACAAGTCAACTACTCAATTGCATCTCATCCATCCATTCCTAAAATGGATGACTTAGATTGGTTCTCGCGGTTCCTACGTTAAAACATGGTTCTCACCAGATTTATCCTCTGTTTTTTAAATTCCTTTTTTATTTTTAATTGAATATATTTTTTAAATCAGCTTTATTTTTTACAATTAAATAATTATTTTTAAAACTCAAATTTTATTTTAAAAATTCAATTTTTCTTTTTAAAATTCAACTTTCATTTTTAGAATTCAATTTTTGTTTTTTAATATCAATTTTACTTTTAAGAAATTATTTTTTTTTAAATCATTTTTTTAAAACTCAGTTTTTTCATGGAATCTATTTCTTTATTTCATTAATTCCACAATTTCACTTCATTATTAAATTCATGAATCTGAGCAAAGCCACAAGATCAAAGACGAATAACTCTATTTGAATGAAGATGATGATCAAGAAATGTTGTAAATACACATGATCCAAAAAACACAAAAAGTCATCTCTGTTTATCAATTTATTGCAAAAATAAACATATATCAAATGTGTGTCTAAAAGAACAAACCCATCGCAGCTTATCTTCTAGATTCTCTCTGCTCCATTCTGCAATTCAATTCAACCAAATTGAAATATTAATTACAAAGAAACTTATGGATATTGACTCTACTGTCCTATTATCTATTAACTCAAAATGAAGAGTTGTTTTCCAAGCCAGACCCAAGTTGCGTGTTCAAGACACCGACTTAACTTATCTGTGATAACATGTCACGCTATTTCAAATAGGCATTCAAAGGAAACAAAACGTACCACATCGCTCATTGATGAAGGACCAGGAGCTGAAGCAGACTGCTTTATCCAGGTGCTTCTATCGACGATGCACCACTAGATGGGCTTCGTACGATGTGGATGTCCAAATTTACATCGTGGAGGTCAAGATCTTCGTCATGGTCTTGTTCGGATGTTGCTCTTCTCCGGGCGTTGACGGAGGTGGCCAGTAGCGAGGCCACCAACAAGAGAGGCACGAGCCGCAGATGACGTGGGTTGCGAGGCAGTGCTCACCGGAGCACGATGTGGTGGGCGAGTTCTCTCTATCTATTGGGATGATGGAGATAGGCTGGGAAGAACATATGGGTAAAGATACAAACAGTTTAGCGTTTCGAAAGGTAGTTTAAGGTTTTAGTAGGGGAAGGATTTTCTGTTCAAAAATGGACAATAAGTTATATAACATACTATTTTTGTTGGTTCTAAACCAGATTAAGAATAAAGAGAGCAAACTAAACCTTGTTAGCTTTAACTACAGAGGAGAAAAGGAATTGGAATTGATGTAATTCCCGAAATAGTTTTAACATAGGTAGTAACAGAAGTTGCAAAATTGAAAAAAACTCTCTCTACTTTCTACAGTAACAGTACTATAGATCCTTCTTCAACCTCCAGAAATTTCCAACCGATCTTCCCTGGTTCTTGACAATCACTCTAACTCCAATCCCTACCCCAACGTCTTGCTCTCGGTGTAGTGTTTTCAAGGTGATTTCTCCAAGATCACCGGACCACCGTCTTTGCCTCTTTTTCACTCTCAGATCAATTCTATCCCTCTTTCTTTGACTACAACAGTTCATCATTTCTCTCATCCATGTTAACACTTGAAGAATTAAGTGGGGAAGGACTTCAAGCTCGCCTTTCTTTTCCAGCTACTGCCACAGCTCAAGACCAAACCATAGCCACCTCCTCTGCCTCCATAGGTCCTCCTCCGGGTTTTGAGCACGCTTTGAAACCTCTAAACACCATCAACACAAGCTTGGTTCAGCCTGACTTCTCTCATAGATCAGACAAAACCCAAGAATACTCACCTGGAGGTCGTACCAAACTCATAAATGGGAAAAAGATGTTCTATTATGACCACTTCAGACCTGTTTCATCAGGATCCGACTCTACTCCAACGTTCTCCAGATTACAAAGAGGTAAAGCTGTGGTAAATGAGTCCCTTCACACTCAGCAAATGTTCTTCAGAAAGAAATCAGACCAACAATGGATAAGACTGAACAAACCTCAAGCTTCTAAAGGTGAAAATTCCCGAGTACCCCAACCTTTTGAAGATATTGCAGCCTACATACATAATCTTCCTAATCAAGCCACAGAACCTTGGCTCTTCAACATATTCTCAGAAGTGAGAGGCCTCAAAAGAGCTCACATTGCCTCCAAACCTAGCAAACAAGGTAAATGGTTTGGTTTTTGCTATTTTACAACTCTCTTACAACTTCAGGAAGCTATTTCTCTGTTCAATGGGATCATTATCAATGGTCACAAGCTATTTGTTACTCAAGCAAGGGCCACAACACACTCATATCCCTCCCACAAGTCATCTCAGCATGCAAAGCCACTTGAGCTACCTTTAAAGCTACAAGGATCTATAGTGGTCTCACAATTGCATATACTCAGAAAGAGCCATCTTGCAATAACACATCAAAATTACACAGCACAATCCATAATGACCAGCTTTGTTAATGAAGGTGTCTTTGATATACAACTCAAATCATTAGGCAACAGAACCTTGCTCATCCATTGCCCATATCCTCTATTTGACAAAGAGCTACTGAAAGAAGATCATCGTTGGCTCAGTAAATGGCTCACAATAATCCCGGATCAAGATTATCTCAGTGAACAAGGATGTTTCTTTAAATGGATCTCGATACAAGGGCTACCTTTCCAGGGATGGTGTGATGAATCCTATGCAGGTGCTGTGAGCAAATTGGGTATTTTTGTTTATTCTCATCCTACTACAACACTGGGAATACATCTTGAGAGAGCAATTTGTCTTATACACAGCAGACATAATACAACAATATAACCTGAGGTGGAACTCTTCTTGGGTCAGAAAATCTTCTCAGTCAGTATCAAGGAACTCACTCTTGATGAAGTGCCTGAAATTATGTGCAAAAGCTCAGACATCTCTGAAAGCTCACAATTTTCCCTTTCTTCTTTTGAAAATAAGGATGATCATACACTCAGATTCACTCAGGCCTTGGATGTTGACACTGAAGATGTGGCTAGTGAAGGAAACCATCTCAAGAGTTCTTACTAGTTGAAAATTCTTTGTCAAAGCATAATTCTAAAGATATGGCTTTTGAAGGGAAACTCACTCAAAAACTCTTGTTAGTGGAAAAGTCCTTGGCAACTGAAGCTATTAAATTTACTGAAGATCTTTGTCAAATTGAAGTTATGGCTGACATTCCTTCTCATTCAATTCTGGAAGATCTAGTTGTAGCTTAGAAGAATGTTCCTCTACCTACTTCAGAATGTCTTTTGGGTAAAGAACAATTTTGATTCACAGGAGGAAGGTATTCATTCCATTAAGATCAATGGCACAATTCATTTGAATCACCTCAATGATTTCAAACTGCACAATTCAAGCCAATCTCAAAGTCAAAATATAATCTACAACTCCTTTGCAACTAAATTTCCTACCACAGTGCTAATCTCCTCAGATGCGAACCAAGAATTTCCAACCAAACCAACAATACAGCAACTAACACTCTCTCAAACCAAGAGCTCGAGTACACTGGCACATCAACATTTAAGGAAAAAGGAGAAGGAACAAGACCTCTCTATATTTGCTACTGCAACAAAAGCATTGGAAAAAGGAAAATTAATTGCTGTTGTTACAACTCAGAACATATCAACTCCTGGGTCCACCACCTCCCATCAGTATGGTTTGGAAGACATCTTCAGTGACCAGATTACCCCCATCTCACACCCTCAGTTACTAATACAAGACTCTCAAGTCAATGAGATATCTGATTTCCTTGGTCTTTCAAAAGGTAACCCAGTTTGTCAAACTATTACACAATCAAAGGTGAATACAAAAAAACTCAAAGGAAAGAAACAACAAAAAACTCCTTTAGCTTCACACAAATATGACACTCGAGCAAGGTTGAAAGAAGGCATAAGAACTGAGCATGTCAATCCTCCACAGTCATAAGCAAAAAAGGCTTGGTCCTTTGGAAAGAAAATAGGCTTGAAGGCAGATTGCAGTGATGAATTGATTTATCAACATCTCTCACCTTTAGAAGGGGTTGAGGTTGATGAAAGAGATGCAGATGTAGATGAGGGGCTAGAATTAATACTCTCAAACAAAGAGGTGGTATCTGAGGCCACTCTTCAACCTCTCCATTAATCAGAGCTATGAAAATCCTTTCTTGGAATGTGAGAGGGGTGTCTTCTAAAAAAAAGAAGGCCTTGGTTGACTTGGTGTGCAAGCAACAACCTGAAATGATATTGATTCAAGAGTCCAAATTAGAAACATCCCTTTTGGGTTTCTAAGAGCTTGTGGACTTGGTTGGGGCTGGGAAATGGATTTCATCCCATCCTCTGAACTCTCTGGTGGGTTATTAACTTGTTGGAAAACAAGTTCTTTTCAAAAGGTTGCAAGTAAGAAGATTCCTGGTGCCTTAATTTGGTCAGGCCAATCTTTGGAGCTAAATAAATTCTGTACCTTCATCAATGTATGTGCCCCTTGTAAAAAAATAAGGAGGAGACTGCTTTGGGAAGCTCTATCAACTGAAGCTCAAGCTCTTGGTTCAAATCCATTACTTCTACTAGCTGGAGATTTTAATTCCACATTGTCTGCAGCTGAAAGATCAACAAACACAGCCTCTATTTCAGACATGGCAAACTTACAAGGTTTACTCAATACATTAGCACTTGTAGATTTACCTCTTGCAGGTGGTAAATACACTTGGGTTGGCCCAGGATCCTTGGTTTCAAGAATTGATAGATACTTCATATCTATTGATTTGCTTAGCAAGTTTACCAACCTCACTCAACAATGTCTTCCCAGAAGCCTCTCTGATCATAGACCCCTCTTGCTATATTCTGATCAACTAGATTGGGGGCGTAGACCCTTTAAGTTCCTCAACATTTGGCTTGAAGACAACAGGATCTATAGAGCAGTTGAAGATTTCTAGTCTAGTTTTAAGGTTTCAAGTCAACCTCATATTATATTATGGCTTAAACTCAAAGTCTTGAAAGAAAAACTAAATGAGTGGAATACACAAGTCTTTGGACATCTGGATACACAAATTCAACTTCTCAGAAACAAGCAACACAATTGGGACATCCTAGTGGAAGAAAGATCACTTACTACTGAGGAATGCAATGAAAGGGGTGCTGGCTAAACTGAATTGATACACAAGATCAAATTTCTTACAAAGCTATGGAGTCAGAAGGCAAGGAAGAAATGGATACATGAAGGAGACAAACCCTCAAAGTACTTTCACATCCTGGCAAATTTTAAAGGAACAAGAAATAGAATTTCTCACATTCTAGTACAAGACACATTACTTCAAGATCCCAGCATGATTAAAGAGGCTGCTGTTGTGCACTTTAAGGAGAGATTTTCAAAACCACTTACAGTTCCTATTAACATTGATCATTTAAATTTCAACTCCATATCTTCAACTCAGTCAGAATGGATGGAAAGGCCATTTACTGAACAAGAAGTCTTAAAAGCTTTAATGGCTTGTGCTGGAGATAAGGCTCCTGGACCAGATGGGTTTACACTTAAGTTCTTTTAGGTGTGTTGGCCTATACTAAAAGTAGACCTTATGAATTTCTTCGCTCACTTTCACAGATCAGGTCATCTTGGTAAGGGCCTTAATTCTTCATTTATAGCTCTCATTCCCAAATGTGAGGCTCCCTTGACCTTTGGAGAGTTCAAACCTATCAGCCTGATGGGAGACCCCTACAAAATACTCTTCAAGCTACTTTCTCTAAGACTAAAAGAAGTGATTGGCTCTCTAGTGGGTTATGAACAAACTGGTTTCCTAGCTGGGAGACAAATACTTGATGGGTTCTTCCAGCAAATGAGGTGGTTCAGGAAATTAAACAAACCAAACTGAAAGCCATTATCTTTAAAGCAAACTTTGAAAAAGCTTTTGACAATGTACATTGGGGGTTCATGATCAAATTGCTTAAAAGGTTAGGTTTTGGCCATCTCTGGAGAATGTGGATGCTATCTTGCTTTCAAGCTCACATGCCTGTTCTTATAAATGGATCACCTTCTCCTGATTTTCTAATGTCTAGAGCTCTCTCTCCCTTACTCTTTGCTCTTGTTGCATAATGTTTAAATCAGATCATGAAATCAGGATTTAAAAATTCTCTCTACCAAGGTATCCAAATAGGTGTATCAGGGCCTACTGTAATAACCACTCCCGGTCAACGCCAGTCAAACCTGCGAAAAACAGGAAAATTTAAAATTTTGAAGACAAACACTTAATTGAACTTAAATTGACCCCGAGGGTCATGTCGGACTTAAGTTGACCCCGATATCGACCAAAGTGAGTTCCGGGGGACTCAGGGCAACTTTCTGATCAATTTGGTAAAAGTTGACTTTTCGTTGGAAAAGTCAACCGAGCGACATTTTGGTCCATTCGAGGACCATTTTGGATCCAAAAAGCTTAGCCGTCGTCGCATCGGTCTTATTTGAGCCATTTCCTTGTAGCCCGTGAAGTTTCGTAATTTTTGGGAAAAAGTCGCCGTTCGGGGCCCGAAACGTACGATTTTCGCGAATCTGATTGGAAAATATCTAGTAGATATTTTCCAAAAGGTGTGGGACCTACCTTGCCACTTGTCCAACAAGGGGTGGTGTTAGTTTTGGGGGGGAAATAAAGATGAGGCTACATAGCGGGGGGTTCGGCCAAGGTGGTTTTAAAAGAGAAAAAAATAGAAAAAAAAGAAGAGAAAGGTTTAGAGAGAGAAGGAGAAGAAGAAGAAGAGAGAAGGAGAAAGGGTTAGGGTTTGGGAGAGATCTAACCCTTGGATCGTCTCAAAGCTAGGAGAAATCGAACTCCCCTCGTCTTCCTCTACGGTAATCACCAAACCGATCTTCGTTTTGTCATTTTCTAAATTTAGGTTTTGGTTTGAAACTATTAGTTTAGGGTTGTATTGAGGTTGGGGAAGTGTTGGAGACGTTTTGGAGACGTTTGGAGGTGAAGGAGGACGTTTTCCGGTGACTTGGAGCTCGGGAGGAGCTCCGGCCACCATAGGAGTGTGGCCGGCCACCATGTAGGGTGGCTGGTCGGAGCTAGGGCCGGCGACCACCATGGTGGGACGGGCCCACTTGAACCCTAGGACCCATGGCCAAGTAGGATCGGGTGGGGCCCACGTGCTCGGGTGATCGGGTTTTGTCTGCGGGTGGTTTAGAACGTTCCCCGGACCATTTATCCACAACCGAATCGAAATTTGGAATTAAATTGGAAAAGTTGTAATTGACAGGTTTAGAAACTTTAAACGTTAATTAATTTACTCGGAAGTCGGAATTGGAATCCGTCGAGTGCATAGGAACCCTTGAATTATTCTAAGACCGTAGAAACGAAAACGGGAATTTTCGTAGCCCCGGAAGGGCGTTTCCAAAACCCGGGCAGATTCGCCATGTCGGGCGAATCGGGCCTTTCTGGGTCCAATATCGACAATGTCGAGTAATTGGGGAGTTTGGGAGTGATCGACATTGTCGGGGTCACTTTTGGGCGTCGGGTTTGTTAAAATTCAGTTTATGCCTGCAAGCTTAAAAGCGTTTAAAACTGTGTTCTTTTAGATCGTGCTGCAGGCCGGGGGAAAGGAAAGCTAGACGAGTGACTGAGATCACGTCGGAGCTCGTTGGTTTGCTTTTGGAGAACATATACGAGGTAGGGAAAAGTAGCCGGATCTCGGCCCTGACTAGGGAAAGTTAACAGTAGAAATGCATGTGACACTGGGGTGTCGTGGGTTAAGTAGGTGATCGAATATTAGAAATGCATGTGACACTTGGGGTGTCGTGGGTTAAGTAGGTTATCGAAGATTGGAAATGCATGTGACACTTAGTAGTGTCGTAGGACCAGAGAACTTATCAATATTAGGAGTATTGGAGGCATGTGACCATGCTCGGAGGTTGATTGTGAAACTGTTGATATTAGAACTGTTGGAGGCATTGGTTATGCCCGGAGGTTGTTTGTGTATTTTTGTGTCTTGGGTGGCCATGAAAGTCGTACTTTACTGTTGTGTCTTGGGTGGCCATGAGAGCCCGTGTTTTATCGTCGGTGTCTTTGGTGGCCATGAGTGCCCGTGGGATAGTTGAACTCGTGTCTTTACTGTTGGTGTGTCTTTGGTGGCCATGAGTGCCCGTGGGGTTGTTGAACCCGTGTCTTTACTGTTGGTGTGTCTTGGGTGGCCATGAGTGCCCGTGGGGTTGTTGAACCCGTGTCTTTACTGTTGGTGTGTCTTGGGTGGCCATGAGTGCCTGTGGGGTTGTTGAACCCGTGTCTTTACTGTTGGTGTGTCTTGGTAGGCCGTGAGTGCCCGTGGGGTTGTTGAACCCGTGTCTTTACTGTTGGTGTGTCTTGGGGGGCCATGAGTGCCCGTGGGGTTTTTGAACCCGTGTCTTTACCGTTGGTTTGTCTTGGGAGGCCGTGAGTGCCCGTGGGGTTGTTGAGCCCGTGAGTTATCGTCGGTGTGTCTTGGGTGGCCGTGAGTGCCCGTGGGGTTGTTGAGCCCGTGAGTTATTGTTGGTGTGTCTTGGGTGGCCATGAGTGCCTGTGGGGTGTTGAACCTGTGTTGTTGCTGTTTGTTGAACTTGCTTGTGATTATGATTGTAGTTGCATGAATGAGAGAGGTTACTGAGACAGGTCGACCGTCTGGCCCGATAGGGATCGGCAAAGCGCGTGAATGAGAGAGTTTACTGAGACAGGTCGACCGCCTGGCCCGACTTTGTGTCGGGGAAGCGCGTGAATGAGAAAGGTTACTGAGACAGGTCGACCGCCTGGCCTGATAGGGATCGGCAAAGCGCGTGAATGAGAGAGGTTACTGAGACAGGTCGACCGCCTGGCCCGACAGGGATCGGCAAAGTGCGTGAGTGAGAGAGGTTACTGAGCAGCTGGCGTGCGATCCTTTGTGATCTTGTTTGGTGTGCGATCCTTTGTGATCTTGGGTGTTGCGTGGTGGTCTGTCGTGTCTTGGAGGATGTCATCGATCTTTGTGTCGGGTCTACATTACGAGTCCGAGTGTTGAGTCGGTTGAGGAAAGTATCAGTGTGTGGGTGTCGGTCGGAGTACTTGAGTTGGGGATAGTGATCCCCGGTGTTGAGTTTGTTGTTGGTGTTACCGGCATTGTCTTCTAATTATGCCGTAGTCAGTCTGTTATCCGTGGTGGTGAGCGAACGCTCACCCCTAGCTGCTTTTCCTATAGGTACTGATCACAGGACGGACTAGGTGAGCTTTCGAAGCTTGAGGAGCTAGGAGCGGGGTCCAGGTTTTACTTTTGAGTCTAGTGACGGATACCTTGTATTTTGTCCACTTGTTGGGACGTGTTTTTGAGTTGTAAATATTATTTTGATTAACTAAATGGCGATTTTAAAGTGTTTATTCAAAACAGGTTTCAATTGTTTTATTGTTTTAAACGTTCGCGTCCCGAGTTCGAGTTACTGAAATTGGGGCGCGACACCTACAGTTACACATATGCAATTTGATGATGACTCCATCTTCTTCTTAAGAGAATCAGTAGAAGGTATCAGAAACTCGAAGCATGCTTTGGAAATGTTCAAACTAGCTGCAGGATTAAAAGTCAACTATCACAAATAAGCCATCATCCCTATGAGTCTAACCCCAGAAGAGGTTCAGACCTTTGCTGCATTACTCTCCTGCACAGTTGATCACCTACCTTTCAAATATTTTGGATTCATGTTAGGATCAAACCCTAGAAGATTGATTACTTGGGAGCCAATCATTGAGAATTTCCAAAAATCCCTTGGCCTTTGGCAAGCCAAAACCTTAACTTTTGGTGGCAGGATCACTTTGATAAAATCTACCTTAAGTGCACTTCCCATCTTCTTCCTCTCCCTTCTGAAAGCCCCAAAATCTGTTATCAAGGCAATGTAATCTTGGCAGAGAAGATTTTTATGGCATGAGGCAGCCCCCTTCAGAGTTTTTTGCAAAGTAGGCTTGAACCAAGTGTGTAAACAAAGGTCTGAGGGAGGCCTTGGAATTAAGAACCTCAAGTGGATGAATATTGCTCTCATTGCTAAATGGTGGTGGAGACTGGCTCTTGAAGAAAATTCACTATGGAAACAGATCATCTGTGCAAGATATGGTGGCAGACCTTCTGATTGGGATCTCAGCAACTTTAATGAACTAGGAGGTTCAAGCTTCTTTTCTCACATCATCTCCTTATCTAATGATATGATTTTTGCTGACTTATTTGGGAAAAAAGGTCTGTCCTGGTCTTTGGGGAGGGGAACAAGAATTCATTTTTGGTAAGATATTTGGTGGGGGAGTTATCTTTCAGATTCTTGTTCCCAAGAATTTATCTACTTGCCAACTCAAAAACCTTTGTCATTGCTGATTCGTGGGGTGGCTCTTGTTGGGATCTTGATATGAGAAGAGATGCTAGAGGTTGGGAGTTGCTTGAATGGGGATGTCTCTGTGCAATACTGAATGTCACAGTCCTGACATTGGAACATGATAAATTGATCGGTCTTCAGATGTGAAAGGCTTCTCAGTGCACAAGATGTATAACTTGCTTTCTACTCAGGACAACACTACTCATAAATGGACCAAACATCTTTGGATCTCTGGCATACCTTCAAAGATTTCAGCTTTCTGTTGGTTGGCCTGACTTGATGCTATCCCCTAGAAATTTTTTTTAGAGGGTAGGGGAATGAATCTATCTTTTCAACAGCTCATATGTCAACAGTGTAACTGGGATTTTGAGGATGGAGCACATATACTGCTACATTGTACAAAGGTTTCGGAGGTTCTAAATATGATTATAGCTTGGTGGGGACTGGTTTGGGTCTGTCCTTCAGATCTAAAATCTATTTTTGGCTCATGGGGGTTTCTGGTACCTGCAAGATTTAGAAGAACCTGGTATAAAATTCTTCAAGCAATGCTATGGCATCTATGGCTCTCAAGAAACACCTTACTCTTCAAACATCTATCTGAATCTACTGAAACAATTTTCACAAAGGTTTTGAACACTACATATAGCTGGGAATGGGCTTACTTTGACACTACATACCATTTCTCCTTTCTTGACTGGAGCAACAACCCTTGCTTGTTGGTAAAACATTGGGAAGGGGGGGGGGGGTGGTTGGGGAGTGCTGGTGAGATTTGGTAAGGTTCTCTTTGATGATATCTGATCAGCTTCTTTTTGCTTGCTGTGTGGGGGTTCCCTTTCCCTCTCTCTTGTTTTCTTTGTGTGAGGGTAGTGTCTTCTCTTTTTTAGGTTTGAGTGTTTTCCTTTTAGTTTGTTTTGCTGTTGTTGCTGCTTTTTCTCTTTTGTGCAGGCTCTTTTTATTAAGGATCTTTGCTGCAACACTTACCTTGCACAATAAGCAACCGTTTGCTCCCTTTGGTTTTCATCCTCAAAGCTCTGTTCAGGCCACTTCCAGTTAAAGGTCCTGCAAGACCGGCCTCTTTTTGCAGCTACACACCCAATTTGTTGAAGAATCCCCACATCTAAAATGCTTGCAGCCTGCAATTTTCCTTCAATTTCAGACTACTCTTCTGCAAGACCGGCCTCATTTTTCAGCCACATCAAGTTTTCTACAATCCCAACAATCTCTGCAACAATTCACTGCATCAAGCCTACCATCCATGATTTACTTTGGCTCTTGCAAGTTTCAGAGCTTCCCGAACACGTTCTCGTTCCCAGAACTCGGCTACATGAACAGTGCGACCGTTCACCCATACACAGACCTTGTGATGAAAGGCCATAGACTCGAGATGGATCACAAGGCCACGGTTGCACATTTTCCAACCGAGATGCTCAAGCATGTGCTTCGGCTTGATAACACTCATCAGGGCCTTGGATACGTCCATGGATTTCTCAATCAAACTGAGGAGTTTCTGCAGCTCATCGAACCTAAAGGGGTCTGAATCG
This sequence comes from Erodium maritimum, assembly GCA_963921825.1. Classification (NCBI taxonomy): domain Eukaryota; kingdom Viridiplantae; phylum Streptophyta; class Magnoliopsida; order Geraniales; family Geraniaceae; genus Erodium; species Erodium maritimum. The sequence goes on from OY997594.1 coordinate 23,921,986, forward strand.
GTAGTTGCTCGAGACGGTAAGTTGTCATCGACGGTCATCATCATCGCCACTACAGTGCTCTCTCCTACTTCTGAACCGATATCGACATGCTTCCAATAGTGGCGAGGAGTCTCCTCGTCCACTAACTCTGCATCTGGAGTGGCTTTTGTTGGTGAGGACCGAAAGACCGCGCCCACTCCTCCTAGACTTGGCTGATCCGTCGTAGCAACGGGACGTGGTGTTGCCAGAGAATTATACTCTACCTCAACTCGTTCTGGTAGTATTGCTTTCTCTGGTGTGGTCCCGGAGGCTTCTCCCCTTAAGGATGGAGCTCGTACTGGTGTTGGAGTGAATTCCACAATGGTGATATCGATTGAGAACGAGTCCTTCTCAACAACGCCTGCTCCCCCAGTCCCTGATGGCTGTCCCATCATGGCGCAGGCCGCGCCCAGGGTTGCTGCCTCGTCCGCCTCCGCCACCTCTGGGCATGCTCCAGTGAGGTGGGTAGTCGATGATTTAGAAGAAAACTTCCATCCCGTGTTCGTGTACAACACCGGATCCTTCTGGTCGTCGATTTCCCTAAGGTTGACCTCGGTGCGTACCTCATCGTGAGTGCACTTCTCCACGACGTGGCTGGCCATCTTCTTTTCCCCTACATCGAGGGAAGAACTTCCCATCTTGACATGCTCATCCGACACTTTCTTGTCCTTAAGCATGACACTAGGTTTCCCATGCTCCGGGCACTCCTTCGCCCATGTTGGTGTCCACCTAGATCTTTGGGTAAGTACCTCGGACATTTCCTCATCCTGATTTTGACTCCAACAAGGCGTCCATACTATCCTTTGGACCGGTACCTCAGTCGCTCCCTCGTTCCTGGCCTGACTTGCACTTGAGTCAGCTTGGGTCTTTGATATGTCATCATGAGCTTGTTGAGTCCTCCTTAGTGAACGGTCTTGTTGGACATCCCGCTCTTGCTTGGCGCTCTCCATCTTGGCAAGTGTAGTTGCAACTGACGTCACCTGAGCCATCAGTAGTTCAGGTTCTTCGTCATTTGTCTGAACAAGGTGAGCTTCCTCATCAGCCTCATCACTTTTCTTCTTTCGGCAGTCAGGGATCCAATGCCCTTCCATGTTCCAGTAGTGGCACTTCCCTGACTTCTTGGTGCTGTCAGCACCATCCTTATTGCCACCGTTGCGGTGTTTCCCCCGTTTTTGGGTGAGGCGTTCGTGCCGCCATGGTCCCGCCGTCCCATGCGGTTACGCCATTCTTCCTCCGTGAGGAAGAGCCTCGTGCCCCCTCCTCTTCTTCGTTCATCTCCATGCGTTCCTCCGCTGCTTTGAAGCGTCCCGTCAATTCCTCCATGTTGATTGTATCGAGGTCGACGAGGCTATCGATTGATAATGCGAGCTGCAAATAACCCCTTGGAACTATGCGAAGGACCTTCTGCATCACTTGCTTCTCCGGTAACTCATCACCGAGAATACCGAGATTTGCCACGATGCCAGTAAGTCGCATTGCCAACTCATCGACTGTTTCTCCGTCCTTGTGTGTGAAACGCTCGAACTCGCGCCGGAGTGTTTGAGCCTTCGCGTCGCAGACTCGGCTTGAGCCCATGCGTATGGTTTTGATAGCCTCCCATGCCTCGTGAGTCATCTTCTTCTTCCCAATTGTTGAAATCATCTTGGTCGGAACCGAGTGCAGGATCACCTCCATTGCGGAGCGATCGTTGCGATATCCGATTTCGTCAGTGAGATCTTCCTCGCCTTGGATTGCCGTCCACAAGCCTCTCGCTTGTAACCCGACCTCCATGAGGATCACCCATTCTCCGTAGTTGGTACGTAAAAGGATGGGAAAGTTGGCCGTGCTGACCACCGCAGGGTACGACCTTGTCACCGCCAGCTCGCGCCCGTAGCCGACTGCGGTAGAGGTACTCCCTGTGTTGCTCACCTTGATCGTACTGATGGAATCGTCCATGATGAGTCGTGGCTCTGAAACCACTTTTTGGTTCTAAACCAGATTGAGAATAAAGAGAGCAAACTAAACCTTGTTAGTTTTAAACTAGGGAAGAGAGAAGTAATTGGAATTGATATAATTCCCAAATGCCTTGTTATTTTACATTGGTATTGGCTAGTATTTATAGCCATACAAACAAGTAGATAAGTTAGACACGAAACTAAGTTTCACCTACCACATACAATAAATAGAAAACATGTGTTAATTTCATGTACCGATTACGGCATGCCTTGCTTACTTTTTCTAACAATTTTATGATAGTCAGGGTACCTTTTTAGCGATTTTTTTAGTTTAGCTATAATATGTGTTAAACGTGACAAGTTAGGGGTACTAAACTAATATTTTCTGACCAATTAGGGTACCAATTTCTCATTATTTTGTTGTCATTCACTCGTTGATTTCGATCATAATCGGAACCTTTGTTCATGGCAGAGCCTATAAAAATCCATGTTTAGTCGATTGCATTTTAGTATTTATATGTGTTTTCTAGTTTAATATATATTTTTTTAACAAACGAATCAAATTTTATTAAAGTTCAATCATAATCTTTTTTTGGATAGGCGATTAATTTATTGCTACAGGATTCCAAGGTGGAACCCTGAAAACGAACACCTCGAAAGGCTACACCAGAAACGAAACAAAAGAAACTCAAACTAGAACCCAAAAACATCAAAATAAAACTCAAAGTTACCCTCCATCCAGTAGTAGTCTTCGGCGATTGAACTTGCTCGTAAGACGCACTAAGTCACCTGCCAAAAAAACTACATTGAAAGAATGAGGCTTAAATCAAACACCTCGGAAACCGTTTGTACCGTACTCCTAAAACCACACTGTTTCTCTATAACCAAAAAAGCCAGCAGGTGATATAACAAAAAATTCAACCACACCGAACTACCCTGCGACTCTGATTAACAAGGAAAATAAGAGGGGAGAGAAACCCCCTCATCTAACTCGTCATCAGTGCAAAAATCATCAGAGTCCTCCTGAAATTCAGGGTCAACAGAATCTCCCAATTCAAAGTCCAAAGCTTCTATCTGGTCTGCGGCTTCAGGATTAACCGCAATAGCTTTCTGAAAGGCTTTGAATAATTTCCACTTTTTATCACGATCTGCATTCTCTTTGCTCAAAGTACACCTCCTAGCCGCATATGACTGATACACATAGTGAGGATTATTACCTGAACTCAACAGGTTTCGGTTAACTGATCCCCCGGCCCGAGAAACTTGAGGTTCACGCAAGAGATTGGATGGGCTCAGGCTGCTCTGACTCTGACTTTGACTTTGCGAATCTGATACTTTGCTCGCCGAGGGAGATGCACGCCACACGCCTTATCCTTCAACAACCTTTCCGGAGGCAGAAGTCTCAACGTGTCAGTCAAACCAAGGGCCTCTTTGTAGGCTACGGATTGATACTTCACCTCAAATTCTGGCGCAGTGACTGATAAAGCGTTAATTCTCTGAGCGTCAATGGGATAACGCTTCCCTTCCAAATCAAGTCTCGAGAGAAGGATTGGGCGTTTGAATTCAATTTTAACAGGAGATAGTTAAATTCCAACAATGTCGAGGTCTCATCCCGCAGGGATAGAACAAAGGTCCCAAATGAATTTCCTAGTTCTCTGAAAGTCGCCAAACACCACCCCGAGATCGGAATGCCAGAAACTCTCACCCAAGATAATTTACCCTCTGCATTCAACCACTCCTTAGCCCAGTCGAACATGATGAAGGCAGAGGAACACCACTTCCACTTTGAATTCAGAATACTAGGGAGAACTTCCTGATCAGATGAAAGAAGCAGGAAAATTCTGTTGCCCAGGTATCGGAATTGCAGGTCCAAGGGTGCTTCAATGTTGATACGCTCCCGTAATTCTACAATAGATAAATCTTCCCTTGCAACTCCCAGTAAACTCGCTTTAGACCAAGGCGATAAATAATTCGACATAGTGCCTTTAACTTCTGGACAGAGGGTAGGGACAGCCACAGGTTTAACCTGTTCAAAATTGCTCCAAGCTTTTGGTCTCCACACCTGATCCACCTCCTTTCTCCCCAACCTTTTATTCAGTCCCTCCGGCCAAGCTATGGTCAAAAAGACCTTGTGTTGCTCTCAGACCTTACCATTGCAGGCCTTACTAACAAATTCGCATGCTCTTTTGATCGAACCGACGCAAAACCGAAGAAACGACCACCTGCATTTTGTCTTTTGCAAACAAAAACTCTTGACACTATAGTGAATTGTTCCAACCAGGATCTCAACTTCAACCTATTCGTCTCAGGAGGAAGATTACAGATGAAGAGCTTGCACAACTTCTTTGAAGCATGAGGACTGAGCGAACCTGTTCTAGCACTTTCCCCACTTTTGATCGGACTCGAAGAGTGCTCGACAACCGGAGTGGGAATAATTCCTTTATCTCGAATAACTGAGCTTCTGATCGGCATCTGTGCAGAATCCTCCAACCTGCAGATCACCGACGACAGTTTAAGAACTCTGAACAACTTACCTTCAATTAATTTCTCGTGGTAAACTGGGGGTCGCTCCATCTCCGAAACTTTGGATTCCGCCTGAATTTCTTTGCGCGCCGAGTTGTGGATCCACAGACTTGACTTCGTGAGCAACATAAGCTAGAATCGACGGCAGAAAGTCTACCGAACGATGCTGGGTAGCTCCTCTTTGATCGGGAAGTTCAGTCCGGTGTGTACTCTGTCACCGAGACGAGCCGTAGGAAGAAGTCGGGGATTGAAACAACCCCACACACCTGCAACCCAGCACTGATTCCCTCTCCGCCCGAGACACGCCGGCGAGGAACCAGCATACTGTCTGTCCGAGACCTGAAGACACGCTGGCGAGGAACCCGTTCGCTTCTCACAGTTCAATCATAATCAGAAGAAGAATAGTGTGATACTGAATCATCTAGGGATGATTTGAAACCTAATCCTCCAGTTATAACGAAGGCATAGTCGGTTATATTAAGACACCCTAAAGCTACTCGATAGCTACCAAAACTAGAAAGGAGAAACACCAATTCCGTCTTAACCTGAGGTCGGCCAAATAAGCTTGTACGCGTATGGAGTCTCCTTTGAGACTCACTAAATGTCTGGATGATGCACACGAATCGAGGAGGGAACTCTTGAATTGGTGGAGGAACCCCATACGGGGCCAGGTTGTCAGTCCTCCAAAACAACCTGAGGCCTCCAAGAGGCCTCATGGGTAGGGTTGGGCGTTCGACTATTCTCTTGAATTTTAACGATTTTTTAACCCAATTAAAAATAACGACTATCAAAATATACTAACCTTATTGAAATTTTTCATTTCACTTACCTTATCGAATTAACCAAAAAAATTTCGATTTGATTAAGTTATTAATTAAAATAATTGATTTCAGTTCTATGACTAAACACAGTATTACATTTACGCTAGTCACTTTACATAATATTATACTCCGTATACGAAATCATCTTACACAAGTATTAGGTACATTAATTTTTCTTATGAAAAAGAGATTTCGTTAGTTTGGTTCTATGAAAAATAAATTTATTTGAGAGCTTATTAGACTAGTTTCAAACATATTCAAGTTGTTTATGTTGGACAACTCACTTTCCGACATCCATATCATCTTGTTCCGATCATCAATTTCGGCAACACATGTATCCGTTACGTTCACATCCTTGCGAACTTGAACGTAAGATGTATGTTTATGGAAATACGTTGAATATTGAATGAGATAATCGCATGCAAAGTTGAAGAAAAAACATGGATTAATGACATGCATTAAATGACATTTAATGCAAACTCACATAGCCCACATTACACTTTTCCATACACTTCATAAAGTTTGACAATTGGAATAAGGTCGTGGCCTTGGGTCACCACTAATGTGTAATGGAGAGAGCCCACACGCGCACCGCCGCCGTCCGTCCGTCCGGTCCAGGCCTTGGGCCTTGGGCCTTGAGCTTCACGAAAATCCTATCTTTTTGCATGCAAGACTCAGCAATTAATCTTCCCAACTTTATGTCAAGATTCATTATCTTGCATCTGGTCAAGTTTTGAATCAACATGACCTTTGGTGAAAGAGTCTGATCAAGTGTTTTAAACAGACATGCCCTTTGGTCAAAGAGTCGCAATCTTTCCAAAAGGGCACCTTGTCTACTATTTAAAGGGTATTGAGGGGACATAAATATCACTTCTTTTTTCGATTCTTCTTCTCTTATGACATTCTACAGTTTGAGTGCAAGTCGGGTTTAGGTCGCCAGACTCCACTAGTCGAAGCACTCGCTAGTGGTTTAGGTCCGTTTTATCTTGGGAGACATTTGCCCATTCCAACCTTTAGTGCTGTAGAGGGGGCAATTTTGTCTTAAGGAAACAACCTTCTATTGTACTCGGACTTCCTACACAAACAACCTATCGACTTGGTTGTAAGTATAATATTATTCTTTCTATTGTTTTTCGTTGTTCTTGATTTCAGTTGCCTACAAGCTTAAGACAAAAATTTGCTCCAACACCTTTTGTTTCTGGAAAAATATCTTAATATGTTTTTCCCCTCTAAAAACAGATTTATGGCTACTGAATCGAACTTATTTTCATCATCTACCCTGTCACGCCCCAAATTCGGTATAACCGAACCCGGAACGCGAACGATGAAACAATAAAACAATTTTCAAACTCTTTCAAGTAAACCGCTTAAAATCACCATTTAGTTAATCAAAATAATATTTTACAACTTAAAAGTACGTCCAAAACAAGCGGAAAAAATAAACATGTACGTCGCTAGACTCCCGCTCCCAGCTCTTAAACCTTCGAGAGTTCCCCTAGTCCGTCTCGCGACCAGTACCTGTAGGAAAAGCAGCTAGGGGTGAGCGTTCTCTCACCACCACAGATACCATCCTGACTACGACATACTAGCAGAAAATGCCGGAACACCAACAACAAACCAAACACCGGGGACTACTATCCCCAAACTGGAATAACCCGACTGACACACGAAAACTGTTACTTTCCCCAACCAACTCAAACCCGGACACGTAATGTAGACCTCACACAGCGGTTACGACCTCAACCCAAAAACGCAAACAACGACCACACCACACCCAAGATCACAAAGGACCGCACACAACAATCAAGATCACAAAGGACCGCACACAACAATCAAGATCACAAACGACCGCACTCCAGCTGCTCAGTGCCGGTTGCTAACCGGCTGGGCTCGAGCCTGCCCCACGCAACTTCCCCCGAACGCAGTCGGGCCAAGCGATCGACCTGTTAGCGACATATACCGCAATACTTTTCCGATAGCTAGTCGGAAGGGGAGCCGCCCTTCATCGCCGAAGAATGCACAACTTTACCGATGGTTAGTCGGAAGGCTAGCCAACCCCCACGCACGCGACCACAGAACCCCTTTATTGTCAGGCGGGCCCCCAACCTCGTCGCAGAAGAATGCACAACTTTACCGATGGTTAGTCGGAAGGCTAGCCAACCCCACGCGCGCGACCACATGACCCCTTTATTGTCAGGCGGGGCCCCAACCTCAGGTAATCACAATCAACACCCAAAGTTCAACACCCCAAAGGCACTCAAGGCCACCCACGACACACCAACAGTAATACACGGGTCAACACCCAAAAGGCACACGTGGCCACCCACGACACACCAACAGTAGTACACGGGTCAACACCCCAAAGGCACTCATGGCCACCCACGACACACCAACAGTAATACACGGGTTCAACACCCCAACGGCACTCATGGCCACCCACGACACAACAACAGTAATACAAGGGTTCAACACCCCAACGACACTCATGGCCACCCACGACACACCAACAGTAATACAAGGGTTCAACACCCCAACGACACTCATGGCCACCCACGACACACCAACAGTAATACACGGGCTCAACACCCCAACGACACTCATGGCCACCCACGACACACCAACAGTAATACACGGGTTCAACACCCCAATGACACTCATGGCCACCCACAAACACAAGCAAATCAAACAACCTACGGGCACAACCAAAAGCCACCAATATGTCTAATGTCGATACGTTCACTGATCCTACGACACTACTAAGTGTCACATGCATTTCTATTGTTCGATACGTTCACGTATCATACGACACCACCAGGTGTCGCCTGCCTTACTATTGTTCGATAAACTTACTTAACCCACGACACCCAAGTGTCACATGCATTTCTACTGTTAACTTTCCCTAGTCAGGGCCGAGATCCGGCTACTTTTCCTTACCTCGTACGCTATCCCAAAAGTTCACAACCAAGCTCCGGCGTGCTCACGATCACTCGCCTAGCTTTCCCTTTCCGCGGTCCTCGGCACGGTCTAACAAGATCACAATTAAAACACTTTTTAAGTTTGCAGACAAAGCTGAATTTTAATGAATTTGACGCCCAAACTCAACCCCGACAATGTCGATCACTCCCAAACTTCCCAATTACTCGACATTGTCAATAATGGGCCCGGAAAAGCCCGATTCGCCCGGCTCGGCGGATCTGCCCGGGATTGGAAAACGCCATTCCGGGGCTCCGAAAATTCCCGTTTTCGTTTCTACGATCTTAGAATAATTCAAGGGTTCCAATGCAATCGACGGAATCAATTTCCGACTTCCGAGCAATTTAATTCGTGTTTAAAGTTTCTAAACCCGCCATTTCCAACTTCCACAATTTAATCCCATAATTCGTTCCGGGTGTGAATTATCGACTTAGGGATCGTCCAAAACCACCCGAACATGAAAAACCCGAGGCCCGGGCAAGTGGGCCCCACACGGCCACAATGGGAAAATTTCCTTTTCGCCCCAAAACGTTCATAACGATCCCCAAACCTCAACCATACATCTTAAAACCAAACTTAAACAAAACCCAACCTTAATCAACTCATTTAAACTCAAACCCTAAAATTCAAACGTTCCAAAACGAGAAAAAGACGGGTTCTCAACGTAGGGAATGACGAGGGGAGTTCGAATCTGCAGTCGTTGAGTCGATCCTTCGGTCGGATCGTCGGGAAATCACCAAAAACCCAACTTCTCTCTTCTTTCTCTCCTTCCCTTTCTCTCTCTTCTTTCTCTCTCCATTTTCTCCTTTTTTTTCCTTAATGGCCGAACACCACAAGTGTCTTCCTTTTGTTTTGTTCAAAAAATCACCAATTAACTCTTATTTACAAAACTACCACTTCATTTCTTTTCTTTATTTTAAAAACCAACCACCAAATGTGTGACAAGTGTCAAGTGGGTCCCACACCTTAGATAGATATCTTGGTAGATATTTTTCAGTCCGATTCGCGAAATTCGACCGTCTCGGGCCCCGAACGGGCCCATTTTCCAAGAAATTACGAAATTTCACGTGCTACAAGGAAAGAACTCAACTAAGACCGTTGTGATGACGGCTAAGCTTTTTGGATCCAAAACGCGTCTCGAACGGACCAAAACGTCGCTCGGTTGACTTTTGCAGCAAAAAGTCAACCTTTCCCAAATTGGTCCTAAAGTTGCCCTGAGTCCCCCAGAACTCACTTTGGTCGATATCGGGGTCAACTTAAGTCTAGTATGATCCTCGGGGTCAAATTAAGGTTCATTTAGGTGTCTGTCCCAAAATTTTAAATTTTCCTATTCTTCGCCGATTTGACTGGCGTTGACCGGGAGTGGTTCTTACATACCCCGCCACTGACATCTCCACCAACGGCAAGCATAACTGCTGGTTTGGTCCTTCCAATGGTTGTGTCTCCTCATGGTGAGAAACCAGAGAAATTCAACGGCATGGATTTCAAACGATGGCAGCCACATATGCTATTTTGGCTGACCACCCTTGGCGTCAACAAGTTTCTCACCGAGAAGCCTCCTGTCATAGACGATGAGTCTGACAAAGATACATTAATGGCTTTCAACGCATGGAAGAAATCTGATTATCTGTGCAGAAACTATATCCTCAACTGTCTGGAGAATGAGCTCTATGGTATCTACTGTGGATACAAGACTGCTAAGGATCTCTGGGCATCCTTGGAAAAGAAGTACAAAACGGAAGATGTTGTCATGAAGAAATTCGTTGTTGGCAAATTTCTGGACTTCAAAATGATAGACTCCAAGACGGTTCTCAGTTAGATACAGGAGCTACAACTGATCATCCATACCATCCATAATGAGGGTATGTCTCTTAGCAAGTCCTTTCAAGTGGCTGCAGCTATTGAGAAATTACCCCTAACCTGGAGAGACTTCAAGAATTACTCGAGGCATAAGCGGAAGGAAATGTCGCTGGAAGATCTTATTGTTCGCCTGAGGATTGAAGACGACACCCGCAAGTCAAAGAAAACTTATGAAAGCAACATGGTCGGAAAGGCCAATATCATTGAGAAGAAAAATTCTCACAAGAGGAAGCATACTGATAGTGGTTCAATCAAGAAGAAGATTGGGAAGTTCATGGGGAAGTGCAATAATTGTGGAATCAAGGGGCACAAAGCTGATGTGTGTTGCAAACCCAAGAACTTTAAGAAGCAAAAGAAGAACAAGGCCAATGTCACTGAGGACCTCTCTGACATGAGTCTTTGTGCTATGATTACTGAATGCAACCTGGTCGGCAACACTAAGAAATGGTTCATAGACACTGGAGAAAATCGACACATTTGTGCCAACAAGTTGATGTTCTCCACCTTTAAGGCTGCTACTGAGGAATACCATATCTTCATGGGTAACTCATCCACTTCAAAGGTTGAAGGTACCGGGAAGCATACTAAACAATGTTCTCTATGTTCCGGACATCCGAAAGAATCTGGTTTCTGGCTCATTGCTGATAAAGAATGGCTTCAAAATAGTCTTTGTATCTGATAATTTTGTTCTCTCGAAAAATGATGTACAAGTGGGAAGGGGATATGTAAATGAGGGCATGTTCAAAATGAACGTTATGCCCGTTGTACCTACTATTGTAAATAATAATAATAAAGTGGGTTCTTTTGTGTATATCACTGAGTCCTCTAATACATGGCATGCTAGACTAGGTCACGTTAACTTTGATTCAATTCGTCGTTTAATTTCCTTGGCTGCAATTCCTAAATTTAGGATTAATCCAAAAGAAAAATGTCAAGTTTGTGTTGAAGCAAAAATGACAAGATCATCCTTTCACTCGATTGAAAGGAACACCGAACCTCTTGACTTAGTACATACAGATATTTTTGATATGAAATTGTGTCAAACAAGAGGTGGAAAAAAGTACTTCATTACCTTTATTGATGATTGTACACGGTATTGTCATGTGTACTTGTTGAGGAGTAAAGATGAAGCTTTTGAAACCTTCAAACTTTACAAAGCTGAAGTTTTGTTTTTTGATAAGCGATATTATTATTGATCAATGTACCTAAGAGAATTAAGTACAAAGTAATAGGAGAGATAAAACTCGATCCCGAAAAACCAAAACCATAAAACAACGTGCTTTCAAGCACAACCAAGGGCATCGGGCCACAAATTAGTCAGAACACAAGGGTCTAGCCCATAACAAACATCTAACCTAACAAATTGGGCCTGGAAACCAGCCCAATAAAACAGCACCCAAAAAAACCCTAATGTCTACCCAAACCAGAAGCGCGTCCACACGCTACATTTACAAAGCTGAAGTTGAAAATCAACTAAGCAAGAAAATAAAAGCTTTAAGAAGCGACCGAGGAGGAGAATATGAACATCCCTTTGAAATTTTTTGTGCTCAAAACTGCATTATACACCAAACTACAGCACCATATTCACCTCAGTCCAATGGAACTGCAGAACCCAAAAACCGAACACTCAAGGAAATGATGAATGCTCTCTTACTAAGTTCTGGTTTACCAGATAACCTATGGGGAGAAACCATACTCTCGGCAAACTAAATTCTCAACAAGATGCCTCGTAAGAAATTCCTTAAGTCTCCACACGAGTTATGAAAGGAACACCTCCATCCTACAAATACTTGAAAGTGTGGGGGTGCTTGGCCAAGGTGGAAGTACCTAAGCCTAAAAAGGTCAAAATAAGACCAAAAACTATTGATTTCATATTCATTGGGTATGCATATAATAGTAGTGCATATAGATTTATGGTATATAAATCGGATATTCCGGATATCCATGTAGATACCACAATCGAATCTAGAAGCGCTACATTCTTTGAACACATCTACCCTCGGAAAGAGCCAAAGGAATCACATCCTCAAAAGAGACCACGAGATATTGAGGAATCGGAAGGTCAGTCCAGCCATGAGGAACATATCATGGAAGAACCAAGGCGTAGTAAAAGGGCAAGGAAAGCTAATTCCTTCGGACCCGACTTTGTGTCACTATTGGTGGAAGATGAGCCACAAACTTATTCACAAGAAATGTGTTCGCCAGATGATTTTTAATCAAAACAATTGATTTCAGTTCTATGACTAAACATAGTATAACATTTACGCTAGTCACTTTACATAATATTATACTCCGTATACGAAATCATCTTACACAAGTATTAGGTACATTAATTTTTCTTATGAAAAAGAGATTTCGTTAGTTTGGTTCTATGAAAAATAAATTTATTTGAGAGCTTATTACACTAGTTTCAAACATATTCAAGTTGTTTCAACAAATGTTAGTTTATTCTCTATCCCAAGTTAATGTAAATAAAATATTTCAATAATATTTTTTATACTTACATATATAATATGTACAAATAACTTCAAACTAACATAATGATATTTCTGTTAATTTGATTAATTTGGTTATCTAGTTATAGCAATCAAAAATCAAACCTAAGTTTTAAAATTAATCAAAATAACCTAATCAAATAAACCGAATAATAAAAATAATCGAACCATATATATTTTTATTCAAGTTCGGTTATTATTTTGATTATAACCGAATACTTTTTTTGGATAAGCTCGAAAAATTTTATTTGAAAAAAGGTAAGATCCAAGGAGGATTAACCCAAAAGGCAACCATCTCTAAAGGAGCTACGGGAACAATTCCCGAAACAAACCCGAAAGGGAACACAAAATCACCCATCACTAACCCATTCTTCACCTTCCGAAGTCAAGGCCGGATCATCAAAGGTCTTAGCTTGATGAGCTAACTGAGCGTCTTGAGTAAGTTTAACTGCATGAGCTAGCCGAGCATATTGTACATACTTCCCAAAATGTCCACATGATTAACCAATCTCTCCCGACTCCGGTAGTGGCTTGGTTTGACTTGAACAGTGTAGTAATCCCCAAACAATTTAGGAGGTCGACTCTGGCGATTCGAAACTATAGAAGGTAGTTTCGACTGACGACCCTTGTCAGAAGGTTCAAGTAGAGCCTCCTTCCACAGACTAATCCGTTGATCTCCGTTAGGATCGTTGGGTACCATCTGATTGGCTAGCTGGGCCAATGGAGCAGGGTCCAAACCAAGCCCAACAAGTTTATTTGTTGGGCTTGTATTTAAACCCAAAATGACCTCCCCAGAAAACACCTCCATGCGCACGTCCTTGCTCACAATAGCAGGATCTGCTAGACGAATCAGCCCAGCCCTATGCCCATCACCCGGCCTAGAACTAGGCCCAACCTTACCTGGCCCAAGCACCCCCAACGTCACAATTGGGTCTTCTTCCTAACCAAAATACGTGCAGAGACAATCAGTCTCGATCCGCAGAGATCCCGCAACTCACACCTGAATCACCATCCGGAATAGATGGATATATGTGATTAACGGGATCGCGAATCTCACCCAAAGAAAGAGAATCACTGGGATCACAGTCATTCTCAGGCGGCTCACCGGCCAGAGATGTTCCCCCTACACACGTGGAGACGATTCCAGTAACCCGCGACCCCAAATCCTCGTCCGGAATCACTACCCCGACAATCACAGGAACCTTACCAGCAGAAACGGGCACAACACAGCTCCGGGAAAGCTCGCCATGGACGCGGTCATCCAAAACAGAGCATATGCTCTATTTTGTATTCCTGGTAAGAGCACCAACAACTCAAACTCCTTAACTCTACCCACCTAATTGACTTCGGTCCGAGGTTTGAAAACCAGTTCATAAAACACCTGTTTCAAATACAACCAGGCTCTGATACCAAATTGTCACGCCCCAAATCCGGTTCTTGCCCGGACTCGAGCCATGACTAGAATAAATGATTTAAAAAAAACAACAACTCAACAATTAGTTCCTGAAAACTCCAATAAGAAACTCAAATCCACAAAATTCAGTCTAAAACATAGATAACCCTCTAGGGGTGTAATAATAATCCTCCACAAAATCTGTTCTAAACGAAAAGAAATAAAAGCGAAGTCTCTATAGACACCCACACCGAGAAGCTCCCGAGCCTCTACTCCTCAATCAAGCCTGTAAACACAACAATGAACTCACAGGGGTGAGCTTACGCTCAGTAGGGAAAACACGTAACAAGGTGAACCTTAAACTCCATAAATCAACAGCAAAGTCAACAAGATGGCTCATAACAAATACGGGAAAAAGGTAAACCAGCCAATGCCGTGGCACATGAAGTCTCCACCCTCCGATCCACATATGATGTGTCCTCTCGGATTTTCCCTCAAATCCAGAGGAGACGCATAACATTGAGGCGACCGGAAACAACCCTTCGGGGCGCTTAACATCGGGATTCTTAGAAACGTCTCCAAAGGATTTTATGTCCTCCGGAACCAAGGTATTACTCTCATAGGAAGCATACACTTGGACAATTCAATAATAATCAGTTAATAATTGAATAACGCACTCAACCGAAACACGAAATAATCCAATCCCAACAACCACCAATTCATTACCACACATAGCTCACACATCACCAATTCAGCACAACACACTGTACACGAATCACATAATTATAGCACACCAATCACACAATCCCCACTTACCGTTCACTTACCAGTCTCAAACCAACGGGGCATCGATCACCTGATTGCACCGCTCGGTACAACCAGTCATACTCGATGCTCCAAGCAACCATTTAAGTAAATCAAGTAATCATTCAAAGACATTCAACAGTCATGAGGGAGTTTAGTCAACCAATCATAAACCTTCAAACGAGCATTCACACATGCAATTCAACTAGTTCCGTTAGACCCTTTAGCCTATCCACTAACAACCAACAACCAAGCATGTGATCCTAACACGCAACTAATCCGAGGGCTTTGCCAAGGATCCTCTACCAGACAAGCAATTCCCAAGTATTGAAAGCGAGTTACACTAGTGATTGGCATCATATTCATTCACCACTAGACACTTCCGGTTATTAAAAATTGAAAGACAATTATGCTAGTTATTCGCATCCTATAGGCATTTCTAGGACCTTTCCGATTTTATTAGCCTAACATGCATACTAAGCATCATAAACGAGGGGTTAAGGCTTTCCCTACCTCAAGGTCTTCCTCTCAACACTTTGATGAAGCCCGGTGGTCACCACTCCGTTCTCCACTCGGGTCCCGGCGTGATCTTTGCTCCTCTAGCTCGATCCCCAAAGTCTTGGACACAAAGAAACGTTAATTAGACTCCACTTAAACAGCAAGCAAAACCCCCAAAGCCCCTCCAAAGTTCAGCTCAAAACCAAGATCAACCAAGGCGAAAAACCCTCAAAGAAACCCCCACCCTGGTCTGCCACGGACCTGGTCACGGATCCGTGAGGCCAACCATCACGGTTACCATCACGGAGCCGTGACGAGTGCCGTCACGGACTCCCTCACGGAGCCGTGACGTCGCCCGTCACGGGATCCGTCACGGATCCGTGGCGCACCAGGGCAGTTTCGCCCTTCTTCAACCTCCAGCTCAATTTCTCCAAAAAACCACCTTCAAACCCCAAATTTTACCCCTTCCAACTCCCAAAACAGTCCAAATCCTTCAATACTCCTCTACCCATGGTAGGAATCAACACACAAACAAGTTTCCAATGATTCATCAAATCAAACCCAACTCAAAAGCTTCAACAAACTAATGATTTCTCAACAAAAACCCAACAAAGCTTCTCATCAACAACATCTCCCACCATTTCTACTCAAACCCAACAACATCTAGCAATTTCACCCAAAATCCATGTAAAGAGATGGAGAGAAATGAGGATTAGAAAGTTCCATTACCTCTAGATTGTTGAGATGAAGAAGATGGTAGTGCTTTTGAGGAGGGATGGCTAGAGGAAGACTTCAAGTGGCCTCTTCTTCCTTGATTTTCCTTAAAAGCTCCATGGGAGCTCTTCTCCATTGCTCCTCCTCCAAATTTCGGCTACACCAAAAGAAATGAGTTGATTTTGCTTTTGGAAGGGTAAAAGGGTCTAAGACTACACCAAAAGAAATGAGTTGATTTTGCTCCATGGGAACTCATATAATACCTAGATGTGTCAAATGACCAAAAGCCCTTGAGCTAGAATCCCTTGTAGAAGCTTTTGGAAGGGTAAAAGGGTCTAAGACTACTCCTTTTTCTCTCTTTCAAACAAATAGGGACAAGTGTCCAAATAGGTTATTTACTTTTCCAAAATAATTTCCAGCACAGTAAAATAATGCTTTTAGTCGATTAAAAGTCTCGTTTTGACCAAAATTAACTTTCTCCAACATTATACTCAAACGAAAAGAATTTCTCCCCTTAAGCCAACCGTGATGATGGCTAATTCGTTTGGGTTCTGGAAAAGTCCTGAGTGACTTCTTGAGTCATCGGTTGACTTTCTGGTGGCAAGTTAAACTTGCTTGAAAAGCCGCCGGTTCGACCGGGAGCGGGTCTTACAATCTACCCCCCTTAAAGAAATTTCGTCCTCGAAATTAAAAACAAGGTACCTCAATGTCGAACAGGTGGGGATACTTCACGCGGATCTCATCCTCGCGCTCCCAAGTGGATCCTGCTCCCTGATGTCCCCACTGTACTAGTACCAACGGAATCGTCTTGTTCCGCAGGACCTTCTCCTTCGTACCCAGAATCTCGACGGGCTGCTCCTCATAGGTGACATCATCTGCTACCTCGATGTCTGACCACTCAATGATGTGCGAAGGGTCTGCCATGTAGTTCCGCAGTTGGGACACATGGAAGACGTTATGCACGTTCCTAAGCTGCGGTGGCAAGGCCAACCGATAAGCTACAGCTCCAATCTTCTCTAAGACCTCAAATGGTCCAATAAAACGTGGTGCCAGCTTGCCTCCACTGCGTCTAAACCGCACTAGACCCTTCTTTGGGCTCACCCTCAGAAACACGTGCTCCCCGACCATGAACCCAAGTGGTCTGCGACGCCTGTCTGCGTAGCTCTTCTGCCGACTCTGTGCGGTCTTCAACCGCTCTCTAATCAACGCGACCTTTTCGGTCGTCTCTCTGACCATGTCTGGTCCAAGTAAGCTCCGGTCCCCAACCTCAGCCCAACACACCGGCGATCTACAAGGTCTGCCATACAAAGCCTCAAATGGCGCCATACCAATGCTGGACTGGTAACTATTGTTGTAGGCAAACTCGGCCAAAGGCAAATGATCCTCCCATGATCCCTGAAAGTCAAGCACACAAGCTCGAAGCATATCCTCTAGAATCTGAATGGTGCACTCTGACTGTCCATCTGTCTCGGATGGTAAGCTGTACTCAACAATACCTCAGTACCCAAAGCCTTCTGTAGGCTATTCCAGAACCTGGATGTGAAACGAGGGTCCCTATCAGATACCACTGACACTGGTACTCCATGTAGACGAACAATCTCCCTGACATACAAACGACCCAACATGTCCACAGAATCAGTCATCCTCATACCCAGAACGTGCGCCGACTTGGTCAGTCGATCTACCACCACCCAAACAGTGTCGTGCCCCTTCGACGACTTGGGCAACCCACACACAAAATCCATAGTCACATGCTCCCACTTCCACTCGGAGATCGGTAAAGGCTGCAGCAAGCCTGCGGGACGCCGATGCTCGGCGTTCACCTGTTGGCAGGTGAGGCATCGAGAAACGAAATCTGCAAATGCCCCACGCATCCCACTCCACCAAAACTGTCGTCGCATGTCTCTATACATCTTGTTGCCACCGGGGTGCACAACTAGACGGGAGTGGTGGCACTCTCGCAAGATAGTGTCTCTGTACCCGTTGGGTACAAACATCTGTCCTCTAAAGCGAATACCCTGATCGGTGCCCATCTCCCAACCCTCGAGCTTGACACCATCAATCAATCTCTCACGAATCCCCGCTGTCTCAGCGTCCTCTACATGTGCCTCTAGCACCCGAGCAAAAAGCGTGGGCTGAGCCACTAAGGCACACAAGGACATACCCTCTGTGACCTCCTCCAACTCCAGTCTGAATAAGCTCAACTGCTCCAGCATGTCCCACTCTCGGACTGCCATGCTGGCAACGCAGTGACTCGACTTCCTGCTCAAAGCATCGGCGACCACGTTCGCCTTGCCCGGATGATAGAGCAACTCGAAGTCGTACTCCTCAAGTAACTCCATCCATCGCCTTTGGCACATGTTCAGATCACGCTGCGAGAAGATATACTTGAGGCTCTTGTGGTCTGAAAACACCCTGAACTGCTCACCGTACAGATAGTGTCTCTAGCTCTTCAGCGCAAACACCACCGCTGCTAGGTCAAGATCATGGGTCGGGTAGTTGCGCTCATGCACCTTCAACTGTCTCGAGCCATAAGCAACCACCTTTCCACTCTGCATCAGAACACAACCTAGGCCTTCGCCTGAGGCGTCACAATACACGTCATAGCCTACTCCCCGCTCTGGAACAATCAATACTGGAGCGGTAGTCAATCGAGCCTTTAGCTCGCAAAAAGAGCGCTCACACTCATCCGTCTAAAGGTACTCCGCTCCCTTGCGGGTCAAAGCTGTCATAGGTGCTGCAAGGCGGGAGAAATCATGAACGAAGCGCCGGTAATAACCTGCCAACCCTAGGAAGCTCCGAATCTCAAATACACTGCTGGGTCTGGCCCACTTCGACACTGCCTCAACCTTGGCTGGATCGACCAAGATGCCCTCCCGAGATACCACATGCCCGAGGAACTTCACATCTGTGAGCCAAAATTCGCACTTCTCCAGATTGCCGTACAACTGGTGAGTGCGTAAAAGGGTCAAGACGGTCCGCAGATGCTCCTCATGCGCCTCCTCACTAGGCGAGTAGATCAAGATGTCATCGACAAAGACTACTACAAACTGGTCAAGATAAGGTCTGAAGATGCCATTCATCAAGTCCATAAAGGCGGCTGGTGCGTTCGTCAAATCGAACGGCATCACCAGAAACTCAAAGTGTCCATAACGAGTTCGGAACGCTGTCTTCTCTACGTCCTCGGCTCGGACCCTCAGCTGGTAGTACCCCGATCGAAGATCGATCTTCGAGAAGTACTTTGCTCCCCTCAGCTGGTCGAATAAATCATCAATCCTCGGCATCGGGTAGCGGTTCTTCACTGTCACCCGGTTCAGCTTCCTGTAATCGATACACATCCTCAAGGCTCCACCCTTCTTCTTCACGAAAAGGGCGGGCGCTCCCCACGGAGATACGCTCGGGCGGATGAAACCCTTCTGCTGTAGTTCCTCGAGTTGTCGCTTTAGCTCGACCAACTCGGCTGGCGCAAACCGATACGGCGTCATCGAGATCGGCGCCGTACCCGGGATCAGATCGATCCTGAACTCCACCTCTCGCGCTGGTGGAAAGCCTGATAGTTCCTCCGGGAAGACCTCCGGGAACTCACGCACTACCCTCGGTAGCTCACTGCTACTCTGCACGATCTCTGCCTCAGAACCTGTAGTCAAGGCGGATAAGAGAACTCTGCTCTTGCTACCCAAAACACACGTGATCACCCTATCACCTGACCTCACTGTCACCTGACATCGATAGCAGTCGATCGTCGCTCGGTACCTCGCGAGCCAATCCATACCAAGAATCACGTCAAAGGCGTTCATGTCAAGAACGAGTAAGTCACCAAGAAAGGGGCAATCTGCCACCCTAATCGCACAGTCTCTACAAACGGTGCTAAACACCACCTCACCCGTAGCCGGGGTCTCCAAACAAAGGGGTTGACTCAAAGTCTCCACCCGCAAACCCAAGGAAGAAGCAATAGACGAAGATATGAACGAATGGGAAGCTCCCGTATCAAACAAAAATGAAGTCCACGCATTATAAAGTAAACACGTACCCTGAGTGGCCTCATGGCCGGCGTACGGCCTCTCGATCCTGGAATCAGTAACTGCAAAGGCTCGGCCCTGCTGTGCCGGTGGTCCTCCTCTCGGTGGTGGGGGAAGTGCCACCTGCTGGCCAGCTCTCGGCTGGTGCCTCTGACCTACTGCTCCCGCCGCCTGACGCGGAGCCCTCTATTGCGGTGCCTGACGTGGTTTGCCAGGTGGTGCATGGCGAGTCTGAGTCTGCTGGGGCCTCGGTGCAGGCGCCCTACCAGTCAGCTCAGGGCACGCCCGAATGAAATGATCAGATCGACCATACTGGTAGCATCCCCTCTGTCCCCCCTGCTGTGCCAGCTCAGGACACGCACACATGAAATGGTCGGCGCTGCCGCACTGATAGCACCCCCTCGGCTCACCCTGCTGTCTGTCTCTGGTCCCCTGGGGACGATCATCATGGCGCTCTACAGGTCCATTGCCCCTCGGGCAGTCTCGTGCCAGGTGGCCCTGCTGTCCACACCGAGGACACAGCTGTGCCACCGGGGCGGGTCCAACTAACGCTACGGTCCCTGCTCGGCGCATGCCATCCTGCTGAGACTGAGGCTGAAAGTGTCATGCAACTCTCTGTCTGCGTCGGTCTCGACGGTCAGACGGCTGCACAAAGCCACTCGGCCTAGGCCTGGTCTCTCGCACCCTGATAGTCTCTCTGAAGTGTCTCTCCATGGCCAAAGCCTGATCCAAGAGTGTGGAGTACTCTGCGGTCCTGAAGGCGATAACCTTGTCGGCTATCGACGGGACGAGCCCGTTCTCAAATCTCCTGCATCGGTCTTCTGCAGTCTGAACCAATTCCAGCGCGAAGCGGGCCAGAGAGGTAAACCTCACTGCATACTCAGAAACGCTCAAACCCCTCTGACGTAAATCCAGAAACTGCTGGCGCCGGTCATCCCGAATGGAGCGAGGGAAGTACTGTTCCAAGAACAGCCTGCTGAACAACTGAAAATCGCTGCCGACCATGTCCTGCACTGACTGCCACCAATAGTAGGCCTCTCCCTCAAGCTGGAAAGTGGCGAACGAAACTCTCAGGCGTCCCTCCGATACTCCAGATGTATCGAGGTTACGGGTAACCCGCTCCAACCAGCCCGAAGCTGCCTCGGGATCCGCTCCCCCGGAGTAGGTCGGCGTACCAAGTCTACGAAACTCTCTGAGCGACTGGGCCGTGAGGCTATCAAACTGTCCTGGCCTGTCTCCAAAATCTGCTGAAGCAACAGGCACGGGCTCTGGTGCCGGTGCTGTAGTCCCCTGATGCGTACTCAAGGCTGCTAGCACAGCGCGAACCACCTCCTCGAGAGGGGTCGCCTGAGTCGGCTCTGCGACTGGAGATGTCCTGGGTGGCGACCCTGTTGGCCCACCCTCAAAGTCCTGATGCTCTGTGGAAGCAGCATCCTGGGCATCAGCTGCCCCCTCCTGCTCAGCGGCAGGTGCCTGACTCGGGCTCCCAGCTGGGCGGCTTCGAGTACCTCTCGGAACATACGTACGAGCCATGTCGCCTATCCGCCTGCACGGATAACGCACATGTTCAGTACTTAGTTCAACAACGGGTCTCACACGTTACAAGGACGATCGCACGCGTCACACAAGTCACCCACAGTTACGCCCCTCACACTAGTAGGTATATATATACTCATATAATATAGCACACAAGTTCGCATCTCTATGCGTCACACAACATCAACCAGCGATTTAGCGATCAACCACCAACTCCCACAGGAGGGTTCCAACTCAAGCACTACACAAAGCACAAATCAACATGCATACCCCTCGCTCGGGTATCCTTTCACAAAGAGAAGTTTAGTACTTACCACAATTCAATTCCACAATCACCCTTAATCTTTCCTTCCCCCCCACAGATTCCCATTTCTTAACTTTTTACCCAAAGCTTTTCGTGTCGATCTCATGTTATTACAACCTGATTCAGGCGTCCCCGAACCTCATTGTAATAACTGGACATCGAACCATCATGCTCAACTACAGTGACGCCCCTGAGTTAACCAGCGATGGTGTAAACATTTTAGTTTTACTGAAAATTCGGCATGACCCATTCGTAATTTCCCTTGACCCTCCGCTTAAGCGGGACAAGCACCAACACCAATTCACAAGGCAAAAGTACGCAGAGTTCTCATGCTCGGCCAAAGACATCACACAGTCAATAAACGGAGTTCTCATGCTCCTAAAGTACACAACGCAAACAATAAACAGAGTTCTCGTGCTCCCAAATACTACGGGGTACTCGTGCCCCAAACTCGCCACACACGGGCATACGGGATTCTCGTGTCCCAATCTCACCACACAAGGGCATACGGGAATCTCGTGTCCCAATATCACCACATAAGGGCATACGGGATTCTCGTGTCCCAATCTCACCACACAAGGGCATACGGGATTCTCGTGTCCCAAACAAATTTCTCATACAACGGGATACGGGGTTCTCGCGCCCCACCCAAAACACTCAATATCAGCACACATGGAGTACTCATGCTCCAGACAAGCATTCATCCACAAGTCAAAACTTGAACAGGACCAAGCTACAACTTGAATTTTTTTGAAGTAATACACCAAAATGGCAACACCACCAACCGTTGGCTCACCCTACCATGAATGCATAGCGGGTCGTTCATTGACCGTTAATCCAATTCCGATCTCAACCATTCGGTTTCACCGATCACTAGGGAGAGGATACCACTCAAGTAATGCAAACATTGTAGTGTAAGGATTCCATTTAGGACAACCATTAAGCGACTCACGACTCAAACTCCTTAACTCTACCCACATAATTGACTTCGGTCCGAGGTTTGAAAACCAGTTCATAAAACACCTGTTTCAAATACAACCAGGCTCTGATACCAAATTGTCACGCCCCAAATCCGGTTCTTGCCTGGACTCGAGGCATGACTAGAATAAATGATTTAAAAAAAAATAAAAACTCAACAATTAGTTCCTGAAAACTCCAATAAGAAACTCAAATCCACAAAATTCAGTCTAAAACATAGATAACCCTCCAGGGGTGTAATAATACTCCTCCACAAAATCTGTTCTAAACGAAAAGAAATAAAGGCGAAGTCTCTAAAGACACCGACACCGAGAAGCTCCCGAGCCTCTACTCCTCAATCAAGCCTGTAAACACAACAATGAACTCACAGGGGTGAGCTTACGCTCAGTAGGGAAAACACGTAACAAGGTGAACCTTAAACTCCATAAATCAACAGCAAAGTCAACAAGATCCATAATTCAACAGCAAAGTCAACAAGATGGCTCATAACAAATATGGGAAAAAGGTAAACCAGCCAATGCCGTGGCACATGAAGTCTCCACCCTCTGATCCACATATGATGTGTCCTCTCGGATTTTCCCTCAAATCCAGAGGAGACGCATAACATTGAGGCGACCGGAAACAACCCTTCGGGGCGCTTAACATCGGGATTCTCATAAACGTCTCCAAAGGATTTTATGTCCTCGGGAACCAAGGTATTACTCCCATATGAAGCATACACTTGGACAATTCAATAATAATCAGTTAATAATTGAATAACGCACTCAACCGAAACACGAAATAATCCAATCCCAACAACCACCAATTCATTACCACACATAGCTCACACATCACCAATTCACCACAACACACTGTACACGAATCACATAATTATAGCACACCAATCACACAATCCCCACTTACCGTTCACTTACCAGTCTCGAACAAACGGGGCATCGATCACCTGATTGCACCGCTCGGTACAACCAGTCATACTCGATGCTCCAAGCAACCATTTAAGTAAATCAAGTAATCATTCAAAGACATTCAATAGTCATGAGGGAGTTTAGTCAACCAATCATAAACCTTCAAACGAGCATTCACACATGCAATTCAACTAGTTCCGTTAGACCCTTTAGCCTATCCACTAACAACCAACAACCAAGCATGTGATCCTAACACGCAACTAATCCGAGGGCTTTGCCAAGGCTCCTCTACCAGACAAACAATTCCCAAGTATTGAAAGCGAGTTACACTAGTGATTGGCATCCTATTCATTCACCACTAGACACTTCCGGTTATTAAAAATTGAAAGACAATTATGCTAGTTATTCGCATCCTATAGGTATTTCTAGGACCTTTCCGATTTTATTAGCCTAACATGCATACTAAGCATCATAAACGAGGGGTTAAGGCTTTCCCTACCTCAAGGTCTTCCTCTCAACACTTTGATGAAGCCCGGTGGTCACCACTCCGTTCTCCACTCGGGTCCCGGTGTGATCTTTTCTCCTCTAGCTCGATCCCCAAAGTCTTGGACACAAAGAAACGTTAATTAGACTCCACTTAAACAGCAAGAAAAACCCCCAAAGCCCCACCAAAGTTCAGCTCAAAACCAAGATCAACCAAGGCGAAAAACCCTCAAAGAAACCCCCACCCTGGTCTGCCACGGACCTGGTCACGAATCCGTTAGGCCAACCATCACGGTTACCATCACGGAGCCGTGACTAGTGCCGTCACGGACTCCCTCACGGAGCCGTGACGTCGCCCGTCACGGGATCCGTCACGGATCCGTGGCGCACCAGTGTAGTTCCGCCCTTCTTCAACCTCCAGCTCCTTTTCTCCGAAAAACCACCTTCAAACCCCAAATTTTACCCCTTCCAACTCCCAAAACAGTCCAAATCCTTCAATACTCCTCTACCCATGGTAGGAATCAACACACAAACAAGTTTCCAATGATTCATCAAATCAAACCCAACTCAAAAGCTTCAACAAACTAATGATTTCTCAACAAAAACCCAACAAAGCTTCTCATCAACAACATCTCCCACCATTTCTACTCAAACCCAACAACATCTAGCAATTTCACCCAAAATCCATGAAAAGAGATGGAGAGAAATGAGGATTAGAGAGTTCCATTACCTCTAGATTGTTGAGATGAAGAAGATGGTAGTGCTTTTGAGGAGGGATGGCTAGAGGAAGACTTCAAGTGGTCTCTTCTTCCTTGATTTTCCTTCAAAGCTCCATGGGAGCTCTTCTCCCTTGCTCCTCCTCCAAATTTCGGCTACACCAAAAGAAATGAGTTGATTTTGCTTTTCCAAACTCATATAATACCTAGATGTGTCAAATGACCAAAAGCCCTTGAGCTAGAATCCCTTGTAGAAGCTTCTGGAAGGGTAAAAGGGTCTAAGACTACTCCTTTTTCTCTCTTTCAAACAAATAGGGACAAGTGTCCAATAGGTTATTTACTTTTCCAAAATAATTTCCAGCACAGTAAAATAATGCTTTTAGTCGATTAAAAGTCTCGTTTTGACCAAAATTGACTTTCTCCAACATTATACTCAAACGAACGGAATTTCTCCCCTTAAGCCAACCGTGATGATGGCTAATTCGTTTGGGTTCCGGAAAAGTCCCGAGTGACTTCTTGAGTCATCGGTTGACTTTCCGGTGGCAAGTCAAACTTGCTTGAAAAGCCGCCGGTTCGATCGGGAGCGGGTCTTACAACGTAACTCGTCGGGAATCATCTGGAACGACGCCGACAACGATGGTCGACTTTAACTACAACATTTATTGGGTGTTGAGGAGTCATACTCTAGTTTCCAGTTACTGGAACCAGACTCACCCCCACATCCTCTAACACACTCTATTTTGCTGGTTATGGAATAGATGAAAAACCTCACACGTTTTCTCAAAACCTTGTCCAGGCACCACAGTTCTCTCGTTGTCCAAGGTCTTGTCATCGATCGGATCCCTTAGCCGAACCTTTTTTCTAGCCTTAGAAGCAAGAACAACAGGCTTGGTTGTGAACGTTCCCGCAACAGGCACCTCGCCTGATTCCTTGGCTTTGGTTGTTTTGGCCTTCTTCATGTACTTGTCTCTGGACGCAGATGCAACACTCGCATCCATGCCTAGGGAATCGGAGAAGATAGAGCAATATTCTTTATATAACGCAATCAGACCGAACCAAAAGGTTGAAAAGAAAGTGACTCCCCTCCCTTTATCCGGCGAGCAGAGGTTCCTTTCCGGCTAGGTTTGACGGTGGAAACCATAAGAGGTTGAACTATGGCAATAACTTGTTGGATTGCATGACAATGAATTTTAATGATTATAACCGAATATAGCCCACCCCTACTCATGGTCTTGACGAGGCTGTTTACCAGCCCTCACCTGATGCTCCTCATTCTTATTCTCCACTCTAATCCTTTTCCTAGTAAGGGTCTTCCTCAATCCATCCCATCTAAGATCCCTCCTGAAGATCTATTTGGGGTCATCCCTCCTATTCAAGGGTTAGGCAAGACAATGGATATTTCCGAACCTAACTCTATCTCTGATGGTACCCAAGCCTGGCGATATGTGATTGTGATTCTCGGTGGGTTCTTGGTGACATAGGAGGTACATTGGACATCAGCTTCCGCACTGTATGTTGTAATGGAGAGAGGCCAGAGGGAACCTCCGGGGAGGTCTATGATGGTAGAGACTTCCAATCCTTGATGATTAGTTTGTCAACTTCAGCAAGCCCTTTAGAAGCGATTTATAGATCAAACATGGGGTCCTAGGAAATGGCATGTCATAATCATGAGTCTCGTGCCCCAAGAAACTACAATTGAAGTACCAAAACAAGAGGCGTTCATACTCCAGGGTTACCTGGGTCGGTTGGGACAACTCCTTGAACTGGAAAACCACTGAACGCCACATGATAGGGGGTAAGGGTAGCAATGTCATGCTAGAATCAGCCCTTACTTTTCCTCCCCAGTAGAGGCTCCAAATAAATGTACTTCGACGAAAACATATATTTGTGCATATTTGGTGTTTTTATGTAGTTAATTAGAAAAATAAAAATGAAAGATAATTCTAGAATTGTCAGCATAGGAGGGAAATCCTAGTAGGAATATAATAAAGGAAACAAGACTCCTTTTCCTAGATTTCCTAATTCTAATAGAACATGATTTAAGAGAAATCAAATCCTATAAAATAAGGCAACATGGTGGTCGAAATTCACAAGGTATTTAACTGCAATTATCGCCCCCACCTATATTGAGAGCAAGAGTGAAAAATGTTCAATAGCAAGCTTTAGTTATGGATTCATCTTACTCGTATGAATACCATTAAAGGGAAAACATTTGGGTGGTTCGACTAGTCTTCTCAAAGGTCCCAATCCCGAACCAGCAAGGTCAAAGTATCATACGTTCTCTACATCAAGTAATCTCGTTAAATATGTGATTGGATTAGCTTCCGTGATGCATATGAATCTATGCTTAAATAGGATTATCGCCAATGATTTTTTTTCCGTCCTACACATCCCCCTTTGTTTGAGATCATGTGGTCTATGTATTTGGTAACTTGTTGCTTGAGTTTAATTCGATACAAATTGGTGGGGGGTTTAGAGCCGATACTTGCTCATTTGGTTTTATTTTTGTGCTGGTAGTTTTTTTTATTGGTCTGGTTTGGTGTTTTTTTTTATCAGCAAATGTATTATTAAGGGTCCATTTCTTTGAAATAAAGAAAAGGCCAAGATAACTTTCATCTCTCAAGTCAGCACAACCAAACCCAACACATTCTAAACAAAACCAAACCAAAACAAAGGATGCTTGAGAGTCAAGCAAACCAATAAACCCCAACATTCAAATCTAATGACCGAGACTTGTGTAAGAAGCAACACCAATTTTTAAAAAACAGTTAGTAACTAACTCCCCTGCCCTTCTCTTGTTCTCCAAGGAATCGATCAAAAGAGCTGCAGAATAACCCCCCATTCCACTTTGCAATGAGGGAGCGAAAACAAACCCAAGCCAAACTCTGAAGCCCTCAGACCAAAACCACAGATGACTGCTTGTAGTCCTCAAACCCCAAAAATATGCAGCAAAAACCCCCAAAGGAAATCCACAGAAGTATGAGAGTGCAATTGTTTGGTTCCTTCACTGGCAGATGTACTGCACAGAAGCACAAGTTAGGAAAAAATCAACAACAACCAGAACAGATGTCTAAGAATAGACACCGATACTCTCATAAAAAGTCTATTGAATTCTACCCACACACAAGATAAAGAAACTGTGATAAACAAAAGGAAGGAAGAAAAAAAACCCACTCAGAGCACTGAAGAAACCAAAACCCCAGAGAATCCTACCTCACCTCTCAACTCACCACTAAACCCCCCAAAACCTCCCAAATAACAAACCCTTACCCCAGGAACCAATACAACAGGTGCACCAGAACCACAATAAACCCCAATATAGCAAATCAAGTCAAGTCAATGGGTAAAGCTTATTCCTTAAACACAACTTTGGGTCCCTTGACCAAGCTTCAAAGGAGAAAGACATGTGGGAGTTAAATAAAGACCACTCAAAATTGAAAGTATAGCATTGGACTTTTTTCAGAATAGCACTAGGTGTACTGAGTTTCTGATTAAAGCATAGATCATTCCTAGCAAGCCAGATGTGCCACAAGATTACCAAGATAGAGATCCTCCATTGTTTGACAGATGAAGAGTGACCCAAATAAGACCAAGAATACAAGAAACCAAGGAAGTCTCCCATTATTATAGTAGTGATCCCCCACCAATCCAATAATGCAGACCAGACCAACCAAGAAAAATTCCAGGTCAAGAGAAGGTGGTTGATCTCTTCAACGTCATGTTCACAAAATGGGAAAAGAGTGTCTATCAGGCTCAAGTTTAAGCCTCTAGAGTCAAGAAACAATTTTGTTGGAATAGCATTGTGGAAAGTTAACCATATGAAGCCTGAAATCTTTGGTGGAAGATTTGGTGACCATAATAGTTTTGCCCAAGGCCTCATTTGTGCATCATTCTCCTCCAAATGCCAGTACATGTTTTTTACTCTAAAACCTGCCTCATGAATCTTCCATACAACTTTATCTTCCCCAATGTCTTGTAGAGTGAACTGGTTGATTCACTCTACTAGTAACCTGAATTGACCTTTCTCCCAGCCTCTAAGCTTCCTTCTAAAATTTATATACCAAGTGCCATTATTCCAGAAGTGAATCACCTTCAATCTCTTGTATATACAAAGATGATATAGCCTCTGAAAATGGTCCTTCAATGGGACATGTAGCAGCCAAATGTCCTCCCAGAAGTCAACCCTCTCACCATTGTTTACAAACCATTCCAAGCCTGAGAAGCCTACTGCAGAACTGAATCTTTGATCCACGAATAAAGCTTGAACATGACTGAGAAAATTATGGTTCCCAGCAATTTAATTCTTTGAGAGATCCCAATCATCTTTAGACCACCCATATTTAGCACAAATGAATTTCTTCCACAGTGAATTGGTCTCCAAAGCAAACTTCCACCACCATTTAGCAAGGAGGGCTGCATTCATCACATAGAGGCTCTCAATGCCTAAACCCCCAAACTCCTTTGGTGTACAAATAACTCCCCACTTCACTTTGTGCAGTACTCTTTTACTCACAGTTCCATTCTAGAGGAATCTCCTCTGCCATTTCTCCATTTCAATCAACACCTTTTTGGGAGCTTTGTATAGGGACATGTAATATAGTGGAAGAGAAGAAAGAGAGGATTTAATTAGTGTGATCCTACCACCAAAGTTCAGAGTCTTTGATTGCCAAAGATTGAGTTTCCTCTTGAATTTGGCCAGAATAGGGATCCATGTCTTGTATATTCTGGGATTAGCTCCAAGTTGAAACCCCAAGTAATCTAGAGGGAGATCAGAAATTTCACAATCCATGATCTGTGCCACTTGTGTTACATTCATACAGCAAGGATTTAGAAGGATCCCTTTGGACTTGTTGAAATTTATCTTCAAACTAAATGCCAGTTGAAAAGCTTTGAGAGAATATTTGAGGTTATAGATAAAAGTAGGCTTGCTTTAAGAATTATAAGAGTATCATCTGCAAATTACAGATGAGAGATCATAGGTCCTGACCAGCCACAAGTTACTCCCTCTAGATTACTAGTAGCAATACCTTGTTCAAGAATGAGATGAAGTCCCTCAGCAGCTAAGGAAAAAAGGAGAGGTGAGAGTGAACAACCTTGTCTAAGGCCTCTTGAAAGTTTAAAATCTTATGTAGGAGACCCATTGATGAGCACTGACCCCAAGCTTTAAAACAAGAGGACATCCAATGTCTCCACATTTTTCCAAACCCCATCAGATGCAACACATTATTTAGATAGTTCCAATCTAAATGATCATATGCTTTTTCAAAAACAGCTTTAAACAATACTACTTCTTCCTTTGTTGTTTTGACCGAATGTAGTACTTCAGTAGCAATTAATATGCCATCCATGATCTGCCTCCCAGCAATGAACCTTGACTGGACATCACTGACTAGTTGATCCATCACTGTCTTGAGTCTAGCAGCCAGAACCTTTGAAATAATCTTGTATAATGATCCCACCAAGCTAATAGGTCTGAATTCATCAAAACCAGTAGGACTATCCACTTTAGGGATAAGGGTGAAGAAGGAAGAATTGATCCCCTTCCCAAGTGCTCCAGTAGAGTGAAAATGGAAGCAGAAGTTAATGACATCCTTTTGTAGAAAATCCCAACCCTTCTGAAGAAATTTAAGTGAGAATCCATCAGGGCCAGGAGCCTTCTCACCATCACAATTGAACACTGCAAAATGTATTTCCTCAGGTGAGAAAGGCCTCTCTAAGAAATCAGCCTTGGAAGAAGAAATATGACTAAATGGAAATTGTGAAACATCCAGGTCAATTGAGTTTGTCTTCAAAAATCTATTGCCAAAATGATTAAGAACAGCTTCCTTTATTTCAGAAGGCTTAGACAATATTTGGCCAGCTTCAATGATTTATGTTATTCTCTTTTTTGTTGCAGAGAAGTTAGCCAACAGGTGGTAGTATTTGGAACACCTCTTCCCCTCTTTAATCCATTTGAATCTTGACTTTTGACACCACACCTTTGCCAAAGATTTAAGTTTTTGGATCAACTCAGCACTAAATTGAGCCCTCTGAGATCTTTCCACCCCAGTCAAGTCCCTAGATTCCACTAAGACATCTAGAGCATTAATATTTTACTGTAGATCCTCAATGCTCTTCTCTAATAAACCAAAGACCTCAACATTCCAAACCTTGAGAAAATCTTTTAGCTTCTTCAATTTCATCCAGATGACATAATGAGGATCCCCCACCACCCTCAAGTTCTCCCAAAAAAGAGCAACATGAGTAAGGAACAAGGGATGATCTAACCAAGCATTGATAAATTTAAAAGGAATGTATTTCCTCAGGTGAGAAAGGCCTCTCTAAGAAATCAGCCTTGGAAGAAGAAATATGACTAAATGGCAATTGTGAAACATCCAGGTCAATTGAGTTTGTCTTCAAAAATCTATTGCCAAAATGATTAAGAGCAGCTTCCTTTATTTCAGAAGGCTTAGACAATATTTGACCAGCTTCAATGATTTGTGTTATTCTTTTTTTTGTTGCAGAGAAATTAGCCAACAGGTGGTAGTATTTGGAACACATCTCCCCCTCTTTAATCCATTTGAATCTTGACTTTTGACACCACACCTTTGCCAAAGATTTAAGTTTTTGGATCAACTCAGCACTAAATTGAGCACTCTGAGATCTTTCCACCCCAGTCAAGTCCCTAGGTTCCACTAAGACATCTAGAGCATTAATATTTTACTGTAGATCCTCAATGCTCTTCTCTAACAAACCAAAGACCTCAACATTCCAAACCTTGAGAAAATCTTTTAGCTTCTTCAATTTCATCCAGATGACATAATGAGGATCCCCCACCACCCTCAAGTTCTCCCAAAAAAGAGCAACATGAGTAAGGAACAAGGGATGATCTAACCAAGCATTGATAAATTTAAAAGGAATGTATTTCCTCAGGTGAGAAAGGCCTCTCTAAGAAATCAGCCTTGGAAGAAGAAATATGACTAAATGGCAATTGTGAAACATCCAGGTCAATTGAGTTTGTCTTCAAAAATCTATTGCCAAAATGATTAAGAGCAGCTTCCTTTATTTCAGAAGGCTTAGACAATATTTGACCAGCTTCAATGATTTGTGTTATTCTTTTTTTTGTTGCAGAGAAATTAGCCAACAGGTGGTAGTATTTGGAACACATCTCCCCCTCTTTAATCCATTTGAATCTTGACTTTTGACACCACACCTTTGCCAAAGATTTAAGTTTTTGGATCAACTCAGCACTAAATTGAGCCCTCTGAGATCTTTCCACCCCAGTCAAGTCCCTAGGTTCCACTAAGACATCTAGAGCATTAATATTTTACTGTAGATCCTCAATGCTCTTCTCTAACAAACCAAAGACCTCAACATTCCAAACCTTGAGAAAATCTTTTAGCTTCTTCAATTTCATCCAGATGACATAATGAGGATCCCCCACCACCCTCAAGTTCTCCCAAAAAAGAGCAACATGAGTAAGGAACAAGGGATGATCTAACCAAGCATTGATAAATTTAAAAGGTCTAGGACCCCAGTCCACATATGCATCAGCCAACAATAGGTTTATGGTCAGAAATTGACCTGGGAAAGCTTGATTGGGAGATATTTTGAAAATTTGCCAAAAATTGGGGAGCCAATAAGAACCTATCAATTCTGGAGGCTGTGGAATTAGGGCCAAACCAAGTGTATTTGCCTCCAGAGAGAGGGATATCAAGCAAAGGTACTTCAAGAATGAAATTGTTGAAACTCCTAGTAGATGAGGAGGAGATGGACTTCCCATTCTTTTCTTCAGGGCTTAGGACAGCATTGAAATCTCCTGCACATATATAATAAACCCCCAATAAGGCAATTTTAGATGTAAGTGATGACCAAAGAGTTCTCCTATCCCTAACATTGCACGGGGCATAGACATTGATAATTGAAAGATTGATCTCCCATTCCACAGAAAAACCAGTCCAGATTAGAGCATGAGGAATAGGGTTGACTGACTGAACTATAAAAACCTTAGTGTCCCAACAAGAGAAGATACCCCCAGAAAGGCCCATAGCCTCAATAACTACATGATCCCAATCACCAGCTAGCCCCAAAGATCTGAGGAAGAAAGGAGGCAATTTTTACAACTTCGTTTCTTGCAACAAAAGGAACCCAAGTTTGTGTTTGTGTATGAGAATTCTTCGTGCCCTCTGCTTTTGTATAGAGGTTGCACCTCTCAGATTCCAAGATAGCATCTTCATCTTCAGTAATGATCAACAATTGGCCTTGATTGAGAGCTTATTTCATCCAGGCAATTATCGTCCACACCTTCTAAATCAAGGAAGTTATCATCTGAGCCAGCTTCATAATTCACTCTTTGGTTTATTTCTACTTCTAGATTATCAAACTAATCCACCACCAATTCATCTGCTACAAAGGCTTTCAAACCAATAGCCTTACAATAATCCCAGGGACTTTTAGTCTCTTCCAAGCAAGGAGTATTCAACAGGGTTTATTTCTTCTTCTTATCTGATAGTTGGACCAAAGGTGTCTCTCTTCCTCTTCTAGATCTTGTATCATAGATGTATGAGACTTGTGGCTTCTTTGACTTCCTCTTGCTAGTGTTTCCTTAGCTCTGTGGGGAACAAGTCTTAGAATTTGAAACAAGTGTATGTACAGAAGTGTGAGAGAGTAACTGAGTTTCATTTCCCTCCAAAAATTCTCCCTTCTCAATGTCCAAACTGGCTGGTGGTCCCCTATAGAGATTACTGTCAACAACCCTTACCATCTCATTAATGCCACACTCTAAATCACCCAAATTTGTATCAGATCCTACTCCCAAAGTGGCAACAGTAATAGGATCTGACAAGTCACATGGGAGTACATTGTCCAGTGGGCTGAACCTATTGGATAATAATAATTGAGTTTCCTCTTCCTCATGAAGATCTTCCATGAAAGTTGCAGGTCTGTCCAGTAGAGAATGTTTGTTGTTATGCTTCAGTGATGAGGAGTCAAAGGTATCCTTTACTACTTATAGTAATGACTCCTCATTGGAGAAGGTTCCTACTGTCACTCTGATAGGATCCACACACTGCTCACCTGCATTAATACCTTCCAAATCCTCATTAATGGGAGTATGTCTCCTAGGAGTATAAAAAGCCTCGGTCCCAGAATTGGGCAAAACTTCCTCCAACTTCTCAGTTTCAAATGGGTTTTCAACTATAAAGGTGACTTGTTTCTTCTTAACTTCAACTGGCTTAATACCCAAAGGGCTCACCACAGATGTCTCTGGCTTTTCAAAGTTCTCAGAAGGAGTAGTAAATTGACTAGAGAGGGAATCATTCTCAAATGAAGATGGAGTACCTGCCGGAGGATCCCATTAAGGAAGAAGGTTTCTATCAGTAGAGGCAATGAGAGTTTGATAACTGATCTTGTTCAAAGTAATATTAGTCAACTTGTTGAAGTGAGAGTGATAAGGGGCATGGATCAATACTAATGCTTGATCAAGGTTGAGACCCTTGGTGGATTGTGGGTGAGCATACACAAAATCTCCCACTCCTTGTAATGCTGTCTCCATTGTCTCCACACACCACCCATGGAATAGGATTCCTTTGATGGAGATCCAATGGAATCTCCCATTCATACTAAGCTTCTTCTGAAACCCTGGTAGCAATATACCCAATTATCCAGCGAATGAGAGTTCTCTTCTAGCATCAGTCTTTCAAACTCTTCAGCTGGGAACGTAAGTAGCACACATCTTTCCCCCAGATCTCCTACTTCCACATCTGATACCCATTCAATTGCCATTTCCCTTGAAATGCTTTGTGCACTAAGGTTCCTCCACGAAATAGCAACATGAGATCTCAACAATTTCTTCTGATTTGCAGTGACTACTGATCCCAAATTTGGAAGCTGATTTAGTTCCAGCACTTGTGTATGATTCAAGCTTGTATCTATCTTCGGTTTCCATTGGTAGTTATTGGTCGAAGATGTATATGCTCTGTCATCCTTTCTCCAAGCCTTGGTAATGAATACCTTAAATCCACACAATTGCCACCCATTAAATTTTTCTATAGCAGTGATCAAGCCCTCTTCATGTTTGAATCTAATGAAAGCAAAAAACCTCCCTCTCAGGTTTGGTCTAGAAGGTGCCTCAATGGTGAAAATCTCCCCAGCTTCCTTAAATTGTTCCTCTATCCATTTTGGAGTGGATTGAGGAGGAATGTTACTAACAAAAGCCCAGTGTTCTTTGTCCCCTGACTTCACATTGCCCCTGCCTCGATCCCCTTGCGTTTGAATTGGTAGACCTAACCTTCTTTTCCATTTTTTCCCAAACTCTGTATCCTCATCAAGAAAAATGCTTCTTCTATGCTTCCTGTGCAGCAATACTGTTGTCTCCTCAGTCTCCCTTCCCAATCTGGTCTCAAAGCCCGGAGGTGGTCGTGATTCTTGGCTTGAAGAGGCAACATCACCACCCAGGATACTCGGCATGTTGGAGTTCATAAGACGAATAGATCCATCAGCTCTCGTTTGGAAGAATTGCTTCTCACTATTAAACATGTTTGTGCACTGAATGTGCTCCGTTAAATATCTCCTATCTTCGAAGGGGGTTGGTGAAGGAGGGCGAGGTTTCAAATGAGAAGGTTGAATGTTTGTAGTCGGTCTCGGATCCAGGTCAAAAGGAGAAGTGCTAATATTTGTGACAGACATGGTAGAAGGAAAGAGTGTACTAGAGACGAAGGTGGTCTGATGATCAAGTGCAGAGAGGTTTGGTGTTATTGTTTGGGACCGTTTATCTAATGTCAATTACCGAGATTTAAAATCTTATGAATACAGTTTTGCAATCCCACATATTCAAAATGTATAAGTGAAATTGAAATGTAAAAGCATTTTTGGTGAGCTAAATTTAGTAGTCAAACATTAATGAGTAAAATATGGATGGATGAACGGGTTATGCGGAATCTTAATTAAGTAACAAAATGCTAGTATAAAAAGCGAGATAGTTAAAAGTAAATAGAAAGTTAAGAAATAATAATACAGGTAGCTGAAAATAAAATGAAGGTTGGAATGGGTAATAAAGTGGTGATGGGCATATACTTGGTGAGCCTGACATGGTCGTTTCTGGTAGAGGCTCACGGGGACCCGTTCATTGAAAAGGCACTGGGTGAACACAATAGATATAGGGAAATGGAAAACGAGTGCCTTCCACCGGAAAAACGCCTTGCACCGATGACCTGGAATGACACCTTAGCATGCTACGCCAAGGACTACGCGAAAAAGAGGAAGTGTGACTGTGCTATGATCCACTCCAACGTAGACAACCCAAAATTGTGCTATGGTGAGAACCTTGCCTAGGGTTGGGGTACATGGGATGTAGGCGATGCCATATGGATGTGGTACGATGAGAAGAAAGACTATTGCTATGAAACCAACTCCTGCGCCCCCGGGAAGGCGTGCGGCCACTACACCCAAGTTGTTTGGAATACCAGCGTGCAAGTCGGATGCGGCACCGAAATATGCGACAACGAAGGCGTCTACGTCGTCTGCAACTATTGGCCTCCCGACAACTATATTGGCGAGAAACCATATTAGCTACTGCATCATCTATCTCTTTTCCTATACTTATGTATCTATAATTATTAATTTACATTCCTTCATCATTTAAATTCAAATAAGCACTCCAGATCTTGAAACCACTCATGTTCCTCTTTTTCTTTTTTTATGGTTCTCTTCACATGTCAAGCTATTAATGCTTCTATTTCATGATGAGTAAAGGTTGGAGTAGAGTTTGTACATTAAGTTCATGTTCTACACTTGAGAGTTTCATACACATTTATTATTTACTACACGCTATTAGCACGACTTATTTTGGCTATCTATTAAATTTATTAATGTTATTTTTGAAACATTCTTATATCAAAAATATGACGTGAAGAGTTTATTGTCTTCCATTAATGACTTGTGAGTACTCTTACCCAACGACCTCTTACAAAAACATGATGTGCCTATGACCAAACTCTGCAAGAGGAAGAAAGAAGAAAAACAAACAATTGTACCGTTAAAGTAATGATTGAAGCACTAACTTCGACTACACCTGAGGACAATCAGGAATATGTCTACATTCCTCCCCATGCAAGCACGAGTACCCAGATGGAAAGGCGAATGTACACTTCCAAGGAACAATGAGTAAGGTTTCAAAATGAAGAAACGAGTTGTGAGACATCTTTCTGGCGAAGCCATAATGATCGTTGATGGTTGTACCTATGAGATACAAATGGGCCAAGAAAGATGTCACAGTTATGACGGTAAAGCGATCAAGGGATTAGTATTGAGTCCCAAGGTGCAGAGGACATAATCAGCTAACAGAGTTGAGGATGGGAAGAGGGTGTGTTTCACTAAATCAGCAACAACAGAAGAACCCCCATATGTACCCAAGGAAACCAGTGTGATCGATTGCAGTAACCACCTTATTATAGACATGCAACGCTTTGTTGCCACAATGCAGCACCCAACCCACAATGGAGTAACCACCTTCTGTATATATATATATAACAATATCTATTGAAGTCGTTGGTGAATGTTATGAAGTACCTGGACCCTTAACTAGTTGTTGTGCTCATAGGCCCGCATACATCAATATGTACGAGTCCTAACAAGTTATTGGTCATTTCACCTACTTTAAAAAAAGGTGACTTAATCATATTTCCATTATAAAAAGACTCGCATGTCTCATATGATTCAGAATCAAGTGACCTCAATACTCCACACTTTTGGAGTTTCCAGATACTCCTCTCATTTATGTGATCTAAAAGACAATGTCATAGATAAGTGGGATTAGATTCATTTGGTTTGAACTATTTGATGTTGGTGAGAAACTTCTTATTAGAACTGTAAAGTCCGTTCCGGTTTAAAAGAATCATAATGTTAATTTATCTGTTGGAACGTCGTGGTTAGAAAGCGGGATAAATTCTGGATCAATTTGCAATTAAAAAAGAAGAAGAAAAGATCAATAAAAAAAATGGAATGGGCCAAGTCAGCCGTTGGGCCAACCGGTCAACTCAAAGCCAACATGGGCCGGCCCAACTAACCAACCCAGCCCAACCTGTTCAGCACCAAAACCTAGTAGCTCGCCCCTTCATCTTCACTTTCACGCACGCACCCCGAGGTAAACCTTCTCTTCCTCTCGTCGCACCCTCTCGAACCTTCGCCATCGTCGCCGCTCGCCTCAGATCCGAAGCAGCCGTTCTTCTTCTCCTTCTCTCAATATCTCTCGTCCTCCCTTCTCTCTTCTTCTCTCGCACTCAGCGCCTCCTCGCCACCGTGTTCTTCCCTTCATCTCCGTGAAAATCGAGCCTCGCTGGAGACTGGAACTCGACGCCGACGCCGCGAGCTTCTCGCTCCGTCCTTCGTCTTCCCGAGCTCCGACCGCGCCAGCGACGGAAAGAACCACTAGGCTTCATCAGATCTGGGTCAGGAAGGCAGTTGGTTCACGCTTCGGCCATCAACGCCACGACGACGGGCTCGCCGGAGGTCCTGACGCCTTTCCCAACACCAACTATCCCTCCTTAGGCTACCTTGCTGCCACTGGGTTAAGACGGAACCCTCCTTGGAGTCCAAACCCTAGCTGCCTCTCACGTGCACCAGCAGACAGGACAAGACGGATCGGGCCTTGGGCCAGTGTTGAGAACGGGCCTTGGGCCAGAGAAGTCCAGGCTGGCCCTCGGCCAGGCCCAGGTCCGACATTCCGGGTCTGGACACGGGTCTGGACACGGGTCTGGACCGGGTCTGGGTCGGATCTGGGGTCAGGTTCGGGTCGGTCCTAGGTCAAGTCTGGGTCAGGGTTCGGATCAGGGTCTAGATCCGGGTCGGACTCGGGTCGGACTCGGGTCGGATCCGGGTCAGGGCAATTTAATAATAAATTAATTAATTTAAAAGGATTTAAATTAGATAAATCAAAGTACTTAAATCAGATAAATTAAAGGACTTACCTGTTAATTTAGAGGGCCGTTACGGACTGGACCGAGACTGATTACCGTCCCTTTTTTTTGTTAAACCCAGGTTTGGACCTCGATCGTGAAGAAGACCGGAGGTAGGCTCGGACGTCAGCAGCTAGGAGACGCAGCTGTTGGTTCTTCTTCAGGTAGGGAAAGTAGCGAATAGCGGTTTAATTACGGAAAGTTACTAGTATGCATGCTAGGTAATAATAAAACGGGAACGAACGTTTATATTGATATAATAACCAGACGTGTCTTAGTAATATGTTGGATGTGATTCACTAGTGTTAGCCGCTTTCAATATTCTGGGAAATTGCCGTGCTGGTAAATGGGCCATGTCGAGCCTTAGGATTGCGTGCTGTGTGTTATAATCGCTGTGTGAGAGTCTAAATAAGATTATACTTCGTGTTGCATGATTGTGACTGTGTGTGGGCAAGTGTGCCGTGTTTGTTGTAATGTGAATCCTTGATTGTGATATGACCGGGTGATTGATAGACCGGTTTGTGTGTTATGGTGAGTTTGGTCTGGTTGGTATACCAGGGTTGAATTATGTCTTTGTGATGCGTGTTATACTCTTGATGTGTGTTACCGGAGTGGTACTTACACCGAGGGATAGTTCCGGTGTAGTGTATCGAGGCCAAGGATGGCGTGATTGATACCCCGAGTCTCTATGACGGGAGGACTTACGACCGAGGTATGTGCCGATCCGTTGTACGTGAGGTTCTGAATCTACGTAACAGGAAGACATCCGACTGAGGGATTTCTGGTCTGGGATGTTACCCCGAGTCTACGTGATGGGAAGGTGTCGGGACTAAGGCTTCATGATCCGGTACGACATAAATGGAACGGGCTGTGATAGCCGGAGACGTTGGAAATGGTTGTACTAAGTTGCGTGATTGGGCCTACCGGTCGTGTTTGGGCCTGCAGGTCGTGTTAGGCCTACGGGTCGTGATTGGACCTACGGGTCGTGTTCTACCCCGATGATCTATGGTCCTTTGGGAACATTTCTAGGCCCTCCGATGAGATGCGTTCCTAGGAAATTTTTCCGGTCACCCCGACGCATGTGTCTCCTCTGGACCGAGGGGCTATCCGAGATGATTCAATGACTTTACGGTATGATATGATGGTAATTCGGGACTGCAGTACGGGACTTGTGTTGGTTTTTTTGTGTGTGATACGTTTGCTGTTTGGTTAATGTTTTACCTTGTGAAAGTGGATTTTGTGCGTGTTGTAAGTTTTGCTATGAACCCTGTTTTGACAGTTAGTTATGTTGTGCTAGTATGCCCCAATTGGACGGTTACTCGTGGTGGTGAGCCGATGTTCATTACCTTAACTACTTTCTCTACTGGGAAAAAGCTCACCCCTTACATTGTTGTATTTCAGGTGTTGAGCGGGATTTGTACTAGCAGGACACAGCTGAGCTTGGGAGCTGGCGAGGTCTTGTCTAGTAGGTCTACAGACGTACTGTGTATTTTGGACTAAATACTGCTTTACTCGGTTTCCGAATTTCAGATTATTATTTTCAGAGTTTCGTTCAATGCTTATTTTAATTGTTTTACTTAAATTATTTACTGTTCAAGTTCACGTCTCGAGTCCGGTCAAAAACGGATTTGTTGCGTGACAATTGGGTATCAGAGCCTGGTTTCAATGTGAAATGATTTTTCAAACCGCGGACCGTATGTCACCTAGGTGGGTAGAGTTAGGGGGCTAAAGTCGTAGTGCTCGGTGACGCAAGTCGGAAACATCATATGCGTAGAGTCGAAACGACAAGAGCCGCGATTTTTAAGTGCGTTGTTTAAGTGTTTTCTTTCTTGATTGGTACTTTTTCCTCAGTTTACTTTACACCTTAGTGGATCCATGATGCCGATCGGTTGAGATCGAGGTTGGTTAACGAGCGATGCTCAGGCTGTTTATGACGTGTTGGTTGATTAATTGCTATGTGGGTTGCCGCCTTAGTCGGCCGTTGTTTGATTGGTGAAACAATCGGCCTAAGTGCCGTGGTTTTTTGGGTGGACTTGTGTGGTTGGTGGTTATTTTTTGAGTTGAACTGTTTTCCAAGTATGGACTTAGTCGGGCGGTAATAGTGAGATTACCGAGACCAGAGGTGTAAGTTGAGATAAATTGTTGTGCGCTGTAATTGTGATTGAGTGTTGTGTGCAGGTAATGTTTTGTTGTCCCGCATAAGCGGGTGGTTAACTTAATTTACGAACGGGTCATGACCGATTCTCGGCAGAAACTGAAGTGTATGTACCATCACGATTCAGC
This sequence comes from Erodium maritimum, assembly GCA_963921825.1. Lineage (NCBI taxonomy): Eukaryota > Viridiplantae > Streptophyta > Magnoliopsida > Geraniales > Geraniaceae > Erodium > Erodium maritimum. Next base: position 23,963,174 of record OY997594.1, read on the forward strand.
TATAGGGGCCACTGTAGCTGGACGTGAATGGAGAGATGTCGAGTGGTTACAATGTAATTCGGGGACGCCTGAGTCGGGTTGTAACGACAAGAGATCAACACGAATGTTATGTTAGAAAGAGGACGTGTTAAGAAATCGAAACTGAGTGTATGTTGTACTTTATGGAATTGCGTTGTGGTGTGAACGGTGTCTCGTGTGACTTGGGTGTGATTATGCGGCTGAGTGTGAAACTGGGTGTAACCCTATTGTGTGTATATATGATCTGTATGACGCAATAGTATGCGAACTTCTCTGCTGTGTGCTATTGGGTGACTATATTATAGTGAGGATATTATTACTATAAGTAATAGTGTGGTGGGCTGTGTGTGACGTTAGTTATTTTAAGCGCATTGTTCTTTCAGAGTAAGAAACTGAACGTGGGCGTTACCTGTGTGGAGGGTACTTGCGTCGTGGCACCTCGAGGTAAGAGAGGTAAGCCGTTTGGGGCACAAGTGCCCGGGTTACTCCCACTGGGAGGTTAGTATTAGCAACACCAACAGGTCCCGGGCTGCAACGGGACGGAGTATCAGAGATGAGGTACGAAGCTAGAGTTATGGCGTGGACCGTTTGCACCAGTTGGGGTGGCCGTCGAGGCGAACGGATGCAGGAGGTTTGAGAGAGGGCTCCGAGCCCGGAGTTTGGATCGAGTTCTGAACATGATGAATCGGTTGTGGTTCTGAGATGGTGGATACAACGATAACAGTGGAACGAGGTCGTAGAGAGACCGTGAGAGTCCGTAAGACTCGGCAGCGACTGAGCGGTGTTGCGGGACCGTACGAGACTCAAGGACCGAGAGGGCGGAGAACCGTAGGGTTCTCCCGGCCACAGACTCCGTCTGACAGTATGAAGCAGGCATGATAAGGAACATCGGTAGGTTCCGTCACGTCAGAACGAGGGCTAGTGTGTTTACCGGTCGGTAGCCGGGACATCGGAGACGAGTGCCCGAGCGGCGGAGGGCCGCAACAACACCAGTAAGTCGTCATCCCGGTCAGGAGAGATGACCGAGTGGCGATGAGATCAAAGTGGCGCAGCGGAAGCGTGGTAAGCCCATAAACTACAGGCATCACACTCTTCCGTTTTCTTCTACCCTTGCTGTGAAGTTAGGCTTAAGAGTAAAGCCTCGAGACGACCCTCATGTCTTGACATCCCAGTTATGGGTGAAATGGTTGGACAAAGTACGTGCCACGCACGTGACATTAGAATGTTTGACCGTTCTTGGTGGTCTTCTTGTGTAGAACCACAACCGTGTGTTATGATGAGACCGGTATGGGATATCCTGATCGAGGCCTTGTGTTAGGACATATGTCTATGTCGGTAGGATTATTTGAGGATGTGTTCCGGTTCGATATTGTGGCTGATGTTGTTCCGGCACGATATGTTCCGAGGTTTTGGGTTGATGTGTTGAGTTATGACTGTTGAGTGACTTCTGTGATTCAAGTTACGGTCGTACGTGAGTTGCGGGTGGTGCCGTACAAGTTCGCACGTGCGGTCGGTTATGGGATAACCGTGGGCTTTCCTAGTGAAAATGGTTAGGTGACGGATGCCAAGAGCACCGTTGAGACGAATCCCGTGAATTCGGTTCATAGTTGAGTTTGATTACGGTTTGCACCGGGTGAAGGACAAGCGTTGTCTGGGGTTACGTGTTAAACTGAGTGTTAGCTTTGTGCTGTCGGGATTACCGCTTGCGCACGAGGTTGAGGTTATGATCGATTTGATCCCGGGTACGGCGCCAATCTCTATGGTCCGGTATGTTGTCGCGTGTTTTACCCCGATGAGTGTCCGGGAAGACACCTAGACCGATGATGTATTACGGTACAGTGTGATCGAGCCGAGCTATGGGAAGTCGGCATATTTCTCTAGGAAACCATAGGTGGTAGGGGTGGTTATTATGACTTGGAGTTTTTGGACCTGTGTTGACTACAATGGCTGTCTTGACGCGAAAGGGAACGGAATTTGTGCGAACTGGAATGGACTGACTCTCAAGACGCGGGGCGTCGATCGATCGTGACCGTCGACCGATGGCAGTACGGCCGGGCAATACGACAGTCACGTATGAACGGGCAGTAGGTACGAAGTTTGGATCAATGCGCATCACCCCTACGAGAGCACAGTGGAAGTAAGAGCATAGTTTGCTGGAGCCGGAAACAAATCGCTGAGTACGACTACCACAACACTTTCAGTAACACTATGGCACTATGCAAAGCGTTGGATGGTAGATCTGGTCTATTGCCCAAGCAGGGCACACTTGAGGTTTTACAGTTGACCCTTGTGGTCCCGAGTTGCTAGAGAGGCGAATGAAGGGTCGCGTGGATCGTGAACGATTAAGAACCGCGCAGAGTCGACGCGGAAGCGCGAGGATGAGGGATGCACGAGGTATCCAAACCCGTTCGGACCCTGAGGAAATGGTATTTGTGGTGTCTTCAGTTTTGTGAGGACTTTGGAGGGAACGACTTGTAAATTGATGGAGATTACGTGTTTCTTCCTTGTGATATTGTGTGTGGTTGGTCGTGGCGTAACCACGTTTGGATTCCGGTGTCGATTGTCCGAGTAACGGGACGTGGGCTTCTTTTGTTTGGTTGTGTGCGCGATACTTGATTAAGTGAAGTGAATAGTTGGGGAGAAGTGTCTGTGTGTTGGATCCGTTTTAAGTGCGATGTGAGAAGGGTTCTGGTATGATACCTATACCGACGGACGGTTCCGGTATATGATATCTCGACCAAGCGGTGGGTGTAGGTGCGACGTCCCTACCGATGGATGATTCCGGTATAGACTAACTGGCTTTTGTGGTTCCGTGTGGTTGGGTGTTAACGTACTGGGAATTTTAATCGGATGTTCCTTGAGATAGGGTCAAGTGGAGTTGTTCGTTTAAAATTTAGAGGGCGAAACTCTTTTAAGGGGGGTAGACTGTAAAGCTCGCCCCGGTTTAAAAGAATCAAAATGTTAATTTATCTGTTGGAACGTCGTGGTTAGAAAGTGGGATAAATTCTGGATCAATTTGCAATTAAAAAAACGAAGAAAAGATCAATAAAAAAATGGAACTGGGCCAAGTCAGCTGTTGGGCCAACCAGTCAGCTCAAAGCCATCATGGGCCGGCCCAACTAACCAACCCAACCCAACATGTTTAGCAGCAAAACCTAGCAGTTCTCCCCTTCATCTTCACTTTCACGCATGTGCCCCGAGGTAAACCTTCTCTTCCTCTCGCCGCACCCTCTCGAACCTTCACCATCGTTGCTGCTCGCCTAAGATCCGAAGCAGCCGTTCTTCTTCTCCCTCTCTCAATCTCTCTCGTCCTCCCTCCTCTCTTCTTCTCTCGCGCTCAACGCCGCCTCGCCACCGTGTTCTTCCCTTCGTCTTCGTGCAAATCGAGCCTCGCCGGAGACTGGAACTCGACGCCGACGCCGCGAGCTTCCCGCTTCCTCCTTCGTCTTCCCGAGCTCTGACCGCGCCAACGACGAAAAGAACCACTAGGCTTCGTCAGATCTGGGTCGGGAAGGCAGTTGGGTCACGCTCCGGCCACCAACGCCACGGCGACGGGCTCGCCGGAGGTCCTGACGCCTCTCCCAACACCAGTCGTCCCTCCTTAGGCTACCCTGCCTCCGTCCGCCACCGGGTTCAGACGGAATCCTCGTCGGAGTCCAAACCCTAGTTGCCTGTCTCGTGCATGACCAGACAGGACAAGACAGATCGGGCCTTGGGCCAGTGTTGAGAATGGGCCTTGGGCCAGACAAGTCCAGGCTGGGCCTCGACCAGGCCATGACTCGGGCAAGGCTCAGGTCCGACATTCCGGGTCTGGACACGGGTCTGGACCGGGTCTGGGTCGGATATGGGGCCAGGTTCGGGTCGGTCTTGGGTCAGGCCTGGGTCAGGGTTCGGATCCGGGTCTGGATCCGGGTAAGGCCTAGATCCGTGTCGGACTCGGGTCGGATCCGGGTCAGGGCAGTTTAAATAATAAATTAATTAATTTAAAAGGATTTAAATCAGATAAATCAAAGTACTTAAATCAGATAAATTAGAGGACTTAACCGGTGAATTAAAGGACTTACATGTCAATTTAGAGGACTGTTACGGACTGGACCGGGACTGATTACCGTCCCTTTTTTTGTTAAACCCAGGCTTGGACCTCGATCGTGAAGAAGACCGGAGGTAGGCCCGGACGTCAGCAGCTAGGAGACGAGCTGTTGGATCTTCTTCAGGTAGGGAAAGTAGCGAATACCGGTTTAATTACGGAAAGTTACTAGTATGCATGCTAGGTAATAATATAACTGGAACGAACGTTTATATTGATATAATAACCGGATGTGTCTTAGTAATATGTAGGATGTGATTCACTAGTGTTAGGCGCTTTCTATACTCTTGGAAATTTCCGTGCTGGTAGATGGGCCATGTCAAGCCTTAGGATTGCGTATTTTGTGTTATAACCGCTGTGTGAGAGTCTAAATAAGATTATACTCGGTGTTGCATGATTGTGATTGTGTGTGGGCAAGTGTGCCGTGTTTTTTGTAGTATGAATCCTTGATTGTGATATTACCGGGTGATTGATAGGCCGGTTTGTGTGTTATGTTGATTTTGGTCTGGTTGGTATACCGGGGTTGAACTATGTCTTCGTGATGCGTGTTATACTCTTGATGTGTGTTACCCGAGTGGGATGTTACCCCGAGTCTCTGTGACGGGAGGACTTATGACCGAGGTATAAGCCGGTCCGTTGTACCTGAGGCTCTGAGTCTACGTGACAGGAAGACATCCGACTGAGGGATTTCTGGTCTGGGATGTTACCCCGAGTCTACGTGACGGGAAGGTGTCGGGACCGAGGCTTCGTGATCCGGTACGACATAAATGGAACGGGCTGTGATAGCCGGAGACGTTGGAAATGGTTGTACTAAGTTGCGTGATTGGGCCTACGGGTCGTGTTTGGGCCTGCGGGTCGTGTTGGGCCTACAGGTCGTCGTATGGGGCCTACGGGTCGTGATTGGGCCTACGGGTCGTGTTCTACCCCGATGATCTATAGTCCTTTGGTAACATTTCCGGGCCCTCCGATGAGATGCGTTCCTAGGGAACGTTTCCGGTCGCCCCGACGTATGTGTCTCCTTTGGACCGAGGGGCTATCTGAAATGATACAATGACTTTACGGTATGATATAATGGTAATTCGGGATTGCAGTACAGGACTTGTGTTGGTTGCTTTTGTGTGTGATACGTTTCTTGTTTGGTTAATGTTTTACCTTGTGAAAGTGGATTTTGAGCGTGTTGTAAGTTTGGCTATGAACCCCGTTTTTACAGTTAGTTATGTTGTGCTAGTATGCCCTAATTGGACGGTTACTCGTGGTGGTGAGCCGATGTTCATTACTTTAACTACTTTCTCTACTGGGCGAACGCTCACCCCTTATATTGTTGTGTTTCAGGTGTTGAGCGGGATTTGTGCTAGTAGGACACAGCTGAGTTTGGGAGCTGGCGAGGTCTTGTCTAGTAGGTCTAGAGACGTATTGTGTATTTTGGACTAAATACTGCTTTACTCGGTTTCCGAATTTCATATTATTATTTTTAGAGTTTCGTTCAATGCTTATTTTAATTGTTTTACTTAAATTATTTATTGTTCAAGTTCACGTCTCGAGTCCGGTCAAAACCGGATTTGGGGCATGACAAGAATTCTTTATGTTTAAAATATAAAGTCCTCTGACCCTTGTAGCAGTTGTATAATAAGTATTACTATGAAAAATATCACATTTATTATTCTTAATAATAAACTCAAAACCTTCCTCGTCAAGTACGGAGGCGGCAATAATATTCCTCTTGAAGGAGGGTACATTGTAACAATCATTCAACTTTAAGGTAAGTTTGCTAGGTAGAACTAATTCATAAGTTCCTTTAGCTAAGGCTACGACTTCATGGTCGTCTCTTACTCGTAGGTAAACTTCACTTTTCTTCAATGATCCACTTTCTTTTAGTCCCTACACATTTATACAAATGTGAGACTCTTATCCGGTATCTAATATCCAGGATCCAAAAGTAGATACATTAATCTCAATAATATGAATACCTGAAGACATAGTCGAACTTCTCTTAGCTTTCTTTAGATAATCAAATTTGTTTTTTTCTTTTGGGACTCCTTATCAATCTTTCTCACATGCCTCGGACATTCCTTAGTCCTACTAAAAATGTCTTATTCGACCGTCTTGAGCATTCCATGTAACTCTGAGATGCTTCCATCCTTATTTCCCATTTTGTAACTCATGACAAAGTCATTTCACTCAACATGAAAGTATTGGAGTATAATGTTTGTAGCTAGCTCTTCCTCAATATTGAGACCAAGCTTTCCCATGTCTTCTACATGACATTTCATCTTAAGGACATGCTATCCTACAATATTACTAGAGGGCATCTAACATTTTATGAGGTTCTTAACCGCATGATACCTTTCGGCTATATCTTTCTCTTGGAACATTTTCTTGAGTCTAGCTATCATGTCATAGGTCTTCATCTCCATAAATAACTTTTGGACTTCACCCTCCATGCTAACCACCATTATGCACTCAACATCTAGAGAGTCACTAAGATGCTTCTCATAAGAATCTTTCTGAGCTCTAGGTGCTAAAGCACTTGGTGTCCTAGGGATTGGACTGCGAAGGACATATTCCTTGTGTTCCATCCTAAGACCGATTCGTAGGTTTCTAGACCAAACCGCAAAGTTGATCCAATGAGCCTATCCTTCTCACGGATAGAGTACGGTGATAAACGAGCTTTGTTTGAAGACATAGTTTATACAATAAAATATATACAAAGCAGTTAATAAATAAATCTTAATGTTTATAAGCAATCCTCAATTATATCTCAAAGTTAATTATGAAGATCCATATTTCACCATAATTGGAGTGAGGTAGGCCTCATCTCCCCTCTTATGATTATTTAGGTAGGTTTCCTAATTGCATCACATATACAACTCTTGGATAGAACACATATACATCATTATGTGTTGTTTGGAAACGTTCTATCTTGATGCACCCGACTGAAATCGCACATCCTACTCCAGTTACGTTCAACCGCATCGAGCCAATGGGTATGATCCATCTTCCTATACCTCAGAGACTATATGGCCCACGCAAAGGTGTACCAACATAAGCCCTATGGTTCGGCACCTTTCCAAAACTCGAAACCCTATGTACCCCACGTGGAGACGCACCAATACATAGTCTCTTTGTTTTGGAGGGTGCTCGTGATAGTGGATAAGCATCACTAAGACCTAATATTAGTTTGAATATTCTTATTTTTGACTTTATCCACTAAAATCCATGTGTTATGCTAAGTTCAATTTTTACCTAGTCATGTTACTAAGCACAAGCCTAAACTGAAGCACAACGTTAATGTACAAAGCAAGGGCCTAATCATGTTTCTAAAGCACAAGCCTAAACATTTAACTAAGCATGTGTAAGAACATATAATAAAGTGTCGTAACAGAGTATAACTGATCTAGGTCACTCATACCTTGAGTATTCCTAAAGTGAGTAACATACATAGTATTGGTCATATAAGAGCTATACTAAGTATCATGCATATTAAGTGCGCAAACATAGACATGTTATAAGACAATCAATCATGCATAATTTAATTCAAAAAGTAAACACAAAATAGCGTAGGCCATCTAGGTCATTCTTATATTGAGCATTCCTAAAGCGGGTAACATGCATAGTATTGGTAACATGGGGACTATGCTATACAATTCAAGTAATAACACAGTAAAGTGTAGCTTTGTGACAATAGGAGATCTCTGTCTCGTTTATTTTCCCTTGATTAATCAACCAAGTATGTTAATCTTATTAATATATGTAAGCATCCAATGCAATTTAGGATCAACCAACTACTTTTAACAAAAAAAAACATATTTCAACTTTTTCGGTAAAGTCAAAATTGAGGTTTTATGAAAAATTAGGATCCAATTTCTAAAATTCCATTTTTATAAATTGTAAAATAACCATAAACAAAAGTTACTTAAATTCCAAAATATTCAGAAATCTTGAAATATGCAAAAACTTCTATGAATTTTCAAAATTCAGTTTACTCTACCGATTAGAGCAAAGTTACAGTTTTCCAAAACCCTACTTTCAATTTTGAAAAATAAAATGTTATAATTTTGAACACAACTATAAATTAAAGTAATATACATTTCCAAAAATCAGAAAATTTAGACTATTGCATCATCATGTGTGAGTTTCACAAATTCGTGTTGCTCTGTGATCGGAGGAAATTAGGGTTTCCGGTAAACATGTGATACAAGTCCAAAATTTCCAATTTATTTTTTTTAAATAATTATAAATTAAAATAATTCATCTTAAAATTTTTAGAATTTTTCAAACTCTTAAACTCCAACTATTTTTTTTGTAAGCTCGAAAATTTTATTAATAAGACCGATTCGAAGAAAGGGAATCGGAAGGCCCTGATTCAAGCAGAAGCAGGTAAAAGAGGCCAAAAGACCCGAACAACGCTTACAGAGGAGTTCTCCTAATGGGGAACTATAAGGAAAACCTTATCCCAAAAATAGAAAAACCCAGAAAACAAAAAAACAACCAAACAAAGCTATTTGGCTGAATTCTGACGCGCCTTATTGTTGGGTCTCGAGGTAGGGTTGGAGATGAACCAACTCGCAGCGGAAAATCAATGAAAACCAAGAGATGATTAAAACCATGAAACAACTAACAAAGTATGGATTCACAAGAGAAAAATTCAGCACTATTTCTTACCAAAACAAGAACACCGGGTAACAAATTATTTGGCTTGAGTCTCTAAGACGCCTAAGTATCCACATGGGAATCAAAGCCACATAGTTCTTCTCTTTGAGGACTCAAGAACACAAAATGGAGATAAGAGCTTGCCTTAGCCGAAATTAGGGAGGGAGGGAGAGAAAATTGTGTTTCCTATTCTTGTCTTGTGTTTGTTATGTTGGAAAAAGATGACTTAAACATAACAAACCCCATACTTGTTGTAAGAACCGCTCCCGGTCAACGCCAGTCAAATCGGCGAAAAACAGGAAAATTTAAAAAATTTGGACACACTTAAATGAACCCAAATTTGACCCCGAGGGTCATACCGGACTTAAGTTGACCTCGATATCGACCAAAGTGAGTTCCGGGGGACTCAGGGCAACTTTCTGACCAATTTGGGAAATGTTGACTTTTCGTTGGAAGTCAACCGAGCGACGTTTTGGTCCATTCGAGGCCCGTTTTGGATCCAAAAAGCTTAGACTTCGTCACAGCAGTCTTAGTTGAGCCGATTTCTTGTAGCCCATGAAGTTTCGTAATTTCTTGGAAAAAGTGCCCGTTCGGGGCATGAGACGACCAATGTGGTGGTGTTAGGTAACATTGAACAAAACAAAAGATGGAAAGGTGGTGTTAGTTTTGTAAATATGATAAAGGTGGGTGTTTTTTTGAAAAAATACAAAAGATGAGTCAAATGGTGATGTTCGGCCATATTGGAAAAAAAGTGGGTTTTTGGAAAGAGAAAATAGAGAGAAGGAGAAGGAGAAGAAGAGAGAAAAGAGAAGGGGGTGTTTGGAGTTTTGGCTTTTCCCGTCGATCAAGCTGTTGGATCGTCTCAACGATAAAAGAATCGAGTTCACACCGTCATTCTCTACGGTGAGCACCAAACCGATTTTCGTTTTGTTAAGTTCGAATTTTAGGGTTTGAGTTTAAACGATTCAAATATGGTTGGGTTTTGGTTAGAATTGGTTTAAAGATGAAGGTTTGAGGTTTGGGGTTCGTTAGGAACGTTTTGGGGCAAAAAGGGAATTTTTCCATTGTAGCCGTGTGGGTCCCACATGCCCGGGTATCGGGTTTTCGTGTCTGGGTGGTTTAGGACGTTCTCCAAGTCGTTAATCCACACCCGGATCGAAATTTGGTATTAAATTGTGAAAGTTGTAATTGACGGGTTTAGAAACTTTAAACGCGAATTAAATTACTCAGAAGTCAGAATTTGGTTCCGTCGTATGCCTAAGAACCCTTGAATTATTCTAAGACCGTAGAAATGAAAACGGGAATTTTCGGAGCCCCGGAAGGGCGTTTTCAAAACCCGGGCAGATTCGCCATGTCGGGCGAATCGGGCCTTTCTGGGTCCAATATCGACAATGTCGAGTAATTGGGGAGTTTGGGAGCGATCGACATTGTCGGGGTTACCTTTGGGCGTCGGGTTTATTAAAATTCAGTTTATACCTGCAAGCTTAAAGGAGTTTAAAATTGTGTTCTTGTTAGATCGTGCTGCAGACCGAGGAAAGGGAAAGCTAGGCGAGTGACCGAGATCACGCCGGAGCTTAATTGTGCGCTTTTGGAGAAAGCATACGAGGTAGGGAAAAGTAGCCGGATCTCGGCCCTGACTAGGGAAAGTTAACTGTAGAATTGCATGTGACACTTGGGTGTCGTGGGTTAAGTAGGTTATCGAATATTAGGAATGCATGTGACACTTGGGGTGTCATGGATTAAGTAGGTTACCGAAGATTGGAAATGCATGTGACACTTAGTAGTGTCGTAGGAACAGAGAACTTATAGATATTAGGAGTACTGGAAGCATATGACCATGTACGGAGGTTGATTGTGAAACTATTGATATTAGGACTGCTGGAGGCATTGGTTATGCTCGGAGGTTGTTTGTGTAATTTGTGTCTTGGGTGGCCATGAGAGCCCGTGTTACTGTTGTGTCTTGGGTGGGCATGAGAGCCTGTGTTACAGTTGTGTCTTGGGTGGCCATGAGAGCCCGTGTTACTATTATGTCTTGGGTGGCCATGAGAGCCTGTGTTACTGTTGTGTCTTGGGTGGCCATGAGAGCCCGCGTTACTGTTGTGTCTTGGGTGGCCATGAGAGCCCGTATTACAGTTGTGTCTTGGGTGGCCATGAGAGCCCGTGTTACTGTTGTGTCTTGGGTGGCCATGAGAGCCCGTGTTACTGTTGGGTCTTGGGAGGCCGTGAGTGCCCGTGGGGTTGTTGAGCCGTGAGTTATTGTCGGTGTGTCTTGGGTGGCCGCGAGTGCCCGTGGGGGTTTTGAGTCCGTGTTTTACTGTTGGTGTCTTGGGTGGCCATGAGTGCCTGTGGAGTGTTGAACCTGTGTTGTTGTTGTTGTCGAACTTTGCTTGTGATTGTGATTGTGTTTGCCCGAGGTTAGTGACCCGCCTTTGTGTCGGGAAGTGGTGTGGAATTTGGCTGGCTTACGAGTTCGAGTCTCGGTAACTTGCGAGCGTTCTTTGGCTAGCCTGACCCGAGTTCGAGTCTCGGTAGGTTGTGAGCGTTTTTAGGCGATGGAAAGGGCAGCTCCCCTTCCGGTTTATCGCCAACAGGTCGACCGCCTGGAGCCTGACAAGGATCGGCAAACCGCATGGGGCAAGCTCGAGCCCAGCCGGTTAGCAACCGGCATTGAGTAGCTGACAGGAATGCGATCCTTTGTGATCTTGTTTTGTGTGCGATCCTTTGTGATCTTGTTTGGTGTTGCGTAGTTTTCTGTCGTGTCTTTGGAGGAGGTCGTCGATAGTTGTGTCGGGTCTACATGACGAGTCCGAGTGTTGAATCGGTTGAGGAAAGTATCAGTGTGTGGGTGTCGGTCGGGTTACTTGAGTTTGGGGATAGTGATCCTCGGTGTTGAGTCGGTTGTTGGTGTTACCGGCATTGTCTGCTAAGTATGTCGTAGTCAGTCTGTTATCCGTGGTGGTGAGCGAACGCTCACCCCTAGCTGCTTTTCCTACAGGTACTGGTCGCAGGTTGGACTAGGTGAGCTTCTGAAGCTTGAAGAGCTAGGAGCGGGATTCTGGGTTTATTTTGAGTCTAGCGACGTATACCTTGCATTTTGTCCATTTGTTGGGACGTACCTTTAAGTTGTAAATGATTATTTTGATGAACAAATGGTGATTTTAAAGTGATTTATGTAAAGGGTTTCAAAATGTTTTATTGTTTTGAACGTTCACGTCCTGAGTTCGGTTTACTGAAATTGGGGCGTGACACTTGTCAAACTAAAAGCATGGGACAAGTATGGTGACAAGTAAGGTGTAAATAGAACAAAGTATGGCTAGACAAGATGGTGTTAGGTGGTGAATCACCAACACCTTAATCCTTGTCTTGCTTACTTAATACTAATTAATCAAGACTTGGTTAATTAGTTCCATGGGCCTTTCATAGGCCTCTTGGAACATGACCCGTGACCATTTCCAACGAGGTCCCGTGATTCGCTCATCACCTCCAAGCCTTCCATACCGGAAATGTCCAACATTATCCGACGCAATCAATCCCAAGACTCCAAGCCTTGTCTTGATCCGTAAAGTCCTATTCACTTATGGGCACATGACCCTAAGCCCAGTTTTGGTCATGTCCCGAGACAACTCTCTTTTAGCCATTCTCCATAAATGTGTCAATGAGTTTTATCCTCTAGTGTGACCCTTAGGTTTATGCATGTCAATAGGTTAACGTAAAATCCCAGTTTACTTGATCCTATATAAGTGGCAACTAATGAGACTTTAGTATTTCCTAACACTACATAACGAATCGAGCCTGTCGATTCTAACCTTTCCGTCGTCCCTGTCATTATCCTTTTATCTCTGATATCCTGATTGAGATAAGGCATAGAGTCGTCATCCTTATTATTCTCAATCACTGTTCCTTGATATGTGAGATGACTGAATATATGATACCTAGTATCATATGCATGGCCATGCTATTCTTTCAGTCATTCTCGATCAAGCGGCCGAGAACCGATATCTTTCCCATACCGCAGTATGAGGGATAAATCCCTTAGCCGTCTTTCGTGTCACTCATGCAGTCCGTCCCCAAGCGAATCCTTGCCGTTATGGAAGCCCTATTACGGACAACGTTAGGCTCAGGTCTAACACAGTTTTTGACTGCATATCGATCACAAAGACTCCCTGGTCTAAGGATACATGACAAGCTACGACACTGAATATGTTCATGACTTGATCTGTGGCACATATTCATGTCGGGTTGTCCAATATCATGTCCCGCATGATATCTATGATCAGACTCTAGAATCCCATTCCAATGACTAACAGAACGTAAGCCATAAAGAGCCATTTTTCATGCTAGTCGCTTCTAGTGAAGCATTGTTGACTAGGGACCCATCGAGTGTGATCTATCTCGATCTATGGTTCTATTCGCAAGGTGGGCATAGATCAGAGCACACATCGATATATTACTCCAACACATAAGTAATATAAACCCGCTTTAGTTTTAGTCCTAACGATGATATATACATTTGAACATTTAGGATTGAACTACGGGCACTAAGACTAACAATCTCACACTTGCCCTAGTTCCAATCTAAACTCCAATATGTCCCCATTGACTTTACATGTCTAACATGTTTAGGCATCGACACTGCCTTAGTCAAAAGGACTGGCTATGTTATCATCTGTTGCAATATAGATTATCTTCACTTCACCCCGGTTCAATATTTCTCTTATGAGGTGGATACGCCACAGTACATGTTTGGATTTGTTATGCGATCTGGGCTTTTCACTTGTGCAATGGCCCTTGTGTTGTCACAAAATGGATTAACCGGGCTGGATGGGTTTTTAATTACACCCAACCCTGCCGTGAATTTCCAAATCCACATAGCCTGCTTAGCTGCCTCTATAGCATCCATGTACATGGCCTCTGTCGTAGATTCGGCAATGGTATCTTGCTTTACGCTCTCCCAGCTAAAGCTCCGCTATTCAGCGTAAACACATATCCTGACTGACATCTAAAGTCATATGGATTTGTCTTGGAAACTAGCGTTTACTCATCCTTCGACGACTAGTTCAGCATCATCTATCCCCTGGGATAGACTGATGTCTACTGGTACAACATAAGGCTTACGAGACATCCGGTCTCGTACATATCATGACATATATGATCGATCCAGGCCCAGGTGCATGGGATTCGATCATCCTTTTTCAGCCCATCAGGTGTCTTATGAGACTAAGTCTTGCTGAGATGAGTGCCATGACTAGTGGGTAAGAGTCCTTTCTCTGAATCGAGCATTTAGAACCTACTCAATGCCTTGTTCACATAGGTTCCCTGACTTAAAACCAAGACCCTTTTGGAGCGATCTCTTCATATCTTAATCCCTAAGATATAAGAAGCATCGCCTAAGTCTTTTGTTGAAAAACACTTCCTCAACCAAGCTTTAGTCTCGTGCAAGGTTGGGATGTCGTTTTCAATGAGAACCAGAAAGGTAATCTTGCTCCCACTAGCCTTCTTACAAACGCAAGATTCATCCTCGTTCTTGATTAAGCCAAATCCAATTACAACTTCATCAAAACGAAGGATCCAACTCCGAGAAGTTCGTTTCAATCCATAAATGGATTTCAACAACTTATAAACTTTCCCTTATTATTCGGATCGTCAAAACCTTTGGGCCGAGACATACAAACGTACATAGTGAAATTTCTATTTAGGAAAGCGGTTTTGACATCCACTTGTCATATCTCGTAATTATGATACACATATATGACAAGAAAATTTTGGATATATTTTGACCATAGGCACTAGGGAGAAGGTTTCCTCATAGTCAATCTATTGGATCTTCCTATAACCTTTCGCCACCAGTCGAGCTTTGTAGGTCAGAGGGTTGCCGTCCATGTCCATCTTCACCTTTAAGATCCATTTCCATCTGATGTTCCTCACACCTATGATGGGATTAACATATTCCCAAACTCGGTTGTCCGACATGGATTGCATTTCCTCCCTCATGGCTCCTAGCCATAACTCGGAGTCGAGCCCATCCACAACTTCCTGAAAGGTGGCTAGATCATCGTGATCTACCATGACTTCATTCTCACCTCCGGATACCATAACTTGGAGGTGGACGACTGATCCTTACAGATCGCCTTGGACCTTCCGGAATTGTAACATGAATTGGTTCTTACTTTACGACCATCTCTGGCTCCCTTTCTACTAGGTTGTCAATTGGTTTTGACGGATTTGTACCATCTTGAATTTCTTCGAGATGCACAGTCCTCCCAATGACGTCTTTGGAAACAAAACTCCTTTTTCATAAAGACCCCACCCCAAGCGACGAACACCATGTTCTCACTGGGTTTGTAGAAGTAGTATCCCCTTGTTGCTTTGGGATACCACACGAAGGTGCATATCTCAGATCTTGGTTCGAGCTTAGTCGAAACCAAATGTTTCACATAAGCCTCGCAACCACAAATCTTTAGGAAGGACAAAGCGGGCATCTTCCCATGTCATTTCTAAAATGGTGTCCCTTCCACAGCCTTCGTCGGAGCCCGATTCACTATGAATGAGGTCATCTCTAGAGCATAACCCCATAAAGAGACTGGGAGATCAGTCCAAATGATCATGGATCGGACCATATCCAATAAAGTCCAATTTCTCCGCTCGGACACAACATTCAACTGCGGTGTTCCGGGAGGAGTCCATTCTGAAAAGATCCCGTTCTCCACCAGATGATCTAAAAACTTTGTGGTTAAGTATTTTCCGCCTCGATCCAATCGAAGTGTCTTAATACTTTTCCCGAGTCGGTTTTCTACTTCAGTCTTGAACTCTTTAAATTTATCAAAAGCCTTAGACTTATGTCTTATTAAACAGACATAACCATATCTACTATAATTGTTAGTAAATGTGATGAAGTAGCTAAAACCCCTCTTGTCCAGCGAAACTATTGGTCCACACACATCCGAGTGTATCATCCCCAATAATTCACCCGCCCTTTCACCGCGACCGATAAAGGGCGCTTTAGTCATTTTTCCCATCAAACAAGCCTTGCACCTATCGATCGAATGGAATTCGAATGGACCTGAAAGCCCACACTTCTGAAGTACTGATAGGCGCTTCTCGTTTATGCGGCCCAAATGACAGTGCCATAACAGAGTTAGGTTTAAATCGTTGGATTTAGACCTCTTGGTATTAACATAATATATAGAACTTGAGGCATTGTTACCCATATCTAATATGTAAAATCCTCCAACCAAGTTAGTACTAGCATAAAACATATCATTGCATAGAACATTGAAAACTCCATTTCCAATATTAACATTATATCCTTCCTTGTTAGACACAAATACAGATATAATATTCCTACTAAAAGTAGGTATGCAATATATATTATACAATACTAAGACAAGGCCACTTGGCAAAGCAAGACTCATGGATCCTATAGCAGTTGCCACAACTCTGAGGTCCACTTCATGTTTTCCAAACCTCTCATACTTTCAGCCACTATACGTTATTGCATGTGTGAGATTCATTCTTGGTATCTAATACCCATGTATCTTTGTAAGTAGAGAGATGTAGCTCTATAGAGTTAATACCGGATGAAGGCACGGTCCCACCGCCCTTCCTTAGATCATCCAGGTTTCCTGATGAAGGCGCAGTCCTACTGCCCTTCTTTAGATCATCCAAGCTATCTGATGAAGCCGCAGTCCCACTGCCGTTCTTAAGATCAGACGTGAACTTACTGTAATCCCGGTTCCTATGACCAGGCTATTCGCAATAGAAGCAGACATTCTCATGTGTCTCATCTTTCCCTCCAAGTATGCATGGGCCCCGCTCTTGCCACTTCCAATTCCTTATTGACCATTAGAATATCCTTGGATCCCAGATCCTTGATATATTCTTCTCATCATTTAATGACACTTCATGTAACTCTAATATGGTCTTAGAGACAGCCTTGTCAAGGACATATTCTTTGCATTCAGACTTGAGGACTATCCTCAAAATTTTGTACCAGTCTAAATAGTTTGTCTCATTTAGCTTGGCCCTGCCAAGAATGGTTTTTAATGACAAACTATTAATGTTCGCTGAATTTTCCATTTGATCTACAACAGATAAAATTAAATTAGTAAACTGAATAAATTTTATGAAGATCAAGCTTAAACGCCAACAATCGATTCTAAACCTTTAGAATCTGAAACCAAGATCATTGATTCACTCGATTAAGCTGAACTAATGCTCACCACTTAATCGAGCTATGTAGGTAGGACTCCGTCCAATCACATCCAATGTGACTTTTGGCTATGGTATGTACTTATGTACATGGCTTACCCTATCTGTTACCCTAGCTCAACCTCAGGCTGAGAATCGTAGTCTTGTCCACCAATTTTCAACTATGGCCCGTCACTATGTAGGTGCTCCGCTAATGCGCACGACACCCACATATGTCGTCCAAACCTACTACCCTGCTTTCCCATGGATGCTCCGCTAATGCGCACGACACCCATAGGATGTGGAGGTAGTAAGGTGTTGATAATTGGGAGGTATCGGACATGACCCATTTTTACTTGTCCGGTTGTGTTTAAAACTTTGGCAGATCCTAGATGCGATGAGCACATCAACTACATTCCAAATGCAATGATGCCTCAAATTACATCCAATGTAATTCTTCCTTCGAACCCGTCAACTACATCCAATGTAATGACGGTTCTAAGGGGTCACAAACAAGGATTAAAATTCCAATTTTATCTTTGCATGTAAGGTGACATGCTCGGTAAATAAAGTTAAAGCATGCAATTCTAAAACACATAGAATTAATCATGCATAAACTAAACCAAGAATAAAGCGATAAATGTGCACATAATAGCCCCCTAAACTAACTCCCACTAGCTTCTTAAGTTCCACCGACTCCAAGTCGATGTCCATATCCGAGAAGTCACCAAAAGACCTTTTTTCCCTTTCTTCGTCTCGAGCAAAAGATTACAATTGAATACACGACTCGCAGGTCGGGAATTAATAACTATTACAAATAAGTGGTTCGATGACCACACCTTGAAAGAATAATTACATGCTAACTTTAACGGCTCGCAGGCCGTGAAAAGCGATAAATAATTAAAACGAGCTCGGGGCTATTATGTACACCATGCCAACTTCACATCACACGTCGTCTTATCAAACAAGCATGTTATCAAACATCATGTGATTTTCCGGTTTTATTTAATAGCCAAGTTTCGAAATTTTTTTATGCTCAATTTATCGAAACCGTTCAAAACTAAAACTTTTGAACATTTGATTTTCGAGTTCGTCATGACGGTTCAAAAAATTTCATGACTAACAAAACGGTTTGGCTTGGCATATCGACCATCCAATGGTCATTCTTGGCCTAGCTCCGTCAAACGGAGTCCCGTTCGGTCCCGGTTTCGGCTCCCCGAGAGTCCCGCTCCCGAGACCCAAAAAATCACAAGAGAAAAATTAAGCACTATTTTTTACCAAAACAAGAACACCGGGTAACGAATGATTTGGCTTGAGTCTCTAAGACGCTTACGTATCCACATGGAAATCAAAGCCACATAGTTCTTCTCTTTGAGGACTCAAGAACACAAAATGGAGATAAGAGCTTGCCTTGGCCGAAATTGGGGAGGGGAGGGAGAGAAAATTGTGTTTCCTATTCTTGTCTTGTGTTTGTTATGTTGGAAAAAGATGACTTAAACATAACAAACCCCATACTTGTCAAACTAAAAGCATGGGACAAGTATGGTGACAAGTAAGGTGTAAATAGGACAAAGTATGGCTAGACAAGATGGGGTTAGGTGGTGAATCACCAACACCTTAATCCTTGTCTTTCTTACTTAGTACTAATTAATCAAGACTTGATTAATTAGTTCCATGGGCCTTGGTTTCATGGGCCTTTCATAGGCCTCTTGGAACATGACCCGTGACCATTTCCAACGAGGTCCCGTGATTCGCTCATCGCCTCCAAACCTTCCATACCGTAAATGTCCAACATTATCCGACGCAATCAATACCAAAACTTCAAGCCTTGTCTTGATCCGTAAAGTCCTATTCACTTATGGGCACATGCCCCAAAACACAGTTTTGGTCATGTCCCGAGACAACTCCCTTTTGGCCATTCTCCATAAATGTGTCAATGAGTTTCATCCTCCAGTGTGACCCTTAGGTTTATGCATGTCAATAGGTCAACGTAAAATCTCAGTTTACTTGATCCTATATAAGTGGCAACCAATGAGCCTTTTGTATTGCCTTACACTACATAACGAATTGACCATGTCGATTCTAACCTTTTTGTCGTCCCTGTCATTATCCTTTTATCTCTGATATCATGATTGAGATAAGGCATAGAGCCGTCATCCTTATTATTCTCAATCACTATTCCTTGATATGTGAGATGACTGAATATATGATACCTAGGATCATGTGCATGGCCATGCTATTCTTTCAGTCACTCTCGATCAAGCGGCCGAGAACCGATATCTTTCCCATACCGCAGTATGAGGGATAAATCCCTTATCTTTCTTTCGTGTCACTCATGCAGTCCGTCCCCAAGCCAATCTTGGCCGTTATGGAAGCCCTATTACGGACAATGTTAGGCCCAGGTCAAACTCAGTTGTTGACTACATAGCGATCACAAAGACTCCTTGGTCTAAGGATACATGACAAGCTACGACACTGAATATATTCATGACTTGATCTATGGAACATATTCATGTCAGGTCGTCCAATATCATGCCCCACATGATATCTATGATCAGACTCCGGAATCCCATTCCAATGACTAACAAAACGTAAGCCATAAAGAGCCATCTTTCATACTAGTCGCTTCTACTGAATCATTGTTGACTAGTGATCCATCGAGAGTGATCTATCTCGATCTATGGTTCTATTCGCATGGTGGGCATAGATGAGATTACACATCGATATATTACTCCAACACATAAGTAATATAAAGCCGCTTTAATTTTATTTCTAACGATGATATATACATTTGGACATTTAGGATTGAACTATGGGCACTAAGACTAACACTTTTGAGACGCTTTCCATAAGGTCGAAACAGGAGGCGTTGCCTTGATGGCTCGTTCCCGAGAATTGACTCTCGACCGAGTAACGATAGAGTAAGTAGTATGTCGGCTCTGACGAGGTTGGAGGAGTGCTTCCTTCCAAGGACTGCTCTCCTTCTCCTCTGCTTCCACCGAGGCCTCTGAAACATTAGCTTCAATAAAATCCTAACGCTCAGAACACTCAACCAAACCCACAAACGAGACTAAGGTACTCACACCCGATCCTTCCTCACACTCACTTATCGTACTAGGAAGAGAAATAGAATTGGGCCCACGGCCTAGACGAGCCACTTGAATTTAGGCGTTAGACGAGCCATCAACCGAAGCCTCAAAACCACTTAATGAATCGGATTCCCTGCAAGAATGGGCTTCCTCAAGGCCCAAAACCGGTTCCAATACATCCATTAAATGAACTCTCGATCCCGAAAATATGTTAGTTGGAATCGCAACACTCTGTGTTGCTTATGTATCACGAAACTTCTCCAGCAAAACCAAATCCACAGAGGATTCTTTGCAAACCACTTTAGTTAATCCTGCCGAATTAAACGCACCAGAATCATAATTGAATTTCGAAAACTGCTGAGAATCGCGAAACATACGATGATTTGCAATCTATGCCCGGATCTCCTCCGCCAACCAATCGACAACCAACGACGATTTCCGATCACTGGAGAGTAGGAGCTTCAATAATTTCCCGTCCTCCAACTTTGCCCCTTTCTCCTGTAAAAACGATTGACCCAAAATGTCAGCGCCAGAGCTTTGTTTTTGAACAAAACTAGTGGACAAACTTCGAATGGGATCTAGCTGCCCTATAAGCTGCTGAGACATACTACCCTCTGTCCCCAAAGCCATAAATCAGGGTTGCTCATGCTCTGTTTTGAGAGTGTGGTCTGTTTAACCGGAAACGAATCCTGTTCCGGACGAGCTAGAGCCACAAACAGAGTAAAACCATTGTACTTGAAACCATTGTAGACATCAATTGCCTTTTGAGTGGCATCCGGCGAAAAGAAATCCACAAAACCGAAATAACGACCTTTCTGATTTGGTCGTTTTACCGCGATAGATGATTTAATCGCTCCAAAGTCCCCGAAGACTTTCCGAATCCAACCATCAGAGGAACCGAAACAAATATTAAAAACAAAGACCTTCGTACCTGACCCTGCAGAAGAACACGCGTCCGTCTTCAGTGTCGTCGGAGAAATAGAGGCAACGGTCGTACCTTGGTCCGGAACCGAGGCTAATGCTCCTGGGTGATCTGAATGAACGTTGAACCAGGAAGTTGAATGCACAACCCCGAACCACACACGCGCGGCCAGACCCCTTTACTGACGGGCGGGCCCCCTACCCCGTCTGAACATGTAGACGCGTGTGATCGAGGACCACCGTTTCATGAAGCGGGCCCACAACCTCAGGTAACCACAATCACAATCACAAACAAAGTTCAACAAACAGCAACAACACAAGTTAAACACTCCACATGCACTAATGGCCACCCAAGACACCAATCGTAAAACACGGACTCAACAACCCCACAGGCACTCACGGCCTCCCAAGATACACCAACAGTAACTCACTGGCTCAACAACCCCACGGGCACTCACGGCCACTCAAAACCACCAACAGTAACTCACGGGCTCAACAACCCCACGGGCACTCACGGCCTCTTAAAACCACCAACAACTCACGGGCTCAACAACCCCACGGGAACTCACGGCCTCCTAAGACACACCAACAGTAACTCACGGGCTCAACAACCCCACAGGCACTCACGGCCTCCCAAGACGCACCAATAGTAACTCACGGGCTCAGCAACCCCACAAGCACTCACGGCCTCCCAAGACACACCAACAGTAAAGACACGGGTTCAACAACCCCACGGGCACTCACGGCCACCCAAGACACACCAATAGTAAAGACACGGGTTCAACAACCCCACGTGCACTCATGGCCACCCAAGACACACCAACAGTAAAGACAAGGGTTCAACAACCCCACGGGCACGCATGGCCACCCAAGACACACCAACGGTAAAGACACGGGTTCAACAACCCCACGGGCACTCATGGCCACCCAAGACACACCAACAGTAAAGACACGGGTTCAACAACCCCACGGGCACTCATGGCCACCCATGACACACCAACAGTAAAGACACGGGTTCAACAACCCCACGGGCACTCATGGCCACCCAAGACACACTAACAGTAAAGACACGGGTTCAACAACCCCATAGGCACTCATGGTCACCCAAGACTCACCAACAGTAAAGACATGGGTTCAACAATCCCACGGGCACTCATGGCCACCCAAGACACCAACAGTAAACCACGGGCTCTCATGGCCACCCAAGACACCAACAGTAAACCACGGGCTCTCATGGCCACCCAAGAAACAAATTACACAATTAACCTCCGGCATAACCAATGCCTCCAACAGTCCTAATATCAACAGTTTCACAATCAACCTCCGGGCATGGTCATATGCCTCCAGTATTCCTAATATCGATAAGTTCACAATCAACCTCCGGGCATGGTCATATGCCTCCAGTAATTCTAACATCGATCAGTTCTCTGCTCCTACGACACTACTAAGTGTCACATGCATTTCCAATCTTCGATAACCTACTTAACCCACGACACCCCAAGTTTCACATGCATTTCTAATATTCGATAACATACTTAACCCACGACATCCAAGTGTCACATGCAATTCTACTGTTAACTTTCCCTAGTCAGGGCCGAGATCCGGCTACTTTTCCCTACCTCGTGCATGTTCTCCAAAAGTGCCCAAATAAGCCCCAGCGTGATCTCTGTCACTCGCCTAGCTTTCCTTTGCCTCGGTCCGCAGCACGGTCTAAAAAGCTTAGCCGTCGTCACATTGGTCTTAGTTGAGCCGTTTCCTTGTAGCCCGTGAAGTTTCATAATTTCTTGGAAAATGTGCCCGTTCGGGGCCCGAGACGGCCGAATTTCGCGAATCTGACTGAAAAATGTCTAGGAGATATTTTCCAAAAGGGGTGGGGCGCACTTGCCACATGTCACACCCATACATTCAAAAAAGAGAAAAAAAAAAAGAGAAAAGGGGAGTGAAAGAAGAGAGAAGAAAAGGAGAAAAGAGGAGGGGGAGTTAGGGTTTTGCTATTTCCCGAAGATCCAATCGGTGGATCGTCTCAACGATCGAAGAATCAAGCTCCCATCGTCATTCCCTACGGTGAGTACCCTTTCGATTTTCGTTTTAGTACGTTTAAAAGTTAGGGTTTGGGTTGAAACGAGTAGACTATGGTTGAGTTGAGGTGTGGGGTTCGTTAGAGGCATTTTGGAGCGAAAAATGAGCGGTTTCCGGTGACCGGAGGCTCGGGGGAGCTCTAGCCACCGTGGGTGGTGGCTGGCCGGAGCTAGGACCGGCCACCATAGTAGTGAACCGGTCCAAAACCAGTCCAGCCACCCACGGCTAAGGGTGGCCGGGTGGGGCCCACGTGCTCGGGTCTCGAGTTTTCGTGTTCGGGTGGTTTAGGACGATCCTCAAGTCGTTAATCCACACCCGGAACAAATTTTGGAATTAAATTGTAAAAGTTGGAAATGACGGGTTTAGAAACTTTAAACGCGAATTAAATTGCTCGGAAGTCGGAAATTGATTCTGTTGATTGCATTGGAACCCTTGAATTATTCTAAGATCGTAGAAACGAAAACGGGAATTTTCGGAGCCCCGGAAGGGCGTTTTCCAATCCCGGGCAGATTCGCCGAGCCGGGCGAATCGGGCCTTTCCGGGCCCATTATTGACAATGTCGAGTAATTGGGAAGTTTGGGAGTGATCGACATTGTCGGGGTTGAGTTTGGGCGTCAAATTCATTAAAAATTCAGCTTTGTCTGCAAACTTAAAAAGTGCTTTAATTGTGATCTTGTTAGATCGTGCCGAGGACGCGGAAAGGGAAAGCTAGGCGAGTGATCTCGAGCACGCCGGAGCTTGGGCGTGGACTTTTTGGAAAGCATTACGAGGTAGGGAAAAGTAGCCGGATCTCGGCCTTGACTAGGGAAAGTTAACAGTAGAAATGCATGTGACACTTGGGTGTCGTGGGTTAAGTAAGTTTATCGAATAATAGAAAAGCAGGCGACACCGGGTGGTGTCGTATGATACGTGAACGTATCGAACAATAGAAAGGCATGTGACACTTAGTAGTGTCGTAGGATAAGTGAGCTTATCGAACATTATAAATACTAGAGGCATTTGGTTGTGGCCGGAGGTTGATTGAATTGTTTGTGTGTCTTGGGTAGCCATGAGTGCCCGTGGGGAGTTGAACCCGTATTTTAATGTTTGGGTGTCTTGGGTGGCCATGAGTGCCTGTGGGGAGTTGAACCCGTATTTTACTGTAGTGTGTCGTGGGAGGTCAGGTCTGCCTTTGGGGTGTTGATCCGTGTATTTCTGTTGGAGTGTCGTGGGCGGCCATGAGTGCCTTTGGGGTGTTGACCCGTGTATTACTGTTGGTGTGTCGTGGGTGGCCATGAGTGCCTTTGGGGTGTTGACCCGTGTTTTACTGTTGGTGTGTCTTGGGTGGCCATGAGCGCCCGTGGGGTTGTTGAACCCATACTTTACTGTTGGTGTCTTGGGTGGCCATGAGTGCCCGTGGGGTTGTTGAACCCGTATTTTACTGTTGGTATTTTGGGTGGCCATGAGTGTATGTGGGGTGTTAAACCTGTGTTGTTGCTGTTTATTGAACTTTGGTTGTGGACTGTCTCCGCCCGAGGTTGGGGGCCCGCATGACAATAAAGGGGTCCTGTGGTCGTGCGCGCGTGCATTCGTCTACCGAGGTTGGGGGCCCGCCTGACAATAAAGGGGTCCTGTGGCCGCGTGTCGTGGGGGTTGGCTAGCCTTCCGGGTTAACCACCGGTAAAGTTGTGCATTCTTCGGCGATGGAGGGATGCTCCCCTTCCGACTAGCTAGCGGAGAAGTATTGCGGAATATATTGCTAACAGGTCGACCGACTGTCCCGACAGGGATCGGGGAAAGTTGCGTGGGGCAGGCTCGAGCCCAGCCGGTTAGCAACCGGCACTGAGCAGCTGGAGTCCGATCCTTTGTGATGTTGTTTGGTGTGCGATCCTTTGTGATCTTGGGTGTTGCGTGGTTATCTTTTGTGTTTTGGGTTGAGGTCATAACCGCTGTGTCAGGTCTACATTACGTGTCCGGGTGTTGAGTTGGTTGGGGAAAGTAACAGTTCGTGTGATAGTCGGGTTACTTGAGTTTTGGGATAGTAGTCCCCGGTGTTTGGGTTGTTGGTGGGGTTTCCGGCATTTTCTGCTAGTATGCCGTAGTCAGTCTGGTATCCGTGGTGGTGAGCGAACGCTCACCCCTAGCTGCTTTTCCTACAGGTACTGGTCGCGAGGCGGACTAGGGGAGCTCTCGAATCTTGAAGAGCTGGGAGCGGGAGTCCGGGTTTCTGGGAGTTTTAGCGACGTACGCTTTGGGTTTTTGTCCGCTTGTTTTGGACGTACTTTTAAGTTGTAAAATATTATTTTGATTAACTAAATGGTGATTTTAAGCGGTTTACTTAAAAGGGTTTGAAAATGGTTTTATTGTTTCACCGTTCGCGTTCCGGGTTCGGTTCTACCGAATTTGGGGCGTGACAGGCACACATGGCCACCCACGACACACGAAATAGTATCACACGGGTTCAACACCCCAAAGGCACACCTGACCACCCACGACACACAAACAGCAAAATACGGGTTCAACACCCCAATGGCACACTTGATCACCCACGACACACAAACAGTAAAATACGGGTTCAACACACCACATGCACTCATGGCCACCCACAAACACAAACCATTCAATCAACCTCCGGGCACAACCAAATGCCACCAGTATTTCTACTGTTTGATAAGTTCACTTATCCTACGACACTACTAAGTGTCACATGCATTTCTATTGTTCGATACGTTCACGTATCATACGACACCACTAAGTGTCGCCTGCATTTCTAGTGTTCGATAAACTTACTTATCCTACGACACCACTAGGTGTCACATGCATCTCTACTGTTAACTTTCCCTAGTCACGGCCGAGATCCGGCTACTTTTCCCTACCTCGTAATGCTTCCCCAACAGTCCACGCCCAAGCTCCGGCGTGCTCGCGATCACTCGCCTAGCTTCCCCTTTCCGCGGTCGTCGGCACGATTTAACAAGAACACAATTAAAGCACTTTTTAAAGTTTGCAGGCAAAGCTGAATTTTAATAAAATTGACGCCCAATTGTAACCCCGACAATGTCGATCACTCCCAAACTTCCCAATTACTCGACATTGTCAATAATGGGCCCGGAAAAACCCGATTCGCCCGGCTTGGCGAATCTGCCAGGAATCGGAAAACGCACTTCCGGGGCTCCGAAAATTCCCGTTTTCGTTTCTACGATCTTAAAATAAATCAAGGGTTCAAATGCAATCGACGTAATCAATTTCCGACTTCCGAGCGATTTAATTCGCGTTTCAAGTTTCTAAACCCGAAATTTCCAACTTTCACAGTTTAATTCCATAATTCGATCCGGGTGTGAATTAGCGATTCGGGGATCGTCCAAAACCACCCGAACACGAAAAACCCGAGACCCGACACATGGGCCCCACCCGGCCACCACTAGTCGTGGGTGGATGGACCGGTTTTGGACCGGTTCACCACAGTGGTGGCCGATCCTAGCTCCGGCCAGCCACCACCCACGGTGGCCGGAGCTCCCCCGAGCCTCCGGTCACCGGAAACCGATCATTTTCGCTCCAAAACGTTCCCAAAGAACCCTACACCTCGACTCATCCATATTTAACCCGTTTAAACACGAACCCTAACTTTCAAACGTACCAAAACGAGAATCAAAAGGGTTCACACCGTAGGGAATGACGATGGGAGCTCGATTCTTCAACCGTTGAGACGATCCGTCGATTGGATCGTCGGGAAATCGCAAACCCTAACACCTCCTCTTCTCTTTTTCCCTTTTCCTTGTCTCCTTCTTCTCTCTTCTTTCTCTCTCTATTTTCTCTTTCTTTTTCCTTAATGGTCGAACACACCACAAGCTTCTTCCTTTCGTTTTGTTCAAAATTACCAACTACCATCACTTCTTCCTTTTGTTTTGTTCAAAAACACCTAACACCACCACTTGTGTGCCAAGTGGAAAGTGGGTCCCACCTTTTAAACAAATATCTTTGTAGATATTTTTCTGTCAGATTCGCAAAATTCGGCCGTCTCGGGCCCCGAACGGGCCCATTTTCCAAGAAATTATGAAATTTCACGGGCTACAAGGAAACGGCTCAACTAAGACCGGTGTAATGACGGCTAAGCTTTTTGGATCCAAAACGGGCCTCGAACGGACCAAAACGTCGCTCGGTTGACTTTTCCGGTAAAAAGTCAACCTTTCCCAAATTGGTCAAAAAGTTGCCCTGAGTCCCCCTGAACTCACTTTGGTCGATATCGGGGTCAACTTAAGTCCGATATGATCCTCGTGGTCAATCTTAGGTCCATTTAGGTGTATGTCCAAAAATTTTAAATTTTCCGGGAGTGGTTCTTACAACATGTGTGAGATTTGATGAAAAACATGTGACGTAACATGCATATACAATTTTCTTACTAGATCCAACTCATTACAGACTAACTTGAAGGGCTCCATTTCAGATCGGAATTGTGATTCATAATTATTGTTGTTCCCATATTGATCGTACCATACCTACATCAAAAGCGTGATACGTTACTGCAAGAAAATAAATAAAAGGATTGTCCACAATATACACAGCGTATCAAATGCATGTACGCTTGCTTGTGATGACAGAAAGAAGCGAGTTGGGGATGTGCTGCTCCTGAGTTCCTCGAGATTGTTCAAGTAGTTACACCAAGAATCCACGACCTGCGCATCCAATTCTTCAAACGGCATGAGTGACCACATGCCTTCCCTAGTAATGGAAAACGGTGGACATTCGTACAACAAATATCTGAGGTAAAACAAACGAAATTAGAATGAAAGAAAAAACATTAAATTATAAACCCAAGAAGAGTAATTGTACTTACAAGTCACGACCCTCACTTGTGCATATCCACTCGTCGATCTACTTCTCATCGTTCTGAAGAGCATCAGTGAACTTTATTTGTATGTCAACATATGGCGACTTGTCTATGTACGACGGCACAGGCACTCGACCGATTTGTTGTGGAGTAGGAGGAGTAACGTTTTGAACGTCAGACCATGGTGCAGGACTTGCAGGTAACATATTATGAAAATTAACATTGGGCTCCACAACACGATCTGGAATGACATCCGGTACTTCAAATTGTGGCCGCGGATCGGTTTTCTCTAGGGTTGATTTCTTCCCAATGTCTGACACAAAAGAAAACAGCTCATCAGTTCCTTCAAATGACAATGTACGGGCAACCTGGACACGATCCACGTTCACATTTTTTTCAACACTGACGTCAGGCACTATAGGTGTTTTCTGGCTCAGTGATAATAAGTTGAAACTCGATGGAAAACCATCCAATGCATGTTCTTCAGCCTGCTCCAGACGTATAATTGTATCCCATACACCAGGGAGGTCGAACCATGGGTCTTGTGTGGGAATAACAGTTTGTGTGGCACGAAAGTTAGCTGTTTTTCTATGGGAGACATGGTCAACCAATTCACTTATACGCTTGAATAGTTCAGAATCACGGTCTGTTTCTTTTCCGTCACGGATTATATTCGAGAACTATGTTATAACCTCCGCGTACTTCTTCATATTGTATGTTCTGCAGTACAATGTAGTTGTATGTTCTGTAGTAATCATATTACATGAAAAAATAAATATAATGCGTATTTACCTCCGGTTTCTGGCCATTCCAATGTTCTTCTCGTATACCGGGTTGTTCGTCAACACCGACTGCATGCTTTGGATCAACATGAACACCGGGAACGGGAGCCGGCCCATCGAGTATATGTCCCCTACCGAATGCCCCAAGGTCAATCTCTAACTTTTCTCTGTCGTTGACCAATTCAGTAGTCCAACCCGTTAAAGATGGAAACCCCCTCGGAACAGTTGGTATGCCAACTTGCACACGATCCAAATAAAACAACTGTGTGTTCCAGATGTATGTAAAACACAAAAGAAATGAATGAATACAAGTTATGGTATGTAAAAATATAATTGACTGATTGATAAAAAAAGGAACGTATCAGTTGTATGTACAACATAAAATAATGTGAGTGCATTACAATGTAGTTGTATGTTCTGCAGTAATCATATTACATGAAAAAATAAATATAATGCGTATTTACCTCCGGTTTCTGGCCATTCCAATGTTCTTCTCGTATACCGGGTTGTTCGTCAACACCGACTGCATGCTTTGGATCAACATGAACACCGGGAACGGCAGCCGGCCCATCGAGTATATGTCCCCTACCGAATGCCCCAAGCTCAATCTCTAACTTTTCTCTGTCGTTGACCAATTCAGTAGTCCAACCCGTTAAAGATGGAAACCCCCTCGGAACAGTTGGTATGCCAACTTGCACACGATCCAAATAAAACAACTGTGTGTTCCAGATGTATGTAAAACACAAAAGAAATGAATGAATACAAGTTATGGTATGTAAAAATATAATTGACTGATTGATAAAAAAAGGAACGTATCAGTTGTATGTACAACATAAAATAAATGTATGAATACAATTTATGGTATGCAAAAATATAATTAAATGATTGTTCGAAAAAAAATAGGAACTTACCAGCAAAAATGTGATTGGGCCGTTGAAATAGCGAGACTCCTTTGTGTGGTAATCCCAATATCTCCTTAACATTGCAAGCTTCTCAACGACTAATTGGCACCAATTAAAGGATAACATACGATCGACATCAACGATCGCTTGGAAACAAGACTAGTTGACCAAATTGTCGGACCCATACTCTACCATGGTGGTGACAAACAACATCATAA
Source organism: Erodium maritimum (assembly GCA_963921825.1). Lineage (NCBI taxonomy): Eukaryota > Viridiplantae > Streptophyta > Magnoliopsida > Geraniales > Geraniaceae > Erodium > Erodium maritimum. Next base: position 23,992,911 of record OY997594.1, read on the forward strand.
AGTTGCGTTTGAAGTCATCTCAACATGTTGCTTGTGTCATCATCACACTGGTCAAGTATTTGGTTCGGATAGCAGTTGTATTAAATTGACTACGCCACACCTCGATTTTTGGGATTTCCTTGACTGCATAGACGTTAGATTGAACACGTAACACACCCATTGGTATGCCGAGCGTCTGGTTCACTTCACGGTCCGTGATACGCAGTAAATTTCTACCATTATTCAAAACCAGTGACATGCTAGAAACATCAAAGTTTTCAACAAGATAATACGTCAAGGCAGATGGAATGTTCTTGACAGCCAATTGGAGTATGGACCCAAAACCTATATCATGCACCGCCTGTCTCTACACATCGTTAAAGCTGGAAATAACATGCACCAACTTGTTAGGAGATGACCTAGTATTCAATACCGGCAGTGTCGACCGTCTAGCCCTTATAAGCTTCTGCATGTCTTTCTTGGTAAATTTAGGATGCTTGGGCTTCTTTCCAACGCCTGTCTTACGTGCAACTACATCAGAATCATCTCCGGATAATACCGGATGGGCATTCCTCTTTCTTTTCGGATCACTTCGACCAACTTCCTTCGGAACTTGTACCTTCTCCTTCTTCTTCATTACTTGGGCAATCGGCAGGTGATCATCACTTGATTCCGGAACAACGAGTGTGGACTGAAAGTCCGGATCATCTACATCCAATGTTACACAATTTAATGTCCTAAATCTCAAGACATAACTGACATATTAAATTTAGGTAATGCACGTCAACACATACTTGGTTGTTATGTGTAACACATAATACAACAGTTGCACATCACTACCCTATTTAAACATATATACTAAACATACAACATATGCCTACTGTTCATACATTCGCGAAAAAGTACACGTACCTATCAGATAATTTCATACCCTATTACCATCTACATTTTCATACCTTAGTGATTTCAATATAGTGTTTAGAGTTCTAAGTTAGTGTTTACAGTTTCATACACTAATGAATGTAATATATTAAAAAACAACCCTTATACATAAAATATACAAAGACATACTTAACCTTTAAACTATTCACACATATGACAAATAATACAAATACATACCCGGAACTTATAGTAGTAAAATATATGATACACTAGCATTACAAATACATTCCTAGTGTTTGCTCTCATGTAAAACCAGTACCCTACACATGAATTACATTTTTATAATTATTTCAATATTTGCGTTTATAACTCTATTATATCGATCATGTGAATACATATATATCCTCTATAAATTAATACCCTATTCAATTTAATACCCTATACAAACTGTTACCCGATTACTAACATATGCAGTTTAAAACTCTATTCAAATTAATACCCGATTACTAACACATGCAATTACTTACCCTATTTAATACCCACCAATATTTGATTCATACTTACTGTTATACCTAAACACACATTGTAACCCCCTTGCAATTATATACCCCACTCATAAAATTTCAATTTCATACCCGAATACTAACAAATGCAAATTCATACCTTATTTAATACACGACAATAATTGATTCATACATACTGTTATACCTAAATACACATTAAAACTCCCTTGCAAATTCATACCCTAATCATCAAATTGTGAACACATATATATCCTCTGCAAATTAATACCCTATACAACCTATTACCCGATTACGAACATATTCAATTTAATACTCTTTTCAAATTAATACCTGATTACTAACACATGCAATTACTTACCCTATTTAATACCCACCAATATTTGATTCATACATACATAAAATTTCATTTTCATACCTGATTACTAACAAATGCAAATTCATACCCTATTTGATACAAGACAATAATTGATTCATACATACTGTTATACCTAACCACATATTATAACTCCTTTGCAAATTCATACCCTAATCATCAAATTTAGTGTAATACTTACCACCAAATAACAGATATGGACGACGTACTTTCTTGCTACTACTCTTCGACTTCTCCCTCTTATCATTCTGGTTCTTCTTAGCCATCGTTTTGACACAAACAATACCAATTAAAATCATATCAACTTATTGCAGTTACATACCCTACCCTATATATATACAGGGTAGCTATCCAGTAAAAACCACCCTTATTGTGCAAACTACGAACCAATCTAAGCCATAGGATGCGGTCAAAGTGACATCAGCAGAGCGCGCACGATGCTGACACGTGGCCGCTTCGCGCGCGCCTCTGCCTGCGCGCATGAGCGTGTTGACCACGAGCGCGCACAGTGCTGATCGTTTACGCTCGCGGGTGCTGATAGTTTGGTATAAATGCAAACTATCAACATTTTGCGCGCAAACGATCAGCACTGTGCGCGCAAAACGATCAGCATTGTGCGCGCGCGCACCAGCAGTGCGCGCGCCCACGTGTCAGCACCTGGTGAGTTCGTAGTTTGCACAATAAGGTGCGGTGTTTTATATATTTATTGCCCACGTGTCAGCATCTGGTGCGCTCTGCTGACATCACTTTGGGGGGATCCTATGGCTCAGATTGGTTCGTAGTTTGCATAATAAGAGATGGTTTGTACCTGATACCAACTCTCTATATATATATACCTTTCACGTACACACACCTTTTAAAATGCATATATGCGGACTGGTATAGCCCATTAGATTTACTGTAATATGCGGCTCATATTTGATTCGCGATTAAATGGGATGGAACCAAATAATCGCGCGTGGCTTATTTTTTTCGCAAAACACAGTCGACAGAATCGCGCGTGGCTTTTGTTTTTCGCAAAACACATTTGGCAGAGAGGGTATGCAGGGTACGACTGTAAATTACTCTAACCTCAATCCCGTTGATATCGCACAGAACCTTACACGAACCGAGTTGATATAGATTATGTAGATTTGATTTTTGAGTTCCCTAATTTGTGGTTCGTGCTGCGATTTTCATGTGAGGTAAATACACAATATTCATATGTAGTTATCAATGATACTTATTTAGGTTTTTTACAATTCCATTATGTTGTTGCAGCTGCAGGTTATTCGTATATAGCTTTGACAGTGATTCAAGTAGGAGGTTTAACTGAGTCCATAGTTTACATTTTTTGGGGGTTTGTGTATTTCGGTTTTGGTGGCTTTTTTTGCTGATTTGGGGTTTTTTCTTTTGTTTTTGTATATCAAACCTGTTTGGGGTTTGGGCATATCGGGTCTCGTGTTTTTTCTACTGATTTGGTGATTTTGGTTGAGGGTTCAGCATGAAGACAAGAAGCGAATTGAGAGAGACGAAGGGACGAGCCACCAAAAGTAGAGCTCGTTTCGTTTTGCAAGGTATTCCATTACAGGTTTCACATTTATTCAGTAAACAATTCAGTTTCGTTTAGACATAATTATTAATTGTTCGTTTCGTGTTGGTTGCTGATTTGGTGATGTTGATGATGTTTTTTTTTATATCACATTTATTCAGTAAACGTCGTTCTGATGGTTGGTATTTTTTTCTGCATGTATGTTGTATGTATTACACAAAAACTCCGTGACTTTACATTATATATATATATTACATAATAAAGTAGTGTCATTACATTTTTTTTTGTACTATTACTTTTTTTCGTTTTCAAATTTCATTCTGCTGGTATACCTTTTTTGGCATGTATGTTGTATGTACCACGCAAAATTTCCACGTATATTATACCTTTATTACATAATAAAGTCTTACGACTACATATTATAGAATACATGTTCATTACTACATATTACATTCTACATATTATATATAAAGTCTTATGACGGTTTGACATTTTTTTTAACTTTTTGAACTTTCATTCTGAAGGGTTGCTTTTTTTTTTTGCATGTATGTTATGAAATTTTCATTTTGCTGATTTTACATTTTATATATTATATAATAAATTCACATGATTACATTTTCATATATCAAATTTCAGTTTATGAATGGGCTTTTTTGTTTGTTTACATTTAAACATATATCTATATATATTTTTTTGTTTTCGTACATACAGACTGTAAGAACCACTCCCGGTGGCGTCAAACCTGCGAAAAACAGGAAAATTTAAAAAATTTAAGACAGACACTTAATTGAACCTAAAATTGACCCCGAGGGTCATACCGGACTTAAGTTGACCCCGTTATCGAACAAAGTGAGTTCTGGGGGACTCAGGGCAACTTTCTGACCAATTTGGAAATGTTGACTTTTCGCTGGAAAAGTCAACCGAGCGACGTTTTGGTCCATTCGAAGTCTGTTTTAGATCCAAAAAGCTTAGCCGTCGTCGCAGCGGTCTTAGTTGAGCCGTTTCCTTGTAGCCCGTGAAGTTTCGTAATTTCTTGAATAAAGTGCGCGTTCAGGGCCCGAAATGTACGAATTTCGCGAATCTGATTAGAAAATATCTACAAGATATTTTCCCAAAAAGGTGTGGGACCCACTTGCCACTTGTCAACCAAGTGGTGGTGTTAGGTTTTTGGGGCAAAACAAGATGAGGACTGTCACGCCCCAATTTCAGTAAACCAAACTCGGGACGCGAACATTTAAAATAACAGAACACTTTGAAACATTTTCCACTAAAATCACTTTAAAACACCAGTTTAGTTCAACAAAATAATAATTACAATTCAAAATAAAACGTCCCATAAGCGGACAAAAAGCGAGGTATCCGTCGCTAGACTGACCGTAACCCGGACTCCCGCCCCTAGCTCTTCAAGCTTCGGAAGCTCACCTAGTCCGATCTGCGACCAGTACCTGTAGGAAAAGCAGCTAGGGGTGAGCGTTCGCTCACCACCACGGATAACAGACTGACTACGGCATAATTAGCAGACAATGCCGATAACACCCAAAAACCGACCCAATACCGGGAAAACAATCCCCAAACTCAAGTAACCCCACTGACACACCACCCGTTACTTTCCTCAACAGACTCAACACTCGATAACGTAATGTAAACCCGACACAACTATTGACGACCTCCTCCAAGGACGCGACAGAATGACTACGCAACGCCAAACAAGATCACAAAGGATCGCACACCAAACAAGATCACAATGGATCGCATTCCTGTTGCTCAGTAACCTCCCTCACGCCCTTTACCAATCTCAATTAGGTCAGGCGGTCGACCTGTCGCAATTCCTCGACACAAAGTCGGATCAGGCTGTCGACCTATCATACTCACAACCCCAAACCACACACGCGCGGCCAGGACCCCTTTGTTGTCGGGCGGGCCCCCTACCCCGTCTGAACATGCAGACGCGTGTGCTCGTGGACCCCCGTTTCATGAAGCGGGCCCCCAACCTCAGGTAACCACAATCACAATCACAAACAAAGTTCAACAAACAGCAACAACACAAGTTCAGCACTCCACAGGCACTCATGGCCACCCAAGACACCAACCGTAAAACACGGACTCAACAACCCCACAGGCACTCACGGCCTACCAAGATACCCCAGCAGTAACTCACGGGCTCAACAACCCTACGGGCACTCACGGCCTCTCAAAACCACCGACAGTAACTCACGGGCTCAACAACCCCACAGGCACTCACGGCCTCCCAAGACACGCCAACAGTAAAGACACGGGTTCAACAACCCCACAGGCACTCATGGCCACCCAGACACCAACAGTAATACGCGCTCTCATGGCCACCCAATACACCACAGTAATACGGGCTCTCATGGCCACCCAAGACACAACAGTAATACGGGCTCTCATGGCCACCCAAGACACAACAGTAATACGGGCTCTCATGGCCACCCAAGACACAACAGTAAAACACGGGCTCTCATGGCCACCCAAGACACGAAAATACACTATCAACCTCCGGCATAACCACTGCCTCCAACAGTCCTAATATCAACAGTTTCACAATCAACCTCTGGGCATGGTCATATGCCTCCAATACTCCTAATATCGATAAGTTCACAATCAACCTCCGGGCATGGTCATATGCCTCCAGTAATTCTAATATCACTAAGTTCTCTGCTCCTACGACACTACTAACTGTCACATGCATTTCCAATGTTCGCTATGTTCCCGTATCATGCCTTTCTAATATTCGATAACTCACTTAACCCACGACACCCCAGTGTCACATGCATTTCTACTGTTAACTTTCCCTAGTCAAGGCCGAGATCCGGCTACTTTTCCCTACCTCGTGCGTGTTCTCCAAAAGCCAACCAATAAGCTCCGGCGTGATCTCAGTCACTCGCCTAGCTTTCCTTTCCCTCGGTCTGCAGCACGATCTAATAAGAACACGATTTTAAATACTTATAAGCTCGCAGACATAAACTGGAATTCAGTAAACTCGATAACCCAAAAGTAACCCCGACAATGTCGATCACTCCCAAACTTCCCAATTACTCGACATTGTCGATAAAGGACCCGTAAAGGCCCGATTCGCCCGACATGGCGAATCTGCCCGGGTTTTGTAAATGCCCTTCCGGGGCTCCAAAAATTCTCGTTTTCGTTTCTACGGTCTTAGAATAATTCAAGGGTTCCTAGGCACTCGACGGAATCGAATTCCGACTTCCGAGTCAATTAATTAACGTTTAAAGTTTCTAAACCCGATAATTACAACTTTCGCATTTTAATTCCAAATTTCGATCCGGTTGTGGATAAATGACCCGGGGAACGTTCTAAACCACCCGAACATGAAAACCCGTGACCCGAGCACGTGGGCCCCACACGGCCATAATGGCAAAATTCCGTTTTTGCCCCAAAACGTTCCTAACGAACCCCAAACCTCAACCATTCAGTCTTTAAACCAATTCTAACCAAAACCCAACCATAATCAAACCGTTTAAACTTAAACCCTAAATTTCAAACGTAGCAAAACGAAAATCAGTTAGGTTCTCACCGTAGAGAATGACGGTGTGAGCTTGAATCTTCTATCGTTGAGACGATCCAACGGCTTGACGAACGAGAAACGTCACAAATTCCCAAGCCTCTTCTCTTTTTCTCTCCTTCTTCTAACTCATTTATCTCTCTAAAATATCTCTCTTTTTCCTCTTTTGAAATGCTTGGCCGATACTACACTTAAGCAATTCCTTTTGTTTTGTTTTTAAAACAACAACTAATATTTAAATACAAAACTAACACTTCAAGTCTCATCTTTGTTTTGTTCAAGAAACCTAACACCACCACATAATGGACAGGTGGCAAGTGGGTCCCACACCTTTTTGGAAAATATCTTCTAGATATTTTCCAATCAGATTCGCGAAATTCGGACGTTTTTCGGGCACCAAACGGGCACTTTTTCCAAGAAATTACGAAACTTCACGGGCTACAAGGAAACGGCTCAACTAAGACCGCTGCGATGACGGATAAGCTTTTTGGATCCAAAACGGTCCTCGAATTGACCAAAACGTCGCTCGGTTGACTTTTCCAGCGAAAAGTCAACTTTTCCCAAATTGATAAGAAAGTTGCCCTGAGTCCCCCGGAACTCACTTTGGTCGATATCAGGGTCAACTTAAGTCCGGTATGACCCTCGGGGTCAATTTAGGTTCACTTGAGTGTCTGTTTTTAAAAATTTTAAATTTTCCTGTTTTTCGCAGGTTTGACTGGCGTTGACCAGGAGTGGTTATTACAAGGAGATGAGGGGGTGGGTTCGGCCAAGCATCAAAAAAGGAGAAAAAAATAGATTTTAGAAAGAGAAAGAAAAGAGAAGGAGAAGAGAGAAAAGAGAAGAGGTTTTGGGGATTTGCCACTATTCACGAGCATCAAACCGTTGGATCGTCTCAAAGCTAAAGGAATCGAGCTCACATCAACTTTCTCTACGGTGAGCACCTAATCGATTCTCGTTTTTCTAATTTTCAAAGTTAGGGTTTGAGTAAAACTAGTAGTTTATGGGGGTATCGAGGTGTGGGGATCGTTGGAGACATCTTGGAGACGTTTTGGAGCAAAGATTGAACGTTTTTCGGTGACCGGAAGCTCGGGGGGAGCTCCGGCCACCATGTGTGGTGGCTGGCCGGCCATGGGGTGGCTGGCCGGAGCTAGGGCCGGCCACCACCATGGTGAGCCGGGCACAAAATGCCTTAGCCACCCACAGCCAAGGTTGGCCGGGTGGGGCCCACGTGCTCGGGTGTACGGGTTTCGTGTTCGGGTGGTTTAGGACGTTCCCCGAGTCATTAATCTACACCCGGATCGAAATTTGGAATTAAATTGTGAAAGTTGTAATTGACGGGTTTAGAAACTTTAAACGCGAATTAAATTACTCGGAAGTCGGAATTTGATTCCGTCGAGTGCATAGGAACCCTTCAATTATTCTAAGACCGTAGAATCGAAAACGGGAATTTTCGGAGCCCCGAAAAGGCGTTTTCAAAACCCGGGCAGATTCGCCATGTCGGGCGAATCGGGCTTTTCCGGGTCTATTATCGACAATGTCGAGTAATTGGGAAGTTTTGGAGTGATCGACATTGTCGGGGTTACTTTTGGGCGTCAAGTTTATTAAATTCCAGTTTATGTCTCCGAACTTAAAAGTATTTAAATTGTGTTCTTATTAGATCTTGCCGCAGACAGAGGAAAGGGAAAGCTAGGCGAGTGATCGAGATCACGCCTGAGCTTGTTAGTGCGCTTTTGGAGAAAGCATACGAGGTAGGGAAAAGTAGCCAGATCTCGGCCCTGATTAGGGAAAGTTAACAGTAGAAATGAATGTGACACCGGGGTGTCGTGGGTTAAGTAGGTTATCGAATATTAGAAAGGCAGGCGACAGCGGGTGGTTTCGTATGATACGAGAACGTATCGAACAATAGAAATGCATGTGACACTTAGTAGTGTCGTAGGAGCAGTGAACTTTCGATATTAGAATTACTGGAGGCATTTGGTTATGCCCGGAGGTTGATTGTTTAATTTGTGTCTTGGGTGGCCATGAGAGCCCGTATTTTAATGTTTGTGTCTTGGGTGGCCATGAGAGCCCGTACTTTAATGTTTGTGTCTTGGGTGGCCATGAGAGCCCGTATTTTACTGTTGTGTCTTGGGTGGCCATGAGAGCCCGTATTTTACTGATGTGTCTTGGGTGGCCATGAGAGCCCGTATTTTACTGTTGTGTCTTGGGTGGCCATGAGAGCCCGTGTCTTTACTGTTGGTGTCTTGGGTGGCCATGAGTGCCCGTGGGGTTGTTGAACACGTGTCTTTACATTTGGTGTCTTGGGTGGCCATGAGTGCCCATGGGGTTGTCGAACCCGTGTTCTACCGTTGGTGTTTTGGGTGGCCTTGAGTTCCCGTGGGGTTGTTGAACCCGTGTTCTACCGTTGGTGTTTTGGGTGGCCTTGAGTGCCCATGGGGTTGTTGAACTCGTGTTTTACCGTTGGTGTCTTGGGTGGCCATGAGTGCCTGTGGAGTGTCAAACCGGTGGTGTTGCTGTTTGTTGAACTTTTTTTATGATTGTGATTGTGGTTATCTGAGGTTGGGGGCCCGCTTCATAATAACGGGGGTCTTGTAAACGTACGCGTCTGCATGTTCAGACGGGGTAGGGGGCCCGCCCGTGAGGAAAGGGGTCCTGGCCGGGCGTGCGTGGGCGGGGTGACAGGTCGACAGCCTGATCCGACTTTGTGTCGGGAAAAGTGCGACAGGTCGACCGCCTAGCCTGACAGGGATCGGTAAAGGGCGTGGGGGTTATTGAGCAGTTGGAGTGCGATCCTTTGTGATCTTGTTTGGTGTGCGATCTTTAGTGAGCTTGGGTGTTGCGTGGTTATCTATCGTGTCTTCGAACGAAGTCGTCAATCGTTGTGTCGGGTCTACATTACGGGTCCGAGTGTTGAGTCGGTTGAGGAAAGTAATAGTCGTGTGTTAGTCGGGTTACTTGAGTTGGGGATAGTAGTCCCCGGTGTTTGGGTTGTTGTTGGTGTTACCGGCATTGTCTGCTAAGTATGTCGTAGTCAGTCTGTTATCCGTGGTGGTGAGCGAACGCTCACCCCTAGCTGCTTTTCCTACAGGTACTGGTCGTGGGACGGACTAGGTGAGCTTCCGAAGCTTGAAGAGCTAGGAGCGGGAGACCGGGTTTACTTTTGAGTCTAGCGACGTACGCCTTGTATTTTTTCCGCTTGTTGGGACGTACTTCTGAGTTGTAAATATTTATTTTGGTTAAGTAAATGGTGGTTTTCAATTGATTTATTTAAAAGGTTTGAAAATGTTTTATTGTTTTAAACGTTCGCATTCCAGGTTCGGTTCTACTGAATTTGGGGCGTTACACAGATGATTTAGACTTTGAATATAATCATTTGTGGATTGAACATATCGATTGAACTAACATTTTTTAATGTATCCCAGATTATTCAGACTTTGAGGATCCCGTCAACCGTGCACCCATTAACATCGTTTCATCTGACAGCGAAGATGGTCATGTGACTATCGCTGAATTACGAAGGTCCAGTATTAGTGAAAGTACACATAAAATTGATAATGATAATGTCACGCCCCAATTTCAGTAAACCGAACTCGGGACGCGAACGTTTAAAATAAGAAAACACTTTGAAACCATTTCCATTAAAACACTTTACAATACCAGTTTAGTTCAACAAAATAATAATTACAATTTAAAACACGTTCCAACAAGTGCACAAAAGTAGGCATCCGTCACTAGACTCAAAAACAACCCGGACTCCGCTCCTAGCTCCACAAGCTTCGAGAGCTCGCCTAGTCCGTCCTGTGATCAGTACCTGTAGGAAAAACAGCTAGGGGTGAGCGTTCGCTCACCACCACGGATAACAGACTGACTACGGCATAATTAGCAGACAATGCCGGTAACACCAATAATAAAGTCTACACTGGGGGACACTGTCCCCAACCCAAGGACTCTGACTGATCATACACCCATTGTTACCTTCCTTGACCAACTCAACACTTTGACACGTAAAGTAGACCCGACACAATGATCACGACCTCTCCCAAGGACTCGAAAGAAACGACGCAACACCAAACAAGATCACAAAGGATCGCACACCAAACAAGATCAGAAAGGATCGCAAACCACGACACCCCGGTGCCACATTCACACTTAACTTTCCCTAGTTAGGGCCGAGATCCGACTACTTTTCCCTACCTCAACTAAAGAGCAACCGCTATGTTTCCTAGCTGTTGACGTTCTGGCTCGCTACCTCCGGGCTTCACTTCGATCGAAGCCAGACGCTAAAGATAACATGAAAGCCATAATTAGCGGCGGTTCTCAGGTTAATTTAAAGGTCACGATTAATCCAATTTAAAACCGACAGTTGTCCTTTAAACTCGAGCGGGATAAAAGCGGGGCCACGGAGAATCGGGTTTGAGTACCCGAGCACCGAAACCGGTGCATGCGAGGCATGGTCCCACTGCACGAATCCCGAGGTCCGATTCAGCGGTCCGCTTTTGTTCCTTTTTAAACCCAAATAGCAGTCCATTTTAACCAGAGTTCCAGACTCGTTCAACTGCTCAAATTTAGTATTAAATCGAACTGATTTTACTTCCCTTTTATTTTCAAATCTGATTTTATTTTAAAACTCTTTTCAAATTAGAAGCGTTTCTGTTTCAACACTCCCCAAATCGGCTTAAAGACCAACCCGAAACCAATTTCTTTTCAAATTAGGTCATTTTCCAATTTAAATCCCCTTTTTTAAACAAAACCGATTTTTCGATTTAGGGTTCCTTTCCCTTCAACTTCAGAAGTTCGATTTTCCATCCAAAACCGATCTCAAACCCTAACTGTTTCAAAACAACTTCATTTTCCCTTTTACATCTCGAAATTTTGAGTCCAGATCAACAAGACAAACATGACCAGATCCAAGGTGGTTCGTAAAAAGGAAAGACAACGGGGACAATTCGGGTTTCGAACCGATCGGCCGCCGGCGAGGGCGGCGTCGGCCGGGGCCTAACCGTAGAGAAAGGGACGGTGGCGTCGAAGAAGAACGACGGGACACGGCGGCTCCGCGCCCGTGTCAGATCTGGACGCACGGTGGGGTCTCGACGGAGCTACGACGCTCCCGGTTCTGCAGGTCTTTCCGGTGGTGGGGTAGCACCGGCGTGGACGATCGAGGGAGAGGAAGAGACGGGCTTGGTGGTGGCGCGGTGGTTGGACGGAGAGGGAAGGGAGAGCCCCTTTAGGTCGGAGACGTCGATTCCGGCGCGGGTGAGAGGGAGGGGTTCGGCGAGGTTGTGGTGGCCGGAGTTGAAGCTGCGGCGGACTCGGAAAAAGGGGGCGGCGTGGGGACGAGGGAGCTGGAGGTGGTCGCCGTAGAGGATGAAGATGGGAGAGAGAGAGACTCGGGTCGGCGAGGGTTCGGCAGAGAAGGAGGGACAAGGATGGCCGGCGATGGCGGTCTGAGACGAGGAGGAGGTGGGCGGCGACCATGGCGAAGGGAGGGAGACGCAGAGAGAGGGAGAGGGGCGCGTCTGTGTCGAGGAAGGAGAGGGAGTTTAGGGTTTCTGAACCCTAAACTTGCCATATATAGGTGGGCCGAGCTATACGGGCCGAGTGTGGCATGGGCCGCATGGCCCAAACGAGAGGGAGGACCTGGTCGGGCCTTCTAAGGCCTGGTCTGCCCTTTTCTTTCTTTTTTTTTTGAAATTTCTTTCTCTTTAGTTTTTTTTTGAACGAGATCCAAAATTTGCTTTAATTTTCAAACCGTTCTCTAACCTCGACGTTAATCTTTAATAATTAAATAATAAATTTTCCCAGTCTTTACAGATAAAGACTCTCGTTGCGGCAAGGCTCAATCTGGTAAACAACATCGCATTCCAACAAAGTTTAGATCAAGTGTAACAACAAAGGGAGAATCTTCGAGGAAAAGGAAGCCTGAAGTGGTTAAGGATAATAGACCCAAACACTACAAGTTTGGGAAGACGACCGAGGTGAATCTGGTATACAAGAAGCGTCGTGCTTTACCATGGTTACGTTTGAGATCTTCGCTGAGGAGGATGATTGATGTGATCAGATCATTAAATGAGGCCCAAAGGAAGGCAGTAGAAGAGATTGGTTTCCGCCACATTTTGGATCTCAATATTAGGCGCATCCCAAGTTCGTTAGCCTATTATTTTGTCGATAATTTTGATTACGGCAGTATGTCTCTCAAGCTGAAGGAGGGAAGTCTACATATTACAGAGCCTGAGGTGCACGACACTCTTGGAATCCCGATTGGTGGAAGAGTGGTTACTTGGGATGTACAAGGATTGGTTTGGACACCGGAGTTAGAGAGGTGGCGGTCTCAATTCGCTGTAGACAGCCGTGATCGTTTGACTACTCGCATAATCGCTAACCAGATAATGACTTAAGTGGAAGGTGGGGACGATTTCAAGCGAAATTTCATGGTGTTATTTGTAACCATGATGGTTGAACATCGCACCGACAATCTTGCTAATCATAGTTGTTTTAATACGATTGCTGATGTTACGCGCATACGAGAGTTCAATTGGTGCCAATACTTAGTACAAAAACTTAAGGAGTCGAGGAAGGTTTGGCATTTTCAAGGCCCTGACTCAAGATTTTTTGTTGGGCCAATCACCTTTTTGCTGGTACGTTAAATTGTAATATTAATGTGTTCGTTGTTTTTACATGAGTGTAATACATAATTTTATCATTGTTAAAATGTTTCAAGTTATTCTACCTTGATCGTGTTGAGGTGGGGGTACGTCGTGTCCCTAGGAGTTGGCCATCACTGATTGGTTAGGACACAACCACAGTGGGTGAGAGGCAAAAGGAAGATGTTGCGTTGGATTTATTCGGCAAAGGTCATGTAGTATTTGACCCCCAGTGGTTCCGAATGTTGGCCCGAACATACCTACATCAACACCGGCGGCAGCCCCCACACGTACAGCTGAACCGACACCGTCTGATTCTTTCGGTCAGGGGTCACATGATGGATGCAACTCAGACAAAAGTGAGGCCGACGCTAGTAAGGTGAAAATACTTTTATTATACACTCATTTATTGGTTTTTTTACTATATTACCATTGTTTACAGATGTCTGTTCTATATTTACTCCCTAGATACATAGTCATCAATAATGTAAATCTACATTAGTATTACAAATATTTTACACGCCAAGTTTAGTTTTCACTACAGTTTTGGGTTCATGTTTACATTTGTTACAGTTCCTTGTTACATTAGTTCCTTGTTTCAATACATTTTTTGTATACATCACTGATTTATACATGTTGTATGCACTGTTTCATTGCTTTAATTTTACATAAATTTAATGTATTTGCTCATATATACGTATTCAGCCATACTACTTGTCATTCTCACGTATACAAGTTATTTATTACAGATTTTTGCTAGCAGATGGTGCACTGTTGTCAACAAAATTACGGAAGGAACTACTGAAATGTCTGAGTTGATGCGCGAATGATTTTCTAAACATGCTGATACCCAGTGGTTCAATTTTATTGCAGCCATGTGCGAGCGTGCATTCCCCAGACGTCCTAATGATGATGTACCCGTTGTTCAAGTTGAAAGCGTATTACCTACATATGACCCATGGTTTGACCTACCTAGTGTTTGGGAGTCGATAGACCGGATATCCCGAGTTGTTGGATGCAAAATGGCAGCGGAGTGTGGTCCCAGTCAGATTCCCGTTCATCACGTTTCACCTCCATCATTTCGCCTATTATCTCCATCCCAAAAAACACCAGCACGACAGTTGCATGCATCACCTTTAGGACCTTTCCTATCATCGAGCAGATTCTCACCATCCATTATTCGTCTCCGTGAAGCAATTGCCAGATCGTTATTTGATGATGTTGATGTAACCGGTGTCACTAATGGTACTGCAAGGGAGTATCCCGAACCAACTGCTATGGATACTGATACAAGCTCGAATGACATGGCCGATCCTATAATATTGAGACGTTCTGAACTTCAGAACAACAAGCGTGCCAGTACAACTCGCACATAATGCCAAGATGAGCCACTACTTGACCCGTCCTCCGCCATTGTATGCACTACTAAAGTGTCCCATACACTCGTGTTAGTGCACCATCTTCTGTTTATTGCTCCCCATACGTGGATAGGAAAACAGACGTCATGAGCTCACTGGATGTCGATGAGCAGAAGCTAACCGAGTGGATTTTTTCGCTCGCTGGACATAAAATGTGAGTTAAGCTTATTTACATCTAATTGTCTCATTCATTACATTTAGTATTAATTTTCTGTTACATATTTTTTACATTTTACAATTTTTGGTTTTCAGGGAATTTGTATACAAATGTTGTCCATTTAAGATAACAAGAGAAGGGATGCGGACTTTGATGGATTGTAAGTGGGTGATGAACCACGTTTTAGATTTGTGGGCAAATTATTTAAACCATCTTGAAGAGTTGCGGAGCAGCACATCACCTTGTCGGTTGTTTCTGTCCTCAGCAGCTAGTGTAAGATAAAATCGACTTGCAAGAAACCATTATTTGTTTGCCTGATTTTACATTTTGTCCCCATAATTTTATTGTTTTTCGTAGGTTTCGTATGTAGAGTATAGGACCGATAATGGATTCGCATAACAGTTCCATGTGGAATTACAGGAATTAAATGTATCATTGAAATCTGTAGACCTTGTAAGTATGTTAGTTTTGAATATTATTTTACGTCTACACGTTCATAACTGGTTATTTTTACAACCATACTTGTGTTTGATGATTGTCAATGCATAGGTTTTTATGGTGGTCCTTAAAAGTCATCATTACACGGTCATGTAAGTCTGGAATAGACAATTCCAAGTTTAAAGAGAAAATGGTTTTCCTTATTTCAGTAAACTTCAATCATCAAGCAATACAAGATAGAAAATCAATGATATGTGAAGGCTCTGATATCACTGTAAGATTATGAGGTGTGTTACGCTAACACGACGGAATACAAAAATTTCTTAAACTTTTGTGGGTATAATCCTAAATAGCCTGGTTAGAGACGGGGACCTTTAGACGCAATTCCTAATCCATGCGGTAACTTAACGTAGATTACCTCAATGAAGAGAACTTTCAATCAACTGGTTAGAGACGGGGACCTTTAGAAGTGTCGGTATAGGAGCCCAAGTTTCTCCCTCTAACGGTATCAATACGAGAAAGATAGATCCACAACTAAGCACACTAGTAGCCCTTGGACAAGAACTCTCAACTCACTATGAGGTGACCGAAAATCAGAGCAATATTGATTGTAATTTTCAGCCAAAGTAGCCTTTTATTTATACATGTTGGTCTTACTTTAAGTCCAAGCCAAGTAGGATTAGGAAACCTTGACCTAGTCCAACTAGCCTTTCTTATTCTAGACCTCCTAGAATTTAAGGTTTCCTTTTTCTCCTTTTAATTAAATAAAGTGCTGAAAATATATCCAATTAACTGGGTTTCTTGAATACCCCTATTAGGCTATAAGGGTGTTCAGTCAAGCCCTAATTATTTTATATATTTGGCCTTTTTGGTTGTATATTTAATTACTATACTCTATAATAATTAAATAAAAATATCACTTTCTTTTGTGAGTGTTTGAATAAAATAAAACTGTTTGAAACCATTTTGTCTAGTTTTATGTGGTCTTTCTCTATTATGTGTGATCCTTTATCATTCTATGAGTATTGGTAGTGAAATGAAGCAAGATGTTTCACCCACGGGTTATGGGTAACTTCTAGCAAGACCCATGATTTCCCAAGTCAAATAACTTATGACCATTACTTTGCCAAGTCCTATTACTATAAGTAGTTTTATCCTCTTGTCATTGGGCGAGTGTCATGACTAAATAAAGGAATAGAAGCATCATCCTTTCTAATTCAATCTCAACATGCTCTCTTGATTCTGAGTGAGTAATGTAGGTGATTAATCACACGTATGGCCATGCTTCTTTCACAAACCTCTTACTCAACTAGAGTGGCCGTTATGATGACATCTAACTTATGTAATACAAGTGAAAAGTCCCTTTAGCCATCACCATATGTCTCACATGTGTGTATTCATGTCCGATCATAACCTTTATAACTATCTGTTAGAACAAGCGTTTGATTACGCCAAGTCATGAATCTACCTCATGTAGATCACATGGAGATATCATGGTCGTATGACTAAAAAAATACTTTGATTATTGAGATATACTCATGTATCTTTATTGTATGGAGTATTCTCAAGGTGGGTCATCCAAATGTCAAACTCTTTGCCTCTGTGACTTTGACTCATATCTCTATATGCATGATCAACAAAACATGGGGAAAATTACACATAACCTCCCCTAGTATTGCCTTATTTTCAGATACCCCCTTAACTTTAATTTTCTTTCAGTGTAGTCCAACGTCGTTAACTTTCCATATAATTGATGTCAATTGTCCAGAATACCCCTTACTTACCATTAAATTTTTAAAATCATACCATCCTTTTTTTTCATTCAATCTTTTTTTATTCTTTTATTTTATTTATGATTTTTTAAATACTAATATTTTTTTTCTATTTTTCATTAGATATTTTTTTATTATCTTTCATTATTTTTATTTTCTTATTTTTATAAATATTCATTAATTTATTTTCTTGGATTTTTTTTTATTAATTTTCATAAATCCTTTTTTTAAATATTTAATAATTTGTGTCAATTTTTTAACCTTATTTTTCTTCAGTTTTCATTAATCATTTGTCTTTAATTTTGTCAATCATTTTTATTAAACAAAATTCCATTTAATTATTTTATACTTGTTGTGATTATTTCTCAAACGATCAGAACCGAAACTAAATGATCGAACTTCTTTTAACAAAATATCAAAACACTTGACTTTTCTCTGATTTATAAATGTATCTCATATCTCTATATATTCATCACACACATTACAGGTGTATATAGTGCCATCCATATGGCTTAGTCATTTACATAATTGTATCTCATATCTCTATGTGTTGTAGAGAAATAGGTGGTGGCCATCTATTCTGTACACGTGTTTTACAACACTCCCCCTTTGACACCACCATCTACAAATACACCAAATACTCTTTAAGTTGCCTCGTTAAAAACCTCCTCAAGAAAACATGATGGGACAAAACTTGTAAGGAAAAGAGTGCAATGCGCAAAATGTGCTTCATGCTGCCTCGTTAAAAACCTTTCCAAGAAAACTCTATGGGACAAAACTTGGATAAGGGAAAAAGAGTGCAGCGCACAAAATTTATCTCCCCCGGACTTCAGGCAGGTTACTTTGGTTGCTTGCTCAAACGACGCATGCCAATCTTGTGAACTAGCTTCTCAAAGGTAGAAGTCGGCAAGGCTTTAGTAAATAAATCAGCAAGATTCTCGCATGATCGAATATGCTTGACATTTATCTCATTACTCTTCTGGAGCTCATGAGTATAAAAGAACTTCAGAGAGATGTGTTTGATTATGTCTCCTTTGATATAGCCTCCTCTGACTTGAGCTATACAAGCTGCATTGTCTTCATATATGATGGAAGGATAGCTTGGCGGAGGAATTCCGATTGAGCATAACACATGCTTCAAAACGGATCGCAAGAATACACATTCTCGGCTGGCTTCATGTAGCGCCACAATATCCGAGTGGTTCAAGGATGTTGCAACCAAAGTCTGCTTCGTAGAGCGCCAGGAGATGGCTGTTTCACTACAGGTGAAAACATATCCTGTGTAGGAGCGAGCTTTGTGAGGATCTGATAAATAGCCTGCATCTGCATATCCGACCATGCCGACGCTCCCCCTGGACTTAGAATATATAAATCCCAAATCTCTGGTCCCGCTCAGGTAACGAAGTACATGCTTGATACCGTTCCAATGTCGTCGAGTGGGTTCTAAACTAGACCTGGCAAGTACATTTACTGCGAACGTTATATCGGGTCGCGTACATTGTGCCAAATATAACAAACCCCCAATAGCATTTAGATATGGTACTTCAGGACCAAGTATCTCTTCATCTGCTTCCTTGGAACGGAATGTATCTCTTCTGGGATCTAAAGAACGGACGACCATTGAAGTACTGAGAGCGTGAGCATTATCCATACTAAAACACTTCAAAAGCTTTTCAACATATGTTGATTGATGGATCAAAATACCATCAGACAGATGCTCGAGCTGCAGGCCGAGACAATGTCTAGTCTTTCCCAAATCTTTCATTTCGAATTCTCGTTTTAGATAATGTGAAGCTTTGAGGATCTCTTCTGGAGTCCCTGTAATAACCACTCCCGGTCAACGCCAGTCAAACCTGCGAAAACAAGAAAATTTAAAAAATTTCAGCAGACACTTGATTCAACCTATATCTGACCCCGAGGGTCATACCGGACTTAAGTTGACCCCGATATTGACCGAAGTGAGTTACAGGGGACTCATGGCAACTTTCTGATCAATTTGGGAAATGTTGACTTTTCGCTGGAAAAGTCAACCGAGCGACGTTTTGATCCATTCGAGCACCGTTTTGGATCCAAAAAGCTTAGCCCTCATCGCAGCGGTCTTAGTTGAGCCGTTTCCTTGTAGCCCGTCAAGTTTCGTAATTTCTTGAAAAAAGTGCCCATTTGGGGCCCGAAACGTCCGATTTTCGCGAATCTGATTGGAAAATATCTAGTAGATATTTTCCAAAAAGGGTTGGGACCCACTTGCCACATGTCACCAATGGGGTGGTGTTAGGTTTATTGGACAAAACAAGACATGACTACTTTGAGAGTTAGTTTGCTTTTAAGTATTATTTTGTTATTTTTTTAAACAAAACAAAAGAGAAGCAACTAGGTCTCGACCAACACTTCAAATTAGAAAAAAATAGACTTTTAGAGAGAGAAAAGAAGAGAGAAGGAGGAGAGAAAAAGAGAAGAGGCTTGGGGAATTTGTGACATTTCTCGTTCATCAAGCCGTTGGATCGTCTCAACGATAGAAGATTCAAGCTCACACCATCATTCTCTACGGTGAGCACCTAACCGATTTTCGTTTTGGTACGTTTGAAATTTAGGGTTTGAGTTTAAACGGTTTGATTATGGTTGGGTTTTGGCTAGAATTGGTTTAAAGATTAATGGTTGAGGTTTGGGGTTCGTTAGGAACGTTTTGGGGCAAAAAGGGAATTTTGCCATTGTGGCCGTGTGGGGCCCACGTGCTCGGGTCACGGGTCTTCGTGTTCGGGTGGTTTAGAACGTTCCCCGGGTCATTAATCTACAACCGGATCGAAATTTGGATTTAAGTTGTGAAATTTGTAATTGACGGGTTTAGAAACTTGAAACTCTAAATAAATTACTCAGAAGTCGGAATTCGATTCCGTCGAGTGCCTAGGAACCCTTGAATTATTCTAAGACCGTAGAAACGAAAATGGGAATTTTCGGAGCTCCGGAAGGGCGTTTTCAAAACCCGGGCAGATTCGCCATGTCGAGCGAATCGGGCCTTTCCGGGTCCAATATCAACAATGTCGAGTAATTGGGGAGTTTGGGAGTGATCGACATTGTCGGGGTTACTTTTGGGTGTCAGGTTTATTAAAATTCAGCATTATGCCTGAAAGCTTAAAAGCGTTTAAAATTGTGTTCTTTTAGATCGTGCTGCGGACCGAGGCAAACGAAAGCTAGGCGAGTGACGGAGATCACGTCGGGGCTTATTTGGGCACTTTTGGAGAACACGCACGAGGTAGGGAAAAGTAACCGGATCTCGGCCCTGACTAGGGAAAGTTAATAGTAGAATTCCATGTGACACCGGGGTGTCGTGGGTTAAGTAGGTTTATCGAATATTAGAAAGGCATGATACGGGAACGTACCGAATATTAGAAAAGCATGTGAAACTTAGTAGTGTCGTAGGAGCAGAGAACTTATCGATGTTAGAATTACTGGAGGCATATGACCATGCCCGGAGGTTGATTGCGAACTTATCGATATTAGGAGTACTGGAGGCATATGACCATGCCCGGAGGTTGATTGTGAAACTGTTGATATTAGGACTGTTGGAGGCATTGGTTATGCCGGAGGTTGATTGTGTTTTATGTCTTGGGTGGCCATGAGAGCCCGTGTTTTACTGTTGGTGTCTTGGTTGGCCATGAGTGCCCGTGGGGTTGATGAACCCGTGTCTTTACTGTTGGTGTGTCTTGGGTGGCCAGGAGTGCCCGTGGGGTTGTTGAACCCGTGTCTTTATTGTCGGTGTGTCTTGGGAGGCCGTGAGTGCCCGTGGTGTTGTTGAACCCGTGTCTCTACTGTTGGTGTGTCTTGGGAGGCCGTGAGTGCATGTGGGGTTGTTCAGCTCGTGAGTTACTGCATGTGGTTTTGAGAGGCCGTGAGTGCCCGTGGGGTTGTTGAGCCCATGAGTTACTGTTGGTGGTTTTGAGTGGCCGTGAGTGCCCGTGGGGTGGTTGAGCCCGTGAGTTACTCTTGGTGTATCTTGGGAGGCCGTGAGTGCCTGTGGGGTTGTTGAGTCTGTGTTTTATGGTTGGTATCTTGGGTGTCCATGAGTGCCTGTGGAGTGTTGAACTTGTGTTGTTGGTGTTTGTTGAACTTTGTTTGTGATTGTGATTGTGATTACCTGAGGTTGTGGGCCCGCTTCATGAAACGGGGGTCCTCGATCACACGCGTCTGCATGTTCAGACGGGGTAGGGGGCCCGCCCGTCAGTAAAGGGGTCCTGGCCGCGCGTGTGTGGTTCGGGGTTGTGAGTGTGACAGGTCGACCGCCTGGCCCGACTTTGTGTCGGGGAAGCACGTGAGAGAGAGAGGTTACTGAGACAGGTCGACCGCCTGGCCTGAGTGGTTCGTCAAAGCGCGTGATTGAGGGAGGTTACAGAGCAGCTGGTATGCGATCCTTTGTGATCTTGTTTGGTGTGTGATCCTTTGTGATCTTGGGTGTTGCGTGGTCGTCTTTTGAGTCCTTGGAAGAGGTCGTGATCGTTGTGTTGGGTCTACTTTACCTGTCGGAGTGTTGAGTTGGTCAAGGAAGGTAACAGTGGGCGTGTGTCAGTCGGGTTACTTGAGTTTGGGGATAGTAGTTCCCGGTGTTGAGTTTGTTGTTGGTGTTACCGGCATTGTCTGCTAATTATGCCGTATTCAGTCTGTTATCCGTGGTGGTGAGCGAACGCTCACCCCTAGCTGCTTTTCCTACAAGTACCGGTCGCAGGTTGGACTAGGTGAGCTTCTAAAGCTTGAAGAGCTAGGAGCGGGATTCTGGGTTTTACTTTTGAGTCTAGTGACGGATACCTTGTTTTGTCCACTTGTTGGGACTCATTTTGAGTTGTAAATATTATTTTGATTAACTAAATGGAGATTTTAAAGCGTTTATTCAAAACAGGTTTCAATTGTTTTATGATTTTAAATGTTCGCGTCCTGAGTTCGGTTTACTGAAATTGGGGCGTGACAGTCCCAATCAGATTTATATCATCAACTGCAATAATAACAAACCCGGAGGTTGTTTTCTTAATGAACACACATGGACAAATAACATTATTCTTATAGCCTTCTATGGTAAGGTATTCGATAAGGCGACGATACTACATCCTACCAGATTGATTTAGTCCATACAAAGATTTTTGTAATTTTATTGAACACATATCTCTGGGGAAATCTATCATTGCTTCAGGCAATCTCAACCCATCAGGGAGTTTCATATAGATATCAGTTTCCAAATTACTATACAGGTAAGCAGTCACAACCTCCATCATGCACATACAAAGTCCTTCAGAGACTGATAGGTTGATCAAATATTTGAAAGTGATCATATCCATTACTGGGGAGTATGTCTCATCAAAATCGACTCCTGGTCGTTGAGAGAATCCTTGGGCCACAAGTCTAGCCTTATATCAGGCGACTTCATTTTTCTCATTTCGTTTCCTTACAAATACCCACCTGTAACCAACAGGGTTGACATCTTCTGGTGTCTTGGAAACGGGCCCAAAAACTTGGCGTTTCGCCAATGAAGCCAATTCTGCCTGAATTGCTTCTTCCAACATAGGCCAGTCATCCCTATGACGGCATTCGTCGATGCTTCGGGGCTCGAAATCAAACTTGATAAAACCTGCAATTTTTCAGGTACATGCTTTTCACCACATTTATTAAAAGTGATATAGAGATACTCAGTCTAATTTTCACTTCTGGTCTCGACATGATATCCGTTGCTACGAATATCCTTGAAGAAAAGTAGATTTCTTCTGGATCTACTTGCATATAAAGCATTACGGGTATTTAACCTTGTTCCATTTTCTAATATCAAGGTAGCTCTTTTGGGGCCTTCTATTAAATTTTCAGTACCCGTAATTGTGCTAACATTTGCTTCAACCAAGGTTAGATAAGAGAAATATTTTTTATCTCTTAAGATTGTGTGCGTCGACGCGCAATCAACATTACATAAGTCGCCATCATTTCTGCAAATACGTGACCCATAGTTGGGGTCCATATCCTTTCATAAAAAGTATTATATTAGTTTATAAACTTAGGAAAGGATTACAAAAACATTATATATACTTCACATTTACTTAAAGTAGGGGAGTACATAAACACACAAGTTCAATCTACATTTTCATCACGGTCCACATTTCCGTCATCATCTTTAAAGAAATCGGAGACTGTAAGTGTCACGCCCCAAATTCGGTTTTGACCGGACACGAGACGCGAACTACAATAATAACTAAATAATAATGATTAAAGGAAAATTTAAACGAAATAAACCTCCGAATTTAGTTCCAAAATAAACAACTCTGATAAACATGAGTCAAACGCTCAATTCCAAATAAGTAAAAACACAGTTTAGTACGAAAATAGAAAGTATGTCTCTACTACAAGTAACCCTCCCCGGACCCTCAATGAGCTCTCGAGCCCTAAGAAGTCCTCTAAGCCTACTCACCAACGAAACCTGTAAAACAGTAAAAACACAGGGGGTGAGCTTACGCTCAGTAGGAAAAAGTAGTAAAGGGAAAAAGGACTTCCGCTCCGTCACCAAAATTTCTCGAATAGTAACACTTACTAAAAGACAACACAAATAGAGATCGACAGGAATACAACTTATTCGCCAATAGAAACAAACTAAAGAAACACACGGATACCGAAATAAGATAATTAAACCACGAGACTCCGATCCACACCCGAGCTCAACATATTGTACCGGAAACGCACATCGGCCTAGATATCTTCCCGGAACACACATCATCAGGGTGAAACGAATACATCATACCAGAATACCCCTCGGTCTAGATGTCTTCCCGAAACACACAACATCGGGGTGAAACAACATACATCATACCGGAAACGCACATCGGCCTAGATGTCTTCCCGGAAACGCACATCGGGGAAAGCAACAATACATCATACCGGAAACGCACATCGGCCTAGGTGTCTTCCAAGAAACACCCTCGGGGCAACAACAACATACCTTATACTGGAAACGCACATCGGCCTAAAGGTCTTCCCGGAAACATACCTCGGGGCAAGTAAACAATATATCATACCGGAAACGCACATCGGCCTAGATATCTTCCCGGAAACACGCCTCGGGGTAAACAAACAATACCACGCAATACCAAATCAAAACACGTTACACCGAACTCATCATACCAACAAAGCTTACGGACACAACTTACCAAGCACGTCACATCGGTCTATCATTCACCCGATCATAACACAAGGCAACAATCATATCCCATTCAACACATTCATTCAACCAATAATGTCACGAAGCAACCATTCATATCACATTCATCATAATTCATATAGTTTAATATGATTCTTAGATTAACCAAAGGATAAACTATACACCGACATTTAAGGACTAATAACCACAATCAAACACAACCAACAATCAATCCTAAGGCTCGACATGGCCACATGTGATTCTACAGCACGACAATTCCCATAATTGAAAGCGGTTATTCTAGTTAATCACATCCTATATGCAAGCTAAGACTTTACCGGTTATCGTCCTATATGCATACTATTAACATTATTTAATTAAAAGCGGAATTTACTACTCTTCCCTACCTCAAGTGCTTTCCCAACGCTTAGTCACAAGAACGCCTAGTAGTCTCTTCCTTCGAGCTCGATAATAAAGTCTAGGATCATAAATTAATACTAGAATTAATAAACATTCAAGGTCGGTTTTAAAGAGAAAATACCCATGTTTAAATCCAATAAGGTTCATTTTTAGATAACCTTCCCAAAACCCGAAAACGACAAAAAAGGGTCCAAAAACCTAACTTCTGATCTGTCATGGCTCGGGTCACGGAGCCGTGAGGCTCCCCGTCACGGAACGGTGACATGTGCCTTCACGGTCTCCGTCACAGAGCCGTGACGTCTCCCGTCACGGTACCCGTCACGGATACGTGGCGGGTCCGAGCAGATTCGCTCTTCTTCTTCCTCCAGCCCCTTTTTCACGAAAATAACATCAAAAGCTCCATTTTTATCAACCCCAAACCTTCAAATCAGTCCCTTAACTTCAATACTTCACTACCCTTAGTGAGTTTCATCAAAACAACAATTACCCAAGAGATTTCCATCCAAAACAACCAAATCTCCAAGTGATTTCTACATAAATCAACCTCATACTTCTCCTAAACAATCATCTAACAACAAATAACACAAAACCCAACTAGTTCATGCAATTTCCATGGAAACCCATAAACCCAAATTGATTAGAAGGAGATTGTGAGAGCTTACTTACCTTTGGAATGATGAGATGATGAAGATGGTGATGTTTTTGAGAAGGTTTGATGAAGAAATGGCTCCAAGCTTCCTCCTTTCTCTTTACTTCTTCTTCAAGCTTCAATGGAGTCCTTCTCTCTCCCTCTCTCTTGTGAAAATCGGCTACAACACACAAATGGGCTTAATTGCTCTCCAAAATGGTCTTAAACCTAAGGTTGAAATGACCAAAAGGCCCTCCCTTGCCCTTTCTTCTATTTTGGCACTTTTGGGGGCAAATGGGTCATTGTAGACCCATTTCATCTCCTCCAAGCCACCATGGACAAGTGTGCATGTGGGGGCCACCTTGACCTTAACAATTTCCAGCACAATTAATTAAATAAGGTTTATCCTCTTAATTAGGCCCAGTTTGACTGAAAGTTGACTTTTTCCGTAAACTTAGTCAAATGAAAGGAAAGGACCCAACTAAGCCAACCGTAACGAAGGCTAAGCTTTTTGGGTCTCGAAAAGGTCCCGAATGACTCCCGGAGTCATCGGTTGACTTTTCCGGCCGAAAGTCAAATTTCGCCAAAAACCACTGGTTCGACTGGGATCGACCAGGGGCGGTTCTTAAAGTAAGCTTGATCGGACAATCTTCAGGGCTCACGTGATCTATGAAATTTGTCTCAGCGACCTTCTCTTTTCCCTTGATTGACTTTTGGTATAACTTTACCTAGTGGTTTGGCACACGACATACATGTGACCAATGATCAGTCCCTCCACAAGGGTAACATATGTTTTCGGCATTTCTGGGAGTAGAGTTCTGTGGGCCTTTTCCTTTCTCATATCGGGTCCACTTCTGGTGGTACACCCTATCATCTCTTTTATAAGGTTGGAAATAATTATGCCCATATCCCTGACTGCGACCACGTCCACAACCTCGACCTCGACCTCGAAAGGGTCCTCGACCTCGTTTGGGTCCGAGTTACAATCATATCCTATCACATTCGCTTCAGGGAATGGAGCACTGCCTACAGGGTGAGTTTGATGGTTCTTCATTAATAATTCATTGTTTTGCTCTGCAACGAGCAAACAAGTAATTAGATATGTAAATTTCTTAAACTATTTTTCTCGATATTGCTGCTGCAGGAGCATATTCGAGGGATGGAACGTGGAGAATGTTTTCTCAAGCATAGATTCGTCAGTTATTTTCTCACCACAACTGCGAAGCTTGGAAACAATTTTAAACATAGCCGAATTGTACTCATTTATAGACTTAAAGTCATGGAACCAGAGGTTAGACCAATCATATTGGGCACGAGGGAGAGCTATTGCTTTCATATGCTCAAACGTCTCCTTGAGTTGAACCCATAAACTAAGGGGGTCTTCGTCAATTATATACTCAAGTCGTAGGTCTCTATGCATGTGATGACAGATTAATAATGTGGTCGTGGCTTTGTTTTTAACTGACTCGTTATTCCCCTTTTTATGACGTCTCCAAGATTCCGAGATCTCAAGTGGAGAGTCGTGTCTAGTGCCCATTCATAATAGTTCTTCCCGTCTAGTCTAAGGGGTGCATAGTTAAGCTTTGTCAAGTTATCTGTCACGCCCCAAATTCAGTAGAACCGAACCCAGATCGCGAAGGGTGAAACAATAAAACAAATTTTAAACCTTTTATTAAACCACTTGAAATCACCATTTAGTTAATCAAAATAATATTTTACAACTTAAAAGTACTTCCAAAACAAGCGGACAAATAAACAAAGCGTACGTCGCTAAACTCACAAAAAGAAACCAGGACTCCCACTCCCAGCTCTTCAAGCTTCGAGAGCTCCCCTAGTCCGCCTCGCGACCAGTACCTGTAGGAAAAGCAGCTAGGGGTGAGCGTTCGCTCACCACCACGGATACCAGACTGACTACGGCATACTAGCAGAAAATGCCGGAAACACCAACAACAACCCAAACACCGAGGACTACTATCCCCAAACTCAAGTGACCCGACTGTCACACGACCTGTTACCTTCCCCAACCAACTCAACACCTGGACACGTAATGTAGACCCGACACAACGGTTACGACCTCCACTAAAGACACAAAGGATAACCACGCAACACCCAAGATCACAAAGGATCGCACACCAAACAAGATCACAAAGGATCACACTCCAGCTGCTCAGTGCCGGTTGCTAACCGCCTGGGCTCGAGCCTGCCCCACACAACTTTCCCCGATCCCTGTCGGGCCAGGCGGTCGACCTGTTAGCGATATATTCCGCAATACTTCTCCGATAGCTAGTCGGAAGGGGAGCAGCCCTCCATCGCCGAATGATGCACAACTTTACCGGTGGTTAACCCGGAAGGCTAGCCAACCCCCACGCCACGCGGCCACAGGACCCCTTTATTGTCAGGCGGGCCCCCAACCTCGGCTGAAAGATGCACACGCGCGCGACCACGGGACCCCTTTATTGTCAGGCGGGTCCCCAACCTCGGGCAGAGACAGTCTTCAACCAAAGTTCAACAAACAGCAACACCACAGGTTTAACACCCCACAGGCACTCATGGCCACCCAAGACACCAACAGTAAAACACGGGCTCAACAACCCCACGGGCACTCATGGCCACCCAAGACACACCAACAGTAAAACACGGGTTCAACAACCCCACGAGCACTCATGGCCACCCAAGACACACCAACAGTAAAATACGGGTTCAACAACCCCACGGGCACTCATGGCCACCCAAGACACACCAACAGTGAAATAAGGGTTCAACACCCCACGGGCACTCATGGCCACCCACGACACACCAACAGTGATACACGAGTCAACACCATAAAGGCACTCATGGCCTCCCACGACACATAACAGTAAAATACGGGTTCAACTCCCCACGGGTACTAATGGCCGCCCAAGACACACAAACAGTTCAAACAACCTCCGGGTACAACCAAATGCCTCCAATATTTCTAATGTTCGATAAGTTCACTCGTCTACGACACTATTAAGTGTCACATGCCTTTCTATTGTTCGATACATTCACGTATCATACGACACCACCCGGTGTCGCCTGCCTTTCTATTATTCGATAAACTTACCTATCCCACGACACCCAAGTGTCACATGCATTTCTACTGTTAACTTTCCCTAGTCGGGGCCGAGATCCGGCTACTTTTCCCTACCTCTTGAAGCGTGTCAAACCCGATGCTCTCGCTCCGGCAAAGCTCCATATTTCCCGCTTAGCCTCATCTTTCCCCGGTAGGCGACACGGTCTACAATTATTACAATTAACACACTTTTTCAATAAGCAGGCGAAACCTGAAATTAATACACTTGACGCCCAAATGCAACCTCGACAATGTCGATCACTCCCAAACTTCCCAATTACTCAACATTGTCAACAACGGGCCCGGAAAGACCCGATTCGCCCGGCCCGGTGAATCTGCCCGGGATTGGAAAACGCCCTTCCGGGGCTCCGAAAATTCCCGTTTTCGTTTCTACGATCTTAGAATAATTCAAGGGTTCCAATGCAATCGACGGAATCAATTTCCGACTTCCGAGAAATTTAATTCGCGTTTAAAGTTTCTAAACCCGTCATTTCCAACTTTTACAATTTAATTCCAAAATTCGTTCCGGGTGTGGATTAACGACTTGGGGATCGTCCTAAACCACCCGAACACGAAAACCTGAGACCCGAGCATGTGGGCCCAACCCTTCCACCCTTAGCCGTGGGTGGCTGGACCATTTCACCACTATGGTGGACGGTCCTAGCTCCGGCCAGCCACCACCCACGGTGCCCGGAGCTCCCCCGAGCCTCCGGTCACCGGAAACCGCTCATTTTTCGCTCCAAAACGCCTCCAACGAACCCCACACCTCAACTCAACCATAGTCTACTCGTTTCAACCCAAACCCTAACTTTTAAACATATCAAAACGGAAATGGAATAGGTTCTCACCGTAGGGAATGATGACGGGAGCTCGATTCTTCAATCGTTGAGACGATCCATCAGTTGGATCGTCGGGAGATCGAAAAACCCTAACCCTTTTCTCTTCTTTTTCCCTTTTGTTTTCTCCTCCTTCTCTCTTCTTTCTCTCTATTTTTCTCATATTTTCTCCTTTTTTTTAAGCATGGCCGAACCCCCCCCCCCCCCCACCCCTTGTAGTCTTCCTTGTTTTGTCCAAAAAACCTAACACCACCACTTGTGTGACATGTGGCAAGTGGGTCCCACCCCTTTTGGAAAATATCGTCTAGATATATTTCAGTCAGATTCGCGAAATTCGGCTGTCTCGGGCCCCGAACGGGCCCATTTTCCAAGAAATTACGAACCTTCACGGGCTACAAGGAAACGGCTCAACTAAGACCGTTGTGACCACGGCTAAGCTTTTTAGATCCAAAACGGACCTCGAACGGACCAAAATGTCTCTCGGTTGACTTTTCCGGCAAAAAATCAACATTTCCTAAATTGGTCAGAAAGTTGCCCTGAGTCCCCCAGAACTCACTTTGGTCGATATCGGGGTCAACTCAAGTCCGGTATGACCCTCGGGGTCAAATTTCGGTTCATTTAAGTGTCTGTCCCAAAATTTTAAATTTTCCTGTTTTACATTATCCATCCTGAACATTGATCAAAATAATTGTATGTCAGGATCATACTCAACTTCAGGTCGTTGATATTTTATTTTGGAACTTCTGGTCCAACACATATCGGGTCGCTAGTATTATGTATTTGGAACTTCCGGTCAAAACGTTTCGGTTTCAACGAATTTTTAAATTCAGGTATTAAATATAAAATACAAGTGTACGGTATATAACAAATTTATGATGTGAAAGATCCAATTTATACTGGCAGTCACAGAGCATACTTATTAAAACCGTAAATAAACTTGTATCATTGAGCATAAATTAGATATAAATAAATTAACGATAATTTAAAATTTTGATACCTGAACAGTAGAATAGAGCATTCGTACTGAATAATGAGTTGGGAAAATTTAACGATTACAACAGAACGGACTCATGCTGATAACGTATTGTGATTATTTTTCAAACGATCAGAACCGAAACTAAATGATCGAACTTCTTTTAACAAAATATCAAAACACTTTACTTTTCTCTGATTTATAAATGTATCTCATATCTATAGTGCCATCCATATGGTTTACTCATTTACATAATTGCCACATGTGTTGTAGAGAAATAGGTGGTGCCATCTATTCTGTACACGTGTTTTACAACAATACTGAATTTTTAAATTCTTAAAAAAAATTCTTGAATATGTTCAACACATTCTTGCTCAGAGCTAATGAAAATTCAGCAAAAAATATTTTGGGGAAACACCGGGAACTAACTATCCAGGATTGTACCGCTCAGGAACATACTGCTGACTATTTTTTGCGTCAGAAACAGACTATTCAGTATGGTAATTCTTAAAAATAACGTTTACCGTTAAATATAACAGAAAACTTCACGGAATAAACACGTGCGGCGTGTGTGCATGGTACATAATTTGTAAAAGGAGAAAATGCCCTCAAATTCTGTCTAAAAACACATCTGTTATCCTCAGTTTTAGACAGCGTGAGCACGAGGGAGAGGGGAGAGAGGAAAGGGGAAAGTAGACGACGCCAGAGGAAGTTCGAGAAGAACACAGGTACATGTCGCCGGAGGCAGGTCTCGTAGAACACAGGTACACGCCTTCGCCAAAGTAAGGTCGAGGAAGAAGCCGCAATGGTAAGTATTGGCATCTCCTCTGTTTGAATCTGTTTGAATCCCAGAAATTAGGGTAATGGTAGCCAGTAAGGCCATGGGTACCGGAACCGAGTAAGGGAATGGGTACTGGGACCCAGAAATTAGGAGTCGTGAGACCTAATTTCTTCCACAAATTAGGTCAAAAAATTATTTTCCTTCTTCCACAAATTAGGTCAAAAAATTGTCAGAACCCCAAATAATTTGTGTTATGCTTAGTGAAATATTTGTCAGTGGTTAATTACCATTAAGGGTTACCCACGAATGAGTTAGGGTTACTTAATTTAATATATGTATTGTGATGGAAGATGAAAAGGGAAGGCAAAGCCTGGCGTTGTGCTACTGTGGAGTGCCAACTCCTATACTGACCTCTAACTCAAGAAATAACCCCGGTAGACGGTTTTACGGCCGTGGGAAATACATCAATGTACGATCTGCCTGACCTTTATCTCTGGTTTAAGTGTTTCATGCATTTAAAGGCTCACAATGTAATGTTTGATGTAGGGGGACGAACTTGTAAGCATTTCCAATGGGTTGATCGGGCTAAAGCACTGCCTGAATTGTATGAGAGGATTACAGTATTGGAAGAAGCTTTACGAGGGGAACAAAGAAAGAATAGGAAAACAGCAAAGTGTATTTCCAACTTCATTTGGTTTATGTATGGCTTTGTGTTTTGTATAATTTTAGGGTTATTGCATAATGACGGTAGTCTTGTGTCTGGGAAGAAAGACATATATTACCTTATGTAGGGATATTGTAATGTGTGTTAGTGTTGTTGAAGTTAAACAAGTAATGTAATGAACTAGTTTTTGACATTCTACCACTTTTCAAACAGTTGATGATCATACCATTACATACTCTCTTATTGTCATGGGTTACATATGGTAATCACACACTTGGTTTCCTAAACAGACTAAAAGGAGTACCAGTACTTCCTTGGGAGGATGCACCATCATTTTCATCTCCACTGTCATCAACAACTGATTCATATGGCTTGGAAGGTGGGGCAGTAGATGAAGGTTGATGTGGTGAGGAAGGTGAGGCAGTAGAGGAAGGTTTCTTTTTGTTTTTTTGTGGGGTAGAAGATGAAGGTTTAATTTGGTTGCCAAGATGGGGTTCGGATTGATGTAGGGTGCTTTGAACTTCATCCTCCGAAGGTGGGTCTTGAGATGCCTGCTCATCCGGGTATGGGTATTGCTAATCAGGAAGATGTTCTTGCGGGTGGACATACTGATCTGAAGGAACAGGGCCATACGAATGTGCTTTGTTCCACTGATCAGTGTGTTCTGAGGATGATTGTGGTCCCATGTCCGCCCAATCCCGCAACCTTGCTTCATCTGCAGCATCTATGTCACGCCCCAAATCCGGTTTTGACCGAATTCGAGAAGCGATTTAAGATAATAACAATTTAGAACAAAATTAAAGCCGAATCAATCTCACAAACAATTTTAAACTTCGAAATTTAACCACGAGTCAACTGCTCGGTAAAACAACCAGTAAAAAGGTTTAACAACAGGAATTAGTATGTCGCTAGACACTAGCTAACCCTCGCCAGCTCCCAAGCTCCAAGAATCCTGCTAGTACAAAAACCGCTCAACAACTGAAATACAACGAAGTAAAGGGGTGAGCTTACGCTCAGTAGGAAAAGTAGTTAACGTTCTGAACCACAGTTCATCACCACGGGTAACCGTCCAATTAGGGCATACTAGTAAAGCACAACTATTAAAAGTCAAATTAAACCATTACTTCAAGACAACGCGTGACCTTCACGCAGGCACAACCCTTAATAGAACTCACAAATCGTAACCACCACTTTTGCAACTAGCTCTTGACACTCATCACCTAGAAATTCTCAACGAACAACGCCCACGGCTATCTCACAACCGATCACACGTGCGAACTCGCACGACAACACAAAATCAGGTATAACAGCACCTCGAGTCACCAAACACTCTCACACGACCATAGTCACCCTTAACCCAAAGCACAAGGCCAAACAACACACACGGCACACGCAGCAGTCAACGCACAAAGCCAAATAGTACGCATAGTACACACAGCAGACAACGCACAAAGCCAAACAATACGCACAACACACACAACAAACCCACCCTAAACGTAGTATAACCAAATCCAACGTCTCCGGCTATCACAACCCGTTCCATTTATATTGTACCGGATCACGAAGCCTCGGTCTGACATCTTTCGGTCACGTAGACTCGGGGTGACATCCCAGACCGGAAATCCCTCAGTCGGATGTCTTCCTGTCACGTAGACTCAAGGCCTCACGTACAACGGACCGGCACATACCTCAGTCGTAAGTCCCCCCGTCACAGAGACTCGGTTATCAAACACGCCATCCTTGGCCTCAATACACCACACTGGAACTATCCCTCGGTGTAGGTATTACTCCGGCTACGCCGTCTCTTGGAACACACAACCAAAGTATAACACACAGCACAAAGCCACTAATGGGCTCGGTATACCAACCGGACCATCTCAACATAGCACACAGCCGGTCTATCACTCACCCGGTCATATCACAACCAAGGGTTCACGTTATCAAACATGGCACACTTGCCCACACACAATCACATCATGCAACACCGAGTATAATCTTAATTAGACTCTCACATAGCAGTTATAGCACACAGCACTCTATCCTAGGGCTCGACATGGCCCATATACCAGCACAACAATCTCAAACTTACGGCTCGACATGGCACGCAAGTTATCCCTCAGTTCACTCGTTCCTTACGTTCAAATCAAGTGATGTCAACCTACATGTTACTAGACTCGTCCGGTATTTAGTAATTGAAAGCGAGTATTCTAGTGAATCACATCCTATATGCCAACTAGGACCTTTCCGTTTATTATTAATTACTAAACTTGCATGCTAGTAACTTTCCGTAATTAAAGCGGTATCCGCTACTTTCCCTACCTCAAGACTAACCGACAGCTACGTCTCCTAGCTGCTAACGTCCGGGCCTACCTCCGGTCTTCTCCACGATCGAGGTCCAAGCCTAGGTTTAGCAAACAGGGACAATAATCAGTCCCGGTCCAGTCCGTAACGGTCCTCTAATTTTAGTAGTTAAGTCCGAAGAGTCTTTCATTTTTAAAACCATTTAATCCTTTGAATCTCCCAATTAAATGAATTAAATTATTTAATTAAATTGATTTTAAATTAAATAAATCTATAAAACCGGGCTGACCCGGATCCGACCCGAGTCTAACCCAAATCTGAGTCCGAACCCGTAACCAGACTCGGCCCGAGCCCGAACCCGTAACCAGACCCGGTCCGACCCAAGCCCGGCTCCAGACCCGAGTCCGGATTCAACTGGACCTGGGCCGAGGCCTGGTCTGGCCTGTCCGAGGCCCAAATTGCCTGTCCTGGCCCAAAAGGCCCGACAAGGTTTGTCCTGCTCAAACAGTCCAGAATCGAGTGTTCGAGCGTGGCGTGGACTAGGGTTTGGCCCTGCCGCCAGCGACGGCGACACCAGGGAAGCTCGGAGGGAGTGAGGCGGTGTCGGGGAGTCGAGTCCAATCGTAGATCCCGTGATGTTCTTCCGGTGACCAGCGTCTCGCACGGATTCATGCCCTTACAGGGTCCACACGAGCTCAGGCGGAGTTTTGCTCCTCGCGATTCTCCGGTGACGCCATAGAAAGAGGGGAAGAGTTTCGGGGAAGGAGAACCGAGGGGAGTTCCGGCCGATGAGCGGTTTCATGTGCGCAGTTCACTGGCGGGAGAGGTCGTCGAAGGGAACGAGTGAGGCCGCGCGTCTATTACCCGTGCTGGAACTCCGTCGCAGGCGAGGTGTGACCTGGAATGGGAACGGAGGCACCGGCGAGGGAAGCGTTGGTCGGGATTGAGGGTAAGGATGTCAGGCGAGCGGGATCTGTGCTATAGCGAGGTGCGAGAGGAGAACGAGGGTGAAGAGGAGAGGGAGATCTGAGTGTAGCGAGGGAGAGAGAGAAGAGGGTGGCGTCTCTTGGTTTGCGTGCTCGAACTGAAAGAGAAGGAGGAACAGTGCAAGTGTAGGGTTCCTCGTGTACGTGGGCTTGGGCCCTGGGCTGTCTTGGGCTCAAATCTGATCCGGCCAACATCTTCCACCCTCTTTTTTTGTTTGTTTTTCTTTTTCTTATTTATTTATTTTTCTAATTCTTCCAACATTAAATCGATTTTTTTTACCTCGACGCTCCAATCGATAAACTTTAAATCTTAACCCTTTTAAC
Organism: Erodium maritimum; assembly: GCA_963921825.1. Classification (NCBI taxonomy): domain Eukaryota; kingdom Viridiplantae; phylum Streptophyta; class Magnoliopsida; order Geraniales; family Geraniaceae; genus Erodium; species Erodium maritimum. The sequence continues at coordinate 24,028,330 of OY997594.1, forward strand.
CGGAGCGGTCTTTACAGTCTACCCCCCTTAAAAGAATTTCGTCCTCGAAATTTAAAACGAACGCGCTCCACTTGACTCTGACTGAGGGAACGTCTGGTTAAAACTCACAGTCTATTACCCCTCGAGCACACGGAAACATTTAAACCAGTTAGCCGATACCGGAATCCTCCGACGGTAGAGACGTCGCACCTACACACGCAGCTTGGTCGAGGTATCTTATACCGGAACCGTCCGGCGGTATAGGTATCATACCGGAATAACTCTCTCATCGCACTTAAAACGGATCCAACACACAGACACTTCTCCTCGGCTACTCACTCGTTTAACCAAGTATCGCGCACCCAACAAATAAAATAAGTCCACGTCCCGTTAATCGGACAAACTTCAACAGACTCCAAACGTCGTCACGCCACGACCAACCACACACGATGACAAAAGGAAATAACACGCAAACACCAACAATTTCCAAGTCGTCGTCCCCCCCCCCCCCCCCCCCCCCAAAGTCACCACAAAACTTAAGACACCACAAATACCAACTCCTCAGGGACCGAATGGGTTAGTATACCTCGTGCGAATCTCATCCTCGCGCTTCCGCGTTGACTCTACGCGGATCTTAATCGTCCCCGATCCACGCGACCCTTCAGTCGCCTCTCTAGCAGCTCGGGACCACAAGGGTCAACTGTAAATCCAAAAGTGTGCCCTGCTTGGGCAATTGACCCGACCTACCATCCAACGCTTTGTACGGTGCCATAGTGTTACTGGCCTTAAAGCGTTGTGGTAGTCGTACTCGGCGATTTGTTTCCGGGTACCTCGTGAGGTACTCCCACTTCTACCAAACACTGCACACACTCGTCAGACCCCAACGTACTTAGGCGGGGTGTCACGACTCCAGGACCGCATCAAGGTTCTACTCTTAGAAACAGAATAATGTGATGCATGAGGGTTATGGTCCCACCACGCTTCCGCTGCGCCACTCTGATCTCGTCGTCATCCGGCCAACCCCCCTGGCCGATCCGCCTGCAACTGGTATTTCTACAATCCTCCGATGTACCCTCAGCTAGCGTGTCAAGGTACACAGTTCCAAATTCCGTCTCAGCATTCGCACTTGGTCGAACTCGGGCGCGAATTAAGAAATAACAGATTAACGACTTAAACGATGCAAACGTTCAAAAGCTGCTCCACACCGAAAACACGTGCGCCTTCTCAGTTGGGTCTGAGGCTAGAACCATCCCGAGATCCTCTGCCTCCTCGGATCCCGAGACTCGGATGGCCTTAGGAAACTGGTCGGCCTCGTCCTGACCTCTCGTACTATGGCTAACTCACGAAAGCGCCGCTCCAAAGCCAAGATCTGGTCTACCAATCCCTGAACAGTGCGGGTCAGCTCCTCTAGAGCCGCCATCTGGGCTGTCTCAGCCCTCTCGTGCTCCTCAACGGGCGCACCCCGGGCATTAGTTTCCCCCGCCGACCCAACGGTCGATGATCGTCCTCGGCCTCTAGCGGGCCGTCTCCTGGTAACTCGTGGATCGTAAGTTCGTGCCATGCCGCAAAACTTTGTACGGATAACGCACGAGTTCTGTTTCCCAACTCGAAAAGACAACGCGCCTAGAATAACTAGCGCCACACACGCCCCACAACAGCAGTACAGTACTAGTAGTAGTATACTTAGTTTAATATAGTCACCCAATAGCACACAACAGAGAAGTTCGCATACTAGTGCGTCACACATAGCATATATACAAACAACGGTCACACACAATTTTCCTTGGGAGTCACCCAGACCACAGCTTATATCACAAGCAAATTCACACGTCGACCACCACACATCAATTACACACTAGTCAACAACAACTTAATTTTGAAAGACTTATCGCGATCTCTTTCTAACATAACATTCGTGTTGATCTCTCGTCGTTACAACCCGATTCAGGCGTCCCCGAATTATGTTGTAACCACTCGACATCCCTCCATTCATGTCCAGCTACAATGGCCCCTATAGCTGAATCGTGATGGTACATACACTTCAATTTCTGCAGAAAATCGGGCATAACCCGTTCGTAAATCAAGTCAACCATCCGCTTATGCGTGACAACCAGTTATCATTTGCACACATCACTCAAACACAATTCTAACACACATCAATTTCTCTCAACTGTTAAACCTCGGGTCTCGGTAATTTCACTCCTACCGCCCGGTCAAGTCCAATCTTGGACAATAGTTCAACTCAAACACTAACCACAAACCACACAAGTTCACCCCAAAGTCCACGGCACTTAGGCCGAACGTTTCACCAATCAAGCAACGGCCGATCAAGGCGGCAACCCACACAACCATTACTCAACCAACACGTCATAACCAGCCCGAGCCTCGCTCGTTAACTACCCTCGATCTCAACCGATCGGCATCATGGATTCACTAAGGTATACTGCAACAGAGAACAAGGTGCAAAACAAGTAGGGTATAACTTAAACAACACCTTTTAACAAACGAGGCTCTCGTCTTTTCGACTCTACGCATAGGATAATTCCGACTTGCGTCACAGAGCACTACAACCTTAGCCTCCTAAATCTACCCACCTAGTTGACGTACGGTCCGAGGTTTTGAAAAATCATTTCAAAATGAAACCTGGCTCTGATACAAAATTGTCACGCCCCAAATCCGGTTTTGACCGAATTCGAGATGCGACTTAAGATAATAACAATTTAGAACAAAATTAAAGCCGAATCAATCTCACAAACAATTTTAAACTTCTAAATTTAACCACGAGTAAACTGCTCGGTAAACCAACCAGTAAAAAGGTTTAACAACAGGAATTAGTACGTCGCTAGACACTAGCTAACCCTCGCCAGCTCCCAAGCTCCGAGAATCCTACTAGTACAAAAACCGCTCAACAGCTGAAATTCAACGAAGTAAGGGGGTGAGCTTACGCTCAGTAGGAAAAGTAGTTAAGGTTCTGAACCAAAGTTCATTACCACGAGTAACCATCCAATTACGGCATACTAGTAAAGCACAACTATTAAAAGTCAAATTAAACCATTACTTCAAGACAATGTGTTACCTTCACGCAGGCACAACCCTTAATAGAACTCACAAATCGTAACCACCACTTTTGCAACTAGCTCTTGACACTCATCACCTAGCAATTCTCAACGAACAACGCCCACGGCTATCTCACAACCGATCACATGTGCGAACTCGCACGACAACACAAAATCAGGTATAACAACACCTCGAGTCACCAAACACTCTCACACGACCATAGTCACCCTTAACCCAAAGCACAAGGCCAAACAACACACACGGCACACGCAGCAGTCAACGCACAAAGCCAAATAGTACGCATAGTACACACAGCAGACAACGCACAAAGCCAAACAATACGCACAACACACACAGCAGACCCACCCTAAACGTAGTATAACCAAGTCCAACGTCTCCGGCTATCACAGCCCGTTCCATTTATATCGTACCGGATCACGAAGCCTCGGTCCCGACATCTTCCCGTCAGGTAGACTCGGGGTAACATCCCAGACCGGAAATCCCTCAGTCGGATGTCTCCCTGGCACGTAGACTCAGGGCCTCACGTACAACGGACCGACACTTACCTCGGTCGTAAGTCCCCCCGTCACAAAGACTCGGGTATCAAACACGCCATCCTTGGCCTCAATACACCACACTGGAACTATCCCTCGGTGTAGGTATTACTTCAGATACACCGTCTCTTGGAACACACAACCAAAGTATAACACACAGCACAAAGCCACTAATGGGCTCGGTATACCAACCGTACCATCTCAACATAGCACACAGCCGGTCTATCACTTACCCGGTCATATCACAACCAAGGGTTCACGTTATCAAACATGGCACACTTGCCCACACACAATCACATCATGCAACACCGAGTATAATCTTAATTAGACTCTCACACAGCGGTTATAGCACACATCACACAATCCTAGGCATCGACATGGCCCATCTACCAGCACAGCAATCCCAAACTTACGGCTCGACATGGCACGCAAGCTATCCCTCAGTTCACTCGTTCCTTACGTTCAAATCAAGTGATTTCAACCTACATGTTACTAGACTCGTCCGGTATTTAGTAATTGAAAGCGAGTATTCTAGTGAATCATATCCTATATGCCAACTAGGACCTTTCCACTTATTATTAATTCCTAAACATGCATGCTAGTAACTTTCCGTAATTAAAGCGGTATTTGCTACTTTCCCTACCTCAAGACGAACCGACAGCTACGTCTCCTAGCTGCTGACGTCCGGGCCTACCCCCAGTCTTCTCCACGATCGAGGTCCAAGCCTAGGTTTAACAAACAGGGACGGCAATCAGTCCCGGTCCAGTCCATAACGGTCCTCTAATTTTAGCAGTTAAGTCCGAAGAGTCTTTCCTTTTTAAAACCGTTTAATCCTTTGAATCTCCCAAATAAATTGATTTTAAATTAAATAAATCTATAAAACCGGTCTGACCCGGATCCGAGTCCGAACCCGTAACCAGACCCGGTCCGACCCAAGCCCGGCTCCAAACCTGAGTCCGGATCCAACTGGACCTGGGCCGAGGCTTGGTTTGGACTATCCAAGGCCCAAGTGGCATGTCCTAGCCCAAAAGGCCCGACAAGGTCAGTCTGGCCGAAACCGTCCAGAACCGAGTGTTCGAGCGTGGCGTGGACTAGGGTTTTGTCCCACCGCCGGCGACGGCGACGCCAGGGATGCTTGGAGGGAGTGAGGCGGTGTCGGGGAGTCGAGTCCAGTCGTAGATCCGGTGATGTTTTTCCGGTGACCAGCGTCTCGCACGGATTCACGCCCTCACAGGGGCCAAACGAGCTCAGGCGGAGTTTCGCTCTTCGCGATTCTCCGGTGACGCCATAGAAAGAGGGGAAGAGTTTCGGGGGAGGAGAATCGAGGGGAGTTCCGGCTGATGAGCGGTTTCATATGCGTAATTCACTGGCGGGAGAGGTCGTTGAAGGGAACAAGTGAGGCCGCGCGTCTTTTACCCGTGCTGGAAATCCGTCGCAGGTGAGGTGTGACCTGGAACGGGAAAGGAGGCACCGACGAGCGAAGCGTTTCTCGGGGTTGAGGGTAAGGATGTCAGGCAAGCGGGATCTGCGCTCCAGCGAGGTGCGAGAGGAGAATGAGGGTGAAGAGGAGAGGGAGATCTGAGTGTAGCGAGGGAGAGAGAGAAGACGGCGGTGTCTCTTGGTTTGCGTGCTCGAACTGAAAGAAAAGGAGGAACAGTGAAAGTGTAGGGTTCCGCGCATACGTGGGCTTGGCCCTGGGCTGTCTTGGGCTCAAATCTGATCCGGCCCAACATCTTCCACTCTTTTTGTTTGTTTTGTTTTCTTTTTCTTATTTATTTTCTTTTTGTAATTATTCCAACATTAAATCGATTTTTTTGACCTCGACGCTCCAATCGATAAACTTTAAATCTTAACCCTTTTAACCGGAACGGTCTTTACAATCTAGACTTGGGGTCTTCACCATATCATGGAGATGTGGTCATTAGTGTTGGTGTGTAGTGGTTTAAATAGGCTGAAATGAAACTGGCATACCATGTGAATGTAAAAAAAAAGAAAGGGCGTATATGTAACATCTCCAACATAGCTTCCACTTTTCTTGTTCCAAAAGTTCAACTAGCTGTATGATTGAAGCCCGTGACCACTTTTCGTGTGCCAAAGGTTCAACCACAGTACAAAAACAACATGTCAAGGGTAAGGGAATCATATTCCCATGGGTATTCCCAAAAGTTCACTAGTGGCCACATGGTGTCTGCCACTATATGCAACACAACTCAACAAAACAATGCATAGTTAATTGCCATTATGGCATCCACCCAACCACAAAAAATTACAAATGGCATGGACACCACAAAAACCTAAAACCTAAGGTTGAGAGTTGTGGCCGTCCTTCATTGTGTCTTTCTTCTGCAATGGTTGGCTTGAAGCTCTTCCTACATGAGATCCTTTGGGAGCAAATTGAATCCTCTTCTCTTCTAGCCATTTTTCAAATGTTGTTGTAGCCTGCATATGGTGAAACCCGGTTAGTGAATATCATAACCTTTTCATGTTTATCATGTTCGAAGCATAAACTAAAGTTCATATCCAGTTCAGATCTATAAAACCTATGTTTTGTTCCTCCCAATAACTTAAGTTTCTCACCGCAAGTTGTTCATCTAATAGCCTATTAACGTGCTTATTCTCATCTAATAACCTAGGTTTGTTCTATTGTTCGCAGTACAATACAGATTGAGTATCACTCCTATATTGTTCTCATGTTCTCACTACACTAATATTGCTTTAATTCCAGTAAGTAAAACTGAGTAGGCTATAATTAAACTTACTAAACTTATATTGGTATAATTAAACTTACTAAACTTATAATTAAATGAACTAAACTATAAGTAAACTAATTAAAAGAATATAGGTATAATTAAACAGAACATGTGCTTACCGAGGAATTTTTCCATTGTGTCTCTGCCATTGAACTGGTATTTTCCTTAGGTGTCATATACCCAATTCCAATTGTGGGCTCACTCGAAGATGTAGTTTTCCTGTCACTGACCTTTTCAGTATCTACTTTGTTCGCAGTTGCGAAACCAGTTTCCTTGTCTGCATTACCCACATTGCTGAAGGTCACTTTTTTTGGGATTGGTTTCAGTTTCTTCGGTGAAGCCTTGGTAATGGTTTTCTTTGGGGAAAGATCCTTTTGTATAGGTTTTTTTGGTGATACCTTTTCTATCTTCACTTTCTGTACAGGGGTCTTCAGTGATGATTTCTTCGGCAATGGCTTGGTGATGGATTTATTTGGTGCCTTCACAGCGGGATTCTTACCAGTCTTCGCTCCTCCACACCGGTAACTGTCTTCTCCTTTGGTATAGGCTTTTTTGGTGAAGCCTTTTCTATCTTCACTTTGATTACAGGGGCCAATTTGTACTTAGCACTTACCGCTTTACCATTCGCCTTTCCATTTAACGCCTTACCCTTACCCGTTACCGCCTTCTCCTTTACCTTATCAATAACTTCACCCTTGTCTACAACTGCCTTTGATTGACCACCAACTTCCTTGGCCTTCACCATAGGAGCAACTGCCTTGGCCTTCGGCTTCGGACCAACTGGCTTGGCCTTCGGTTTAGGACCAACTACCTTGTCCTTTGCCTTAGGAGCAACAACCTTCTCATTTGCCTTAGCAGCAACTGCCTTGTCCTTTGCCTTAGGAGCAACTACATTGTCATTTTCCTTAGGAGCAACTACATTGTCTTTTGCTTTAGGAGCAACTGCCTTGTCATTTGCCTTAGGAGCAACTGGCTTGGCGTTCGCCCTATGCCGACCTGATAGTTGCCAAAAGGGCTCACCCATAACACTCAATAAAGCATCGACCTCTTGTTTAATATTCGCATGTTGAAGCACCACTTTATCCAGACCTGTTACTCCAACATCTTCCTTAACCGTCTTCATCAACGCCAAGGTCAGTCATACCCACATCTGTACCCTAGACATCCACATCCATGTCTGCTTCTTCTGCTTCATCAGTCCCCACACTATCTGCAGGATGAGCATCATTTCCCATAGCTTCATCAGTCCCCACACCATCTGCAGGATGAGCATCATTTCCCATAGCTTCATCATTTCCCACACCATCTGCAGGATGAGCATCACTACCCACATGATTGGCCTCACCTCATCTTGCATTGGCCCATACTTGCTTCCGCACTTTGGCCTTCTCTAATCTCACAGTTGCAGATGATCTCTTCTTATCTAGAAGCGTTGCAACTGCATCTTCTTCCTTCCCTCCAACACGGTAGTCATGAGTATTATCTGGTTGCTTCGCTGCTCCACCTCCATGGGAAGGCGTTGGGTTTTGACCGTAGTCCTTCGTGCTACAGCTACGCACATTGTGTCCCACAGTTCTGCACCTACTACAACGGAGGACTATATGCTTCCTTGAATAGGTTATGTTTCCTTCTTCATCAACCTCCTCGGATCTCCTCCTACTTTGGCTTTGACTAGAACTGCATCGCTCCAAGCTACCCTTCCTCCTCCCCTTCCTAGTCCTACCCGGTTGCTTACGAACTCTTGGAGGTAATATAGCACCTGCCAAACTGACCTTCTTGCACTGACTCAAACCCACCACAGGGTAGATAAGACCTTCGTACGTCTTACGGAAGGTTGGAGTTAGATAGTAAGGATTGACCAGTTTCCAAACCTTTTTCTTCGCCTTCAACAGGGACGCTACAACGTGTAGGTAAGGAATCCCTGTGAGCTTCCACTCCAAACATGTGCAGGTCTCCTCGAAAACGTTAACCGCATATGTCTCCTTGAACATCTCTACCTCAAACAATCTTATCCAACTCTGAATCACCTTGCATTTCCGAGCCTTCACCAGTAACTCCTCAAGCCGGTCTTTTATTCGTGGGAACAATAGACAACCTTCGCCAGCAACCAAGTTCCTCTTCTTATTGAACCACTACATCAATTTCTTCCTGTAATATTCTAAGAAGTTCAAAATAGGGAGCTCCCGAACCTGCCCGATCCAAGAATTGAACGACTCACAGATGTTGTTTGTTTGTGCTCCACATTTGGCACGAGTACTGAAGAAAGCCTTGCACCAATTGTGGGGAGGTCTTTCACTTAACCATTCAAAATCCTTCTCATCGATTCCTCTCAGTTCCTCCATACCAGTCTCCAACATGTCACCCGAAGTGGCCCTCGAGCATTTCCATAGTTGAAGTTTGAGTGCATGCGACTTGAAATGCTTGTGCCAGTTCTCATACAAATGTCGCATGCAATGACGATGCCCGATCTCGGGATGTCCACTAAACACTTCTATTAAGCCCTGCAACAATATGTCAAAGTTATTAGATCATCAAACTAAAGCTACTGAATGTATGTACAATTAGTTACGAAAATTAAAATTCAGTAAAAGGATGACCTTTTTCTTATCGGACATGAAGACCCAGCCTTGGTCTTCCCCACTGCCAAAATCATCGAAGAATTCATCCATGAACCACTTCCAGGTTTCAATGGTTTCTTGTTCAACCACCGCCAGCGCTAGTGGGAACATCCCATCATTCCCATCTCTTGCCACAGCCGCTAGCACGATCCCACCATGGTACGATTTCATGTGACAGCCATCTAGACCTACGAAGGGCCTACAACCACTTATGAACCCTGCCTTCTGAGCTCCATATCTGATATACAACCTCTTGAACACACGTGGACCATCCTCAGCAGTCACTATAGTGAACCTTGAATCAGGGTTACTCTTCAATATCAGTTCTCTGTATTTTTCCAGCATGGCGTACTGCAGCCCCTGATCTTCATGATATAAGTCTCTTCCATGGTCAATTACCCGATAACACTTCCCTATTCCAACATCGACTCCGATGTCCTCTAGAATGTCTGCATTCAACTGCCCCACATCTACCTTTTTCTTCGCTTTTATGTAGTCGGCGTACCTGTTAGTACAGACCATGCACATAGATTACCATCTATATCTACATATATACTTAAATCAAATTCAAGTATAGAGGATAGACAAATTTACCTACAACCAAGCGACCGGGCTATGATATTCATACCTCCCTGTTCAGTTTGACAGGTATGGTCCGGTCGGAAGGTCTTAATAGCATAAACCTTTGCTTCTTTCATGTACCCACACCAAATGTAAAATTTACAACCTTCTTCTGGACACACAACCCCTATACCTTCTCCCTTTTGATTCCTACTGTAAATATAAATTTTTCGCTTCTCTGCTGCGTAATTCTGTAGCACTACTCTGTACCACTGAGCACTGACGAACATATCACCTAGGTTTAGTTCTATTTTTTCCAAAGAGCTGTGGGTATCCCACATTTTTGGCTCTCTCTCCCCATTTGGATCAACATCAATTGTAGCTTCACATCCTCAACCTCTCCTTCATCATCTTCAACATCATTTTTTAATGCTGTTGTAGCAACTGCTTCATCAATTCCCTGATCTACTTCATCAGCTGCTCTCCCATGTTCAAACTCCTCCTCTACTTCGTAATCAGATTCACCCGACCCTAATTCAGGTACATAATCACCCCTTTCGTACCCTATATATTCATCCTCTAATTCTGGCCCATCATCTTCCATTAACTCTTACTCTATAACTCCATCATCAAACATCTCTGCTTCATCGATTAAACCCTTAGTGGCTTCCTCTTCTTCCCCATCTATATATTGTTCACATACATAAATAAAATATACATTTTTATCCTAAATCTAAGTCCATGAATATTCAACAATGCACTGATTTCAGCAATGACTCAATAATGCATGTTCAGTTCAAACCCTTGAAGGAAAATTTCTACATGAAACAAAAAATCAAGGAAAAACCCTAAATCGTACACATTTAGAGGGATAAAAAAAACCCTTTCAAGTTTAACTAAACAAACCCTTTCAGTTCCTACCCTAAATCGACAGAACCTAGGTGGAATAACCCGCTTTCACGTTACAATTAAAACCCTAGCTGGAAATACGAATCACATCCATGATTTAAGCCCCCATTACAGTATACATGGCCGAAACCCACTTATCATTCAACTTTAAACCTGTTTTAACGAAACCCTAACATCGCAGGTTTGAAATTCATACCTGATATTTGTGCCTCTGGTTCTTGCTGTACTTGAAGCTTCAACACAGAGCTGGTCGGGAGTTGAACACGATGGAAATGTTGAACACAGAAGAGATAAAGAGGATTGAGAGAAATGGGACGAGCTAGGGTTCGAGAAAGAAAATAGGAAAGTTAAGAAATGAGAAGACAAATGGAAGTCGAGAAGTCTTAGTTTGAGTGGGAGGACATTTCAGACTTTCTAACTTCTCAGTTACTGTCACGTCACCTTTCTAACAGATTATGTTGGTTTCTGTAATTACCTAAACTCGAGAGTGTGTTCCTGATCGATAAAATAGTCAATCGTAGTTCTTAAGATGTACAACTCCTGGATAATTAGTACCCGGAGTTTTTCCAAATATTTACAACATCTTTACCATTGAATGTGGAAACTATTATAAATTATATCTCTCACATCCCAGCTCCTCTTCAATACCACATTATCGCTGTTTTCTGCAAAAAAAAAAAAAAAACTTGCAGCAATCCATCCATACCCGAAAACAAAGTCCCTTGCTGTTGTCATTCCTTTTCATATTCCACTGTCACAACCTTTTCCAAAACTAACTCAAATATACATGTTTAAAGGTCAAATTACTTTGATTTAAAATAACACAACAAACTCAAGTATATCAGTCCTTTTGCATCGCTACAATACATACCCAGGACAAATCAAAATGAAACAAAGTAGATTCAAATGAAATTTCTGAGATTCAAAATGAAACAAAATAGATTCAAATCTGAGATTCAAAATGAAAAAAAAAATCGATTCAAATGAAATTTCACTAAACCCATCTAAGCTCTCCGGCAAGGTGAGGACACTTTCGAGACCCACCTCACCGCCAGAACCTTCCCGACCAACCTCACTGCCGGAGCTTTCCCGACCATCCTACCTGGAAGCTTGATTTTTGAGACCTACCTCACCGCTAGAAACTGATAAGAACAGAGAAGGGATTGGGAATTTTATTGATTGGAAATGGTAGTTACAACTCTCGGCGCTCTCTCTCGAGCCCGGCCTCACTCTCTAATGGAGTCCTTACAATAGATAACAGTAAAAAATGGAAGAAGAGCTGCGTCCGAGTTTTATAGGCTCAAGGAAGAAGACGACGCACGTGGCACCCGTTAACCGCCATCTCAGCGTTGATCGTAACGGCCTAACGGACTCAGACGTGCATGCGAGACAGTTGCGCTAGCTGGCAGCCACGCTGAACTTACTCGCTCAGCATGCAACGACGTCGTTCACCCCCCCCCCCTCTTCTCCCCTCTCGCGAAGCTTGTCCTCAAGCTTCGTTGTCGAAGGTGCACCCTGGGAATCGGCTTCGGAGGTAGGAAATGTCCTCCCACGTTGCATCCTCCGGCATCGACTCCGTCCACTGAACCAATTTCGGAACCACCGCCAGATGGTTCCTGTTGATCATTCTCGTGCCCAGAATTTTGAGAGAATCGATTTTGAAGGCGCCCGTCTCAGAACACTCGGGTAGGCCTGGCATGGCGATCTGCTCAGTTCCCAACTTCCTTTTGAGCAATGACACGTGAAATGTCGGGTGAATGCGCGATGTTTCTGGTAGCCGGAGCGTGTAAGCCACCGCCCCCACCTTTGTGATAATCTCGAAAGGCCCAAAGAATCGTGGAGCAAGCTTGAGATTCTTGCGGAGACCCAGTGAGTTCTGGCGGTATGGATGCAAACGGAGATAGACCCATTCTCCGACGGCGAAGCGGCGTTCAGTTCGGTTTTTGTCGGCCTGAACCTTGGCACGATTGCTGGCCGTGGTCAGATTCTCCCTGAGCAGCTCCCACACGACTTGTCTGTCTGCCACATAGCCTTCCACAGATGCTACTTTAGTTGTGAAGATCGATTGCTGGCCTGCGTCACTGGTGGCGGCGGTGGTTCTGGTACGGGTGCCGGCGTGCGAGCGGTCACCGGAGGCCAAGAATGTGTCGGAGCCGTCGCCTGAGAACGGGACCGCACTGAACCAATTTCTGAACCACCGCCTGATGGTTCATGTTGATCATTCTCGTGCCCAAAATTTTGAGAGGCTCGATTTTGAAGGCGCCCGTCTCAGAACACTCGGGTAGGCCTGGCACGGCAACCTGCTCAGTTCCCAGCTTCCTTTTAAGCAATGACACGTGAAATGTCGAGTGAATGCGAGATGTTTCTGGTAGCCGGAGCGTGTAAGCCACCGCCCCCACCTTTGCGATAATCTCGAAAGGCCCAAAGAAGCGTGGAGCAAGCTTGAGATTCTTGCGGAAACCTAGTGAGTTCTGGAGGTATGGCTGCAAACGGAGATAGACCCATTCTCTGACGGCGAAGCTGCGTTCAGTTTGGTTTTTGTTGGCCTGAACCTTGGCACGGTTGCTGGCCGTGGTCAGATTCTCCCTGAGCAGCTCCCACACGGCTTGTCTATCCGCCACATAGCCTTCCACAGATGCTACTTTAGTTGTGAAGATCGATTGTTGGCCTGCGTCACTGGTGGCGGCGGTGGTTCTGGTACGAGCGCCGGCGTGCGAGCGGTCACCGGAGGCCAAGAATGTGTCGTAGTCGTCGCCTTAGGACGGGACCGCACTTCTGAAGTGCTCGCCTCATTTGATCGTTGACCTTGGTGTCCCCATCGTGGTGCCACTCTCTATTCTTCCATTCGAGCCAAGAACATCGCTCTCCCCAAGGTCTGCGGCTCCATCATGAGAACTCCGGTGCGCAACGTTTCTTGCCATCATCAGACCTCGCATGGCTTCAAACTGATCCTCATACTCCTGTACTGAGCCTTCTTGTCTCAATTGGTTGAAATTGGATACTACGTCATTGTTCTGACCTTCATCAAACTTCCACGTCAATCCTTGCATGAACTAATCCCAGGCGATGAGGCGTCAGCCGCGCTGGTAATCTTGGAACCATACCTCCGCTCGCCCTGTCAGGTACATCGCGGCGAGTCGGACTTGTAACTCCTCTGGTACAGCGCCGAGGAAGAAGTAGCTCGTGCATTTCCGGATCCATGCATGTGCGTCTTCGCCATTAAAGGTTGGAAATTGGATCTGCGGTGTCCTGAACGTCAATGAGTTCAGATCACGCCGTGGATCAGGCATCGGTTCAGGCATACGAGCTCGGTGTTCCTAATTCACGATTCGCGTCTCGAATTCGCGATGATCTCGCTGATACTCTTCTTCTTCGGCGGCTTGTCTCGCCTGTGTCTCTCGCCGGTAGCCGCGGTCGTCCTCTCGTCCATTCCAGTTCTCACGGGGAGCGTGATCGCTGAAACGAGAACCTTTGTGTGAGATCGGTTGTCGGGCGGGATCTGTTCGCCGGAGATCCTCTGGTGTGCCTCTCGGATCTCTCGCCGAAGACTCTCCACGTCGCTCGATGTTCTCGACGCGACCGGCCAAATTCTAAAGGAGAGCTAGAATGTCGTTGAGTTGGCCCTCCGTTCTTCCGGCTAGAGCCTCTACGCTTGACCGGATGGTTTGGACTTGATCGGCGAGTTCTTGCACTGGTTGCACGGTGGCTTCTGCTGCTCGTCGCGCTACGTCGTTAAGCTCGGAAGCGTGCATCATGGTCGGTGGAACTAGGCTCTAATACCACTTGATAAGAACGGAGAAGGAATTGGGAATTTTATTGATTGGAAATGGTAGTTACAACTCTCGGCGCTCTCTCTCGAGCCGACCTCACTCTCTAATGGAGTCCTTACAGTAGAAAACAGTAAAAAATGGAAGAAGAGCTGCGTCCGAGCTTTATAGGCTCAAGGAAGAAGACGACGCACGTGGCACCTGTTGACCGCCACCTCAGCGCTGACCGTAACGGCCTAACGGACTCAGACATGCATGCGAGATAGTTGGCGCTAACTGGCAGCCACGTCGGACTTACTCGCTCAGCTTGCAACGACGTCGTTCCCTCCTCTTATTCTCTATGTACAATACGGTGTCGTGTCTTCCGTCTTCTTCGTTGAGCCTGACAGAAGCCCTTGATTTTTCTGGCAACAAGCTCACCGGGAAGCTTTTAGTCGAACCTATCCTGAGAGAAGTAGAGAGGTGAAGGAGATCGGGTATAGGAAGGGTTGGGTACGGTGTTGATGATGGGTGCTGATGTTATGGAGAGATTATGAAGAGGATGTGTAAAGTTGTGATAGAAGAGAAGAGTAGAGAGGAGAGGCAAAATGGACATAGGGTTAGTTTGTTTAGGAAATGTGTGGATAAGGTATGGTAGTTAGTTTTTGTGAGTTAAAAGAGTAGTTTAGAAATTTGAAAAAAAAAATAATATCATGTGCACAATACATTTTTAACTTCCGTTAGTTTTTGGACGGAATTTGGATTAAGGTGACAGAAAATTAAAGATAAGGGTTAAATGTAAAAAAAAAAAATAAGGGGTATCTGAAAATAAGCAAATACTAAGAGAGGTTATGTGTAATTTTCCCTAAAACATGACCATCTTGTCAAAGACGCACTAGCTTTGTCTATCGTTTCAGGTTAGGGACCTATCAATAAATCTACTCTTGTCTTTTAAGAGCTATACTATTTGTGAAATGTTCCAAATATCTTTATAGAAAGTAATTCATTCATCGTTTCATTATCATTACAACTTAATAATAATAAAATATTTTCCAACTATTATTAACTCAAATGTTAATGTACTTGATGTGGCTTGTGCTAGGGCACAAAACTCTAACACTTCCCATGTCGCTCACAGGTACCACCCTCGACATGAGACATGGATTTGCTAGAATGGTGACGCACAACTTGTTTCTGCATTCCGGAACCTTTCTCAATATTTCTCGGAAGTGGACATTGGCCCTACTGTTAATAGCCCTTTCCGGCCGGCTCATCTCCCTTTCATGGGGTGGAATATAGACTACTTGTGGAGTGTCCTTACGTGTATCCAATATTGGTGCATCAATCATTTCTTCAACTATCGATGCTACAATTTCTTCTGCTTTTCTTTTGTCCTCTTGAGGAGTTTTCATGCTTTACATAGGAACAATAGGTCTATTAGCGTTAGTATCAAAATCAGGTGCTAGCTTGGTCACCATATCTAAGAGATATACGTCTTTCTTGACAGGATAGGTGACTAGAGCTAGATCCTCTCACGATGCAAATGCATCCTCTAAACTAGGACTCCACACTTATATTGGACAACTTTTGTCAAGTTGATCAACTCCTCTACTACTTCCATTTGTACTTACTGGACTAGCCCTTCCTTGGCTTCATATTATGTTAATACCGTGTCAAGTAGTTGCTGTAATTCTTGATCTAAAACCTCATTTGTATCCAAGAAAATTGAATTCTCTTTAATGTTCAATAGCGGGTTCGAGTTGGTTCTAATAGCCCATGAGTCGGTAGTCACACCCTGAGAATTCACTCTCAGAATGGCGTGGAAAGCGTATCGATCGTAAAATAGTATTCGGGGTTTAGTCTGAGTTATCGTACCCAAATGAGCAATTAGACAAGCATTTTAATTAGTTAATCCATTACTCAAGCTATTTCTCAAATTATGATTGGGTTGTTTTATAAAATAGTAATTTATATGCAAGTCATACACAATATAAATGGCCCAAGAATAAAGCACAAAATCACAAGTGGATTTTAAATCATAGCTTTAAGATGATCTAGGACATTATCGGGGTTCGAATATGATAAAAAACTTAACGAAATTCGGTATATATTTGCAACTAATTCTGTTCTAAGGGCAACATGAATTCTCTATCACTAGTCCTAACCATCTCTCGATTGCATTGAGACCCTATCGTGCTCTAACCACCTAATTATCTCTAATATAGGATTAGGAAGGTACCAAGCATTAAGGTGTATGAACTCCTCTAACTTTTGGGCTTTAATCCTATAGTTGTTGCACTCGTGTTAGTCTAACTATATTCTAGTTTAGATTGAAACCCGATCTATTTAATTCATGTTTCCTCTTCTTAACCTCATTTCTCAATTGTTGGTTAACAAGATATAGCATACATATACGTGATCAAGGCAATGTAACATTACGAACATAATTAAATAAACACTTTCCTGAAAACTAGTTGACAAATATATATAACCGAACATGTTAAATCAATTCATCGCATCGTTCCTCTAGCCCTAGATTAAGATCGATTTAGTTCATAGCAATTGAATAAGAACACATAGAAAGGATTGAAACAACAATACTCATATTAACTGAATATAAAAATACAAATACTGAATATCAATCCGAACTACAAAAGAACTTTGAAGTATTTCTCGGGGCTCTCCTATTATCTTCTCCAAATCCTCTTTAAACTCTCCCCAAGTGTGTTTTCTAAGCCAATTTCGTGATTCCCTTCTTTCTGGCCTAATTCTCCTTTTATATCAAGTGCCAAAAACTAATTAAAACATGTACTCGCAGTTGAAAACGCGTCTCATAAGTTTTGCACGATTCGACGTACGGGGTATGGATAATCGTGCATCTTTAGTAACTTTGCACGGTTAGATGCACGGCGTTCAAATACCCGGTGCAAAATTCTAGCGCTTCTGTCCAACATGCACGATTAGATGCACGACGTGCAAATAGCCATACGCTTCTTCCCAACATCAAATCCTTCACCAAAGTTGTAAATCTTTGAATTCACTTAGATTTGATATGTAACGGCAAAAATCGGAGTTCGGATGCGAAAGTTATGCCCTTCACACAATCAACTAGACTCCAAAATTCCTTAAGATGATTTTTGTCCATCTAGCTCTAAAACTCCTTATTTCACATCAAACTCCTAAATACCCCTGAAAAGAGACCACTTACATAAATAGAGAGAGAAATACATTAAATCACATAATCCTGGGACTGAAAAGTTTAGAAATATGGGCTAAAACATCTAGAATAGATGCATTTTACGTTCACATCAACACCCCCACACTTAAGCTCTTCTCACCCTGAGCAAATTAAACTAAATAAAGAAGTAAGATATGTCCCGGTTAAACTCCGAGGTTCACCTCGATAGGAGGAGTCTGATCCTCCTTTATTCAAACAATGAAACTAAAGATGCACATGCAATGCATGATCCTAATACTAGTGCGACATATGACTCAACTACATGATGCATGGAAAAGTTCATAGAAAATTGGTAAGTTACGAGCTTAAGCACACACATTGATCAAAAGGTTTTCTCAGAGTTGTCACATGCCCAAAAGTTCTTACACAACTCAAAAGAATTCATAAATCGATGAACATAACGCATGTGAAGCTACGTTCAATGAAATTTACTCAATCTAGCTTACAAACCTTTTGTCAACTTAGATAGACGTTCCTCTTTTCCCTATACACACATTTTCAATCCCCTCTCTACTAATTATAAGGAATTTAGGGAATCATAAATCAAATAGGGCTTCAGTTAGGCTCGTAATGATAGGCTAAGCAAAGGGTATGGGAAGGAACATGAAAAGAAGCTCAATAAATACATTTTGGCGGACATGCTTCAACTAAATAACTTTTTCACTTCTCTACACCCTTTTGTATCCTTGTACACATCAATAAGAACAATTTTTTTTCACAATGACTTATAATGCCTTTTCTTTCTACATGTTCTAATTCTCAGCCTTACCACACACTTTTCTTTTTGCATAGGAGAGATTTTAATTTTACCTTTTCTTATCTTTTTTTTGGGGTGGGGTGGGGGGGGGGGGGGGGGGGGGCTATACCCGACACATTAACAAAATCCTTATTTCTCGAACCATTTAATATCTCATTCCCAACCACCAACCACAATAACCCTACTCAATGAAGCACCTAGGCCAAGAAGTATGAGTTCAAAATAAAACAGAGGATATACAAATGATGTGAAGGGCACATAGGGTTATAATATATAGGTTAGAAACGAAAGACCAAAGCTCGACATGGGTGACTAGAGGATAACTTTTTGATAAGATGCTTACTGGATAAAATATATGCATGGGTTGGAAATTTAGCACAAAATGTTTAATAATGTCCTATGATCCTTTTCCTAACCATCTTATTCCTTATTTTTATTTCACCTCGAGGGGATATCTGTGAAGTTCTAGACTCGGTTTCTCATGCATCAGAATTAGAGGACTCAAGCACACATCAAAGTAACTTCCCATAATGCAAACAAAAGAGTATGCCTCACTTCATGTGCTTACACAAGTCAATTCGTTCATACTAAATCGATCTACTCCTTTGAATTATGCAAGAAAAATGAGTGTGTTCAACATTCCAATTATCGAGTCCTTGAAATCATGTGCAATAAGCTCAGTAAAACACCAGAAAATATTTTTTTGATTTTGTTTTGATAAACACAATATGATTCATGAACGTAATGCAGATAACGCGCAAAGCATAATGCAAATCATCCCACCCCATACTTTAAACCTAAACATTGTCCCTAGTGAGACTCTACACATATAAACACATGCACCCACAATAATATACATAATAATGACACCCCACAATTGTCAATAACCATACAAATCAACCACCATACAGTCCTATATGCATATACTATCAGCACGAAAAATCGGGTGCTCATCACCCACCAAATAGAAAATAGGAGTACAACAGCAAAAATAACAATATAAAGTAAGGGGGTAAGAAAATTGCCCCTCGAAGAAACATTGTGTGGCGTGCAACTGACTCGGGGATCTTGTGGTGCATGGATGGCTGGAGAGCTCCTTGCCCGATCGAGCTCATGTGAGCTCGGCGCTTGAAATCTGATCAATGCATATCCACTCTTGGATCCATTGTTGGGGTACTTCCCAACCAACGCATTTATTTAACATCGTTAGCTCGACGAAAGAGGCAGCCTAAGCCACTCACTTTATCCTCTTCAAGGTTCATTGGAAAGTGTTGTGAGGATTTCTCTCGCCCAGACACCTTCACTAATCTCTTTCGACTTCTTCCACACATTAACCACCAAGCTCAGGTCATTCTCCACAAGGATCCTGCACATGTAACAAGAAGGATTACAACCTCGAATATGAGTTAAAGTTTCACCCAAAAATTTACTATTTTTCCTTATTGCATTCAACAATATTCCTTCCCTACCATCAAATAAGTCACCTGGTATTACAATGGGGTACAAGTCATCCTCATTCAAATTTACATATTTCAGATTATTGGGAAGAGATTTGAGTTTGACTTTCTGATCTGATCTAACATGCTTTTGTAATTCAACTTGTGAGTGATCTACACTAGCCATTTGGTGAATTCTAGATTATTACTCATCTCTAGTACCTACAGGCTTAATTGTCGAGATGTTGTTTTTTTTTCTAGGATCAGTATAATCCTTTAGTACATGAAAAAAAAATTGTTGCTCACCATATCTCACTATTATTTCTCCCTTTCTACATCAATCAGGGCTCTAGAGGTAGCCAATAAAGGTCTCCCCATAATAAGAGGAATTCTATAATTTTCCTCCATATCCAAGACTATGAAATCTACAGGGTAGGTAAATACCCCAACCTTTACTAGTACATCTTCTATAATTCCCCTAGGGTATTTAATAGATCTATCTACTAGTTTTAGGGTTACAAAGGTTGGTGTAGGTTCATTTTCAAATCCTAACTTCCTAAACATGGATAGTGACATTAAACTAATACTTTCCCCTAAATCGCATAAGGACTTGTCAAATTGTATGTTACCTATTTTAAAGGGAATCGAGAAGGTAAATGGATACTTGATTTTATGGGGAAGTTTACTCAACAACACAGTAGAGCATTTCTCCTCTAAGTTCACAATTTATCCATCTAACAGATTATGTTTCGGACTTACGAACCTTTTCATAATTTGGTTATCTTGGGAATCTTGGTCAATGCTTTGAGACGAGGAATATTAATATCCAACTTTTTAAAAATATCTAAAAATGAAGAATATTGACAAACAAACCTGCTATCTTTACGTGCAGAAGGAAAAGGAAGAGGTGTAGTCCACTTTTCTGATTCAACAAAAGACTTCCTTACCGTATTACTTGTGATGGGTCCTTCAACCTCTGCTCCTTTATGGTGGATCCCAACATCATTATCGTCATGTGGAGAAACATGTTCCTCTAGTGTCTGACTATGGATTGACATTATGGCATTGACGCTCTCTCTAGGGTTCTTATCTTTGAGTCTCCAACTTCTGGAACCGGGAGTCATTATTCTGGTTCACTAGTTGCTGCTCCTGCACAAATGTCTTCTGCTCCTGCACAAATTTCTTGTGCCACTAAACCTCTTCCTTTTTATTCTCCCTTATATATGTCATTATGGTTAACATCATCTGCTCTAGTTTAGAGGAAGAATCTTGTGGGGGTGCACTCTAAGGTTGTTGTTGATATTGCTAATTCTGATGTCTATGTTCCTTTATTAATAGCCTTGTCCTTGAGGTCTTTGTTGAAATCCATGAGTAGCTTGACTCTAGTTCCCCACATAGTTTACAGTTTCTCCTTGGGTGTCTCCAATACCTTCCATAAAGTCAAATGGATCTGAACCTAAGGATACCTACATTGCATCCAACCTCGTTGTCACACTTTGAACAATATGTTCCACCACCTTGTCCAAGGAATATGACTCCCCTGTATTATTTGTTCCTTGGGATCCTACTCCTCATCTGTTGGAATGCCAAGCATTATTAGAGGCTATTAAATTGAGAAGGGCCACATTATTCGCTGGAGCCAGCTTCACAAAAGATCCTCCAACTGCTGAATCCAGTTGACCTTGGCTGACCTCATTCAGACTTGAGTAGAAAGTCTGCAATTGAACCCATAATGGTTGCCCATGATGTGGACATTGTCTCAATAAATCATAGAACCTCTCCCATGCTTCTACCAACGTTTCATCACCTTTCTAAGCAAATGTATTGATGTCGGCTCTCAACTTTATCATCTTCTTTGGTGGGAAGTATTGATTCATGAATGCGTCCACCTACTGGTCCCATGTTCTGATGCTCCTATAAGGTAAACTGCACAGCCACTTACTTGCTTTATCCTTTAATGAAAAAGGAAAAAGCCGAAGGCGCATTACATCATTTGAAACTCCATTATACCTGAATGTATCACAAAGCTCCAAAAATGTGGTGAAGTGTTCCAACGGATCCTCATGCACATTCCTATAGAATGGGTTGCCCCTCGCCATGTTGATAATTGATGTCTTGATTCTAAATTTTTGTGATGCAACCGGTGGTGCGACAATGCTAGTTTCAAGACCTCGGATCAGAGGAGTTCCATACTCCATCAATGCCCTTTGCCTCGGTGGTTCCTCTGGATCAAATAGTGGATTATAACCAGGAGGAGCTGGATTTCGATCCTTAGTTGGGTTCTCATTTCTTGGCTGGATCGCGTCCCTCTGGTTGTTGTCCTGGTCATTCTCATTATCCGAGTGATGACTCGATTCAGAGTGATGACTCATAGCTTTCTTTCCTTGACGCTTTGTGATTCTCGCGCTCCTCTCAATCTCTTCAATATATGTAGACACAAAATTCGGAGAAGGGTGAGACCGCAACTGCATAAATAAATGAAATTGAATACGATAAAAAATGAAATAGTATTAACAGAAATTAGAAATATATCATAGTTTCCTTAGTCGCTCCCCATCAACGGCACCATCAACTTGACAACTTGAGAATTAACTCTCAGAATGGCACGGAAAGCGTATTGGTCGTCAAGTAGTATTCGGGGTTTAGTCCGAGTTATCGTACCCAAGGGAGCAATTAGACAAGCACTTTAATTACTTAATCCGTCACTCAAGATATTTCTCAAATGATGATTGGGTTGTTTTGTAAAATAGTAATTTATATGCAACTAATACACAGTGTAAATGATACGAGAATAAAGCAAAAAATCACAAGTGAATTTTAAATCAGAGATTTAAGGCGATCGAGGACATTAGCGGGGTTCAAATACGATAAAGAACTTAACGGGATTCAGTATACATTTGTAACTAATTCTATTATGAGGGGAATGAGAATTCTCTATCACCAGTCATAACCATCTCTCGATCGCATTAAGACCCTATCGTACTTTAACCACCTAATTATCTCTAATATAGGTGTAGGAAGATACCAAGCATTAAGGTTTATGAATTCCTCTAACTTTCAAGCTTTAATCATATAGTTACTGCACTCGTGTTAGTCTAACTATATTCTAGTTTAGATTGAAACTCGATCCATTTAATTCCTATTTCCTCTACTTAACATCATTTCTCAATTATTGGTTAACAAGATTATATCATACATATACATGTAGCATTAAAAACAGAATTAAATAAACACTTTCCTAGATACTTGTTGACAAATATATATAACCGAACATGTTAAATCAATTCATCGCATCGTTCCCCTAGCCCTAGATCATGAATTTAATTCATAACAATTGAACAAGAGCACAAAGAAAGTATTGAAACAACAATACTCATATTAACTGAATACAACAATACAAATACTGAATATCAATTCGAACTACAAAGAACCTTCGAAGTATTTCTCATGTCTCTCCTTTGATCTTCTATAAATCCTCTCTAAACTCTATCCAAGTGTATTTCGTCAGCCAATTTCGTGATTCCCCTCTTTTTGACCTAATTCCCCTTTTATATTGAGAGCCAAAAACTAATTAAAATAGGGCATTGCAAATGAAAAACGTGTCTCATAAGTTTTTTCACGGTTCGATGTATGGGGTGCGGATAATTGTGCATCTTTAGTAACCTTACACGGTTAGATGCACGACATGCAAATACCCGGTGCAAATTTCTAGCGCCTCTATCCAACATGCACGGTTAGATGCACAACGTGAAAATAGCTGTACACTTCTTCCTAACATCAAATCCTTCATCAAAGTTGTATATATTTGAATTACCTTAGATTTGATATGTAACGGGCGAAAATCGGAGTTAGGATGCAAAAGTTATGCCCTTCACAAGATCAGCCAGACTCCCAAATTCCTTAAGTTGATTTTTGCTCCATTTAGCTCTAAAAGACCTTATTTCACATCAAAATCATAAATACCCCTAAAAAGAGACTAATTACATAAATAGAGAGAGAAATACATTAAATCACATAATCCCTGGAGTGAAAAGCTTATAAATGTGAGTTAAAACATCTAGAATATATGCATTTAACGTTCAAATCGGCGTTGTTGAAATATGTAGAACTGTTTGCGTCGGAATAAAAAAAATTTACAATCACAATGCCAGACTTTGCCCTTTGGTGTTCAATAGCGACAACCAGTAATGGAATCCTAGCAGTACTCGCATGCATAGGAGTTTCTCAACAATTTCCATGTACGCATCCATATCTTGGCACTCTAAACACCTTACATCAAGGCACATATCAATGTCGTAATAGGTGGTATACAATACGTCCATTAGCACAATGCTTTTTTCTTCGCAAATGATGGAAATTTCTAAGACTTCTTGATGTCGTTCTGCTCCACTAGCTTCATTTAAACTTCGTAAGGTTACATTCAATCGGCTTCCCATGGTTAACAAAATGTAGCCCACCTGTGTTTCAAGCCTCTGTAATATAGTCTCATTCCTGATCAGTATCTTTCGTCGGTCCATAATGGCCTCTGAATTAGCCTTGGTTAGTTGTTCGGATGCAATGAGGCTCTTTGTACTATATTCGATACAGGCTTCCAAGTAGTCCTAGCGTGAAATCTTGACCATTTGGCGGTGCTCCTCTTGCTCGCTCCTACTCATGGTCTCACAAACCGATCATCGCGGTAAGGCTTATGCTCTGCCCAAAGTCTGAACTAACTGCCACCCACTTTAATGCTCTGGTGATCGTCCCTGTAAGAACCACTCCCGGTCAACACCAGTCAAATCGGCGAAAAACAAGAAAATTTAAAATTTTTGGACAGGCACTTAAATGAACCCAAATTTGACCCCGAGGGTCATATCGGACTTAAATTGACCCCGATATCGACCAAATTGAGTTCCGTGGGACTCAGGGAAACTTTCTGACCAATTTGGGAAATGTTGACTTTTCCACCCAATTTGGGAAATGTTGACTTTTCGCTGGAAAAGTCAACCGAGCGACGTTTTGGTCCATTCGAGGACCGTTTTGGATCCAAAACGCTTAGCCGTCGTCGCAGCGGTCTTAGTTGAGCCGTTTCCTTGTAGCCCGTGAAGTTTCGTAATTTCTTGGAAAAAGTGCCCGTTCGGGGCCCGAGACGGCCGAATTTCGCGAATCTGATTGGAAAATATCTAGAAGATATTTTCCAAAAGATGTGGGACCCACTTGCCACATGTCAATTATGTGGTGGTGTTAGGTTTCTTGAACAAAACAAAGATGAGACTTGGAGTGTTAGTTTTGTAATTTAAAAGGTTGGTGTTGTTTTTTTTAAACAAATAAAAGGGAAGGGTTATGTGGTTTGGGTAAAATAGAAACAAAAAGGGGGAGTTGAAGAGAGAGAAAGGGGATAGAAAGAGGAGAGAAGGTGGAGAGAAAAGGAGAAGAAAGTTTAGGGTTTTGGTGATTCCCGACGATCAAACCGGTGGATCGTCTCAACGATAAAAGAATCGACCTCACATCGACATTCTCTACGGTGAGCACCTAACCGATTTTCGTTTTGGTACGTTTGAATTTTAGGGTTTGAGTTTAAACGATTCAAATATGGTTGGGTTTTGGTTAGAATTGGTTTAAAGATGAGTGGTTGAGGTTTGGGGTTCGTTAGGAACGTTTTGGGGCGAAAAGGAAATTTTCCCATTATAGCCGTGTGGGGCCCACCTGTTCGGGTCTCGGGTTTTCGTGTTCGGGTGGTTTTGGACGAACCCCAAGTCGTTAATTCACACCCCGAACGAATTTTGGAATTAAATCGTGAAAGTTGGGAATTTCGGGTTTAGAAACTTTAAACGCGAATTAAATCGCTCAGAAGTCGGAAATTGATTCCGTCGATTTCATTGGAACCCTTGAATTATTCTAAGACCGTAGAAACGAAAACGGGAATTTTCGGAGCCCCGGAAGGGCGTTTACAAAACCCGGGCAGATTCGCCATGTCGGGCGAATCGGGCTTTTCAGGGTCCATTATCGACAATGTCGAGTAATTGGGACGTTTGGGAGTGATCGACATTGTCGGGGTTACTTTTGGGCGTCAAGTTCATTAAAATTCAGTTTATGCCTGCAAGCTTAAAAGTGTTTTAAATTGTGATCTTGTTAGATCGTACCGAGGACCGCGGAAAGGGAAAGCTAGGCGAGTGATCGCGAGCACGTCGGAGCTTGGTTGTGGACTTTTGGGAAAACGTTACGAGGTAGGGAAAAGTAGCCGGATCTCGGCCCTGACTAGGGAAAGTTAACAATAGAGATGCATGTGACACTTGGGTGTCGTGGGTTAAGTAAGTTTATCGATTAAAAGAAAGGCAGGCGACACCGGGTGGTGTCGTATGATACGGGAACGTATCGAACAATAGAAATGCATGTGACACTTAGTAGTGTCGTAGGAGCAGTGAACTTTTCGATATTAGAATAACTGGAGGTATTTGTTTATGCCCGGGGGTTGATTGTTTAGTTTGTGTCTTGGGTGGCCATGAGTGCCCGTGGGGTTGTTAAACCCGTGTCTTTACTGTTGGTGTGTCTTGGGTGGCCATGAGTGGCCGTGGGGTTGTTAAACCCGTGTCTTTACTGTTGGTGTGTCTTGGGTGGCCATGAGTGCATCTGGGGTTGTTGAGCCCGTGTTTTACTGTTGGTGTGTCTTGGGTGGCCATGAGTGCCCGTGGGGTTGTTGAGCCCATGTTTTACCGTTGGTGTTTTGGATGGCCATGAGTGCCCGTGGGGTTGTTGAACCCGTGTTGTACCGTTGGTGTCTTGGGTGGCCATGAGTGCATGTGGAGTGTTAAACCGGTGTTGTTGCTGTTGTTGAACTTTGCTTATGATTGTGGTTACCTGGGGTTGGTGAGTGACAGGTCGACAGCTTGATCCGACTTTGTGTCGGGAAAAGGGCGACAGGTCGACCGCCTGATCCAACCGTCGCGTTGGGAAAAGTGGAATAGGTCGACAGCCTATCCGACCGGGGTCAGGAAAAGTCCGACAGGTCGGCCGCCTGATCCAACCGTCATGTTGGGAAAAGGGCAGGGATACTGATTGTGGTTACCTGGGGTTGGTGAGTGACATGTCGACAGCCTGATCCGACCTTGTGTCGGGAAAAGTGCAACAGCTCGACAGCCTGATCCGACTGGGGTCGGGAAAAGTGCGACAAGTCGATAGCCTGATCCAACCGTCGCGTTGGGAAAAGTGCGACAGGTCGGCCGCCTGATCCAACCGTCGCGTTGGGAAAAGGGCAGGGGGTTACTGAGCAACTAGAGTGCGATCCTTTGCGATCTTGTTTGGTGTGCGTTCCCTTGTGATCTTGGGTGTTGCGTGGTTATCTTTCGTGTCTTTGGAGGAATTCGTAATCGTTGGGTCGGGTCTACATTACGTGTCCGAGTGTTGAGTCGGTTGAGGAAAGTAATAGTTTATGTGTTAGTCGGGTTACTTGAGTTTGGGGATAGTGGTCCCCGGGTTTTTGGGTTGTCGTTGTTGTTACCGGCATGTTCTGCTAAGTATGTCGTAGTCAGTCTGTTATCCGTGGTGGTTAGCGAACGCTCACCCCTAGCTGCTTTTCCTACAGGTACTGGTCGCGGGACGGACTAGGTGAGCTCTCGAAGCTTGAAGAGCTAGGAGCGGGAGTCCGGGTTTCCTTTTGAGTCTAGCAACGTACTCCTTGTATTTTGTCCGCTTCTTGGGACGTGCTTTTGAGTTGCAAATTATTATTCTGTTTAACTAAATGGTGGTTTTAAAGCAATTTATATAAAAAGTTTGAAACTGTTTATTGTCTTAAACGTTCGTGTTCCGGGTTCGGTTCTACTGAATTTGGGGCCTGACAGCTTGGTATCAGAGCTCGAGGTTTCACACCTCGGACTGTACATCAATTAGGTGGGGAGAGTCGAGTCAGTAAAAGTCTCGTCGTGCGTTGGGTACGCAAGTCGGAAACCGTGTGTAGACCCGTAGTATTTTGAGTCCTGTTTGTGTTTGTGTGTATGTGCAGTACGATTATTACTAGCATACTGTTTGTGTATTGCTGCGTGAAACGTTTTAAGCTGTCGCGACTCAACTCAGGGGCGCCCCTGTAGTCGAGCGTGACGGTGCTGATGTCAAGTGGGTACAATGTAGTTCAGGGACGCGTGGACCGGGTTGTAACTACCTGATGTCAAGAAATGAGATTTTATGATGAAAGGGAGAAAAGTTTTAAAATTGGTTGGCCCTGTGGGCGTGTTTTTAAATTGGTTGGCCCTGTGGGGCGTCCCAACAAGCGAACAAAATACAAGGCGTACGTCGCTAGACTTAAAAGTAAACCCGGACTCCCGCTCCTAGCTCTTCAAGCTTTGGAAGGTCACCTAGTCCGTCCCGCGACCAGTACCTGTAGGAAAAGCAGCTAGGGGTGAGCGTTCGTTCACCACCACGGATAACAGACTGACTACGGCATACTTAGCAGACAATGCCGGTAACACCAACAACAAACCCAACACCGGGGACTACTATCCTCAAACTCAAGTAACCCGACTGACACACAACCTATTACCTTCCTCAACCGACTGAACACTCGGACACGTAATGTAGACCTGACACAACGGTTACGACCTCAACCCAAAGACTCAAAAGATAACCACACAACACCCAAGATCACAAAGGATCGCACACCAACCAAGATCACAAAGGATCGCACTCCAGCTGCTCAGTACCGGTTGCTAACCTGCTGGGCTTGAGCCTGCCCCACACAACTTCCCCCGGTCTCTGTCGGGCCAGGCGGTCGACCTGTTAGCGATATATACCGAGCTACTTTTCCGATAACTAGTCGGAAGGGGAGCAACCCTCTATCGCCGATGAATGCACCCCTTTTCCGGTGGTTAACCCGGAAGGCGGGCCAAGCCCCACGACACGTGGCCCCAAGACCCCTTTCTTGTCAGGCGGGCCCCCAACCTCGTCTGAACAATGCACATGCACGCGAACCACGGGACCCCTTTCTTGTCAGGCGGGCCCCCAACCTCGGGCAGAGACTGTCCACAACCAAAGTTCAACAAACAGCAACAACACAGGTTCAACAACCCCACGACACTCATGGCCACCCAAGGCACACCAACAGTAAAACACGGGCTCAACAACCCCACGGGCACTCATGGCCACCCAAGACACACCAACAGTTAAGACACGAGTTTAACAACCCCACGGGCACTCATGGTCACCCAAGACACACCAACAGTAAAGACACGGGTTTAACAACCCCACGGGCACTCATGGCCACCCAAGACACACCAACAGTAAAGACACGGGTTTAACAACCCCACGGGCACTCATGGCCACCCAAGACACAAACTAAACAATCAACCTCCGGGCATAAACAAATGCCTCCAGTAATTCTAATATCGAAAAGTTCACTGCTCCTACGACACTACTAAGTGTCACATGCATTTCTATTGTTCGATACGTTCCCGTATCATACGATACCACCCAGTGTCGCCTGCCTTTCTAATATTCGATAAAAGTACTTAATCCACGACACCCAAGTGTCACATGCATTTCTACTGTTAACTTTCCCTATTCAGGGCCGAGATCCGGCTACTTTTCCCTACCTCGTAACGCTTTCCCAAAATTCCACAACCAAGCTCCGGCGTGCTCGCGATCACTTGCATAGCTTTCCCTTTCCGCGGTCCTCGGTAGGATCTTACAAGATCACAATTAAACACTTTTTAAGTTTACAGACAAAGCTGAATTTTAATGAATTTGACGTCCAAACTCAACCCCGAATATGTCAATCACTCCCAAACTTCCCAATTTCTCGACATTGTCGATAATGGGCTCGGAAAAGCCCGATTCGCCCGACATGGCGAATCTGCCCGGGTTTTGAAAACGCCCTTCCGGGGCTCCGAAAATTCCTGTTTTCGTTTCTACGGTCTTAGAATAATTCAAGGGTTCCCATGCACTCGACGGAATCGAATTCCGACTTCCGAGTAATTTAATTCGCGTTTAAAGTTTCTAAACCCGTCAATTACAACTTTTACAATTTAATTCCAAATTTCCATCCGGGTGTGGATTAACGACTTGGGGAACGTCCTAAACCACCCGAACATGAAAAACCCGAGGCCCGACCAAGTGGGCCCCACACGGCCACAACGTTTTCGCCCCAAAACGTTCCTAACGAACCCAACACCTCGACTCATCCATATTTAACCCATTTAAACCCAAACCCTAACTTTCAAACGTACCAAAACGAAAATCGAAAGGGTACTCACCCTAGGGAAAGACGGTGGGAGCTCGATTCTTCTATCGTTGAGACGATCCACCAGTTTGATCGACGGGAAAATCACCAAACACCCAAACTTTCTTCTCCTTTTCTCTCCACCTTCTCTCCTCATTCTATCCCCTTTCTCTCTCTTCAAACTCACCCTTTTTCCCTTTTTTTGAAAGTTGTCGAGACCTCCCATTTGCTATTCCTTTTGTTTTGTTTTAAAAACAACAACTAACACTTATTTACAAAACTAACCCCATGTAGTCTTCTTTTGTTTTGTCCCAAAAACCTAACACCACCACTTGTGTGACATGTGGCAAAACGGGTCCCACACCTTTTGGAAAATATGTCACAGATATTTTTCAGTCAGATTCGCGAAATTCGGCTGTCTCGGGCCCCAAACGGGCACTTTTTCCAAGAAATTACGAAACTTCATGGGCCACAAGGAAACAGCTCAACTAAGACCGCTGCGACGACGGATAAGCTTTTTGAATCCAAAACGGACCAAAACGTCGGTCGGTTGACTTTTCCAGCAAAAAGTCAACCTTTCCCAAATTGGTCAGAAAGTTGCCCAGAGTCCCTCGGAACTCACTTTGGTCGATATTGGGGTCAACTTAAGTCTGGTATGACCCTCGAGGTCATGTTTAGGTTCAATTAAGTGTCTGTCTTAAAAATTTTAAATTTTCCTATTTTTCGCAGATTTGACTGGCGTTGACCGGGAGTGGTTCTTAAAGTAATTGAATACTCGCGTTTGACCTAACCTGGTTTTCAACTAAGAGCGTGTGCTCATAGTTGCATCAGTCCAGAACGGGTATTCAACTAAGAGTTGCGTCGAGCGTAATCAAGTTTCAAACTAAGAGTGTGTGCTCATAGTTAGATCGGTCCAAATCCGGTATTAAAGTGGGAGCATATGATCTGTGTTGCTTCTGTTCTAATCGGGTATTCATGTAGTATCATATGATCTTTGTGGCTTCGATTCTAATTGAGTACTCGCGTTGAACCTAATCTGGTTTTTAATTAAGAACGTGATTGATAGTTGCATCGGTCCAAAACGGGTAAGAGATGTGTCGGACCTATTCAAGTTTTTAACTAAAAGCGTGTGCTCATAGTTGCATCGGTCCAAAACGGGTATTCAATTAAGATTTGCGTCGGACCTATTCAAGTTTTCAACTAAGATTGTGTGCTCATAGTTAAATCGGTCCAAATCGGTTCTAATCGGTTATTCATGTAGGATCATAAGATCTTCGTTGCTTCAATTGTAATTGAATACTCGTGTTGGACCTCACCTGGTTTTCAACTAAGAGCGTGTGATAATAGTTGCATCGGTCGAGCGTAATCAAGTTTCAAACTAAAAGTGTGTGCTCATAGTTAGATCGGTCCAAATCGGATATTAGAGTAGGAGCATATGATCTTTGTTGCTTCTATTCTAATCGGGTATTCATGTAGTATCATATGATGTAAAGTCCTGAAAATTTCAATTGTCTTTTTACGGGTTTTAATTGACGGGTTTGGGAAGCGGTTCGAAAAGTCTGAAAAAAAAAACTTTGGGTCGGACCGGGTCGGACCCGACCAGCAACCTGGCCAGGCCAGACCCAACCGACCGGGCCCCCATTGCTTGGGCCTGAGGCCCGTTTACTTGCCAGCGGCCCAATAGGGGCAGCCAGCC
The DNA here is from genome assembly GCA_963921825.1 of Erodium maritimum. Classification (NCBI taxonomy): domain Eukaryota; kingdom Viridiplantae; phylum Streptophyta; class Magnoliopsida; order Geraniales; family Geraniaceae; genus Erodium; species Erodium maritimum. Next base: position 24,059,817 of record OY997594.1, read on the forward strand.
CGTGTATTTAAGGGGCTGAATTAGGGTTTGAAACCCTAATTCAGTTGCCCTCTCTCTCTCTAACCCCACTTCAGCCGCCCCTCTCTCTCTCCCATCTCCATCTTCTCCGGCGACCCTCTCTCCAGCTCCGGCCACTTCGTCTCTCACCTCCCACGTCCGGCCAGCTCCTCCCACCACCCGTCTCTCTCTCTCCTTCCCTCCTCGCAGACCCGTCTCCGGACACCACCGAGCCCCTCCTCTCCGTCCAGCCACCACGCCGCCGTCCCGACCACGCCGCCGTCCCGGCCACGCCTCCGCCCTCACCTCCTCGGTAACGACTCGCCACCGTCCCCTTTCCCCCTGTCCTTCTCTTCTGCGTGGAAATCCGACCTCGCCGGTACCGTTCTCATCCCCAACGCCGCCGGCGCTCGCCAGATCCGGTGAGTTACAGCCGGATTCGTCAGATCCGAGGAGAAGTCCTCAGCCGCGCTCCGCCGCGCCCACGACCGGAGCTACCTCGCAGTCGCCGGCCGTTCCCCGCCGTCCCCGAGCTCCTCTCGCCTCCCTCGTCCCGAGCCTCCATTACCGGTTCTCTCTCCGGCCGAGTCTCAGCATCGCCGTTCAGATCCGGACACGAGCAGCCGTCCACCGCCGCCGTGCACCGCCGTGCACCGCCCTTCCCTCCACGTGAGGTTCGTGCCTGGGGGTTTAGTCGCCGGCGACGTATTCGCCGGCGGCCGGTTCTTTTTTCGTACCGTCGTCCCTTTTATTTTGTTTCAGCTGGATCGGTGTTTGGTTGGAAACGTTGAATTGTATTGCAATTTCGGTAAAGAAGATAAAACGACTTTTGGAATAAAAATTCGATGTTTGCTTCTCGGACCAAAATGGTTAGATCTGAACTGGTTGGGAACGAATAAATTGAAATTGAAAAGAAAGAACCCTAAAACGAAAAATCAGTTTTGTTTAAAAAGGGATTTAAATTGGAAAATGTTTTAAAATAAAAGAGAATTAAAATCAATTTGGGTTTTAAAAACGGTTTTAAATCGAGGAGTTGAGAATCAGATTTGTTAGGAAATAAACTTAATCGTCGGAAATAAAACTTGAGTTTTAGAAAATCGATTTAAGGGAACAATCATATTTGATTTAAAATGGATCTTGATCCGCTGAGCGTGGAACGAATAATCGGGCTGTTAAAATGGACTGCAATTCGGGTTTAAAAGGGAACAAAAACAGACCGTTGAATCGGACCTCGGGACTCGTGCATTGGGACTGTGCCTCGCATGCACCGGTTTCGGTGCTCGGGTACTCCACCCGATTCACCGTGACCCCGCTTTTATCCCGCTCGAGTTTAAGGGACTACTGTCGGTTTTTAAAATGGTTTAATCGCGACCTTTAGATTAACCTGGGAACCGCCTCTAATTTATGGCTTTCTTGTTATCCTTAGCGTCCGGCTTCGATCGAAGTGAAGCCCGGAGGTAGCGAACCAGAACGTCAGCAGCTAGGAAGCGTAGCGGTTGCTCTTCAGTTGAGGTAGGGAAAAGTAGCCGGATCTCGGCCCTGACTGGGGAAAGTTAACAGTAGAATTGCATGTGACACCGGGGTGTCGCGTGTTGAATAGGTTTGTTTAAATATTAGAAAAGCATGCTACGGGAACTTGTTAAATATTAGAAAAGCATGCTACGAGAATTTGGTAATTATTAGAAAAGCATGCTACGGGAACTTGGTAATTATTAGAAAAGCATGATACGGGATTGTAGCGTTTATCAGAAAAGCATGTTACGGGAACTTAGTAATTGTTGGAAAGGCATTTGACACTTAGTAGTGTCGTAGGAGTAGAGAACTTAGCGATAATTGTTTTACTGGAGGCATATGACCATGCCCGGAGGTTGATTGTGAACTTATCGATATTAGGAGTACTGGAGGCATATGACCATGCCCGGAGGTTGATTGTGAAACTGTTGATATTAGGACTGTCGGAGGCTTGGGTTAAGCCGGAGGTTGATTGTTTATTTTGGCGTCTTGGGTGGCCTTGAGAGCCCGTGTATTGTTATGGTTGAGTCTTGGGTGGCCTTGAGAGCCCGTGTATTGTTATTGTTGAGTCTTGGGTGGCCATGAGAGCCCGTGTTATTATTCGTGTTTGGGTGGCCATGAGAGCCCGTACTTTACTGTTGGTGTTTTAGCTGGCTTACGAGTTAGAGTCTCGGTAAGTTGCAAGCGTGTTTTATTGTTGAGTTTGGGTGGCCTTGAGAGCCCGTGTATTTAAATTGGTGTCTTGGGTGGCCATGAGAGCCCGTAGTTAATTGTTGGTGTTTTAGGTGGCCATGAGAGCCCGTGTATTTAAATTGGTGTTTTGGGTGGCTTTGAGAGTCGTGTACTAAGGTTGGTGTCTTTGGCTGGCCTGAACGAGTTAGAGTCTCGGGGGGTTTCAAGCTTTCTTTAGCTGGCTTACGAGTTAGAGTCTCGGTAAGTTGCAAGCGTGTTTTATGGTTGGTGTCATGGGAGGCCGCGAGTGCCTGTGGGGCTGTTGAGTCCGTGTCTTACTGTCGGTGTGTCTCGGGAGGCCGTGAGTGCCTGTGGGGCTGTTGAGTCCGAGTTTTACTGTTGGGGTCTTGGTGGCCATGAGTGCTTGTGAGTGTTGAACTTGTGTTGTTACTGGTTGTTGAACTTGCTTGTGATTGTGATTGTGTTTGTGGTTACCTGAGGTTGGGGGCCCGCTTCATGAAACGAGGGTCCACGATCACACGCGTCTGCATGTTCAGACGAGGTAGGGGGCCCGCCCGCCAATAAAGGGGTCCTGGTCGCGCGTGTGTGGTTTGGGTTTGTGAGCATACCTTGGCTGGCTTATGAGTTAGAGTCCCAGTAAGTTGCAGCATTTTCCGGCTGGCTTATGGGTTAGAGTCCCAGTAAGTTGCAGCATTTTCCGCCTGGCTTATGGGTTAGAGTCCCGGTAAGTTGCAGCATTCTTGGGTTGGCCTGACCGGGTTAGAGTCCCGGGAGGGCGTTCTTGGCAGCTGGTTTGCGATTCTTTGTGATCTTGTTTTGGTGTGCGATCCTTTGTGATCTTGGTTGGTGTGTGATCCCTTGTGATGCTGTTTGGTGTTGCGTACTTTCTTTTGAGTCCTTGGAAGAGGTCGTCAATCGTTGGGTCAGGTCTACTTTACGTGTCAGAGTGTTGAGTCGTTCGAGGAAGGTCATCGTGGGTGTTTGTTCAGTCAGAGTGCTTGGGTTGGGGATGGTTTCCCCGGTGTTGAGTCGTTGTTGGTGTTACTTGCTTTGCCTGCTAATTATGCCGTAGTCAGTCTGTTATCCGTGGTGGTGAGCGAACGCTCACCCCTAGCTGCTTTTCCTACAGGTACTGTTCATGGGATGGACTAGGTGAGCTCTCGAAGCTTGTGGAGCTGGGAGCGGAGTCCGGGTTTTGTCTTTTGAGTCTAGTGACGGATACTGTGTACTTTTGTCCACTTGTTAGGACGTGTTTTAAACTGTATTTATTATTTTGTTGAACAAATGGTACTTTTAAAGAGTTTAATGAAAACAGGTTTTCAAGTGTTTTTATGTTTTAAAATGTTCGCGTCCCTAGTTCGGTTTTACTGAAATTGGGGCGTGACATATGATCTTTGTGGCTTCGATTCTAATCGAGTACTCGCGTTCAATCTAATCTGTATTTCAACTAAGAACGTGTGATGATAGTTGCATCGGTCCAAAACGGGTAAGAGATGTGTCGAACCTATTCAATTTTTCAACTAAAAGCGTGTGCTCATAGTTGCATCGGTCCAAAACGGTTATTCAAGTAGGAGCATAAGATCTGTGTTGCTTCGGTTCTAATCGGTTATTCATGTAGGATCAGATGATCTTTCCTGCTTCAATTGTAATTGAATACTCGCGTTGGACCTAACCTGGTTTTCAACTAAGAGTGTGTGCTCATAGTTGTATCGGTCCAAAACGAGTATTCAACTAAGAGTTGCATCGAGCCTAATCAAGTTTCAAATTAAGAGTGTGTGCTCATAGTTAGATCGGTCCAAATCGGGTATTAAAGTAGGAGCATATGATATGTGTTGCTTCTGTTCTAATCGGGTACTCATGTAGTATCATATGATCTTTGTTGCTTCGATTCTAATCGAGTACTCGTGTTAGACCTAATGTGGTCTTCAAATAAGAATGTTAGTTGATAGTTGCATCGGTCCAAAACGGGTAAAAGATGTGTCGGACCTATTCATGTTTTTAACTAAATGTGTGTGCTCATAGTTAGATCGTCCAAATCAGTTATTCAAATAGGAGCATATGATTTGTGTTGCATCAGTTCTAATCGAGTATTCATGTAGGATCATATGATCTTTGTTTCTTCGATTCTAATCGAGTAATCGCGTTGAACCTAATTTGGTTTTAAAATAAGAGCATGTGCTCATATTTGCATTGGTCCAAAACGGGTATACAACTAAGATTTGTGTCGGACGTATTCAGGTTTTTAACTAAGAGTGTGTGCTCATAGTTAAATCGGTCCAAATCAGTAATTCAAGTAGGAGCATATGTTAGTCTTAGTGCACGTAGTTCAATCCTAAATGTCCAAATGTATATATCATCGTTAGCAATAAAATTAAAGCGGCTTTATATTACTTATGTGTTGGAGTAATATATCGATGTGTACTCTGATCTATGCCCACAATCTGAATAGAACCATAGATCGAGATAGATCACACTCGATGGGTCCCATGTCAACAAAGCTTCACTAGAAGCGACTAGTATGAAAGATGGCTCTTTATGGCTTACGTTCGGCTAGTCATTGGAATGGGATTCCGGAGTCTGATCATAGATATCATGTGGAACATGATATTGGACAACCCGACATGAATATGTGCCATAGATCAAGCGATGAACATATTCATTGTCGTAGCTTGTCATGTATCCTTAGACCAAGGAGTCTTTGTGATCGCTATGTAGTCAACAACTGAGTTTGACCTAGAGTCTAACGTTGTCCGTAACAGGGTTTCCATAACGGCCAGGATTGGCTTGGGGACGGGCTACATGAGTGACACGAAAGACGGCTAAGGGATTTATCCCTCATACTGAAGTATGGGAAAGATATCGGTTCTCGGCCGCTTGATCGAGAGTGACTGAAAGAATAGAATGGCCATGCACATGATACTGGGTATCATATATATTCATTCATCTCACATATCAAGGAACAGTGACTGAGAATAATAAGGATGACGGCTCTATGCCTTATCTCAATCAGGATATCGGAGATAAAAGGATAATGACAGGGACGACGGAAAGGTTAGAATCGACAGGGTCGATTCTTTATGCAGTGTCAGGCAATACTAAAGTCTCGTTAGTTGCCACTTAAATAGGATCAAGAAAAATGGGATTTGACATTGATCTATTGACATGCATAAACATAAGGGTCACACCGGAGGATGAAACTCATTAACACATTTTTGGAGAATGGCCAAAAGGGAGTTGTCTCGGGACATGATGATGCAGAGTGCGGGGCGGAAAGGATGAATTCTTTATCGAATTCGTTGATTCTAGAGAGAATACCGAATAGGCTAGAAATTGAGTAGAACTCGTTTTTGTTTTATTTCATCAAATCTGAATTACAATGGAGAATAACAAGTGCTTAAATAGAGAAACTAGTACCCAAAGTCCTAATACAATAAGGAAATTATTACCTAAACCCTAACTCGAAAATAAAGGAAACATGAAAAATTGGAAATAATGAACCGAACCCTAAAATATCAGTTTCGCCCCTCTAAACGATCTCGGATGGCCGAAAAATGTCTTAGCCCATGGCAATGGCATGACTTTTTCTCAGGGGCCCGTTTCGACCCGAAAAATGCTAAGGTTTTGCTAATTTCGGAAACTGTTGCATTTTCGGGTTCTCTAGCCGATTCGCCAAAATATCTTCAATATGCACTGCATCACATGACCAAAACTGGGTTTTGGGTCATGTGCTCATAAGTTAATAGGACTTTACGGATCGAGACAAGGCTTGGAGTCTTGGGATTGATCGCGTCGGATAATGTTGGAAATTTCCGGTATGGAAGGCTTGGAGGCGATGAGCACGTCACGGGACCTCGTTGGGGATGGCCACGGGCCATATTCTAAGAGGCCCATGAGAGGCCCATGCAACCAAGGCCCACGGAAATAATTAATCAAGGTCTTGATTAATTAGCACTAAGTATGGAAGACATGGATTAAAGTGTTGGTGATTCATCACCTAACCACATCATGTCCACCCATACTTAGAACCATACTTGTCCTATTTACACCATGCTTCTCTACACCTTAATTGTCCTTGTTGTTGTTGTTGTTGTTGGATTAAGTCATCTTATTCACATAACAAAACACAAGACAAAATGAAGAACACAACTCTATCTTCTTCCTCTCTCTCTAGGTTTTGGCCAAGACTTTTTCCTCTTCAAGATTTGTGTTCTTGAGTTCTAAATACAAGAACTATGTGGCTTTGATTCCCGGGGTGGATACGTAGGCGTCTTGGAGACTCAAGCCGATCATCTTTTCTTGGTGTTCTTGAACAAATAGAGAAGAAAATGTGCAGAATTTTCTGCACTGTTTCGTGTCCGACCAGCCACCTTTATGAGCTCGATCGGAGGTTCATCCAAGGTCCGATTAAGCTTATTTTTGGAGTGAATGTTCTACACATATTGGTATTCAAAGTGAACGGTGGAATTTGGATTTCAACGGTTCGTTATTCATATAAATGAGATGAAAGTTGAGTCACTTCATTTATTTCGTTTTGGTCTTGTGTATCTAATCTTTGGTAGTTTTTCCTTGCATGGTCTCGGGTTTTATTTGCTTTCTCTGCGAGTTGGTTCATCGAGACCCAACAGTGGTATCAGAGCCGTGCTACCTTCGGGATTCACAAGACGGTGTTCAAAGTTTTGGTTTTGCTTGAAAGTTTCGTTTTTGGCATATTGTTTTGCTAAATTGTTTGATAACATGTTTTAAATTCTTGATTATGGATTTAATGCATGTAAAATGAATTTTTGAAAATTATTTCAAATCTGGAAATTTTGAAAAAAAATTGATTTTTCGGGTCTCGGGAGCGGGACTCTCGGGGAGCCGAAACTGGGACCGAACGGGGCTCCGTTGGACGGAGCTAGGCCAAGCATGACCATTGGATGGTTGATATGCCAAGGATAAACCGTTTTGTTAGTTATGACGAGGTTGGAACCTTCATGACAAACTCGAAGATCAAATGTTCAAAAGTTTCATTTTTGAACGGTTTCGATAAACCGAGAATCAAAAAATTTCGAAACTTGGCTATTAAATAAAACCGGAAAATCACATGATGTTTGATAACATGATTGTTTGATAACACGATGTGTGATGTGATGTTGGCATGGTGTACATTATAGCCCCGAGCTCGTTTTAATTATTTATCGTTTTTCACAGCCTGCGAGCCGTTAAAGTTAGCGTGTAATTATTCTTTCAAGGTGTGGTTGTCGAACCACTTGTTTGTAATATTTATTTATTCCCGATCTGCGAGTCGTGTATTAAATTGTAATATTTTGCTCAATACGAATAAAGGGCGAAAAGGTCATTTGGTGGCTTTTCGGGTGTTGGCATCGGCTTGGAGTCGGTGGAGCTTAAGAAGCTAGTGGGAGTTAGTTTAGGGGGCTATTATGTGCACATTTATCGCTTTATGCTTGGTTTATTTTATGCATGATTAATTCTATGTGTTTTAGAATTGCATGCTTAACTTTATTTACCGAGCATATCACCTCACATGGAAAGATAAAATTGGAATTTTAATCCTTGTTTGTGAGCCCTTAGAACCGTCATTACATTAGATGTAGTTGACGGGTTCGAAGGAAGAATTACATTGGATGTAATTGGAGGCATCATTACATTTGGAATGTAGTTGATGTGCTCATCGCATCTAGGATGTGCCAAAAGTTTTAAACTCAACCGGACAAGTAAAAACGGGTCATGTCCGATACCTCCCAATAATCAACACCTTACTACCTCCCCGTCCTATGGGTGTCGTGCGCCTTAGCGGAGCATCCATGGGAAAGCGGGGTAGTAGGTTTGGATGACATATGTGGGTGTCGTGCGCCTTAGCGGAGCACCTACATAGTGGCGGGTCATAGTTGAAAATTGGTGGACCCGACTACGATTCTCAGCTAGGGTATCAGATAGGGTAAGCCGTATACTTAAGTACATACCCTAGCAGAGAGTCACATTGGATAAGATTGGACGGGGTCATACCTACATAGCTCGATTGAGTGGTGAGCCTTCGTTCAGCTTGATCGAGCGAATCAAGGATCTTGGTTTTAGATTCTAAAGGTATAGAATCGATTGTTGGTGTTAAAGCTTGATCTTCATAAAATTTATTCAGTTTACTGATTGAATTTTATCTGTTGTAGATCAAATGGCAAATTCAGCGGACATTAATAGTTTGTCATTAAAAACCATTCTTGACAGGATCAAGATAAATGGGACAAACTATTTCGACTGGTACATAATTATAAGGATAGTCCTCAACCCTGAACGCAAAGAATATGTCCTTGACAAGGCTGTCTCTAAGACCATATCAGAGTTACATGAAATGTCATTAACTACTGAGAAGAATATATCAGGGATCTGGGATCCAAGGATATTCTGATGGTCAACAAGGGAATTGGAAGTGGCAAGGGCGGGGCCCATGCGCACTTGGCAGGAAAGATGAGACACCTGAGAATGTCTGATTCTACTACCAATAGCCTGGTCATTGGAACCGAGATTACAGGAAGTTCCCGGCTAATCTGAAGAAGGGTAGTGGGACTGCGCCTTCATCAAATAGCCTGGATGATCTAAAGAAGGGCAGTAGGACTACGCCTTTCATCAGGAAAGCTAGATGAGCTAAGGAAGGGCGGTGGGACCGTGCCTTCATCCGGTATTAACTATGTAGAGCTACATCTCTACTTCCAAAGATTCATGGGTATTAGATACCAGGACTGAATCTCACACATGCACTAATATATGGTGGCTGAAAGTAGGAGAGGTTTGGAAACCACGAAGTGGACCTCAGAGTTGTGGCAACTGCTGTAGGATCCATGAGTCTTGCTTTGCCAAGTGGCCTTGTCTTAGTATTGTATAATGTATATTGCGTACCTACTTTTAGTAGGAATATTATATTTGTATCCGTGTTTGACAAGGAAGGATATAATGTTAATATTGGAAATGGAGTTTTCAATGTTCTATGCAATGCTATGTTTTATACAAGTACTGACTTGGTTGGAGGATTGTACATATTAGATGTGGGTAAAAATGCCTCAAGTTCTATATATTACGTTAATACCAAGAGGTCTAAATCCGACGATTTAAACCTAACTCTGTTATGGCACTGTCATTTGGGCCGCATAAACAAGAAGCGCCTATCAGCACTTCAGAAGTGCGGGCTTTCAAGTTCATTTGAATTCCATTCGATCGATAGGTGCAAGGTTTCTTTGATGGGAAAAATGACTAAAGAGCCCTTATCGATCACGATGAAAGGGCGGGTGAATTATTGGGGCTGATACACTTGAATGTGTGTAGACCAATAAGTTCACTTGGCATGAGAGGTTTTAGCTACTTTATCACATTTACTGATGATTACAGTAAATATGGTTTTGTCTATTCGGTGAGACATAAGTCTGAAGCTTTTGATAAATTCAAAGAGTTTAAGACTATAGTAGAAAACCAGCTCGACAAAGGTATTAAGGCACTTTGATTGGATCGAGGTGGAAAATACTTGACCACAGATTTATTAGATCATCTAAAAGAGAATGGGATCCTTTTGGAATGGACTCCTCCTGGGACACTGGAGTTGAAAGGTGTAGCCAAACGGAGAAATTGGACATTGTTAGACAATGGTCTGTTCCATGATTAGTTGGACTGATCTCCCAATCTCTTTCTCGGGTTATGCTCTAGAGACGACCGCATTCATAGTGAATCGGGCTTCGACGAAGGGTGTGGAAGGGACACCATTTTAAAAATGGTACGGGATGATGCCCGCTTTGTCCTTCCTAAAGATTTGTGGTTGCGAGGCTTATGTGAAAATTTTGGTTTCGACTATGCTCGAACCAAGATCTGAAATATGCACCTTCGTGTGGTATCCCAAAGCAACAAGGGGATACTACTTCTACAATCCCAATGAGAACATGGTGTTCGTCGCTTGTGGTGGGGTCTTTATGGAAAAGGAGTTTTGTTTCCAAAGACGTCATTGGGAGGACTGTGCATGTCGAAGAAATTCAGGATGGTACAGATCTGTCTAAACCAATTGACAACCCAGTAGAAAGGAGCCAGAGATTGTCGTAGAGTAAGAACCAATTCCTGTTACAATTCCGGAAGGTCCAAGGCGATTTGAAAGGATCAATCTTCCACCTCCAAGATATGGTATCCGGAGGTGACAATGAAGTCATGGTGGATCACGATGATCCAGCCACCTTTCAGAAAGTCGTGGATGGGCCCGACTCCGAGTTATGGCTGGGAGCCATGAGGGAGGAAATGCAATCCATGTCGGACAACCTAGTCTAGGAGCTGGTTGATCCCATCAATGGTGTGAGGACCATTGGATGCAAATGGATCTTCAAGGTGAAGATGGACATGGACGGCAACCCTCTGACCTACAAAGCTCGACTGGTGGCGAAAGGTTATAGGCAGATCCAATGGATTGACTATGCGAAAACCTTCTCCTTAGTGGCTATGGTCAAAATCGATCCAAATTCTTCTTGACATAACTACGTATCATAATTACGAGATATGGCAAGTGGATGTCAAAACCGCTTTCCTAAATGGAAATTTTACTAGGTACATTTGTATGTCTCGGCCCAAAGGTTTTGACGATCCGAAGAATAAGGGAAAGATTTATAAGTTGTTGAAATCCATTTATGGATTGAAACGAACTTCTCGGAGTTGGATCCTTCGTTTTGATGAAGTTGTAATTGGATTTTGGCTTAATCAAGAACGAGGATGAATCTTGCGTTTATAAGAAGGCTAGTGGGAGCAAGATTACCTTTCTGGTTCTCATTGAAAACGACATCCCAACCTTGCACGAGACTAAAGCTTGGTTGAGGACGTGTTTTTCAATAAAGGACTTAGGTGATGCTGCTTATATCTTAGGGATTAAGATATGTAGAGATCGCACCAAGAGGGTCTTGGAATTAAGTTAGGGAACCTATGTGAACAAGGCATTGAGTAGGTTCTCAATGCTAGATTCAAAGAAAGGACTCTTGCCCACTAGTCATGGCATTCATCTCAGCAAGACTCGGTGTCTTAAGACACCTGATGAGCTGAAAAGGATGATGCGAATCCCATGCGCCTGAGGTCAGGATCGATCATATATGCCATGACATGTACGAGACCGAACGTCTTGTAAGCCTTTGTTGTACCAGTAGACATCAGTCTAACCCGGGGGAAAGATGATGCTGAACTAGTCGTCGAAGGATGAGTAGATGCAAGTTTTCCAAGAAAAATCCAGATGACTTTAGAAGTCAGTCAGGATCAGTTTTTACGCTGAATGACGGAGCTTTAGCTGGGAAAGCGCAAAGAAAGATACCGTCGCTGAATCTATGACAGAGGCCAAGTACATGGATGCTGTAGAAGCAGCTACGGAGGCTATGTGGATTTGGAAATTCACGGCAGGGTTGGGTGTAATTAAAAACCCATCCAGCCCGGTGAATCCATCTTGCGACAACACAAGGGCCATTGCGCAAGCTAAAAGCCCAGATCGCATAACAAATCAAAACATATACTAGGGGGTATCCACCTCATCAGAGAAATACTGAACCGAGGTGAAGTGAAGATAAACTATATTGCAACGGATGATAACATAGCCAACCCTTTGACTAAGGCACTGTCGCTGCCTAAACATGTTAGACATGTAAGGTCGACGGGGACATATTGGAGTTTAGATTGGAACTATGGAAAGTGGGAGATTGTTAGTCTTAGTGCCCGTAGTTCAATCCTAAATGTCCAAATGTATATATCATCGTTAGCAATAAAACTAAAGCAGCTTTATATTACTTATGTGTTGGAGCAATATATCGATGTGTGCTCTGATCTATGCCTACAATGTGAATATAACCATAGATCAAGATAGATCACACTCGATGGGTCCCATGTCAACAAAGCTTCACTAGAAGCGACTAGTATGAAAGATGGCTCTTTATGGCTTACGTTCTGTTAGTCATTGGAATGGGATTCCGGAGTCTGATCATAGATATCATGTGGGACATGATATTGGACGACCCGACATGAATATGTACCATAGATCAAGTCATGAACATATTCATTGTCGTAGCTTGTCATGTATCCTTAGACAAAGGAGTCTTTGTGATCGCTATGTAGTCAACAACTGAGTTTGACCTGAGCCTAACGTTGTCCGTAACAAGGCTTCCATAACGGCCAGGATTGGCTTGGGGACGGGCTACATGAGTGACACGAAAGACGTCTAAGGGATTTATCCCTCATACTGAAGTATGGGAAAGATATCGGTTCTCGGCCGCTTGATCGAGAGTGACTGAAAGAATAGCATGGCCATGCACATGATACTGGGTATCATATATACTCAGTCATCTCACATATCAAGGAACAGTGATTGAGAATAATAAGGATGACGGCTCTATGCCTCATCTCAATCAGGATATCGGAGATAAAAGGATAATGACAGGGACGATGGAAAGGTTAGAATCGACAGGGTCGATTCGTTATGCAGTGTTTGGCAATACTAAAGTCTCGTTAGTTTCCACTTAAATAGGATCAAGTAAAATGGGATTTTACGTTGATCTATTGAAATGCATAAACCTAAGGGTCACACCGGAGGATGAAACTCATTAACACATTTATGGAGAATGGCCAAAAGGGAGTTGTCTCGGGACATGACCAAAACTGGGTTTTGGGTCATGTGCTCGTAAGTGAATAGGACTTTACGGATCGAGACAAGGCTTGGAGTCTTGGGATTGATCACGTCGGATAATGTTGGACATTTCCGGTATGGAAGGCTTGGAGGCGATGAGCACGTCACGGGACCTCGTTGGGGATGGCCACGGGCCATGTTCTAAGAGGCCCATGAGAGGCCCATGCAACCAAGGCCCACGGAAATAATTAATCAAGGTCTTGATTAATTAGCACTAAGTATGGAAGACATGGATTAAAGTGTTGGTGATTCATCACCTAACCACATCATGTCCACCCATACTTAGAACCATACTTGTCCTATTTACACCATGCTTCTCTACACCTTACTTGTCCTTGTTGTTGTTGTTGTTGTTGGATTAAGTCATCTTATTCACATAACAAAACACAAGACAAAATGAAGAACACAACTCTATCTTCTTCCTCTCTCTCTAGGTTTTGGCCAAGACTTTTTCCTCTTCAAGATTTGTGTTCTTGAGTTCTAAATACAAGAACTATGTGGCTTTGATTCCCGGGGTGGATACATAGGCGTCTTGGAGACTCAAGCCGATCATCTTTTCTTGGTGTTCTTGAACAAATAGAGAAGAAAATGTGCAGAATTTTCTGCACTGTTTCGTGTCCGACCAGCCACCTTTATGAGCTCGATCGGAGGTTCATCCAAGGTCCGATTAAGCTGATTTTTGGAGTGAATGTTCTACACATATTGGTATTCAAAGTGAACCGTGGAATTTGGATTTCAACGGTTCGTTATTCATATAAATGAGATGAAAGTTGAGTCACTTCATTTATTTCGTTTTGGTCTTGTGTATCTAATCTTTGGTAGTTTTTCCTTGCATGGTCTCGGGTTTTATTTGCTTTCGCTGCGAGTTGGTTCATCTCCAACGCTACCTCGAGACCCAACAGCATATGATCTGTGTGGCTTCGCTTCTAATCGAGTACTCGCGTTGAACCTAATCTGGTTTTTAACTAAGAACGTGTGTTCATAGTTGCATCGGTCCAAAACGGGTAAGAGATATGTCGGACCTATTCAAGTTTTTAACTAAGAGTGTGTGCTCATAGTTGCATCGGTCAAAAACGGGTATTCAACAACGATTTGTGTCGGACGTTATCAGGTTTTCAACTAAGAGTGTGTGCGTATAGTTATATCGGTGCAAATAAGTTTTTCAAGTAGGAGCATAATATCTTGTGTTGCTTCGGTTCTAATCGGGTATTCATGTAGGACCATATGATCTTTTTTGCTTCAATTGAATTGAATACTCGTGTTTGACCTAACCTGGTTTTCAACTAAGAGTGTGTGCTCATAGCTGCATCGGTCCAAAACGGGTATTGAACGAAGAGTTCCGTCGAGCGTAATCAAGTTTCAAACTAAGAGTGTGTGCTCATAGTTAGATCGATCCACATACGGTATTAAAGTGGGAGCATATGATCTGTGTTGCTTCTTTCTAATCGGGTGTTCATGTAGTATCATATGATCTTTGTGGCTTCGATTCTGATCGAGTACTCGCGTTGAACCTAATCTGGTTTTTAACTAAGAACGTGATTGATAGTTGCATCGGTCCAAAACGAGTAAGAGATGTGTCGGACATATTCAAGTTTTTAACTAAAGCGTGTGCTCATAGTTGCATCGGTCCAAAACGGGTATTCAATTAAGATTTGCGTCGGTCCTATTCAGGTTTTCAACTAAGAGTGTGTGCTCATAGTTAAATCGGTCTAAATCGGTTATTCAAGTAGGAGCATAAGATTTGTGTTGCTTCGGTTCTAATCGGTTATTCACGTAGGATCATATCATCTTTGTTACTTCAATTGTAATTGAATACTCGCGTTGGACCTAACCTGGTTTTCAACTAAGAGCGTGTGCTCATAGTTGCATCGGTCCAAAACAGTATTCAACTAAGAGTTCTGTCGAGCGTAATCAAGTTTCAAACTAAGAGTCTGTGCTCATAGTTAGATCGGACTAAATCGGGTATTAGAGTATGAGCATATGATCTTTGTTGCTTCTATTCTAATCGGGTATTCATGTAGTATCATATGATCTTTTTGGCTTCGATTCTAATCGAGTACTCGCATTCAACCTAATCTGGTTTTCAACTAAGAACGTGTGTTGATAGTTGCATCGGTCCAAAACGGGTAAGCGATGTGTCGGAAACCCGTCATTTCCAACTTTTGCAATTTAAATCCAAAATTCGTTCCGGGTGTGGATTAACGACTTGGGGATCGTCCTAAACCACCCGAACACGTGGTCCCCACCCGGCCATCCTTAGCCGTGGGTGGTTGGACCAGTTTTGGACCGGTTCACCACCATGGTGGCCGGTCCTAGCTCCGGCCAGCCACCACCCACGGTGGCCGGAGCTCCCCCGAGTCTCCGGTCATTGGAAACCGATCACTTTTCGCACCAAAACGTTCCCAACGAACCCTACACCTCGACTCATCCATTTTTAACCCGTTTAAACACAAACCCTAACTTTTAAACGTACCAAAACGAAAATCATTTAGGTTCTCACCGTAGGGAATGATGACGGGAGCTCGATTCTTCAACCGTTGAGACAATCCGTTGGTTGGATCGTCGGGAAATCCCAAAACCCTACACTTTTCTTCCCTTTTCTCTTTCCTTTTCTCTCCTTTTCTTCTCTCTTCTTTCTCTCTCTAATTCTTTTTTTTTTTGAATATGGCCGAACCCTCACACTCTCTCTTCCTCTGTCTTGTTCAAAAATACCTAACACCACCACTTGTGTGACATGTGGCAAGTGGGCTTCACCCTCTAGACAAAATATCTTGTAGATATTTTTCTGTCAGATTCGCGAAATTCAGCCGTCTCGGGCCCATTTTTCAAGAAATTACGAAACTTCACTGGCTACAAGGAAACGGCTCAACTAAGACCGCTGTAATGACGGCTAAGGTTTTTGGATCCAAAACGGACCTCGAACGGACCAAAACGTCGCTCGGTTGACTTTTCCGGCAAAAAGTCAACATTTCCCAAATTGGTCAGAAAGTTTCCCTGAGTCCCCCAGAACTCACTTTGGTCGATCTCGGGGTCAACTTAAGTCCGGTATGACCCTCGGGGTCAAATTTAGGTTCATTTAAGTGTCTGTCCCAAAATTTTAAATTTTTCTGTTTTTCGCCGATTTGACTGGCGTTGACCGGGAGTGGTTCTTACATTTCGAATTTCAGATTTGAATCAAAATCAAAAGTTTCAAAACAGCAAAGTATCTCGAAACTGCGATTCAGATGATAAAATTGTACCACTTACTTCGGTTTTGATTTCTGAAACTTGTAATCGTCTTTTGGAGCACGAGTACTTGTTTCTCCTTGATGTAGGCTATTGGTGTTCTCTCTTTGCTGCAGGTTAATCTGAAAACCTCATTGCCGGAGGTTGAAGTAAACGAAAAAAAATCGGAAACAAAGCCTGACTTTTAGCGTCTGGAAGTCAAAGAAGCAGAGAGGGGCGCTGGTGTTGTGCGGTTTGAGTCAAAACTAAACCCTAAAAGGGTCTTGCTTGTTCTGTGGGCCGTACAATTCAAGCCCAAGCCAAAGGAGAAAAAAAATTGATCAGGCCCAAGGGCCTTTGCCTTAGATTTCAGCGCGCATGACACAAAAGAAAAAAATGAAAGGAAACGCGTGGATCAGGTGTGGGTCACGAGTCAGGACTGGGTCATAGGTGCAGGTCGGCGTGGACCGGGCCACAGTCCATGGGTGCGGGTCAGTTCTGGTTAGCGGGACACCCAACCCGGTTGGCCAGATATTAAAAAAAATGAATTTTCTTATACAGAAAATCAACGTTGCTTTAAGAATTTTTTTTCTTTCCAAACGGGAATTAAAATAATTCTTGTACGAGTTTGAATTCATATGGAATTCATGATTGAGGGAAATAAACTTGGAATTTTTATTCCTAAACGTTTTCACAAAAAGAAACAAATTGGAACTAGTTCCTAAAAAGTTTCTTGTTGGTCGGTCTTGTTTCTTGGAAACACGTGGAGATGATCAACAAATTCGAATTCATACGTAATTCATGGTCGAGGGAAATAAACTTGGAATTTGAATTCCTAAATGTTTTCCCAAGAGAAACAAACTTGGAATTCAATTCCTAAACGTGTTTCTTAATTTTCTATGTTGAGAAAAAAAACGTATTTTCCACAATGGAACGTGGAAAATAAATGGAAAAGGAAAATTAACATTTGTTTAAGATTAATTTCCAAGGAAATTATATATTTTTGAACAAATTTCGAATTCATACGGAATTCGAAAATGAACGAAACGAACTTGGAATAAAATTTCTAAACGGTTTTCTTTAAACTCAAGAGAGAAACAAAGTGGAATGTTTCCTAAACGGTTTCTTATTTCCCCAAAATTATAAATTGGAAATATTTCCGAAACGATCTACTATTTTCCTAAAGGGAATTTAAATATTTCCTTAGGAAAACGGTATTTGGAAGAAAAAAAATGATCGTGGTCGTTCTTGGATATCAGTTGTTGATCGTAGAACTCCGATGAAGCCTACCTGGCGGTAAAGAAAATTAATTATCCCCCCTAGGCATGGGATAAACTCTTTCATTCTATGCATCTTGGTATGTGGCGTCATCCTAGACTGTAGCTCGTCTTCTAGAAGTGACGACTCAAGGGAGTCTATTGAGTGGTATCTACAACCTTGGTTGACAAGGTGGTTGGGTGCGTGGATGGCGACTAGACTCAGTCTCAAGTCGATGAAGGGGTTGAAATGAGATTTCCAACTCTTTATCGACCCGGGCGGTCAAAGAGAATTTTCTCCTTCAGCTGCTTTCTTCAATGACGGCTTGGCTCGACTTCCAAAGGTCCTAGATCTACCTCCTCCTATCAGATCCTCGAGCTACCTTTAAATGGAGGAACGGGGAAAGCATAAACACGAAAAACAAGAGAGAAAAATAAAGACGTGTAATCTTACTTGAGGTAATAGGAATGAAATTAGCCACCTGTGAAGCCACGTTGGCATCCTCTCTTTACTCTATTTTTCTGTACTTTCTCTTCTCAGTGCTGTCATACCGGCTTCACACCCTCTTCTCTTTCCTTGCCTGTAACCCTACATCTTCGATCCTCTCTCTTTGTCCGTTACAATTATAGCATTTATAGTTGAAGCATCACCTCATCAAGGGAAATTTGAAAAAATATGCTTCATAATAGCATGTATTTTATTTCTATACTAGTATAATTTAAAATTGGAAAAATATGCCTTTCAAAAGTTTTAAGACAAAAATAACCTTCTTTTAATTGATACAAAATTCATAATTTCACATTCTCTATTTTTCATCTTCCATTCACATCTATTTTGAAAATATATTACGTTTTAATTAACTTATTCAAATATATTTTTGAAATATATATTAAAATTTTATATAAAAATAATTTATTCAATTTTATTAATTATTAAAATCAGATTTTAATTTATTTTTTCGAAAAATCAGATTATTTTTATAGCTATTTTAAAAGAAAAATAAATAAATAAATTAATTTAATAATTAATAAAATTGAACCAAATATATATTTTATGAAATATAAAATAATTTTGAAAAAGCATATCGTAAATTAAAATCAATGATATATATATATATATTATTTTTTATTAAATTTACTTTAATTATTAAATTTATGTTTTTGAAAAAATATGATTACTTTGATGAATATTTTTAAAATATAATTCGAATTTATAATATTAATTTTTAAAAAATAATTTACAATTTATGAAAAAAAAATATTTTAATCGAATTTTATTAATTATTAAATTCAATTTTTAATTTTAAAAATTGTTTTATTCAAATTTATTAGTTTTTTTTAAATCAGATTATTTTGATATATGTATATATATAATTTAAATTTAAAAAATATTTTTCAAAAAAAAAGCTTAGATGTTATAAACAATATATTTGATTCAATTATACTAATTATTAATTTTTTTAAAATTTTTTTATCAAAATAATCGTATTTTTTTTGAATTTTTTATAACTTAAAATCTGATTTTAATAATTAATATATTGAATAAAATATATTTTTTTATGTCAAATATTTATATGTATCTCGAAAATATATTCAAATAAAATAATTAAAAATCAATTTATTTTTAAGGGATTGATGAAGAAGATGAGGAATAGGAAGGGTAAGATAAAGAATTCTGTATAAAGTAAAAGGTTATTTTTGTCTTAAAAAGTTTAAAACGCGTAATTTTTTAATTTTGAGTTATACTAACATAAAAATAAAATAAATGCTATTATGAAGCATATTTTTTCAAATTTCCCCTCATCAATGGATCAGATCAATCGTTTCCTGATGGCTATAAATCAATCCATTATTATCAATCCCATCTCAATCTCTATCCTTTCCTCGAGATTATCACACCTTTTTACTTTGATTTTCGAATCACTGATTCGATTTGAGCCCATTCTTCCTCCTCGGTGTGGGTTGTGGTGGTTGCTCTGTTATTTGTTTCATGGTGAGGAAGTTGCAGACCAGAGAGGAGGAGACGAAGAAGGGAATGCGACATGGGAAGTACGAGCTCGGCAAGACGCTCGGCGAAAGGAATTTCGGTAAGGTCAAGTTTGCAAGGAATTAAGACACTGGTCAAGGTTTTGCGGTTAAGATCCTCGAGAAGAACCGGATCCTCGACCTGAAGATCTCCGATCAGGTTCGTAGCTTCGATTCATGATTGTTTGTTTCCGATTCAATTGACTGTTTAATTGGAATGATGAGTACCGGAAATAGAAATGAATTGTGATTGGTTTCTATGTTATGTTTCCGGGTTTTGCATAACTGATCAGTGAATGATGAGCCTTGCAGATTAAGAGAGAGATTGGGACCTTGAAGCTCATCAAACATCCCAACATCGTCAGGTTGCATGAGGTGTGCCCATTTCTCTATCTACTCCATAGATTCGCTTAGTTCATTTTCTGGTTCAGGAGCCTCCGAGCCCAGTGTTTCCCGTAAGCACTATTTTTCCTCCTTTAGTGTCGATAAGAGATTGTTTTCAAGAGGCTAAGGTTAGTGGGTGGACCCTATAAAAAAACTAATTTTACTTTCTGTTTCTCGATATATAGTTTATTCTTCATGTAAATCACCTGATCAAGTGCTTCTATTTGTGTTGGGGTCTGATTCCTACCATTTTCAAGCATGTATGGATGCCTTAATTTTGTGTCGAGTATGACCTATGCAATTGAAGTTGAATTTCTGTGTCAATTTTTAATGCAATTTTGTCATGGGTTAGTGATAGTTTGAGATAAGAGGTTTGAGATTAGGCATTGTTGCTTTGGTTGTCCATGTTGGATGTGGGTGTTTATGTCTTTATTGAATGGATCACTGAATCATTACCGATTCATGCGTTCACTTTCTTCCTCAGAGATCAATCGATTTCTAGATTTATGGTTCTATTGACGTCGTTCAATTTGTTTTTTTATTATTTGTGGTTGCAGAGTCACAAGGAAGTCGAAGGATATTTGTTTGTTGTTAACAGGTAGTAGTGTGTTGCTGAACTTGATTTTTTGTTCCTTGATCCTATTTTTGTATACCATGTTGTATCGTGAATTTGTGACTTCATGATAAAAATTGGCTAATCTAAGTGAAATTGTCTAATCTGATTTTAGTCCGATGGGTTCTTAACTAATTAGTGCGAAATTGTCTATTATGTGTTTTTTAATGGTCGGTAACAAAACATGCACTAGAGGCAAGGCAACACTGATGTAGACGCATAATAGAAAATTATGCACTTTCTGAAGGAGACTTAGTCATACATGTTAAAGGAACCACTTGGGTTGCCATGAGAATTAAAATGATTAAACACAAATTGTGATTGTCATTACTTAGTAGCAGTCAATGTAATGCCAATCATTAGTAAATTTGCTCATATCAATTTTGAGGTATGTTATGTTCTTTTTACAAAAGATTTTTTAGATATGTTGATTTTGGAAGTTCATTTTTCTAAATTGGTCACACCATGTAAAAATAGCCTTTTCTACTCTTGGCAATTCCAGTAGAAATTGTAGATTGACTTACAAACTGCCGAAATAGTTATCTAGAATAAAGAATTAGTACACTTACGTAGTAACTTCCTGTTATGTCCTAAGTTCATATATCCTTTTTCTTCTTTTTAGATTCCGGCAAATTTTAGCCCATAACGCATTTTATTAGACATTTAAAATGACTCATCTTCTTTTTAAAAGATTTACATATATTTCTTAGTTGGTATTTAGTGTTGCATAAAAGGGATTTACATATTTTCTTAATTCCTTCTGATTGCATATTGCAGTGAGAGGCAACTTTGAGTTCATGGACAATCTTGGGGTTGAGCATTGGTGCTTCTTGTTTCTTCCACGACATGGAAATATACCACCTGATGGCAAGAACCTAGAGGTGAGTAAAAGTATGTATGTTAATGACATAAATTTTATACAACTTAATAAACACGGCAACAACACCAATATATTTAAAAAGTTGAGGGTAGTAAAGTACACATCGTGTATAGCACAGGAAAGTGAAACAGAATTTTTCCTATAATTTTTAGTCAACCTAAATAAATGAAGTTTTACTGCATGAAGCACATGTCAGAATCTTTGGCAACATGTTTACCTATCATCTTCTTCTTTCCGAGATCTTGATGATTCCTGCATATTATGTGATGGTCCAACCTGCCAAGAACACTAAATTCTCAGTGTGAGTTTCTAAGTAACTTGGTAGCCAAGTATTGATCTATGTTAGATGAACCATACAATTTAGAATGACTATGGGGAGTGAATATTGTGTTGTTTTGTTTCTGAACAATGGGGAGTAAATATGGTTGCAGATAATTATTACAAAAATAAGTCGTTGGGATTGTGTATACTTTGATGATATAAAATAAATTTCAAGTATGTACTTATAATTAGAGATGATGTAAACAATCTTTCCATTGTTTAGGCTATAGGATATGCTTGATCATGTTAAAGTATTGTTTAGAGGACACACTTAATTCAAGGGAAATCATACAATTTAATATTTTGTGATGCCTTGTCATCTTTGTAGTAAACATATGTGTTTGGGTTTAACTTGGCAATCTCATATACTTATTTTTTATGAAAGCATAATTACTACACACACTAGCAAAAAAAATGCAATCCTAAACATCTTACCATTGAAACTTACAAATCTTACTAAAGGTAATAGGAGGGGAACTAGCCACCTGGCAAGCCACGTGGATTGACTTTTTTCCCCTAATATTCGATATTGTACTCCCCTCGTGCAAACCTTCAGCTTCTTCAGGCTTTGATTATCTTTTGGACGTTACACACCATCAATTCAATGGATAACGAATCGAGGGGAGTTACGACTGACCACACCATAAATACAAACCTCCAAAGGCTTCTGATTCATCGTGTGTGTGGAAGAGGTGCGTACCTGTAGAGGAGACGAAGCCCCCTCTCCACGTCGTCTCCCTTCATGGTTGTATCGATGTCGCCAAGGCTTTGATCGGAGCACGACGTCGGATCAAAATTGGCTTCATCAATGATTTCATACGTTTTATGAAATCCAGCTAAATCCATCGGCTTCAATGCGATTCAAATCCGCTCTGTCACTTTCAAACGCCGACTCAGATTCGCAGAGGTCAAATACGATTACTATGCAGTAAGAAGGGATCGTTTTTTGCTCCGGAAATCGAAACCCTCTATTGGATGGCCAGTGTGGATAAACCATTTTCGGTGGAGTACACCAATGACATGCCTGGGTCGGCGTTTGTGCCCGTCAACTCCAGGAAAGGGCGGTGGGAGGTAGGCGAGGGGGTGACGGTTGGGGATACTGAGTGGAACATGAGGGGCGTGTCTAGGGAAAAAGGGTCTCTGCTGAGGTTTATGAATAAATATATTCATGTGGTTACTTCAACGATGGTGTATATAGATATGTTGTTCAGTTGGTTTGCTTGGCATGTGGAGGATCAAGACCTGCATAGCTTGAACTACATGCACACGGTCCGAAGCCTCAAGGTACGTTAGTGTATGAAAGTTGGAGAAATTATGTTAATTTTAGAATTTTTGTCACTGATCTGGAGAATTTAGTTGTGTATGAGAATGTAGGAATAGGAGAAAGCTACAAGTACGGAAGTTGAAAGTTGTGATTTTTCTTTTACAAATTCTTGAGAGATGCGAGAGTAAAAATTGATTTGATTTTCCTTCGCTTTCTCAACAACCAAACAGAGTAAATTGAGTTAGTCTTGCCTAGATTGTTTCGGGTTTTTCTGCAAGCAAAGCTTCCTTGTGTATTCATGACTGCTATACCAATCACTACCAAGTTCAGGTACTTCAATTCTTTATTTGGGAAAACAGCAACATCATACCATAATATGATTTCGGTAAACTAAATGATACAATAAAAGTCAACAAGTTCTTATGTTTCACCATATTTGATGATACTAATTTATATGGATGAAAACAGATTTTCTGACTATGGTTGGAAAAGAGAAAAATGATGACTGAATCAAACAGGAAATAATTTACATTTACAATAACAAAGATGTATTTGACACATTCTAATGATGATTGGCAATTTGTCTTAGAGAAATATTATCAGTACTTCTTTGCAATAAAAATTACCTGGTACAAGCATTTACCTGTTTTAGTGTGACACTTTATTTCTTTTTTTTTTGTTTCATAGTGTACAAAAAGCACCATCCTCCACAGTTAGACAGTGAAGTTTGGAAGTTAGAAAGGATAGCTAAAGGCGGGGCATCCCACAAGGGACTAACTAAGCATGGAATCAACATTGTGATGTACTTTTTCAGGTCTTGACTCTACCTGAAGAATTACTTCTAAGGGATGGAAACGTGGAGCATTGAGGACTTGAGGATCTGGCAAAGTTGACTTATTTGAATGATCTTGAATGTGTCGTTCTTGAAAGCGAATGTCACACGACCTTTCATTATTAACACAACTGGTTTTTTTATCGTCCATCACATGTTTACCGTATTACATACAATCGTACACCGTTTTTACCAACTTCTACAATATGAAGCTTCCCACACATTTTTATGACTTTCACTGCGCATCGCGCGCTGCCCACACCTACTATATACTAAATGGGAATGGAACATTCAAAATTATGGAAAAGTGTCGTTGAATAAGACATACAGATGGGACCCCATCAAGCTCTCATACTTAAACCTTTCTCGCCCGAGAAAGAAAGACACACGTGAACCAATGGCTCGAAGAAAAAAAAACTTTAAAACAATAAAAGTGATAGTAAATAAAATCAGTAAAATATAGTTTTCAAGGTAAGAGGAGAAATCTGGTGAGAACCATGTTTTCACGTAGGAACCGCGAGAACCAATCTAAGTCATCCATTTTAGGAATGGATGGATGAGATGCAATTGAATAGTTGACTGTAAAAAAAACCGCACTTTTTAGTAAGTGGTAAAGGTTTTTTAGTAAAACTATCATATTATTTTTTTTAACCAATTCACTAATTTAATTTTTCCCGCTTCGTTTGAACTCCGATTGGCTTCAAACTTGCGCCATTAGTTTTGTTTTTTTAAGGGCTTTCAATCAAGATCAGTCATGAATATATTTTGAAGCACGAAAAAAATATTATTTCGGGGTAGATTTTAAAAAAAAAATCTGGGTAATTTTTATCAATACTTTGCTCTGGATTTATCAACACTTTTACACTGGTTTTATCACCTCATTTTCCAAAACTGATCATGATTTTATCACCTCAGCGCGTGCTTTTTTATGAACACTAGTTTTATCAACACTAAACACTAGGTTTATCATTCAAATTACGTGTGTTTTATCACCCCTATCACATGTTTGAAGCACGAAAAAAAAATTATTTCGGGGCTAATTTTTATCAACACTTTGCTCTGGGTTTATCAACACTTTACCCTGTTTTTATCAACACTTTACACTGGTTTTATCACCCCATTCTCCAAAACTGATCATGATTTTTATCATCTCATCACGTGTTTTTTATGAACACCAGTTTTATCAACACTAAACACTAGATTTATCATTGAATTACGTGTTTTTTATCACCTCATCACTAGTTTTTTTATCAACGTTAAACTCTAGTGTATCACACTTATTATCAAAATTGGAAATGGTTTTTATCACCTCATTATTTGTTTCTTATCACCTCATTACATGTTTTTTTATCAACATTTAGCACTAGTTTGGTACTCCAATATAAAACATTCATTAGTGAAGATTTATCAACGCTCAACATTATTTTTATCACCTTGATATACACTTTTATTTTTGTGCTTCAAAATATATTCATGACTGATCTTGATTTTAAGCCCTTGAAAAAAGAAAAATATTAGCGCAAGTTTGAATTTAATCGGAGTTCAAACGAATCGGTAAATATTAAATTAGTGAATTGGTGAAAAAAAAATGGACAATTGTCCACACGGCACCATGCTATTACAATTATGCCCTTGCTTGTGTGAGAATAGATGAAAGTGGCATGAACTATGGTAGAATTGAGATGATGATGTGACATCATGGTGAATGTTGGATCTTAAATGTGTGTGGCTAGGATTGGTTCTCACAGTTCCTATGTTAAGACTGGTTCTCAATAGATTTCTCCTCTTCAAGGTAAAACCTACAATATAAAATTTTCTAGGCGGATCTTTTTGGCTCCGGATTATGGAAAAGCGGCATATAGAATGCATATGATGACTCAACTAAACAAAAAGGTTTTATGCAAGTACATAAGTAAATAAAGGACAAAGTATGTATGCCTCAAAGAAAATTTTATGCTTCTTATTTGGAGAATTGTAACATAGGTTTTGAATTGATCAAGAATATAAAGGATTTATTCTTTTAAAAACATTTCCACCGACCAGCAATGCATCTTGGTGATTAGGTATATTCTGGTATTTTATCACTAACGCTTGAAGATGGAGCAAAGTAGATGCAAATTATTAATCTAGGTTGATTTCAAGCTTGGATATCTACTCAAACTGTAAAGCCCGTCCCGGTTTAAAAGAACTAAATTGTTAAAGTTATCGTTTTAAAGCGTCGTGGTTGAAAATCGGATCGAGTGCGAAATAAAAAGTTTTTCAAAAATAAAGAGTTTGGGCTGGACCGGGCGGAGCAGGCCCAATCCAGACCTGGCCCAAGCCCGGGCTATTTAAGCCCCTTTGTTAGGGTTTCTGCTCATTTTTTTTTTCACTTCTCCTTCGCGCAGCCTCTCTCCCGAGCTCCCTCCTCTCACGCCGAACCTCCCTCTCCGTCCAGCCCACGCCACCACCGTCTCCCTTTCCTCTCAACGCCGACCGTCTCCCCCTCATCTCTCCGTTCAGACCAAGCCCGCCGTCCCCTCCCTCGTCCCGAGCTCCATCTCAATCCCTCTCTTCCTCTCGAGCTCTCGCCGGCCACTCCTCGTCGGCCAAGCTTACCGCCCCTCTCACCCCTCTTCTTCTTCTTCTTCTTCTTCTTCTTCTTCTTCTTCTTCTTCTTCTTCTTCTTCTTCTTCTTCTTCTTCTTCTTCTTCTTCTTCTTCTTCTTCTTCTTCTTCTTCTTCTTCTTCTTCTTCTACTGCACCATCTTCCACGCGCCGCCGACCTTCCCACCAGCGTCGTCGCTCTCGCCATATCTGAGACGGGAACCGTCGTACCGTGTAAATCTGAGGCGAGAAGACCCGCCTTGCTCCACCACCCAACGCCACACCACCACCGCCGCCGCCCTCTTTCCCTTACGGTGAGGGTCGCTACCTTGTGGGGTTTGGTCGCCGACGTCTCCGCCGGTGGTCCATCGGTTTTGTTTGGACCCGAGAACCTCTTCCTCTAAACTTTCTTGTCTCGAATTTTCTGGACGTAATCGAACGTTTTGAAACTGAAACAGATTAAACAAATTAATGAAAGAAATCAAAAGGAAAGGAAAAAGAAAACAAACTTGTTTTAAAACAGTTTTTGAATTGTTGAATAAACCTGGAACCGTGGAACGAATAAGCAGAACTGTTGGTACAGACTTAGGACGAGTTTAAAAGCGGAACGCTGAATCGGACACCTCGGGATTCGTGCCTCGGAACCCAAGCCTCGGGATTCCTTTAACAATACTCCTACCTGCTGCTGAAGTCCGGGCTAGCTTCCTCGCCGTCTTCACTCGTGTCCAAGTCTCCTTCTCCTTTCGAGCTCGGGTACACAGTCTTGGATCACAAACAATACTAAAATTAACAACTAGTCAAAGGTGGTTTTCACCCTAATCTGCTTCAGAATGTTCTAAAGGTAACTCCCGGGTCAAAGGAACGACTTTGGGCCCAAACTAGGCCCAATTAGATCAAACTCTAGCTTCTGGAAACCTGGCCCGGAACTTGGCCCGTCCCGTAACACAATCCGTGTCATGCCCCGAATTCGGTAGAACCGAACCCGGAACGCAAACGGTGAAACGATAAAACAATTTTCAAACATTTTAATAAACCGCTTAAAATCACCACTTTTAGTTAAACAAAATAATAGTTTACAACTGAAAACACGTCCAAAACAAGCGGACAAAAACCAAAGCGTACGTCGCTAAACTCCCAAAAACCCGGACTCCCGCTCACAGGTCTTCAAGCTTCGGGAGATCCCCTAGTCCGTCTCGGGACCAGTACCTGTAGGAAAAGCAGCTAGGGGTGAGCGTTCGCTCACCACCACGGATACCAGACTGACTACGGCATACTAGCAGAAATACTAACAACAGACAAAACACCGGGGACTACTATCCCCAAACTCAAATAACCCGACTGTCACACGAAAACCGTTACTTTCCCAAACCAAACTAAACACCCGTACACGTAATGTAGACCCGACACCGTAATGACGACCTCAAAGAACACAACACAGAAGTGATCAAAATCACGCAAACCACAACCACAAGCCTCAACACTTTACCGATCACGCGCTGGAAGGTGCTACTCACCTGATGGGGACCACAACCCTCTGCTCTTTACCGATAGCGCACCGGAGGGTACGACACACCCATCGGGCATAAATCCAGCCTCAGCACTTTACCAATCACGCGCCAGAAGGTGCTACTCACCTACGGGGACCATAACCCTCTACTCTTTACCGACCACGCATTGGAGAGTACGACACACCCCTCGGGCACAGCTCTAACTTTAGCACTTTACCAATCACGCGCCGGAAGGTGCTACTCACCTACGGGGACCACAACCCTCTGATCTTTACCGACCACACATGTGAGAGTACGACACACCCCTCGGGCACAGCTCTAATCTTAGCACTTTACCAATCACGCGCCGGAAGGTGCTACTCACCTACGGGGACCACAACCCTCTGCTCTTTACCGACCACGCATTGGAGAATACGACACACGAAACAGTATTACACGGGTTCAACACCCCAAAGGCACACCTGACCACCCACAACACACCAACAGTAAAAATACGGGTTCAAATCCCCACATGCACTCATGGCCTCCCAAGACACACAAACGGTAAAATACGGGTTCAACTCCCCACAGGAACTCATGGCCACCCAAGACACACAAACGGTAAAATACGGGTTCAACTCCCCACAGACACTCATGGCCACCCAAGACACACAAACGGTAAAATACGGGTTCAACTCCCCACAGGCACTCATGGCCACCCAAGACACACAAACGGTAAAATACGGGTTCAACTCCCCACAGGCACTCATGGCCACCCAAGACACACAAACGGTAAAATACGGGTTCAACTCCCCACAGGCACTCATGGCCACCCAAGACACACAAACGGTAAAATACGGGTTCAACTCCCCACACGCACTCATGGCCACCCACAAACACAAACGATTCAATCAACCTTAGGGCACAACCAAATGTCACCAGTATTTCTATTGTTCGATATGTTCACTTATCCTACGACACTCCTAAGTGTCACATGCATTTCTATTGTTCGATACGTTCACGTATCACACGACACCACTAAGTGTCGCCTGCATTTCTAGCGTTCGATAAACTTACTTATCCTACGACACCACTAGGTGTCACATGCATTTCTACTGTTAACTTTCCCTAGTCAAGGCCGAGATCCGGCTACTTTTCCCTACCTCGTAACGCTTCCACAAAAGTCCACGCCCAAGCTCCGGCATGCTCACGATCACTCGCCTAGCTTCTTCTTTCCGCGGTCGGCGGCACGACCTAACAAGAACACAATTAAAGCACTTTTTAAGTTTGCAGATAGAGCTGAATTTTAATAAACTTGACGCCCAAATGCAACCCCGACAATGTCAATCACTCCCAAACTTCCCAATTACTCGACATTCGATTCGGCCGGCTCGGCGAATCTTCCCGGGATTGGAAAACGCCCTTCCCGGGCTCCGAAAATTCCCGTTTTCGTTTCTACGATCTTAGAATAATTCAAGGGTTCCAATGCAATCGACGGAATCAATTTCCGACTTCCGAGCGATTTAATTCGCGTTTAAAGTTTCTAAACCCGAAATTTCTAACTTTAACAACTTAATTCCATAATTCGATCCGGGTGTGAACTATCGATTCGGGGATCGTCCAAAACCACCCGAACACGAAAAACAGGAGACCCGACACGTGGGCCCCACCCGGCCACACCGGAAAACGCTCAATCTCACCCCAAAACGTTCCTAACGAACTCTAAATCTCAACCGTTCAACATTTAATCAATTTTAAACGAACACTTAGAAATCAAACGCGTCGAAACGAGGAAAAGTCGGGTTCTTACCGTAGGTAACGATGAGGGGATGACGATTATGCAAAGAAAAACACGATCCAACGGCCGGATCGTCGACAATCTTCAAAATTCCAACACTTTTTCTCTTTTTTCTCTCTTCTCTTCTCTCTCTTCTTTCTCTCTCTACTTCTCTCCTTTTTTTCTAAATGGCCGAACACTACACCTCTTCTTCCTTTTGTTTTGTTCAAAATTACCAACTACCATCACTTCTTTCTTTTGTTTTGTTCAAAAATAACAACTACCACCACTTGTGTGACAAGTGGCAAGTGGGTCCCACCCTTTAAACAAATATCTTTGTAGATATTTTTCTGTCTGATTCGTGAAATTCGGCCGTCTCGGACCCCGAACGAGCCCATTTTCCAAGAAATTATGAAATTTCACGTGCTATAAGGAAACGGCTCAACTAAGACCGCTGTAACGACGGCTAAGATTTTTGGATCCAAAACGGTCCTCGAACGGAACAAAACGTCTTTCGGTTGACTTTTCCAGGAAAAAGTCAACATTTCCAGGAAAAAGTCAACATTTCCCAAATTGGTCAGAAAGTTGCCTCGAGTCCCCCAGAACTCACTTTGGTCGTTATCGGGGTCAATTTAAGTCCGATACGACCCTCGGGGTCAAATTTAGGTTCATTTAGGTGTCTGTCCAAATTTTTTAAATTTTCCTGTTTTTCGCCGATTTGACTTGTGTTGACCAGGAGTGGTTCTTACAATGCCGGAACGCATCACGGACCGGCCTAGAGCCAGAAACGGACCGCGTCATAGTCCTACCCGGTACCAGACACGGACCGCGCGACGCACCGGCCCGGAATCAGACACGGACCATGCGAGGTGTCGTGCCGGAGCCAAGGCCGTTCCGTTCCGCGTACCGTGCCGGTATCCAGCCCGTTCCGTGCCGCGTGCCGTGCTGGAACGTGGCCCTCTCCATGTCCCATTCCGTGCCGAACCAGACCAAAACCTCTCCCCTCTTCCCCAACTCGAATCGTGCAAAAATCCCATCAAAACCTCCATTTCCAGCTTCAAAACAGTAATCAACAATCTCCAAACTTCAACACCCTCAATGGGTTCCATCAAAACTTAAACAATCACAACAAAACCAAACTAAACTTCACTAATTCTTCTCCAACATCAACAATCAACAACCAAGGAAGCTAGTTCTTCAAGTTCTAACCAAAACCCACAAAAACCCAAAATAGAAAGTAGATGAAATGAGAAGATAAGAGTGTACAAACCTTGAGGATGATGAGATGATGAAGATGGGAGAAATTTGGAGAAGAAATGGTAGAGAAATGGATCAAAGTTGCTTGTTTTCCTCTCTTTCTTCTTCCTCAAGCTATGGAGTTCTTCCTCTCTTGTTTCCTTAGCAATTTTCGGCCAACACTATAAAAAATGAGCTGAATTTGTTGTGTGTGTTGCTTTAAAAGACCTAGGGGGAGAAATGACTAAAAGCCCTTGTAATTCTTATCCCTTTATGGACACTACTGAGGGTAGAAATGTCAATTGGGCCTCTTTTCTTTTCCTCCAAGCCAATAGTGACATGTGGCATAGTGGGGACCACTCCCTTTAATTAAAAATCCAGCAGTCCAATTTTTTTTATCGTATTTAGTCGATAAAAAGTTCGGGTTTGACAAAAGTCGACTTTTTCTAATATTACAGTCAAACGAAAGGAAATGGCCCAACCAAACTAACTATGATGGCAGCTAAGCTTTTAAGCCCCGGAAAGGTCCTGAATGACTTCCGGAGTCATCGGTTGACTTTTCCGGCCGAAAGCCAAACTTCGTCCAAAGTTCACCAGTTCGACCGGGATCGACCGGGGGCGGTTCTTACAATCTACCCCCTTAAAAGAATTTCGTCCTCGAAATTTAAAGTAAAGTACCTCAAAGGTCGAACATGTGGGGATATTTCGCGCGAACCTCATCCTTGCGCTCCCATGTCGACTCAGCTCCTTGGTGCCCCCACTACATTTGTACGAGCGGGATAGTCTTGTTCCATAGGACCTTCTCTCGCGTACCCAAAATCCTGACTGGTTGCTCTTCATACGAGACATCATCAGCTACCTTGATGTCCGTCCACTCGATAATATGAGAAGGGTCCGCGGTGTACTTCCTCAGTTGGGAAACGTGGAAGACGTTATGCACGTTCCCAAGCTGCGACGGCAATGCAAGGCGATAGGCAACAACTCCAACTCTGCCTAGAATCTCAAAAGGTCCGATAAATCGCGGGGCTAGCTTTCCTCCTCCGCGGTTGAACTGCAATAGTCCCTTCTTCGGGCTCACTCTCAGACATACGTGATCACCCACTGCAAACTCAAGAGGTCGACGTCGTATATCTGCGTAACTCTTCTGTCGGCTCTGTGCGGTCTTTAACCGCTCTCGAATCAACGCGACCTTCTCGGTCGTCTCCTGAATAATATCTGGACCAAGTAAACTCCGCTCTCCTACCTCTGCCCAACACACGGGCGA
Organism: Erodium maritimum; assembly: GCA_963921825.1. Taxonomy (NCBI): domain Eukaryota; kingdom Viridiplantae; phylum Streptophyta; class Magnoliopsida; order Geraniales; family Geraniaceae; genus Erodium; species Erodium maritimum. Next base: position 24,091,822 of record OY997594.1, read on the forward strand.
TCTGCACGGTCTGCCATACAACGCCTCAAATGGTGTCATCCCAATACTAGACTGATAACTGTTGTTGTAGGCAAACTCGGCTAAGGGTAAATGATCCTCCCACGATCCTGGGAAGTCTAACACATAAGCTCGAAGCATATCCTCCAAAATCTGTATAGTACGCTCTGACTGTCCATCCGTCTGTGGATGATAGGCTGTACTAAGCAAGACCTCAGTCCCCAATGTCGTATGTAGGCTCTCCCAAAAAATAATCTCTCTAACGTATAACCGGCTCAACATATCAACAGTGTCTGTAATAACCACTCCCGGTCAACGCCAATCAAACCTGCGAAAAACAGGAATATTTAAAAATTTTAAGATGGACACTAAATTGAACCTAAATTGACCCCGAGGGTCATACCGGACTTAAGTTGACCCCGTTATCGACCAAAGTGAGTTCCGGGGGACTCAAGGCAACTTTCTGATCAATTTGGGAAAAGTTGACTTTTCGCTGGAAAACTCAACCGAGCGACGTTTTGGTCCATTCGAGGACCGTTTTGGATCCAAAAAAGCTTATCCGTCGTCGCAGCGTACTTAGTTAAGCCGTTTCCTTGTAGCCCGTGAAGTTTCGTATTTTTTGGGAAAAAGTGCCCGTTCGGGGCCCGAAACGTCCGATTTTCGCGAATCTGATTTAGAAACTTTAAACGTTGTAATTAAATTGGAAAAGTTGTAATTATCGGGTTTAGAAACTTTAAACGTTAATTAATTGACTCGGAAGTCGGAATTCGATTCCGTCAAGTGCATTGGGATCCTTGAATTATTCTAAGACCGTAGAAACGAAAACGGAAATTTTTGGAGCCCCGGAAGTGCATTTCCAAAACCCGGGATATTCGCCATGTCGGACGAATCGGGCCTTTACGGGTCCTTTATCGACAATGTCGAGTAATTGGGAAGTTTGGGAGTGATCGACATTGTCGGGGTTACGTTTGGGCGTTAAGTTTATTAAAATTCAGTTTATTCCTGCGAGTTTAAAGTGCATTAAAAATTGTGTTCTTTTAGATCGTGTTGCGGACCGAGGCAAAGGGAAGCTAGGCGAGTGACTGGGATCACGCCGAGGCTTAGTTGAGCACTTTTGGAGATACATACGATATAGGGAAAAGTAGCCGGATCTCGGCCCTGATTAGGGAAAGTTAACAGTAGAAATTCATGTGACACCGAGGTGTCGTGGGTTAAGTAGGTTTATTGAATTTTAGAAAGGCATGATACGGGAACGTAGCGAATATTAGAAAAGCATGTGACACTTAGTAGTGTCGTAGGAGCAGAGAACTTAGCGATATTAGAATTACTGGAGGCATATGACCATGCCCGGAGGTTGATTGTTTAATTTATGTCTTGGGGGGCCATGAGAGCCCGTATTATTATTGTTGGTGTCTTGGGTGGCCATGAGAGCCCGTGTTTATTGTTGGTGTCTTGGGTGGCCATGAGAGCCCGTGTTTATTGTTGGTGTCTTGGGTGGCCGTGAGTGCCTGTGGGGTTGTTGAACCCGAGTCTTGACTGTTGGTATGTCTTGGGTGGCCATGAGTGCCCGTGGGGGGTTGTTGAACCCGTGTTTTACTGTTGGTGGTTTTGGTTGGCCGTGAGTGCCGTGGGGTTGTTGAGCCCGTGAGTTTATGTTGGTGGCCGTGAGTGCCCGTGGGGTTGTTGAGCCCGTGAGTTAGTGTCGGTGTGTCTTGGGTGGCCATGAGTGTCTGTGGAGCGTTGAACTTGTGATGTTGCTGTTTGTTGAACTTGCTTGTGATTGTGATTGTGGTTACCTGAGGTTGGGGGCCCGCTTCATGAAATGGGGGTCCACGAGCACACGCGTCTGCATGTTCAGACGGGGTAGGTGGCCCTCCCGACAACAAAGGGGTCCTGGCCGCGCGTGTGTGGTTTGGGGTTTGGGGTTGTGAGTGTGATAGGTCGACAGCCTGATCCGACTTTGTGTCGATCAATTGCGATAGGTCGACAGCCTGATCCGACTTGGTGTCGAGGAATTGCGGTAGGTCGACCGCCTGACCTGATTGAGATTGGTAAAGGGCATGAGGGAGGTTACTGAGCAGCTGGTATGCGATCCTTTGTGATCTTGTTTGGTGTGCGATCCTTTGTAATCTTGTTTGGCGTTGCGTAGTCTTTCTATCGTGTCCTTGGAGGAGGTCGTCGATAGTTGTGTCGGGTTTACATTACAAGTCCGAGTGTTGAGTCTGTTGAGGAAGGTAACGGATTGTGTGTCAGTTGAGTACTTGAGTTTGGGATGGTTTTCCCGGTGTTGGGTTTGGTTTTGGTGTTACCGGCATTGTCTGCTAAATATGTCGTAGTCAGTCTGTTATCCGTGGTGGTGAGAGAACGCTCACCCTAGCTGCTTTTCGTACAGGTACTGGTCGCAGGTCGGACTAGGTGAGCTTCCAAAGCTTGAAGAGCTAGGGGCGGGAGTCCGGGTTACTTTTCAGTCTAGCGACGGATACCTCGCTTTTTGTCCGCTTGTGGGACGTTTTATTTTGAGTTGTAATTATTATTTTGTTGAACTAAACTGGTATTTTAAAGTGATTTAATGGAAAAGGTTTCAAAGTGTTTATTATTTTGAATGTTCGCGTCCCGAGTTCGGTTCACTGAAATTGGGACGTGACAATGTCTGTCATCTACATGGCTAAAAAGTGCGCCGACTTGGTCAGTCGGTCGACTACTACCCAAATAGCATCGTGCCCTCTCGGCGCCCTCGCCAATCCACACACAAAATCCATAGTGACGTGCAGAGATCGGTAAAGGCTATAGCAAGCCGGCGGGATGCTGATGCTCGGCCTTCACCTGCTGACAGGTGAGGCATCTCGAAACAAAATCTGCAACTGCTCTACGCATCCCGCTCCACCAGAACTGTCGTCGGATGTCTCTATACATCTTGGTGCCACCCGGGTGCACAGCAAGATGGGAGTGATGACACTCTCTCAAATCAATGTCCCTACAACCTCGTGGCACAAACAGCCGTCCTCGGTATCGGAGGCCCTGATCAGCACTCTGCTCCCAACCCTCGGTCTCGACACCGTTGATTAATATCTCTCAGATCCCTGCCGTCTCGGCATCCTCGGTCTGTGCCTCCAGCACCCGAGCAACCAACGTGGGCTGAGCCACCAATGCACACAAAGTCATACCATTCGTGACCTCCTCTAGCTCAAGTCTGAACGAGCTCAACTCCTCCATCATGTCCCACTCTCGGACAACTATACTAGCAATGCAATGAGTCGACTTCCTACTTAGGGCATCAGCGACGATGTTCGCCTTGCCCGGATGATAGAGTAGCTCGAAGTCGTACTCCTCAAGTAACTCCATCCATCATCTCTGGCGCATGTTCAGGTCGCGCTGTGAGAAAATATACTTGAGGCTCTTGTGATCCGAGAATACTCGGAATCGCTCACCATACAGATAATGCCTTCAGCTCTTCAGAGCAAAGACCACTGCTGCCAGCTCTAGATCATGGGTCGGGTAGTTGCACTCATGTATCTTCAACTGTCTCGAGCCATAAGCAACTACCTTCCCGGACTGCATCAACACACAACCCAGTCCTTCGCCTGAAGCGTCACAATACACATCATAACCTACTCCTCGCTCCGGCACAATCAACACAGGAGCGGTAGTCAATTGAGCCTTCAGCTCTGTAAAGGAGTGCTCACACTCGTCACTCCATACAAACTCTACTCCCTTGCGGGTCAGCGATGTCATAGGCGCGAGAAGTCCTGGACATAGCGTCGATAATACCCTGCCAATTCAAAGAAGCTACAGATCTCAAACACAGTCTTGGGTCGTGCCCACTTCGAAACTGCATCGACCTTCGCCGGATCGACTAGGATACCATCTCGGGACACCACATGCCCGAGGAACTTCACCTCTGCGAGCCAGAACTCGCACTTCTCCAGGTTTCCATACAACTGGTGAGTGCGTAGCAAAGTCAAAACTATCTTTAAGTCCTCCTCATGTGCCTCCTCACTAGGCGAATAGATCAGGATGTCGTCAACAAACACTACGACAAACTGATCCAGGTACGGTCTGAAAATGCCGTTCATCAAGTCCATGAAGGCTTCTGGTGCGTTCGTCAGTCCAAACGACATCACCAGAAACTCAAAGTGTTTGTACCGAGTTTGGAATGCGGTCTTCTCCACATCGTCCTTCCGAACTCTCAACTGGTAGTAGCCTAATCTAAGATATATCTTGGAGAAGCACTTTGCTCCTCTCAGCTGATCGAACAGATCATCAATCCTTGGCATCGGATAGCGTTTCTTCACCGTAACCCGGTTCAACTTCCGGTAATCGAAGCACATCCTCAAAGCTCCACCCTTCTTCTTCACGAATAGGGTGGGTGTTCCCCATAGGGAAACGCTCGGGCGGATGAAACCCTTCTCCTGCAACTCCTCGAGTTGTCGCTTCAACTCGACTAACTCGGCTGGTGCAAATCGATACGGTGCCATAGAGATCGGCGCCGCACCCGGGATCAGTTGATCTGAAACTCCACCTCGCGCGCTAGCGGTAAGCCTGACAGCTCCTCCGGAAAGACATCCGGGAACTCACATACCACTCTCGGTAGCTCTCGGCTACTCCGCACGACCTCAGTCTCATCTCCCGTAGTCAGGGCAGATAGAAGGACTCCGCTCCTGCTACCTAAAACACAAGTAATAACTCTGCCGCCTGACCTCACTGTCACCTAACGTCGATAGCAATCGATCGTCGGTCGGTATCTCGCGAGCTAGTCCATCCCTAAGATCACGTCGAAGGTGGTCATCTCCAAAATGAGTAGGTCACCAACAAAGGGGCAGTCCGCCACTCGGACCTCATAGTCCCGGCATACAGTGCTCAACACTACCTCTCCCGTAACCGGGGTATCAAGACACAACGGTCTACTAAAGAACTCAACCCTCAATCCCAATAAACGAGCAAAAGAAGCAGAAATAAACGAATGGGATGCTCCAGTGTCGAACAAAAAAGATGCCCATGAATTAAAAAGTAAACATGTACCCTGTGTAGCCTCATGGCCGGCGTACTGTCTCTCAGCTCTGGCATCTGCGACTGCATAAACTCTGCCTTGCTGTGCCGGTGGTCCTCCTCTCGGTGGTGATGGTAGTGCCACCTGCTGCTGAGGTCTAGGCTGGTGTCTCTTGGCTGCTGCTCCCGCCGCTTGACGCGGAGCTCTTGGCTGTTGTGCCTGTCGTGGTCGGCCAGGAGGTGCTTAACGAGGATGTACCTGCTGGGGTCTCGGCGCAGGTGCTAATCCAACTCGATCAGGACATGCAAAGGAAAGGTGCCCCTGTCGTCCGCAACGATAGCAAACCCTCTCCTCAACCCGTTGTCTCTCCCCAACCCTCTGTGGACGATCAACCTGTCGATCTGCGGGTCCGCTGCTCCTCGGGCAGTCTCGGGCTAAGTGACCCTCCTGCCTGCACAGAGGGCACAACTGTGCTAACGGGGCAGGTCCAACTGATGCTACTGCTCCTCCCCGGCGCATACCACTAGGCTGGAACTGTGGCTGAAATGACCCAGAGACCCTCTGCCTCCTCGTATCACGGCCCTCGGACGGTCTAAGGAAGCCACTCGGCCTCGGCCTGATATCCTGCGCCCTGGCGGTCTCTCGAAAATGCCTCTCCACCGCTAAGGCCTGATCTACCAGTGTAGAGTACATCTCCGTCCTAAGAGCAATGACGTGATCTGCGATCGACGGAATGAGCCCGCCCTTGAATCGCCTGCAACGACTCTCCTCAGTCTACACCATCTCTGGTGAGAAGCGAGACAAGGATATGAACCTCGCCGCATACTCAGCGACGATCATACCTCTCTACCGCAGTTCTAGGAACTGCTGGTGTCTATCATCTCAAACAGATCGAGGAAAGTACTGTTCCAGGAACACTCTGCTGAAAAGATGAAAATTATCTCCAACTCTGGTCTGTACAGACTGCCACCAATAATATGCCTTACCCTCGAGCTCGAAGGTGGAGAAAGAGACTCTTAGACGTCCCTCAGAAACCCCAGAAGTGTCAAGGTTGCGGGTAATCCGCTCAAACCATACTGCAGCTGCCTCTGGGTCTGAACCCCCAGAATAGATTTGTCTACCCAACCTACGAAAATCCCTGAGTGCCTGGGCCATTTAGCTGTCCATCTGGCCTGGCCTCTCAGTAGTGACTGCGGCGGCAGTAGGCACAAACTCTGGTGTCTGTGCTGCAGTCTCCTGCTGAGCGCTAATCGCTGCTAGCACTGCACAGACCACCTCATCTATAGGGGCCGCTTGAGTCGGCTCTGCGACTGGAGGAACTCTAGGTGGTAACCCTGACGGTCCACCCTGAAAGCTCTAGTGCTCTGTGGAAGCGGCACCCTGGGCACTCGCTGTCCCTGTCTGCCCAACTGCTGGTGTCTGGCTTTGGCCCATAGTTGGGCGGCTCCTGGTCCCTCTCGGGATGTAAACACGGGACATCTCGTATACTCGCTGCATTTATAACGTATAAGTTCATATTTCAGTTTAACAGAAGCGGTTCGATTTAAGCATATAGGGACGTCCTCATGCGTCTCACAACATCAAGCAAGTAATTCAATCAACTCCCACAGGAGACACTGCTTCAAACAATCATACAATCAACATACCAGACCGGCACACGTCTCCGTGAGGTATCTTCCCATCACGTGGGTTCAATTCATAACACAAACAGTTCCATGAATTATATCCTTAATTTCTTTCTCATAAGTCTCAACTCTTTTCATAAATCTCAACATCTTACTTTTCTCTTATAACATTCATGTCGATCTCGCGTCGTTACAACCCGATTCAGGCGTCCCCGAATCTCGTTGTAACCACTTGCCATCCCCCTATCATGCTCGACTACAGTGGCGCCCCTGAGTCAGCCCGTGATAGTGCAAACACTTCAGTTTCACAGAAATTTCGGGATGACCCGGTTGTATTTTCCACTAACCATCCGCTTAAGCGGGACATTTACTAACCAATTTCACATGGCATTCAGCACACAAGGTTCTCATGATTAGCAAACGTACACATAACCGCAATGTACTGCAAGTACCACTCGGGTTTCTACCCTTTATTTAATTAACCTCCCTTTCGGGTCAAACTTTCAACTTTAACTCTTAAATATCGTTCAACACTTAAACAAGTCAACACTTCAATAAGTCACACTTCAATAAGTCAACACTTCAATAAGTCAACACTTCAACTTTATCAATCATGGAATGGCCAACCAAAGTGGCAACACCCTTAACAAATGGTTTACTCAACAACCAATTCATAACAGCTCGATCATTGCTCGTTAACCCAATCCCGATCTTAACCGTTCGACATCATCGATCACTGTAGTATACAGCCAATAGGGCAAAGGATACCAGTCAAGCAACACAACCATCATAACATAAAGGATTTAAACTTAAACAAACGCTGAAACAACCAAGACTTTGTCGTTTCAACTCTACGCGTCGGATGTTCCCAGCTTGCGTCACTGAGTACCACGACATAGACCACCTAACTCTACCCACCTAATTGATGTTCGGTCCGAGGTTTTGAAAACAAGTTCAAAATGAAACCAGGCTCTGATACCAAATTGTCACGCCCCAAATCCGGTTTTGACCGGACTCGAGGCGTTACTTGAGTTGACAATTAAATAGTAACAAAATAATACTAAAACCAATTAAATGCTCAAATAAGGTTCCGATCGAATAACTCAAATAAACCAGTTCCAAGAGTAGTAAAGAGTCAAGGCTCTAAAAAGAGTACGTGAAACATAAGGTTCAATATAAATGACCAATAACGTCTCTAAGATAGAACACCCAGACTATCTAGAAGCTCCCGAGCCTCGAGTCCACTAATCACCAAGCGCGTCTGTATAAACAGTAGATAAAAAACAGGGAGTGAGCTTACGCTCAGTAGGGAAAATCATAAACAATTTAACCTCAAATTTAGTAATGAAACTGCTTTGGCACGACGACACAATTTGCAATTAATACTATTAATCAATAAGATGATATGGAATGGGTAAAGATGGGAATAAGATTACATTCTTAAGGATAACGGTAATTTAAAGAGATTAAATGAAAAGCGCTGTAAATTTTTGATAACCACTAAAATGAGAGCAAGTAAATATAATGCCAACAGCTTAAATCCCAATACTCCGATCCACGATAGGTTCTTGTGTCATGTCGGATCCCATATTCCGATCCACAAGAGTACTCGTGTCATGTCAGATTTCCCCTCGATCCAGAGGAGGCACATACATCGGGTTACCGGAAACATCCCTGAAGGGACACATATCGCCGTAATTCTCGGAAATGCCTCCAAAGGACCATATGTCATCGGGGTGAAACAAGATAGCCTTCCCGGAATGCTCCCACAGGACGCATACAGTCGGGTGAATCAAATAGTAATCGTTCCCCGTAGAGCAAACAATCCATCGGCTATGATACTACCCCACACCGGATTACCTCCACGGTGTAGGTACCATACCGGACCACAAATAATCATCCCCACAGGGTAAACCATCCATCGGCTATGATACTACCCCACACCGGAATCCTCCACGGTGTAGGTACCATACCGGACCACAAATAATCATCCCCGCAGGGTAAACCATCCATCGGCTATGATACTACCCCACACCGGAATCCTCCACGGTGTAGGTACCATACCAGACCACAAATAATCATCCCCGCAGGGTAAACCATCCATCGGCTATGATACTACCCCACACCGGAATCCTCCACGGTGTAGGTACCATACCAGACCACAATTCATCTTAAACACACACAAGAGACTAACATGCCAACACATCATGCAACTAAACTTAAAAATTCACAGATTCATCAATACACACCACAAGGAATTCATACCCACAATTACACTTACCGGCATACTTACCAACCACGTTCCATCGGTCTATCACTCACCCGATCATACCATTTGGCACAATCAATTACGCTCAATCATCCATTCAATCATTCAAGCATTCATTCAATCATTCAAGCATACAATTTATCTAGTTTCGTTAGACTCTTAATTTATCCTAAAGACTAAGCAAGCAATGCATGTGAGGCAACCACAACCAGTCCTATGGCTCATCTCGGCCTTTCTACCAGCATGGCAATTTCCCAAGTATTGAAAGCGAGTTTAACTAGTTATTCACATCCTATACATGCATACTAGACACGTCTGGTTATTAGTAATTGAAAGACGATTATTCTAGTTATTCGCATCCTATATGCATCTCTAGGACCTTTCCGATTTTATTAACCTAATAGGCATACTAAATAATTAAATTACAAGAGGAGTTTAGTACTTTCCCTACCTCAAGGTCTTCCTCTGACAATACTCCTTGCTGGTGAAGTCCGGGCTAGCTTCCTCTCCGTCTTCACTCGGGTCCAAGTCTCCTTCTCCTTTCGAGCTCGGGTACACGGTCTTGGATCACAAACAATACTAAAGTTAACAACTATTCAAAGGTGGTTTTCACACTAATCTGCTTCAGAACGTTCTAAAGGTAACTCCCGGGTCAAAGGAACGACTTTGGGCCCAAACTAGGCCCAATTAGATCAAACCCTAGCTTCTGGAAATCTGGCTCGGAACCTGGCCCGTCCTGTAACACAATTCGGCCCAGAACCTAAGCCGGGACGCATCACAGACCGACCCAGAGCCAGACATGGACCGCGTCACAGTCGGGCCCGGTACCAGACATGGACCGCGCGACGCATCGGCCCGGAATCAGATCCGGACCGTGCGAGGTGCCGTGCCGGAGCCAAGGCCGTTCCGTTCCGCGTACCGTGCCGGTATCCATCCCGTTCCGTGCCGCGTGCCGTGCCGGAACGTGGCCCTCTCCGGGTCCCATTTTGTGCCGAACCAAACCAGAACCTCTCCCTTCTTCCCTAACTCGAATCCTGCAAAAATCCCATCAAAACCTCCATTTCCAGCTTCATCAAGCTTCAAAAAAGTCATCAACAATCTCCAAACTTCAACACCCTCAATGGGTTCCATCAAAACTTCAACAATCACAACAAAACCAACCTAAACTTCACTAATTCTTCTCCAACACCAACAATCAACAACCAAGGAAGCTAGTTCTTCAAGTTATAACCAAAACCCACAAAAACCCAAAATAGAAAGTAGATGAAATGAGAAGATAAGAGTGTACAAACCTTGAGGATGATGAGATGATGAAGATGGGAGAAATTTGGAGAAGAAATAGTAGAGAAATGGATCAAAGTTGCTTGTTTTCCTCTCTTTCTTCTTCCTCAAGCTATGGAGTTCTTCCTCTCTTGTTTCCTTAGCAATTTTCGGCCAACACTATAACAAATGAGCTTAATTTGTTGTGTGTGTTGCTTTAAAAGACCTAGGGGGGAAATGACTAAAAGCCCTTTTAATTCTTATCCCTTTATGGACACTAATGAGGGTAGAAATGTCAATTGGGCCTCTTTTCTTTTCTTCCAAGCCAATAGTGACATGTGGCATAGTGGGGACCACTCCCTTTAATTAAAAATCAAGCAATCCAATTTTTTTTATTGTATTTAGTCGATAAAAAGTTCGGGTTTGACCAAAGTTGACTTTTCCAATATTACAATCAAACGAAAGGAAATGGCCCAACCAAGCTAACTGTGATAACGGCTAAGCTTTTTAGGCCCCGGAAAGGTCCCGAATGACTTCCGGAGTCATCGGTTGACTTTTCCGGCCGAAAGCCAAACTTCATCCAAAGTTCACCAGTTCGACCAGGATCGACCAGGGGTGGTTCTTACAGAAAGTCCTAGTTCCTTTACGTGATATATGGCCGACCAAAGTTTGTTTCCTTTTAAAGTATTAGAGGACCAACTCAACTAAAAGTTCACCTGATAGTTGAAGGCTCTATTACATATATTGAGGCTCAATTACATATATCTAGCACGCGCCCTCACGGACAAGCCCGTTTACGGGATTGGAAGTAGATCTGAGGATAGCCCATTAGGAGGTAGGTAGGAAGCCCGGTGAGAAGATTTGAGTAGGATAGCCCATTAAGAGATAGTTGGGGAGCCCATTGAGAGGAGATTTGAAGATAGCTCATTAACAGATAGTTGGAGAGTCCATTAAGAAGTGGCTTGTAGATAACCCATGTAGAAGGAGTATAAAGGCTGACCCATTATGGGTAAATTTGATAAATAGACAAGAAATTAGAATTTTTGTAAAGATTGGGGTTTGAACCCGGGTCCGTGAGGACGCAAGCTCTGATATCATATTAGAGGACCAACTCAACTAAAAGCTCAAGCTGATAGTTGAAGGCTCAATTACATATATCTAACATAAAGGTCTCACAGTGAGTTAGGCTCAAAGGGAGGTTCACTTTTTATTACTCAAATTTATGGTCATGAGTGAGAAGATCACTTCTACATGCGATCCGCCGCAACCTCACGCCCATTCTTCCACCACATTGCTTATATTAGATTCCCAACTAGTACCTAGTACTCACGATTATCGTTTATACGCACTTTTTTATGGTTTTGAAAATAATTTCCTCAAACTCACAAGACAAACCACATAAACGTGACCAATACTTCCATGCCACGTTTACTATAGTTATCCTTACATTAAAACTCACCCTTTACAGTTTAGAAACAACACCAGTTAATTTACATTTGTACTCCGAAACTCAAGGAACCACACTCACCAAATCACACTCCCGGTGTGCACATAGTGATTTCCTTAGGGAATCAAGATGCCAAAAAGATTTGAAACCTAGCCAACACATGATTTCAAGACTATGGGAGACTGCTTTTTTGTAAAGACATTTTTTTAGTGAAACACAAGGCAACTCAACTAATCATGACCTCTTTAGTCTATCAGTTTGGTAACGTAACATCACGAACTTCATACCCAAAATCACCCAATGATGCATTGAAGCCTTTCTTTCCACAAAAAGTATATGTATTTATCAGAAATCCAGTCCAATCGACTCTTATGTTGTTTCCCAAATTTCCAATCAAAGCACAAAAAAATAAAAACATATAGAAAACATGATGCATGACTCATTAAATTTAGCAAAAACTCTTTTCCCATGAGGAACATTAATTGTTGATAAATATTTTCTTGCCCCTCCCACACTTAGCATTTTACGTGTGAGGTGTAAAATAGAATTGATCAAAAGTGATGACAAGGTATAGAATATGAACTTTGTAAAACTTTAGAATAAATCACCAACGAATTTCCAATGCACGGATGCAAATGATTAGTTCAAATGAATAAAATATAGTGCAAGGAAGCCTGTCGATCATCAAATTTTAAAAACATGCATTTAATTGTTTGAGATTTGAAAAGGAAGCGAGAGTATTGTTTCTCTTCACCGATGGCTGCTTTGCTTCAATCTATTTGTATAATACCCTCTTAACAACTTGCCATAATAATTTATTTTATTTGACACTAGCTTTCGTGTTGGTACCTATGGAATCAAAAACTATCTTAGGAAAATGTCAAGCTAAATGAGCTGCCAGAACACTAAAAACCTAGTAAACAAATAAAAGAAATGATAGAATCAAGGAATAGCGTTTTGTTTAACTTCCTTCAGTTGGGCTGGTTGCTGCATTGTGGCAGCAAAGCGCAGCATGTCTAGAAACTCTTGGTTACTCCACCCTCTACTATGATAAGTCACATTGGTTTCCCAAGGTACATATGGGGTTCTTCTGTTGTTGCTAATTTAGTTAAACACACCCTCTTCCCATCCTCAAAATTTTTTAGCTGATTATGTCCTCTGCCCCTTGGGACTTAATACTAGTCCCCTGATCGCTTTACATATTCATGATTGTCTTCAGGTGTAGCCGATCTTAGTGCTTCAATCATTACTTCAACGATCGGTACTACAATTGTTCGTTTTTCTGCTTTCTTCCTCTCGCAGAGTTTGGTCATAAGCACATCATCTTTTTGTAAGAAGAGTATTCGCAAGTCATTAATGGCAGACAATAAACTCTTCACGTCATGTTTTTGATATAAGAATGTTTTTTTTTTTGAAAGGAAATGGAGATATTCATTAATATAAAGTAATTCGGGGACCCCACAAAGGGAAGTCACCGTACATAAAACAAACTAGAATTAGAAAGACAAGTGCATAAAGAGTAAATGTGCTCTGTAGCATAATTGCGGCCGGGGATTTGGGACCGCGGTAGCATCCGGAGATACCGATACAGTATACCCCAACCAAAAGAAACTGATCGAGCAGACCAGAGGATAAGTAAACAACGGTGGACCAATTACTCCCCCGGTATGTCAGCGTGCGTCGTCCTCCCTTGCTTGATAATGGTAGGGCTCCTGAACGCGGGAATGCTGACCCCGAAGTGGTAGGGCAGTAACATATCGCTGTTGGTGGTACCGATGCCACCTATACACCAGGGAGAAGGTACAGTTGACCAAACCCTCCCTGACCTTCCCAGGACTCATTCATTGAGGCGAGGGTGCTTGAAGCCCCCCGCCGCTGCTGGTGTTTGCTCCTCCCCCCTTGACGCCAGCGATAAAGGAGCATGACCCCCACTGCCACCGCCACGAGCAGCCACGCCCCGCGCCAACCCGCTCCCTACTCTCCTTGGTCGGGACCCCTTCGTCGGCGTGTAGTGAAGACATGCCGATCCCGACTTAACCCGGCCACCAGGAACCCAGCCCGCCTCCTCCACGGCCGAGAAGCACCACCCCTGCGTCGCCCCCGACCTGTCCGTCCAAGTTCCTTCCGACAGCTCGGGGTCGTCTTCCCCCGTGATCACCACCACCGGCGTCGCCGACCCTGGTCCCGTCCCCGTCATGGCCCCGAGGACCTCCGCCCCCACCGACGCAGACGCCGGCAACAACTCCTCCATCGAATCCTCCTCCAGAAACTCAGAACCGGCCTTAAACCCCAGTCCCTGACTGTCCGAATCCGACAAGCAGGGTCCCCAATGAACCCCCTCCTCGCCGTCTTGCTCGCCACCGTTCGCACCACACGAAGCCGCCATGGAACTCGAAGCAAAATCGCAAAACACACAAACCCTAACAGAGGGAGGCGCTGCGCCGTAGAGAGGTAGTAGTTGTCCATACCATTGGTTGGTATGGTGAACAAACACCATGAAAGCCATGGCCATGGCAAGAGCCATAGCCAATCCCGTGAGCATAGTCGCCGCCGCCTAGGGTTTTGCGCAGAGAGCAAAACGTTGTGATGTTATGTTGTACGTATATATCACTTGAACTATCCTTAATGCATGTAAGAATGTTTCAAAAATAACATTAATAAATTAAATCAACACATACAAAATTTAATAAAATAAGTCAACTTTTAGTAAATAATAAATGTGTATGAAACTCTCAAGTGTAGGAGATAAACTTAATGTGCATACTCTACTCCGGCCTTTACTCATCATGAAATAGAAGCATTAATAACTTTTTTTTTTGGAAAGCTAGCAATTAATTAAATTCATAGGTTTTATGGGATAAAAAACCCAATGAAAGGAGAAATATCCCCTCAGTAATACAGACACATGGTCTTTCATTTGAAAGCCCAATGAACAAAACCGAACTTGCCCCCAAAGGCACCAATAACTTGACCCCCATGTCAGAGCCAACAAGTAAATGAGAACCCGCACAAGTGCAATGAAAAGCTAGATCGTCTAACTAAGAATCTGTTGAGTCTCAACCTACCAACAAGTCTTAGAAAAATACCCAAGCAGGACCAAATACTCAAATATACAAGAAAAAAGTCCCTTTTCTTGTAAAGGTTGAAAGAGAGGGACAAAACAGCAGTTGAAAATATTAGTGTCAATCCAAGCACTGCTGATCCAACTGTGTTGATGTCTGAGAACCTTCAGTAGAAACAGCCCCAAAGTCCACAAATGTAGTTCATTTCAGACCAAATTCTGCTGAACCAATTCTTCAGCAAGGCTGGTATACCATCAGCAAATGCAGCCCCAAAAACAACCCAATTCTGACCTGCATCAAAGATTAAGAGGACCCCAGCCAACCAGAAGGATAAAATTACAACAAAAGTCTCTCTTACCTATACAACAAAAATGAACCACACTCCAAAGAAACTGATGAACTGAGGAGAAGAGAGCAGAAACCCCACACTGAAAGCAAGTAATAAACAAAATAAAACAGTCCTTACCAACCCCATCCTTACACACTTCCCATCCCAACCCAAACCCCACCCAGTCCCCCCCAAGAGTAAGAGTCATTGTTGTAAAAAACACCCAAGACTCCTAGAAATCTTAGGTCTTCTTTTCCTGCAACAGAGTTGTGGAGAGCATTACCAGGTTGTAAAAGAGAATGCTTGGTTATTTTTGAATTGAGCCCATTCCAATGCATAGGATGAATGTTGAATTTTGATGAGGATATCTTTGACTGGTATAAGAGTGTTCCTGAAGACAATTGCATTCCTAGCAAGCCAAATCTCCCACAGAGTGACTGAGAAAAGTGTTTTCCACAATGTGTTCCTACTGCAAAGTTCCTCCCAAGAGATTATGAATTTCTCAAAGTTAGCTGGAATACACCATGAAATTCCCCACCAAGCCATAACCTTGCACCAAACAGACCAAGATCTTACAGAAAATAAAGAGATGATTTAAATATTCAAAATGTGTACCACAAAATCTGCACCAAGAATCTGAGATTGGGATTTTAACACCTCTTGACTCCAAAAAGCTTTTAGTGGGAACAGCACCAACACATGCAAGCCAAGTAAAGGCTGCCAGCTTTGGGGGAACATGGTGATGCTAGAGGAAAGAGCTCCAAATGCACTGGTTGGTAGAAGAAGATAAATAGGAGTACATTGCCTTAACTCTGAAACCCTTATCATCAACCATCAGTGGATGGTATCAATCTTGTCTGCAACCAAAGAGTAAGAGGACAGATCTCTCCCCAATTGTGTGAACATATCCAACTCCCAAGACCAAAGTTTCCTTTTGAAATGAAAGAACCAGTCCCCAAGCCTCCAAAAATCACAAGCTCTACCATTCTTTTCTGTACTGAGATAAAATAATCTCTGGTATTGTACCTTTAATGGAATATTTGATAGCCAAAGATCATCCCAAAATTTAATCCTTACTCCATTTCCAATAGACCACCCCAACCCAATGGTGCCAAAAGCATTACTGAAAGTAGTTACAGCCAAGAGTGATGAGAAGTGATCCACAAATGTCACACCTTTGTTGATGAATGCTGTAGACAAATCCCAATCTCTAATATCCCAGTTATACTTTGTGAAAATAACTTTCTTCCAAAGTGTATCAGTCTCAGTGGCAAACCTCCACCACCATTTGGCAAGTAAAGCATCATTTAACAATGCCAATCTCTTGATCCCCAGACCTCCTTCTTCCTAAGTTTTGCAAATTAAATCCCATCTAACTTTATGAAGAACTCTTCTTGCCACAGATCCATTCCACAAGAATCTACTTTGCCATCTTTCCATCTCTTTTATTACTCCTTTAGGGACTTTGAATAATGACATATGATATAGTGGGAGAGAACTCAATGAAGATTTGATCGGTGTGATTCTTCCCCCAAAGGTTAGGAATTTTGTCTGCCATAGACTAAGCTTCTTCTTAAATTTGTTGATGATGGGAACCCATGTTTTATATCTCATAGGATTAGCACCTAGTTGAAACCCCAGATAATCAAGAGGGAGTGTAGTGATCTCAGCCCCCAAAATGTCTACAACCATTGAGTCATTCATATGACAAGGATTCAACAGCACTGCTCTAGATTTGTGAAAATTAATCTTGAGTCCAGTAGCACTTTGAAGGATCAACAAGGTGTGTTTCAAGTTTATAAGACTTGGAGGATTAGCTTTTATACAGATCAATGTATCATCTGCAAACTGAAGATGAGAAATGATGGGGCCATCTTCCCCAAATGAAATGCCATTGAACATAGATTGAGTAGTCCCCTTGATCATCAATTGATGTAGAGTTTCAGCTACAATAGTGAAGAGTAGAGGGGAGAGTGAGCAACCCTGTCTCAAACCTCTCTCCATTGGAAAAATCAGTTGTGGGAGAGCCATTTATCAGCACAGAAATCCAGGCTCTAATACAAGAATTCATCCACTTGATCCACTTCTTTCCAAAGCCCAAAGTGCTGAGAAGTTTAAGTAAAAAACCCAGTCCACATGGTCATAAGCCTTCTCAAAATCCACCCTAAATATAAGAACCTCTTCCTTTGTTTTCTTGACTGTGTCAATAACTTCTGAAGCCACCAAGACACCATCCAAGATCTGTCTCCCAGCCACAAAGCCTGTCTGAACATCACTTATCAAGGAGCCCATCGCTTTCTTTAATCTGTAAGCAAGAACTTTGGAGATAATTTTATAAGGTGCACCCACAAGACTAATTGGTCTATAATCTCCAAAGGCAATAGGAGAAATGACTTTGGGAATCAGTGTGATGAAGGAAGAGTTGACTCATTTTCCCAAAGTGCCAAAGTGATAGAAATGATTGCAAAAGTCCACAATGTCTTCCTTAATAAAATTCCATCCCTTCTGAAAAAATGCCATAGTGAACCCATCTGGTCCAGGGGATTTATACCCATTGCAATCCTTAATAGCTTCCAGAATTTCACACTCAGAGAAGGGACTCTCCAAGGTTGCAGACTGAACCTGTGAAAGTTTATGAAAAGGCAAGCAAGAAATATCCAAAGGAGTTGTTCTCCCTTTCTTGAATCTAGTGGAAAAGTGATCAGCAACCAAGAGTTTAATCCTTACAGGATCCTCTTCCAATGTATCCCCCACCAAGATGCCAGACAATTTGTTTCTGTTGAAATTCAGATTAGCAATGATGTGAAAATATCTAGAGCATTTATCTCCTTCTAAGATCCAGTGCAATTTGGACCTTTGTCTCCAGATTTTTGTTTGGGACTTCAGTTTTCTTATCAAGAGGGCAGAAGAGAGAGCCCTATGAGTGCTTTCAAGATCAGTTAGTGGCCTGGTTTCCATCAAGATATCAACTGAGTTTATAGAGTTAGTCAGTTCTACAATCTCCAACTCTAGATTCCCAAAGGTGTTCACTCTCTAATCTTTCAAAAAAGCCTTCAGAGTCTTTAGCTTGTACCAAAGCTTGAAATGAGGATCACCATATACCATAATATTTTTCCAACACTTTTTTACATCAAACCAAAAGGTTTTATGATCCAACCAAGAGTTATAGAACTTGAATGGTTTAGGACCCCAATTAACCAATGGAGAAGAGAGAAATAGGGGTTTATGATCTGAGATTAGTCTAGGGAGACATTGTAGAGACCAAAGTGGAAATTTGAGAAGCAATGAGGGATTAACCAACACTCTATCGATTCTGGAAGCTCTATTGCCATGTCCAAACCAAGTGTAAGACCCTCCCACCAAGGGAAAATCTAGTAAACCAATATCATCAATAAGTTGCTTGAAGAGATTAACATGTGCAGATATAATTCTAGAGGAAGTTATGTCAGAAGCCTGGAGAGTATCATTGAAATCTCCACCCAAATGACTGGAACCTGAATAACACCATGTCTAACCCTGATATCTTCCCACAACCTCCTTCTATCACTACCACCACAGGGAGCATACACATTCAAGATACAAACTTCCAGTTGAAAGGGTTTATAAATCCCAAACCAATACAGAGTAGAGGGATCTTTAATGGAGTGAGAGTGCACAAATATGTCTGTGTTCCAGGCAGAAATAATACCCCCAGAAGCCCCAGAAGAGGGAATAAAATCGAAACCCCAAGAATTAATGAGACCACAGTCTTTGAGAAATATATTTGTGGGAGAAGTGAGTTTAGTTTCTTGTAGCATAATATAGTTGGGAGATTGCTTGTGTTGCACGTTTCTGATCATCCTATGCTTCTGTGAAGATGACGCACCCCTCACATTCCATGAGAGAATTCTCATGGAGTGTAGGTCTTTAGGAAGTTATTGGAGCTCAGGTTGTCCAACCCTTCTCCACCTTCAATTTCCAAGTCTTCAAAACCATCTTCTGAATCAGCTTCCAGTTCAACCCTTTGATCAAGTTCATCATTCAAATTTTGAAACTGTTCTGCAACTTCAGCATCCAGTGCAAAGGCTTTCAAGCCAATGGCTTTACAGTAGTCCCACGTTCCATGACCATCCGTTCTAAAGATATGTGGAGATTGCTTTGGTGAGGATGGAAGGGTCACCTGAGGAGAATTGTGAACAGTTTTAAACTGTCCCTTCTTAGATCTGGTCGCATACAGGTAAGTTGTCTGTGTTTTCTGAGCCTTGTTCTTCCCCTTCTTTCTTCTAAGATTGATAGGTGGGCTTTCAAAATTTGAGCCCAGGACTGTAGCGGTTTGAGTTCCCTCCAAAACCGAAATAGATGTGTTGATTTGTGGCTGGGAAAAGGCTGTAAAGGGTGAAATAGTAGAGTCATTAATGTTAATAGTACTGCCATCAACCTTTAAACCTGCAGACCCACTCCCTATATACCCAATTGATCTTCCAATCACTTCTTCATTAATAACTTGCAGAGATGGAGTTTCCAAAGCTGAGGCAGGATGTAAGTTAATTTGAACAATAGGTACCAAGTCAATCCTCTCCAAACTATCAGGTACAACTAGATTAGTTAGATCTTCTTCAACTTCCAAATGTGTTTGATCTTCTTCAACCTCCAAGAGAACTTCATGAGTATCAAAATAAGCTTCTTTCAGATTAATGGTAGGCTTGTCTGTCAAATGGAGAGTAGGAACCAAACATTCTCCTGCAACACCTACCTCTTCTTTAATCAATTTCTGAGGACTGACCTTCTCCAAACTTCTTTCCTTTCCCTCATTGATAACCAATGCAGGCTCAATCAATGCCAGAGTAGCTTCAACTTGTTCAGGTTGTGTGTCCATCTCCTCAAGACCGTTAGCTGGTCCCTTCTCATTTATTATCCTCTCCCTCCTTTCCAAAGACACATCTTCTGATATAGAAAATTCACTTGAAACCTCATCAGAATTTTTTGTTCTGACCCTTTCCTCAGAGCTTGTATCATGTTACCCATTCAAAACCACCGGAAACTGATGATTTTCTATTGAGTGCACTCTAGCTTTTATGATCTCATTACCAAGATTGATGAAGACCTCTTTGTCTATAGGACCCAACTCAGTGGTATGAATTAATACAAAAGCTTCATCGAAGTTCTTACCAGTCAAAGATCTAGGGTGTCCATAGATATAATGACCAAGAGATGAAATACAAGCTTCAAAGGTCTCCTGGCACCAACCTTGGACAGGAAGGCCCTTAATAGCTACCCATTGAAAAATTCCAGCCTTCAAAGCCCACTCATTGGCTTTGGGGATGATTGTCAGCCACTGTCCCAACCAAGCATCCTTTTCTAGCAAGATTTGTTTCTCATAATCCTTTTGTTCACAGTTTAATAATCCCACTCTATGACCAAGTTGGATGAGGTCAAGTTCATAAACACCATCAGCCACCAATTCCCTCATAACTGCTTCAGTACTCAAATTTCTGTTGATCACCACCAGATGAGATGTCAAAACCAATCCCATTTGCTTCAAAACAATTGATCCCCTAGGAAGGAGTTCACCAGTGTCAAAAGGTTTCTGTCTCCAAACTTGCCTAGTGTTCCTCTCCTTTTCTCTGTTCCAAGCTTTAACAACAAATAATTTATATCCGGCAAAGTTGACACCATTGAACTCCGAGATGATCTTCTCCAAAGCTTCCAAGTTGCGAAAAGAAATAAAAGCAAACCAGATTCCTTTCCCATTGGGTCTTTTAGGAACTTCTAATTTATTCACCTCAACCACATTCCCTAAGAGTTCTTCCAGATCAACAGGTGAGTAATTAGGAGGTAAGTTGTATACAAAAGCTTTAAATTCACCACTCAGCCTCTTGTCACCCACTACTCCCCCACGAGCTAAAGGAAACTTCTGGCCAAGCTGCACATTTTCGAAACCCGGAGGAGGGTACCCCATACTTGAAGACGACGCCTTTCTCTCAGCGTGGACTTGTGTCTTCGCAATTATCACTGATCTTAACCGGTTTTCATTTTCCACAGTTGTCGTGCCTTGTAGTGTTGTGCCTGCACCTTTTTTGTCGAGGATTTGAGCTGTCTGATTGAGCCATCAGGTCTGGTTTGAAAGAACAATTTCTCACTGTCAAACATATTGGTGCATTGGAAGTGATCTCTGATATAAGACCTATCCTCAGAAGATGTAGGAGTGTTCATAGTTACTAGGATCCCATCTTTGGGAATGGGATGTGGAAATGGTGGCTCCTCAATAATTTCCTTCGGAACAGAGGTGGAGTTGGATACCAATGCCTCTTTCCAATTCATAGCAGCCATCTCAGAAGAAACCATGGCTCAAGTGGACAACCCAGTAGATGGATCTGTAGCGCCAGAGGAGCTCCCAAATCAAAGCACAAGAGAAAGAAAAGTTGGAAGAGGGTAAGAGGTTGAAGAAATAATGTGAAATATTAAAATTTATAAACGACTCCAATATGCAACTTGACACCACAAAGCATTAATAACTTGAGAAGCATTAAGAAAAAAAACGAGGAACATGAGAGGTTTCAAGATCTGGAGTGCGTATTTGAATTTAAATTACGAAGGAATGTAAATTAATAGTAGTAATAATATAGATACATAATTATAGGAAAAGAGAAAGATGATGCACTAGCTAATATGGTTTCTCGCCAACATAGTTGCCGGGAGGCCAATAGTTGCAGACAACGTAGTCGCCGCCGTTGTCGCATTTTGCGGTGCCGCATCCGACTTGTACGGTGGTATTCCAAACAACTTGGGTGTAGTGGCCGCACATCTTCCCGGGGACGCACGAGTTGGTTTCATAGCAATAGTCTTTCTTCTCGTCATACCACAAAAATATGGCATCGCCTACATCCCATTCACTCCAACCCATGGCCATGGCGAGGTTCTCGCCATAGCATAATTTCGGGTTCTCTACGTTGGAGTGGATCATAGCACAGTCACACTTCCTCTTGTTCGCGTAGTCCTTGGCATAGCATGCTAAGGTGTCATTCCAGGTCATCGGTGCAAGGCGTTTTTCCGGTGGAAGGCACTCGTTTTCCATTTCCCTATATCTATTGTGTTCACCCAGTGCCCTTTCAATGAACGGGTCCCCGTGAGCCTCTGTCAAAAAGGATGATGTCAGGCTCACCAGGTATATGCCCATCACCACTTTATTAGCCATGCCAACCTTCATTTTATTATCTACTACCTGCATTATTATTTCCTAACTTGTTATTTACTCTTAACTATCTCGCTTTTTATACTAGCATTTTGTTACTTAATTAGGATTCCGCATAACCAGTTCATCCATCCATATTTTACTCATTAATGTTTGATTACTAAATTTAGCTCACCAAAAATGCTTTTACATTTCAATTTCACTTATACATTTTGAATATGTGGCATTGCAAAACTGTATTCATAAGATTTTAAATCCCGGTAATTGACATTCGATAAATGGTCCCAAATAATAACAACAGACCAGACCAATAAAAAAACTATCAGCACAAAAATAAAACCAAATGAGCAAGTATCGGCCCTCAACCCCCCACCAATTTGTATCGAATTAAACTCAAGCAGCAAGTTACGGAATACATAGACCGCATGATCTCTTGCTTCTTCTTTTTTTATCAGCAATGCATATATTAAAACACTGATTCTTTGAAATAAAGAATACAATGGGTGAAAATGATAATGAAGGAGCATTCCTTTCAGAACCTCAAGAAGCCCCACACCGGGGAAGATCAACAACCACAATGGATGGGTACACAGACCCTGAAGCAACTATAAGAAGCCCCACACCGGGGATGACCAACAACCATAAAGAAGGGGTGCACAGACCCTGAAGGAAACAACCACAAAAAAAGATAGGGCACGCAGACCCTGAAGAAAACAACCACAAAATGAAAGGGTCTAGAACCCAAATTGACAACCATTGTCACGCCCCAAATCCGGTTTTGGCCGGACTCGAGACGTGACATGATTTAACAATAGATCACAATCAAATGATAATAATAAATTCTTTAAAACTCAAGTAAGTTCCAAGCGATTACTCAAATAAAAGGTTCCAAAAGTAAATTAAAGAGTCAAAGTTGCACATGAAGTACGAGGTAAATAAGGTTCAACAAGATAGACCACAACGTCTCTAGAACCACATTCAAAACATCCCGAAGTTCCCAAGCCTCGAATCCACTAATCATCAAGTAATCCGGTAAAAACAGTAGACAAACAAGAGGGGTGAGCTTACGCTCAGTAGGAAAAATAGTAAAACAGTGGTTAACAACTTTGATGAAAAGGAATAACATAATTAATTTGAACTTCAAACTCGCGTAATTCAAGAGATAAACAAAAGAGAGACGAACGAACGTTTTACATTCCAAGAAAATAACAATTGCTACCGAGCAGTTAAAGGAAGAACAATTAAATATCACAATGGAAAGGTTAAGCCTCGACACTCCGATCTACAATAATCTTGTATCCTGTCGGATTTTCCCTCGATCCAGAGAGGACACATATCATCGGGTTACCGGAAACGTTCTCAAGGAACACATATCATCGATACCCGTGGAAGCGTTCCAAAAGGATCATATGTCATCGGGGCATAAATCATCGAGGCAAAACAGAGTAAATTTCCGGGTATGCTCCCGCAGGACGCATACACCCGGGGTGAAACAACGCATAACCAATCCCCGCAGGGTAAACCATCCACTTGCCCCGCAGGGTCCCGTAACCAATGCCCCGCAGGGTCCAATAATCAATGCCACGCAGGGTCCAATAACCAATGTCCCGCAGGACCAACCAACCAATGCCCCGCAGGGTCCACCAATCAATATCCCGCAGGATCAACCAACCAATGCCCCGCAGGGTTCACCAATAAATATCCCAATGCTATGATACTACCGGATTACACCCCCCCCCCCCCCCCCCCCCCCCCCCCCCGCTATAAGGACCATACCAATCCACCAAACATCAACCAACCAACGCTTATCGAATCACACTTTCACCACAACACACCAAAGATATCCATTTACCTTTTACACTTACCGCTATACTTACCAGTCACGATCCACCGATCCATCGATCACCTGATCGTACCATTTGGCACAATCAGTCATACTCGATCATCCGTTCAATCATTCAATCATTCAGACATTCATTCAACCATCCAATTATTCAAACATTCAATCAATCATTCAAGCATACGATTTAGCTAGTTTCATTAGACTCTTAAATTAGCTTAAAACTAAGCAAGCAAGCATGTGAGGCAAACACAACTAATCCGAGGGCTCATCACGGCCTCTCTACCAGTAAAGCAATTCCCAAGTACTGAAAGTGAGTTACACTAGTTATTCACATCCTATGCATGCATTCTAGACACGTCCGATTATTAGTAATTGAAAGACGATTATTCTAGTCATTCGCATCATATATGCAATTCTAGGACTTTTCCGATTTTATTAACCTAATAGGCATACTAGTATTGAAATACACGAGGAGTTAGTACTTTCCCTACCTTGTGGTCTTCCTCTAATAATACTCCTAGTTGCTGACGACCGAGCCAACTCCGTCTTCTCGGGCGAAGTCCACGAAGTCCAAGGTCTAAGGTAAAGTCCAAGCCTGGGTTTTAGCAGTTAAAACTTACAATCAGATCAGGTACGGTCTAAAGTAAATTCAATACGTTGCCTTTTAATTTGACCGGGTCAAAAGCGGGATTAAACGACGAATCGGGTTCGAGCACCCGAACCCCGAGCATAGAAATCGGTGCACATAAACCGAGGCATTGTTCCCAATGCACGATTCCCGAGGCACCGCGATTCAGCTTTTCCACTTTTAAAACTCATTCTGAGTCCGAATTAAACGCCCGACGTCCCAAAACGTTCAACAATTCACTTAATTAACTATGATTTTTCTTTTAAATTCCTTTTTAAAACAAAGCCTGATTTCGAATCCCTTTTTCTTTAAATACTGATTTTCGTTTTAAAATTCTTTCCTTTTTAATTTCATTAGTTTTGATTCCACCCGAACCATAACCAGATCCAACACCAGGTGTAATAACCACTCCCGGTCAACGCCAGTCAAATCTGCGAAAAACAGGAAAATTTAAAAAAATTCAGCAGACACTTTATTGAACCTAAATTTGACCCCGAGGGTCATATCGGACTTAAGTTGACCCCAATATCGACCAAAGTGAGTTCCGGGGGACTCAGGGCAACTTTCTGATCAATTTGGGAAATGTTGACTTTTCGTTGGAAAAGTCAACCGAGCGATGTTTTGGTCCATTCGAGGACCGTTTTGGGTCCAAAAACCTTAGCCGTCGTCGCAGCGGTCTTAGTTGAGCCGTTTCCTTGTAGCCTGTCAAGTTTCGTAATTTCTTGGAAAAAGTGCCTGTTCGGTGCCCGAAACGTCCGAATTTCGCGAATCTGATTGGAAAATATCTAGTAGATATTTTCCAAAAAGGTGTGGGACCCACCTTTCCACTTGTCAAACAAGTGGCGGTGTTAGGTTTTAGGACAAGACAAGACTTTGATGGTTAGTTTTGCTTTTTAAAGTGTTAGTTTTTTTAATAAAACAAAAGGGAAATAAGATGATACACGTCCATTTTAAAAAAAGAAGAAGAAAAGGGTAGGTTTTAGAGAGAGAAAATGAGTTAGGAGAAAAGGAGAGAAAAGAGAAGAGGCTTGGGGAATTTGTGACGTTTCTCGATCATCCGACCGGTGGATCGTCTCAACGATAGAAGAATCGAGTTCACACCGTCATTCTCTACGGTGAGCACCTAACCGATTTTCGTTTTGGAAAGTTTGAATTTTAGGGTTTGAGTTTAAACGATTCAAATATGGTTGGGTTTTGTTTAAGTTTGGTTTAGAGATGATTGGTTGAGGTTTGGAGTTCGTTAGGAACGTTTTGGGGCGAAAAGGGAATTTTTCCCATTGTGGCCATGTGGAGCCCATGTGCCCGGGTATCGGGTTTTTGTGTTCGGGTGGTTTAGAACGTTCCCCGGATCATTAATCCACAACCGGATCGAAATTTGGAATTAAATTGCAAAAGTTGCATTTATCGGGCTTAGAAACTTTAAACGCTAATTAATTGACTCGGAAGTCGGAATTCGATTCCGTCGAGTGCCTTGGGACCCTTGAATTATTCTAAGACCGTAGAAAGAAAAACGGGAATTTTTGGAGCCCCGGAAGGGCATTTACAAAACCCGGGCATATTCGCCATGTCGGGCGAATCGGTCCTTTTCGGGTCCAATATCGACAATGTCGAGTAATTGGGGAGTTTGGGAGTGATTGACATTGTCGGGGTTACTTTTGGGCGTCAGGTTTATTAAAATTCAGCATTATGCCTGCAAGCTTATAAGCGTTTAAAATTGTGTTCTTTTAGATCGTGCTGCGGACCGGGGCCAAGGAAAGCTAGGCGAGTGACGGAGATCACGCCGGGGCTTATTTGGGCACTTTTGGAGAACACGCACGATGTAGGGAAAAGTAGCCGGATCTCGGCCTTGACTAGGGAAAGTTAACATCAGAATTGCTTGTGACACTGGGGTGTCGTGGGTTAAGTGAGTTATCGAATATTAGAAAGGCATGATACGGGAACGTAGCGAATATTGGAAATGCATGTGACACTTAGTAGTGTCGTAGGAGCAGAGAACTGAGCGTTATTAGAATTACTGGAGGCATATGACCATGGCCGGAGGTTGATTGCGAACTTATCGAGATTAGGGGTGCTGGAGGCATATGACCATGCCCGGAGGTTGTTTGTGAAACAGTTGATATTAGGACTGTTGGAGGCATTGGTTATGCCCGAGGTTTATTGTGTTTTATTGTCGTGTCTTGGGTGGCCATGAGAGCCCGTGGTGTCCTGGGTGGCCATGAGAGCCCGTGTTTTACTGTTGTGTCTGTTGGGTCTCGAGGTAGGGTTGGAGATGAACCAACTCGCAGCGGAAAATCAATAAAAACCAAGAGACGATTAAAACCATGAAACAACTAACAAAGAATGGATTCACAAGAGAAAAATTCAGCACTAGTTCTTACCAAAACAAGAACACCGGGTAACGAATGATTGGCTTGAGTCTCCAAGACGCCTACGTATCCTCATGGGAATCAAAGCCACGTAGTTCTTCTCTTTGAGGACTCAAGAACACAAAATGGAGGTGGAAACTAGCCAAGCCCGAAATGGCCATGGAAGAGGGAGAGAAAATGTGTTTCCTATTCTTGTCTTGTGTTTGTTATGTTGAAAAAAGATGACTTAAACATAACAAAATCCATACTTGTCCAACTAAAGGCATGGGACAAGTATGGTGTCAAGTAAGGTGTAAATAGGACAAAGTATGGCAAGACAAGATTGGGTTAGGTGGTGAATCACCAACACCTTAATCCTTGTCTTGCTTACTTAGTACTAATTAATCAAGACTTGATTAATTAGTTCCATGGGCCTTGGTTGCATGGGCCTTTCATGGGCCTCTTGGAACATGGCCCGTGGCCATTTCCAACGAGGTCCCGCGATTCGCTCATCGCCTCCAAGCCTTCCATATTGGAAATGTCCAACATTATCCGACGCGATCAATCCCAAGACTCCAAGCCTTGTCTCGATCCGTAAAGTCCTATTCACTTACGAGCACATGACCCAAAACCCAGTTTTGGTCATGTCCCGAGACAACTCCCTTTTGGCCATTCTCCATAAATGTGTCAATGAGTTTCATCCTCCGGTGTGACCCTTAGGTTTATGCATGTCAATAGATCAACGTAAAATCCCATTTTACTTGATCCTATTTAAGTGGCAACTAACGAGACTTTAGTATTGCCTGACACTACATAACGAATCGACCCTGTCGATTCTAACCTTTCCGTCGTCCCTGTCATTATCCTTTTATCTCCGATATCCTGATTGAGATAAGGCATAGAGTCGTCATCCTTATTATTCTCAATCACCGTTCCTTGATATGTGAGATGACTGAAGATATGATACCCAGTATCATGTGCATGGCCATGCTATTCTTCCAGTCACTCTCGATCAAGCGGCCGAGAACCGATATCTTTCACATACCTTAGTGTGAGGGATAAATCCCTTAGCCGTCTTTCGTGTCACTCATGTAGCCCGTCCCCAAGCCAATCCTGGCCGTTATGGAAGCCCTGTTACGGACAACGTTAGGCTCAGGTCAAACTCAGTTGTTGACTACATAGCGATCACAAAGACTCCTTGGTCTAAGGATACATGACAAGCTACGACACTGAATATGTTCATGACTTAATCTATGGCACATATTCAGGGCGGGTCGTCCAATATCATGTCCCACATGATATCTATGATCAGACTCCGGAATCCCATTCCAATGACTAACAGAACGTAAGCCATAAAGAGCCATCTTTCATACTAGTCGCTTCTAGTGAAGCTTTGTTGACTAGGGACCCATCGAGTGTGATCTATCTCGATCTATGGTTCTATTCGCATGGTGGGCATAGATCAGAGCACACATCGATATATTACTCCAACACATAAGTAATATAAAGTCGCTTTAATTTTATTGCTAACGATGATATATACATTTGGACATTTATGATTGAACTACGGGCACTAAGACTAACAATCTCCCACTTTCCCTAGTTCCAATCTAAACTCCAATATGTCCCCATCGACTTTACATGTCTAACATGTTCAGGTAGTGACACTGCCTTAGTCAAAGGGTTGGCTATGTTATCATCTGTTGCAATATCGGTTATCTTCACTTCACCTCAGTTCAGTATTTATCTGATGAGGTGGATACGCCGCAGTACATGTTTGGATTTGTTATACGATCTAGGCTTTTAGCTTGCGCAATGGCCCTTCTGTTGTCGCAAGATGGATTCACCGGGCTGGATGGGTTTTTAATTACACTCAGCCCTGCCATGAATTTCCAAATCCACATAGCCTCCTTAGCTGCCTCTGCAGCATCCATGTACTTGGCCTCTGTCGTAGATTCGGCAATGATATCTTGCTTTACGCTGTCCCAGCTAAAGCTCTGCCATTCAGCGTAAACACATATCCTAATTGACTTCTAAAGTCATCTTGATTTGTCTTGGAAAACTAGCGTCTACTCATCCTTCGACGACTAGTTCAGCATCATCTTTCCCCCGGGTTAGAATGATGTCTACTGGTACAACATAAGTCTTACGAGACGTCTTGTCTCATACATGTCATGGCATATATGATCGATCCTGCCCCCAGGCGCATATGATTTTCATCATCCTTTTTAGCTCATCAGGTGTCTTAGGACACTGAGTCTTGCTAAGATGAATGCCATGACTAGTGGGTAAGAGTCCTTTCTTTGAATCGAGCATTAAGAACCTACTCAATGCCTTGTTCACATAGGTTCCCTGACTTAAATCCAAGACCCTCTTGGTGCGATCTCTACATATCTTAATCCTTAAGATATAAGAAGCATCGCCTAAGTCCTTTATTGAAAAACACTTCCTCAACCAAGCTTTAGTCTCGTGCAAGGTTGGGATGTCGTTTTCAATGAGAACCAGAAAGGTAATCTTGCTCCCACTAGCCTTCTTATAAACGCAAGATTCATCCTCGCTCTTGATTAAGCCAAATCCAATTACAGCTTCATCAAAACGAAGGATCCAACTCCGAGAAGTTCGTTTCAATCCATAAATGGATTTCAACAACTTATAAATCTTTCCTTTATTCTTCGGATCGTCAAAACCTTTGGGCCGAGACATACAAACGTACTCAGTCAAATTTCCATTTAGGAAAGCGGTTTTGACATCCACTTGCCATATCTCGTAGTTATGATACGCAGTTATGTCAAGAAGAATTTGGATCGATTTTTACCATAGCCACTAAGGAGAAGGTTTCCTCATAGTAAATCCATGCCTATAACCTTTCGCCACCAGTTGAGCTTTGTAGGTCAGAGGTTTGCCGTCCATGTCCATCTTCACCTTGAAGATCCATTTGCATCTGATGGTCCTCACACCATTGATGGGATCAACCGGTTCCCAGACTCGGTTGTCCGACATGGATTGCATTTCCTCCCTCATGGCTCCCAGCCATAACTCGGAGTGGGGCCCATCCACGACTTCCTGAAAGGTGGCTGGATCATTGTGATCCACCATGACTTCATTGTCACCTCCGGATACCATATCTTGGAGGAGGAAGATTGATTCTTTCAAATCGCCTTGGACCTTCCGGAATTGTAACAGGAATTGGTTCTTACTCTAC
This sequence comes from Erodium maritimum, assembly GCA_963921825.1. Classification (NCBI taxonomy): domain Eukaryota; kingdom Viridiplantae; phylum Streptophyta; class Magnoliopsida; order Geraniales; family Geraniaceae; genus Erodium; species Erodium maritimum. Next base: position 24,121,986 of record OY997594.1, read on the forward strand.
GACAATCTCTGGCTTCTTTCTACTGGGTTGCCAATTGGTTTAGACAGATCTGTACCATCCTGAATTTCTTCGAGATGCACAGTCTTCCCAATGACGTCTTTGGAAACAAAACTCCTTTTCCATAAAGACCCCACCCCATGCGATGAACACCATGTTCTCACTGGGATTGTAGAAGTAGTATCCCCTTGTTGCTTTGGGATACCACACGAAGGTGCATATCTCTGATCTTGGTTCGAGCTTAGTCGAAACCAAATGTTTCACATAAGCCTCGCAACCACAAATCTTTAGGAAGGACAAAGCGGGCATCATCCCATATCATTTTAAAATGGTGTCGCTTCCACACCCTTCGTCGAAGCCCGATTCACTATGAATGCGGTCGTCTCTAGAGCATAATCCCAGAAAGAGATTGGGAGATCAGTCCAACTAATAATGGAACGGACCATTGTCTAACAATGTCCGATTTCTCCGTTTGGCTACACCTTTCATCTACAGTGTCCCAGGAGGAGTCCATTCCAAAAGGATCCCATTCTCTTTTAGATGATCTAATAACTCTGTGGTCAAGTATTTTCCACCTCGATCCAATCGAAGTGCCTTAATACCTTTGTCGAGCTGGTTTTCTACTTTAGTCTTAAACTCTTTGAATTTATCAAAAGCTTCAGACTTATGTCTCAGCGAATAGACATAACCATATTTACTGTAATCATCAGTAAATGTGATAAAGTAGTTAAAACCCCTCCTGGCAAGTGAACTTATTGGTCTACACACATTCGAGTGTATCAGCCCCAATAATTCACCCGCCCTTTCATCGCGATCGATAAAAGGGCACTTTAGTCATTTTGCCCATCAAACAAACCTTGCACCTATCGATCGAATGGAATTCGAATGAACCTGAAAGTCCGCACTTCTGAAATGCTGATAGGTGCTTCTTGTTTATGCGACCTAAATGACAGTGCCTTAACAGAGTTAGGTTTAAATCGTTGGATTTAGACCTCTTGGTATTAACGGAATATATAGAACTTGAGGCATTGTTACCCATATCTAATATGTACAATCCTCTAACCAAGTCAGTACTGGTATAAAACATATCATTGCATAGAACATTGAAAACTCCATTTCCAATATTAACATTATATCCTTCCTAGTCAAACACGGATACAGATATAATATTCCTACTAAAAGTAGGTATGCAATATACATTATACAGTACTAAGACAAGGCCTCTTGGCAAAGCAAGACTCATGGATCCTACAGCAGTTGCCACAACTCTGAGGTCCACTTCGTGTTTTCCAAACCTCTCCTACTTTCAGCCACCATATATAAGTGCATGTGTGAGATTCAGTCCTGTTATCTAATACCCATGAATCTTTGGAAGTAGAGAGATGTAGCTCTATAGATTTAATACCGGATGAAGGCACGGTCCCACCGCCCTTCCTTAGATCATCCAGGTTTCCTGATGAAGGCGCAGTCCTACTGCCCTTCTTCAGATCATCCATGCTATTTGATGAAGACGCAGTCCTACTGCCCTTCTTCAGATCAGCCGTGAACTTCCTGTAATCCCGGTTCCAATGACCAGGCTATTGGCAGTAGAAGCAGACATTCTCATGTGTCTCATCTTTCCTGCCAAGTGCGCATGGGCCCCGCCCTTGCCTCTTCCAATTCCCTTGTTGACCATCAGAATATCCTTGGATCCCAGATCCCTGATATTCTTCTCAGCAATTAATGACACTTCATGTAACTCTGATATGGTCTTAGAGACAGCCTTGTCAAGGACATATTCTTTGCGTTCAGACTTGAGGACTATCCTCAAAATTCTGTACCAGTCCAAATAGTTTGTCCCATTTAGCTTGACCCTGTCAAGAATGGTTTTTAATGACAAACTATTAACGTTCGCTGAATTTGCCATTTGATCTACAACAGATAAAATTCAATCAGTAAATTGAATAAATTTTATGAAGATCAAGCTTAAATACCAACAATCGATTCTAAACCTTTAGAATCTGAAACCAAGATCCTTGATTCACTCGATTAAGCTGAACTAATGCTCACTACTTAATCGAGCTATGTAGGTAGGACTCCATCCAATCACATCCAATGTGACTCCTGGCTAGGGTATGTACTTATGTACACGACTTACCCTATCTGTTACCCTAGCTCAACCTCAGGCTGAGAATCGTAGTCGGGTCCACCAATTTTCAACTATGCCTCGTCACTATGTAGGTGCTCCGTTAATGCGCACGACACCCACATATGTCGTCCAAACCTACTACCCCGCTTCCCCATGGATGCTCCGCTAATGCGCACGACACCCATAAGACGGGGAGGTAGTAAGGTGTTGATGATTGGGAGGTATCGGACATGACCCGCTTTTACTTGTCCAGTTGTGTTCAAAACTTTGGCACATCCTAGATGCGATGAGCACATCAACTACATTCCAAATGCAATGATGCCTCAAATTACATCCAATGTAATTCTTCCTTTGAACCCGTCAACTACATCCAATGCAATGACGGTTCTAAGGGTTCACACACAAGGATTAAAATTCTAATTTTATCTTTGCATGTGAGGTGATATGCTCGGTAAATAAAGTTAAGCATGCAATTCTAAAACACATAGAATTAATCATGCATAAACTAAACCAAGCATAAAGCGATAAATGTGCCCATAATAGCCCCCTAAACTAACTCCCACTAGCTTCTTGAGCTCCACCGACTCCAAGCCGATGCCAACACCCGAAAAGCCACCAAATGACCTTTTCACCCTTTCTTCGTCTTGAGTAAAATATTACAATTTAATACACGACTCGCAGGTCGGGAATAAATAAATATTACAAACAAGTGGTTCGACGACCACACCTTGAAAGAATAATTACACGCTAACTCTAACGGCTCGCAGGCCGTGAAAAGCGATAAATAATTAAATCGAGCTCGGGGCTATTATGTACACCATGCCAACATCACATCACACATCGTGTTATCAAACAAGCATGTTATCAAACATCATGTGATTTTCCGGTTTTAATTAATAGCCAAGTTTCGAAATTTTTTGATGCTCGGTTTATCGAAACCGTTCGAAATTGAAACTTTTGAATATTTGATCTTCGAGTTCGTCATGACGGTTCCAAACTCGTCATAACTAACAAAACGGTTTAGCCTTGGCATATCAACCATCCAATGGTCATGCTTGGCCTAGCCTTGGCATGTCCAACGGAGACCCGTTCGGTCCTGGTTTAGGCTCCCCGAGAGTCCCGCTCCCGAGACCCGAAAAATCAAAAAAAAAAATTTCAAAATTTCCAGATTTGAAATAATTTTCAAAAATTCATTTTACATGCATTAAATCCATAATTAGAATTTAAAACATGTTATCAAACAATTTAGCAAAACAACATGCCAAAAAACGAAACTTTCAAGCAAAACCGAAACTTTGAACACCGTCTTGTGAATCCCGAAGGTAACCAGGCTCTGATACCACTGTTGGGTCTCGAGGTAGGGTTGGAGATGAACCAACTCGCAGCAGAAAATCAATACAAACCAAGAGACGATTAAAACCATGAAACAACTAACAAAGAATGGATTCACAAGAGAAAAATTCAGCACTAGTTCTTACCAAAACAAGAACACCGGGTAACGAATGATTGACTTGAGTCTCCAAGACGCCTACGTATCCACATGGGGATCAAAGCCACGTAGTTCTTCTCTTTGAGGACTCAAGAACACAAAAATGGAGGTGGGAGCTTGCCAAACCCGAAATTGCAAGGGAAGGGAGAGAGAAGTTGTGTTTCCTATTCTTGTCTTGTCTTTGTTATGTTGAAAAAAGATGACTTAAACATAAAAAAACCCATACTTGTCCAACTAAAGGCATGGGACAAGTATGGTGTCAAGTAAGGTGTAAATAGGACAAAGTATGGCAAGACAAGATTGGGTTAGGTGGTGAATCACCAACACCTTAATCCTTGTCTTGCTTACTTATAACTAATTAATCAAGACTTGATTAATTAGTTCCATGGGCCTTGGTTGCATGGGCCTTTCATGGGCCTCTTGGAACATGGCCCGTGGCCATTTCCAACGAGGTCCCGTGATTCGCTCATCGCCTCCATGCCTTCCATACCGGAAATGTCCAACATTATCCGACGCGATCAATCCCAAGACTCCAAGCCTTGTCTCGATCCGTAAAGTCCTATTCACTTACGGGCACATGACCCAAAACCCAGTTTTGGTCATGTCCCGAGACAACTCCCTTTTGGCCATTCTCCATAAATGTGTCAATGAGTTTCATCCTCCGGTGTGACCCTTAGGTTTATGCATGTCAATAGATCAACGTAAAATCCCATTTTACTTGAGCCCGTGAGTTATGGTTGGTGTGTCTTGGGAGGCCGTGAGTGCCCGTGGGATTGTTGAGCCCGTGAGTTATGGTTGGTGTTTCTTGGGAGGCTGTGAGTGCCAGTGGGGTTGTTGAGCCCGTGAGTTATGGTTGGTGTGTCTTGAGAGGCCATGAGTGCCCGTGGGGTTGTTGAGACTGTGAGTTATGGTTGGCGTGTCTTGGGAGGCCGTGAGTGCCCGTGGGGTTGTTGAGCCTGTGAGTTATGGTTGGTGTGTCTTGGGAGGCCGTGAGTGCATGTGGGGTTGTTGAGTCCGTGTTTTACCGTTGGTGTCTTGGGTGGCCATGAGTGCTTGTGGAGTGTTGAACCGGCCTTGTTGCTGTTTGTTGAACCTTGCTTGTGATTGTGATTGTGTTTGCCCGAGGTTAGTGACCCGACTTCGTGTCGAGAAGTGTTGTGGAATTTGGCTGGCTTACTCGACAGGGATCGGTAAGTTGCGAGCGTTCTTTGGCTGGCCTGACCGAGTTCGAGTCTCGGGAGGTTGCGAGCGTTCTTTGGCTGGCTTGACCGAGTTCGAGTCTCGGGAAGTTGCGAGCTTTCTTTGGCTAGCTTTACCGAGTTCGAGTCTCGGGAGGTTGTGAGCGTTTTTAGGCGATGAGAGGGCAGCTCCCCTTCCGACTAGCTATCGGAAAAGCAGCGCTGTATATATCGCCAACGGGTCGACCGCTTGGAGCCGGACAGGGATCGGCAAAGCGCGTGGGGCAGGCTCGAGCCTAGCTGGTTAGCAACCGGCATTGAGCAGTTGACAGGAGTGCGATCCTTTATGATCTTGTTTGGTGTACGATCCTTTGTGATCTTGGGTGTTGCGTGGTGGTCTGTCGTGTCTTTGGAGGATGTCGTCGATCGTTGTGTCGGGTCTACCTTACGTGTCCGAGTGTTGAGTCGGCTGAGGAAAGTATCAGTGTGTGGGTGTGGGTCGGGTTACTTGAGTTTGGGGATAGTGATCCCCGGGGTTGAGTTTGTTGTTGGTGTTACCGGCATTGTCTGCTAATTATGCCATAGTCAGTCTGTTATCCGTGGTGGTGAGCGAACGCTCACCCCTAGCTGCTTTTCCTACAGGTACCGGTCGCAGGTTGGACTAGGTGAGCTTCTGAAGCTTGAAGAGCTAGGAGCGGGATTCTGGTTTTATTTTGAGTCTAGCGACGGATACCACACTTTTGTCTACTTGTTGGGACGTATTTTAAGTTGTAAATATTATTTTGTTGAACAAATGGTGATTTTAAGGTGATTTATGAAAAAGGCAAACTAAATGTTTTATTATTTTAAATGTTCGCGTCCCGAGTTCGGTTTACTGAAATTGGGGCGTGACAGCTTGGTATTAGAGCTCGAGGTTTCACACCTCGGACTGTACGTCAATTAGGTGGGGAGAGTCGAGTCGGTAAAGTCATATCGTACGTTGGGTACGCAGGTCGGGAACCGTGTGTAGACCCGTTGTGTTGTGAGTCCTGCTTGTGTTTGTGTGTATGTGCAGTACGGGGTTACTGGCATACTGTTTGTGTGTTGCTGCGTGAAAAGTTTTTAAGTGGTCGCGACTCAACTCAGGGGCGCCCCTGTGGTCGAGCGTGACGATGTTGACGTCAAGTGGGTACAATGTAGTTCGGGGACGCCTGGACCGGGTTGTAACTACCTGATGTTAAGAAATAGGGTTTGTAATGAAAAGGAGAAAGTTTCTTGAATTGTTTGGCCCGGTGGGCGTGTTGTGGAGTTTTGGTTGGCCCTGTGGGCGTGCTTTGTTTATGTTGGCCCGGTGGGCGTGTTTGATTTTGATTGGCCCTGTGGGCGTGTGTGGTTTTGATTGGCCCTGTGGGCGTGTGTGGTTTTGGTTGGCCCGGTGGGCGTGGTTCTACTTTGGTTGGCCCGATGGGCGGGTGTCGTTGTCGTTGTTGTTGTTGTCGTTTGGCCGTGTTGGCTTATGATTGAGGTTGGGAGACTTGTGTTTGGTCTTAAGTTGTTGTACATGGGTTGTTGAGTTGTTGGTCGAGTGTGTGCGTCGTCCAAGGTTTCTCTTTGAGGTTAAAAAGGAGTAAGGGTCAATTTTAAGGCGTTTTTGGAAAACTGGCATGCGCGAGAGTCACGGATCCTGTCACGGATCCGTGACGGATCAGAGGGTTTTGGCCATTTTAGGGCCTTTTTCACGGCACCGTGACCCCAACCGTGACGGGGTCTGTCACGGGTCCGTGACCCCTGTCTTTTTCACCGTCTTGTTTACGCGGTTGTCGCGTTGTGTTTGCGTGACTTGGTGCACGTTTGTGCGGTTTATTTGAGGGTTCCTTATGTGATCGGGTTATAGGGGTATTGATAGTGTGAGAAATAGTACCGGTGAGGGCTCGCGTCGGATGGCGAGGAAAAGGGGCGAAGAGAGGGAGGCGGCCGGGCTTGAGTTGGACGGCGGCGAAGTGTGGTTTCAGAAGAGAGAGAGGGGAGGGAGTCGGCGAGAGAAAACGAAGAAGGAGGAGTTAAAATGGGTTGAAACCCTAATTTTCCCCCTTTAGTACACGAAGCCACGCTTGGGCTTGGGCCCAGAACTGGGCGGGCTCGCAAACTGGGCTTCAGGCGAGTGCTGGGCCGCACGGCCCAAACCGAAGAAAAGGATCCGGGTCTGGCGGGTCTGCTGGTCGGGTCCGGTCCGACCCTTTACCCTCTTTTCTTTTTTTTTCTTTTTTTTAACTTTTGTTTTTCTTTCTTTTTCTCTTTTTTTTTTTTGAAAAAACTCACCCCAATGTTTCAGTTTGTCAAAACAATACTCTCTTACAAAAACAAAGCGGGTTTTACAATTATGAAGCCCAGATAAAAGGAATAGGTCTTGAACCCTGATTTTTCAACCATCAAGTACAGGCGATATCACACTTTGGGGAGAAGCATCTAGCTGTCAGGACCAACCAGAAGACCTCCCAACTCAACCCTTGAAAGGAAAGAACAACTCCCATCTCCAAAGAGTTTCCAACCATCGAAAGAGAAGATGACAACAACTAAAAATTTGGTGGCCAACCCCGCTAACGCAGAGACAGACCCGAATAACCATACATAACATGGGAGATGGCTTCTGTAGGGGGCAAACAACGCCCAAGAAACTCGATGGCGGTCAACACCTTTAACCGACGAGCTCGAACCACACCCGGTTTGGAGATGAAAGGAATCCAAAACACACATGAATGTATGAACGGGTCGGAGAAGACTAACCAAACAAGGAAGGAGAAAAAGAGTACCTCAGAAAAGTCGACCAACGATCCAGAGACCGGGAGGCAAAGCACCAGAAGCGGCTAGAATAACTCAACAACGATCCAAACCCAATAGGATGTAGAAGCGCGTCCCACGACTTGAGCTAGAGCCAGACACCTCCAATGAGCTGCGAGAAGCTCCTCCAACAAAACCGCGAGACACAGAGCAGACAAAGAAGCTCGCACTCAGCCCTCTGATACCTAATTCCGACAAACACCGAAAAGAGGGCCTAAAAAGAGGAAGACCGGTATTTCTACCGAGAACGAGTTCCAAACTCAAAGCTGGCAACAGTAAGTCTACCAATCCGAGAAACCGAAACTGGAATGCGTGCTGAGCGTTCTGAAACTGAGACTAGTAACCCCTCACCAACCAACAGCGAGGACCCGAAGGAGAAGGCCTGTAATGATACTGAGCACAATCTAGCCCGGACCCAAACAAAAGAAGACACCAAAGCCAGCAAGAAGAGCAGCAGTGTACTCCGACGGAACGAGACCCAATCCACAACAAATCGCTGACTTACGAAAAGTTTCTCACGGTAGATCAAGAACGAACCAACAAAAAGGCCCGGGAGGCGAAGGAGCGGAAGAAACTAGAAAAGCTCAACAACGATCCATATCCTAACGAATGAAGAAGCGCGTCCCACGACCTGAGCCAGAACTAGAGACCTCCAAAGGCCCGAGAGAAACTCCTCCATCAAGCAGCATCGTCGAAACCGCGAGAACCAAAGCAAATGATGAAGCTCACACTCAGCCCTCCTAAACCTAAACCCGATCAACACCAAAAGGAGCCCCTAACAAGAGGAGGACCGGTATTTCTACGGAGTATGAGCTCAGAACTCCAAGTTGCCAACAACAGGTCAACAATTATGAGAAACCTAAGGTAGAATACGTGATGAGCATTCCGAAGCCTAAAACGGAAACCCCTCACCGATCGACAGCGAAGAGCCGAAGGGGAAGGCCTGTAATGATGCCGAACACGATCCAATCCGAACACAGACAGAGGAAACACCGATGGCAACAAGCAGAACAAAAGTCAACTACAATGGATCATCCCCACGAGCTACAGCGAACGCAAGTGGATCCCAACCTACCCGGGCATAGAAACTGTCCAAACCCGACCTTGCTCGCTCCAAAACCCACCAGCAACAAACCAGAACTACTTCCACACCCGGCCAGGCCCAAAATCAAAACCTAAACTAGATCCAGAACCGGATCGGGTCTGTCAAGGTCTGGACCGGTTCCAGACCCGAACCGGGTCGGTCCTGATCTAAACTGGATCCGGATCTTGATCGGCTTGGTCCATTCCGACCCGACCCAGGGCAAACCTGGAACAGACCCAAACGCCCAGGCCCAATCAACTAGGCCCACTCTGAAACCGGCCCAGACACCCAAGCCCGAACCAAAAGGAGACCCAAAAACTAACCTGGCCCAAACCCTAATCGCGTAGCAAGAAGAGCAGCGCCGACCAACCTCCCCTGCTCACCAAAAACGTCGGCTTCTTTTCACAGAACCGGCCACGGAGGCGGCGACCCACCAGAGAATATCGAGCACACCCAACCTCTCCAACCAGCGCTAGAGCTCCGAACCAATCAGACACGAGTCTCTGAAAAGCTTGCCACGTCGGAGCAGAGCATGTCACCGGAGAAGAGAGCGCACCCCCCCCCCCGGTCAAAAGCCATAAACCGGCTAGCAGATCTGATGAGGAACTTCGAGGGGCGGGAAGACGGGATGAAGAGCCATACCGGTCATAGAACCAGTGTTGCCGGCGAGCTGAACTGGATGACAAGCTTCGAATCAGAGGGAAAAAAGAGCTCGGGGAAAGGAGAAAGGGAATGGAGCAGAGAAAGGGAATGGAAGGGCACCACTGGCGACCTCCATGGCCGGAGGCCATGGCGTTGCCGGCGGTGAAAGCGAGGCAGAAGAGGGGTGGCTGCTAAGTTAGCTTACCCTCTTACAATATAAAAAAAGCTTCATCTGCTGGCCTCGCTTCTGGCCACCTCTGCCACCGCCCGTTTCGTCATGGAGAATAGCAACATCCGAGCAAAACCATGACGAAGATCTCGACCTCCACGATGTAGATTTGTACATCCACGGTGTAACCCAAATGTCCACAACGAAACCCATTCAGTGGTGTAGCCCCTCACATCGTCGATAGAAGCACATGGATCAAGTGAGTCCGCTTCAGCTCCTAGTCCATCATCAATAAACGATGTGGTACGTTTTGTTTCCTTTGAATTCTCATTTGAAATAGTGTGATATGTTATAGTTGTATATGAAATCCCATTTGAAATCGTGTGATTGTTGCACAACACCCATCACAAATAAGTTAAGTCGATGTCTTGAACACGCAACTTGGGTCTGGCTTGGAAAACAATTCTTCATTTTGAATTAATAGATAATAGGACAATGAGGAGAAATCAAATACAAACCATGTCGTAATCTAAAAACTAGAGAACCAATATAAGCCATCTATTTTGGAGAGATGAGATATAATTGAGTTGTTGACTGCAAAAAAACAGCACTTTCTAGTAAGTGGGAAGGGCTTTTTAGTAAAACTATCATATTATTTTTTTTACCAATTCACTAATTTAATTTTTCCCACTTCGTTTGAACTCCGATTGACTTCAAACTTGCGCCATTAGTTTTGTTTTTTCAAGGGCTTTCTATCAAGGTCACTCATGAATATATTTTGAAGCACGAAAAAAATATATTTCGGGGCTGATTTCAAAAAAAAATATACATGGGTAGTTTTTATCAACACTTTGTTCTGCTTTTATCAACACTTTGCACTGGGTTTATCACCTCATTTCCAAAACTGATGATGATTTTATCACATCATCACATGCTTTTTATGAACATTAGTTTTATCAACACCAAACACTAGGTTTATCATTAAATTACGTGTGTTTTATCACCCCCATCACATGTTTTTTTAAGCACGAAAAAAAGAATTATTTCGGGGCTGATTTAAAAAAAATTATATCTGGATAATTTTTATCAACACTTTACATTGGTTTTATCAACACTTTACACTTGTTTTATCAACACTGGACACTAGTTTTATCACCTCATTTTCCAAAACCGAACATGATTTTTATCACCTCATCACGTGTTTTTATGAATACTAGTTTTATCAACACTAAACACTATGTTTACCATTAAATTACATATGTTTTTATCACCCCATCACATGTTTTTTTATCAACGCTAAATTCTAGTTTATCACACTTATTATCAAAATTGAACATGGTTTTTATCACCCCAGTACATGTTTTTATCAACATTTAGCACTAATCTGATACCTCCGATATAAAAAATTTATTAATGAAGATTTATCAACACTCAACGTTATTTTTATCACCCCGGTATACTTTTTTTATTTTCGTGCTTCAAAATATATTCATGATTGATCTTGATTTAAAGCCTTTGAAAAAATAAAAATATTGGCGCAAGTTTGAAGCTAATCGGAGTTCAAACGAATCGGGAAATATTAAATTAGTGAATTGGTGAAGAAAAAAATGGACACTTGTCCACATGGCACCATGTTTTTACAATTATGTCCTTGCTTGTGTGAGAAATGATGAAAGTGGCGTGAATTGGGGTGATTATGTGACATCATGGCGAATGTTGGATTTTAGGTGTGTGGGTAGGATTGATTCTCTAACTTTTAGGCTAAGAGTGATTTGTAGCCGATTTCACGATATAGGACAGTAAAGTCAATATCCATAACTTTCTTTGTAATTAACATTTCAATTTGGTTGAATAGAATTGCAGAATGGAGCAGAGAGAATCTAGAAGATAAGCTGCGATGGGTTTGTTCTTCTAGAGACACATTTGCTATATGTTTGTTTTTGTATTAGATAGATAAAGCGAGTTGATTCTTTGTTTTTTTAGATCATGTGTATTTACTGCATTTCATGATCATCTTCATTGAAATAGATTAATTCGTCTTTGATCTTGTGGCTTTGCTCAGATTCATGAATAAAGAAAATGAAGTGAAATTGAGGAATTAATGAAATAAAGAAATAGATTCGATGAAAATCAAAATTTTAGAAATAAAAATTTGATTTTTTAAATAAATATGATTTAAAAAAAATAAAAACTGAATTCTTAAAAATAAAATTAATATCAAAAATATAAAATTGAATTTAAAAAATGAAAATTGAATTTAACAAATAAAAACCGAATTTTAATAAATAAATCTGATATAAAACATATATTGAATTAAAAAAATAAAAATGATTTTTAGAAAAATAAAATATTTTTTTAAAACACAAGTATGAATTTTTAAAAATAAAAATTAGAAAACCAATAGCTTTAGTTTTAAAATTTGATTGTTAGCGAGAAATATTTTAATCTTTTTATACTTTTTAGATGGAAAGTTAACACCATGAACTTGTTGATAGTTAAGGTACATTTTTAGCGGTTTTTTAGTTAAGATATATTATGTGATTAACCTGACAAATTAGGGGTACTAACTGATATTTCCTTATAACAAATGCATGGGATTATATACTGCTTTGCTCTCTCCTCTTTTCTCTTGGTGTCTTTTTTTCTTTCAATTACAACCTGATAATCAATAATTATATAGTGCTAGAATAAAAATACCTAAATAGACTATCCTATGTCAGCTTAAATTCAAACCAAATATTTTTTTGTGTTGATCAAATTTACGTAGTATTTAAGATTTATTTGACCCTTATATATATTTATATGTATTCTATATTATTGACAAACGAGTGATGGTAAATTGGATGATTTGTTTTTAATATTGACGTTGTCAGTCAAAATTAACGGAAATGAGTCTACTTTGCAATAAAAATCCGGTTCTCAATTTTTCGTATTCCATCAGAGAGTAATGAGCAAAAAAATATGCAGCAATTGGGTTTAATGTTGAAACAGTTGTGTCGCGCCTAGGGACAGAGTGTTGCCGCTGCGGGATCCATTCTCCGATCGATGTCTCTGCTCGTTGCTGTTGTGGGAACTCGCTCGGATTCTTTGCTGCGAAGCCGTGTCTGGGTTTCGACGTGGGGTGTGATTTTCGTCGTCAGGTACAGAAGCTAAGTGGGGTTTTGACGTCGGCCGGGTGGGGTGCGCCGTCGGGTGTCTGTTATTCGCCGGCGTGCGATTCCGTGGACGAGGTCATTCTCAGACCGGCTTCTCGTGACGGGGTTGAGGTGTGTGGGATAATTGTTACTTCTATGGACTGAAACCTGTGCTGGTTCAGTTCTTATGTTTTGTATGGTCTCTGCAACGCCGATCTCAAGGTTTTGGAGGAGGTGGGTTTCGGAGTTATTGGGGATTTAATCAAACCAAAGGTTCGAAACATTCGTTGATCATTGGTTGTGTTCTCAATTTGATTCCAATGGCTCTCTCGCCTCTTTTACGACGCCGGAGTTCTAAGTCTGTCAAAGGAATTTTGGCAGAGGTGACTATAACTTTAGGGTCAATTGTGATGGCTCTGAATCATGTTTTAACCATCTTGGAGAGTTAGTTGAAGGATCGTGTTCGTGATTCATCAAAGAAGCGACATGTTAAGGTCCGTAAGGGTCCGGCAAAGGAGAAAAAAGTTGAGACGGTTGTTCCTGTCTCGGATTCTTCCCTTGTTCGTCGTACCAAACGGAATCGAAGGTGCTCAACAGTTCCCTCTGTGTCTGTTGTTCTTGAAGCGCGTACTGACAAGACGGAGTCAGTGTTAGTTCTTCGAGCTGGTGCATCCACACAAACGGTTTCAGATACGAAACAGTCACAAGCAGCAAAGGTTGTTCGCCGGCCTCGGGCAACGAGGAACGGAAGGTTCGTGGAACAAGAGGATGAGATTTTCGTGCATAGCTTACCTTTCGGATCGTCGGAAGAATGGACTAGAAATGTATTCAGTCCATTTGGCACGATTGTGTCCATAAGCGTTTCCACACGGCCAAGTCGAAGCCATCGTTATTTTGGTTTCGTTCGTTTCGATTCCAAAGGAGCAGCAGCTAAGGCGATCGAGGTTATGAACGGATTTAAAATTGATGGCTATGTCTTATTTGTTGATATGGCGTGGCGTCGCCGGTCAGGTTTGGAGCTTCAATCAACGGATGCAAGGATGGTTACCTCTATTTCGGATGTCTAGAAACAGGGTAACTTGTTGGCTGGTTTTGTTCCTTTGAAAGATCAACATATGGCGGCTGTGGAGAGCTCGCCGGTGTTATTGCATGGGATTGAAGGGCGGCGTCAGACCATCTCGGTGACTCGATGGAGGCGGTTGTGCACACCGCTGCCGATCATGGGCTTCACACATGTTGGCTTGTCACGCCAGCCCAGGACGAGAATGTCTCTCGTTCGTGCGATTCCAGTAATCATGCTATGTTTGGGGAGGAAGACAACGGTGTTGGACCGGATGGGCTGAGTGGGCATGTACAGATAGGGGTGGTTGGGCCCGAATCTGAGCATGTTCAAGCAGACCAGTCCAGCCTAGTTGAAACACCTGTTATTTTGTCAACATGTCAATTTGCACAGCAGGTGGCATCTCCGTGGAAAGATGCGCTCGTACATTCAAAACGTATGAGCCGTCCCCCTAAGCACTTGACGGAAATTTATACAATGGTGTATAAACCGAAGGTCTCGGATCGGAAAGGTACGGTTGCCCCGTCGATATTGGGAAACAGGTTGAGCAAGTCCGAAATGGAAAATCTCAAGTCGTAGCTCCGTCTCATGGTACAGATGCATGGACTAGAATTCGTGAGTTGGCTGCCAAGAAGAAGGTTGCGACGACTCGGCGTTCGGCGAGGATTGGCATGGTTTTCTCTATTTTGTTTTTTGCTCCTTGTTTTTTTTCGTTTCTAAGAAAAGGCTTGGCCTTTTGGCTTCCGTTAGCGAAGCCTTTTTGTAATCGTTGGTTCTCACCCTGCTTCTTCTAGAAGCAGAGCATTCTGATTTCTTTTGGAATCAGTCTTACTAATAAATTTTTGAGCTTATAAAAAAAAAAGGTAAAGTAAATTATCTTAGTTATCTTTCTTGATTAAACTAGATTTACATACAAGGTACTAATAGTCCTAGCTTATACCATTATAAATATTTTTAAGTCTAATTTCTAATCCAATTGACCTTGTATGATTTGGATTCTTGTGGAAAGAGTTATGATCATTTGATCAAACAAAGGTCAAGTTGCAAATTTCTGGCAGCAAGCATGCGTATCATCTACTTATATCCAATCAAGTTGTGCACGAATTTCATATCTTCAAGAACAATTTTAGACTTTAATTTATGATTAAGGAATGCTATGGAAGATTCAAAATGGATACTTTGAAATGGTTCTAGTCCTACCAATAGGATACTTGTAAGTATAATCATTACTATATGTTTTGGCTAGTTCATCACTTAATATCTCCTCCCTCATTCAAAAATCTTATTTCCCCTTATTATTTAATCATTTTCTATTTATTCAAAAAAAATTGAAAAACGAGAAATCATCATTTCAATCTTGAAATGTGTTAAGGACATTTTTTTTCAAGATATGTGACTTGACTTTGTACTCAGATATCTTCCAACAACTCTTTTTATTATTATCAAGTGCCAAGTTTTGTCTATAAAATTTCTCATTTGTTTCTTCATCGTAAGACACAACACTTCTACTTTATCTCTACAAAATTTCCAGTACAAAGTTCTTCTTCATCTTTGCGAGAAAAATCATTTTGAGAGCTCTATTCTTCTTTGTTCTAAAAAATTTCAAAGTCATGAACTAATAGTTTCACGTCTTTTGATCTTTAAGAAACATATGTTCTTATTGTTATATCATTCGATGAACATTTTGTACACTATTTGTAAATTATTTTGAAATCCTCTTCTATCAAAATTGTCTTAAGCTAAGTCCTACATATCTTGAAACTATATATAACTTGTTTATACTTCATGTTATTTTGAGGGTGTACTTTGCCTGATATCATTAATAAATCCGAATACAACATAAACCGGGATAAACACGTACATCCAATATTATAGTCCAAGATTACAATATGATATAGGTGTATCGACATTCTAGGCTATGAAATAGAATCCTAACAATCAAACTAAGAGAACAACAACAGACAAGAGATTAGATCGGTAAAGCATGGACATGTTCTAAATACCCTTTCAGGTGGTTGTCTTGAGCTGCTAGGAAACTTTGGGCGGCCCAAAACTAAAGAATACAAGTCAATGACACCGACTCTTTTACAAGCCCAATGAGTTTCCACCCCCCCCCCCCCATTATGCCCCAACTTTTGAGGCTCATAACACGCAACGAGACTACAAGGCGGACCTCTCTGGAGAGAACCCCCCTGGACACGACGGTGACGATAAAACCAAAAAATCAATCTTTGCGTGGCGACGATGGAGGCAGGACACAAAGAGAGCAAACAAAATATGATGAAGGGTGGAAAGAATCGTCTCCCGAGACCAAGAAGCCTCGTTGATGAGGGAAAAAGCCAGGGGAGTGTGTAGGGACGTGCAGCCTTTAGGGGTCCTAGATAGATGGTGGATATAAAATAGCCAAACACAAGGAGGGCATGTGCAGCCCTAGACGATATAACGGTAGCAGTAGTGAGGTGGTGGCACCAATAATTACATAGTAAGTAAAAATGACGACGAGGAGATCTTACGGCGGTAGATAAGGGAGTCGGCTGTGAAATAGGTCTTCACTTGAGAGCAAAGGAAAAAACAAGGCTCGGTCGTCGTCGTCCAGATAAATGGAAAAGCGACAACTTGTATCGGCGGAGCCTGATTGTAGGTGCCCGGATTAAAGGTGATGTTGGCGGAAAGGCTGGTATATTTGGTAGCATGGAGGTCTGCGAGGAACGATGGAGCCCAAGAAAAGGCTGGAGCCAAATGAGGATGACTTGTAGAGGAGCTACACGTAGGGACATGACAAGCCCGATGGATGAGGTATAGTAAAGGGGCATGGATGGCTTGGTTATGGCTCGATAAAGATATGGAGGGAAAATAGAAGCTCGCGGGGGAGAAGGGAGGCGTTGAGTTATAGGATGTGTTACATTAAAATGGGAAAAAAAATAGCAAGCTTTTATATGTAACCTATACATGTAGCCTAAACCACATATTCATACAATTTCTAATATATGCATAAATTAATGGCTACTTTGGAATTACCTGGTTCGAAACGCTGACCTTTGGTACTGTTTGTGCAGGCGCTCAAACGCTCTCCCTTTAACAGTATCTCCACGAGAAAGTTTGATTCACAACTAGATGCGCTTGTAGCCCTTAAAAGAAAACTCACAAGTCCTCAATATGGTGGCCGAAAATTGCAAGAGAAAAGCTCTCTTTTTGCTAGCCTTATGCCATATATTTATAGGTCTAGGTATTACTTAAATCCCAAGACAATTAGGAATAAGAATCCTTGAAGCAGTCCAACTAGCTCTTCTTGTTTTTCTAGACTTTTTAGATATGGTACTTCCTCTTTTAATCATATCGAAACAATTAATGGCCTGAAAATATATCAAATAAATTGGTTTGGTCGAACACCTTATTGGCCCATAGGGGTTTTCAATCAAGCCCTATTTATTTAATATATTTGGCTCTTTTGTTTATACTTTTTGGTACCCTTATGTTCCGTCCAGGAACGATTTTGGTACACTTTTGAATTTTTATTCCAATTGGGTAGCCTTATGTTTGGTCCTCGAACATTTTGAGTTCATGGGGTTAAAAAACTAATAGAGTAATGTAAAATGACCATTTTACCCTTATATTGATTTAGTAGACTTTTGACTTTAATGTAAAATGACCATTATATCCTTGAGATTTAAATTTATTAATAATTTAATTAATTTTTAATCAATAATAATTGGTTTCTTTATTATTTTAATAAATTCTTATTAAATTTGTTTATTAATTATTTATTTATAAATTATAAATTTAATAATATTTTATTCAGATTTTTATTTATTTATTTTCTAAAATATTAATAAGTTTTTTTAAATAAATTTATTTTTAAAATTATGTTTTAATAAGTTTTTTTATTTTTCCATAAAAATAAATAATTTTATTTTATTTTATTGAAATAATTTTTTTATAAAAATTTTATTTTAATATATTTTTCGAATTTCTTATTTGATATTTTCTAAAAGAATTAATAACTGTTTTTAAATTTTCTGAAATAATTTTCTAAATAATTTATAACTAATAATTTTTTATTTTTTTATTTTCATTTTTATTATAATTAATAATTTTTTATTTTTTAAAAAAATTAAATTTTATTAATTATTTTTTTGTTTTCTATTTATTCATTTATTATGATTCATTAATTAATTCTTTTTGTTTCTTTTATTATTTTTTTTATTATTTAATTATTTCTTGTATTATAACTAAGGGTATAATGGTAACTTTTTCTATCAAATTTATAAGCTTAAAATAAGAAAGGGTAAAATCGTCATTTCACACCCCCACTTAACTGCACATGACTAACTTAGAGGACTATTCCTCTAGTTTTCTAACACAATATGCTACTTCCGTCCGTGGACAAAACAAAAGGGTACCAAATTGGTCATTCTAAACATACGGGTACTAAATCGTTCGTGGACGGAACATAATGGTACCAAAAAGTATATAACCTTTTATTTAATTACTATACTTTATAATAATTGTAAAATTCTGAAATATTATTGACTGAACTTGATATTCTTGATGCTTCAATACAATGAGAGCATCCCTTTATATAGAGATTAACTTTATGCGAAATAGGAAATACTAATACTAAACAATATAGGAAATTTAACTTAAATAAGAATAGGAAATACTTAAACTGGAAATAAACTAAACTCTAACACTCCCCCTCACGTGCAAATCGGATAACGAGTCTTGCACGTGGACGAAGAATAAATTTCAAATTTCTTCATGTTGTTGCTTCACCACTACGATGTTGTTGCCGAAGACTAAGATTTTTTTTTTCAACACTCCCCCTCACGTGTAGGTATGATCTTCTACACGTGGGCCATAGCAGGTCTGGACATCTGCATATGTACCGGAGACCACAGGGTGGAGGTGACAAACGGGACGATACCCAATAACGGCTTTTTAAAGCCTAAGACGATCTGGAGCCATTGGCTCATACCCTGATTTTACGGACGCACGATTCAGCTTCGAGCAATTCCACCACGTGGGAGCAAAACATCTTCACGCAAGTCGCATGACGAAAATGTGAAACAAATTCAAGCAACTATGTCACATGACGCTGCAAAAAGTTTCAAGCAACGACGTCCCATAACGACGATGCGAAACAACTTCGAGCAACTACGTCGCATAACGACGGTGAAAAACTTTTCAAGCAACTACGCCTCATAAGGACGGTGCGAAAGAACTTCAAGCAACTACGTCGACGGTGCGAAACAACTTCAAGCAACTACACCGACGGTGCGAAACAAATTTGAGCAACTACGTCGTGCAACGACGGTGCGAAACATCTTCAAGTAAGCACGACAATGGTGCAAATATATGTGATTTTTTTAATGGAAAATCAATAAAACACTAAAATCAGAAGAATTCAGAAGAAAACTGTCCGGACCGAATTTCCCATTTGTGAATAGTGTTGGTCGGTGAACAGTATTTCCGCGAACAGTGTCGGCGGTGAACAGTAATCGCATGAGCAGTGACGCCGTGAACAGTGTCTCGATGAACAGTGACCGGCGTGAACAGTTCTTGGATGAACAGTAGAGATCCTGAACAATAATGCCTTGCCCACCCGCTAAATTATATATTAACGAGTGGGCAAAGCCATAACCCACGAAAATCTAACCTAAAATCGAAGAGGCTCTGATACATGTAAAAGTCTGAAATATTATTGATGAATAGTTGATATTCTTGGTGCTTCAATACAATGAGAGCATCCCTTAACATAGAGATTAACTCTATGCGAAATAGGAAATACTAATACTAAACAATATAGGAAATCTAACTTAAATAAGAATAGGAAATACTTAAACGGGAAGATTTAATTTTACCTCGTGAGTGTTCAATTTAATTAAAGTGGTACATTATATTAAATATAATTACCAGGACCAAACGAACCACATGTCGAATGAAGAAAGATGACACCCTTGGGGGAACCGTGAGCGATCCCAAGTCCCACTCAGTCTCCCTCCACCCGAAACAAGCACAAATAACATGCCTCCAGAAGGCAACCCCCTCTATAGCAAAGCGACATCACCATTTCAAGAGAAGACTAGTGTTTACCTCCGAAAGAGATCGAACACCTAGACCTCCTGAGTCCTTGGACCTGCAAACCACCTCCCACGGAACCTTTGAAAGACACCTCCTCTCACGACCTGAACACCAAAGGAACCTCCTCTGAAATCTCTCTAGCAGCCGAACCACCTTCTTAGGGGCTCAAAACAAGGGCATGAAAAAAACCGGCAAGCTAGCCAGGGTCGCCCTGATGAGCGTGTGGCAACCTCCCAAAGAGAGAAAACGGGTCCGCCAAACCGCAAGCCTCTCTCTGAACCTATCCACCACTGGGTCCCAAAACGAAGCGAGTCGAGGATTGCCTCTGTCACGCCCCGAATTCGGTAGAACCGAACCCGGAACGCGAACGGTAAAACAATAAAACAATTTTCAAAATTTTTAATAAACCGCTTAAAATCACCACTTTGAGTTAAAAAAAATAATATTTTACAACTTAAAATACGTCCAAACAAGTGGACAAAAACCAACATGTACGTCGCTAGACTCCCAAAAAACCCAGACTCCCGATCCCAGCTCTTCAAGCTTCAAGAGTTCCCCTAGTCCATCTCGCGACCAGTACCTGTAGGAAAAGCAGCTAGGGGTGAGCGTTCGCTCACCACCACGGATACCAAACTGACTACGACATACTAGCAGAAATGCCGAAAACACCAACAACAAAAAAAACATCGGGGACTACTATCCCCAAACTCATATAACCTGACTGTCACACGAACTGTTACTTTCCCCAACCAACTCAACCCGGACGCGTAATGTAGACCTGACACAGCAGTTATGACCTCCACCAAAGACTCAAAAGACAACCACGCAACACCCAAGATCACAAATGATCGCACACAACAATCAAGATCACAAAGGACCGCACTCCAGCTACTCAGTGCCGGTTGCTACCCGGCTGGGCTTGAGCCTGCCCCACGCAACTTCCCCCGCTCTCTGTCGGGCCAGGCGGTCGACCTGTTAGCGATATATGCCGCAATACTTTTCCGATAGCTGGTCGGAAGGGGAGCCGCCCTTCATCGCCGAAGAATGCACAACTTTACCGATCTCTGTCGGAAGGCTAGCCAACCCCCACGCGAGCGACCACATGACCCCTTTATTGTCAGGCGGGTCCCCAACCTCAGGCAACCACAATCACAACCAAAGTTCAACAACAAGCGACAACACAGGTTTAACACCCCACAGGCACACATGGCAACCCACGACACACACAACAGTAACACACGGGTTCAACACCCCAAAGGCACATCTTGCCACCTACGACACACAAACAGTAAAAAAATACGGGTTCAACTCCCCACGGGCACTCATGGCCACCTAAGACACACCAACAGTAAAATACGGGTTCAACTCCCCACGGGCAATCATGGCCACCCAAGACACACAAACAAAAAAATATGGGTTCAACTCCCCACAGGCACTCATGGCCACCCAAGTGTCACGGGACCACAAGACCACCCTCTTGGATCCGTGCGGCTCGCCTCCTTACACAAGTCTTTCCCTAGACTTTGTAAGCCAAAGCGATCAGCCTTCAACGTTGCGGAAGCGTCTTAGGGAATGAGCCACGAACAAGCAACAAAAGAAAGGTAGAAGAAGAGAGTTTGGTGCTCAAGAGGGAGCGTTTTTCAGATTGTATTGAGAGTGAAAATGAGTACAAAAGTAAGTGAGTTTACAAGGATAATGAGCCCTCTATATATACTAGTACAAGAGATCTAAATATGGAAACAAGAATAAATGAAATGCCTTTAATGCATTGATTCCTTGGTCAAAGACTATCCCTTGATACTTGCCAAGTCTTGTAACTCCCATTGACCCTTGATTCTTGCTCCTTGTCTCTACCATCTAGAAGGGCACCAATCATGGCCATGTCTAGGTTCGTTGCACCTTGACCATGCCAACCGATCAGCCCCTCCTCTCGGCCCAAACCAGCTCTGCCCATGGCTCGACCCAGCTCGCCACCGCCCATGCCTCGGGCCATCTCGCCCTCGCCCATGTCTTGGCCCGGTCCGCCCTCGCCCATGTCTCGGCCTGGCCCTTGGCCGGTCTCTCCCTCTCGGCAACCAAATGGGACCGAGCCCACCTCGTCCCCAAGTGCACGGCACCAGCCCAAAGAAGGGTCTTCACCTGGTCCGTGACACAAGACACACCAACAGTAAAATACAGGTTCAACTCCCCACGGGCACTCATGGCCACCCAAGACACACAAACAATAAAATATGGGTTCAACTCCCCACGGGCACTCATGGCCACCCAAGACACACAAACAATAAAATACGGGTTCAACTCCCCACGGCACTCATGGCCACCCAAGACACACAAACAATTCAATCAACCTCCGGGCACAACCAAATGCCTCCAGTATTTATAAGGTTCGATAAGTTCACTTATCCTACGACACTACTAAGTGTCACATGCCTTTCTATTGTTCGATACGTTCTCGTATCATACGACACCACTAGGTGTCGCCTGCATTTCTAGTGTTCGATACTTACTTATCCTACGACACTACTAAGTGTCTCATGCATTTCTACTGTTAACTTTCCCTAATCAAGGCCGAGATCCGGCTACTTTTCCCTACCTCGTACGCTTTCCCAAAAGTTCACAACCAAGCTCCGGCGTGCTCACGATCACTCGCCTAGCTTTCCCTTTCCTCGGTCTGTGGCACGATCTAATCAAGAACACAATTAAAACACTTTTTAAGTTTGCAGGCAAAGCTAAATTTTAATAAACTTGACGCCCAAAAGCAACCCCGACAATGTCGATAACTCCCAAACTTCCCAATTACTCAACATTGTCGATAATGGGCCCGGAAAGGCCCGATTCGCCCGGCTCGGCGAATCTGTCCGGGATTGGAAAACGTCCTTCCGGGGCTCCGAAAATTCCCGTTTTTGTTTCTACGATCTTAGATTAATTCAAGGGTTCCAATGCAATCGACGGAATCAATTTCCGACTTCCGAGCAATTTAATTCGCGTTTAAAGTTTCTAAACCCGTCATTTCCAACTGTTACAATTTAATTCCAAATTTCGTTCCGGGTGTGGATTAACGACTTGGGGATCGTCCTAAACCACCTGAACACGAAAACCCGAGACCCGAGCACGTGGTCCCCACCCGGCCACCCTTAGTCGTGGGTGGCTGGACCGGTTTTGGACCGGTTCACCACCATGGTGGCCGGTCCTAGCTCCGGCCAGCCACCACCAACGGTGGCCGGAGCTCCCCTGAGCCTCCGGTCACCGGAAACCGCTCATTTTTTGCTCCAAAACGCCTCCAACGAACCCCACACCTTAACTCAACCATAGTCTACTCGTTCCAACCCAAACCCTAACCTTTAAACATACCAAAACGAAAATCGAAAGGGTGCTCACCGTAGGGAATGATGACGGGAGCTCGATTCTTCGATCGTTGAGACGATCCGTCGGTTGGATCGTCAGGAAATCTCAAAACCCTAACTTCCCCTTTCTCTTTCTCTCCTTCTTCTCTCTTCTTTTCTCTCTCTAAAAATCTCTTTTTTTTTCAAGTGTGGCCGACCACCATGTGTGGTCTTGCCTTTGTTTGGTTCAAAAATACCTAACACCACCACATGGGTGACATGTGGCAAGTGGGTCCCACCATTTTAAACAAATATCTTGTAGATATTTTTGTCAGATTTGCGAAATTCGGCCGTCTCGGGCCCCGAACGGGCCCATTTTCCAAGAAATTACGAAACTTCACGGGCTACAAGGAAACGGCTCAACTAAGACCTCTGTAACGACGGCTAAGCTTTTTGGATCCAAAACGGGTCTCGAACGGACCAAAACGTCGCTCGGTTGACTTTTCCAGCAAAAAGTCAACCTTTCCCAAATTGGTCAGAAAGTTGCCCTGAGTTCCTCAGAACTCACTTTGGTCAATATCGGGGTCAACTTAAGTCCGATATGTCTCTCGGGGTCAAATTCAGGTTCATTTAAGTGTATGTCCCAAAATTTTAAATTTTCCTGTTTTTCGCCGATTGACTGGCGTTCACCGGGAGTGGTTCTTGTTGGTTTTTGTGCCCGAGGTCAATCGTGATTATGGACGACATTATCATTTCATTAATACACCGGCACTACTATTATCATTTGTGAAATGTTAATAGTGTGAATGATACTCTTTCTTAAGATCGTCGGGTTGAGGACCTGACAGTAAAACTCTTAGAAGTAATAGAGTATTATTCACTTGATCCCTAGTCTTACTGATATACTAAGACTAGTATGATGTTGGCTGATGATCACGTTTTACTGATCATACATATTGGATATGAAGTCAAATCATAGATGTCATTTAGGGAAATGGCATTGGATGACCCACTATGAGAATACTACATAGGAACTGTCATGAGTATTTCTCAGTACCGTAATATGACTTAAGTCCTCTGACCTTATAGTCATCATGATTTCTGCATAGGTGGTTGTGTGCTTTGACACAGTTAAACGTTGTCTTTAACCGGGCAATTATAAAGGCTGTGATTGGGTGCATAAGTGTCTATGTGAGAGATATGGTTGACTGATAAGGGATCTGTCACTCATATAAATATGAGAGATATCGTTTGGGCCCCTTGATAAAGAGTTATCACTGGCAGTCTATTTAAGATCAAGAAACAGCTATCGAATAAAATAAGGATGACGGCCCTATGGCTTATTCGATCGAGATATCGTTGACAGAAGGGTTAGCATATTAACGGGTAAAGTTTAAGTCGGATTAACGATCATCATAAACGTTTGGGTAGTCATAATGCCTTGCTAGATGCCAACTATGACATGTGGACGAAACGAGGATTTCGGGCCCACTGCCAACACGTGTTATGAGCCTACAGGGTCGCACACAACAATGAGCCCAAAATCGAATTGGACTTATGAAGTCCCTCAAGTGAATAAAATAATATATTATATTCGATATAATATTTATTTATTCATTTAACTCGTTTTTCGAATTACCAATATAATAAAGATTATGTTGGACATTTAAATAGCAAAATTGGCTCTTGAATTTTCGAAATTCAAAGAGGGTATTTTTGCATGAGCACTACTCCTAAAATAAGACACTTGTCATAAAAGAAAGTCCAAGAGTTGGACTTGCTAGAAATGACATGGTGAAGCATGCAAAACCTAAGTGAGACACTTGTCCAAGTTGGAAGTCCAAGTGTTGGGTTTTTCCAAAAAAAATAAGTGTGGTCATGTTGGGTTATATATGCATGTAAGAGAGAGAAGAAAAATCAGATTTTTCATTGTGTTGAGAATGGTTCTCAAAGGGTAGAGAGAGAAACGAGTTAGAGAGAAAGAGAGGAAGAAATGTTCTTCCTTTGTGCTAGCACACAAGCGATTTGGGATATCTTGTTGGTGTGGATACCGGTAGAGGACGGATCCTTTTGCAAACGTCTCAACTCACACTTAATCCACCAAACCCATTTGTTTCGAGTGTTCTTGGTTTGCAAGAAGAAGAAAAAAAGCTGCCCAGATTCTGTCCGACCATCCACTGTAAAGAGCTCGATCAGAGGTTCATCCGAGGTCCGATCTTGCTGATTTTTGGGGTGAATGTTCTACACATGTTGTTCTTCAATCTGACCGGAGGGATTTTCGTTCCAACGGTTCGTTGCTGAGTTATACGATCTTCAAGTTGGTCCCTGTCTCGAACCAAGCTGAAAAATTGGAAGAGGTAATCTCTCCTTTAATTTTTGTTTGTCGGTTTACTCGGAATTACATGGATCCTGAGGCTATTCTAGGGAAAAAAAATTATTTTCCGCTGTGCTTTGCTCCCTAGAAGTCCAACAGTGGTATCAGAGCCTCTTGTAATTCGTTTAAACCGACCATGCATGCTTGGTTGTTGTATGAGCTTTCGTGTTTAAGAGGTTTTTGTTGTTGCATGTTGATGTTTGATTGTAGGCTGAATTTGCATGATTTAGGCATATTGGATAATAGGATTATACAACATGTGTTATAGTTGTGAACTATGATTATGCAAATTAGTTTTTCTAATGGGGTGTACGGTTATGAACCGTGAAAATAATCTATTGAGAATGGATAATTGATTTCATAATGTGATTATGAAATGTTGAAGGTGCTAGTAGCACGCATGCATGAGTACTAGTAGCATATTTTGCAAGTGCTAGTAGCATGCATGCATAAGTGCTAGTATCATCCTAGTTTAAGTGATGATAGCATCCTTTTGGGGGGACTAATACTTTGTAATACTATGTTATGAACATATGGTTTAATTCACAATATGATTGTGATTTGTTAATGGAATAGTGATTATTCGCGTTGTTTTAAAACAAGTTCGAATATCATAAAATCCAATGGTTGGATTAATTCCAATGAGGTTTTTCTTTGGTAATTCAAATGCCTTAGTGAAAAATTCTCCGAACCCCTTCACCCCGTTAGAGGCGCTACAATCATCTTTGAATAAATTGTTTACTTTAAGGTGTGTTTCTTGATGCATGGTGCATAGCATAGCCCATCCCGACCAATTTTGCTTGCTTTAATTTTATTTGGGTTTGTAATTTAAATACGGCCTGCGTGTCGTTATTTTTATTGTAATAAGTTCTTTGTAACAAGAGAATCCCAAGACGGTGTTTTTCAAGAGAAGCAATTTTGAAGGAAGGTCAAAAAGAAAAGTGGGAGGTGGAACTCAAAGACGGAGGTTCAAGATGAAGAGTTCTCTTGAAGGCTTGTTTTTGTTTCACCCCTAGGATTGACCTTTGGTCTTCATATGGGCTTATGAAGACCAACTTAGTAATGGGCTATGCTATGACACGTTTACTTTTATGCTTATGCATGGTATTGCATGACTTATTTATTGTTAAAGTGCTTAGACCGTTTGTATGTGATACAACAGACCTTTTGTATATGATAGAATAAGGAAAAATCAACCCTAAACTAAATATTAAGTCGGTGAGATGCCTTCCATATTTGTCCACCTATCGAAGCTTAGATCTATGTGTAGGTTATGCCTACGCGTGGTGCACATAGTTCTCTAAGTTAGATAGGATGGATTAAGCACTTATCCAACCTTAGAACGTTGTGTGTAGGTTATGCCTACGCGTGGTGCACACAATTGTCTAAGATTGGATGGATCAAACTTTAAATTGCTATGTGTAGGTTATGCCTACGCGTGGTACACATAGTCGTTTAAGTTTGATGGCAAGGAGTGAACTTTAGGTTTTTATGTGTAGGTTACGCCTACGCTGTGGTCCACATAGTAATCGAGGTTGCATATCCGGATATGGTTGTACTTTTCTAGGTTATCAAAACGGTTTTGGACCTAGGGCATCAGATAGAATTTGTGCCAACACATATGATGTGTTTATTCTATCCAAGAGTTGCATAGTGATGCAATTGGTAAAAAGTTACCTACCTAATTAGTATCGCTTGGGGCGATTAAGCCCACGCTTACTCCAAGTGGTATTCAATATGGATCTTGGCTTTTAATGTATCCTGAAGATACAACAAAGGGTTGATTGTTTTATATCTGTATTAATGACTTTGCATATCTATCTGTTGTAGATCATGTCTTCAAACAATTCACATAATTTATCGATACGATCGATCCTTGAGAAGGATAAGCTCAATGCGACAAATTTTCAGGATTGGGCCAGAAACCTGAGAATTGTTCTCAGGCAGGAAAGAAAAGAGTATATCCTGGATGAGCCAGTTCCTGAGGAACTAGCCTCGAATGCTTCGAAATCCATTAGAGATGGTTGGACCAAGCATTTTAATGACTCTGTTGATGTCACTTGTATAATGCTTGGTTCCATGGAGGCTAATCTCCAGAAGCAAATGATGGAGGAGGATGCGTATGACATGATGGTTCAACTCAAGGAAATGTTCCAAGAGAAGACTAGGATTGAAAGGTTCAATACTGTCAAGAACCTCATGTCATGCAAGATGCATGTTGGGAAGGGTGTTAGCCCTCATGTGCTTAAGATGAAGGGTTTCATTGAGCATCTTGAGAGACTCGGTTTCAAGTTAGAACCGGAGTTGGCTACCGATATTCTCCTCCAGTCACTTCCTGATGAATTTCATGTTGGGTCTAGAGGTAGGGTTGGAGATAACCAACTCGCAGCGGAAAATCAATGAAAACCAAGAGACGATTAAAACCATGAAACAACTAACAAAGAATGGATTCACAAGAGAAAAATTCAGCACTATCTCTTACCAAAACAAGAACACCGGTTAACGAATGATTGGCTTGAGTCTCCAAGACGCCTACGTATCCACATGGGAATCAAAGCCACGTAGTTCTTCTCTTTGAGGACTCAAGAACACAAAATGGAGGTGGAAACTAGCCAAACCCGAAATGGCCATAGAAGAGGGAGAGAAAATGTGTTTCCTATTATTGTCTTGTGTTTGTTATGTTGAAAAAAGATGACTTAAACATAACAAAACCCATACTTGTCCAACTAAAGGCATGGGACAAGTATGGTGTCAAGTAAGGTGTAAATAGGACAAAGTATGGCAAGACAAGATTGAGTTAGGTGGTGAATCACCAACACCTTAATCCTTGTCTTGCTTACTTAGTACTAATTAATCAAGACTTGATTAATTAGTTCCATGGGCCTTGGTTGCATGGGCCTTTCATGGGCCAATTGGAACATGGCCCGTGGCCATTTCCAACGAGGTCCCGTGATTCGCTCATCGCCTCCAAGCCTTCCATATTGGAAATGTCCAACATTATCCGACGCGATCAATCCCAAGACTCCAAGCCTTGTCTCGATCCGTAAAGTCCTATTCACTTACGAGCACATGACCCAAAACCCAGTTTTGGTCATGTCCCGAGACAACTCCCTTTTGGCCATTCTCCATAAATGTGGCAATGAGTTTCATCCTCCGGTGTGACCCTTAGGTTTATGCATGTCAATAGATCAACGTAAAATCCCATTTTACTTGATCCTATTTAAGTGGCAACTAACGAGACTTTAGTATTGCCTGACACTACATAACGAATCAACCCTGTCGATTCTAACCTTTCCGTCGTCCCTGTCATTATCCTTTTATCTCCGATATCCTGATTGAGATAAAGCATAGAGTCGTCATCCTTATTATTCTCAATCACCGTTCCTTGATATGTGAGATGACTGAAGATATGATACCCAGTATCATGTGCATGGCCATGCTATTCTTCTAGTCACTCTCGATAAAGCGGCCGAGAACCGATATCTTTCACATACCTTAGTATGAGGGATAAATCCCTTAGCCGTCTTTCGTGTCACTCATGTAGCCCGTCCCCAAGCCAATCCTGGCCGTTATGGAAGCCCTGTTACGGACAACGTTAGGCTCAGGTCAAACTCAGTTGTTGACTACATAGCGATCACAAAGACTCCTTGGTCTAAGGATACATGACAAGCTACAACACTGAATATGTTCATGACTTAATCTATGGCACATATTCAGGGCGGGTCGTCCAATATCATGTCCCACATGATATCTATGATCAGACTTCGGAATCCCATTCCAATGACTAACAGAACGTAAGCCATAAAGAGCCATCTTTCATACTAGTCGCTTCTAGTGAAGCTTTGTTTACTAGGGACCCATCGAGTGTGATCTATCTCAATCTGTGGTTCTATTCGCATGGTGGGCATAGATCAGAGCACACATCGATATATTACCCCAACACATAAGTAATATAAAGCCGCTTTAATTTTATTGCTAACGATGATATTTACATTTGGACATTTAGGATTGAACTATGGGCACTAAGACTAACAATCTCCCACTTGCCCTAGTTCCAATCTAAACTCCAATATGTCCACATCGACTTTACATTTCTAACATGTCCAGGCAGCGACAGTGCCTTAGTCAAAGGGTTGGTTATGTTATCATCTGTTGCAATATAGGTTATCTTCACTTCACCTCAGTTCAGTATTTATCTGATGAGGTGGATACGCCGCAGTACATGTTTGGATTTGTTATACGATCTAGGATTTTAGCTTGAGCAATGGCCCTTGTGTTGTCGCAAGATGGATTCACCGGGCTGGATGGGTTTTTAATTACACCCAGCCCTGCCATGAATTTCCAAATCCACATAGCCTCCTTAGCTGCCTCTGCAGCATCCATGTACTTGGCCTCTGTCGTAGATTCGGCAATGGTATCTTGCTTTACGCTCTCCCAGCTAAAGCTTTGCCATTCAGCGTAAACACATATCCTGACTGACTTTTAAAGTCATCTGGATTTGTCTTGGAAAACTAGCGTCTACTCATCCTTCGACGACTAGTTCAACATCATCTTTCCCCCGGGTTAGAATGATGTCTACTGGTACAACATAAGGCTTACGAGACGTCCGGTCTCATACATGCCATGGCATAGATGATCGATCCTGCCCCTAGGCTCATAGGATTCTCATCATCCTTTTCAGCTCATCAGTTGTCTTAGGACACCGAGTCTTGCTGAGATAAATGCCATGACTAGTGGGTAAGAGTACTTTCTTTGAATCGAGCATTAAGAAGCTACTCAATGCCTTGTTCACATAGGTTCCCTGACTTAAATCCAAGACCCTCTTGGTGCGATCTCTACATATCTTAATCCCTAAGATATAAGAAGGATCGCCTAAGTCATATATTGAAAAACACTTCCTCAACCAAGCTTAAGTCTCGTGCAAGGTTGGGATGTCGTTTTCAATGAGAACCAGAAAGGTAATCTTGCTCCCACTAGCCTTCTTATAAACGCAAGATTCATCCTCGTTCTTGATTAAGCCAAATCCAATTATAGCTTCATCAAAACGAAGGATCCAACTCCGAGAAGTTTGTTTCAATCCATAAATGGATTTCAACAACTTATAAATCTTTCCCTTATTCTTCGGATCATCAAAACCTTTGGGCCGAGACATACAAACGTACTCAGTCAAATTTCTATTTAGGAAAGCGGTTTTGACATCCACTTGCCATATCTCGTAATTATGATACGCAGTTATGTCAAGAAGAATTTGGATCGATTTTGACCATAGCCACTAGGGAGAAGGTTTCCTCATAGTCAATCCATTGGATCTGCCTATAACCTTTCGCCACCAGTTGAGCTTTGTAGGTCAGAGGGTTGCCGTCCATGTCCATCTTCACCTTGAAGATCCATTTGCATCTGATGGTCCTCACACCATTGATGGGATCAATCGGTTCCCAGACTCGGTTGTCCGACATGGATTGCATTTCCTCCCTCATGGCTCCCAGCCATAACTCGGAGTCGGGCCCATCCACGACTTCTTGAAAGGTGGCTGGATCATCGTGATCCACCATGACTTCATTGTCACCTCCAGATACCATATCTTGGAGGTGGAAGATTGATTCTTTCAAATCGCCTTGGACCTTCCAGAATTCTAACAGGAATTGGTTCTTACTCTACGACAATCTCTGTCTCCTTTCTACTGGGTTTTCAATTGGTTTAGGCAGATCTGTACCATCCTGAATTTCTTCGAGATGCACAGTCCTCCCAATGACGTCTTTGGAAACAAAACTACTTTTCCATGAAGACCCCACCCCAAGCGGCGAACACCATGTTCTCACTGGGATTGTAGAAGTAGTATCCCCTTGTTGCTTTGTGATACCACACGAAGGTGCAGATCTTGGTTCGAGCTTAGTCGAAACCAAATGTTTCACATAAGCCTCGCAACCACAAATCTTTAGGAAGGAAAAATCGGACATCATCCCGTACCATTTTTAAAATGGTGTCCCTTCCACACCCTTCGTCGAAGCCCGATTCACTATGAATGCGGTCGTCTCTAGAGCATAACCCCAGAAAGAGATTGGGAGATCAGTCCAACTAATCATGGAACGGACCATTGTCTAACAATGTCCGATTTCTCCGTTTGGCTACACCTTTCAAATACAGTGTCCCAGGAGGAGTCCATTCCAAAAGGATCTCATTCTCTTTTAGATGATCTAATAACTGTGTGGTCAAGTATTTTCCACCTCGATCCAATCGAAGTGCCTTAATACCTTTGTCGAGCTGGTTTTCTACTTTAGTCTTAAACTCTTTGATTTTATCAAAAGCTTCAGACTTATGTCTCAACGAATAGACATAACCATATTTACTATAATCATCAGTAAATGTGATAAAGTAGCTAAAACCCCTCCTGGCAAGTGAACTTATTGGTCTACACACATTCGAGTGTACCAGCCCCAATAATTCACACGCCCTTTCATCGCGATCGATAAAAGGGCACTTTAGTCATTTTGCCCATCAAACAAACCTTGCACCTATCGATCGAATGGAATTCGAATGAATCTGAAAGTCCGCACTTCTGAATTGCTGACAGGTGCTTCTTGTTTATGCGACATAAATGAAAGTGCCTTAACAGAGTTAGGTTTAAATCGTTGGATTTAGACCTCTTGGTATTAACGGAATATATAGAACTTGAGGCATTGTTACCCATATCTAATATGTACAATCCTCCAACCAAGTCAGTACTGGTATAAAACATATCATTGCATAGAACATTGAAAACTCCATTTCCAATATTAACATTATATCCTTCCTTGTCAAACACGGATACAGATATAATATTCCTACTAAAAGTAGGTATGCAATATACATTATACAGTACTAAGACAAGGCCTCTTGGCAAAGCAAGACTCATGGATCCTACAGCAGTTGCCACAACTCTGAGGTCCACTTCGTGCTTTCCAAACCTCTCCTACTTTCAGCCACCATATATAAGTGCATGTGTGAGATTCAGTCCTGGTATCTAATACCCATGAATCTTTGGAAGTAGAGAGATGTAGCTCTATAGAGTTAATACCGGATGAAGGCACGGTCCCACCGCCCTTCCTTAGATCATCCAGGTTTCCTGATGAAGGCGCAGTCCTACTGCCCTTCTTCACATCATTCACGCTATTTGATGAAGGCGTAGTCCCACTGCCCTTCTTCAGATCAGTCGTGAGCTTCCTGTAATCCCGGTTCTAATGACCAGGCTATTGGCAGTAGAAGCAGACATTCTCATGTGTCTCATCTTTCCTGCCAAGTGCGCATGGGCCCCGCCCTTACCACTTCCAATTCCCTTGTTGACCATCAAAATATCCTTGGATCCCAGATGCCTGATATATTCTTCTCAGCAATTAATGACACTTCATGTAACTCTGATATGGTCTTAGAGACATCCTTGTCAAGGACATATTCTTTGCGTTCAGACTTGAGGACTATCCTCAAAATTCTGTACTAGTCCAAATAGTTTGTCTCATTTAGCTTGACCCTGTCAAGAACGGTTTTTAATGACAAACTATTAATGTTCGCTGAATTTGCCATTTGATCTACAACAGATAAAATTCAATCAGTAAACTGAATAAATTTTATGAAGATCAAGCTTAAACACCAACAATCGATTCTAAACCTTTAGAATCTGAAACCAAGATCCTTGATTCACTCGATCAAGCTGAACGAAGGCTCACCACTCAATAGAGCTATGTAGGTAGGACCCCGTCCAATCACATCCAATGTGATTCTTGGCTAGGGTATGTACTTAAGTACACGGCTTACCTTATCTGATACCCTAGCTCAACCCTAGCTGAGAATCGTAGTCGGGTCCACCAATTTTCAACTATGACCCGCCACTATGTAGGTGCTCCGCTAAGGCGCACGACACCCACATATGTCGTCCAAACCTACTACCCCTCTTTTCCATGGATGCTCCGCTAAGGTGCACAACACCCATAGGACGGGGAGGTAGTAAGGTGTTGAGAATTTTGGAGGTATCGGACATGACCCGTTTTTACTTGTCTGGTTGTGTTTAAAACTTTTGGCACATCCTAGATGCGATGAGCACATCAACTACATTCCAAATGTAATGATGTCTCCAATTACATCCAATGTAATTCTTCCTTCGAACCCGTCAACTACATCTAATGTAATGACGGTTCTAAGGGCTCACAAATAAGGATTAAAATTCCAATTTTATCTTTGCATGTGAGGTGGTATGCTCGTTAAATAAAGTTAAGCATGCAATTCTAAAACACATAGAATTAATCATGCATAAACTAAACCAAGCATAAAGCGATAAATGTGCACATAATAGCCCCCTAAACTAACTCCCACTAGCTTCTTGAGCTCCACCGACTCCAAGCCGATGCCAACACCCGAAAAGCCACCAAATGACCTTTTCGCCCTTTCTTCGTCTTGAGCAAAAAATTACAATTTAATACACGACTCGCAGGTCGGGAATAAATAAATATTACAAACAAGTGGTTCGACGACCACACCTTGAAAGAATAATTACACGCTAACTCTAACGGCTCGCAGGCCGTGAAAAGCGATAAATAATTAAATCGAG
Organism: Erodium maritimum; assembly: GCA_963921825.1. Classification (NCBI taxonomy): domain Eukaryota; kingdom Viridiplantae; phylum Streptophyta; class Magnoliopsida; order Geraniales; family Geraniaceae; genus Erodium; species Erodium maritimum. The sequence goes on from OY997594.1 coordinate 24,156,040, forward strand.
CTCGGGGCTATTATGTACACCATGCCAACATCACATCACACATCGTGTTATCAAACATTCATGTTATCAAACATCATGTGATTTTCCGGTTTTAATCAATAGCCAAGTTTCGAAATTTTTTGATGCTCGGTTTATCGAAACCGTTCAAAAATGAAACTTTTGAACATTTGATCTTCGAGTTCGTCATGATGGTTTCAAACTCGTCATAACTAACAAAACGGTTTAGCCTTGTCATATCAACAATCCAATGGTCATGATTGGCCTAGCTCCGTCCAACGGAGCCCCGTTCGGTCCCGGTTTCGGCTCCCCGAGAGTCCCGCTCCCGAGACCCGAAAAATTAAATTTTTTTCAAAATTTCCAGATTTGAAATAATTTTCAAAAATTCATTTTACATGCATTAAATCCATAAACAAGAATTTAAAACATGTTATCAAAAAATTTAGCAAAACAACATGCCAAAACGAAACTTTCAAGCAAAACCGAAACTTTGAACACCGTCTTGTGAATCCCGAAAGTAGCACGGCTCTGATACCACTGTTGGGTCTCGAGGTAGGGTTGGAGATGACCCAACTCGCAGCGGAAAATCAATGAAAACCAAGAGACGATTAAAACCATGAAACAACTAACAAAGAATGGATTCACAAGAGAAAAATTCAGCACTATGTCTTACCAAAACAAGAACACCGCTTAACGAATGATTGGCTTGAGTCTCCAAGACGCCTACGTATCCACATGGGAATCAAAGCCACGTAGTTCTTCTCTTTGAGGACTCAAGAACACAAAATGGAGGTGGAAACTAGCCAAACCCGAAATGGCCATGGAAGAGGGAGAGAAAATGTGTTTCCTATTCTTGTCTTGTGTTTGTTATGTTGAAAAAAGATGACTTAAACATAACAAAACCCATACTTGTCCAACTAAAGGCATGGGACAAGTATGGTGTCAAGTAAGGTGTAAATAGGACAAAGTATGGCAAGACAAGATTGGGTTAGGTAGTGAATCACCAACACCTTAATCCTTGTCTTGCTTACTTAGTACTAATTAATCAAGACTTGATTAATTAGTTCCATGGGCCTTGGTTGCATGGGCCTTTCATGGGCCTCTTGGAACATGGCCCGTAGCCATTTCCAACGAGGTCCCGTGATTCGCTCATCGCCTCCAAGCCTTCCGTATTGGAAATGTCCAACATTATCCGACGCGATCAATCCCAAGACTCAAAGCCTTGTCTCGATCCGTAAAGTCCTATTTACTTACGGGCACATGACCCAAAACCCAGTTTTGGTCATGTCCCGAGACAACTCCCTTTTGTCCATTCTCCATAAATGTGTCAATGAGTTTCATCCTCCGGTGTGACCCTTAGGTTTATGCATGTCAATAGATCAACGTAAAATCTCATTTTACTTGATCGTATTTAAGTGGCAACTAACGAGACTTTAGTATTGCCTGACACTGCATAACGAATCGACCCTGTCGATTCTAACCTTTCCGTCATCCCTGCCATTATCCTTTTATCTCCGATATCCTGATTGAGATAAGGCATAGAGTCGTCATCCTTATTATTCTCAATCACCGTTCCTTGATATGTGAGATGACTGAAGATATGATACCCAGTATCATGTGCATGGCCATGCTATTCTTTCAGTCACTCTCGATCAAGCGGCCGAGAACCGATATCTTTCCCATACCTCAGTATGAGGGATAAATCCCTTAGCCGCCTTTCGTGTCACTCATGTAGCCCGTCCCCAAGCCAATCCTGGCCGTTATGGAAGCCCTGTTACGGACAACGTTAGGCTCAGGTCAAACTCAGTTGTTGACTACATAGCGATCACAAAGACTCCTTGGTCTAAGGATACATGACAAGCTACGACATTGAATATGTTCATGACTTAATCTATGGCACATATTCAGGGCGGGTCGTCCAATATCATGTCCCACATGATATCTATGATCAGACTCCGGAATCCCATTCCAATGACTAACAAAACGTAAGCCATAAAGAGCCATCTTTCATACTAGTCGCTTCTAGTGAAGCTTTGTTTACTAGGGACCCATCGAGTGTGATCTATCTCGATCTATGGTTCTATTCGCATGGTGGGCATAGATCAGAGCACAAATCTGTATATTACTCCAACACATAAGTAATATAAAGCCGCTTTAATTTTATTGCTAACGATGATATATACATTTGGTCATTTAGGATTGAACTATGGGCATTAGGACTAACAATCTCCCACTTGCCCTAGTTCCAATCTAAACTCCAATATGTCCCCATCGACTTTACATGTCTAACATGTCCAGGCAGCGACACTGCCTTAGTCAAAGGGTTGGTTATGTTATCATCTGTTGCAATATAGGTTATCTTCACTTCACCTCAGTTCAGTATTTATCTGATGAGGTGGATACGCCGCAGTTTATGTTTGGATTTGTTATACGATCTAGGATTTTAGCTTGAGCAATGGACCTTGTGTTGTCGCAAGATGGATTCAGCGGGCTGGATGGGTTTTTAATTACACCCAGCCCTGCCATGAATTTCCAAATCCACATAGCCTCCTTAGCTGCCTCTGCAGCATCCATGTACTTGGCCTCTGTCGTAGATTCGGCAATGGTATCTTGCTTTACGCTCTCCCAGCTAAAGCTTTGCCATTCAGCGTAAACACATATCCTGACTGACTTTTAAAGTCATCTGGATTTGTCTTGGAAAACTAGCGTCTACTCATCCTTCGACGACTAGTTCAACATCATCTTTCCCCCGGGTTAGAATGATGTCTACTGGTACAACATAAGGCTTACGAGACGTCCGGTCTCATACATGCCATGGCATAGATGATCGATCTGTTGGATCTAGAGGTAGGGTTGGAGATGAACCAACTCGCAGCGGAAAATCAATAAAAACCAAGAGACGATTAAAACCATGAAACAACTAACAAAGAATGGATTCACAAGAGAAAAATTCAGCACTATCTCTTACCAAAACAAGAACACCGGTTAACGAATGATTGGCTTGAGTCTCCAAGACGCCTACGTATCCACATGGGAATCAAAGCCACGTAGTTCTTCTCTTTGAGGACTCAAGAACACAAAAATGGAGGTGGAAACTAGCCAAACCCGAAATGGCCATGGATGAGGGAGAGAAAATGTGTTTCCTATTCTTGTCTTGTGTTTGTTATGTTGAAAAAAGATGACTTAAACATAACAAAACCCATACTTGTCCAACTAAAGGCATGGGACAAGTATGGTGTCAAGTAAGGTGTAAATAGGACAAAGTATGGCAAGACAAGATTGGGTTAGGTGGTGAATCACCAACACCTTAATCCTTGTCTTGCTTACTTAGTACTAATTAATCAAGACTTGATTAATTAGTTCCATGGGCCTTGGTTGCATGGGCCTTTCATGGGCCTCTTGGAACATGGCCCGTGGCCATTTCCAACGAGGTCCCGTGATTCGCTCATCGCCTCCACGCCTTCCATACCGGAAATGTCCAACATTATCCGACGCGATCAATCCCAAGACTGCAAGCCTTGTCTCGATCCGTAAAGTCCTATTCACTTACGGGCACATGACCCAAAACCCAGTTTTGGTCATGTCCCGAGACAACTCCCTTTTGTCCATTCTCCATAAATGTGTCAATGAGTTTCATCCTCCGGTGTGACCCTTAGGTTTATGCATGTCAATAGATCAACGTAAAACCTCATTTTACTTGATCGTATTTAAGTGGCAACTAACGAGACTTTAGTATTGCCTGACACTGCATAACGAATCGACCCTGTCGATTCTAACCTTTCCGTCATCCCTGCCATTATCCTTTTATCTCCGATATCCTGATTGAGATAAGGCATAGAGTCGTCATCCTTATTATTCTCAATCACCGTTCCTTGATATGTGAGATGACTGAAGATATGATACCCAGTATCATGTGCATGGCCATGCTATTCTTTCAGTCACTCTCGATCAAGCGGCCGAGAACCGATATCTTTCCCATACCTCAGTATGAGGGATAAATCCCTTAGCCGACTTTCGTGTCACTCATGTAGCCCGTCCCCAAGCCAATCCTGGCCGTTATGGAAGCCCTGTTACGGACAACGTTAGGCTCAGGTCAAACTCAGTTGTTGACTACATAGCGATCACAAAGACTCCTTGGTCTAAGGATACATGACAAGCTACGACACTGAATATATTCATGACTTAATCTATGGCACATATTCAGGGCGGGTCGTCCAATATCATGTCCCACATGATATCTATGATCAGACTCCGGAATCCCATTCCAATGACTAACAAAACGTAAGCCATAAAGAGCCATCTTTCATAGTAGTCGCTTCTAGTGAAGCTTTGTTTACTAGGGACCCATCGAGTGTGATCTATCTCGATCTATGGTTCTATTCGCATGGTGGGCATAGATCAGAGCACACATCGATATATTACTCCAACACATAAGTAATATAAAGCCGCTTTAATTTTATTGCTAACGATGATATATACATTTGGACATTTAGGATTGAACTATGGGCACTAGGACTAACAATCTCCCACTTGCCCTAGTTCCAATCTAAACTCCAATATGTCCACATCGACTTTACATTTCTAACATGTCCAGGCAGCGACAGTGCCTTAGTCAAAGGGTTGGTTATGTTATCATCTGTTGCAATATAGGTTATCTTCACTTCACCTCAGTTCAGTATTTATCTGATGAGGTGGATACGCCGCAGTACATGTTTGGATTTGTTATACGATCTAGGATTTTAGCTTGAGCAATGGCCCTTGTGTTGTCGCAAGATGGATTCACCGGGCTGGATGGGTTTTTAATTACACCCAGCCCTGCCATGAATTTCCAAATCCACATAGCCTCCTTAGCTGCCTCTGCAGCATCCATGTACTTGGCCTCTGTCGTAGATTCGGCAATGGTATCTTGCTTTACGCTCTCCCAGCTAAAGCTTTGCCATTCAGCGTAAACACATATCCTGACTGACTTTTAAAGTCATCTGGATTTGTCTTGGAAAACTAGCGTCTACTCATCCTTCGACGACTAGTTCAACATCATCTTTCCCCCGGGTTAGAATGATGTCTACTGGTACAACATAAGGCTTACGAGACGTCCGGTCTCATACATGTCATGGCATAGATGATCGATCCTGCCCCTAGGCTCATAGGATTCTCATCATCCTTTTCAGCTCATCAACTGTCTTAGGACACCGAGTCTTGCTGAGATAAATGCCATGACTAGTGGGTAAGAGTACTTTCTTTGAATCGAGCATTAAGAAGCTACTCAATGCCTTGTTCACATAGGTTCCCTGACTTAAATCCAAGACCCTCTTGGTGCGATCTCTACATATCTTAATCCCTAAGATATAAGAAGCATCGCCTAAGTCATTTATTGAAAAACACTTCCTCAACCAAGCTTAAGTCTCGTGCAAGGTTGGGATGTCGTTTTCAATGAGAACCAGAAAGGTAATCTTGCTCCCACTAGCCTTCTTATAAACGCAAGATTCATCATCGTTCTTGATTAAGCCAAATCCAATTACAGATTCATCAAAACGAAGGATCCAACTTCGAGAAGTTCTTTTCAATCCATAAATGGATATCAAAAACTTATAAATCTTTCCCTTATTCTTCGGATCATCAAAACCTTTGGGCCGAGACATACAAACGTACTCAGTCAAATTTCCATTTAGGAAAGCGGTTTTGACATCCACTTGCCATATCTCGTAATTATGATACGCAGTTATGTCCAGAAGAATTTGGATCGATTTTGACCATAGCCACTAGGGAGAAGGTTTCCTCATAGTCAATCCATTGGATCTGCCTATAACCTTTCGCAACTAGTTGAGCTTTGTAGGTCAGAGGGTTGCCGTCCATGTCCATCTTCACCTAGCTTTGTAGGTGCTCCGCTAATGCGCACGACACCCACATATGTCGTCCAAACCTACTACCCCGCTTCCCCATGGATGCTCCGCTAATGCGCACGACACCCATAGGACGGGGAGGTAGTAAGGTGTTGATGATTGGGAGGTATCGGACATGACCCGCTTTTACTTGTCCAGTTGTGGTTAAAACTTTGGCACATCCTAGATGCGATGAGCACATCAACTACATTCCAAATGCAATGATGCCTCAAATTACATCCAATGTAATTCTTCCTTTGAGCCCGTCAACTACATCCAATGCAATGACGGTTCTAAGGGTTCACACACAAGGATTAAAATTCCAATTTTATCTTTGCATGTGAGGTGATATGCTCGGTAAATAAAGTTAAGCATGCAATTCTAAAACACATAAAATTAATCATGCATAAACTAAACCAAGCATAAAGCGATAAATGTGCACATAATAGCTCCCTAAACTAACTCCCACTAGCTTCTTGAGCTCCACCGACTCCAAGCCGATGCCAACACCCGAAAAGCCACCAAATGACCTTTTCGCCCTTTCTTCGTCTTGAGCAAAAAATTACAATTTAATACACGACTCTCAGGTCGGGAGTAAATAAATATTACAAACAAGTGGTTCGACGACCACACCTTGAAAGAATAATTACACGCTAACTCTAACGGCTCGTAGGCCGTGAAAAGCGATAAATAATTAAATCGAGCTCGGGGCTATTATGTACACCATGCCAACATCACATCACACATCGTGTTATCAAACATTCATGTTATCAAACATCATGTGATTTTCCGGTTTTAATCAATAGCCAAGTTTCGAAATTTTTTGATGCTCGGTTTATCGAAACCGTTCAAAAATGAAACTTTTGAACATTTGATCTTCGAGTTCGTCATAACGATTCCAAACTCGTCATAACTAACAAAACGGTTTAGCCTTGGCATATCAACCATCCAATGGTCATGCTTGGCTTAGCTCCGTCCAACGGAACCCCGTTCGGTCCCGGTTTCGGCTCCCCGAGAGTCCCGCTCCCGAGACCCGAAAAATCAAATTTTTTTCAAAATTTCCAGATTTGAAATAATTTTCAAAAATTCATTTTACATGCATTAAATCCATGAACAAGAATTTAAAACATGTTATCAAACAATTTAGCAAAACAACATGCCAAAACGAAACTTTCAAGCAAAACCGAAACTTTGAACACCGTCTTGTGAATCCCAAAAGTAGCACGGCTCTGATACCACTGTTGGGTCTCGAGGTAGGGTTGGAGATGAACCAACTCGCAGCGGAAAATCAATGAAAACCAAGAGACGATTAAAACCATGAAACAACTAACAAAGAATGGATTCACAAGAGAAAAATTCAGCACTATCTCTTACCAAAACAAGAACACCGGTTAACGAATGATTGGCTTGAGTCTCCAAGACGCCTACGTATCCACATGGGAATCAAAGCCACGTAGTTCTTCTCTTTGAGGACTCAAGAACACAAAATGGAGGTGGAAACTAGCCAAACCCGAAATGGCCATGGAAGAGGGAGAGAAAATGTGTTTCCTATTCTTGTCTTGTGTTTGTTATGTTGAAAAAAGATGACTTAAACATAACAAAACCCATACTTGTCCAACTAAAGGCATGGGACAAGTATGGTGTCAAGTAAGGTGTAAATAGGACAAAGTATGGCAAGACAAGATTGGGTTAGGTAGTGAATCACCAACACCTTAATCCTTGTCTTGCTTACTTAGTACTAATTAATCAAGACTTGATTAATTAGTTCAATGGGCCTTGGTTGCATGGGCCTTTCATGGGCCTCTTGGAACATGGCCCGTAGCCATTTCCAACGAGGTCCCGTGATTCGCTCATCGCCTCCAAGCCTTCCGTATTGGAAATGTCCAACATTATCCGACGCGATCAATCCCAAGACTCAAAGCCTTGTCTCGATCCGTAAAGTCCTATTTACTTACGGGCACATGACCCAAAACCCAGTTTTGGTCATGTCCCGAGACAACTCCCTTTTGTCCATTCTCCATAAATGTGTCAATGAGTTTCATCCTCCGGTGTGACCCTTAGGTTTATGCATGTCAATAGATCAACGTAAAATCTCATTTTACTTGATCGTATTTAAGTGGCAACTAACGAGACTTTAGTATTGCCTGACACTGCATAACGAATCGACCCTGTCGATTCTAACCTTTCCGTCATCCCTGCCATTATCCTTTTATCTCCGATATCCTGATTGAGATAAGGCATAGAGTCGTCATCCTTATTATTCTCAATCACCGTTCCTTGATATGTGAGATGACTGAAGATATGATACCCAGTATCATGTGCATGGCCATGCTATTCTTTCAGTCACTCTCGATCAAGCGGCCGAGAACCGATATCTTTCCCATACCTCAGTATGAGGGATAAATCCCTTAGCCGCCTTTCGTGTCACTCATGTAGCCCGTCCCCAAGCCAATCCTGGCCGTTATGGAAGCCCTGTTACGGACAACGTTAGGCTCAGGTCAAACTCAATTGTTGACTACATAGCGATCACAAAGACTCCTTGGTCTAAGGATACATGACAAGCTACGACACTGAATATGTTCATGACTTAATCTATGGCGCATATTCAGGGCTGGTCATCCAATATCATGTGCCACATGATATCTATGATCAGACTCCGGAATCCCATTCCAATGACTAATAGAACGTAAGCCATAAAGAGCCATCTTTCATACTAGTCGCTTCTAGTGAAGCTTTGTTGACTAGGGACCCATCGAGTATGATCTATCTCGATCTATCTAGATCAGAGCACACATCGATATATTACTCCAACAGATAAGTAATATAAAGCCGCTTTAATTTTATTGCTAACGATGATATATACATTTGGACATTTAGGATTGAACTACGGGCACTAAGACTAACAATTCATGGTTTCATTATGAACTTCTATATGCATAACATGGTCAAGACCATCTCAGAGTTGCATGGGATGCTTCAAACTGCTGAGAAGAACATCCAAGGTAATACCAAGGATGTTCTGATGGTTAAGAGAGGAACCGAGTACAAAAGGAAAGGGGTAGGGAAAGGAAAGGGTCTTGTGGCTCCTATGGGTTTAAGGCCCATGTCATATCCAAGGGCCGAGTACACTCAATTTCCAGCCCCAAAAGACTCGTTTTGCCATTACTGCAATGAGGTTGGTCATTGGAAGAGGAACTGCAAGAAATATAAAGATGATCTGAAGAAGAACAAGGGTAGTGTACCCAGCTCTTCAGGTATTCATGTTATAGAAATAAATGCATCTACTTTTTGATTCTTGGATATTGGATCCGAATCCCACATTTGTATAAATGTGCAGGGACTCAAAAGTAAGAGGGCATTGAAGGAAGGCGTGGTGGACCTACGAGTTGGGGATGACCATGGAATCATTGCCTTAGCTGTGGGGACATACGAGTTGGCCTTGCCTAGTGGGCTTGTTTTGCATTTTGAACGATGTTATCATGTACCTACGTTTTTGTAGGAGTATCGTATCCATTTCGTGTTTGGACAAAGAAGGCTATAAGTTTGCTATTGAGAATAGTAAGTTTAGTCTTTCTCATAATAACGTTCATCATGCAAATGCTTCTCGAGTTAGAGGTCTTTATGTTTTGAACATAGAAGACTCTAATGAGAAGTCCCTCTATAACATTGATACAAGAGGGTTTAAGTCTGATGAGACAAACCCTACATTTTTTAAGACTGACACTGAATTGAACCTAAAATGACCCCGAGGGTCATACCGGACTTAAGTTGATCCCGTTATCGACCAAAGTGAGTTCCGGGGGACTCAGGGCAACTTTCTGATCGTTTTGGGAAATGTTGACTTTTCGCTGGAAAAGTCAACCGAGCGACGTTTTGGTCCATTCGAGGACCGTTTTGAATCCAAAAAGCTTAGCCGTCGTCGCAGCGGTCTTAGTTGAGCCGTTTCCTTGTAGCCCGTGAAGTTTCGTAATTTCTTGGAAAAAGTGCCTGTTCGGGGCCCGAAACGTCCGAATTTCGCGAATCTGATTGAAAAATATCTAGGAGATATTTTCCAAAAAGGGATGGGACCCACTTGCCACATGTCACCAATGTGGTGGTGTTAGGTTTGTTGGACAAGACAAGAGGAGACTACTTGATGGTTAGTTTACTTTTTAAAGTGTTAGTTGTTTTTTTTAAATAAAACAAAAGGGAAAAGAGATGACTTACACGTTCATTTCAAAAAAAAAGAGAAGAAAAGGAGTTTGTTTTAGAAAAGAAGAGAGTTTTAGAGAGAGAAGGAGAAGAGAGAAAAAGAGAGGTGTTCTTGAGGATTTGTGACGTTTCCCTTCCATCCAACCCTTGGATCGTCTCAAAGTTAGGAGAATCAAACTCACATCGTCTTCCTCTACGGTAAGCACCAAACCGATCTTCGTTTTGTCAAGTTCTAAAATTAGGTTTTGGTTTAAAACTATTGGTTTAGGGTTGTATTGAGGTTTGGGGATCGTTAGGAACGTTTTGGGGCGAAAAGGAAATTTTCCTATTGTGGCAGTGTGGGACCCACATGCTCGGGTATCGGGTTTTCGTGTTCGGGTGGTTTAGAACGTTCCCCGGTCCATTTATCCATAACCGAATCGAAATTTGGAATTAAATTAGAAAAGTTGTAATTAACGGGTTTTAGAAACTTTAAACGTTAATTAATTGACTCGGAAGTCGGAATTCGATTCCGTCAAGTGCATTGGGATCCTTGAATTATTCTAAGACCGTAGAAACGAAAACAGGAATTTTTGGAGCCCCGGAAGGGCATTTCCAAAACCCGGGCAGATTCGCCATGTTGGGCGAATCGGGCCTTTACGGGTCCTTTATCGACAATGTCGAGTAATCGGGAAGTTTGGGAGTGATCGACATTGTCGGGGTTACGTTTGGGCGTAAAGTTTATGGAATTTCAGTTTATTCCTGCGAGTTGTTAAGTGCCTTAAACTTGTGTTCTTTAGATCGTGCTGCGGACCGAGGCAAAGGGGAGCTGGGTGAGTGACTGAGATCACACCGGAGCTCGTTGTTTGGCTTTGGGAGAACACGCACGAGGTAGGGAAAAGTAGCCGGATCTCGGCCCTGACTAGGGAAAGTTAACAGTAGAATTGCATGTGACACCGGGGTGTCGTGGGTTAAGTAGGTTATCGAATATTAGAAATGCATGTGACACTTGGGGTGTTGTGGGTTAAGTAGGTTATCGAAGTTTGGAAATGCATGTGACACGTAGTAGTGTCGTATGAGCAGAGAACTTATTGACGTTAGAATTACTGGAGGCATATGACCATGCCCGGAGGTTGATTGTGAACTTATCGATATTAGGAGTACTGGAGGCATATGACCATGCCCGGAGGTTGATTGTGAAACTGTTGATATTAGGACTGTTGGAGGCATTGGTTATGTCGGAGGTCGATTGTACTTTACTGTTGAGTCTTGGGTAGCCATGAGAGCCCGTGTTTGCTGCTGGTGTCCTGGGAGGCCATGAGTGCCCGTGGGGTTGTTGAACCCATGTCTTTGCTGTTGGCGTGTCTTGGGTGACCGTGAGTGCATGTGGGGTCGTTGAGCCTGTGAGTTACTGTTGGTGTGTCTTGGGTGGCCGTGAGTGCCCGTGGGGTTGTTGAGCCCGTGAGTTACTGTTGGTGTGTCTTGGGTGGCCGTGAGTGCCCGTGGGGTTGTTGAGCCCGTGAGTTACTGTTGGTGTGTTTTGGGAGGCCGTGAGTGCCCGTGGGGTTGTTGAGCCCGTGAGTTATGGTTGGTGTGTCTTGGGTGGCCATAAGGGCCTGTGGAGTGTTGAACCTTGCTTGTGATTGTGATTGTGGTTACCTGAGGTTGGAAATCCAACTTTCTGTCGGGGAAGTTGCGTGGTGTGGCTAGCCTCCCGACTGGGATCGGGGGAAGGATTGCGAGGTTGGTGGTGTAGCTAGCCTCCCGACTGGGATCGGGAGAAGCGGAGAGGTTGTGGGCTAGCTTCCCGGCTATGTGTCGGGAGAAGTTTCGTGGTTTGCGCGGGTGTGGCTAGTCACCCGATTATGATCGGGGGAAGGGGAGAGGTTGTGGGCTAGCCTCCCGATAGAGATCGGGAGAAGTTTCCGCGACATGTCGACCGCCTGACCTGACTGGGATCGGTAAAAGTGCGAGAGACAGAGATGGGTTACTGAGCAGCTGGCGTGTGATCCTTTTGTGATCTTGTTTGGTGTGTGATCCTTTGTGATCTTGGGTGTTGCGTGGTTGTCTGTCGTGTCGTTGGAGGAGGTCGTCGATCGTTATGTCAGGTCTACTTTACGTGTCCGAGTGTTGAGTCGGTTGAGGAAAGTGTCAGTGGGTGTGTGTCAATCGGAGTACTTGAGTTGGGGATGGTGATCCCCGGTGTTGAGGTTGTTGTTGGTGTTACCGGCATTGTCTGCTAAGTAAGCCGTAATCAGTCTGTTATTTGTGGTGGTGAGCGAACGCTCACCCCTAGCTGCTTTTCCTATAGGTACCGGTCGCAGGTTGGACTAGGTGAGCTTCTGAAGCTTGAAGAGCTAGGAGCGGGATTCTGGGTTTATTTTGAGTCTAGCGACGGATACCATACTTTTGTCCACTTGTTGGGACGTGTTTTAAGTTGTAAATATTATTTTTGTTGAACAAATGGTTTTTTTAAAGTGGTTTATTGTAAAAGGTTTCAAAATGTTTTATCATTTTAAAGGTTCACGTCCTTAGTTCGGTTTACTGAAATTGGGGCGTGACAGGTTCGGTCTAAGATGAGTAACATTGATCTCCCAATATCATTTTGAAGATATGCTCTGGAAACTACTACATTCGTCTTGAACAGAGTACCACCAAAAGCAGTAGATAAGACACCATATGAGATGTGGACGGGAAAGGTTCCTGATTTGTCTTTTCTAAGGATATGGGGATGTGTAACATATGTGAAGCGTCTAATGACGAATAAGTTAGCCCCAAATCAGAGAAGTTCCTCTTTGTAGGATATCCTAAGGAAACTAAAGGATATTACTTCTACAACGCTACGGAGAACAAAGTGTTTGTTGCTCGGGGTGGAGTATTTTGGAAAGAGAGTTTATTTCCAAAAGAAACAGTGGGAGGGTTGTTGAACTTAAAGAAGTTACAGACCCACAAAGTAGCGTTGTGCCTAAAATGGTTACTCAAGTACATGAACAAGAGAATGTAGTACCTGAGGTTGTACCGCAAGTACAAAGGAGGTCTGATAGGAACCGTCAAGCCCCTATCAGATATGGGTTTCTCAGTTCAGAGATTAATGACGTGATAGGTGTGGATCAAGTTGAATCCACATCCTATCAAGAGACCATTGACTAGCTGCAGAAATCCATTCATGGATTAAAGCAGGCTCGTCAAAGTTGGAATCTTTGTTTTGATGAATAAGTCAAAGGGTTTGACTTCATCGAGTACAAAGATGGGCCTTGTGTGTAGAAGAAGGTTAATGGGAGCACGATCGTATTTTTAGTGCTGTATGTAGATGACATACTGGTCATTGAAAATGACATCCCTATCTAGGGTGATGTTTATCAATGAAGGACCTAGGCGAAGCTGCCTATGTATTAGGTATCAAAATATATGGAGATAGATCTAGAAAGCTTCTGGGCCTAAGTCAGAGCACTTACATTGACAAGGTGTTGTCAAGGTTTAGTATGCTAGACTCTAAATGAGGGTTTTTGCCAATGTCCCATGGCATTAGTCTCAGCAAGACTCAGTGTCTTATGACACTTGATGAGCGGGACCGCATGAGTAAAATCCCATATGCGTCTAATATTGGGTTTATCTTATATGCGATGTTGTGTACTAAACACAGTGTCTCGTATGCATTAAGTGCAACGAGTAGATACCAGGCAGGTCCATGTGAAGGTCACTGGACGACAGCTAAAGGACCTTAAGTACTTCAGAATGACTAAGGATGCATGTATGCTGTATGGTGGTCATAAAAGGGAACTAGCTGTAAAGAGTTACATAGATGCTAGCTTCCAGACCGACATAGATGATTTGAAATCATAGTCTGGTTATGTGTTTTTGTTTGAATGAAGGTGAGTTCATCTTAAGAAGCTCGGAGCTGAACACGGTTGCTACAACAGAAGACGATTAGTTAGCTGCATTGGATGCAGCTAAAGAAAGTGTTTGGATCCGGCTTGGGAATCATCCCTAGTATATCAGATCCAGTAAACATGTATTGTTATAACTATGGGGCGATAGCACAGGCCAAGGAGCCTAGATCGCACCCGAAATCCAAACACGTCCTAAGTCGTTATCATCTCATTGAGAGAGGAAACGCTAAGATATGCAAAGTACCTAAAATGATAATGTGGCTGATCATATAACCAAGGCGATTCCACACCTTGGACATGAGTGTCATGTCAGGTCAATAGGCATTACTTGTAATGTCGAATGAACCTAGTGCAAGTGGGAGTGTTGGTTTTTGTGCCCGAGGTCAATCGTGATTATGGACGACATTATCATTTCATTAATACACCGGCACTACTATTATCATTTGTGAAATGTTAATAGTGTGAATGATACTCTTTCTTAAGATCGTCGGGTTGAGGACCTGACAGTAAAACTCTTAGAAGTAATAGAGTATTATTCACTTGATCCCTAGTCTTACTGATATACTAAGACTAGTATGATGTTGGCTGATGATCACGTTTTACTGATCATACATATTGGATATGAAGTCAAATCATAGATGTCATTTAGGGAAATGGCATTGGATGACCCACTATGAGAATACTACATAGGAACTGTCATGAGTATTTCTCAGTACCGTAATATGACTTAAGTCCTCTGACCTTATAGTCATCATGATTTCTACATAGGTGGTTGTGTGCTTTGACACAGTTAAACGTTGTCTTTAACCGGGCAATTATAAAGGCTGTGATTGGGTGCATAAGTGTCTATGTGAGAGATATGGTTGACTGATAAGGGATCTGTCACTCATATAAATATGAGAGATATCGTTTGGGCCCCTTGATAAAGAGTTATCACTGGCAGTCTATTTAAGATCAAGAAACAGCTATCGAATAAAATAAGGATGACGGCCCTATGGCTTATTCGATCGAGATATCGTTGACAGAAGGGTTAGCATATTAACGGGTAAAGTTTAAGTCGGATTAACGATCATCATAAACGTTTGGGTAGTCATAATGCCTTGCTAGATGCCAACTATGACATGTGGACGAAACGAGGATTTCGGGCCCACTGCCAACACGTGTTATGAGCCTACAGGGTCGCACACAACAATGAGCCCAAAATCGAATTGGACTTATGAAGTCCCTCAAGTGAATAAAATAATATATTATATTCGATATAATATTTATTTATTCATTTAACTCGTTTTTCGAATTACTAATATAATAAAGATTATGTTGGACATTTAAATAGCAAAATTGGCTCTTGAATTTTCGAAATTCAAAGAGGATATTTTTGCATGAGCACTACTCCTAAAATAAGACACTTGTCATAAAAGAAAGTCCAAGAGTTGGACTTGCTAGAAATGACATGGTGAAGCATGCAAAACCTAAGTGAGACACTTGTCCAAGTTGGAAGTCCAAGTGTTGGGTTTTTCCAAATAAAATAAGTGTGGTCATGTTGGATCCTTTTGGAAACGTCTCAACTCACACTTAATCCACCAAACCCATTTGTTTCGAGTGTTCTTGGTTTGCAAGAAGAAGAGAAAAATCTGCCCAGATTTTCTGCCCAGATTCTGTCCGACCAGCCACTGTAAAGAGCTCGATCGGAGGTTCATCCGAGGTCCGATCTTGCTGATTTTTGGGGTGAACGTTCTAAACATATTTTTCTTCAATATGACCGGAGGAATTTTCGTTCCAATGGTTCGTTGCTGAGTTATACATTCTGCAAGTTGGTCCCTATCTCGAACCAAGATGAAAAATTGGAAGAGGTAATCTCTCCTTTAATTTTTGTTTGTCGGTTTACTCGGAATTACATGGATCCTGAGGCTATTCTAGGGAAAAAAATTTATTTTCCGCTGTGCTTTGCTCCCTAGAAGTCCAACAGTTCTTACAGCCTCCCAGAGGGAATCCAAGGTAAGTGAAAGGTAGAGTGCCCAAAGAACACCGCATGGCTTCCGCAAGAGTCGTATACAAATGATCATCCACAGCGAAAGCAACCAGAGACGACTTGGTGAAGTTGATCCGCAGACCAGACACCAACTCAAAAGTGTGGAGAACAAACCTAACAACACGAAACTGATTCACTCCTGCCTCAAGGAACAGTAAAGTCTCATCCGCAAACTGCAGCTGAGAAACCTTGATGATAGGGCCAACACTAAAACCACCATACAAACCCTGCCTGATACCGAGCTCAAAGATCTGGTGAAAACCCTCAGCAACAATCAGAAAAAGATAAGGTGACATCAGGCATGGTTGCTGTGTCTTTGGCAGATTTGGTTGGAGCGCAATCGCCGGGTCTTCTCAGGATCTGCTGCTATTGATTCAAGCATTCTCCTAGCTAGGGTTCAGCAGGGATCTTTTTCCAGGTTGGGAGCGGCTGGTTGTTCTTTCACCTTCCTCGAGTGGGTCGAGTCTCCGGGTGCTGCGCTGACTAGGAGCGCCTAAGGATGGACTGTTGATTGTTGTGTCATGTTTGAGGAATTCAGCACCTTTTCCCCCGGTCCTCTTCGGTGGTCTCTCTTGCCAGGTCTAGTGAGTGCTCGTTCGGGAGTCATTTCGGGGTTTCTTTACCTTGGTGGGGTCCGGTGAGTACTTGTTCCTGAGTCGCAGGTTTGGGCCGATCTGCCTGTTTTCGGGTGGAGGGGCATGAATCACTTAGCCTTCTTGAGGCCAGAGGATTCACCCATGCGGTCTCTGTTAGTCTTAGTGCCCGTAGTTCAATCCTAAATGTCCAAATGTATATATCATCGTTAGCAATAAAATTAAAGCGGCTTTATATTACTTATGTGTTGGAGTAATATATCGATGTGTGCTCTGATCTATGCCCACCATGCGAATAGAACCATAGATCGAGATAGATCACACTCGATGGGTCCCTAGTCAACAAAGCTTCACTAGAAGCGACTAGTATGAAAGATGGCTCTTTATGGCTTACGTTCTGTTAGTCATTGGAATGGGATTCCGGAGTCTGATCATAGATATCATGTGGGACATGATATTGGACGACCCGCCCTGAATATGTGCCATAGATTAAGTCATGAACATATTCAGTGTCGTAGCTTGTCATGTATCCTTAGACCAAGGAGTCTTTGTGATCGCTATGTAGTCAACAACTGAGTTTGACCTGAGCCTAACGTTGTCCGTAACAGGGCTTCCATAACGGCCAGGATTGGCTTGGGGACGGGCTACATGAGTGACACGAAAGACGGCTAAGGGATTTATCCCTCATACTGAGGTATGGGAAAGATATCGGTTCTCGGCCGCTTGATCGAGAGTGACTGAAAGAATAGCATGGCCATGCACATGATACTGGGTATCATATCTTCAGTCATCTCACATATCAAGGAACGATGATTGAGAATAATAAGGATGACGGCTCTATGCCTTATCTCAATCAGGATATCGGAGATAAAAGGATAATGACAGGGACGACGGAAAGGTTAGAATCGACAGGGTCGATTCGTTATGTAGTGTTAGGCAATACTAAAGTCTCGTTAGTTGCCACTTAAATAGGATCAAGTAAAATGGGATTTTACGTTGATCTATTCACATGCATAAACCTAAGGGTCACACCGGAGGATGAAACTCATTGACACATTTATGGAGAATGGTCAAAAGGGAGTTGTCTCGGGACATGACCAAAACTGGGTTTTGGGTCATGTGCCCGTAAGTGAATAGGACTTTACGGATCGAGACAAGGCTTGGAGTCTTGGGATTGATCGCGTCGGATAATGTTGGACATTTCCGGTATGGAAGGCATGGAGGCGATGAGCGAATCACGGGACCTCGTTGGAAATGGCCACGGGCCAAGTTCCAAGAGGCCCATGAAAGGCCCATGCAACCAAGGCCCATGAAACTAATTAATCAAGTCTTGATTAATTAGTACTAAGTAAGCAAGACAAGGATTAAGGTGTTGGTGATTCACCACCTAACCCAATCTTGTCTTGCCATAATTTGTCCTATTTACACCTTACTTGACACCATACTTGTCCCATGCCTTTAGTTGGGCAAGTATGGGTTTTGTTATGTTTAAGTCATCTTTTTTCAACATAACAAAGACAAGACAAGAATAGGAAACACATTTTCTCTCCCTCTTCCATGGCCATTTCGGGTTTGGCAAGCTCCCACCTCCATTTTTGTGTTCTTGAGTCCTCAAAGAGAAGAACTACGTGGCTTTGATTCCCATGTGGATACGTAGGCGTCTTGGAGACTCAAGCCAATCATTCGTTAACCGGTGTTCTTGTTTTGGTAAGAGATAGTGCTGAATTTTTCTCTTGTGAATCCATTCTTTGTTAGTTGTTTCATGGTTTTAATCGTCTCTTGGTTTTTATTGATTTTCCGCTGCGAGTTGGTTCATCTCCAACCCTACCTCGAGACCCAACAGTCTCTTGTGGTACTGTTCACTAGTTCGATTAAGGTTGCCCGAGCGGTCTCCTGAGGTACTGTTCGCTAGTCTGGTGTATTAGTTGTTGTTGTGGTGGACCGGGGTGGTTGTTTTGGATTGTCTGTTTCCTTTGTTGCTTTTGGCTTTTAGGCCGTTTTCTTTTTTGTTGGACTTTGGTTTGGTTGTTGTGGTTTCTATCCCAGGACCCACACTTCCTTTTTAATGCATTTCTTTCTCTCTGATCAAAAAAATACATTAAATATAATTTGTATGCTACTTTAATTAATTAAAACCATTTTTTTCACTTCGTATTGGTCTTTCTTTATTATGTGTAACCCTTTAGGATTCGTATAATCGCTGGTAGTGAAATAAAACAAGACGTTTCATTCACAAGTCATGGTGATCTCTAGCAAGTCACACGACCAATCAAGCCATACGAATTAATGACCAATACTTCGTCAAGTCATGTTATCTCGGGTAGTCTTATCCTCTTGTCATTTATCAATTGTCACAACTGGATAAAGGCATAGAATCATCATCCTTTCTTATTCAATCTTAACACGTTCTCTTGATTGTGAGTGAGGAATGTATGTGAAACATCACACGCATGACCATGCTTCTATTACAATCCTCCTACTCATCAAAAGCAGCCTGTTTTAATGATCTTTAACTTGTGTAACCACAAGCGACAAGTCCTATGACCACCACCCATATGTCTCACATGTGTGTATTCATGTCAAAGCATAACTTTTATAGGTTTCGTTTAAGATACGTGTTTGGTTAGCTCAAAACATGAATCCCCATCGTGTAGATCACATGGTGATGCCATGGTCGTAGGACTAAGGACTACGCGGGTAGTTGAGACGTACTCTTGTCTTATTTTTATGAAGTACTCACAAGGTTGGTTGTCCAAATTTTTCAACTCTTTGGCATTTGTGATTTTGACTCATATCCATATATGCATGATCAGTAAAATGTGATCCTCTCATCAAAAACCACTTTAGATATAACTATCGGATTAGTCTAGGGACAAATGAATGGATTCACTCTTTTTCCTTATGAGGGTTATACTATTAGGGAAATGTTCCCTAATACCTCATAAAAGTAACTCATTCATGATTTTACTAGCATTACAACTTAATGATAATAAAATGTTTGTCAACTGTTTATTAACTCAAATGATAATGTACAAGGTGTGGCTTGTCCTAATGCATAAAACCCCAACAGGAGGGTCCCCATAGGAAACCCTCGTGGTCGGAGTCAGGGTGGCCAGTAATGGTGTCGGTTGTAGAAAATGTGTCAGCCTGTTAGGGTTCCCATACAAAAGAGAGCTTCTTTCTATATTTATTTTCCACCATGTGCTTCATATTTATATCTTGGTTGTAATTGATACATTGTGTTTATTCTATATAAGATTGAACACATTGTTTTGTTAACTCTTGGATCCGTGACCGAACCCGTCACGGGTAGGGTCACGGAGCCGTGACGAAGACCCAGAATTCGCCAAGACGTTCTGCTCCGTCACGGATCCGTGACGGTGTCCGTGACGGATGCCATCACGGAGCCGTGACGCGCGCGCAGACCTGTTTCCCAAAACGCTTCAGTTTCGAGTTTTAGACTTTTTAAACCTAAAAATCAGCATCCAATAGATCTATCTTGTAATTTTGAGAGCTAAGAAGAGAGGAGAGTTGAGAGCAAGCTTGAGGAGAGGATTTCTATTTGAAGAACATCATTGTAATCAAATATTGGGTATTGTATTTCTCTACTTTGGTCAATTATGAAGCTTTGTTCATGCTCATCAATGGTGTTTTCTTCTTCCTTGCTCATGAGTAACTAAAACCCCATAATCTAGGGTTATGGGGGATTAGAGATTTGCTTTCCAATGTGTTGATTGTAAGAATGAGGATTGTGTAGAATGATTTGATTTAGGGTTTGCATTTGATTTAAGCTTAATGCTCTATCTCCCGGGTAGGCCTGATAGAAGGTGGGAATTGCAATCTGACACTCGTGAGAGGTGGGTTGCAATTAGGTCAGAAATCTTATACGAATTGGGTTTAAATCTAGACTAGTGATAGCTAGGTTAACACGATTGCAATAACCATAGGGTTCAAACCGAAAGTTAGAAATTATCAAAGAACGTAATGCTTTGGGTCTCCCTACATCCTAATTCGTGAGAGCTGGGTGGTTAGATTCCATTAGGGTCCGAAACAACGTGAGGAGTTAGGACTAGTTTGAGAGATAATTTGTTGCCCCTAAAATCAGAACAACTTCACAATGTTCATCGCCAGTTAAATGCATTGGAAACGGTCTCTATGAACCCACAACCTTAGATTACTTTTTCTCTGGATTAAAACTGTTCTAAGCTTTGTGATTAATGGTTCACTGTCATTTCGCTTACTGTTTACTTTTCATGTTTTAAAACAAAACCATCATTTCATCGAAATAGCTTGACAACGATTATAATATAGAACGTGCTTGACTCGTGCTCCCTTGGGTACGATAATGCAGAACTTAAATTCCAAAAATACTACTTGACGACTGTAATAACCACTCCCGGTCAACGCCAGTCAAATCTGCGAAAAACTGGAAAATTTAAAATTTTTGGTCAGTCACTTAATTGAACCTAAATTTGACCCTGAGGGTCATACCGGACTTAAGTTGACGTCGATATCGACCAAAGTGAGTTCCGGGGGACTCAGGGCAACTTTCTGATCAATTTGGGAAAAGTTGACTTTTCGCTGGAAAAGTCAACCGAGCGACATTTTGGTCCATTCGAGGACCGTTTTGGATCCAAAAAGCTTAGTCGTCGTCGCAGCGGTCTTAGTTGAGCCGTTTCCTTGTAGCCCATGAAGTTTCGTAATTTCTTGGAAAAAGTGCCCGTTCGAGGCCCGAAACGGCCGAATTTCGCGAATCTGACTGAAAAATATCTAGAAGATATTTTCCAAAAAGGTGTGGGACCCACATGACACATGTCATGAATGTGGTGGAAGGAAAAGGGGAGGACAACTTTACCCTTGACTTTAAAGAAAAGACAAAAGGAAAAGGAAGGGCATTTTGGTCTTTTTGCTATGTGTTAGTGTTTGAATCAATTTAAAAGGGAAATGTGGAGGTGATACACGACAATTCAGCAAAAAACCAGGAAATGGAGAGAGAAAGAAGAGAGAGAAAGGGAAGGAGAGAAAAGGAAAGAAAAGGGGAGATTTTGGTGATTTCCCGACGATCCGACCGACCGATCGACTCAACAATTGAAGATTCGTCATCCCGTCGTCATTCCCTACGATGAGCACCTAACCGATTTTCGTTTTGATACGTTTAAATTTTAGGGTTTGAGTTTAAACGGTTTGATTATGGTTGGGTTTTGGTTAGAATTGGTTTAAAGATGAATGGTTGAGGTTTGGGGTTCGTTAGGAACGTTTTGGGGCAAAAAGGGAATTTTTCCATTGTGGCCATGTGGGGCCCACGTGCTCGGGTGCTCGGGTTTTAGTGCTCGGGTGGTTTAAAACGTTCCCCGGACCATTTATCCTTAACCGAATCGAAATTTGGATTTCAATTGGAAAAGTTATAATTATCGCGTTTAGAAACTTGAAACGGTAATTAATTGACTCGGAAGTCGGAATTCGATTCTGTCAAGTACATTGGGACCCTTGAATTATTCTAAGACCGTAGAAACGAAAACAGGAATTTTCGGAGCCCCGGAAGGGCATTTACAAAACCCGGGCAGATTCTCCATGTCGGGCGAATCGGGCCTTTACGGGTCCCTTATCGACAATGTCGAGTAATTGGGAAGTTTGGGAGTGATCGACATTGTCGGGGTTAAGTTTGGGAATCAAGTTTAATGATTTTCAGTTTATTCCTGCGAGTTGTTAAGTACCTTTAAATTGTGTTCTTTTAGATCGTGCCACGGACCGAGGCAAGGGAAAGCTGGGTGAGTGACTGAGATCATCACCGGAGCTCGTTGGTTGGCTTTCGGGAGAACACGCACGAGGTAGGGAAAAGTAGTCGGATCTCGGCCCTGACTGGGGAAAGTTAAATGTAGAATTGCATGTGACACCGGGGTGTCGTGGGTTGAGTAGGTTTATTTAAATATTAGAAAAGCATGATACGGGATCGTAGAATTTATTGGAAAAGCATGTGACACTTAGTAATGTCGTAGGAGCAGAGAACTTAGCGATATTAGAACTACTGGAGGCATATGACCATGCCCGGAGGTTGTTTGTGAAACTGTTGATATTAGGACTGTTGGAGGCATTGGTTATGCCGGAGGTTGTTTGTGTGTTATTGTTGATGTCTTTGGTGGCCTTGTGAGCCTGTGTATTATTGTTGATGTCTTGGGTGGCCTTGTGAGCCCGTGTATTATTGTTGATGTCTTGGGTGGCCTTGTGAGCCCGTGTATTATTATTGATGTCTTGGGTGGCCTTGAGAGACCGTGTATTATCGTTGATGTCTTTGGTGGCCATGAGTGCCCGTGGGGTTTTTGAACCCGTGTCCTTAACTTTGGTGTTTTGGGTGGCCATGAGTGCCCGTGGGGTTGTTGAACCCGTGTCTTTACCTTTGGGGTTTTGGGAGGCCGTGAGTGCCCGTGGGGTTGTTGAACCCGTGTCTTTATTGGCGGTGTGTCTTGGGAGGCCGTGAGTGCCTATAGGGTTGTTGAGCCCGTGAGTTACTGTTTGTGTGTCTTGGGAGGCCGTGAGTGCCTGTGGGGTTGTTGAGCCCGTGAGTGACTGTTTGTAGTTTTGAGAGGCCGTGAGGGCCCGTGGGGTTGTTGAGCCCGTGAGTTACCGTTGGTGTGTATTGGGAGGCCGTGAGTGCCTGTGGGGCTGTTGAGTCTGAGTTTTACTGTTGGTGTCTTGGTGGCCATGAGTGTCTGTGAGTGTTGAACCTGTGTTGTTACTGGTTGTTGAACTTGCTTGTGATTGTGTTTGTGATTGTGATTGCGGATCCCGGTAGGTTGCAAGCATTCGTTGGCTGGCCTGACCAAGTTTGAGTATCAACGGGTTGCAAGCATTCTTTGGCTGGCCTGACGCAGTTTGAGTATCAATGGGTTGCAAGCATTCTTTGGCTGACCTGACGCAGTTTGAGTATCAACAGGTTGCAAGCATTCTTTGGCTGGCCTGACACAGTTTGAGTATAAACAGGTTGCAAGCATTCTTTGGCTGGCCTGACACAGTTTGAGTATCAACAGGTTGCAAGCATTCTTTGGCTGGCCTGATCCGAGTTTGAGTATCACAGGTTGTAAGCATTCTTTGGCTAGCCTGATCCGTATTCGTATGAGTGGGAGATGGGTTACTGAGCAACTGGTATGCGATCCTTTGTGATCTTGTTTGGTGTGCGATCCATTGTGATCTTGTTTGGTGTGCGATCCTTTGTGATCTTGGGTGTTGCGTGGTGGTCTTTTGAGTCTTGGGAAGAGGTTGTCAATCGTTGTGTCGGGTCTACTTACGTGTTTGAGTGTTGAGTCCTTCGAGGAAGGTCACCGTGGGTGTTTGTTAGTCGGAGTACTTGAGTTGGGGACAGTGATCCCCGGAGTTGAGTTTGTTGTGGGTGTTACCGGCATTGTCTGCTAATTATGCCGTAGTCAGTCTGTTATCTATGGTGGTGAGCGAACGCTCACCCCTAGCTGCTTTTCCTACAGGTACCGTTCGCAGGCTGGACTAGGTGAGCTTCTGAACTTGAAGAGCTAGAAGCGGGTTTCTGGGTTTATTTGAGTCTAGCGACGTATACCATGTTTTGTCCACTTGTTGGGACTGATTTTGAGTTGTAAATATTATTTTGTTGAACTAAACTGGTATTTTAAAGTGTTTAAATGGAAAATGTTTCAAAGTGTTTATTATTTTAAATGTTCGCGTCCCGAGTTCGGTTTACTGAAATTGGGGCGTGACAGCTTGGTATCAGAGCTCGAGGTTTCACACCTCGGACTGTACGTCAATTAGGTGGGGAGAGTCGAGTCGGTAAAGTCCCGTCGTACGTTGGGTACGCAGGTCGGGAACCGTGTGTAGACCCATTGTGTTGTGAGTCCTGCTTGTGTTTGTGTGTATGTGCAGTACGGGGTTACTGGAATACTGTTTGTGTATTGCTGCGTGAAAAGTTTTTAAACTGTCGCGACTCGACTCAGGGTCGCCCCTGTGTTCGAGCGTGACGGTGTTGACGTCAAGTGGGTACAATGTAGTTCGGGGACGCCTGGACCGGGTTGTAACTACCTGATGTTAAGAAATAGGGTTCTGTGATGAAAAAGATAAAGTTTTTAAATTGATTGGCCCGATGGGCGTGCTTGCTTATGTTGGCCCGGTGGGCGTGTTATGGAGCTTTGGTTGGCCCTGTGGGCGTGTGTGTAAGTTGGTTGGCCCGGTGCGCGGGTGTCTTTGTTGTGGTTGTTATGGTTGTTTGGCCGGGTTGGCTTGTGATCGAGGTTGAGTGACTCGTGTTTTGGTCGTTGTTTTGGTACTTGTGTTATATGGTTAGTGGTCGAGTGTCTGCGACGAACAAGCGTGCGAGTCGCTAGGAGAAGGATAGGATGCGAGTGTCCTAGGATCGACGTGACGGTGTGTTGAGTGCGAAATCATCACCGCTACGGGACGGGTCTTGGACCGGCCCGATAGAAAACGTGGTTGGAGCCTCTTTTTTGGCCCGGAATGGGGCACGGCCCGTGTGGCGTGCCGGCCCGGTAGGTGGCACGGTCCATTTGGCGTGCCGGCCCGGTAGGTGGCACGGCACGACTTGGGTGCCGGCCCGGAAGGTGGTACTGCCCGGGTCAGTTGCCGGCCTGGTCCAGTAAGCCAGATTCAATTGTTTTATGGTTGTTTCGTTGAACGGTTAGGTTTTTCGTTGCGCGGCTTAGTGTGCGTTTGTGCGGTTTATTTGAGGGTTCGCTTATTTATTAGTATAATTGAAGTATTAATAGTGTGAGCAATGGTGTGTGCTCAGCTGAGAGCATGATCCCCGTCTTGAGGTATCCCTACGTGATCGGGTATTTGGGTGTCTGAGGTTGTGAACAATAGTGATTACTGGATTGAGGAAGTGTTTCCCGTGTCGAGGTTTATCTTACGTAAGCAAGTACTTGAGGTGTTGTTGGCGTGAGCAGTGTGACGTTTGGCATCCGGTTTTGAGGTAGTGGTCTGCCCTGGTTAGATCGGTAAGTCTTTAGTGCGTTACTAGTATGCCATAATCGAACGGGTGTCCGTGGAGGTGAGCATAACGCTCATCCCCTTTACTACTTTTCCCGCAAGGGACGAGTAGCGAACACTGGTTTGGTTGCGGAAAGTTACAAGTAAATGCCTAGAGGACCGTGTGAGGGTTGCACTAGACCTTACCGGGGTGACTAATGGAGTGGGTGTTCATTTTCCGTTTTGGGCGTCAGTTTCATTGGATGCCGGGATATCACACTCGTTTGTTCGTCGAGTTGTGATGTGAGGTTGGGGCTGAGTTTAGAGCCGTTGAGTCCACCCCTGCGTCGGGACACGCCGGTTGGTGGTGGGGTGGTGTTAACTAGGGTTGTCGCGCCTGCGGAGTTGGAGAAGCGAACCAATACAGGAGGTTCCAGAGAGGGCTCAAGAGCCCTGATGCTGGATCGAGTCCTCACCCCGAGGATTCGGGTATGTTCGGAGTTGGTAAGCACGATAACGGAAGAGGAGCGAGGTCTTAGTGAGACCGCGAGGTTCCTTGAAGTTCGGCAGCGACTAAGCTGGTACCTGTGTCAGTGGGAAGGATACTTACGAAATGACAGCAACGTAGTCTTGGGAATGGATTGGCTGGCGAAGTGCCGAGCCAATACCGATTGTTACTGGCGACGAGTTGCGAGAGTCGCAGTATTCACGCCTGACAATGCACGTGGGTAGCACTAAGAGGAGCGCGACATCAGGTGGCATGTCTAGTGGAGCGGGATGCGGAGAGCGGTCGCGGAGTTAGTATCGCGATGCCTCACTCGTCGGCAGCTGAGAGCCGAACAACAGCGTCCCGCTGGTTTATTGCCGCCACTGCGGGTTGCACAGTGGAAATGGGGGCACGTCACGATGGGTTTCGTGAGCGTTTAGCCGAGTTCGCCTACAACAACAACTTTCAGGCCAGTATCATGATGGCACCGTTCGAAGCGTTGTATGGTAGGCCGTGTCGATCGCCTGTGTGCTGGGCAGAAGTGAGAAACGAGAGGTTACTGGGTCTAGAACTGGACCGAGAGACAGCTGAGTCGGTCGTGCCAAAGCGTGAGCGGTTGAAGACCGCGCAGAGTCAGTAGGAGCTATGCTGAATGACGGCGCCGACCTCTCGAGTCAACAATCAGTGGTCATGTATCCCTGGAGGTGAGCCCGAAAGGTGGACTAATGCGTTTCAACCGCGGCGGAGGCGGGTTAGCCCCGCGGCGTATCGGGGCTCTCGAGGTCTCGAGTACGTCTTTGAGTGGACAAATGTCGAGGTAACGGGTGATGTCCCGTGTAACGAGAAACCGATGTGGGCAAGGGATCCACGAGAGCAGGTCCTGCGCGGAAAGGTTATCCGCTTAGAGCTGGTGTTGTGGCGACACCACGAGGCCGAGTCGACTTGGGAACTCGAGGACGAGGTTCGCGCGAAGTACCCCGACCAGTTCGACTGACTGAAGTGCGTTGTTTTAAATTTCGCTGACGAAATTCCTTTAAGGGGGGTAGATTGTAATAACCACTCCCGGTCAACGCTAGTCAAATCTGCGAAAAACAGGAAATTTTAAAAAATTTGGTCAGTCACTTAATTGAACCTAAATTTGACCCCCAGGGTCATACCGGACTTAAGTTGACCCCGATATCGACCAAAGTGAGTTCCGGGGGACTCAGGGCAACTTTCTGATCAATTTGGGAAAAGTTGACTTTTTGCTGGAAAAGTCAACCGAGCGACGTTTTGGTCCATTCGAGGACCGTTTTGGATCCAAAAAGCTTAGCCGTCGTCGCAGCGGTCTTAGTTGATCCGTTTCCTTGTAGCCCATGAAGTTTCGTAATTTCTTGGAAAAAGTGCCCGTTGGGGGCCCGAAACAACGAATTTCGCGAATCTGACTGAAAAATATCTAGAAGATATTTTCCAAAAAGGTGTGGGACCCACAAGACACATGTCATGGATGTGGTGGAAGGAAAAGGGGAGGACAACTTTACCCTTGACTTTAAAGAAAAGACAAAAGGAAAAGGAAGGGCATTTTGGTCTTTTTGCTATGTGTTAGTGTTTGAATCAATTTAAAAGGGAAATGTGGAGGTGATACACGGCAATTCATAAAAAAAAACAGGAAATGGAGAGAGAAAGGGAAGGAGAGAAAAGGAAAGAAAAGGGGAGATTTTGGTGATTTCCCGACGATCCGACCGACCGATCGACTCAACGATTGAAGATTCGTCATCCCGTCGTCATTCCTTACGGTGAGCACCTAACCGATTTTCGTTTTGATACGTTTAAATTTTAGGGTTTGAGTTTAAACGGTTTGATTATGGTTGGGTTTTGGTTAGAATTGGTTTAAAGATGAATGGTTGAGGTTTGGGGTTCGTTAGGAACGTTTTGGGGCAAAAAGGAAATTTTTCCATTGTGGCCGTGTGGGGCCCACGTGCTCGGGTGCTCGGGTTTTAGTGCTCGGGTGGTTTAAAACGTTCCCCGGACCATTTATCCTTAACCGAATCGAAATTTGGATTTCAATTGGAAAAGTTATAATTATCGGGTTTAGAAACTTGAAACGGTAATTAATTGACTCGGAAGTCGGAATTCGATTCTGTCAAGTACATTGGGACCCTTGAATTATTCTAAGACCGTAGAAACGAAAACGGGAATTTTTGGAGCCCCGGAAGGGCATTTACAAAACCCGGGCAGATTCGCCATGTCGAGCGAATCGGGCCTTTACGGGTCCATTATCGACAATGTCGAGTAATTGGGAAGTTTGGGAGTGATCGACATTGTCGGGGTTAAGTTTGGGAATCAAGTTTAATGATTTTCAGTTTATTCCTGCGAGTTGTTAAGTACCTTTAAATTGTGTTCTTTTAGATCGTGCCACGGACCGAGGCAAGGGAAAGCTGGGTGAGTGACTGAGATCATCACCGGAGCTCGTTGGTTGGCTTTTGGGAGAATACGCACGAGGTAGGGAAAAGTAGCCGGATCTCGGCCCTGACTGGGGAAAGTTAACAGTAGAATTGCATGTGACACCGGGGTGTCGTGGGTTAAGTAGGTTTATTTAACTATTAGAAAAGCATGATACGGGATCGTAGAATTTATTGGAAAAGCATGTGACACTTAGTAATGTCGTAGGAGCAGAGAACTTAGCGATATTAGAACTACTGGAGGCATATGACCATGCCCGGAGGTTGTTTGTGTGTTATTGTTGATGTCTTTGGTGGCCTTGTGTGCCTGTGTATTATTGTTGATGTCTTGGGTGGCCTTGTGAGCCCGTGTATTATTGTTGATGTCTTGGGTGGCCTTGTGAGCCCGTGTATTATTGTTGATGTCTTGGGTGGCCTTGAGAGCCCGTGTATTATCGTTGATGTCTTTGGTGGCCATGAGTGCCCGTGGGGTTTTTGAACTCGTGTCCTTAACTTTGGTGTTTTGGGTGGCCATGAGTGCCCGTGGGGTTGTTGAACTCGTGTCTTTACCTTTGGGGTTTTGGGAGGCCGTGAGTGCCCGTGGGGTTGTTGAACCCATGTCTTTATTGGCGGTGTGTCTTGGGAGGCCGTGAGTGCCTGTAGGGTTGTTGAGCCCGTGAGTTACTGTTTGTGTGTCTTGGGAGGCCGTGAGTGCCTGTGGGGTTGTTGAGCCCGTGAGTGACTGTTGGTAGTTTTGAGAGGCCGTGAGGGCCTGTGGGGTTGTTGAGCCCGTGAGTTACCGTTGGTGTGTCTTGGGAGGCCGTGAGTGCCTGTGGGGCTGTTGAGTCCGAGTTTTACTGTTGGTGTCTTGGTGGCCATGAGTGCATGTGAGTGTTGAACCTGTGTTGTTACTGGTTGTTGAACTTGCTTGTGATTGTATTTGTGATTGTGATTGTGATTGCGGATCCCGGTAGGTTGCAAGCATTCGTTGGCTGGCCTGACCAAGTTTGAGTATCAACGGGTTGCAAGCATTCTTTGGCTGGCCTGACGCAGTTTGAGTATCAACAGGTTGCAAGCATTCTTTGGCTGGCCTGACACAGTTTGAGTATCAACAGGTTGCAAGCATTCTTTGGCTGGCCTGCCACAGTTTGAGTATCAACAGGTTGCAAGCATTCTTTGGCTGGCCTGACACAGTTTGAGTATCACAGGTTGTAAGCCTTCTTTGGCTAGCCTGATCCGTATTCGTATGAGTGGGAGATGGGTTACTGAGCAGCTGGTATGCGATCCTTTGTGATCTTGTTTGGTGTGCGATCCTTTGTGATCTTGGGTGTTGCGTGGTGGTCTTTTGAGTCTTGGGAAGAGGTTGTCAATCGTTGTGTCGGGTCTACTTACGTGTTTGAGTGTTGAGTCGTTCGAGGAAGGTCACCGTGGGTGTTTGTCAGTCGGAGTACTTGAGTTGGGGACAGTGATCCCCGGAGTTGAGTTTGTTGTGGGTGTTACCGGCATTGTCTGCTAATTATGCCGTAGTCAGTCTGTTATCTGTGGTGGTGAGCGAACGCTCACCCCTAGCTGCTTTTCCTACAGGTACCGTTCGCAGGCTAGACTAGGTGAGCTTCTGAAGCTTGAAGAGCTAGAAGCGGGTTTCTGGGTTTATTTGAGTCTAGCGACGTATACCATGTTTTGTCCACTTGTTGGGACTGATTTTGAGTTGTAAATATTATTTTGTTGAACTAAACTGGTATTTTAAAGTGTTTAAATGGAAAAGGTTTCAAAGTGTTTATTATTTTAAATGTTCGCGTCCCGAGTTCGGCTTACTGAAATTGGGGCGTGACAACGACCGGTACGCTTGTCGTGTCCTTTTCTGTGCTAAAAACGCAGGGCGTCAAGTTAATGGTGTCGTTGCCGGGGAGCAATTGAGCCAACCCTTTCTATAAAAGTTGTGTTTCGACTATTTCATTTATAAATTCGTGCTTTTTAATTTATGCTCGCAAGATCTAAATCCACTCTAAGTGATTTGCTTAGTGATACAGATTTACGAGAAGCAGGACAATTGAAGATAAGAGCTTTAAAGAAGAAACTTGGTGAGGGAAGTGTCAATTCAGACACAATGGAAAATGTGGGCACTGATGCCACTAGGCAAAATGAAGGAGGTGGACAGTAGAATAACCAGGTGGTCCAAATAAATCAACAAGAGGAACATATAACTGTCGCGGAGCCACCAAGATATCTCTATGATTATGGAACACCTCATACAAATAACCTACATCAGAGCATTCTCCTACCACCAGTGGAAGCTCACCAATTCGAGATTAAAACCTCTACCATCCAATTACTTCTACAGAATACCTTTAGCGGGAATCCAAACACGGATCCTAATCCTGGTGCACATTTGACTAAATTTAATGAAATTTGTGCTACTTTCAAGTACAATGGAGTGTCAGACGAAGCAATTAAATTGCGGGTCTTCAAGTTTAGTTTAAGGGATGAGGCAGCTGACTGGATTTTAAGCCTACCTAACCACGCACTTACAACATGGGCTGATCTATCACAAAAGTTTCTAGCTAGATTCTACTCGCCAAGGAAGACTAAGGAGCTCAGAGCCAAGATCCAGAATTTTGCTCAATCGAACTTTGAATCACTAGCAGAAGCTTGGGTGCGATATCAAGGACTCATGAGGAAGTGTCCCCACCATGGACAAGAGTTGTGGTTGCAGCTGCAGACATTCTACCAAGGTTTAAACAGACCAAGTCAAGCAGAGCTGAACGCCGCATCTTGTGGCTCGTTCACCAAACACACTCTGCAAGAATGCCAAGAAATTCTAGATAATATAATGGCCAATGATGCTTGGCATTCTGAAAGAGCACCTGTAGGGTCTGCAGTCAATTCAGCAGCAGAAATAAATCAAGTCATGGAGCAATTGAAAGAAATGAAGCTGATGATGGCAGGCATGTAGGGACAACCACCACAGCCTAGTCCAATGGACTATGAGGAGGCTAATTGGGTGAATCATAATGGAAACCAAGGGAGGAAGTACAACCCTTATTCAAATACTTATAATGAGGGTTGGAAAGATCGCCTTGAGCTCAAATGGGGAGGAGATCAGAATCAAAGAAGCCAAAATCCCACACCTCCCGGATTCAATTAGAGACCTCAAAATCAGGCCAGCCAACAGAGAAATCCTCAACCTCATCAAAATCCAGGTAACCAACAATCTGCTTCTGAACCAACTTCTTTAATTTTAAAAATGATGCAGGTAGAGGAGGAGAAGAATAGGATACAGGAGGAGAAGAATAGGATACAAGACGAGGAGAATAGGAAAATCCATAAGCGGTTAGAGGAAAAAGATCAGCATATAAGGGAGCTGCTTAGGAAACAAGCTGAAGCAGATAACAACTATAAATCAGTAAATACTCAGCTAGGACAAGTTACCACAGCAGCAAACTACAGACCTCCAGGATCCCTACCTAGTGACACCGAAAGGAATCCTAGAGAAAATGCACATGCAATTACTACAAGGAGTGGTAAGGTGGTGGAACCAGAAGAGAAGGAGAATGAGAAAGATCTACCCTCAGAAATTTCTACAGAACAAGTTCAAGATCAAGAGAAAGAAGATTTAATAGAGGTAGTAAGCAGAGAGCACTCCACAGGTAAGAAGGTAAGGGAGCCCGTGGTTGATTCAGAAACCCGGACTCCACATCTTCCTTTCCCCTCTATTGTTAAGAAATCTAAACATGATGATCAGTATGCTAAATTCTTGAATGTGTTTAGGAAACTTGAGATTAATATTCCTTTTCTTGATGCAATTAAAAACATGCCTATCTATGCAAAATTCTTGAAGGATATTATATCTAATAAAAGGAAATACCAAGAGCATGAAAGGGTGAATTTAAGTGAGGAGTGTTCTGCTATCTTGCAGAATAAACTGCCTCCTAAATTGAAAGACCCGGGTAGCTTCAATATACCATGTGAAATGGGTTCCCTTTCATTTGCAAAAGCTTTGTGTGATTTAGGGGCTAGTATAAATTTGATGCCTTTAAATATTTTTAAGCAATTAGGATTGAAAGAGGAATTAAAACCAACTTCTATGTCCCTACAGCTAGCTGATAGATCTATTAAGTACCCTAGAGGGATTGTGGAAGATGTGTTGGTGAAAGTTGACAAATTTATTTTCCCTGCTGACTTTGTTATCTTGGACATGCAGGAAGATTACGAGATTCCCCTAATCCTAGGAAGACCATTCTTGGCCACAGCCCGAGCTCTTATTGATGTAGAGCAAGGGAAATTGACCATCCGATATGGAAAAGATGAAGTGGGTTTTAATGTTTTCAGATCCCTTAACACATGCTATAATTGATGATACTTGTTATAGGATTGATTGATTGATTCCGTAGTGCAGGAAAATTTTATTCCTGATGATCCTTTACTGGCATGTTTAATTAATGAGGATACAACCACTTGCCATCTTGTGCAGGATAAGGAAGCAGAGATGGTCAGTCTCTTGGAGGCATGCCCTCCAAGAAAGAGGGATAGGCCCCACACTCGTCTCACCTTGGAGGCGAGGCAAGGGCCTATGCTAAAACCCTCTGTTGAGCAAGCCCCGGAGCTTGAATTGAAACCCCTCCCAGATAATTTAAAATATATGTTTTTAAATGAAGACAATACAATACCTGTAATAATTTCTTCTGAATTGTCTTCTCTACAGGAGGAATAGCTGATGAGGGTGCTCAAGGAACATAAAAAGGCCTTTGGATGGACAGTGGCTGACATTAGAGGAATCAGCCCGTCAACATGTATGCACAAGATTTTAATGGAAGATACCTACAAACCAACTGTGCAACCACAAAGGAGGCTCAACCCATTAATGCAAGAGGTAGTAAAAAAGGAAATTATAAAGCTACTCGATGCAGGTATTATCTATCCCATCTCTGATAGTGCTTGGGTTAGTCCTATTCAATGTGTGCCTAAGAAATGGGGGATGACGGTAGTAACAAACGATAAGAATGAACTAATTCCTACTAGAACGGTTACAGGGTGGAGAGTATGTACAGACTATAGAAAATTAAATGATGCCACCCGAAAAGACCATTTTCCCTTTCCTTTTATTGATCAAATGTTAGAAAAATTAGCTAGTCATGAATATTATTGCTTTCTAGATGGATATAGTGGGTATAATCAAATAGCTATAGCTCCCGAGGATCAAGAGAAAACGACTCTTACTTTCCCTTATGAAACATTTGCATATAGGAGAATGCCATTCGGGTTGTGTAATGCACCTGCTACATTTCAAAGATGCATGACTGCTATTTTTCATGACATGATTGGTGATTACCTTGAAGTATTTATGGATGATTTCTCTATGTTTGGTTCGTCGTTTGATGATTGTTTATATAATCTGCATAAAGTGTTGACTGGATGTGAAGAAACAAACCTTGTTCTTAATTGGGAAAAATGTCATCTGATGGTACAACAAGGAATTGTTTTAGGCCATAAAATCTCATCTAAAGGGATTGAGGTAGATAAGGCCAAAGTAGATGTAATAGGTAAATTACCCCCACCTATTAATATAAAAGAAATTAGAAGTTTCTCAGGACATGCAGGGTTCTATAGGAGATTTATAAAGGGATTTTCTGAAATCTCTAAACCATTATGTAATTTGCTAGTCAAAGATGTCCCTTTTAATTTTGATGATGCATGTTTAAAAAGCTTCTTAACCTTAAAAGAAAAATTGGTAAATGCACCTGTAATGGTCAGTCCCGACTGGTCTCTACCCTTTGAATTAATGTGTGATGTTAGTGATATAGCGGTAGGAGCAGTTTTAGGGCAAAGGAAAGATAAGGTTTTTCATACCATATACTATGCTAGTAGAGTTCTCAATGAGGCTCAATTAAATTATGCTACTACTGAAAAAGAACTATTAGTTGTGGTATTTGCATGTGACAAATTTCACCCGTATCTTATTTTATCCAAGGTTATAGTATACACTGACCATGCAGCTCTTAAATACCTGTTTAGCAAGAAGGATGTTAAGCCTAGATTGTTAAGGTGGATTTTACTACTCCAAGAATTTGATTTGGAAATACGGGATAAGAAAGGAGTAGAGAATGTGATAGCAGACCACCTGTCTAGCATTGAGAATCCATATGAAGAGCTGAACAAGCCAATAAATGAGGAGTTTCCAGATGAGCACCTATTCCAGGCAAAGCACATCGAAGCCCCGTGGTTTGCAAGTTTTGCAAACTACTTGGCAACTGGTGCTCTAATTCCTGACATGAAACCCTACCAGAAGAACAAATTCTTACATGATGTAAAAAATTACTTTTGGGATGACCCTTTTCTGTTTAAAATTTGTGTAGATCAAAGGGTGAGAAGATATGTCCCCGAAGAGGAGCAAGAAGCTATTTTGCATCAATGCCACGGAGGTGATGTAGGGGGTCATTTTGGACCACAGAGGACAGCTCAAAAGGTACTTCAATCAGGTTTTTATTGGCCTAGCTTATTTCATCATGCTATTCGGTTTGTTGAGCAATGTGACAGGTGCCAAAGAACAGGAAATATATCAAAGAAGCATGAGATGCCTCTGAATGTTACCATAGAGGTAGAGTTGTTCAATGTGTGGAACATTGATTTCATGGGTCCATTCCCTAGATCTAACGGTATGGAATATGTACTAGTTGCAGTAGATTACGTGTCAAAATGGGTAGAGGCGATAGCCTTACCCACTAATGATGCCAAGTCGGTGGTTGCTTTCCTTAAGAAGCACATTTTTTCCCGGTTTGGCACACCCAGGGCAATAGTAAGCGATGGTGTGAAACACTTTTGCAATAAAATATTTTGGAAACTTCTAAATCAATATGGAGTCACCCATCGCTTAGCTACACCCTACTATACCCAAACTAGCGGACAGGTGGAAGTTACCAATAGGGAATTAAAAAGTATTTTAGAAAAGACTGTTGATATGTCTAGGAAAAATTGGGCACAAAAGTTAGATGATGCACTTTGGGCATATAGAACAACATATAAAACCCCTATTGGAATGTCGCCGTATAAGATGGTATATGGGAAGTCATGTCACTTACCGTTAGAGTTGCAACATAAAGCATATTAGGCACTTAAGTTTTTAAATTTTGATGCTAATCTTTGTGCTGAAAAGAGGTTGATGCAGATTAATGAGCTGGACGAGTTTAGGTCCCTTTCTTATTTCAGCACTGAGTTATACAAGGAGCGCACCAAGATCGCCCATGATAAGAAAATTGCGCAAAGAGAGTTTAGGGAGGGAGATAGGGTCCTTCTCTATAACTCTCGGTTGAAGATCTTCTCTAGAAAGCTCGTTTCGAAGTGGAGCGGGCCCTATAAAGTTACTCGAGTCTTATCAAAAGGGGCGATAGAAATTTGTGATGGGACACGACCCCCATTTTTAGTCAAAGGACATTGAATTAAGCATTATTATGGGGGACTGTTGGGACCAGAGGAGTGTCTATACTTGGAGGAGCCAGACTATGAGGATGAAGAGGCGGCCTAAAGCCGCCTTTGAGTCGAGCTAACGACGTTAAACAAAAGCGCTTCTCGGGAGGCAACCCGAGTTATTTTGTGTTTATTTTCTTTGTTTTTCGTGAATTAATAGATGCATTTGTGTGCAGGATTGTCATAGGAAGAGAAGGAGGATACAAGCAGTCAAATACAGGAGGCTACAGAGGGATGGATCCGTGAGGACCACCGTCACGGAGACCATCACGACTCTGTGACGCAACAGAGCGAAAATTTGAAAACCGGAGCTTCATCACAGCTCCGTGAAGGGTAACGTCACGGTTACAATCACGGCTCCGTGACTAAGCGAAGAGAAGAAAAAAAAATTGAACAGATCGGGCGGCCGACTCGAGCATGCCCATCCCGAGGCCTAACCCGAGGCCCACTCGCCCATTTGCCCACCCTGAGGCTCACTTACCCAAACCCTAACATATCTTCTTCCCCACACGCCTCCATCCTCCTCACTTCTTCTTCTTCCACTTCTTCTTCAACCTCAAAACACCACACACCTCCATCATCTTTCCCTCCCCCCCCCCCTCCGACCTCTCTACCGTCATCGGAACACAAACAACCCTCATCCTCCATTCCCCAATCTATATTCATCCGCAACACACTTACCCGATCTCTATCATCAAAGAACCTCCAGGCTCCGTTCCTCCATCCACAAACACCACGTGCTTCGGGCTGGATCTCGTCGCCGGCGTTCAAGGAAGGACCGCCGGATTTTCTGTCGCCGGAATTTCTGTCGTCGGAAAGCCTCACAGCTCCGGCCTGTTCGTTGTCACGGACGACCTCACGGCTCCGACCTGCAACCCGTGATGGACCCTCTCGCGGCTCCGACCTGCAACCTATGACGGAACCTCTCACGGATCCAACCTGAAAACCGTGACCGACCTCCTCACGGATCCGTGATCACATCTGTGGCTGGGCAGTAAGGGTTGCTTTTGAGCAAAAAATTTATTTGTCTACTTTGATCTTTCCTTGGTTATTTTGTTCAGATGGCACCTGCTAAGAAGCGGAAGCAGTCGCAGGGAGGGGCATCGGGATCGCAGCTCTCAACCGTTAAAAATCCGTCATCCGGACCCGAGCTCTGATTCGGACGAGGCGGACCAGCGACCTCTTAGCCCTCCACACTCGGCCATAGGTACTCCGAATCAACCTTGCCTGATTTTTAGACATGAATTGTGAATTAAGCTGCTTAACCAAAACAAGAAACGAGGCATTATGCAAAATCGTTTCTTGGATACCAAGTTCGTCACACGAACTTTGGGTTTTGCGGATGAGCTGAGGGAAAAACTGGAGGCCTTTAGGTGGCCTAGACTTTGGGGATGGGAGCCCCGACATTATGAGAAACTCACTCTTGAGTTTCTCACGTCGTATTGTCGGTTACACGTGTGTGACGAACAGGTTGAATTTAGACTGTGTGGGCGAGTGTTTAAACCCTCCCTATCTGAATTTCGAGAAGCATGCGGGTTTGCTCCTATTGAGGGGGGTTACCCCGATTATTGTCTGATCGAGGATGCTTGGGCAGAAATTAGTGAGCCCGACATAGCCCTGACCTCGAGTCCCCAGGCTAAGCACCTCAAGTCTGTTATGCTCAAATACATGCATAGGGTGTTGAGTTACACTCTTTTTACACAGAGTGATAACTTACATATCGTGAACCATAGGGAGATTCGGCTTCTTCACTGTTTCGAAAAAGGAATTCCAGCCCCCTTTGAGAAACTCCTTTTGGATCACCTTGACCAGCATGCTATTAGGCCTAATGGGAGGATTAGTTGTGCAGCGATTGCCACACAACTAGCCCAGTTTTATGGGGTTTGGGACAACCCACAGGAAGCACCCACACGCTTTAAATCCAACTTGGTTAGTCGGGAAGTTTTTAAGGGTACCGACATGCGCACAGCAGGCCCCGAGCCAAGAGAGGGAGAGGGGGAAGAAGATCCCAGGTATGCGGCTCTGTCGGCCCAGATCACTGCTCTCCAAGAGGAGATGCGCGCGGGTTTCCAGAAATAGGAAACCCGCCATGTTGAGTATACTACCCAATTCCAGGGTATATCTACTCGGTTCGACGGGGTCGAGACCCGATTTGGTGGGATTGATACTCAGTTTGACAGGGTTCACACCCGATTCTACACGGTGGACTCTACTCTTGAGCCCTTGTCCACCGTGCCTATGACTGTTGACTGGATCCAGACCCGCATGGGGTCTGACTGGTGGGGTAGTGGCCGGGCTGAGCAGTCTGTCCAGCCCTCTGACCTCCCCCCTGGTCACTCGTAGTGAGCGGGTGCATTTGCATCTTGTATATATGTGTTTTACGCTTTCCCATCATTTATTTTTATGCATGATGCGTGGTTTATGATCATTATCTGATTTCAGCATTGCTAGGGCTTGACAGATTGGGAAAGTGTAATTTGTGTTTTTATTTCCCATGCATTTTATGTTTTTGTTTGAGCCTGTGTCAGCATTAGCTCTGCCAATCAGTGGCTTCTGGAGCGGTGCTTGGGTGGCTTCTGTGGCCACCCCTTTCGTCGAGCTAACGACGTTAAACAAAGGCACTGGTTGGGAGGCAACACAACACATGGCATGGGGAGCGAGATGAGTTCAGTGGAGCAGATTATGGCGCCGAACCTCCTGGAGGTTCTCTCGGGCGAAGAGCTCTTCATCCATACATGCACGAGGATCTCCCACAGTCAGTATAGTTCGCGTAGCGGTTCTTCGGGGCACGGTATCTCTACCCTTCCTATTTTACATTGTTATCGCTATTTACTGCCTTTATGCTATTTGGTGGGCCATGAGTGCCCGAATCGTCGTGCTGATAGACTATGCGTATAGGGTTGTGTGAATTGTATACCTGCTGACTTTGAGTGTGGGGTGCTCCATTGTTATCATTTATCATGTGCATGCGTATATATGTGTTTAGATTGTAAATACGTGTTTAGAGTCGCACTGGGGACAGTGCTTAGTTTTAAAGTGTGGGGTGGGGTATGCCTTGCATTGCATTGCATTGTGTTTTCTTTTGTGGCCTCATGCATCATTTCGTGTTATAAACTTTATGAAAAATCCTAAAAAAATTGAAAATTTTTGAAAAAAAAAAGTATTTTCTGGTGATATGCAAGTCTAGTGTTTATGTTCCTAAGGATTCGATGATTGAATTGTCGCTATTGCTTATTTCTTGCATAAATCAAGGTTGTATATGAGCATGAGTGAATCAAATAAGTAGTGAAAGCACATGCATTAGGATTAACCCTTCCACTTGCTTTTGAGTGCTTGCTATAACCCGTGTTGTTTGCTTTTGATTCTCATGCATGGTAACTTGAGTCTAGAACTACATGTGCGACCCATTCGAGGCGAAATAAGAATAAGGAACATGGCTGTTTAGGAAAATGATTTTAGGCCATCTATGGATCGTTTGAGCTAAAAATTGCCTACCCTTGCATGATTGAATCTCTTAGTCACCCATTTGAGCCTAAGCCTTTCGTTTCTTAACCCGACATTACAATCCTATGTGCCTTTTGTTTCATTTATATATCCTCATTGTTATTTGAACCCATATCTCTAGGCTAAGTTGCTTCATTGAGAGGGGTTATTTTTGGGATAATGAGTGAGCGAAAGAGAGAAAAAATTGATGAAAGGATAATATGCCATGTGTTTGTACTGATAATAATTTTATCATCGCCTTACCCCAAAGAAATAGAAAAGAAAAGAAAAAGGGATATAAAAAAAAGAGAAAAACAAATCCCTTGGGAAAAAATAAGTGTGGTGTAAGGCTTGATAGTGGTCCAGAAAAATGGTTAACTTATAGATATGTATGACACATCATCGTTGTCATTAGTTATTCAATGAAAAAAAATGGTATTAGAGATTGCAAGAGTTGGATGGTAAACATGGGGTTTAGGATGTGTGAAATGCTTTATGGGTGTGAGAATGAAGCAGCTTTGTCTTGAGGTATTTATGTGAGCTACTTTTGATTACCCTTCCCTACCCTTTGCCTAGCCTTACATTACAAGCCGAATTAAAGACCTTTCTGATTCTTGAATAACCATGATTCCTTGCAATTAGTGGAGATGGGTCTAGCATGATAGCGTATGAATCTCTAAACTCCATGTATGGGGAAATAAGGAAACGCACAGTTATGGTGAATGAGTGAATGCAAGTTTAAAAGGAAAGGGTTAAGTCTTTAATGTGAGTAGCGTCCTGCTTTACTGTATTCATTAGTTCATATGCTTCTTTGATGAGTGTAAGATTTTTAGCATGTGGCGACTCTGAGAAAACCATGTGATCCTCTATGCACGGCTTCGAATATCACCTACTTTTCGTGTCTTTTGCATGCATCATATAGAGTGTTATAGGAATGCATTAGAGTTAGGATTCATGCATTGCACGTGCATCTTTAT
Organism: Erodium maritimum; assembly: GCA_963921825.1. Lineage (NCBI taxonomy): Eukaryota > Viridiplantae > Streptophyta > Magnoliopsida > Geraniales > Geraniaceae > Erodium > Erodium maritimum. The sequence continues at coordinate 24,196,369 of OY997594.1, forward strand.
ATTTAATGGTATGAATAAAGGAGTACCGGACTCCTCCTATCGGGGTGAACCTCGGGGTTTAACCGGTTCTATCTTAGTAATGATGTCTTCTTGTGTTGATTTTCTCGGGGCGAGAAAAAGTCTAAGTGTGGGGTGTTGATGCGGACGCATCTTGGCATTAAAAATGCCACATTTAGAGGGATTTTATCGTTAATTTTAGCCCATTATTGTCTCATTCTCTCGTATTTTACTCGTTTCCAGCATTTCTCATGATTCACAGGTTATGGCATGGAATACGAGCAAAAACAAGTCAAAAAGGGGACAAATTCGAAGTTGTAAACTTGAGGAGCAGGAGAAGGACAGCCATCACGGATCCGTGACCGAACCCGTCACGAGTAGGGTCACGGAGCCGTGACGAAGACCCAGAATTCACCAAGACATTCTGCTCCGTCACGGATCCGTCACGGTGTCCGTGACGGATGCCATCACGGAGCCGTGACGTGCGCGCAGACCTGTTTCCCAAAACGCTTCAGTTTCGAGTTTTAGACTTTTTAAACCTAAAAATCAGCCTCCAATAGATCTATCTTGTAATTTTGAGAGCTAAGAAGAGAGGAGAGTTGAGAGCAAGCTTGAGGAGAGGATTTCCACTTGAAGAACATCATTGTAATCAAATATTGGGTATTGTATTTCTCTACTTTGGTCAATTATGAAGCTTTTTTCATGTTCATCAATGGTGTTTTCTTCTTCCTTGCGCATGAGTAACTAAAACCCCATAATCTAGGGTTATGGGTGATTAGAGATTTGCTTTCCAATGTGTTGATTGTAAGAATGAGGATTGTGTAGAATGATTTGATTTAGGGTTTGCATTTGATTTAAGCTTAATGCTCTATCTCCCGAGTAGGCCTGATAGAAGGTGGGAATTGCAATTTGACACTCGTGAGAGGTGGGTTGCAATTAGGTCAGAAATCTTATACGAATTGGGTTTAAATCTAGACTAGTGATAACTAGGTTAACACGATTACAATAACCATAGGGTTCAAACCGAAAGTTAGAAATTATCAAAGAACTTAATGCTTTGGGTCTCCCTACATCCTGATTCCTGAGAGCTGGGTGGTTAGATTCCATTAGGTCCGAAACAACGTGAGGAGTTAGGACTAGTTTGAGAGATAATTCGTTGCCCCTAAAATCAGAACAACTTCACAATGTTCATCGTCAGTTAAATGCATTGGAAACGGTCTCAATAAACCCACAACTTTAGATTACTTTTTCTCTGGATTAAAACTCTTCTAAGCTTTGTGATTACTGGTTCACTGTCATTTCGCTTACTGTTTACTTTTCATGTTTTAAAACAAAACCATCATTTCATCGAAATAGCTTGACAACGATTTTAATATAGAACGTGCTTGACTCGTGCTCCCTTGGGTTGTGCTGAATCCGAAACTGTTAAACAAAACCATCATTGTTACATTCTGTTGTGCTGATTCAGATTCTCTTTTAGAACTGCAATTTCGAAACTGTGCTTGTGGTTCACTGTCTGTCATGTTCCGTTCTGTGAATTTAGTTCAGATGCAGTTACTTTGTGCTCAAAATTGTTGGGAACTCAACTGACATGCATTCATCCCTGCATTCTGATTTGTTTGGCCAAATGGTGCTTTTGATAATCAAACACAGTTTTTCTTCTTGGATTTGTTTTGGTTGTTTTGTTTTGGGTGTGGGTTTGAATCAAATACGAAATTTTGAAGCTTATTTAATTGACTATTCTATTTAGCAATTAATATGATGCCTTTTGGAAGAGTTGTTAATGAAATATCCCAAATGGAACTTTTCGTTTTACTTTGATGTACCACTGAAACTTGATATTCCTGCAGCTTGATATGTTGTAAAAAGAGAACGAAAGTGTTCTTGACAAGGTATTGTGTTTTTGCTTCCTAATAATAATCGGGTTATTAATATACATGTCTCAGTCATTGTCAGTGATATTGAATTCATGATACTGCTCAGCCTGGAAGAAGAGAGATTCAATGAAGTGGAGGCAAGAGTTAGGGAGATTGAGAAACAGGTAGATGCTTTGTTTACATGTTTCATATCAGTATAATAATGCATGCGAGTTGTACTGTTGCTAAATTACCACTCCCCACTTGAGAATAAAACCTGATGAAGTGATGAAACGGTCATGCATAGTTGTAACTATATCATTGCATCAGTAGTTTCTCTTTTTTAATCACCAATCCAGCTCTCTGAGGCTTGAGTGCCCAAGTGTTCCCTTTTCCCTTTTAATGTCTTATTAATTTATGAAGGTGTAGTTGTTGCTGCAAATGCAACAAATAATTCTAACAGTTAGATTTGAATCTTTAGGTTGCAACAAATAATTTTAACAGTTTGATTTGCATTTTTCTTGACAATTTGTGTACTTGAATCTACGGATGAACACGTAGAAGTACAAAAGGGAGCTTGCTATAATTTGACTTTGCCTAGATTTTCAACAAGCTAACTGCCAGCGTCAAGAGGCTTCAAACTAACTTCTTGAAGCTGACAATGTGCTTTCTAAATCTAGAAGTCAAAATACTGAAACAAAAAGAAACATTATCATCTTGATGACATAGTTAACGCAGATGAGTAACTTTTCATGGAATGGCATCAATACAGTAGAAATAAGATTGGTGATAAGTAAACCCAGAGCTAAATTATAATTTGACGTTTACCTCTAAAATTAGAATTTGTTTTGGGTGCCATCAATATGTCATTGACATTATAACGTTTCAGTGTGTTCAAAGTATTTCTGCGAGTAAATTGTTTTTGGAAAGCTATTCGAAATCCTTGACGATGCAAATTAATGTCTTTTACACAAACAGTTTATGCTCAAAATGGAATTTCTTAATTAACTTTTGCATATAGTTTATGAGTGGGTGGAGAAAATTTTTTGATGGATATTCTTTTACAAATGACATGAATGGTCATCTTTGTGTAATGTCTATCTTTGAAATTATGCATATACCTTGCTCAATCCCATCCTAACCTTTGAAATAATTTTTATGACCAGGACCAAAAGCATCAAATTCTTTAACTTGGAATTCTTCAGTTTTGTCAAGATAAATATGATTTTAAAAAGTTGACTTTTCCTGGCTGTTTCAATCTTCTTCTTTTTCTTACTGTGTTTGTTGTAGTGGGAAGAGCTTCAAAGTGAGTTTGAGATACTAGACTACATGAGAGGAATTCTTACAGATGCTCTGAATGACTCAATAACACTGAAGTTTGTAAATTGACAATAAAAAGTCTACATCAAATAATTTGGTAGTCTCTCAGTCTCTAAATAAGTACCCCTTTTCCTTTTTAATTAGTTAATTAGTATGATCACCGATAAAATATACAAGTTGATTACTGGCAAAACAAAGCATATTTTAGGACTGAGGGCATAGTTTTTGTGCCTCTGAACTAAAAACCCTGTTGGTATTACATATGCAAGAATAGAATAGATTGGCAGGGGCGACTATACATACAGTATAAGGATAAGTTGCCATTTGTGTTATATGCTTATTTGTATGTCTTTATACCTAATATAGATAACACACTTCAGTAATTTATTTTTCTTATAATGGCCATTGTTAATTATAAGTCTTACCAGTTATATGTTTTCTTCTGTATACTGAGGTCAGTGTGAGGATGTTGATGTTTATGGTGACATTTTATGAGAAATACATTATTTTTTGTAGTCTATAAGAAATAGTGTCTAAAATGTAAATCAGAACATAAGTTTAAATAATAAGTTTGAGCAGTTTGATCCTTTAGGTAAATCAGACCTCAAATAAACAGGATAGTGGTTCTTGGCATCTTTAATCCTAAATACATGCTCTTTTTCCTAATCAGCAATATTGTCTTTGTGTTCAAAAGCAATAATTTGTTTTTTTATATATATAATTGGCTAATTTTGAATACAAATGCAAGGAAGCCCATATCTGAAAGGTACGCCTGAAAGGCAACTCAATGATCATCTTGTGTACACGCATGAACATTACATAGTGCATCAACCGACCACAAAGACTATTTTTCTTAGTGTTGCTTCAATCTATGTTCAAATTTAGATTCATGAACATAAATTATGTTTGTTATGAAAAGTTTATTCAATGAAGACACCTAAATATAATACATGTCTTGACTCTTTTCTTACAATCTCGGATAATATTTCATTTTTAAATGAATGTATTAAGTTAGAATTCTTAGTTTTGTTTCAACAAATTAAATGGGCTCATGTTTTGGCTTCTATTTTCTCTCAATTGTTTCTTATTTCGTCCTCTGATTTTCCTATCACTCAACTAAATTTTCATTTGGAAATTTTAGCTCAATTTCTTATGCCCCAATGTTACTTTTTGCTCTATATATTTACTGTATTTGTTTGGTTTCACGGATAAATTGTTAATGATGGAGTGACATAATTACATAAGTGGGTGACAACTTGGGAATAAAGGAATGCTTCAGTACATAGATGGCTTGATTTGTCATGGGCTTCACATTAGCTCTGAGCTTTGAGTAACGTGTTTATTTTGAAGTTTATAACAATGTTAGAAATGATGATTTGCAGTGCGGATAAAGGAAATTTGGGAGTGCCCCAATTACCTGGAAAATGTTGCTTATTCAACGGTTTTCGTGTTAATACATAGAAGCTTAGTTTTATGAAAACTCCGTCCAAGATGAAGGTTAGTCAAAGTCTCTCTATACTAATGATATAATTAAAGATCTAAGTGCTTATATGTACTGACAGTAATACGGGACCGGGTGATAGTTCCCCAAAGACGGGTGCTATGGAGACAACAGATAGTTGTCCGTAAACTGTTCAGAAGGCTGGGTGGAGGGATCAGTATTGAACAACAAGCAAGTACTTCAGAAATAAAAGAAATAACCTAAAAAAACACAACCATGCATTGCATTTAATCATTTACAGTGTCGTCTAAGTGTCACTTGGTTAACGAATTCATAGTGTCGGGAAAGTTCCCCACTTGGTCTACCAACCATATTCTTCAGCCAAGTGGTTCTCCAAACGGACATACTAGATGTTGTTGGTGAAGTTAATAACTTAGGCGACACTTTTGATTCATCAGCCAAGCATTTTGTAAATCAACGTTTTGTTCGACCAAGTGTTTGGCTTCATCAATGATTTCAGACGTTTTATGAAATCCAGCTAGATCCATCGGCTTCAATGCGATTCAAATCCGCTCTGTCATTTTCAAACACTGACTCGGATTCGCGGAGGTCAAATACGATTACTATGCAACAAGAAGGGATCGTTTTCGGCTCTGGAAATCGAAACCCTCTATTGGATGGCCAGTATGGATAAACCCTTTTTGGTGGAGTACACCAATGACATGCCTGGGTCGGCGTTTGTGCCCCTCAACTCCAGGAAAAGGCGATGGGAGGTAGGCAAGGGGGTGACGGTTAGGGATACTGAGTGGAACATAAGGGGCGTGTCTAGGGAAAAAGGGTCTCTGTTTATAGATATGTTCTGAGCCGGTTTGCTTGGCATGTGGAGGATCAAGACCTGCATAGCTTGAACTACATGCACACGATCTGAAGCCTTAAGGTACGTTAGTGTATGAAAGTTGGAGAAATCATGTTAATTTTGGAATTTTTGTTACTGATCTCGAGAATTTAGTTGTGTATGAGAATGTAGGAATAGGAGAAAGCCACAAGTACGGAAGTTGAAAGTTGTGATTTTTTTTTTTTTACAAATTCTTGAGAGATGCGAGAGTAAAAATTTGATTTGATTTTCCTTCGCTTTCTCAACAACCAAACAGAGTAAATTGAGTTAGTCTTGCCTAGATTGTTTCGGGTTTTTATGCAAGTGAAGCTTCCTTGTGGGCTCATGACTGCTATACCAATCACTACCAAGTTCAGGCACTAATGAAGATAGTACATGATAGTTTTGCTATAGATCTACATACTCTTTATTTGGGAGAACAGCAGCATCATACCATAATATGATTTTGGTAAGCTAAATGATACAATAAAAGTCAACAAGTTCTTGTGCTTCACCATATTTGATGATACTAATTTATATGGATGAAAACAGATTTTCTGACTATGGTTGGAAAAGAAAGAAATAATGACTGTTTCTTAGTCAGTTGCGGTTCACTATAGGTCGAACACTGATATAGAGATCTTGTAGGGAGATGAGTTGTGTAGGAGGTGGAAGATGGTGGGTTTTCTTTCCTATATATCATGTAATGTGTCGTATGTGTGATGTTTTTCGGTGTGATTTTGACATTTTCTTGAAACTTTTGGGCTTTTTCAGGTCTTGACTCTACCTGAAGAACTACTTCTAAGGGATGGGAGCGTGGAGCATTGAGGACTTGAGGATCTGGAAAAGTTGACTTATTTGAATGATCTTGAATGTGTCGTTCTTGAAAGCGAATGTCACACGACCTTTCATTATTAACACAATTGTTTTTTATCGTCCACCACATGTTTACCGTATTACATACATCGTACACTGTTTTTACCAACTTCTACAACATGAAGCTTCCCACACATTTTTTACGACTTTCATCGCGCATCGCGCGGTGCCCACACCTAGTGTGTTGTAGTGATTGCAAGATTTATTTATTTTTTCTTCCCTTTTGGTGTTGTAACTTGAAAGATTAGTTCTTATGAGACTTTGTAACATTTACCAATAAGTTGGTAAAAGGCCGAACTCTAAGTGAGTTTTTTAGTGTAGACGTAGCAACTCTAAAAAGAGTTGTGAACCACGTACATCTTTGTATTGGCTATCTCTATTCACACATTTGAGCTTTATTAATCTAGAGGAATCATGGCAATAAAGAATCAAAAATGACTTTATTAATCTTGTAATGTTAGGTAAAGACTATAGACATGTAAAGGATTGAAAATAAGTTCATAAAATACATCTTGACAAACATATTTCATATCTTAACTTATAAAGTGTTTTTCACACCCCTAATGACTCACTGAAACTATCACCAAAATCTTCTCTTGATTTCCATTTTGAATACAACTTATGCTCTATTTTTTTATACCTTTCTTTTCTTTTTCAGATCACTTTTCTTCGGGACACTCTTTTTAATTTATTCTCTTTATTTTTTATTCTTTTCAGGGTACCCAATAAAATTTTGCTAAAATCTAAAAATGAATCCCACATTAAAGGAGAGTTCATCCCTATGCTAGATGTAAAACAAAATGAAATCAACAAGAGTTTCAAATACAACGCCTCTCGTGAGAGTATCTTCCACAATACCCCTTAGATATTAATGAGAGGAAATCTTGTAGGATTTGTTTTTCATCCATATGCACACATTTGAGCTTTTTTTTTCTTAAGAATGCAAGCTTTTAGTTCATTTTTGTTCAATTTATTTTGTGATCCCCCAGCTCTTTCACGTTTTTGGTAGGTTTTGCTCTCGAATGCGAGTTGGAACATTATGAAGAAAGCTTAGAGCTTTTTAGGCCGAGAATAAAACCCAAATGAAGCCCACTTCATAATTGGCCTAATTTCAAGGGAAGATCACGCCAAAGAGCCTCGGATTTTCTATGCAGACTAGCCAACTTGCATGGGGAATATATACGCCGTCCAGGCTCCAAATGAAGTTATTCTTGGTGCTAAAATGTATCTCATAGAAATATCTACAACCTTTTAGAAATAATAATATCCAAATTTGTCTTGTGGAAACCTAGAGGAGAGTTGCAAGTAGGGTAGTTTGTTAGAAATTTTCTGAGGCCTCTTAGACGAAGAGCACTCCATGGTGTAGGAAATGTCATTTTCACCCCGCGGAGCAGCTCCACTAAGCACCACACCCCGTGTATAGTAGGTTGTGGACCGGCCCAGAAATTCCTTAAAACCCTAAAATTAGGTCATTTTGAGAGAGTTTTATCTTGAGAGAGAATCGAGTGTTTTTCTCAAGAGGAAGAAGGAGGAGCTCTTTCATCCCGAGGGAGCGAGATGTAGCTTTCAAGGGAAATGTGAGCTAGAGGAAGTAAAGAAGATGGAGGTTGAAGAAGAAGATGAAAAATGGGTTTTTGTGTTCGATTCTTCAATCCACATAAGAGTGACTTTATTTCCTCTCCTTTCTCTTGATTTTAGAGTTTCTTGTTGAATCCTCTTGTGTATTTTCACCATAGTCGTGAGATCTTAAATTCCATAGCTATGGATGTATGGGTTTGTGTTAATAATATGAAATTGATGTTTATATCTTATGATTGTTGGTGTTCTTTAGGTGTATTTGTAAATTCTACTCTTGTTGAGCTTTAATTAGCTTAATTTCACAACCAATTGAAGAAACAATAGACAAATTAAATTTAAGACTTCTTGGTCTGATTGTGTTTATTGCTCAATTTCATGCACATGAATGGTTGGGTGGATTGGGGTAAAATCAAGTGATTAATTAAGTAAATGCTATAATTAATAGCTTAATTGCAATCAATAGGATTAATTAAGGTTAAGAAGTAAATTTCATGAAATAGATTACCTTGAGCAAAGAATCTACCTAGGAGATTTGATTAGTAAAATTTCTATGATAGTGAGTGCGAAGTGGGACTTTTAGGGAAATGAGGAAGTAATTTCCTTTAATTACCGACTAATGACCCATAAAATTATCAACGCTTTATTTCCATCTAGTAGTCCTAGTAGGAAGGCTTGTTGGATTCAAATTGACAACCCAAAAATAAGTCATTGTTCGAGGATTGAATTTCGTTTTTTTTACCATCAAGTGATGAATAAGGGAGCTCTAATAGTCCACCGTTTAGGAAATAAGGTTTTTTTGTGAATTGGTTAGCCTTGTCATCCTAACCACTATATAAGTAAAGGTATGAATTGTAACTTGTTTTTCAACCGCATATCACCTCACGTAGAGTTTAAACCTTTTTTTTTTTGATCAGAGAAAGCATATATTAAGAACCCTCTTCTGAGGTAGAAATAAGGTTACAACCAAAAAACACACCTAGCTACAGGTGAGAAAGAGAAAACACAATTCAAATCAAATGAAAACCTCACAATACAATTGAGGTGTTGAGAATGAGAGTGCATTGAGATGATTATATGGATGGGAACAACCGGAGGGAGGTAGTGATGGAATTAGTACTTCGGGTCCCAAGTGAAATGTGGTTGAGACTAAACCAGTTCTTAAAATGCAGCAGAGAGTTTTGTGATCAGAACTTGGAGCAGCAAAGCAGGACTTCAAAGATTCGGCCTGGGTTGAGTAGGGCAGTGAGAATGCAGCAGAGAGTTGGTGTCACGCCCCAATTTCAGTAAACAGAACTCGGGACGCGAACATTTAGAATAAGAAAGCACTTTGAAAACATTTCCATTAAAACATTTCACAATACTAGTTTAGTTCAACAAAAGGACAATTACAACTCAAAATAAACGTCCCACAAGCGGACAAAAAGGCGAGGTATCCGTCGCTAGATTAAAAGTAAAAACCCGGACTCCGCTCCTAGCTCCAAAAGCTTTGAGAGCTCACCTAGTCCGTCCCACGAACAGTACCTGTAGGAAAAGCAGCTAGGGGTGAGCGTTCGCTCACCACCACGGATAACAGACTGACTACGGCATAATTAGCAGACAATGCCGGTAACACCAACAACAAGCTCAACCCCCGGGGGATCACTGTCCCCAACCCAAGTACTCTGACTGACAACACCCACGGTGACCTTCCTCGAACGACTCAACACTCAACACGTAAGTAGACCCGACACAACGATCGACGACCTCCTCCAAAGACACGACACAACGATCACGACCTCTTCCAAGGACTCAAAGGAACTACGCAATACCGAACAAGATCACAAAGGATCGCACACCAAACAAGATCACAAAGGATCGCAAATAGCTGCTCAGTAACCTCTCCCACTCACACGAACACGGATCAGGCTAGCCAAAGAGTGCTTACAACCTGTGATACTCAAACTCGGACCAGGCCAGCCAAAGAGTGCTTGCAACCTGTGTTACTCAAACTATGTCAGGCCAGCCAAAGAGTGCTTGCAACCCGTTGATACTCAAATTTGGTCAGGCCAGCCAAAGAGTGCTTGCAACCTACCGGGATCCGCAATCACAATCACAATCACAATTACAAGCAAATTCAAACACACAGGCACTCAAGGCCACTCAAGACACCTCAACAGCCAAGACTCGGGTTCAACAACCCCAAGGGCACTCACTGCCACTCAAGACACACCAACGACAACACGGGCTCTCATGGCCACCCAAGACTCAGCATTAAATAACACGGGCTCTCAAGGCCACTCAAACTCGACAATAAACAACACGCAACAACCTCCGGCATAAACGATGCCTCCAACAGTCCTAAGATCACTAGTTCCACAAACAACCTCCGGGCATGGTCATATGCCTCCAGTACTCCTAATATCAACAAGTTCACAACAACCTCCGGGCATGGTCATATGCCTCCAGTAAATCAGCTAACGCTAAGTTCTCTGCTCCTACGACACTACTAAGTGTCACATGCTTTTATCATAATTACTAAGTTCCCGTAACCTGCTTTTCTAATAAACGCTACAGTCCCGTATCATGCCTTCCTAATATTTAAATAAACCTATTCAACCCACGACACCCCGGTGTCACATGCAATTCTACTGTTAACTTTCCCTAGTCAGGGCCGAGATCCGGCTACTTTTCCCTACCTCGTGCGTGTTCTCCCAAAAGCCAAACCACGAGCTCCGGTGATGACCTCAGTCACTCACCCAGCTTTCCCTTGCCTCGGTCCGTGGCACGATCTAAAGGAACACAAATTAAAGTCACTAAACAACTCGCAGGAATAAACCGAAAACCAATAAACTCGATGCCCAAACTTAACCCCGATAACGTCGATAAAGGACCCTTAAAGGCCCGATTCGCCCGACATGGCGGATCTGCCCGGGTTTTGTAAATTGCTTTCCGGGCTCCCCCTTGATCGGAGCCGGACTCTAAATTTAACACGAAGCCCCAAATTAATAACGGTTCCGCCGTTAAGTTAACGGCTACGATTTGTCCAGTTTAGATTCGACAGTTGTCTTTTACACTCGAGCGGGCCAACAGTAGGGTTACAACGGATCGGGTTCGAGCACCCGCGCACCGAACCCAGATTTGATCTAAACCCAGTTAATACCCCTTTTAACTTAAAACCGTCGTTGAACTCCCTTGCTTTAATTAATTCCGTCTTTGACTTTAACACAAACGATGTTCTTCCGCTCGTTTCCAAACTCGATATTTTTTGGTCCAAAACCCTTAATAAGCCGATTGGCTTCGTTTCCCTTTTTCGATTTAATCTTAACTCGAGTCTAATCTTAACCATCGACTTTCGTTTTAAAACCCGTTTAATTCAACCAGATCTAGTTTTATCACTTTTCTCTTAAGAACTCGAAACCGATTCCTTTTTCCCCTTTTTACCTTAGACAATTGTTTTTCGTTTCAAATAGAGTTCCGTTTTAATTAAACTCTGATTTTCGTTCCGTTTAAAACAACTTCGTTTTCTCATTTAACGGATCTAAGTCGTTTTTAATCACTAACCCTTTTAATCGATAATTTTTATTAGTTTTGAAACATAACAACAACTTCACACTTTCATTGATTTCTTTACAATTCAGATTCAAAAAGACAACGGTTCAAACCGAGCCAGATCCAGAACAACATAAAATAGCGGTAAAGGGAATAATAACTCGATAACGAAAAATAACGGGGACTCGGTTTTCACAACCGGCTGACCACCGGTAAGGGCGTAGCCGGCCGAAGCCTAACCGTGGGAACGAACGGTGGCGGCGGTGGAGAGCGGCGGTGGGAACGGCGGTGGTGGTGGCTCGGCTGAGCTTGCCGGCCGTGCGGACGGCGACGAGGAGAAGGGAGACGGGAGAGAATGGTCGGGGACGGCCGAGCTTGGGCTCGGGACGGCCGGAATCGGACGGTGGTGGCCGAGCTTGGGCTCGGGACGGCCGGAATCGAACGGTGGTGGCCGAGCTCAGGCTCGGGACGGCCGGAATCGAACGGTGGTGGCCGAGCTCGGGCTCGGGACGGCCGGAATCGAGAGGGACGGTGGTGGATCTGGACGGCGGCGGCGTGAGGGGCGGAGAAGAGGGCGGCGTGGAGGAGAGTGGCCGGACGTGGTCGGAGGCGGTGGTTCGGGCGGCGGCTGGTGCGTGGAGGGGGACGACGTGGAGGAGGAAGGCGCGGTGGTGACTGGACGGAGATGGGGGAAGGGATAGGCTCGGCTGAGACGGGAAGGAGAGAGGTCGCCAGAGATCGGAGCCGGCGTGGTCGGAGAATCGGACGGAGGAGAAGTGAGGTCGGGGCTGCGTGGAGAAGAAGAGAGGGAGAGGCCTGGGGTGAGGGCTGCGCATGAACAAGAGGGGAAGGTCGATTTAGGGTTTCAGAGGAAAAAAAAGAGGGTTAAATACCCTGGTCTGTTGGGCCTTAGGCAGTTGCGGCCCAAGACGGCTGGGCTGGGCTGCGCGCCTGGCCTGGTCCAGACCTTTTTTTTTTTTTTACTTGTTTCAAAAACCTACCCTAAGGTTTTCAAGTTGCAATTTAAAACCCTATTGAAAGCGAAGCGGGTTTTACAGTTGGAAATCAAAAATTGGGGCAGCAAGGAGGACTACAAAGAATCGGACTGAGCTGAGATGAGCAGTGTGCGTGCAGTGATGATCAGAGTCCGTGAAGTAGCACAGAAGAGGCAGCTCAAACTTGTACTGTGAATTAGGTTTTTGTAAGTAACCTATTTCTTCGATAACTTGCAGCTCAAGAAAACAGTGCCAGAGCCTGCAAAAGAGAGAAACAACAAGGAAGTGGAACAAAACAAAGGAACTCTTAAGTAAAAACCCACACTCCAGAGAGAAGGAGAGAAGAAGAGCAACCCCCACACAAGAGAGAACTAAAACCCCCAACAACACTCCTATCCTCACCAAGGGAAAAGCTAAACCCCCAACCCACCCACACCCACCCAGAACACCCAAATGATAGCAAAAAAAGAGAAAAGAAATAGCCAGGAGTTAACACCAGTTGAGGAAGAACTCAGTAAGGAGAGGCTATTTTTTAGCACAGCTTCGAGGATTAGATTGCCACTGTTGGATTGAGAAATGATGATTCTTGGAGAAGGAGGCCCATTCCCAACTATAAGTCTTGTTGATAATGGAGTTGGAGATTACTTCAGGTGATTCATTAATCCCATTGAAGAGTTCATTATTTCTGGCCAGCCAAAGCTGCCAGATTGTGACCTGAAGAATGATACTCCAGCATCTCCTCATGTGAGTAGGTACAAGTGTGAACCAAGAGCAAAATTGGACCTTGACAGTAGGAGGGAAAATCCACACTAGTCCCCACCATTTGCAGATGTGAATCCAAGTGAGCCAGGATTTTTTACAATGCAGGAGTATATGGGATCCATCCTCAAGATCCCATGAGCAATGATAGCAGACTAGTTGTTGTAAGGAGAACTCCATGCCTCTTCCTTCTAAAAAACATTTTGAAGGAATGGCTTCTAGACAAGCAAGCCAAGAGAATGCTGATATTTTTGGAGGGACACCAGGGATCCAAATCTTTGAAGTCCAATTGATGGCAGTGGTGCCTTGCTGTGCAAGCAAGGCATAAATTTTGGTAACAGTGAAACCCTTCTCATCCCAATTCCAAAGGAGTTCATCATCAGCTTGAGTTAGATGTATAGACTCAAGAATTGCAGAAAGAACCCCTCATTCCTGAGCTTCTCTGCCTAGTACAACTCTTCTTAGCTTTAAATTCCAAACCCCGTCCACACAAATGTCTGCAATTAGATTGTGTTTTGAATTTGACAGAGAATAGATTCTGGGGAATAGGGATTTGAGAGTGGCATCTCCCCACCAGAGATCTTCCCAAAAATGTAACTTATTACCTCTTCCAAGTACCCATCTTAAGCCTTTATCACCAAAGCAGTCTGCAAACCTTGAGTCCCTCAGTAGAGTCATAAAATGAGAGATAAAGCTTGGCTTGCCTAATTCAGTAAACTTGGTTAGATCCCACTCATTGAAACTCCACCCCAATTTAGCATATATAGCTTGTTTCCATAATGAATTCTCCTCCAAAGCAAATCTCCACCACCATTTTGCAAGTAGGGAGATGTTCATGAGTTTTAACTTTCTAATACCAAGACCACCATCAGATTTAGCTTTGTAAACTGGCCCCCAACCAACTTTGCAGAAGACCTTAGCTGAGGGTTTACCATGCCATAGGAACCTCCTTTAACACTGCATTAGGGGCTTTGAGGAGAGAAAAGTAGTATAGTGGTAAGGCACTGAGTGTTGATTTTATGAGGGTGATCCTGCCCCCAAAGGATAGCATTTTTGCTTGCCAAAGCCCTAGGGATTTTTTGAATTTGCTGATGATGGGCTGCCAGGTGGAGATTCTCTTGGGATTGGCTCCAAGGGAAAAACCAAGATAAGGTAAGGGTAGAGCTCCCTTAGAACAGTTCAGTAAAGTAGCAAACTGATCAGCTTCTTCTGATGAGAGGTTGAAAGGAATGAGAATGGATTTGTAAAAGTTAACCTTTAAACCAGTTGTCAATCTGAATAATTTGAGAACATTTTTCAAATTTTGAGCTCCACTTGTTGAAGCTTTGATGAAGAAAAGGGTGTCATCAGCAAATTGTAGGTGGGAGATATGTGGACCATTTACACCCAGTGAGATTGCTTGGAATTGATCCAATCTTAAGCCTGCCTTCATGAACTGATTTAAACCCTCAGCAATTAGTGCAAACAAGAGTGGTGACAGTGAGCAGCCCTGTTTGATTCCCCTAAAGACCTTGAACTGAGGAGAGGGAGAGCGATTGATAAGAATAGAAACATGTGCCTTAAAGCAGGAGAGCATCCATAGCCTCCAAAGATAGCCAAACCCCATTTTAGTGAGCAATTTCATTATGTATAGCCAATCAACTTTGTCAAATGCTTTCTCAAAATCAGCTTTGAATAGAAGGGCAGGAGTTTTTGATTTTTTGATCTTGTGCACCACTTCATTAGCAACCAGTACACCATCCAATATTTGCCTCCCAGCTAGGAATCATGTCTGCTCAAAGCCAATCAAGGGACTGATCACAACTTTCAGTCTTGAAGCCAGTAATTTGGTAAGGATCTTATAAGGGCCACCCATTAGGCTGATGGGCATGTAGTCATCAAAGGTGAGAGGGGTTTCATGCTTAGGTACTAGGGTTGTGAAGGAGGAATGAAGAGTCTTCCCCAGATGTCCAGTCATATGGAAGTAATGTAGAAAATTCATCAGGTCCACCTTAATTATTGGCCAGCAGACTTGATAAAATTTGAGAGTAAAACCATTAGGGCCAGTTGCCTTGTCCCCATTACAGCTCATAATTGCTTTCAGAGTTTCATCCTCAGAGAAGGGCCTCTCCAGTTCCAAAGATTGCTCATGTGTGATGCATTTGAAATCCAGATGATCTAGATTTATAGAATTGTTGGTGGTCTCAGCAAACCTTGCTTCAAAATGGGAGGATGCAGCAGCTTTGATTAGCAGAGGGTCTTGTAGTAGGGTATCATTAACTAGAACCTGTGATATCTTCTTTCTCAGCCCTTGAAAATTAGCCACTCTATGAAAATAGCCAGAGCCTTTGTCCCCTTCATAAAACCATTTTTTCCTGGCTTTTTGGCTCCATAATTTTGCCAAAAGTTTTGTCTTCTGAATTAATTATGCCCTTAGTATCCCCCTTTGATTACATTCTAGAGAGGAGAGAGTTCTTTCTTCCACCAGTTTGTCTAAATTGTCCAGGCTGAGGGTGAGATTTGCTATATCAGTGTAAAGATGTCCAAAGACTTGGCTGTTCCATTCTTTTAATTTGTCCTTCAGTAGCTTCAACTTCTTCTAGAGAATAAGATGTGGCTGGCCAGATATGGATAAGAGAGCCCAGAATTCCTCTACCATTTTGTAGAATCTCCCATCCTCAAGCCAAATGTTGAGGAACTTAAAGGGCCTTGGACCCCAGTTAACTTGATCATCAAAGAGTAATAAGGGTCTATGATCATAGATGTACCTTGGTAAGCATTGTTGTGTGAGATTATTAAATTTGGCTAAGAGATCAGAGGAGATTAAGAATCTGTCAATTCTAGAGGCAGTTGATCCAGTGCCAAACCAAGTAAATTTTCCACCAGTTAATGGCAGATCAATGAGGGCTAGTGTATCAATGAGATTCTGGAAATTACTGATATCCCTCATAGAACCTCTATTAGAGGATCTTTCATCCAAAGATAGGACAGAGTTGAAGTCTCCAGCAATTATCAAGAGGGGATGGGTATGAGTGTCAGTCAGTTCAGCAATGAGTTCCAACCAAAGTGACCTTCTTCTAGATCTTGAGCAAGGAGCATAGACATTTATAATGCAGCAAGCTTCATCAATGTCCTTGAATGAGCCAAACCAAAGCATAGCCCCATTTAACTTTTGCATTCTTGTAAGTTGAAAGCAGGATGTTCTCCAGCACATTATAAGACCACCAGAGAGTCCAATAGCAGGGATATAGTCCAGGTCCCAATCCCCACTCATGCCACAGGACCTGAGAAAAGTAGAGGAAGGAGAGAGCAATTTTGTTTCTTGAAGGAGTACCATTGTAGGATGTTGCTTGCGTACCACGTTACCTAGTGTCTTCCTCTTTTGTGAGGAAGCAACTCCTCTCATATTCCAGGAGAGGATCAACATTGTCAATTGTTATATGAGAGGCAAAGGAGTGGGGACATTTCCCACATCCAGAGTGTAACCCAGGCTGAGAGGTAGCTGTTCCTCATCCTCAGAATTTGCAGCATCAATCTGAGCTGGTTCATCATCCAATCTGTCATCATCCAAAGCAGCTAACTATTGGAGTAATATATCTTCACTACAATCAGCTGTGAGACCAATCATCTTTCCAAAAGTCCAGGCCTTCTTTGCTTCATTGAGTTGACTCTTGGAAATGAAGGTTTTAGGGTTTGAAGAAGATTTTAATTTGGACCTTGTTGCATAGTGATGTGGAGAGGTTGAAGATGAGACCTTTTTTGCTGTTCTTTTCTTGCTTTTTGGGAGAGGGGGAAAATTTGAAAGGTCCTCTTCCAAGGTGTCTGATGATTTTGGGCCCCTTTGCAAGGTATAATTGTTACTGTCAAGAGAATCCAGTCCCTTCATCTCAGTTGGTAGCTGTTTTGAGGTTGATGGTTGAACTGATATAGCTTCTTTTGTAGCAGGTGCATTTAATGGAGACATGGCCAATGTGTTTCCCTCACCAGAAAATGGGGAAAAGTTATATTGAGCCTCACCCATAATTAAGTCTTGATGTGCCCTTGTACTTGCAGCAGGTGTAGTGAACTGAGTTGGTTGGATTGGAGTCGAATTAGTCAGGTTTTGCAGAGTTTCTGACCGAGGATGAACAGTGGACAAGGGTTTAGTTAGAATCTGAGTGGTTCTGCTTTCAATCTCAGTTTGAACAGCAGTTTGAGCCAGTGTTTCTGAGGAATCAAATGTATCTTTGATCACCATCCTTTGTAGTATGGAAAGATCTGGAGGAGTAGGAAGATGGGAGTTGTGTGTCACAAGAGTTTCTTCATTTATATGTGCCAAATTGTCCTGCAAGCAAGTTTCAGCAGGCTTTGAGTCTTGTTGCTGTGCAATTAAAATTTCTGGGGTTGAGATGAGTGGAGCTGGCTGTGAGGGAGAAGCAGTGATATCAGGAATTGAGGATGAAGTATCTCCAAGCTGAGAAGAGGGTCGGCCTTCATCCAATGAATCAGAGTCAGTGTTGCAATTCTCCTCCAAATCTTCATTATTGTCATTAATGTCAGGAACCTCAGAGTCCTTTAAGGACTGAACCCAAAGAGTGTAGGTCTGTCTCCCAAGCAGGACTTGAATCTCTGAGTCAAATGGTGTGAAGGTGGTTGTGTGAATTAATAACAAGGCCTCATTAATTCGGACTCCAGCTTTGGTGAGAGGATGAGTATAAATAAGTTGTCCAAAGGATGAGGCTGCTACAGCAAATGTTTCCTCACACCAGCCATGGAAGGGCACACCAAGTATCTTGATCCATCTGAAACAGCCACCAAGCTTCCCCAATAGATCTTTTCCAGGGATGAAAGTGAGCCAATTTTGGAGCCAAACTCCCTCATCCTTCATGATTTCTGAGTCCAGTTCAGGATTGGAGCAGTGTACTAGCAAAACTTGGCTCCCCAAATCCTTTAGAGTAATCTCACAAACCCCTTCCATTGTAATGTCCCTCATAATTGTCTGAGCATTATGTTTCTTGTGTGCTATAGCTAGATGAGAGGTCTGAAAGTAGTGTTGATGTGCAGTTACCACCGAGCCTTGTGGTCTGAGAGGCTCTTCAAGTAGGATTGCAGATTTTTCAGGGGAGGAGTTCTTGTTGCCAATGGCTTTGGTAACAAAGAGTTTGTTTCCATTCATAGAGTACCCATTGAAGAGATAAATGGCCTCTCTTAGTTGCTCCTGAGATTTGAAATAACAAAATCCATAACTCTTGCCAAGTTTACTAGGCTTAGCAGCAATGTGTACTTTGAGAACACCACCAATCTCAGCAAAGAGGTCAGCAAGCCATTCTTCATTGGCCCTGGAAGGGAGGTTGTGTATATAGGCTATATTGGAGGAAGGTTGGGAATAGTTGCTTCTGGTGGTACTGATATTTTTCTGTGGCAAGTTAGACGATTGACCTTTATGTGATTTCTGCCTCCAAATTCCAAAATGAGAGCCATTATAGTAGGATCTGTCTTGTTCAAAGAAAGGATTAGGATTGTGTAAGACCCGCTTCCGGTCGAACCGGTGACTCCGGAAGTCACTCGGGACTTTTCCAGAAACCAAACGAAGTAGCCACTATCACGGTTGGCCTCAGGGGAGAAAACCCGTTCGTTTGAGTGTAATATCGGATAAAGTCAATTTTGGTCAAAACGAGACTTTATATCGACTAAAGCTTTAAATTTTAAAGTGTTGGAAAGTAAATTGGAAAATTAAATGAGCTAGAGGGACACTTGTCTTCTTTTGGTTGAATGAGAGAAAAAGGGATAGTCATTGTCCCTTTTACCCTCCCAAAAGCTACTACAAAGGAATCTAGCTCAAGGGCCTTTAGGTCTTTACCTCATCTAGGTATTATATTGGATTGGAGAAGCAAAATCAAGTCATTTTGCTCTTGTTGTAGCCGAAACTTAGAGGGGAAGCAAGGAAGGAGAGCTCCCATGGAGGTTTGAAGGAAAATCAAAGAAGAAGGAGTCATTTGGGGTCTTCCTCTAGCCATCCACCCTCAAAATCACTAGCATCCTCCTCTTCTTAACATTCTAGAGGTAATGGAACTCTCTAATCCTCATTCTCTTCATCTATTTTCATGGGTTTTGGGTGAAAATTGCTAGATGAAGTTGGGTTTGAGTAGAAATGGTGGGAGATGATGTTGATGATGAACCTTGTTGGATTTTTGTTGAGAAATCAATAGTTGTTGGAGATTTTGAAGTGGGTTTGATTTGATGAATCCTTGGAAACTTGTTTATGTGTTGATTCCTACCATGGGTAGAGGAGTATTGAAGGATTTGGACTGTTTTGGGAGTTGGAAGGGGTAAATTTCTGGGTTTAAGAGTGGTTTTTCGGAGTTTTGGAGCTGGAGGTTGAAGAAGGGCGAAACTGCCCTGGTGCGCCACGGATCCGTGACGGATCCCGTGACGGGCGACGTCACGGCTCCGTGAGGGAGTCCGTGACGGCACTCGTCACGGCTCCGTGACGGTAACCGTGAGGGTTAACGTCACGGATCCGTGACCAGGTCCGTGACCCACCAGGGTGAGGGTTTCTTGAGGGTTCTTGAGGGTTTTGGCATCTTGGTTTTGAGCTGAACTTTGGAAGGGTTTTGGGGGTCTTTCTTACTGTTTAAGTGGAGCCTAATTAGCGTTTCTTTGTGTCCAAGACGTTGTGGATCGAGCTAGAGGAGCAAGGATCACGTCGGGAACCGAGGAAGGAGCAAAGTAGTGATCACCGGACTTCATCAAAGCGTTGAAGAGGAGGACCTTGAGGTAGGGAAAGCCTTAACCTCTCGTTTACCATTCTTAGTATGCATGCTAGGTTAATAAAATGGAAAAGGTCCTAGATATGCCTATAGGATGCGAATAACTAGCATAATCGTCTTTCATTTTCTAATAACCGGAAGTGTCTAGTGGTGACCGATTAGGATGCCAATCACTAGTGTAATTCGCTTTTAATACTTGGGATATGATTGTCTGGTAGAGGAGCCTTGGCAAAGCCCTCGGATTAGTTGCTTGTTAGGATCACATGCTTGATTGTTAATTGCTTAGTGGATAGGCTAAAGAGTCTAACGAAACTAGTAGAATTGCATGTATGCATGGTCTCTTGAAGGTTCTTATAATTGGTTGATTGTACTCGTACTTGCTCGTTGATTGTATTCGATTGATTACTTGATTTACTTGAATGCTTGTTTGGAGCATCGAGTATGACTGGTTGTACCGACCGGTGCAATCAGGTGATCGATGCCCCGGTGGTTCGAAACTGGTAAGTGAATGGTAAGTTGGGTTTGTGTGATTGATGTGCTATGTTTGTGTGATTTCGTGTACTGCTGTTGCGGTGAATTGGTGATGTGTGAGCCATGTGTGGAATTGAATTGGTGGTTGTTGAACTTGTATTATTTCGTGTTCGGTTGAGTACGTATTCAATTATTAACTACTTCTCATTAAATTGTCCAAGTGTATGCTCTCCATGGGAGTAATACATTTGGTTCCCGAGGACATAAAATCCCTTGGAGACGTTTCTGAGAATCCCGATGATAAGCGCCCCGAAGGGTTGTTTCCGGTCGCCTCAATGTTATGCGTCTCCTCTGGATTTGAGGGAAAATCCGATAGGACACATCATGTGGATCGGAGGGTGGTCACTTCATGTGCCACGGCATTGGTTGATTTACCTGTTACCTGTGTGTGATAAATTGGCTTTGGTTGACTTGTTGATTGCTCTTATTGAACTGAAGGTCCGTCTTGTTATGTGTTTTCCCTACTGAGCGTAAGCTCACCCCTGTTAGTTCATTGTTGTGTTTACAGGCTTGATTGAGGAGTAGAGGCTCGGGAGCTTCTCGGTGTGGGTTCCGTAGAGACTTCATGTTTATTTCTTTTTGTTTAAAAACAGTTTTGTAGAGACTTATTATTACACCCCCTGAGGGTTACTTATACTTTACATTGAAGTTTATGGATTGAGGTACTTATTGGAGGTTTTCAAGATTTAATTATTGTTTCATTGCTTTATTGTCTTCTATTACCCGTCATGCCTCGAGTCCGGGCGATAACCGGATTTGGGGCGTGATAGATTGGATGGCCTTTTTGACTGGGGATAGCTTGGAGTTGCATCTGTATCAGAATGCACTGGCTTGAAGTTCTTGTAATAGAACATTTTCTTTCCATCCAAGAGCTGGGTATGGCCTCCAGGATAGTACTCTTGTGTCCGATCATTGTGGGCTGACTT
Source organism: Erodium maritimum (assembly GCA_963921825.1). Taxonomy (NCBI): domain Eukaryota; kingdom Viridiplantae; phylum Streptophyta; class Magnoliopsida; order Geraniales; family Geraniaceae; genus Erodium; species Erodium maritimum. The sequence goes on from OY997594.1 coordinate 24,217,778, forward strand.
TGTGGCTTTGTTACTGTCCTTCTTGACAAGAGTCTCTAAATTCGGTAAGACAGGATCTTGATGCTGCTGAAGGGCTAAGAGCTTTGTTCTTTCAAAGCCAGGTGGAGGGCCGATTGAGGAAGAAGTAGTTCCTTCTTGTGTAGGAGGTGCTTGATCAGGACAAGGCTGAATTGATTTGATTCCATAGAGTTCCTCTATAGATAGCATGATGAATAGTAAGTAAGAGCTGGACTAGTTTATAGAAGCATTGTAGCACTGAAACAGAGGAGCTGAATGAGCAGGATGAGAGAGGTTCTCAGCTCGAATTAGAAGTTGGAGAAGAAGAGCGGGGGATAGGCCACTGTGGTCCGATGGCCTGTAGGCTAACCAAGACACTACACAAGTGGAAGAAGGGTAGAGCTGATGTTGAAGATGGTGAAGAACAGATGAACACAGATGAAGAACTTCAGTTCATTGGGAAGATGATACTGTAGCTTGAGAGAAATTCACGTTGAATCCCATGGTCGCAGAACAATCCTGTGTAAGCAACAGTTTAAACCTTTAATTCCATTTGTGAAGAAACATGTCATTCATTGCAGAAGATCATATTGTATGCAAGGTAAGTCGGCTTCATTGTTCCTTGCGTATATCAGCTTTTACCAAGTGTAGGTATCGGTTCTGGTCAGGAGTCGTGGCCGAGTTTTATGAGTAGAAAGGTTACCTTCGAAGTATTGTATACTGGTATGGCTCATGCTCCACCATACTATACCTACTATCTCTTTCTTATAGCACAATGCGCTGGTGGTAGATCTAGTGGGGCAATCCTATTTGTCCCCAAAATTGTTTGAAATAGTAGTTCTTACATATATTTAATTGGATAATTTTTACCTCAATACCTTAGCTATTAATTTTTTTCACCTCAATACCCTAACTATTTTGAGTGACACCTCAATACCCTAGAATGCATTTTTTTCACTTTGATACCCGCCGTCAATTTGTCATCCATTTTTGGATGAAAACACTTAAAAAGTCTGTAATACCACTCACTAACAATCAAATTTTTAAAAGCATGTCATTGGTTTTCAAAATTTCTTTAAAAAATCAGTTTTTAATGTCACAAAAATGTATTCTAGGGTAGTGAGGTGCCACAAAAAATAGTTAGGGTATTGAGGTGAAAAAGAAGAAGCATTCTACGGTATTGAGGTGACACTAAAAATAGTTAGGGTATTGAGGTGAAAAAAATTAATAGTTAAGATATTGAGGTGAAAATTACCCTGTTTAATTTGATATAAGTAATATTGGATTACAAAATCAAGAGACAAACGATTAGATAACAGTTTGGTAATTTCAACGATTATGAAATTTTTATAAATTGATGATAGAGTAAATTTATATCCTTTTTTGAAGGGAAAATAATGTCTTATATAGATCAATCATATAACTTTTTAAGACTGAATATATTATTGAAAATTATGTAAAAAGTGTTATTTTTTCATAGTTTTAAGGGGTTAATATCTCTTGGTATCCTTTTGTTCGGTTTACGGACTTTAAGATTCCATATGTTTGGAAATAATCCTTTTGGTACTCTTATGTTCGATTCACGAAACGTTTTTCGATTTGGGGTTAAAAAAATAACATAATAATGTAAAATGATATTCAAACTAATAAATCTTATGAGTTGCAAGACTGTTTTACCCTTCTTCATCATTATTTATTTAAAAATCATTAATATTTCAATTAATTTGTAATAATAATTCATTATTTAATATATATATATATATATATATATGTTAATTGTTTTTTAATCGTTTATTATTAAATTTTCCATAACTTTGTATTAATTTTCAGAAGAAAAAAAATCCTTTAAGCCCTATAAAAATAATTTATTAATTTTAATTAATTAAAAAATAAATAACTATTATTCCTTCCTTATTAATTTTCTTTAACATTTTTATCAATTATTTTATAAAATTTCGGGAAAAACATTCGTGTTTCAATCTTAACGAATGTGGAACTCGGGTATTAGAAGAGAGAGGTTGAGGTTTGGACGAAGAAGAACGAGTTCAAACCGTCGAGCTTGGATGAAATATGAAGAGCAAGGTCGAACGGCCGAGCTTGGATGAAATATGAAGATCAAGGTTGAACGGCCGAGCTTGGTTCTCCATCACAAGGCCCTCGTCTACTCCAGAGTTCTTCAAGCTTCGAGAAAGCTTCAGATCTGGAAAATGAAAGGAAGGCCGAGCTTGGTTCATGACCGGAGAGAGAGGTAATAAACGGTCGGCGAGAACTCGGAGAAGAAGATGAACAAGGGCGGCGTACCAGATCTCGACGAAGTTCACCAGATTTGCAAATCTATGATCTCTTACCAGCTCTACGGAACCCATCGACATACGAACTTCAACCAAATTTACAACAACTACGACAAGCTCAAGACAAGGACAGTCAAAATAAAAAGAGTAAGGTGTGTGGTCAACGTATTCTGCGAGGGGAGTTGTGGTATTAGGAATCAGTCATATTTGCGAATTCTGACCGGAGATGGAGCATGGTCGCTGCCTGGATATGGAAATCAATTGGTCGTGGTCTCACCATAGAAATGAAAAGACGGAGATTACTGTAGATGAAGCTTTGACTCATCCTCGCGCTGTAAAGATAAAGAGGCAGAGATGAATGTAGATGAATAAGTATGATTAGGTTTTTAGAGTTTTAATCTTTTGTTTAATTTATATAGTAAAGTTATTATTTTTTTATTATTTTTAAATTCATTATTCTTTAATATTTTTTTTATCAACAATTTTTTTACTAAGAATCCAAAAGCTTCGAAATGAGGGCAGTGGGCAGATGCACCCTCAGTACAAACGAGAACACTAGCATTCATAACACACCTTAAATAGAGAAATCTCAACAGACGAGTATACAATAACAGATCTCAGACCAGAATATAGAAATTCAATATCTTAATCCAACAAACAAAAATCCAAGGAGTAAAATAGAAATAGAAAATCAAATAATATAGAACAAAGGTCTAAAGAACCCATATTTGATTACCCTTAATATTATAAAAACAAATAAGTCTAAAATACCAAGATTTACTCACCATGGAGCACCAAAAACTACAACGACTAAGCGACCAACCCAAGCTTAAAATCACAACCGACCCCACTCTAAACACCCCACACCTTAACAAACTTGAAGAAACCACTCCATATCATCGGAACAACCAACTCAGAGAGTAGGTAGGACATCGACACGTCGGCGGTCAACACCATAAATCAGTAGAGATAGCCCGATGGCCAAAACCACGTAACTCAAATATCCTTAGAAACTATAATTTCTTGACTTCAAACATAGGCTTAAAGACCTAAATCAACTCGACGGTGGCCAACACCATAGACCAATAACCCCCAATAAAACCATGTGAAGGGGAAACAATGAAGTACGAAAAGAAAGTAACTCTAGGATATGAGTAGAGTAAATACAAATGAATAAGAGAGTGTAAAGATATAAGTGTGCCAAAGTAGTACTCACTCGCCAAATCTGAGCTTCTAGTTCCAAGGAGACGTGATTCTGAACAGAGCCACTCCACCGAAAAACCACTACCACCCAAGCACGAAATCTAGTCAAGGACAAGCACAACAAGCTCTCCTCGAACAGTAAGTGGTCGAAGGCTATCGGAGAAAAGATAAGCCGATTTGGGAGACCAAAGCCAGCAGAGAGAAGGTTCGTGCCTAGAAGGAGGAGATTCTACCAAACGAGTGGTCTACACCACCTAAAATGAGCAGAGCTGGTGTTGATCTCGCCTGATTGACGGCATGAATGACAAAACCCGTAAAGGTCCATTACAAAACCCCCAACCTCGAAACCCACATCGCAAGACAAACAAACGTCCACACAATCCAGCAAGAGTAGAGTCAAATCTGCAGGAGAAAAGAAGACTTGTAGGCAGAGGGGCTGAAGGCGGAGGAACGACTTCAGCGACGAAAAGTCTAGCCAGAGCCCAATTGGAACCACGAAGTTCAATGGCCCGGGAAGGACCCAAAAGTATTGGGGAGGGTCGAGACGGTGCGGAAGCGAAGTCTTACACCGCTGCATCACCGAAAAGAGCAAAAGAGGAAGAAAAAATGGCAGGTGGGGGGAACAGAGGACCAACGGTGGCAACGGTGGCGACGATACAAATAAAGGAAGAGTTCAAAGACGAGAAATGTAAAGAGCGTTAAACGATAGAATAACACAATAGTTACTTTAACAATACATTAGAGCGATTTATTCTTTAGTTAGTTTAATTTATATATTTATTACTGAATAAAGGTATAATAATAATTTTCCTTACAATATTTATAGAGTCCAATTGAATAAGGATAAGATCGTCATTTTACTCTGCACATAATTGTACATAGTATCACACGACTAATAGAATGAAAAATTCTGTTAGTTTTTCAACCCCAAATCGAAAAAAGATTCATGGACTAAACGTTAAGGTATCAAAAAAATCATTTCTAAACATGAGTGATCATAAGGTTCATGGATAGAACAAAAAATTACCAGAAGGTATTTACCCCTAATTTTTAGATAGTTGATTTCTTTTAATAAGAAATATTTGCATCCTCTGTAGAATTCCTGGATCCACTACCACCAAGTAATCCTTTGGTTCACTGAAGTCTGAACTCAAAATCTGGTGAAATTGTTAAATGCATCTTTCTTCGTGTCTTAAAAAAATATTACCCCTCTCTTTGACTCGCACTGAGGTCTGAACGCAAAGCTCCGATGAGACTGAGAGCTTTGTTGAATAAGACGGTACGAGGAAAAGAAAAGTAGTGTTAGTCCTTGTGTGGTGAAGAGAACGATAGTCTTACATTTGCTCCATTAAAGATGATAAAGTTTTGTATACATGGTCAAGTTTCTCAGTAAAGAATCGCACAACGATTGGCTTTTGTTTAAAGAAAACGCGTCGCTACAATACTAGCAGAACTGTATGTAGTTTGAACTACAAACAACATGGAGGGAGCGAACTCATGCAGATGAACAGATGACACTCTGAAAATGGCGATCACATTTAGCACGAGTATGATTTTAGCATGTGTGTATTTGGCATGCTTCTGGCGTAGGAGAAGCTCTTGAAGCGCAGGGATATCAGGTATGTCTGAGACTTTCAGTGGCTCGGCTTGATGTGGAAAACTTGGCATGCTGGCTTGTACAACTTCTTAACCGCAACCTGTTCGAACTTCTTGGCAACCACCTCGTTCTCTTCCAAGCTATTCTTGTAAAAGTACCTGATCCACCATGACGAGCTCCTCAGCTTCGCCTTCACACAGACAACATTTCAACACGTCATTCATGTTTTCTAGAAGAAATTGAAGCTTCAAATATACCCAAGCTTAAAATTAATTCTTTGATACGCTTTATTTAACCAATCAAAAAATGTAAATGGAAATCGGGATGATTGCATTCACGTGAGACTTGTAATGATCCATGCAACATATTTCACATCCAAAATACACAATAAGGCAGTTGAATCATACAAGGTATTGGTCACTTACTGGGCGGCCAAATTTGGACAACTCTGCAAGTTTGGCTCTATTTTGACCTGGATAACCTAAGCACGGAAATGGAAAACCAGCATAAGCCTTAGTATACAGGTCTCTTCCATGATATGAGCAAAGTGAAACATAAACAAATATCTTTTACATATTGACTTGTTAGTTGTGAAGCCCACACGTTATCTGTTACTCTATTTTTTAACATTGAGGTTGACAATGGTAAACAAATAAACAATTTTTTAAATGATTATGTTTCTGAAGAAGAGAACAGTTTCGATAAAACGATTTATAGGCTTCTAAGGGACTTACCAGCAAATATAACAAGACCATCAGCAGCTACCCTTGCCAACTCGGGAACAGTTTTGTTTAGGTACTTTGGAGACAAGTAATCTAGGGCATCAGAAACTATGACTAGAGAAAATGATTCTGCTCGATATGGCAAAGGAAACTTGATATCAGCCACGCGCACAAGGCCTTTTCTTACAAGCTTCTTGCACTTGCCTTTGGCATTGTCCAAGTCAAATGGTTCCACACCCCAGGCCTCAGTAGTCCGGTCTTTCAACAATTTAGATACCACCGAGCAACTGTCGGGCCCCACATGCAACACTCTACGTGCCCTGCCACCATACACCTTGCTTAGAACAGGTATTGCTCTCTTAACGTCTGGAGTGCATGAAACACCTCCTGCATACACACAAGATCATTCTCCAAAACTGATAATTAACTACTACAAGTTCAGTGTTTGGGTGTGTGAACATGTGTGGGGAGAGAGAGAGATAAGATTTCAACAATGCATTCTCAATCATTAGAAACAACCCAGTTAAAGTAGTCAAAATATATCTGAGAAAAACCTATGGATTAATTAACCATTTGATAAGCATATTGAGGCCTCCGCCCATCAGCTTGAATTTCTGAGAGCGGGCTTTAACATGGTATCAGAGTTGGTTTGGGCTTGTGAATCTACCCTAGTGTGCAAGAGGCTTCCATAGGTGCCTCATAGTGTTAAATGTGTGTATTCCACATTGAAAGCATGTGGATAAATTGACCACTCAGTAAGAAAACTGATCTGCTTCAACTTTGGGGTTGAATTGGGCTTAACAAGAAACTTTAGATATGCATACAGAAACGAGTGCAATGATGTACAAACTATCATCTAGATCAAGCATACTGTATTACACTTGATAATGGCATTAAATATATAAGATATACACAGAGGCAAGTAGAAGAGTTTACCTTCAGCTTTACTACTGAAAGTTAAATTATCGCTGCAGCTACCTGGTACTAAAACCAACGAGCACAAGAGAAATAAGAATAATAAAAAGAAGTTTTGAAATGAATATACTATGTACTTGGACATTGAGCTGTATCGAGGGCATATAATGAGGTCATGAACGAAATTCAAGATGACAATAGAATACACACCTGATCCCCTATATATATAGCCCGTAGCAAGGATTGCACCCTGAAATTTTCAGAAAATCAAAATAAGAACCAGTATTGGCTTCCAGATCCCTTAATTTTATTAAATAATTATATATTTCGTATTATATAAAATAAGTACAGTATATAATAGGAAAGGTTGTATTTTGATCTCAAAGTATGGTAGTCCCTTATAAGTTAGTCTCAAATTTAATTTTTGTTTTAATATATCTTATCTTCCATGACCTTATTTGGAAAAACTGAATCTATCTGTTACGTACGGGCCGGTACAAGGAGGGATAAAGCCCACCAATAATGGCCGGTTAAGATAAGTATGGAATTAGTGGTTTTAATATCTGTTTTAGAAGAAGTCCTCTATTAGCAAAATGTAATGGGAGTTAAGTTTTGGGATAGATACATAGGTTTATTTGTTAAGAAGATTAATGATCATGTTCATTAGATTAATGGCCATGTTCATTAGATTAATGACTAGGTTCATTTGTTAGGTAAATTAATAATCAGGTTCATTTGTTGGGTTTATTGATGACTAGGTTCATTCATATCGAGTCATTTAGTTCCACATGACCTCCTTGGTTATATAAACCAATGGAGAAGAATAAAGAGGCATGTTGAGAAAATACAAAATTGGTTCTAGTAGTGAGGTGTAAGCTCTCTTTAACGAGCTTTGCTTTTATTGATGTGTAAGCTCTCTCTAACGAGCTTGTCGTTCACAATTGTGAGAGGGAAGAACAAGGGCTCGCCATCGCGGAGCCGGAACTTCAACCCAGCCGAGTATTACGCCCTGTAACGCGATCCCCATGTCAGGGTCCTAACACTATCCATGGCCATTTACCAGCAAAAACTGCTAGTGAAAATATTATTCAAGAATATGTGTCTTGTGCAAAAAGGGACTAAAATACCAATGTAAAGTACCACAATGAGAAGCCCTAGTGATATCAAAGGCGATGAGCGTGATTTTGATTGAGCCAATCCTACAAATGGAATGTTACTGCCATTATTAGGACGTCGAGAAGGATTTACTGGTCTCCTTGACATGATTGTGTAATAACGAACCTGCAAAGTCTATAGAATTAGCAAAAGAGAACATCTGATAACTTTTATAATGATAAAAGCTTTTTTAATCAATGATTTTTTAATTGTGTTAGATACGTTGGTCTCAGAAATAAATTGTAATATTATTTGATTGATAGGTAATATCAAACTAGTGGGGGTAATTAGGAACCTTTTTCGCTAAGGTTACTAATTAAACTAGAAGTATGATGTGACACAGATGGCAAAAATCAAACTAGAAGTAAATCAGATAAGTTGACGATATGTAAATTCGTTTATTCAACTGCAGCACATATGGAAGACGGGCATAGTTGTTGAATACTGTATACCCTACGAAAAAAGTTATCGGAATTGGTACTGAGGCAACAATACAAACAGACAAGGAACACAATTATAGATTGGTCACAATTATTATGTTCGTGTTCGTTCTCATTGGGCAAAAGAACTTGTGCTCATTTCTTCAATCCATCCTCATGTCTCAATCTACATTGACATTTGCAAGACAATAGCGAATTCACCTCTCCCAAAATACCTGTCTCTAAATCGTCATTTTCTTCTTAGAGTTCCCAAAAATTTGTATAATTCCATACCTCAAATACCCAGAAGAATCAATTCCCCTCTTCTTATGTCTGACCCACAACTACCCAATACCTTTGCTAACATCGCACATTGACCTATTACTGCATTTGCATACACAAACTCAGATACCATCCACATAGATCATGTTTCAAGAGAACACCATATCATATTTCAATCCATGCACACCAATGTTCCTCCATTTTGCAGACTACATAATTCGACCACACCAAAGACAAATCCAACCCAGATAAAAATCGCGAAAAGGGAACATGAAAAACGCGTCTATGCCACCAATAATCCAGAAGAAAGAAGCGCAGGAACGACAATCCATACAACATGACAGAAGCCATTTCTCCAAAACTCAATTGGATAATAAAAACAAAAACAACACAAATAACCTGAGAGCATCAAATTACCACTGACACAATGTAGAGGAAAATGAAACCCAAAAAGGGAGGAGCAGGAGTTGAGGATCTAACGCTGAAGAACAGGATCCTGATCGCCACCTACTGATGCGTACAAAATTGAATTCATTCTTAGCTGAGCTGAGAAAGGGAGGGTCTGTTTCACTTGCTTTTTCATTTTTCATTTTCCTTCCGCTAATGTCAGACAAACTATACGCGCCGTTTTATCGGTGGAGACAATTGGACTTTACAAGCCCAATGAGTGAGTTAAGTCTAGTAGGCCCATTCAATACGGATGAGTCTTTTGAAGGGAATAATAATCGAAGGAAACAAATATTTTCTTTCGTGAAAGAACAAAACATGTATTAACCTAAAAACCAGTGAACTAATCTAAGTCATCTATTTTAAGAATGAAGGGATGAGATGCAATTGTGTCACGCCCCAATTTCAGTAAAACCGAACTCGGGACGCGAATGTTTAAAACAATAAAACATTTTATATAAATCACTTTAAAAACACCATTTGTTCATTAAAATAAACATTTACAACTTAAAGATACGTCCCAACAAGTGGACAAAAGCATGGTATACGTCGCTAGACTCAACAATAAACCCAGAATCCCGCTCCTAGCTCTTCAAGCTTCGGGAGCTCACCTAGTCCAACCCGCGACCGGTACCTGTAGGAAAACCAGCTAGGGGTGAGCGTTCGCTCACCACCACGGATAACAGACTGACTACGGCATACTTAGCAGACAATGCCGGTAACACCAACAACCAACTCAACACCGGGGATCACTATCCCCAAACTCAAGTAACCGGACTGACACACACACACACTGATACTTTCCTCAACCGACTCAACACTCGGACACGTAAAGTAGACCCGACTCAACGATTGACGACCTCCTCCAAAGACACGACAGACAACCACGCAACACCCAAGATCACAAAGGATCGCACGTCAGCTGCTCAGTAACCCCATCTCTCTCGCCCTTTACCGATCCCTGTCAGGTCAGGCGGTCGACCTGCCGCGCAACTTCTCCCGATCTCAGTCGGAAGGCTAGCCCACAACATCTCCCCTGCCCCCGATCTCATTCGGGTGACTAGCCACACCCGCGCAAACCACGAAACTTCTCCCGACACACAGCCGCGAGGCTATCCCACAACCTCTCCGCTTCCCCCGATCCCAGTCGGGAGACTAGCCATACCATCAACCTCGCAATCCTTCTCCCGATCCCAGTCGGGAGGCTAGCCCACAACCTCTCCGCTTCCCCCGATCACAGTCGGGAGGCTAGCCACACCACGCAACTTCCCCGACACAAAGTCGGGTTTCCAACCTCAGGTAACCACAATCACAAGCAAAGTTCAACAAACAGCAACAACACAGGTTCAACACTCCACGGGCACTCATGACCACCCAAGACACCAACAGTAAAACACGCACTCAACAACCCCACGGGCACTCACGGCCACTCACGGCCTCCCAAGACACACCAACAGTAACTCAAGGGGCTCAACAACCCCACAGGCACTCACGGCCTCCCCAAGACACACCAACAGTACCTCACGGGCTCTCATGGCCACCCAAGACACAACAGTAAAGCACAGGCTCTCATGGCCACCCAAGACACAACAGTAAAGCACGGCCTCTCATGGCCACCCAAGACACAACAGTAAAGTACGGGCTCTCATGGCCACCCAAGACCTAACAGTAAAGTACAGGCTCTCATGGCCACCCAAGACACAAATTACACAATCAACCTCCAGGCATAACCAATGCCACCAGCAGTTCTAATATCAACAGTTTCACAATCAACCTCCGGGCATGGTCATATGCCTCCAATACTCCTAATATCGATAAGTTCGCAATCAACCTCCGGACATGGTCATATGCCTCTAGTAATTCTAACAACGATAAGTTCACTGCTCTTACGACACTACTAAGTGTCACATGCATTTCTAATGTTCAATACGTTCCCGTATCATACGACACTACCCGGTGTCGCCTGCCTTTCTAATATTCAATAAACCTACTTAACCCACGACACCCTAGTATCACATGCAATTCTAATGTTAACTTTCCATAGTCAGGGCCGAGATCCGACTACTTTTCCCTACCTCGTATTTTTTCTCCAAAAGCGCACAAATAAGCTCCGGCGTGATCTCGGTCACTCGCCCAGCTTTCCCTTGCCTCTGTCCTGCGACACGATGTAATAAGAACACAATTTAAATACCTTTAAGTTCGCAGACATAAACCGGAATTTAATAAACTTGACGCCCAAAAGTAACCCTGACGATGTCGATCACTCCCAAACTTCCCAATTACTCGACATTGTCGATAATGGACTCGGAAAAGCCCGATTCGCCCGACATGGCGAATCTGCCCGGGTTTTGGAAACGCCCTTCCGGGGCTCCGAAAATTCCCGTTTTCGTTTCTACGGTCTTAGAATAATTCAAGGGTTCCTATGCACTCGATGGAATCAATTTCCGACTTCCGAGTCATTTAATTAGCGTTTAAAGTTTCTAACCCGTTGATTACAACTTTCGCATTTTAATTCCAAATTTCGATCCGGGTGTAGATTAATGACTTGGGGATCGTCCTAAACCACCCGAACACGAAAAGCCGATACCCGAGCATGTGGGCCCCACACGGCCACAACGAAAAATGTTCCTTTTTGCCCCAAAACTTTCCTAACGAACCCCACACCTCAACACATCCAAAAACTACTAGTTTTAACCCAAACCCTAACTTTTAAACTTAACAAAATGAAAAGAGGTTAGGTGCTCACCGTAGAGAATGTCGATGTGAGCTCGATTCTTTTATCGATGAGACGATCCACCGGTTTGATCGACGGGAAATCACCAAACTCCAAACACTCCCTTCTCTTTTCTCTCCTTCTTCTCTCTTCCTTCTATCTACTTTCTCTCACTAAAACTCCCTTTTTCTAAGTGTGGCCGAGACTTCAAGTCTTACTTCCCTTTTGTTTTGTTTTAAAAACCAAAACTAAATAATTACAAACTACCCCTCATGTAGTCTTCTTTTGTTTTGTCCCAAAAAACTAACACCACCACTTGTGTGACATGTGGTAAATGGGTCCCACACCTTTTGGAAAATATCTTCTAGATATTTTTCAGACAGATTCGCGAAATTCGTCCGTCTCGGGCCCCGAACGGACACTTTTTCCAAGAAATTACGAAACTTCACGGGCTACAAGGAAACGGCTCAACTAAGACCGATGTGACGACGGCTAAGATTTTTGGATCCAAAGCGGTCCTCGAATGGACCAAAACGTCGTTCTGTTAACTTTTCTAGCGAAAAGTCAACATTTCCCAAATTGGTCAGAAAGTTGCCCTGAGTCCCCCGGAACTCACTTTGGTCGATATCGGGGTCAAATTAAGTCCGGTATGACCCTCGGGGTCAATCTTAGGTTTAAATTAAGTGTCTGCTTAATTTTTTTAAATTTTCCTGTTTTTCGCAGATTTGACTAGCGTTGACCGGGAGTGGTTCTTACAATCTACCCCCCTTAAAGGAATTTCGTCCATGAAATTTAGAACAACGCCCATATGTGATACAATAAGTACGTACCCTGAAAGGTCTCGCTGTAGGTAGTGGATCCTGGGACCCGGGAGTCGGTAACTGCGTACACTCTTCCCTCTAACGCCTGCTGCCTCTGACCCGACACACTGTCTGCTGGATACCCAGATCCCTGCTGCTGTCTCGGCGCCGGCACGCTCGTGGACGGCTGTGAGAACCTCGACTGCTGGCTCTGACGCGGGCGACCTCTGGGCGATTGCACGGTATACGACTGCTGCGGCCATTGCGCTGACGTTGCCCCCAACGGCTCACGGCACCATGCCATAGTGTGTCCGACCCGGCCGCACCGGAAACAGCTGGTCTCGTCGGCTCTCGACTCCGTACTCTGGCCTGCCCGGCTGGTCGCTGGTAGCGCCGCGGGCCCTGCTCCCATCGGACACTCTCGACGAAAGTGGCCTCGCTGCCCGCAGGTAAAACATGTCGGCCCCCTCTCTGAGGCGACTGGCCCCACTAACGCCACAGACCCCATCTGTCTCGCTCCACCCTGCTGAGCATGTGGTTGAAAGAACTCTGTGGTCCTATGTCTCCTCAGGTCTCGTTACTCGAACGACCCCGCAAAGCTGGGCGTCCGCTGTCGAACCTCACGGGTCCTGGACGCATCCCGGATACCCTGCTTCACTGTCGCTGCAGTGTACACGAGCTATGAGTACTTCCGCAACCTCAAGGCGAGGACTCGATCCCGAATCACCGGCCTCAGTCCCCCCTCGAACCGCAGGCAACGGTTTTGCTCTGTCGCCACCATCTCTGGCGCGAATCTGGGCAGGGCCGTGAACTTGGCCTCGTATTCTGCCACTGACATCCCCTCCTACTGCAGGTCCAAGAACTGCCGATGTCGGTCCAACCGAGCCGACTCGGGGAAATACTGTGCCAGAAACACCGTTTGGAAGATGCCGTAGTCGTGCCCGACACTGTCCCTCACGCGCCCCCACCAGTTGTAGGGGCTATCCCTCAGCTGATGGGCTGCAAAGGACACTCTGCGGCGGCCATCCTCGATACCTGATGTGTCCAGGTCCCGCTTGACCTGCTCTAGCCACCTCTCGGCTAGGTCGGGGTTCGGCTCCCCGACAAATGTGGGTATGCCTAGCTTCAGGAAGTCCAGCAGGGTCTGGGCTGTATGGTCCTCGGCCTGAACGGGCCTCACTGGGACCGCTGCTGCCTCCGGAGCTGGCGATGCCAACTCTCGACTGGCGATGATCGCCACCAAACTCTGTACTGTCCTGGTCAGCTCGTCCAGTGTCGTCATAGTGGGAGGGTCTGCGACCGGCGGGACGTTGGGCGTGCCCATAGAAGGTCCCGCGTCGCTCCTCCTGTCCTCTCCGACAGGAGTACCCTGGGCCTCTGCGTACTCAGCGGGCTCCACGGTGGGAACCCGTCCTGGTGTCCCTGCTGACCGTCCCCGCCTGCCTCGCGCGGGCGCCCGTCCCCGAGTCACGGCTGATCGTCCTCGTCTGCCACGAGCCATGTGTCGGTATCCTCTGCACGGATACACGCAAACGTTTAGTTTGCGAATTTTTATAACGACGACATGCTCAAAAGTACTAGCGGTCGCACGGTCTACGTCTATCTCTAGCGTACTCGTTACTAAACGTCACACCGCTCACGTCATCAATACTTTAATTATAATAATACGTAAAGAGAGCTCAAATAGACCGCACAAACGTGCACCAAGTCACGCAACAACAACACGAAACTGCGCAGACAAGACGGCGAAAAAGACAGGGGTCACGGACCCGTGACAGACCCCGTCACGGTTGGGGTCACGGTGTCGTGACGAAGGCTCTAAAATTGCCAAAACGCGCTGCTCCCTCACGGATCCGTGACAGAATCCGTGACACTTGCGCAGACCAGTTTTCCAAAAACGTTTCAAACTCGACCCTTACTCCCTTTTTAACCTCAAAAGAAACCTTGAACGACACACACGCTCGACCCACAATTTACCAACACGCGTACAACCATTCAAGACCTAACACAAGTCTCCCGAACCTCAATCATAAGCCGACACGGCCAAACAACAACACTCGCCCACCGGGCCAACCAACATCGAACCACGCCCACCGGGCCAACCAAAATCAAACACGCCGACAGGGCCAATCAAAATCAAAACACGCGCCCACGGGGCCAACCAATTTTAAAACTTTCTCCACTTCATTAAAAACCTCGTTTCTTGACATCAGGTAGTTACAACCCGGTCCAGGCGTCCCCGAACTACATTGTACCCATTTGATGTCAACACTGTCACGCTCGACTACAGGGGCGCCCCTGAGTCGAGTCGCAACAGTTTAAAAATGTTTCACGCGGCAACACACAAACAGTATGCCAGTAACCCTGTACTGCACATACACACAAACACAAACAGGACTTAAAACACAACGGGTCTACACACGGTTCTGACCTGCGTACCAAACGCACGACGGGACTTTACTGACTCGACTCTCCCCACCTAATTGACGTACATTACCGAGGTGTGAAACCTCGAGCTCTGATACCAAGCTGTCACGCCCCAATTTCAGTAAAATCGAACTCGGGACGCGAACGTTTAAAACAATAAAACATTTTGAAACCTTTTACATAAATCACTTTAAAAACACCATTTGTTCATCAAAATAAACATTTACAACTTAAAGATACGTCCCAACAAGTGGCCAAAAGCATGGTATACGTCGCTAGACTCAACAATAAACCCAGAATCCCGCTCCTAGCTCTTCAAGCTTCGGGAGCTCACCTAGTCCAACCTGCGACCGGTACCTGTAGGAAAAGCAGCTAGGGGTGAGCGTTCGCTCACTACCACGGATAACAGACTGACTACGGCATACTTAGCAGACAATGCCGGTAACACCAACAACCAACTCAACACCGGGGATCACTATCCCCAAACTCAAGTAACCGGACGGACACACACACACACTGATACTTTCCTCAACCGACTCAACACTTGGACATGTAAAGTAGACCCGACTCAACGATTGACGACCTCCTCCAAAGACACGACAGACAACCATGCAACACCCAAGATCACAAAGGATCGCACACCAAACAAGATCACAAAGGATCGCACACCAAACAAGATCACAAAGGATCGCACGCCAGCTGCTCAGTAACCCCATCTCTCTCGCCCTTTACCGATCTCTGTCAGGTCAGGCGGTCGACCTGCCGCGCAACTTCTCCCGATTTCAGTCGGAAGGCTAGCCCACAACATCTCCCCTACCCCCGATCTCAGTCGGGTGACTAGCCACACCCGCGCAAACCACGAAACTTCTCCCGACACACAGCCGGGAGGCTATCCCACAACCTCTCCGCTTCCCCCGATCCCAGTCGGGCGGCTAGCCACACCACCAACCTCGCAATCCTTCTCCCGATCTGAGTCGGGAGGCACATAAAACTTGACGCCCTGCGGGTTTAAACGCAAACTTGAGCACGGCAAGTGCACCGGCCGTCAAGTAGTAATCGGATTTGAAGTCCGGAATATCGAGCCCAAAGGAGCAATAGACAATCACTTACTATTTAAAGCTCGTAGTTAAACTGTTTCGGTAAAAATCGAGTTTTATGTTTTGAAAATAAACCTATAACGACTAAAAAGAAAATACAGAATTTAACAGAGAGTTTTCTTATCTTGAATCAAGTGAAGAGAGATCAAGGGCATGAGTTCATCGAGTTCATTCCATAAAATTGAACACGTTCGATTGTAGCGATGTCGATTTATTTTAGAGGCAACGAGTTGTCTCGACTCTAGTCCTAACTTCTTTCGAACGATTCGGACCCTAATGAAATCTAACCACCGAGTTCTTTCGAATCACGATGTAGGAGGACCCAAAGCGTTAAGCTTTATGACAACTTCTAACTTTCGAACAAACTAGTCTATAGGTATTGCAATTGTATTAACCCCGCTAGTTCTAGCTAAGGATTTAAATACAACCTATGATCGATTTTTGACTTAATTAGAATCCTCCTCTTTCGAGCGACGAATCCTAATTCGAAACAATTACCAAGCCTACACGGGAGGTAAAACATTAAACACAAATCAATCATAGACACTAATACAAATCAACAACACCACAATCGAAGCATTCAAAATATAGAAATCACTACTCTAATCCCCCATAACCCTTGAAATTGGTGGTTTAGTTGTTCATGGTGAGAAAATACAAGGATCAAAAGAAACAAACAACTAAACTCATAATCAAGATGAAAGTTGAGATACAATCACCGAATTAGTCGTCCAAAGCTTGTTCTTCTTCTTCTTCTCCAATCTCTAACCTTGATGCTCTTGAAAAATCCATCAAAAGAAACCCACTTGTGTATCCAACAATGGAGTTTGTCTCCAAAAATCAACACCCAAACAAGTATCAATTTGATTCTCTAACCACAAAATATAGATCTCAACTATTGATTCAATATAATAATCTCTCTTACAAACTCTATATAAAAATTAAAAAATAAAAACAGTACAGAACGATGCTCGGTGTTCTTCTTCGCTCCTAGTTCTGTCCGTCTCTCCCCCTTGTGAAATAATAATGAAGCCCCCTTCAATGAAGAAGCTGATCCCCTTTTGAATTGCGGCTGAGCAATTTTGTGAGTGCTGCCCTATGGACCAGCCAATCAAAAAGACACGCGTGGGAGGGGAGGTGGTTGCACCACGTGTCAAAGGAGGAGAGGTGGTTGTGCCACGTGTCGAGGGAGGAGAGGGCCACATGGAAGGGAGAGGGCTGTTGACCAGCCTGTGTTGACCAGCTGACCACTTGTCAGCAAGGGAGAGGAGCTGTTGTGCTGATGTGTCAGAATCTGGTTTGTTCCTCATTTTTGTTCTTTTTACACTCTTTTGCTCGTTCCGGCTTCGTTTGAACTCCGATCGATCTCGTTCTTGCGCCAAAATTTTTCTCTTCTCAAGACCTACAAAACAAGACCAATCATGATCATATTCCAGAGCGAAAAAATCGACCATCTTGACGGTCCATAAGCACAAAACACCCAAAATGCATCGAAAATCCATTGGAACACCAAAAATATCGATAAAATCAGTTATTCATGCTAAATCTAAATATAGGATAGAAAATCGGGACCAAAAGCCTGTATAACTCGATATAATGTGGCCTTTTTATGTTAAAATGCACCCGCATCAGGAGGCTAGCCCACAACCTCTCCGCTTCCCTCGATCCCAGTCGGGAGGCTAGCCACACCACGCAACTTCCCCGACACAAAGTTGGGTTTCCAACCTCAGGTAACCACAATCACAATCACAAGAAAAGTTCAACAAACAGCAACAACACAAGTTCAACACTCCACAGGCACTCATGGCCACCCAAGACACCAACAGCAAAACACGGACTCAACAACCCCACGGGCACTCACGACCTCCCAAGACACACCAACACTAACTCACGGGCTCAACAACCCCACGGGCACTCACGACCTCCCAAGATACGCCAACAGTAACTCACGGGCTCAACAACCCCACAGGCACGCACGGCCTCCCAAGACACACCAACAATAACTCACGGGCTCAACAACCCCACGGGCACTCACGGCCTCCCAAGACACACCAACAATAACTCACGGGCTCAACAACCCCACGGGCACTCACGACCTCCCCAAGACACACCAACAGTAACTCACGGGCTCTCATGGCCACCCAAGACACAACAGTAAAGCACGGGCTCTCATGGCCACCCAAGACACAACAGTAAAGTACGGGCTCTCATGGCCACCCAAGACACAACAGTAAAGCACGGGCTCTCATGGCCACCCAAGACACAACAGTAAAGTACGGGCTCTCATGGCCACCCAAGACACAACAGTAAAGTACGGGCTCTCATGGCCACCCAAGACACAAATTACACAATCAACCTCCGAGCATAACCAATGCCTCCAGCAGTTCTAATATCAACAGTTTCACAATCAACCTCCGGGCATGGTCATATGCCTCCAATACTCCTAATATCGATAAGTTCGCAATCAACCTCCGGACATGGTCATATGCCTCCAGTAATTCTAACAACGATAAGTTCACTTCTCCTACGAAACTACTAAGTGTCACATGCATTTCTAATGTTCAATACGTTCCCGTATCATACGACACTACCCGGTGTCGCCTGCCTTTCTAATATTCAATAAACCTACTTAACCCACGACACCCCGGTGTCACATGCAATTCTACTGTTAACTTTCCATAGTCAGGGCCGAGATCCGGCTACTTTTCCCTACCTCGTATGTTTTCTCCAAAAGCGCACAAATAAGCTCCGGCGTGATCTCGGTCACTCGCCCAACTTTCCCTTGCCTTTGTCTGCGACACGATCTAATAAGAACACAATTTAAATACCTTTAAGTTCGCAGACATAAACCGGAATTTAATAAACTTGACGCCCAAAAGTAACCCTGACAATGTCGATCACTCCCAAACTTCCCAATTACTCGACATTGTCGATAATGGACTCGGAAAAGCCCGATTCGCCCGACATGGCGAATCTGCCCGGGTTTTGGAAACGCCCTTCCGGGGCTCCGAAAATTCCCGTTTTCGTTTCTACGGTCTTAGAATAATTCAAGGGTTCCTATGCACTCGACGGAATCAATTTCCGACTTCCGAGTCATTTAATTAGCGTTTAAAGTTT
This sequence comes from Erodium maritimum, assembly GCA_963921825.1. Lineage (NCBI taxonomy): Eukaryota > Viridiplantae > Streptophyta > Magnoliopsida > Geraniales > Geraniaceae > Erodium > Erodium maritimum. The sequence continues at coordinate 24,236,960 of OY997594.1, forward strand.
CTAACCCGTTAATTACAACTCTCGTATTTTAATTCCAAATTTCGATCCGGGTGTAGATTAATGACTTGGGGATCGTCCTAAACCACCCGAACACGAAAAGCCGATACCCGAAAATGTGGGCCCCACACGGCCACAACGAAAATTGTTCCTTTTCGCCCCAAAACGTTCGTAACGAACCCCACACCTCAACACATCCAAAAACTACTAGTTTTAACCCAAACCCTAACTTTTAAACTTAAAAAAATGAAAATCGGTTAGGTGCTCACCGTAGAGAATGTCGATGTGAGCTCGATTCTTTTATCGTTGAGACGATCCACCGGTTTGATCGACGGGAAATCACCAAACTCCAAACACTCCCTTCTCTTTTCTCTCCTTCTTCTCTCTTCCTTCTATCTACTTTCTCTCACTAAAACTCCCTTTTTCTAAGTGTGGCCAAGACTTCAAGTCTTACTTCCCTTTTGTTTTGTTTAAAAAACCAAAACTAACACTTAATTACAAACTACCCCTCATGTAGTCTTCTTTTGTTTTGTCCCAAAAACCTAACACCACCACTTGTGTGACATGTGGCAAATGGGTCCCACACCTTTTGGAAAATATCTTCTAGATATTTTTAGTCAGATTCACGAAATTCGGCCGTCTCGGGCCCCGAACGGACACTTTTTCCAAGAAATTACGATACTTCACGGGCTACAATAAAACGGCTCAACTAAGACCGCTGTGACGACGACTATGATTTTTGGATCCAAAACGGTCCTCGAATTTACCAAAACGACGCTCAGTTGACTTTTCCAGCGAAAAGTCAACATTTCCCAAATTGGTCAGAAAGTTGCCCTGAGTCCCCCGGAACTCACTTTGGTCGATATCGGGGTCAACTTAAGTCCGGTATGACCCTCGGGGTCAATCTTAGGTTTAAATTAAGTGTCTGCTTAAATTTTTTAAATTTTCCTGTTTTTCGCAGATTTGACTAGCGTTGACCGGGAGTGGTTCTTACAAATTGAGTGGTTGACTTGTTGACTGCAAAAAAAAAAAACAGCAATTTTTAGTAAGTGGGAAGTGATTTTTAGTAAAACTATCATTTTTTTTTACCAATTCACTAATTTAATTTTTTCCACTTCGTTTGAACTCCGATTGGCTTCAAACTTGCGCCATTAGTTTTGTTTTTTCAAGATCTTTCTATCAAGGTCACTCATGAATATATTTTGAAGCACGAAAAAAAAAATTCGGTGCTGATTTAAAAAAAAATATTATACATGGGTAATTTTTATCAACACTTTGCTCTGGTTTTATCAACATTGTTACACTGGTTTTATCAACACTTTGCACTGGGTTTATCACCTCATTTCCAAAACTGATCATGATTTTATCACATCATCACGTGTTTTTTATGAACACTAGGTTTTATCATTAAATTACGCGTGTTTTGTCACCCCTATCACATGTTTTTTTGAAGCACGAAAAAGAGAATTATTTCGGGGCTGATTTAAAAAAAATTATATCTGGGTAATTTTTATCAACACTTTACATTGGTTTTATCAACACATTACACTGGTTTTATCAACATTGGACACTAGTTTTATCACCTCATTTTCCAAAACAGAACATGATTTTTATCACCTCATCACGTGTTTTTATGAATACTAGTTTTATCAACACTAAACATTATGGGGAGGACGGTGGCTGTCGCAAGGGTGTTGTCGTGCCGGTGTTGCATCGGGATTGCTCTGTCGCAATCATACGCCCCTAACCTCGGTCCTCTGTGTTTTCCGGTCGTTCCGTTCGTCTGCTCCGGTGGTGTTGTCAAGCGGCCTTCCTTCTCTGATCGCAGATCTAGGATCGCTGGCGGTGGTTGCTCCAGTGGTTATTTGCTTCTCCGATCGCAAGTTATTCGGTTCCGCTCGTCATCCTCCGTTCGCAGGTTGGAGATTTAAAGGGGATGGAAGTGGAGAACCAGAATTAGTTGATATTGGAAGCCAACCACTTAACGTGAACCTGGTTCTTAATTGCCCTGGATTGGCTTTAATCTCAACTGCTACTGGAGTTGTCCTGCTTCAGGGTCTGAAAGTAGTAGCGACAGTTAAGGTGAAGCTCTCTTTGAGGTTGTTGGTCGTCGATTGCTGCCTATGTTGCTAAGGGATTCGTCGTTGTGGATTCATAACTCGGCGCGCAAGAGAAATCAGAGGGCTTCTACGAAATCGGGTACGGTGATGGCTTCTGAGTACCATGAGAAGATGATCGAAGGCAAGTTATTTCGGGTACCCAAACTCGCTTCAGTGATTTGTCGTCTGGAAAATTCTGCTCAGGTGCCGTTAATTAGCTCGATTAATCGAGGTGGAAAAGAACCTGTGCGTCCGGCAACTGAGTCTGCATCGATTCCGATCCTCAGGTCACCGACCCCGATCCCCAATTCGAGTGGTGAATCCAGAGAATCAGTCAATCCCTCGCTTGATTCTAGTGAGTTGATTAAACTCTTTATCTGCAATCTCCCCCCAGATTCAAACCGTGTGAAACTGAAGGCTTAGTTGGAGCAATTTATACCGGTGCACAAGGTCTTTGTCTGCAAAAGAAAAAATGTTGGGGGACGTTTCTTTGGGTTCGTTTCGTCGGATCAAAGGATGAGGCAAAGTTGTTAATAAAGGCTTGTAATGGGACGGTTTGGAACGATCATAAAATTTTCTTGGCTTTTGCGTGGCCGGAGGGACTAAGCAAGAGGATGGGAAAGCCATCGGTAAGTCAAGTTTGGAGACCTAAGAGGAATTTTAACAGTGATCAAGTGCAATCAGTGGAGGCCTCTGTTCATCATTCAGTGGTTACAGGCACGACATCCAATTACCTCTCACCATGGTCTGAAGCTAGTTTATTGGGGGTGGCCAGAGATAAGTTTTCAATTTTGGAATTACGGAATCGGATCAATTCTGAAGAGCCATTGGACTTACAATTTCGATACTTGGGAAACAGAATTTTTCTGTTCCTCTCTACGGATCAGGACACTATTTTGAGTATTTTGAACTCGAAATGGAAATGGTGCACCACTGAGTTCCTTATGTTCAACAAGGCTAAGGAGTGGCTTAACACTGAGGGTTGTTTTTCTTGGGTGAAGGTGTCGGGTATACCAGTTTCGGGTTGGTGCATGTCAACATTCAGAGACTTGGGAAATTCGATGGGCACTTTCATTATATCTCTGCTTGATGAGACTTCACTGCAAATGGATTTCAATTACTTATTGTTAAAGTTGAAGTCTCATGAAAAATCCTTTGATCGTTTCTTGTTGTTGGATGGTAAACGGTACCCCATTGAAGCTTGTCGAACCTTAGAGGTCCCTGTTATCGGATCTGCTCTGGAGATGAAAGATCAACCGTTAAATCCCATGGAATCTCTTGGTCTGAATGACAGAGTTCAATTCCCACCTCCGCCCGTCGTGTTGAAGCATAAAGGAAAACTGTGCGCATCACCTTCCTCGGGCAGCAAAGTCGTAGAATCTGAGAGTCAGAGTAGCCCGAGCCCATCGAGTCTGTTGCGTGGTCCTCAAGCAATTCAGGCCGAATGCTCTGTCCCTCGAAATTTGCTTAAATCAGGTAATCCTAATTATGTATACCGATCTTATGTTGCCAGGAGATGTTCTTTGGTCAAGGAGAATGCGGATCGTGAAAAAAGATGGAAACTTCTTAAAGCAAGCCAGAAAATCATTGCTGGTAATCCTGAAGCTGCAGAACAAATAGAAGCTTTAGACTTTGAGCTTGGTGATTCGGTTGATCCTGAGTTTCAGGAGGACTCCGAGGAATTTTGCACTGATGAAGAGGTAGAAGAGGGAAGCTCTCTACCTACTTCTTTACCTTTCTATTTATTGACTATAGTGAAATCATCTCCTGGATTGTGAGGGGGATGAATGTTGTCCAATAGAGATGGAATATTATTTGTTGTGCAGTTCTGTTTGGTTGAAAGTGTGTTATGTTACCTGCTGGCACTTTTGGCTACAGAGGAAGGGTGTTATTTTCAGAAGCTCAGTGCAATACAGTTCTGAAGTGTTTGATAAGATCAAGCCTCATGTTTTCAGCATTGCTTCTTGGTCTGGTGATTTTCTACCTAATGTTTCCTACATTCAGTGTTCTGCAGCTCCTAGTTCTTGTCTGTTGCTGCGACGGAATGGGCTGTTGGTTCGAGGGTGAACTATTTATTTTTTCGCCGGCTTATTTCGTGTTTTATGTCTTTGGGTTTTGGGTAACATTTCGAGGTTTATTTGGTGTAACCTTTCAGGGTTTTATTTGGTGTAACCTTTCGAGGTTTTTGTTTCTTTTTTCAGGAATCCACCTTGGATTCCTGTAATAATAATTTCATCGCTTATCAAAAAAAACACTAAACACTATGTTTACCATTAAATCACATATGTTTTTATCACCCCATCACATGTTTTTTTATCAACGATAAACTCTAGTTTATCACACTTATTATCAAAATTGAACATGGTTTTTATCACCTCAGTACATGTTTTTATCAACATTTAGCACTAGTTTGATACCTTCGATATAAAACATTTATTAGTGAAGATTTATCAACGCTCAACATTATTTTTATCACTCCGATATACCTTTTTATTTTTGTGCTTCAAAATATATTCATGATTGATCTTAATTTAAAGACCTTGAAAAAATAAAAATATTGGCGCAAGTTTGAAGCTAATCGGAGTTCAAACGAATCGAGAAATATTAAAGTAGTGAATTGGTGAAGAAAAAAATGGACATTTGTCCACATGGCACCATGCTTTTACAATTATGCCCCTGGTTGTGTGAGAAAGGATGAAAGTGGCGTGAGTTTGGGTGAAATTGGGGTGATGATGTAGCATCATGGTGGATGTTGGATGTTAGGTGTGTGTGGCTAGGATTGGTTATCTAGTTTTTAGGTTAAGAGTAGTTTGTAGCCGATTTCACCTCTAGTTGTAATATATATCTTGTTTTCAAGAAGATGGGTTTAGAGTAAGAAGGAAATCACAAACAACTAACTATCTAATTATCATGTTCATTTGATCTTTGAACAAGACTATAAGCTTTATTTCGCTTGGTTTGAATCTCCCAAAATATTTCGGATAATCAAACATAAGGAGACTGTATTGTGAAACAAGAGAAATTTAGAAACATTAATGGAGTAACTCGCAATGACAAAGAACATTTCTCTTTGGAGGTACAGTAACTCTGCAGACCTCTTCCCAGTTCTTCATAAGTGAAAGTCGTCGAAGTGATGGGGAGACTGAGTCCGTCCATTTCTCCGATCATGAAGGATGGTCTCCTAACGGAAAAACCAGGTTTATCAATGGGAAAAAGAATTGACGTCCAATCAATCTTCGGAACAACAACTACTCAACCTCCAGTTAATGGAGTCCATGCCTCTACACACGTTGGATTTTCCGATCTACAAGTTCGGAATAAGGAGCATTTGAAAGAGCATAGACATCTCATGTCTTTGGTGGTCTCTGCAACCCATCAGCAGCACCAAGACTCATCCTCATTGGATATCCTCCCATAGGTTTTAAAAGTGTCCAGCCAAGAAAGAGAAAAAGTCTTCTTTAGAATTCTCAGATAGCCATGGTACAAAAAACTTCATTGTCTTTTTATACAGATTTCGTTTATAATAGGGAAATTTTCATTTTACCACCCTGGCAAACATTTAATTTCAGTTTGATACCCCTGGCATAAATTTTTATCACTTTCATACCCTAACCAAACTTTTAATTTCACTTTCATACCCAGCCAGGTAAAATGTCCAAAATACCCCTAACTATTACTCAAATTTTCAAACTCATGCCATTAGTTCAAAATTTGAAAATAAGTCAAATGATAATAATACCCTTCATTGTTAGGGTGTTAAAATGAAAATTTCACTACTTTTAAAATAAAATCAGTTTTTTTCTTATAAATTCAGTTTTAATTTTAAAAAAAATCATATTTTAATTTAAAATATATATAGAATTCTTTTTTTATTTATATAAATTCATATTTTAATATAAAAAAGTATAAAAAAATCATATTTTAATATAAAAATATATATAAATTCATATTTTTGTAAACTAAATTTTAAAAAATAAAAACTGAATTTTAAAAAATAAACTGAATTTTTGTAAATAAAAACTGATTTTATTTTAAATATAGTGAAATTTTCAGTTTAACACCCTAACAATGAAGGGTGTTATTTTCAAATTGTGAACTAATGGCATGAGTTTGAAAATTTGAGTAATAGTTAGGGGTATTTTGGACATTTTACCCGGCTGGGTATGAAAGTGAAATTAAAAGTTTGGCTAGGGTATGGAAGTGATAAAAATTTATGTCAGGGTATTAAACTAAAATTAAATGTTTGCCAGGGTGATAAAATGAAATTAAATGACTCTCATGTTCAGCTAAATCTCCAAGGAGACTCCCTTACTACATTGGAGGGAAACAATGGTACTGAGATTCTTTCCAGGGAATAAATAAAGCCGGGAGGAATCAAGAACTATGTCTTGGAGCATTAATTTCAGACCACAACCACCAGCATCATGCTTCATTTAATTTTATTTTCCCTTGACTTAGACAATTATTTCATAAAAGGCTCAAGATCTTCGGTTTTACCTTAGGGCCTGGCTAACATGAATGTTCTCTCAAATTCTATTTATTGATGAGGAGTTATTGATTATTAAGGATTCCTATGATAATTACCATAGACCTCTCTTTTCAGCCACAAATGATTCCTATGATAATGACCATAGACCTCTCTTTTTAGCCACAATTTCTGGTCTACCTACATAATCACAGGTCATCCGCATTATGTGTTGTGGATGAAGCTAAAAGCTTTAAATGCTCGTCTTAAGGAGTGGAACACACAAGTCTTTGGTGTCTTCTAATCCCAAATAGCTGATATTTCTAATTCCATCGACAAATTGGATAACTTGGTAGAAAATATATCTTTGTTAGATGTTGAATGTTCTCAAAGAAGTTCTCTCAAAGCTTGTCTGATCACTAAATACTAATTGCTTTCAAAATTATGGAGTTAAAAGGCAAGAAAAAAGTGCTTCAATGAAGGGGATAAGGGTTCTAAGTACTTCCATAGATTAGCCAGTTTCAAGGGTGTGGCTAAAAGAATTTCTCAAGTCATGGTTAAAGGGGAAAATATGTTTACTCCCTTGCAGATCAAATCAGCAGCCTCAGCTTATTTTGGGAATAAATTTACAGCTTCAATCTCCCAACCTATATATCTCTACAATTTCCCTTTTTCTTCTCTTGTAACTGAGCAAACTGCTTGGTTAGAAAGGCCCTTTGAGGAAGATGAAGTTCTTTAAGCTTTAATGTCTTGTAATAGGGACAAAGCCACATGCTTGATGGATTCACTTTGCTATTCTTTCATGTCTATTGGAATATTGTCAAAGGAGATCTGATGAACTTTCTCAATCATTTTTTATCACACAGGTCAAATAGGCAAAGGCTTAAACTCATCCTTTATGACTCTAATCCCTAAATGTCCTTCATCTCTCAATTTTGATGACTATATGCTCATAAGTTTAATGGGTGGACCATATAAGATACTATCAAAACTTCTTGCCTCTTGGTTAAAAGCTCTGATTGGTTTCCTAATGGGAGATGAGCAAACTGGTTTTATAGCTGGAAGGCAGATTGTTGATGGCATTTTAATTGCATCTGAGGTTGTTCAGTATCTTAAAAAATCCAGGATGAAGTCTATTATTTTTTAAGGCAGATTTTGAAAAGACATTTGATAATGTTTCTTGGATATGTGTCATGAATTTGTTAATCAGGATGGGTTTTGAAGTCAAATGGATTATGTGGATGATCTTGCTTCAGAGCATTAGTTTCAGTATTGATAAGTGGTACCCCTTGCCAAGAATTTTAGCTCCACAAAGGTTTCAGACAAGGTTGTGTCCTATCCCCACTCATTTTTGTCTCGGTGGCTGAAGGTCTCTACCACTTAGTAAAAGTTGCATTATCATCGATAATTCTAAAAGGTATTCAAATGAATCCAAATGGCCTTATTATCTCTCTGTTAGTCGTAGTGCCCATACTTCAATCCTAAATGTTCAAATGTATATATCATCGTTAGAAATAAAATAAAAGTACCTTTATATTACTTATGTGTTGGAGTAATATATCGATGTGTGCTCTGATCTATGCCCACAATGCGAATGAAACCGTAGTTCGAGATAGATCACACTCGATGGGTCCCTAGTCAACAAAGCTTCACTAGAAGCGACTTGTATGAAAGATGGCTCTTTATGGCTTACGTTCTGTTAGTCATTGGAATGGTATTCCGGAGTCTGATCATAGATATCATGTGGGACATGATATTGGACGATCCGCCCTGAATATGTTCCATAGATCAAGTCATGAACATATTCAGTGTCGTAGCTTGTCATGTATCCTTAGACCAAGGAGTCTTTGTGATCGCTATGTAGTCAACAACTGAGTTTGACCTGAGCCTAATGTTGTCCATAACAGGGCTTCCATAACGGCCAGGATTGGCTTGGGGATGGGCTACATGAGTGACACGAAAGACGGGTAAGGGATTTATCCCTCATACTGAGGTATGGGAAAGATATCGGTTCTCGGCCGCTTGATCGAGAGTGACTGAAAGAATAGCATGGCCATGCACATGATACTGAGTATCATATATTAAGTCATCTCACATATTAAGGAACAATGATCGAGAATAATAAGGATGACGGCTCTATGCCTTATCTCAATCAGGATATCGGAGATAAAAGGATAATGACAGGGACGACGGAAAGGTTAGAATCGACAAGGTCGATTCGTTATGCAGTGTCAGGCAATACTAAAGTCTCGTTAGTCTCCACTTAAATAGGATCTAGTAAAATGGGATTTTACGTTGATCTATTGACATGCATAAACCTAAGGGTCACACCGGAGGGTGAAACTCATTGACACATTTATGGAGAATGGCCAAAAGGGAGTTGTCTCGGGACATGACCAAAACTGGGTTTTGGGTCATGTGCTTTTAATTGAATAGGACTTTACGGATCAAGACAAGGCTTGGAGTCTTGGGATTGATCGTGTCAGATAATGTTGGACATTTCCGGTATGGATGGCTTGGAGGAGATGAGCGAATCACGGGACCTCGTTGGAAATGGCCACGGGCCATGTTCCAAGAGGCCTATGAAAGACCCATGCAACCAAGGCCCATAGAACTAATTAATCAAGTCTTGATTAATTACTAAGTAAGCAAGACAAGGATTAAAGTGTTGGTGATTCACCACCTAACCCAATCTTGGCTTGCCATACTTTGTCCTATTTACACCTTACTTGTCACCATGCTTGTCTCATGCCTTTAGTTGAACAAGTATGAGGTTTGTTATATTCAAGTCATCTTTTTTCAACGTAACAAACACAAGACAAGAATAGGAAACACAACTTCTCACCCCTTCCCTTGCAATTTCGGGTTTGGCAAGCTCCCACCTCCAATTTTGTGTTCTTGAGTCCTCAAAGAGAAGAACTACGTGGCTTTTATTCCCATGTGGATACGTAGGCGTCTTGGAGACTCAAGCCAATCATTCGTTACCCGGTGTTCTTGTTTTGGTAAGAAATAATGCTGAATTTTTCTCTTGTGAATCCATTCTTTGTTAGTTGTTTCATGATTTAACCGTCTCTTAGTTTTCATTGATTTTCCGCTGCGAGTTGGTTCATCTCCAACCCTACCTAGAGACCCAACAGTGGTATCAGAGCCGTGCTACCTTCGGGATTCACAAGACGCTGTTGAAAGTTAACGTTTTGACATGTTAATTTGCCAAATTGTTTGATAACATGTTTTAAATTCTTGTTTATGGGTTTAAAGCATTAAAAATGAATTTTTGAAAAATTTTCAAATCTGGAAATTTTGATTTTTTTTATTTATTTTTCGGGTCTCGGGAGCGAGACTCTCGCGGAGCCGAAACCGGGACCGAACGGGGCTCCGTTGGACGGAGCTATGCCGAGCATGACCATTGGATTGTTGATATGCCAAGGCTAAACCGTTTTGTTAGTTATGACGAGTTTGGAACCGTCATGACGAACTCGAAGATAAAATATTCAAAAGTTTCATTTTAACGGTTTCGATAAACTGAGTATCAAAAAATTTCGAAACTTGGCAATTAATTAAAAACAGAAAATCACATGATGTTTGATAACATGCTTGTTTGATAACACGATGTGTGATGTGATGTTGGCATGGTGTACATAATAGCCCCGAGCTCGATTTAATTATTTATCGCTTTTCATAGCCTGCGAGCCATTAAAATTAGCGTGTAATTATTCTTTCAAGGTGTGGTCTTCAAACCACTTGTTTGTAATATTTATTTATTCTCGACCTGCGAGTCGTGTATTAAATTGTAATATTTTGCTCAAGACGAAGAAAGGGCGAAAAGGTCATTTGGTGGCTTTTCGGGTGTTGACATCGGCTTGGAGTTGATGGAGCTCAAGAAGCTAGTGGGAGTTAGTTTAGGGGGCTATTATGTGCACATTTATCGCTTTATGCTTGGTTTAGTTTATGCATGACTTATTCTATGTGTTGGATTAGAATTACATGCTTAACTTTATTTACCGAGCATATCACCTCACATGCAAAGATAAAATTGGAATTTTAATCCTTGTTTGTGAGCCCTTAGAACCGTCATTACATTAGATGTAGTTGACGGGTTCGAAGAATGTGCACATTCTAGATGTGATGTGCTCATCGCATCTAGAATGTGCCGAAAGTTTTAAACACAACCGGACAAGTAAAAACGGGTCATGTCCGATACCTCCCAATTATCAATACCTTACTACCTCCCCGTCCTATGGGTGTCGTGCGTTTTAGCGGAGCATCCATGGGAAAGCGGGGTAGTAGGTTTGGACGACATATGTGGTGTCGTGCGCCTTAGCGGAGCACCCAAGGTTGTAAACGGCGCTAGGCGTTAGTCGGGCGATGAGCACCCTTAGGCGCTAGGCGGGGACTAGTCGGGGCCTAGGCGGATTTGATTTTTTATTTATTTTTATTTATTAATAAATAAAAATAATAAAAATACATATCATATATAATAATGATAATAATATAACATTTTACTCTTTTTTTTCCTTTTACTTATTTCTTTAACTACATGAAATAATTAATAAGTTATATTAATTAACTTATATTAGTTTTTTGAACCATGCATAACCTTACTCATGGTATTAAAATTATTTAAATTTCAATTTTTAAAATTCATACTAATTTATATTACCTTTTGAATCAAATCAACTTTTTTGGAAATATTTTAACTAATTACTAAACTGAATTAAATTTGTATTAATTTGTTATTGTTTTGAATTTACACATACGTGATGTAGCTGTCATTTCTCTCTTTCCGAGGTTCTTTTTCTTCTTCTCCACACTCAATCTATCTTGTCTCTCTTACTTCCCAACACAAATCACCATTTCTTCTCTTGTTTGTTCTAGCTTCTCATCTGAATATTTATTTACCCAAACCACCATTTTCGTAGAGCTCTCCTCCATTGGAACGTAAGCTTGAACAGATTTTTTTGTTTCCTTTTTTCTGAAACGGGTTTTGACCGATTCACTGTCTATCCCGTGGTAGTCCGAGTTCGACGACGGTGAAGTCAAGTCGCCGCCCAACCCGCCTAATCGTCGCCCGGCTCGCCTGATCGCCGCCCGGCTCGCCTGGTCGCCGCCCGGCTCGCCTGATCGACGCCCGGCTCGCCTGATCGACGCCCAGCCCGCCTAACCACCGCCTGACCGGTCTTTCGCCTCATCCCGCCCGACCAGCTTGAATCGTGGCGTTTTTTCAGTTCTGAGCGCCTAGGCGCCGCCTAGGCGGGCGCCTAGCCTGCCTTTTACAACCATGGGAGCACCTACATAGTGGCGGGTTATAGTTGAAAATTGGTGGACCCAACTACGATTCTCAGCTAGGGTTGAGCTAGGGTATCAGATAGGGTAAGTCGTGTACTTAAGTACATACCCTAGCCAAGAGTCACATTGGATGTGATTGGACGGGGTCCTACCTACATAGCTCGATTGAGTGGTGATCCTTCGTTCAGCTTGATCGAGAAAATGGATCTTGGTTTTAGATTCTAAATGTATAGAATCGATTAATGGTGTTAAAGCTTGATCTTCATAAAATTTATTCAGTTTACTGATTGAATTTTGTCTGCTGTAGATCAAATGGAAAATTAAGTGAACATTAATAGTTTGTCATTAAAAACCATTCTTGTCAGGGTCAAGCTAAATGGGACAAACTATTTGGACTGATACAGAATTTTGAGGATAATCCTCAAGTATGAACGCAAAGAATATGTCCTTGACAAGGTTGTCTCTAAGACCATATCAGAGTTACTTGAAGTATCATTAACTGTTGAGAAGAATATCAGGGATCTGGGATCCAAGGATATTCTGATGGTCAACAAGGGAATTGGAAGTGGCAAGGGCGGGGCCCATGCGCATTTGGCGGGAAAGATGAGACACCTGAGGATGTATGCTTCTACTGCCAACAGCCTGGTCATTGGAACCGGGATTACAGGAAGTTCACGGCTGATATGAAGAAGGGCAGTGAGACTGCGCCTTCATCAAATAGCCTGGATGATCTGAAGAAGGGCCATATGACTGCGCCTTCATCAAATAGCCTGGATGATCTGAAGAAGGGCCATATGACTGCGCCTTCATCAGGAAACCTGGATGATCTAAGGAAGGGCGGTGGGACCGTGCCTTCATCCGGTATTAACTCTATAGAGCTACATCTCTCTACTTCCAAAGATTCATGGGTATTAGATACCAGGACTGAATCTCACACATGCACTAACATATAGTGGCTGAAAGTAGGAGAGGTTTGGAAAGCACGAAGTGTACCTCAGAGTTGTGGCAACTGTTGTAGGATCCATGAGTCTTGTTTTGCCAAGTGGCCTTGTCTTAGTATTGTATAATGTATATTGCATACCTACTTTTAGTAGGAATATTATATCTGTATCCGTGTTTGACAAGGAAGGATATAATGTTAATATTGGAAATGAAGTTTTCAATGTTCTATGCAATGATATGTTTTATACCAGTACTAACTTGGTTGGAGGATTGTACATATTAGATATGGGTAACAATGCCTCAAGTTCTATATATTATGTTAATACCAAGAGGTCTAAATCCAACGATTTAAACCTAACTCTGTTATGGCACTGTCATTTGGCCCGCATAAACAAGAAGTGCCAATCAGCACTTCAGAAGTGTGGGCTTTCAGGTCCATTCGAATTCCATTCGATCGATAGGTACAAGGTTTGTTTGATGGGCAAAATGACTAAAGCGCCCTTTATCGATCGCGGTGAAAAGGCGGGTGAATTATTGGGGCTGATACACTCGAATGTATGTAGACCAATAAGTTCACTTGCCAGGAGGGGTTTTACCTACTCTATCACATTTACTGATGATTACAGTAAATATGGTTATGTCTATTTGGTGAGACATAAGTCTGAAGCTTTTGATAAATTCAAAGAGTTTAAGACTAAAGTAGAAAACCAGCTCGACAAAGGTATTAAGGCACTTCGATTGGATCGAGGTGGAAAATACTTGACCACAAAGTTATTAGATCATCTAAAAGAGAATGGGATCATTTTGGAATGGACTCCTCCTAGGACACTATAGTTGAAAGGTGTAGCCAAACGGAGAAATCGGACATTGTTAGACAATGGTCCGTTCTATGGTTAGTTGGACTGATCTCCCAATCTCTTTCTGGGGTTATGCTCTAGAGACGACCACATTCATAGTGAATCTGGGTTCGACGCAGGGTGTGGAAGGGACACCATTTTAAAATTTGTACGGGATGATGCCCTCTTTGTCCTTCCTAAAGATTTGTGGTTGCGAGGCTTATGTGAAACATTTGGTTTAGACTAAGCTCGAACCAAGATCTGAGATATGCACATTCGTGTGGTATCCCAAAGCAACAAGGGGATACTACTTCTACAATCCCAATGAGAACATGGTGTTCGTCGCTTGGGGTGGGGTCTTTATGGAAAAGGAGTTTTGTTTCCAAAGACGTCATTGGTAGGACTGTGCATCTATAAGAAATTCAGGATGGTACAGATCTGTCTAAACCAATTGACAACCCAGTAGAAAGGGAGCCAGAGATTGTCGTAGAGTAAGAACCAATTCTTGTTACAATTCCGGAAGATCCAAGGTGATCTGAAAGGATCAGTCGTCCACCTCCAAGATATGGTATCCGGAGGAGACAATGAAGTCATGGTGGATCACGATGATCCAGCCGCCTTTCAGGAAGTCGTGGATGGGCCCGACTCCTAGTTATGGCTGTGAGCCATAAGGGAGGAAATGCAATCCATGTCGGACAACCAAGTCTGGGAACTGGTTGATCCCATCAATGGTGTGAGGACCATCAAATGCAAATGGATCGTCAATGTGAAGATGGACATGGACGGCAACCCTCTGACCTACAAAGCTCAACTGGTGGCGAAAGGTTATAAGCAGATCCAATAGGATTGACTATGAGTAAACCTTCTCCCTATGGGCTATGGTCAAAATCGATCCAAATTCTTCTTGACATAACTACGTATCATAATTACGAGATATGGCAAGTGGATGTCAAAACCTCTTTCCTAAATGGAAGTTTGACTGAGGACGTTTTATGTCTCAGCCACAAGGTTTTGTCGATCCGAAGAATAAGGGAAAGATTCATAAGTTGTTGAAATCCATTTATGGATTGAAACGAACTTCTCAGAGTTGGAACCTTCGTTTTGATGAAGCTGTAAATGGATTTGGCTTAATCAAGAACGAGGATGAATCTTGTGTTTATAAGAAGGCTAGTGGGAGCAAGATTACCTTTCTGGTGCTTATTGAAAACGATATCCCAACCTTGCACGAGACTAAAGCTTGATTCAGGAAGTGTTTTTCAATAAAGGACTTAGGTGATGCTTCTTATATCTTAGGGATTAAGATATGTAGAGATCGCACCAAGATGGTCTTGGATTTAAGTCAGGGAACCTATGTGAACAAGGCATTGAGTAGGTTCTCAATGCTCGATTCAAAGAAAGGACTCTTACCCACTAGTCATGGCATTCATCTCAGCAAGACTCAGTGTCCTAAGACACCTGATGAGCTAAAACGGATGATGCGAATCCCATGTGCCTAGGGGCAGGATCGATCATATATGCCATGACATGTACGAGACCGGATGTAAGATGATGCTGAACCAGTCGTCGAAGGATGAGTAGACGCTAGTTTTCCAAGACAAATCCAGATGACTTTAGAAGTCAGTCAAGATATGTGTTTACGCTGAATGACGGAGCTTTAGCTGAGAAATCTTAAAGCAAGATATCGTCGCCGAATCTACAACAGAGGCCAAGTACATGGATGCTGCAGAAGCAGCTAAGGAGGCTATGTGGATTTGGAAATTCACAGCAGGGTTGGGTGTAATTAAATACCCATCCAGCCCAATGAATCCATTTTGCGACAACACAAGGGCCATTGCGCAAGATAAAAGCCCAGATCGCATAACGAATCCAAACATGTACTACGGCGTATCCACCTCATCAGGGAAATACTAAATCGAGGTGAAGTAAAGATAACCTGTATTGCAACGGATGATAACATAGCCAACACTTTGACTAAGGCACTGTCGCTGTGTAAACATGTTAGACATGTAAAGTCGATGGGGAAATATTGGAGTTTAGATTGGAACTAGGGCAAGTGGGAGATTGTTAGTCTTAGTGCCCATAGTTCAATCCTAAATGTCCAAATGTATATATCATCGTTAGCAATAAAATAAAAGCGCCTTTATATTACTTATGTGTTGGAGTAATATATTGATGTGTGCTCTGATCTATGCCCACAATATGAATAGAACTGTAGATCGAGATAGATCACACTCGATGGGTCCCTAGTCAACAAAGCTTCACTAGAAGCGACTAGTATGAAAGATGACTCTTTATGGCTTACGTTCTGTTAGTCATTGGAATGGGATTCCGGAGTCTGATCATAGATATCATGTGGGGCATGATATTGGACGACCCGCCATGAATATGTGCTATAGATCAAGTCATCTCACATATCAAGGAACAGTGGTTGAGAATAATAAGGATGACGAATCTATGCCTTATCTCAATCAGGATATCGGAGATAAAAGGTTAATGACAAGGACGACAGAAAGGTTAGAATCGACAAGTTCGATTCGTTATGCAGTCTCAGGCAACTCTAAAGTCTCGTTAGTCGCCACTTAAATAGGATCAAGTAAAATGGGATTTTATGTTGATCTACTGACATGCATAAACCTAAGGGTCACACCAGAGGGTGAAACTCATTTACATATTTATGGATGTAATAACCACTCACGGTCAACGCCAGTCAAATCTGCGAAAAACAGGGAAATTTAAAATTTTTGGACAGGCACTTAAATGAACCCAAATTTGACCCCGAGGATCATACCGGACTTAAGTTGACCCCGATATCGACCAAAGTGAGTTCCGGGGGACTCAGGGCAACAATCTGACCCATTTGGGAAATGTTGACTTCTCGCTGGAAAAGTCAATCGAGCGACGTTTTGGTCCACTCGAGGACCGTTTTGGATCCAAAAAGCTTATCCGTCATCGCAGCGGTCTTAGTTGATCCGTTTCCTTGTATCCCGTGAAGTTTCGTAATTTCTTGGAAAAAGTGCCCGTTCGGGACCCGAAACGTCCGAATTTCGCGAATCGGATTGGAGATATTTTCCAAAAAGAGATGGGACCCACTTGCCACATGTCACCAATGTGGTGGTGTTAGGTTTCTTGAACAAAACAAAAGGAAGAATGAGTGGTAGTTTGTAAATATGTTAAAAAGGTGTGTTTTTAAAACAAAATAAAAGGGGAAAGTAAAGCTGTCTCGGCCATTTTCAAAAAAGATAAGAATTGGAGAGAGAAAGTAGAGAGAGGAAGGAGAATGAGAAAAAGGAAAAAGAGAAGAGAAAGTGTGACGTTTTGGTGATTTCCCGACGATCCAACCAGCGGATCGTCTCAACGGTTGAAGAATCGAGCTCCCGTCATCATTCTCTACGGTGAGCACCTAACCGATTTTCGTTCTGGTACGTTTGAAATTTAGGGTTTGAGTTTAAACGGTTTGATTATGGTTGGGTTTTGGTTAGAACTGTTTTAAAGATGAATGGTTGAGGTTTGGGGTTCGTTAGGAACATTTTGGGGCAAAATGGGAATTTTGCCATTGTGGTCGTGTAGGGCCCACATGCCCGGGTATCGGGTTTTCGTGTTAGGGTGGTTTAGGACGTTCCCCGAGTCATTAATCTACAACCGGATCAAAAATTGGAATTAAATTGTGAAAGTTGGAATTGACGGGTTTAGAAACTTTAAACGCGAATTAAATTACTCGGAAGATGGAAATTGATTCCGTCGAGTGCATAGGAGCCCTTGAATTATTCTAAGACCGTAGAAACAAAAACGAGAATTTTCGGAGCCCCGGAAGGACGTTTTCTAAACCCGGGCAGATTCGCCTTGTCGGGCGAATCGGGCTTTTCCGAGCCCATTATCGACAATGTCGAGTAATTGGTTAGTTTGGGAGTGATCGACATTGTCGGGGTTGCATTTGGGCGTTTAATACTTTAAATTCGGGTTTCGCCTGCTTACTTAAAAAGTGTGAAAATTGCAATAATTGTAGACCGTGTCGCCTACCGTGGAAAGAAGAGGCAAAGCGGGAAATTTGGAGCATTGCCGGAGAGCGAGCATCGGTTGTGACACGCTTCAAGAGGTAGGGAAAAGTAGCCGGATCTCGGCCCTGACTAGGGAAAGTTAACAGTAGAATTGCATGTGACACCGGGGTGTCGTGGGTTAAGTAGGTTTATCGAATATTAGAAAGGCATGATACGGGAACGTAGCGAATATTAGAAAAGCATGTGACACTTAGTAGTGTCGTAGGAGCAGAGAACTTATCGATGTTAGAATTACTGGAGGCATATGACCATGCCCGGAGGTTGATTGTGAACTTATCGATATTAGGAGTATTGGAGGCATATGACCATGCCCGGAGGTTGATCGTGAAACTGTTGATATTAGGACTGTTGGAGGCATTGGTTATGCCGGAGGTTGATTGTGTATTTTGTGTCTTGGGTGGCCATGAGAGCCCGTGTTTTACTGTTGTGTCTTGGGTGGCCATGAGAGCCCGTGTTTTACTGTTGGAGTCTTGGGGTGGCCATGAGAGCCCGTGTTTTATTATTGGTGTCTTGGGTGGCCATGAGAGCCCGTGTTTTACTGTTGGTGTGTCTTGGGAGGCCGTGAGTGCCTGTGGGGTTGTTGAACCCGTGTTTTACTGTTGGTGTGTCTTGGGAGGCCGTGAGTGCCCGTGGGGTTGTTGAACCCGTGTTTTACTGTTGGTGTGTCTTGGGAGGACGTGAGTGCCCGTGGGGTTGTTGAACCCGTGTTTTACTGTTGGTGTGTCTTGGGAGGCCGTGAGTGCCCGTTGGGTTGTCGAACATGTGTCTTTACTGTTGGTGTGTCTTGGGAGGCCGTGAGTGCCGGTGGGGTTGTTGAGCCCGTGAGTTATTGTCGGTGTGTCTTGGGTGGCCATGAGTGCCTGTGGAGTGTTGAACCTGTGTTGTTGCTGTTTGTTGAACTTGCTTGTGATTGTGATTGTGGTTACCTGAGTGAGAGAGGTTACTGAGACAGGTCGACCGCCTGGTCCGACTTTGTGTCGGGGAAGCGCGTGAGTGAGGGAGGTTACTGATACAGGTCGACCGTCTGGCCTGAGTGGTTCGGCAAAGCGCGTGAGTGATGGAGGTAACTAAGACAGGTCGACCGCCTGGCCTGAGTGGTTCGGCAAAGCGCGTGAGTGAGGGAGGTTACTGAGACAGGTCGACCGCCTGGCCTGAGTGGTTCGGCAAAGCGCGTGAGTGAGGGAGGTTACTTAGACAGGTCGACCGCCTGGCCTGAGTGGTTCGGCAAAGCGCGTGAGTGAGGGAGGTTACTGAGACAGGTCGACCGCCTGGCCTGAGTGGTTCGGAAAAGCGCGTGAGTGAGGGAGATTACTGAGCAGCTGGCGTGCGATCCTTTGTGATCTTGTTTGGTGTGCGATCCTTCGTGATCTTGGGTGTTGCGTGGTTGTCTGTCGTGTCTTTGGAGGAGGTCGTCAATCATTGTGTCAGGTCTACCTTACGTGTCCAGGCGTCGAGTTGGTTGAGGAAGGTCACCGTGTGTGCGTGTTAGTCGGAGTACTTGAGTTGGGGATAATGATCCCCAGTGTTGAGGTTGTTGTTGGTGTTACCGGCATTGTCTGCTAATTATGTCGTAGTCAGTCTGTTATCCGTGGTGGTGAGCGAAAGCTCACCCCTAGCTGCTTTTCCTACAGGTACTAATCACAGGACGGACTAGGTGAGCTCTCGAAGCTTGAGGAGCTAGGAGCGGGGTCCGGGTTTTATCTTTTGAGTCTAGTGACGGATACCATGTATATTGTCCAATTGTTGGGACGTTTTTGAGTTGTAAATATTATTTTGATTAACTAAATGGTAATTTCAAAGTGCTTATTCAAAACAGTTTCAAGTGTTTTATGATTTTAAATGTTCGCGTCCCGAGTTCGGTTTACTGAAATTGGGGCGTGACAATGGAGAATGGCCAAAAGGGAGTTGTCTCGGGACATGACCAAAACTGGGCTTTGGTTCATGTGCTCGTAAGTGAATAGGACTTTACAGATCAAGACAAGGCTTGGAGTATTGGGATTGATTGTGTCGGATAATGTTGGACATTTCTGGTATGGATGGCTTGGAGGAGATGAGCGAATCACGGGACCTTGTTGGAAATGGGCACGGGCCATATTCCAAGAGGCCCACGAAAGGCCCATGCAACCAAGGCCCATGGAACTAATTAATCAAGTCTTGATTAATTAGTACTAAGTAAGCAAGACAAGGATTAAGGTGTTGGTGATTCACCACCTAACTCAATCTTGTCTTGCCATACTTTGTCCTATTTACACCTTACTTGTCACCATGCTTGTCCCAAGCCTTTAGTTGGACAAGTATGGGGTTTGTTATGTTCAAGTCATCTTTTTTCAACATAACAAACACAAGACAAGAATAGGAAACACAACTTTTCTCCCTCTCTCCCTACAATTTCGGGTTTGGCAAGCCCCCACCTCCAATTTTGTGTTCTTGAGTCCTTAAAGAGAAGAACTACGTGGCTTTAATTCCCATGTGGATACGCAGGCGTCTTGGAGACTCAAGCCAATCATTCGTTACCCGGTGTTCTTGTTTTGGTAAGAAATAGTGCTGAACTTTTCTCTTGTGAATCCATTCTTTGTTATTTGTTTCATGGTTTAATCGTCTCTTGGTTTTCATTGATTTTCCGCTGCGAGTTGGTTTATCTCCAACCCTACCTCGAGACCCAACACTCTCATCTACAATTTGTAGATTATATAGTCTTTTTCATTCAAGTTGCGTCAAACAGCCCTTGGGTCCTCAAATATCTCCTCAATTTGTTTCATCTCTCTTTTGGCTTATCAGTAAACTTTGATAAATCTCAAGTCACTTTATTCAATTTCTTTGGAGCTGAGGAAGCTTGCTTGATTAGCTATTTGAATTGCTTAGCAGGTACTTAACCTTTTACCTATTTGGGCTTCCCTCTAGGATCTAATCCAAAAAGAATGATCACTTGAATTACAATCTTTTTAAAATTCAAGAAAGCTTTGGGCCTCTGGAAAGCTAAGATGTTATCCTTGGGAGGGAAGATAACTCTTATCAACTCCACTTTGGGTTCTTTGCCTTTGTATTACTTCGCAATCATTAGGGCTGCTAAAACTGTTATCAAGTCAATGGTTAGCTGGCAAATGAGGTTTCTCTGGCATGGATCCTCAAATCCAAGATCTTTCTGCAAAGTTAAATGAGAGTTTGTTTGCAAACCCAAATTAAAAGGGGGTTTGAGGGTCAAAAATTTAACTCTAATGAATTGTGCTTTACTTTCAAAATGGGGGTGGAGGTTTGCCTTAGAGAAAAATTCTCTTTGGAAACTAGTTATATGTGCAAAATTAGGCCGAAGTGCTAATGAGTGTGATCTATCAGCGTTTACAAAAGTAGAAAAGTCTTGCTTCATGTCCCATATCATAGAATTAATCGAGGATCCTATCTTTGCTAAACTTTTAGGTCAAAGAAGGTTGCACTGGAGGTTGGGTAATGTGGAAAGGATAGTCTTTTGGGATGATGTCTGGTGGGGAGATTTGTCATTAAAAACCCGTTTCCCTAGATTATATCTTCTCTCTCAATCAAAGAAGATGATGGTGGTTGAGGCTTGGGATGATTTTCAGTTGTATTTAAATCTAAGGAGAGGCCTGAGGGGTTGGGATATTCAGGAAGGCCTGATATTATCTAAGTTACTAGATGGGATACACCTGAATCATCAAGATGATATTCTGAATTGGATTTGGGACAACAAAGACTTTTATGTCAAAAGACTTTACACCTTGCTTGCTCATCAAGGTATCTTTGATCAGTAGTGTTTATCATAGTTTAAGAATATGTGGTCTCCTGGTATCCCCCCCAAAAATAACTGCATTTTGTTGGCTAGCTTGTGTGGATGCCATTCCCTCCAAATGCTTCCTGGAAAAAGAGTTTTTCATCTAAATCTACAAGAAATCATATGCCCTATGTGTAATTGGGACTTTGAAGATGGATCACATGTTCTTCTACATTCTCTAAGGGCTTAGCTAGTTTAGTGTTTAGTCTGTCAATGGTGGGGGGTTTCTTGGGTTGCCTATGGTTCTGTTAAAGCTTTAATGGCCTCATGGAAATATTTGTTACATCAAAGGTTTAAGGATAGTTAGGGAATTCTAATCAAAATTTACCGTTGGCAAATCTGGTTAGCTAGAAAAGATGGAGTGTTCAATGAAGTTGTTCTTACTCCTTAAGAAATTTTAATGAAAGTGGTTAATCAACCTTATGCATGGGAATGGGCTAATTTCAAGTCTTCCAAATCTTACTCCTCCTTCCAAATGTGGATGTCACCCCCCTTAGACTATGTGAATTGGTCTTAGTGTTGTGTTGGCTCCTTAATTGCTTCTTGTTTATCCAAGAGTTTTCTTTTACCGCAAGCAATCTCTATGTTCACTCGGGTTTCTCATAGTCCCTTTGGGTTTCATTGCATTTGCAGGCCTTCCTTCATCCTCTCACCGATGAGATGGTATGTGTGTTGTTACTGGTTCTTTTTGCAGTGTTGGTCTTTATGTTCTAGATTGCTTGGGAGTTGTTCGTTGTGTTCATTAGCTCTGTCTCTGTTTTCTGAGGGTTCTGCATTGTTTTGTCCTTATGTTGCAGTTGGTTTCCCAGTTGTTTGGGTTGTGATCTATTTGTTTCCTTTTTCGTTTTGATTTCTTCCTACTTGTTGGAGGTTTTTGTTGGCTTTAGTTGGTCCATTGGTACTCATCTTCCTCCTCATAAGAGGTTTTATCTATAATATTGTCTTATTGATTAAAAAAAGAAAAGAAAAAGCTTTTGTTTTTTTATCAGCAAAAGAAACGGATTTTATTCAACCAATCAATACACTCCAGAGGAGAATTACAATCGATAGGGGGGAGAGCAAAAGAAGCTAACAAGAAAAGCCAAGAAAGGCACACGAAAATAAAAAAAATATCTTGAAGCAATTTGATGGTGTTCTTATTGACGCATGAAGAAGTGAAATCCATCGATTTGCAGAGGGTCTAGGCAAGTTTGGCCTCTAACTTCTTCCAAAGAGAGCGAGAGGGGATACCGCCTTTGAGAGGCCGAATGAGCTTTTGACAGCCATTTCTAAACCTTTTTTTCTTCCATTTGGGGCGGGAGAGGTTTGAAACCAGGGCGACAAAAGGGGAGACAATGTCGGCAATGAAGGACGAGAAATTATAAGGCACAGATCTAGGGACCGGAGGCGCGGGAGCTGCAGAGAATGGGTTGGGCTTGGGTACAAGATCCAAAGTATGGCCCAGAGCTGAGGAGGGAAGGCCCCGAGCCGTGGACTACAGACCTAGATCAGAGGAAGACAAACCCAAAGGTCTCGGCCCATGGGGAAGCTCTATACACAAGGGGCTATGAGTAAAAGCCGAGTTCCTGTCTCGAGAAGCCTTGGGACGCGCAGCCTTGAGAACCGATGAGTTGTGATCCTCGGGGAATTCCGACGGAGAAGTTTCAGCATCATCTTGGTTGGATCCGACGTGTTGTTATAATGAGATACAACCCTCAATTCATTTAAATATTTTTATTTTCTTCGTCTCAATTTGTTCTCCAATTGGCCTAATTTCCTCCCCATTAGTTGGTTGTTCTCGTTGTGATTGTGTGGTCATTGTTGCAATTGTTTAGTTGACTATTAGGTAATTTTTATTTCCTAATAGTACCGGTCTTTGTGTTACATCAAAGAGCGAATAATTCAGCGTATTGGCAGTTGGGATGAGCTTTTGTTGAGTAAGGCGGGTAAGGAGATTCTCTTGAAGTCTGTTATTCAGGGTCTCCCTACCTACACTATGAGTGTCTACAAGCTGCCTGATTCGTTGATTCATGAGATAGAGGTTGAGATGAACAGATATTGGTGGAGCAATGATGCTAGATCATGTAAAGGCATTAAGTGGAGAATTGTGTGACCATAAGCTTAAAGGAGGTATGGGTTTTAAGATCTTACATGATTTCAATTTGGCCTCATTGGGGAAACATGGGTGGAGACTAATGTGTAACCCAGGTAGTCTGGTGGCACGTATTATGAAGGCCAAATACTACCCGATGTCTGAGTTTATTGATGCAGTGAGACGTCCAAATTCTAGCCCGATTTGGAATAACATTTTAGATGCGCAGGAGATTGTGAAGAAGGGCATCCGTAGGAGAATTGGATCTGGACGCTGATGCTATTTTGAGAGTCCCGCTGAATTCTTGTCTTGAGAAGGATGATTGGTATTGGTGGGGTTCTCGTAGTGGTCACTATAGTGTGCGGGAAGTGTACCGGACGTTGCAGGTTCAGGAGGGTAGATGGAGGGACGCGGACCGTGATGAGTTTTGGAAGAAACTTTGGAATCTCAAGGTTCCTCCAAAACTTTGTCATTTCTTGTGGAGGGGGGTTTCGGGTTTCTTGCCTACAAATGATACGTTATTGGCCATGAGGGTCAATGTGGAGTTGAATTGTGTGGTTTGTGGGGAGGCCGAATCCATAGAGCATGTTATGTTTGGTTGCCCGGTGGCTAAAGCGGTTCGGAGTAGGGTGCCAGGTGTTTTGCCGGTGGGTATTCAGTTGTTTCAAGATTGGGTGGAGGCCGGTTGGACGGTGGGCAGAGGTGCATCAGCTGATATTGTTTCGGTTCTATGTTGGGGTCTTTAGAGGGCTCGTAATCAGAGACTGTGGGAAGGTAAAAGCCCTACGGTGGAGGGGATTGTTCGGAGTGCAGAACTTTTGCTGATAGGTTGGAAAGAAGCTCAAGTGGTAAAGTCTGGGGAGGCACGGAGTCGGGTGGCAGATGCGGGGAAATGGAAGAAACCGAACACCGGAAGGTGGAAGGTTAATTTGGATGCAGCAGTTTTTGAGGGTGTTGGTGGTGGGGGCGGCTTGGTATGTCGGGTGGAGGATGGCACTCCTAGTTTCTTACAATGCATGGTGTTTAAGGGGTTGCAGGATCCAGAGCTACTGGAGGCGTTGAGTTTGAAGGCGGCTTTGCAGGAGTTGGAGGTAAGAGGCTATGGTAATGGAGTAGTAGAATCTGATTGCTTGAGTTTAGTGTTGGCAATTAATAGTACTTCGGTTGTGATTACTTCATTAGGAGCTTTAGTTAAGGATTGTAAGCAAATTTTGGCTAGATTGACTGATGTAACTGTAGTCCATTGCAAAAGGACTGCAAACAGGGTAGCTCATGAGTTAGTTTGGAATGCTCGGGAATGGACATCTTTAGTGTGGGATTATTCGTGTTTACTATAACTCATTTCTGGGTTACTGGTTTTTGATTCTTTATAATAAATCCCTCATTTCGTCAAAATTTTGATTGCTTTTGTCAATCGGTCTTTACTCAATGTTCATTTAATTATTCCATGCTTCTATGTGTTCAATTGTGTCTTATATTTATTGTTCATGTTATTATTCCATGCTTTTATAAATTTTCTTATTATACTCTCTATATGTTTGGCTTGAATTGCATGATAGTTGTAGGCATTTGCAATACTATATCCAAGCAATTAGCACAAGACACGCAATGTTAAGACTTAAGATTAACACCTTCCACACACATATATATAGGAATGGTCTCTGGTGCGAACCCATAACTTGGGTGCGAAACGCGCACCAAATCTTGATAGTTTAGTGGTGACACATGGCATCATCGGATAGTCTCACATTTATTTCTTTTTTCTTCTTAAATTCACTAATTTAATTATTTCCACTTCGTTTCAATTCCGATTTTTTTCACTCTTGCACCATTAATTTTCTTTTTCCAAGGTCTATCTAACGAGATGCATATTGAATATATTTTGAGCACCAAAAATCAAAGTAGGATAAGTCTAACGTTGTTGTAAATCGGACGAACGCAGTTTATAAATCTGCAGAAATGAAATGTAATCTTCTTAAAATAAAATGTAAATCCTAAAAATAGTGTTTTGTAATTCATAAAATTGTGTGTAATCCATAAAAATGGTTTGGTAAATCCATAAACATGTTTTGTAATCCTCTAAATTGCGTTGTGAATCCATCCCAAACATGTTGGTGCAAGAACAAAATCAAACTGAGCGAGGATGATGTTTTTCAAACAATTTCCTTCTTATTTACATACTATTTCCATACTTATCACAAACAATGTCCATAGTTTTATAAAGTGGTGCGCATTTCGCACCGTAAGAGTGGTGCGTACAAAAAACCTTATATATATATATATATATATAGGGTAGCTATCCAGTAAAAACCACCCTTATTGTGCAAACTACGAACTCACCAGGTGCTGACACGTGGCACGTTTAGTGCTGATAGTTTGCGCAGCACGGTGCTAATAGTTTGGGACTATTAGCACTATGCGCCCAAACTATTAGCACTCTGCGCGCCACGTGTCAGCGCCTGGTGAGTTCGTAGTTTGCACAATAAGGTGCGGTGTTTTATATATATATTGTCCACGTGTCAACATCTGGTGCGCTCTGCTGACATCACTTTGGGGGGATCATGTGGCTCTCATGGGTTCGTAGTTTGCACAATAAGGGGGGGTTTGTACCTGATACCAATCCTATATATATATATATATATATGGATGGGATAACGTGAGAACCAGACTTATTGTGTGAGCTACGAACTCACAGGAGGACGACACGTGTCTTTTTCGCGCGCGCGCGCATGCTGCTGGTAGCGCACGGATTTTGTTGACCGATCGGCCCTGGTGTTGACCGATCGACCGTGGTGGTGCTGGTACAGTACGCACACATTGCTGGTACAATACGCACACAGTAAGGTAGGTGGGAATGGAGAGCGGGGAAGGAGTAGAGAGAGCGGAGAGCGAGTCATTGTCCACCACCATCACGGGTGCCGGCGTACTCACTCGGCGAGAGCCTTTGAACCTTATAAGGCTGTTGTTCTGGGAGTTTTGAATCAAGTAGAGAGGGGGATTGGAGAGACATCAAGGAGTCAGGGTTGGAAAAGTTTTCAGAGGAGGTTGTAGCCGGTAAGAGTGAGATTCAAGCGGGAAGATTCACAAAAGTTTTCGTGTGTAACATCCCGGAATTCACCTCGGAGGATTGGTTGAGGAGCTTGTTTGGGAGATGGGGAAGAGTGGTGACAGCGGAGCCGATGCAGAGGGAAAATAAGAGAGGTCAATTCTTTAGGTTCTTAACTTTGCGGTCTAAAGATGAAGCGGAAAGAGTGGTGGAAAGGATGAATGGGTTTCGGGTTAGCGACTATACTTTCTTTGTAGCCTTAGCATGGGCAAATGACATTGTGGAAAAAACAGTCAAGGCCAAAGACCTGGGTTAAAATTGTGAAGGACACAAAGAAGTCAGCTGTGGATTCAGCCCTGGAAGTTAGTAAGGCAGAGAAGAATGGTTTCGAGGGAGAGATGATTGAGGACCATCGAAAGGTAGCTGAAACAGGAAGGTTGGGGTGGCGTTAACATGATGCAGCTTGGATTTACTAGATTTTGAGATGGAGAAGTAAGGCATATGGGAAATGGAGGTTAGGAGGTTAGGGAACAGAGTGTGCCTTTTAAATCAAACTGAAGTTTCTGCAGAGATGGAAGACTTGGAGGTGAATTGGGTTAGGCCTTGGATCAAGGTTCTCAACGTTCATGGCACAACGTGTCTTCAAGGAGGAATTTTCTAATGGGTCTACTTTGAAAGAATTCCCTTTCATGGCTGGAGCAAGAAAAATGTGGAGGGTCTGCTTCACGAGGAAGGTCAAGTGTTGTACATCCATGATAATTTTAACCGACTTTTCGATAAGGTTTGGGTGCTTTTGTTCACAAAAAAGAAGAGTGTTCACAAGCACTTGGATTTGTTAGTTGATAAAACTATGTTCCGAATTAATTTGTGCCCAGTGGATGAATTGATCGTCCCACCAATAAGAGAGGAGAGTCATGGTCCGGGGTCGGAGACGTTGAGCAACCAACCGGAGAAGGGAGCGCAGTCGGAAACGAGGAATGTTGCTGAGTCGGAGGGTGAGTCGTCGGAAAGGATGGCGGAACATGATTTGCCCATGATTCTTGGGAATGAATTGAAGGTGGTAGATTCAGAAAAGGAAACAGGGAACGTAATTGTGGAAAGGTATGATCCGAGTGGAAATCAGAGCACAGTTGGTACGTTTCTGCCGCATTCACGGGATATCCTTCCATCTTGTGACGTAGACATTAATGTAGCGATTTCTAAAGAGAATTCAGGAGAGATTTTAGGCTGTGATCAAAGACTGGGAGTGGAGGGTCGAAAAAATTTAACTGCCAAAGGTGGAAAAGGAGTTATCAGTGCTTTGGTTATGAACAAAGAAGGAAAGAGACAGAGAGGGAAACAAATCAAGCCGGCTTCCACAGTTATTTATCACACGAGATCAAGGAGTAGGGAAGTTAGGAGGAGTGGAGACCAAGTTACATGTGAGGGTACAGACGCATTAACGGTGGAGAGCAGGGTTGGGCCGACTTCTCATGGGCAAGAATCGTGGGCCTACCTAAAGAAAATAGGCTTCAAAGCTATCGCAAAGGATGAACTGATCATTGATAAATTGCAGAACCTACACGCTGAAGTGAATAAACGGTTGTATTTTGAGGAGGAGTTGGAAGACGAGGAGTGGGAAGAGGACGACGACGGCCTCGACCCGGAAGACTAAAACTGAATCGCTAGTATGAAATTCCTCTCTTGGAACTTGAGAGGAATGAACTCCTCCCAGAAAAGGAGGAGCTTGAAGGAATTGTTGAATAAATAGAAGTCGCATTGTGTGTTATTACAAGAAACAAAAATGCCAGTAATTCATAACAAAGTTATGAGGGAGTGTGGTTTTGGTGACGGGTGGAAGTGGAAAGTTGTGGAAGCAGATGGAGCGACAGGAGCAGTTGTAGTTGTGTGGCAGAAGAATGTTATGAAGATGGAATCATTGGATAGCTTTTCTAATGTGATTATTTGGAAAGGTACGATGGGTCCAAATTCTTTGAAGATATTAGTGATAAATGTGTTTCCACCCTGCGATGTGAGAGACATGGCTCAATTATGGGGGGAAATTGTTGATAAGCTGGATACTTTTGAGGAGGTTTTAATAGTAGGAGGTGATTTTAACGCTATTTTGAATCCGAGTGAGAAGAGTAGCTATGGACCTACGGGTAAGAGCTCTAGGGACTTTGGAGATTTCATCCAAAACGTAGGAGTAGTGGACTTGGCCATGGCTGGTGGATCGTTTACCTGGTACGGGACGGCCTCAAAACTCGATCATTTCCTGGTTTCTCCTGGAGCGTTGACTCTGTTGGGAACACTAAAAGAGAGTCGGAGACCGAGGGCCTTATCAGATCACATGCCGATTGTTTTGGAAAAGGAGGAACTGAACTGGGGGCCAAAACCAAGACATTTTTTAAATGTGTGGGCGGACCACATGTCACGCCCCAAATCCGGTTTTGACCGGACTCGAGACGTGAACTAAAAAAAATAATATCAAAACTAAACTTTAATAAAATAAAACTCCAAGTAAAAACATAATCCAAATCCGATGCTATGAGTCAAAAGCTCAAAATATAACAAGTAAGACGATGTTTCATACGAAATGAACAAGTACGTCTCTACTACAGTGAACCACCCGGACCCTCAATGAGCTCCTGAGCCCTGAGATGTCCTACAAGCCTAGTCACCAACGAAACATGTAAAACAGTAAACAGAGGGGGTGAGCTTACACTCAGTAGGAAAAAGTAGTAAAAAGGGAAAGGACTCCCACTCCGCTATCTGAAATAAACGGTCCACAGTTCTTACTAAAATTGGGAAAGTAAAATGAAACCGACAGAAATACACGATAACGATAAAGCACCAATTTAAATAACCACATGAGCGACCGAACATTATACTATTAAGACCACCACGGACGTTACTTGGATTCGATAACGCATAACATAAGACAAGCACTCGGGACAATCCGAACATCACGCACAACTCAATCAATACATCATACCGGAATACACCCTCGGTCTAGATGTCTTCCCGGACACACAACATCGGGGTGAAGCAAATACATCGTACCGGAATACCCATCGGTCTAGATGTCCTCCCGGACACACATCATCGGGGTGAAACAATATACATCGTACCGGAATATCCCTCGGTCTAGATGTCTTCCCGGACACACAGCATCGGGGTGAGACAATATACATCGTACCAGAATATCCCTCGGTCTAGATGTCTTCCCGGACACACAACATCAGGGTAAAACAATATACATCATACCGGAATGTCCCTCGGTCTGGGTGTCTTCCCGGAATACACATCGAGGAAATCACAATGCACACATACCGGACCGGCACACACCTCGGTCGGTTATCTTCCCGTCACTCGGGGTACAAGTCATAACACACAATGCCACACAACCACACCACACAGAACTTATCGCACCAACGACGCTTATCGTCACAACTTACCAAGAATACCGTATCGGTCTATCATTCACCCGATCATTTCACAAAACAACAATCATATCGCATACATTTCATTCATTCAACCAATCATGATGACTCACATGGTTCACTATAATTCTTTAACTAAGAGTGTATTATGTAACGACATTTAAAGACGAACAATCATGATCAAACACAACCAACACGCAATCCTAAGGCTCGACATGGCTATTCTACCAGCACGACAATTTCCCAAAATATTGAAAGCGGTTAACTAGTGAATCACATCCTATATGCATACTAAGACTCTTCCGGTTATTATCGTAATTGAAGGCTGTTATTCTAGTTAATCACATCCTATATGCAAGCTAGGACCTTTTCGGTTATTATTATCCTATAGGCATACTATTAGCATTCTTTAAATTAAAAGTGGAGTTTACTACTCTTCTCTACCTCAACAGTAAACTAATCCAGCATCGGACGACCTGGCTAGCTTCCTCCTCGTCACTTCACGATATCCAAAGGTCTCCCCCGTCGTCGAGCTCGGGTCCAAAGTCTTGGATCACACATTAATGCTATAATTAATAACTAAACAAGGTCGGTTTTATTGTGAAAACCCTAAATTACCCTTAACGATAAGAACTTGGTAAAAAAGGGAAATTGGGCCCAAACTAGGCCCAATTCGGGCAGCCCACATATCTGGAAACCGGCCCGGAACTAGACCCATACCGTGCCCCTCAGAGGCCCGGCACCAGGCCCGGACCGTGCCCCTCAGAGGCCCGGAACCAGGCTCGGACCGTACCCCTCAGAGGGCCGGTCTGGGACCCGGACCGTACCGCTCAAAGGGCCGGCACCGAGCTCGTTCCGTGCCGCTCAGAGGGCCGGAATCAGACCCTCTCCGTGCCAAATCCGGGCAGGTTCAAGCCCCTTCTTCCCCAACTTCGTTTCTACGAAAATCTACTCCAAAAACTCCATTTTTACCATCATCAAACCTCAAAAATCAGTCATCCATACCCCCAAACTTCAAAACCCACAATGGGTTTCCTCCAAACATCAACAAACTAGTGAAAACCAACCAAAACTTCACCATTCTTCAACAAAAAGCATCATCTAACA
Source organism: Erodium maritimum (assembly GCA_963921825.1). Taxonomy (NCBI): domain Eukaryota; kingdom Viridiplantae; phylum Streptophyta; class Magnoliopsida; order Geraniales; family Geraniaceae; genus Erodium; species Erodium maritimum. Next base: position 24,268,070 of record OY997594.1, read on the forward strand.
ACCATGGAAGCAAAACCCATCTAGTTCTATTAAAACCCATAAAAACCCACAACTTGAAATGAATTGAAATGCGATTGTGAGGGTTCACTTACCTTTAGAATGATGAGATGATGAAAATGATGCACTTTTGGAGAAGTTTTGATGAAGGAATGGCTTCAAGCTTCCTCCTTTTCTCCTTTTCTTCTTCCTCAAGTCAAGAAGCTTGCTCTTCCTCTTTCTCCCTTGTGAATTTCGTCCACTATAGGAAATAATGAGCTGAAATGTAACCAACATTGCCTTTAACCTATATTTGTATTGACCAAAAGGCCCCTCCTTGTTTCTTTCTTCTAAATTGGCACTTATGGGGGCATAATGGTCCGTTTGCACCCATTTCTTCCCTTCCAAGCTAACATGGACAAGTGTCCATGTGGGGACCACTTTGCTCTTAATTATTTCCAGCCCAATTAACTTAATCAAATTTAGTCGATAAAAAATCTCCGTTTGACCGAAAGTTGACTTTTTCACAATTACAGTCAATTGGAAGGAAACAACCCAACTAAGCTAACCGTAACGACGTCTAAGCTTTTTGGGTCCCAGAAAGATCCCGAATGACTCCTGGAGTCATCGGTTGACTTTTCCGGCCGAAAGTGAAACTTCGCCAAAAATCACCGGTTTGACCGGGATCGACCGGGGGCGGTCCCTACAATCTACCCCCTTAAAAGAATTTCGTCCTCAAAATTTAAAATGAAAGTACCTTAAGGGTCGAAAAAGCTGGGGTATTTCGCGCGAACCTCATCTTCGCGCTCCCAGGTCGACTCAGCTCCATGGTGCCACCACTGTACCCGTACTAGTGGGATAGTCTTGCCACGCAAGACCTACTCTCGCGTATCCAGAATCCTGACTAGCTACTCCTCATATGAGACATCCTCGGCTACCTCGATGTCCGTCCACTCAATAACGTGGGAAGGGTCTGTAGTGTACTTCTAAGTTGGGAAACGTGGAAGACGTTATGCACGTTCCCAAGCTGCGGTGGCAATGCAAGACGATATGCAACGGCTCTAACCCTGCCCAAAACCTCAAAAGGTCCGATAAACCCCGGGGCTAACTTTCCTCCGCCGCGGTTGAACCGCAATAATCCCTTCTTCGGGCTCACCCTCAGAAACACGTGATCACCAACTGCAAACTCGAGCGGTCAGCGTCGTCTATCCGCATAACTCTTATGTCGGCTCGGCCTGGTCTTCAACCGCCCCTGAATCAACGCGACCTTCTCGGTCGTCTCCCAGACAAGATCTGGACCAAGCAAACTCTTGTCTCCCACCTCTGCCCAATACACGAGCGATCTGCACGGCCTACCATACAATGCCTCAAACGGTGCCATCCCAATACTGGCCTGGTAGTTGTTGTTGTAGCCGAACTCGCCCAACGGTAAGTGATCCTCTCATGATCCTCGGAAGTCCAGTACACATGCTCGCAACATATCCTCTAGAATCTGTATTGTGCGCTCTGACTGACCGTCGGTCTGCGGATGATACGCCGTACTGAGCAAGACCTCGGTCCCCAACGCTCTCTGCTAGCTCTCCCAAAATCTGGAGGTGAATCGAGGATCCTTGTCGGACACAACGGACACCGGAACCCCGTGAAGACGGATGATCTCCCGAACGTACAACCGACTCAAGGTGTCAACCGTGTCAGTCATTCTCATGGCTAAGAAGTGTGCCAACTTGGTCAGTCGGTCGACCACTACCCAAACGGCGTCGTGCCCTCTTGGCGACCTCGGTAAGCCGCTCACGAAGTCCATCGTGACGTGCTCCCACTTCCACTCTGCGATCGGCAGTGGCTGCAATAAATCGGCGGGACGCTGATGCTCGGCCTTTACCTGCTGACAAGTGAGGCATCTCGAGACGAACTCTGCGACTGCTCTCCGCATCCCGCTCCACCAAAACTGCCGTCTGATGTCCCGATACATCTTTGTGCCACCGGGTGCACAGCAAGACGTGAGTGATGAGACTCTTTCAAAACCTCGTCTCTACAGCTACGTGGCACGAACAGTCCTCCTCGGTAACGTAGACCCATATCGGTACCCTGTTCCCAACCCTCAGCGTCAACACAGCTGGTTATCCTCTCCCGGATCTCTACCGTCTAGGCATCCTCGGCATGTGCCTCCAGTACACGAGTAACTAGTGTGGGCTGAGCCACCAACGAGCACGTACCCACGCCATCTGTGATCTCCTTTAGCTCAAGTCTGAACGAGCTCAACTTTTCCATCATGTCCCACTCTCAGACTGATATACCAGCCAGGCAGTGGACCGACTTCCTACTCAGGGCATCGGAGAGGCTATATTGTTTACAAGAGGTGAGGTCCTTACATGATACTGAATCCAGCGAAAGGGCCTTAGCACAGACACGGTTGATTAAAAAATCTAAGTTGCTGGCAAGGATTTGGTGTCAGAAAGCAAGAAGTAAGTGGTTTAGAGATGATGTATTTATCATAATATAAATTTATAATATAGAATCTCTAGAGAGAGAAGATCTCGCTTCTCTCTTCGTTTCTAACCCTAGCCGCGCCGCACTTCGCCCCTTCTTGCCCTCCTTTCTCCGACGGTGACCATGGCTTCCGGCCATGGTCATCGTCGGGTTTACCTGTCTTCCTCTCCTTCCTTTCTCTAGTTCTTGGGTCTTCTCCGGCGCCGCTTGTTTCGGGCCTCCCCTCTTCGTGTCCCTCAGATCTATCTCCCGTTCCCCTCAGGCCATCGTGTGGAGTTGCTAGAGGTGCTCTAGGAAGGGGAAAATGGTATTCTACTGCTTTCTCTCTCACCGTCACTCGCGGATCTGGTCCTCCTGGACTCATATCTGCAATACTCTGGCCTCTATAGGTGCTAGCTACAGTTGGCTTCCACGGCGGTGACCTTTGGGGCTTGGGGGGTGGGTCTTTGTGGTTGGAGAAGACTGGTCGGACGAGTGGTGAGCTCGGCTTCCATTTTCCCTTCTGTGTCGTTCTGGTCCAGGTTCGATGTGGGAGGACTTTCTCCTTGGTGGAGATTGTCGCGTTTCTGGGCCGCTGTTCGTTGCTCTACTATTAGATCGGAACCTTAGGTGCAGTAGCTCGTCGAGAAGTCTTCATCTAGCCAGGAGCTTGTCGTTTCAGTTCTGGGTGGGACGGCTTTTCATCGCTTGGTGATGGCTGCGGACTTGCTTCGAGATCGATTCCTGGACACTTGTGGCTGGACCTCGCCTCCATCTATGATGTACCAGGTTTTACTCTTTCATCCTTTACTTGATCTGATTTTCCCCTCCTCAATCATTGTTAGTGGTTGGGGCCTCACGGTCTCTTGGGGTTTGCCGACGTGAGGTGTTTGGCTTTTAGCCTTGTTCGTTGAAAAATCAGATTCGAGTTAGGATGTGGGGTTTATTGGTCTGTGAATTATCGGATGTTGTGGGCTTGTTTGGTAACAGTTTTGGTGGTGGTTGGGGAGGTCGTATCTTTGCTGGAGTGGCTTCGTTTTGGTGCCTGTCTGTTTCTGGTTTTAAAGTCGGTTTGTCTGGGTAGTTAAACCTTTGATTGTTGTTTGTTTTTAAGGATTGTAATTTGTTTCTGTTTTGTTGTTGCCCTTGTTGGCTTAGTTTTCTTCGGGATAGATAAATCAGGTTCTGAGACCAGTTTTATGTTTTCATCCCCTTGTTGGGAGTGGTTTGAGACTGGTAATTTACTAGTGCTCTTGTTTGTATTAGGGGTTCGTCCTCTTTCTCCTGACTTTGTTCTCAAAGTTTTGAGATTTTCAATATATGCTAGCTTTCCAAAAAAAATGGTTTAGAGACTGTGATCGGTGCTTTACATACTACCACTATTTGGAAAACTTCAGAGCTACTCGAAAAAAAATTATCAAATACAATCGGGGGATACTACTCTTTTATCCCAAGGATATTAAGGCTCACATTAAAGACCGTTTCTCAACCCGGTTTGCAAAATCAGAGATCTCATTAGCTCCACCTGACTTGCCTTTCCAGAAACTGTCGAGTAGAAAAAAGGACAGACTTGAAGAGTTTTTTACGGAGGAAGAAGCAAAGCGGGCAGTGGATTCGTATGGAAGCTCGAAGGCCCCTGGACCCGATGGCTTTACTTTGCGGTTTTTTCAGGTAGCTTGGGACGTAGTGAAAGCTGAAGTGGTAGATTTCCTGGCAGGCTTTTATGCTAACGGGGTTATCGGGAAGGGTTTGAGTTCCAGCTTCGTAGCCTTGATTCCTAAGCAACAAAGTTCAGAAGTAGTTTAAGATTTTCACCCCATCAGCTTAGTTACAGCACCGTACAATATTTTGGCAAAGCTTCTTTCAAAACGGTTAAAAGAGGTTTTCCTGACTTGATTTCGGATTATCGGAGCGGTTTTGTTACAGGGAGACAGTTGATAGATGGAGTTCTGATTGCCTCAGAGGTAATCCATTTGGTGAAAAAACAAAAGGAGGAAGTTGTGATTTTAAAATTGGACTTTGAGAAGGCTTACGACAAGCTCAATTGGGGTATCTGGACTCTGTAATGCAAGCCATGAAATTTTGAGCTAGGTGGAGGGAGTGGATGCAATTTTGTTTTAAAGCACACTTATCCATTTTGGTTAATGGGTCTCCTACAGACGATTTCCCTTTGGCTAGTGGGCTTCGTCAAGAGTGCCCGTTATCTCCTTTCTTGTTTTTATTAGCTGCAGAAGTTTTGCATCAGTCCTTGGAAGCAGGCTTGAGGTTCGGAGAATTTAGAGGAGTCTCGGTGGGTGAGGGAGGACCGGTGGTGTCACACCTACAATTTGCGGATGACACCCTCATAATTGTACAAGCTCATAAGGATGAATTGAGGGATTTGCAGAGGACTTTGTTTGCTTTCCAAATGTGTTCAGGTTTGAAGATCAATTTTTTAAAGTCTAGAGTTGTTCGTCTCAATGCAAGGTCTATGTCTCAGGAGGAGGTTGCGGGGTGTTTGGGTTGTTCAGAAGGTACTTTACCTATGTAATATTTGGGCTTCAGTCTTGGTGCTAATCTTAGGCTCAAAACGACTTGGGAGCCTATTTTAGCAAAGTTCAAGGCCTCATTGGCGTTATTGCAAGCTCGATATCTGTCTATGGGCGGTCGAATTGTATTAATTGAATCATCGTTGAGCTCCCTACCTCTTTTCTTCATGACTTTATTAAAAGATCTGAAAGGAGTAATTAGGGAGATGGGAGAAATGGCAGAGGGATTTTCTTTGGAGAAATTCTGTAGAAGGAAGGGTGTTATGTAAGCTAAGATGGGAGGTGGTAGCTCGGCTTAAGGAAGAAGGAGGTTTGGGTATCAGACGGCTGGAAGAAAGGAATAATATCCTGCTTGCTAAGTGGTGGTGGCGTTTCGCGGTGGAAGGTAATAGTCTTGGAAGCGTGTTATATGTGCCAAGATGGGCTGGGATTGCAGAGATTGGGATTTGATGAAGGTGGATCGAAGTGGTAATTCGGTGTTGTTTGGCCACATTCTAGCTCTATCCTCCGAGCCTAGATTCAGTGGTTTGTTTGGAGATCAAGGTATGGAATGGTGATTGGGGTCGAGCAACAGAATCTCGTTCTGGCATGATGTGTGGTTGGGTAACGGTTCTCTCCGTTTCAGGTTTCCTAGACTGTTTTCCCTTGCAATTCTAAAGGCCGATAAAGTTGGTGAGTTATGGGATGATGATGGGTGGTTCATTGAATTTCGACGCAGTCTGTTGCCTTGCGAAGAGGACAAACTATGGGATTTGATAGATGAATTGTTGGAAGTGGAAGTGGATTTTTCTCGAGAGGATGGAGTTGTTTAGGTAGCAAGAAAGGAGGTGTTCACGGTGGTAGAAACATATGTGAACTTATCGGAACCGGTGAGCAGATCCTTCCCTTGGGCTCGGTTCTTGTGGGTATCGAAGGTACCACCGAAATTTTGTCCAATGGTGTGGCTAGCAGCACATAACGCCCTTCCCACTGCGGGCTTTTTGGAGGATAGAGGTTTACACATAACTTTGAATGAGATGTTATGTCCATTGTGCAGGATGGTTTCTGAATCAACTGATCACATCCTCTTGCACTGGATTGTGGCTTGGACGGTGTGGGGGAGAATTATGGTGTGGTGGAAGGCTAGTTGGGTGATGCCTCAGACAGTTAGGAACTCGTTGTGCGTCTGGCAGAGTTTTGGAAATAAAAAATGACGGGTAGCATGGCTTCAAACTAGTTACTCGGTACTATGGTTCATATGGTTGTTGAGGAACTAGGCCCTTTTTAATCATCATATGTCGACTTTGGATGTTGTGGTGCTACAAATTCAAAATTATGCTTTTGGTTTGGCTTGGGATGCAGGCCTGTTAGTTTTGGGTGTGAGCTTTGCGAGATGGCAGGAGGATCTATCAAAGTGTCTGAAGTGTTTAAAGAGACGGGGACTTGGGAATGGGCCTGGCCGTGTGAATTAATTGGTAGTCAAGGTCGGGTGGGCCTTTAGAGTAGTTGTAGTCGAGTTGGCTGTGGTTTGTGGGTATTTATTTTGTTCTGTTTCTTTTGGTGTTGCACGTGATACTGTATTGAGGGATCATTTTGGTCATTTGCTTTTAGTTTCCTCCTTGTAACCAAAGGTTGAGTTCGTAATAATATTTATCGTATCGCTTTTCAAAAAAAACAATATGCACACAGTGTTGGTACAATACGGTACAATACACACACAGTGTTGGTACAATACGCACACGATACTGGTAGTCTAGCAATACGCACTCAGTGTTGGTACAATACAGTACAATACGCACACAATGCTGGTACAATACGCACACAGTGTTGGTACAACTAAACTCTACCCCCTAAAAATAAACCCTAAACCCTAAGTAAAGTAATCCTAAAGTCCTAATATGAATAAAGGAAGTCAGAAAACCAAAAAAAACAAAAAAAATCTTGAATCTAAATGTACGATTTTAACCCCCCAGATGACCTCGGATGGCCGAAAAACATCGTACAACAGGCATAGCCGTGACTATTGCTCGGAAGGCCGTTTCCACCTAAAAAATGCTAGGGTTTTGTCAAATTCTAACACTGACTCCGGCTCAAGTTCAATTCTGCTGATTTAATACATACAAAAAAGTGTTGATACAATACGCACAATGCTGGTACATTACATGCACAAGTGATGGTACGTCATATACATGAGTGCTGGTATGCGCACGTGAATAGAAGCATGCGCACGCGAAAAGGCCACGTGTCTCTCTCTCGTGAGTTCGCACAATAAAGCCTGATTCGCATTTGATACCGAATATATATATATAGGTATGCTTTCAAGTGTTACTACTATCTTAATTTGTTACATGTTACATTGATATGAACCATTAGATGTTATTGATCCAGTGGCTATAAAATGAATGTCATTGAATTGTAATTAAAATCAAATCTAATTACCTTATAGTCATTTTATATTACATAAGGGTAGAACTGTAATTTTCCTAATAAATCCTAAACCTAAACCTATGCACACATTCTCTCGTCATTCACACCAGACCACGCAGCCTTTCTTCCTCCAAAGCTTCTACGTCGCCGTCGAAGCCAAAACGTTGTCGCTGTCGGAGCCGAGAGTTCTTCGCCAGATCATACATATCTGACCTCCATCCCGAGCTCGAGATTGAACTGCGCCGTGCCTTTCTAGCTCCATTGTCGAAGCATCGCCGGATCTGTATCACCAGTGCCATCAGCGAACAAGGCCGCCACCGCTGCTCCTGTGCGCCGCCGAGAGCTCCGACCGGCTTGATGGCCGCTGCTCCTCTGTATCCCGGTGTAATTCTCCATCCCAGCCGCGGTCGAGCTCCGATCTGCAACCCACCAACGAGGGCCATCAGTGCCATCAGCGAACAAGGCCGCCACCGCTGCTCCTGTGCGCCGCCGAGAGCTCCAGCCGGATTGATGGCCGCTGCTCCTCTGTATCCCGGTGTAGATACTCGCTGCAAAGCCGTGAAGATCGAAGCTTGTAACCCACTACCGCCGCAGTGGAGGGCCACCAGCGTCTCATGGCGTGCTCCTCGCGAAGAAAGTCCCGGCAACGTCGGAGAAGATCGTCGTGCAGCAGTTTCTCGTTGGAGCTCTGAAGATCGTGTTATGGTAAGGAAGGCAAGAGGTTATGGTTCAGAAATTTAATTAAACTCTTTTGTTGAAGATGAGTCTGGAAATCTGTGGTGTTGTAGAAGCGTATGTGGCTACTGATCTTTCTGTGAGACATCGCGTTACGGATGGAAATGCGTAGCGCTCTAGTCTCCGGAGCAACGACAACCGAGCTTTCTAGAATCGTATGATATTGTTTTGTTGTTTTTGATTTTTGGTTTTTGAGATCGGTTTTTTTTTTGTAGTCTTTGTTAGATTTTGTTTGGAAGCTGATTATTCTGTAAATTTTGTTATTTATCATGTAATACCAAGGGTAGTATTATGTAATATATAAGGTAGGTTTTTGTAAAAAAAATTTGATACTTCTGATATTGTTTTAGTTAGGTAAGTTTTAGTATTTGATTATGTAAATTTTATTGTTTTAGTTATGTAAGTTTTAGTATTTGATTATGTAATTTTTAGTGTCTGATTATGTAATATACTGTTTTAGTTATGTAACTTTAGTATTGGATTATGTAACATAATTTATTTTTGTAACTTGTACTGCATTGTATACGGATCAGAACGTGAACCGAATTAGATTTTAAAAACTTATCATGGAGAAAAATATGTAACATCGATATACTTTTTATATGTAATATTTAGTATAAATTTATATAATATTAAACATAATAATCTGTAACATCGTATATGAAATTCGTACAACAATCAAAATTTTATTTTATTTTCAAAAAATTGAATAAAAATAGTTATATAAAAAAAATCAGATGTGGGCACTCAAAAAAATCTGCAGTAAAAAATATGAGATATAGAGTTACCAAACTACCCTTTTAGTGATTTTTCTATTTAATTTATGGATAATTAAGCATGAAAATCTATAACCATTGGATTTTTAAAATAAATGGTTTATATTTATGTAACATGTAACAAATTAAGCATTGATAACACTAGAAAGTTCCCCTATATATATATATAATCAGGTACAAACTTCTATCTTTCGTCAGAACGCAGAACTTTCAATCTGGGCCCTTGGATCATAGAATTAAAGGCCCATATTTAATGCATATCTTTTAATATCTTTTTAATTAATGCATATCTTGTAATTGATTTCGTAATCAATCACCACCCCCCCTGAATTTCGGTGGCCATCCGATCTGGATAATCAATGGCCCAGATTAGTTCTACGTTCTGACCCAAAATAGGGTTTGTACTTGATTGTTCCCCTATATATATGTATATATAAATATATATCCATTACATATAAACCTCCATGCCCAGAAATTTTGAACTCTTATACAGAGGACAACACTAAGCTTTCTCTCACAATTTGTACATAAGCAAAGGCGCTTAGAAGACAACAAAAGCATCACACTTCATCAAATCCACGGCCCTTCACTCTCTCACATCATTTCTCTCCTTTAAAGCTATCAGAACTCCATAGCTCGGCCATGTGCCTATAAGATGAATTAGAGAGGAAACTGGTTCTGTTGGTGGCATCACCATCGTTGAGGGTTACGGACACTAAGGAAGCCATCCTTGCATCGGTTGTAGTCGATGTTAGTGGACTCAGTAGAGATCCCGGAGGCTCATCCCCATTCGCAATAGAGCGTGGTTCAGTGAGGGCGATCGGCGACATCGGTGATGGTGGGTCAAAGAGGAGAGGAGACGGACGAGGCTTATTCATCTTGGAGCGCACAAGCTTTATAAACTCCTGTGATGGAGCCGGTGGCATGACGAGGGGAGACTTGGATGGCGAGATGGCGTGGTGGATGACAGCAGGATACGATGGGGTCATTATGTGGGTGGGTGTAGGAGTGATGATGGCATTGGGAGCGGTGAGGGTAGTATGGACATCGAGGAAGGAGGAGCTCGAGAACGACGCAGCGCAAACGAACCGATAGTGGACAGTGTGTATTGAAGAAAGAAAGAAAAACGAGAGAACCTTTTTTTTTATCAGCAATTTTTTGTTAATATTGAACCCAAGTTTCCAAATGAAAGGTAAGGGCAAGGGATAAACCCTCAAGTACCATTACATCCACTTACATCTTTGTGTTAACAATGATGCCTTGCACCTCAAACAACCCTATACAAATCTAAACCCCAAGTTGTTCTAAAAAACCAGTAGCACCTCTGTTACATTTCAATTAATTTCTAACCAAGCTGTTAGCACCACTAGTCACTAATCAGTAATGTTGAAACCCAAAGAACCCTCGGTTGCACCAACGTTAGGCCAGAGCCTCAAAAACCAGTGTTTGTACTCAATTTGTCCAGCCAAAGAATGAAGCCTCAGAAGTATTCCCTCCAACCATCAAATGCACCAAAGTTAGACCAAAATCACTCAAACCCAGAGGATGTCTCTGTTGCCCACCCAAATGTTAAACCTTTCAGAATTATCCCAACACTTGCTACACAGGAGTAGTCATGTTACAGTAAAACCCCAAACTGAGATCAGTCTCCAAAGATCAAGAACCAATCCAATTCAGAAAAGTGAAGGAGTTATCTTTGTTGAATTTGGCCCAAAGAAGTTGAAATGAATAATTCTGGATGTTTTGAAAAGTAGTGTCAGGACTTTCAAACACATCATTGAAGATCCTTTTGTTCCTAGCCAACCAGATCATCCATATAGCTAAGGAAGCCAGAAATGACCAATGTCTGGACTTGTTCTGTAGACCATTCCAAGAGATAAACCACTGTTGAATTTGGTCAGGAGGAGCAGAAGAAATAGACCACCAATGCAGTATTTTAGACCAGACTTCCCAAGAGAATTTGCATGACAAGAAAAGGTGATCTTGTTCCTCATTTCATAAAGGACACCAAATACAACATGTGTATAAGCCTCTTGATAAAAGATAGCATCTGGTAGGAATGACCTGCATACACAACAACCATACAAATGCTGCAATTTTGGGAGGGAGGATAGGTGCCCAAAGCAAAGCAGGCCAATCCAAATGAAGGTCTCCTTGAGTGTCAAGCACTTTGTACATCATTTGAACAGAGAAGCCCCTATGGTCATGTACCCAAGAAACTTTATCTTGACCTTCAGTGAGCTGATGAATATTCAAGTCATCAGGCAATAAATAGAACTCACCAATCTCCCAGCCTCTTAGCTCTCTTCTAAAGAGTAGAATCCAGTCACCTTCAACCCAAAAGTGTGAGATAACCAATCTATTTTGTGTACTGAGGTGGAAGAGTCTTTGGTATTTGAATTTTAAGGCAATCTCTGCAAGCTAAATATCTTCTCAAAAGAGAGTCTCACTGCTCCAAATGCATCAGCAAAGGCAGGAAAGGAAAGGAGGGACTCAATATGTCTAATAAATGATTGACCATTATGTAGCATAAAACTAGACAAGTCCCAACTAGACAAGTCCCACCCATATTTGGCACAAAGGAGTTGCTTCCAAAGAGAGTCAATTTCAAGTGCAAATCTCCACCACCACCTAGCAAGTAGTGCTTTGTTCATGATATGTAAATTTTTGATGCCAAGTCCTCCAACACTCTATGGTCTACAAATCAAATTCCACCTAACTTTATGTAAAACTTTCTTAGAGACAATCTGATTCCAGAGAAACCTTCTCTGTCACTTATCCATCTCTTTGATCACACATATGGGGGCTTTAAACAAGGACATGTAATATAGAGTTAAAGAGCTTAATGAAGACTTGATCAAGATAATTCTGCCCCCAAATGACCTGTGTTTGGCTTGCCAAAGGTTGAGCTTCTGTTTGACTTTTTTGATGACAAGTTCCCAAGACGAGAGAACCTTAGAAGCCAGAAACAATTGGATGTAACAAAAATATACTATTAGTTGATTCCCATATCCCCAGGTTACTAGATAACAAGGGTGTTCTAAAAAAGCAAAATAAATAACTAATTATTTGGACAAAATTATTTTAAGATTTATAACCAGGGATCCGGATGACACGTGTAATGAATGATTCTAATAGTAAATTAGAAATATAACCAGTTAGTGTGTTGTGTCGCTCTCTCTCGGTATACGTACATAGGTAATGGCGTATTAATTAAATGGCTTGATCTACAACAGATATCAAATATTTCCGATAAATTTTATTTTTCTTGTTGGTGCATACATACATGTCTGTCGATTGTAGTGCTTCAATATTATTACATAGTATATACATGATTCCATGCATTATGTAAGATTTGCTTGCATAGAATGCACTTTCACTTGTCTGATTATACATTTTTTGAAAACTTGCGTTAATGATGATTGACGCAGCCACCAGAATCAGTGAAGAGCTTTCTTTAGTTATTTGTTTCTTGTGGCCAAGCTAGTGGTGCATAAAGGTCATTGCTAGGGGTTCATTGGTTGTATTTTGTGTTTTGGGATATGGGTGTTTGTTTTAGGTTCATGTCTTGTAAAAAAATTTTCATCTCGAAAGAGACTTAATTTAAATTTGTTTTGTCGATCAAAATCCATAGGTTTATCTCTCCTCTTTCATATTGTATATGCTATATGAATGTTTTGAGTAACAAGATATAATTTCTAAAAATATTGACTTACAACGAATCCAACTTTCAAGTTGGGAAACAGTCGTTAGGGTTGGATAAAGTTTTACAAAATTGTAGAGCTTTTAATTAATATAGATTTGATGATTTACAAAAGTTAACGGAGTTCGAATTAAAAAATTATAATCATTTGACGATATGTTGTATGTTTATACTTTTATTATTTCAAAACGTTCAATTTTAGATCCAAATATTTACAACATTTTTTAACATCACAACTTATTGTAGATTTTATTTAAGGAGTCGGATACCGCGTCATGAACCAAGAGCCATATATCGCCCGGGCCATCGCACCAGTTTCCATTGAATGATCTCCATATGTTGATCGACAAATAGATAGATTGACGGAGCTAGATGACGCTGAGGAGATGGTCAATTCTTGGACGCTTAGAAGTCGAGGAGGTGAAACGCAAGTACCATATTTTTTTTTTCATAACTCGTGTTATATGTAGTTTACAAAATGTAAAATTTTGTGAGGGAATTGGTGTTTTCCTTTATTCACGAATTTCGTGCACGAGTATGATGGTCATGCGATTACTAAGAGCATCTCCCGTGATTAATCATTTTACTGACTGAAAGATAAGGTTGGTACAATAAAATATTTATAAACATAACAGAAGGACATAACACTCTTATTATAAAAAGTGAAACCTATGTTACACGATTTATTATTACCGAAGCGAAAACTAAGCATAGGTTAATAATGATTTATTATCACCGAAGCCAAAACTAAACATAGATTAAAACGATTTATATTTCGTTGCAATATTGTAGGCACTTGGGTTGGTCTTTGACGAGATTCCAGATGTCGTACTTGGTGAAAACTCGGCGATGTCGGTCCTGGTAGGTCGTCGTAGTCGACGCTCTGAGTTGGGTATCGGGTTCCCTCGGTTGTCGAGCATGAAGCTTTTAACGTATATTAAATTGAAACACTTTACCTTTATGGACATCTTTTTCCAGTGGTCCTACAATTGCCTTTCGGTTCGTAGTGGCGTGACATCAAGTGTCGAAGCGAGATAGTAGTTGTAAATATCCAGTCAGTAACGGGTGTTTGGCCCCGGGCGTGCATGTTTAATCCACACAAGACACAACACCATTTCTTTTTCGGGGGACCATGGATAACTTCGACTCCCGGGATCCATCGACGGTTCAGTTGAAGGAAGCTTTTATAGCAAATTGGTGGAGGAATTTGGGAAGAGAGGAGTCGGTTCTGGAAGTGGTGATGAAATATGATGGAACATGATGTATGTTTATAGACGGTAAGGGCAATTTGGTCTTTTTTTCATGTGTTGGGCAATTATCTCACGCAATCCAATGAAAGTTTAATGAAGATGAAATTCATATGAAATGTTGGAAAATTTTCATGTAGATTATGATGTAATTCAATGGACCAATATTTTAACGGATATGCAACAGAAAGTTATAACGAAAAAATGTAACGGTAAATAATAAATTGAAAGATAAAATTCATTACTTTGCCGGAAAGAAACAACAGAAGTTCAAACTAGGAAATGAAATACACAAATTAAGATACGTAATTGAAAAAAACATACAGATTTAATAGGAGAAACACTGAAACGTCACATTCCAAGCTTATGCGACAACATTGCAAGGGTGTCATAGTGGATCGCAAGTTGCTGAGGAGTCATACTCGAAGTGTCCTTGGCCCTCTCCTCCTTGAACATCTTGGAGTACGGATGAAGCTTAGCGATGAGTTTCAGCTTTAATACAAGCATATTGCAGACTACTTGTTGGGCCTCCGTAACACTTGAGGCAATCTGGTTTTCCTCTGAGGCTTTACCTTTACCTCTGAGCCTTGGAGCTTTGACAACCTTCTAACCCATAGGCCGGCAATCCGAAACAAAGCTCATCCCCGTGGTGCGCTCACTGTCGTCCCCAAGTGTGTGTTCTCGACTTCGCTTCCTTGATTCTCTTGATGGTTCTAAAGGCAACGTTGGTTCGAATAGTTCTTCATGCTCCATTGTGTCAGGGACTTGTGTTCATTTCGGACAAGTTTCCACCAAAGTCTCCAAACGAAGTCGTGCCCTTCTGTCCTCTGGTATAGTTCCTCGGCCAACTGCATAACTTGGTTATCGTATCAGTCGCTTCGGTGGTCCTTGATAATGTGTTTGTAGTGCCCTTGGAACTTCATCACACACGGGTTGACGTTATTCAATGATCCTTTCAATTCTTACCAGACCGTAACAGATCATTTGGACCACGACATGCAGCGACTTACCTCCCGATGTCCTCCTAGTTTTCAAGTTCCTCTTATTATTGCCGCAAAATTGAATCATATGAATTTAACATCCATCCGCAAACAACATAGATATTTTCCTCGACGCTCTGTTTCGTGCGTGTCTTTTTCTCTATCAGCTGGCTCGATTAGTTTGTCAGTGGTTGCGAACCTTCAGTAGTGTGGGGACTCGAAAATGTTAGTCTTAGTGCATGTAGTTCAATCCTAAATGTCCAAATGTATATATCATCGTTAGCAATAAAATCAAAGCGGCTTTACATTACTTATGTGTTAGAGTAATATATCGATGTGTGCTCTAATCTATGCCCACAATGCGAATAGAACCATAGATTGAGATCGATCACACTCGATGGGTCCCTAGTCAACAAATCTTCACTAGAAGCGACTAGTATGAAATATGGCTCTTTATGGCTTACGTTCTGTTAGTCATTGGAATGGGATTCCGGAGTCTGATCATAGATATCATGTGGGACATGATATTGGACGACCCGACATGAATATCTGCCATAGATCAAGTCATGAACATATTCATTGTCGTAGCTTGTCATGTATCCTTAGACCATGAAGTCTTTGTGATCGCTATGTATTCAACAACTGAGTTTGATATGAGCCTAACGTTGTTCGTAACAGGCTTCCATAACGGCCAGGATTGGCTTGGGGACGGGCTACATGAGTGACACGAAAGATGGCTAAGGGATTTATCCTCATACTGAGGTATGAGAAAGATATCGATTCTCGGCCGGTTGATCGAGAGTGACTGAAAGAATAGCATGGCCATGCACATGATATTAGGTATCATATATTCAGTCATCTCACATATCAAGGAACAGTGATTGAGAATAATAAGGATGACGGCTTTATGCCTTATCTCAATCAGGATATCGGAGATAAAAAGATAATGACAGGGACGATGGAAAGGTTAGAATCGACAGGGTCGATTCGTTATGCAGTGTCAGGCAATACTAAAGTCTCGTTAGATGCCACTTAAATAGGATCAAGTAAAATGGGATTTTACTTTATTTATTGACATGCAGGAACCTAAGGGTCACACCGGAGGATGAAACTCATTGACACATTTATGGAGAATGGCCAAAAGGGAGTTGTCTCGGGACATGACCAAAACTGGGTTTTGGGTCATGTGCCCGTAAGTGAATAGGACTTTACGGATCGAGACAAGGCTTGGATTCTTGGGATTGATCGCGTCGGATAATGTTGGAAATTTCCGGTATGCAAGGCTTGGAGGTGATGAGCGAATCACGGGACCTCGTTGGAAATGGCCACAAGCCATGTTCCAAGAGGCCCATGAAAGGCCCGTGCAACCAAGGCTCATAGAACTAATTAATCAAGTCTTGATTAATTAGTACTAAGTAAGCAAGAAAAGGATTAAGGTGTTGGTGATTCATCACCTAACCCAATCTTGTCTTTCCATACTTTGTCCTATTTTCACCTTACTTGACACCATACTTGTCTCATGCCTTTAGTTGGACAAGTATGGGTTTTGTTATGTTTAAGTCATCTTTTTTCAACATAACAAACACAAGACAAGAATAGGAAACACAACTTCTCTCCCCCTTCCCTTGCAATTTCGGGTTTGGCAAGCTCCCACCTTCATTTTTGTGTTCTTGAGTCCTCAAAGAGAAGAACTACATGGCTTTGATTCCCATGTGGATACGTAGGCGTCTTGGAGACTCATGCCAATCATTCGTTAACCGGTGTTCTTGTTTTGGTAAGATATAGTGCTGAATTTTTCTCTTGTGAATCCATTCTTTGTTAGTTGTTTCATGGTTTTAATCGTCTCTTGGTTTTCATTGATTTTCCGCTGCGAGTTGGTTCATCTCCAACCCTACCTCGAGACCCAACAGAAAACACCTTAACTTCGTCTTACCGAGCGAACTTTCTTGAGTTGTCGGGACGGAATCTTGGCTCCGGCGGAAACACCCTTGTGTTTCTGGGACGTATTCTCTAATTCCGCATAAGAAACGGTCGAAATCCATTTTCAAAGTAAAAATAAAACTATTGAGAAAAATGAGAGCAGTAGAATGAGAAGATTTGTGTAATTGTGTGAAATTAGAAACTTGTTTTTTAAATAGGGAAATTTTTTTGTTGTTACCGACGCATTCACGTGGCGATACCGAACATGTTGGCAACGGCGGTGGCGCTCCTACGGCAATCATCGCTAACTGGCAACGGTCACATGCGCTAGATGATAGTGTCGTTGACAACATAACCGCCAACGCTATCCACCATCTCTTATCCGCTATTTATCCCTCGGCGTTTCGATTCTTTCCGCCGATGTTTCCCCTCCGTCAGCGCTTATCCATCTGTGTTCCACCACCGATTAAAGATGCTCTAAGGAAGGCATGCAAACATTCAAGAGTCATGAGTGATTGAAATCTGAAGTCATTGATGCATGGTGCAATTATGTTAATCATCTAGAAGAGATCAAGAGTGTCTCAGTACCAACTTGTCGGTGGTAAGTACAAAAGTAGAGAGTTCCATAATCGTAAGGCTAGGGCTAGAATTTACTCTCGATAATCGAGAGATATGTTACTTTTTTGTTAATATCTACTGATTTAGAATTAATATGACCCGTTATGTTTATATTATGGTTTAAAGACGAGTGATAAGGCTTATAATTATGTCCTTTGTGAAAAGCAAGTAAATTATACATTCCTAAATTAAAGGAGCAGGTCACATTCGTTCAAAGTAGTCATTCGTATCTATCTTTTAAAAAAATGTGTTTTTGTTGTGATAAACTTGAAGGAATCAAACGACTTGGTTCTAATGCTTGACTGATCAATTAATTTTGTTTTTTACTTAGAATTGTGTCTCATATTTCTGTATGTCCTTTTAATCATTACACATGTATAGGTATATATAGTACCATCCATATGGCTTAGTTATTAACTAAATTATACATAGTCTGCCATGTGCCTCATAGTAATTGTGGTAACCATTAACACACAACACATGTGTTTCATACGTGTACTTTACAATATTCCCCCTTGGATACCACCATTTAAGAATATATCAAATACGCCTTAAGTTGTCTCATTAAAAACATCCTCAGGAAAACCCGATGGGACAAAACATGTAAGGAAAAGAGTGCAACGCGCAAAACCGTGCTTCATGCTGCCTCGTTAAAAACCTTTCCAAGAAAACTCTGTGGAACAAAACTTGGATAAAGGAAAAAGAGTGCAGTGCACACAATTTGTCTCCTCCTAACTTTAGGCAGGCTACTTTGGTTGCTTGCGAAGGTGACACATGCCGATTCTGTGAACTAGCTTCTCAAAGGTAGAAGTTGGCAAAGCTTTAGTAAATAAATCAGCAAGATTCTCGTAGGATCGAATCTGCTTGACATCTATCTCATTACTCTTCTGGAGCTCATGAGTATAAAAGAACTTAGGAGAGATGTGCTTGATTCTGTCTCCTTTGATATAACCTCCTTTGACTTGAGCTATACAAGCTGCATTGTCTTCATATATGATGGAAGGAGAGCTTGGCGGAGGAATTCCGATTGAGCATAATACATGCTTCAAAACGGATCGCAAGAATACACATTCTCGGCTAGCTTCATGTAGCGCACAATCTCCGAGTGGTTCGAGGATGTCGCAACCAAAGTTTCCTTCGTAGAGCGCCGGGAAATGGTTGTTTCACTGCAGGTGAAAACATATCCTGTCTGGGAGCGAGCTTTGTGAGGATCTGATAAATAGCCTGCATCCGCGTATCCGACCAGGACAACGCTCCCCTGGACTTAGAATACATGAGTCCCAAATCTCTGGTTCCGCTCAGATAGCGAAGTACATGCTTGATACCGTTCCAATGTTGTCGAGTGGGTTCTGAACTGAACCTAGCAAGTACATTTACTACGAACCCTATGTCAGGTCGCGTACATTGTGCCAAATATAACAAACCCCCAATAGCATTTAGATATGGTACTTCACGACCAAGTATCTCTTCATCTACCTCCTTGGGACGGAATGAATCTCTTCTGGGATCTAAAGAACGGACGACCATTGGAGTATTGAGAGGGTGAGCATTATCCATACTAAAACGCTTCAAAAGCTTTTCAGCATATGCAGATTGATGGAACAAAATGCCATCAGATAGATGCTCGAGCTGCAGGTCGAGACGATGTCTAGTCCTTCCTAAATCTTTCATTTCAAATTCTCGTTTCAGATAATCTGAAGCTTTGAGGATCCCTTCTGGAGTCCCAATCAGATTTATGTCATCAACGTAAACTGCTATAATAAAAAACCCGGAGGTTGTTTTATTAATGAACAAACATGGACATATAACATCATTCTTATAGCCTTCTCTGATAAGGTATTTGCTAAGGCGACAATACCACATCCTACCAGATTGCTTTAGTCCATACAGAGATTTCTGTAACTTTATTGAACACATATCTCTGGGATATTTATCATTGCTTCAGGCAATCTCAACCCATCGGGGAGTTTCATATAGATATTAGTGTCCAAATTACCATACAGGTAACAGGGACAACGTCCATCATGCACATATCAAGTCCTTCAGAGACTGATAAGCTGATCAAATATCTGAAAGTGATCATATCCATTATTGGGGAATATGTCTCATCAAAATCGACTCTTGGTCGTTGAGAGAATCATTGGGCCACAAGTCTAGCCTTATATCGGGTGACTTCATTTTTCTCATTTCGTTTCCTTATAAATACCCACCTGTAACCAACTAGGTTGACATCTTCTGGTGTCTTGGAAACAGGCCCAAAAACTTGGCGTTTCGCCAATGAGGCCAATTCTGCCTGAATTGCTTCTTTCCACATAGGCCAGTCATCCCTGTGACGGCATTCATCGATGCTTCGGGGCTCAAAATCAAACTCATTTATGAACTCGTTGGCCACTACAAACGCAAAGACTTCATCAACAATAATTTTCTCATTTATTAACTCTTCAGGAGTATTAGAGTCTTCTGGTACTTCTGGAACTACTTCTAGTAATGAGGCTTTTTCCTCGGCTTGTTCTTCTGGAGCCACCGTTTTCTTATCCCCTATATTCGTCTGACATTTCCGATTTCGGGGAACAATGTCTTTTGATCCAACTGGTCTCCCACGCTTCTAGCGTGCACTAGAGAAATCGATAGCTGCTTTTGCAGTATCACCAGTGACCTTAATTCTAGCTGGTACATTGATTGCATCTATATAAGACCTTGTCATCTTTGACGCTTCTACAAATGCAGCAGGCATTTAATTTGCAATATTTTGCAAATGAATTATTCTCTGTACTTTTGTTTCACATTGTGATGTGCGTGTGTCTAAATGAGACAACGAACCCACTTTCCAAGGAAGTTCATGCCCAACTTCAGGAGGCTTATAAGAGGGTTCATGCCTTACTTCAGGAGGCTTATCTTTCTCACCTAGAGGTGGAAATGTTGTCTCATCAAAATGACAATCTGCAAATCTTGCAGTAAACTTTTTACCCGTCCGAGGTTCAAGATACCTTATAATGGACGGTGAATCATAATCAACATATATCCCAACCGACGTTGGGGTCCCATTTTTGTGCGTTGAGTAGGTGTGATCGGCACTTGCACTATGCAACCAAAGGTTCACAAATGAGATATATTAGGTTAGTGCCCACACACACGTTGTACATGAGAATATTGATGGTATGCACTTGGTCTTATACGAATTAGAGATTCAGAATGTAATACAGCATGTCCCCAAGCAGAAATAGGTTTTTTTATAAGCGAAAAATTTATTGAGCATAAGTTTTACAAAATAGTAAAACAGAGTGAGAAAACGATCCTCGAAAGGATATTTTCCCAAAACCACAACGGCTACACGGAGCCAATAAAAAACAAAAAACATCAAACCCAAACAGGAAATCAACAAGAGACCCGCTACTTCACGGTCAGCATGTTTGTCTAAGTCCTACCCGAGTTCAAACACAAAAAACGGTTAGAAACCGAAATGGGTATTAGCTCTTCCCCTGAAGTCGTGTCAGGACGATCATCTTCCTCGCTATCCTTGACTACCTCCTCAAGACTCTGAGGTGCAGCTACAGAATTTAAAGGTACGATCGCCAAAGTACTAGCAGCTTTTTTCCTGACTTTCGTGCAATAACTCCAATTACCTGAGCTATCTTTCCTAGCAATATCAATGAAGAAACTATCCGAGTTGCCTCCGTTATCATCCGAGGTTTTAGCCCTTATCTGATAAAATACAGTTGGAGGAGCAATCTTCTTTGGTTCACTCTTCTAGGGACGACCACATTTTTTCGGTTGAGCTATAATATCACTTTGAATCGTAGTGAGTGTCTTCGTAGGTTGAAGGAGAACCTCCTTCCACGGGTTGCTCTGGTGTTCCCCAACAAGGTCACAGGCTTCATTTGAAATCGAGTCAACAACCCGAGTTTCATTACCATACCCGACCCGGAATGAGAAATACCACTCTCCCCACCATTTTGTTGCTGCTGTTGCTGGCCTTTGGACTCAGAGACTACACCAAAGCCCAGCTCAAAACCCAGTGATTGCTGGCCTTTCTCAAAGTGGGCTTCACTCACATGTGCTTGGGCTTGAGGCTCAGCATTTGCGCCCAGAACGTCAGCATCGGCTGCATTTCTTCCTTCTTTCCCAATATTATCGCACGCAGATTGGGTAGACAAATCTCCCAAAACTGAATCAAATATTTTTGAAATGGTACAATCCGTCAAATCACGAGAGTTCTGATCACAGGGGTGATTTTTCCGCGACACTGAAGGATCGCTGACGAGCTCTGTTTCACACGCCACCTTTGTCAATGCCGGCCGGCGAGCCAAGGCTAAAAACAGAATGTACCCATTGATCTTATACCCGTTGAAGGTCTCCACAGCCTTTGAGGTGGCTTCTGATGACGAAAACGCAACGAAGACAAATCTTTTTCCACCCTTATTCACACGTCTCAGAACAGAGCATCCCGATATGTCGCCAAAAGCCCCAAATGTGCAACAAACCCAGTCTTCAGATGTATCATAAGGTAGATTACGAATATAAATCTCATTCAGAATTACCTAGACAAGCTCGACGTCCTTAGAAGTTGTCGGACTCCAGTGTACACGGGACACTGGATTGGCTTTCTTCTTCAGTCAAGTTCCAGTCTCCTCTTGCTGCGATGTCAGAGCTGAAGCCTTCAAGAGATTGTTCACCATGGTTTTGGGTGGAGACACAAAATCCCCAAAAACGGAGATTCCGGCCACGATTGAATCCACCACACCAGCCCCGCCCGAATCTGCTACAGCAGGTCGCACATATCTCCGTGAAGGAGATCGCTTCTTACCTTTGATCGAACCTTTCGAGCCCTTCTTTACTGACCCTTTCTTCACTTCCTTTGTTGAACCAATCTTCCCTCCCTTTGCTGACCCTGCAACTACTGTGCAGTACTCCGCATATAGGGAGATCACAGTGGAACCAAAGGCTGAAAACGAGAGGAACTTCATAATGCATGAAAAAAATATATTACACTAGCATCTTGGATAGTGAGTCCAAGCAGAAATAGGTAATTATGATTGCCTTAGTAATGTACGTGCAATTACCTGTATATGTTTAATAAACAATTTTGCTAAACCATTTTGGGTATGGACATGTGCAACGGGATGTTCAATATCAATCCCTAAAGACATGCAATAATCATCAAATGCTTTTGATGTGAACTCACCAGCATTATCAAGATGAATCGACTTAATGGGATGATCAGGGAAATGTGCCCTCAACTTAATGATTTGTGCCAACAATTTAGCGAATGCAACATTTCGCGTTGACAATAAGCAAATATGAGACCATCTACTGGATGCGTCTACCAGGACCATGAAATAACTGAATGGTCCACTAGTTGGATGTATAGGGCCACATATATCTCCGTGAATCCTCTACAAGAAAGATGGCATTTCAATGTTAATCTTGGTTTTCGATGGTCGGACCACTAACTTTTCTTGTGAACAAGTTGTACATGATATCTTATTGGACATTAGGATCTTCGGGTCCTTTAATGAATGCCCACATGAGTTTTCAACAATGCTACACATCATGGTCGATCCCGGATGACCAAGACGATTGTGCCAAAGCATAAAAGCATTTGGATTAATGAACTTTTGGTTCATTGTTGTGTAGGTTTCAACGGTTCTTATGGTTGTATAATACAAACCTGATGATAGAACCTGTAATTTTTCAAGTATACGCTTTTCACCATATTTATTAAAAGTGATATAGATAAACTCAGACTCATTTTCACTTCTGGTCTCGACATGATATCCGTTACTACGAATATCCTTGAAGCAAAGTAGATTTCTTCTGGATCTACTTGCATATAATTGTGCAAGTAGATAAGAGAAATATTTCTTGTCCCTTAAGATTGTGTGCGTCGACACGCAATCAACAATACATAAGTCGCCATCATTTCTGCAAATACATGACCCATAGTTGGGATCCATATCCTTTCATAAAAAGTATTACAATAGTTTGTAAAC
This sequence comes from Erodium maritimum, assembly GCA_963921825.1. Lineage (NCBI taxonomy): Eukaryota > Viridiplantae > Streptophyta > Magnoliopsida > Geraniales > Geraniaceae > Erodium > Erodium maritimum. The sequence goes on from OY997594.1 coordinate 24,291,415, forward strand.
TTAGGAAATGATTACAAAAACATTATATATATATATATATAGGGTGGCTATCCAGTAAAAACCCTCCTTATTTTGCAAACTACGAACCAATCTAAGCCACAGTATGTGGTCAAAGTGACGTCAGCAGAGCGCGCGCGATGCTGACACGTGGCAGATGCGCGCGCGCCTCTGCCCGCGCGCGTGAGCGTGTTGACCACGCGTGCGCACGGTGCTAATAGTTTGGCACGCACAGTGCTAATAGGCCAACCTATTAGCACTGTGCGCCCAAACTATTAGCACTATGCGCGCCACGTGTCAGCACCGTGCGCGCGCATCAGCAGCGCGTGCGCCCACGTGTCAGCACCTGGTGAGTTCGTAGTTTGCACAATAAGGGGTGGTTTTTACCTGATACCAACCCTATATATATATATATATCACATTGACTGAAAGAAGGGGAATACATAACGACACAAGTTCAATCTACATTTTCATCACGGTCCACATTTCCGTCATCATCTTTAAAGAAGTCGGAGACTGTAAGCTTGATCTGAGCATCTTCAGCGCTCACATGATCAATGAAATTTGTCTCAACGACCTTCTCTTTTCCCTTGATCGACTCTTGGTATAAGTTTACCAAGTGGTTTGGCACACGACATACACAACGATCAGCCCCTCCACATTGGTAACATATGTTTTCGGCATTTCTGGGAGTCGAGTTCTATGGGCATTTTCCTTTCTCATATCGGGTCCACTTCTGGTGGTACACCTTATCATCTTTTCTATAAGGTTGGAAATTGTTATGCACATAGCCCTGACTGCGACCACGTCCACGACCTCGGCCTCGACCTTTAAAGGGTCCTCGTCCTCTTCTGGGTCCAGAGTTACCATCATATCTTGTCACATTCACTTCCGGGAATGGAGCACTGCCTACAGGGCGATTTTGATGGTTCTTCATTAGTAATTCATTATTTTTCTCTGCAACGAGAAAACAAGCAACCAGATCTGTAAATTTCTTAAACCCTTTTTCTTGATATTGCTGCTGCAAGAGCATATTCGAGGGATGGAACGTGGAGAATGTTTTCTCAAGCATAGATTCGTCAGTTATCTTCTCACCACAACTGCGAAGCTTGGAAACAATTTTAAACATGGCCGAATTGTACTCATTTATAGACTTAAAGTCCTGTAACCTGAGGTTAGGCCAATCATATAGGGCACGAGGGAGAGTCGTGTCTAGCGTCCACTCATAATAGTTCTTCCCGTCTAGTTTAAGGGGTGCATAATTAAGCTTTGTCAATTTATCCATCCTGAACATCGATCAAAATAATTGCATGTCAAGATCATACTCGACTTCAGGTCGTTGGTATTTTATTTTGGAACTTTTGTTCCAACTTATATCGAGTCGCTGGTATTATGTATTTGGAACTTCTGGTCCAAACGTTTCAGTTTTAACGAATCTTAAATTCAAGTATTAATGATAAAATACAAGTGTACGGCAAATATCAAATTTCTGATGTGAAAGATCCAATTTATATTGGCAGTCATAGAGCCTACTTATTGGAAACCGTAAATAAACTTATATAAATGAGCATGAATCATGTATAAAACAAAATTAAAGATAATATGAAAATCTGATACCTGAATAGTAGAGTATATGCTCTATACAGAATAATAAGTTGAGAAAGCTTAACGATTAAACAGAGCGGACTCGTGTTGATAACGTGTTGTGATAAACTTATAGGAATCAAACGACTTGCTTCTAATGCTTGACTGATCAATTGATTTTTTTTACTTAGAATTGTGTCTCATATTTTTGTATGTCCTTTTATTCATTACACATGTACAGCTATATGTAGTACCATCCATATGGCTTAGTCATTAACTAAATTATACATAGCTTGCCATGTGCCTCGTAGTAATGGTGGTAACCATTAACACACAACACGTGTGTTTCATACGTGTACTTCACAATAGTTTTATATTTCTCATAAAGTACATGTAAATCACTAAATGAATTATACAAAATAATAGCTTAGTAATAATTTTTATTGTTCTCGATGTGTCTTTAGTTATACCATCGACTATACCAGGAATTAGGTTAGACTAGTATTTATGTCTGTTAGGGTTTCATCATCGCTAGCGGAAAAAAGGGCCGCTCCTCGCGGTCGCCCCCGATCCTCCCGGCTCAGGTCGGGCGTTACTCCTCCACCATCAGGGCGTCCTTCCTCTACATCTTGGAGACAAATTCTGGTCTCTCCGGTGGTCTCTTCGCAACCTCCAGTCCCAACGCTATCAAATATAGCCTCTGGATCCTCCCATAACCCTTCTCCGCCGCCCAAAGTTCCACAATCTCCGTCTACTTACCTTCCATCGCCGCCCCGAGTCTCACTGTCGTCGCGGGTACCTTCGTCCTCGCCAAATGTTGGAGGGTCTGGTGCCCAATATGGGGGTTCGCCCGGGACTCTAAGACTCTCTTGACCAATGCCTAGGCCCCAATGTCAGAGAAGGCTCGACCCGGGTTCTAGGACACGAACAAACCATTCTCCTTTTCCTGAGGTCGGACCTTAGAATCATGGCCTGGAATGGTCAGGGCATGAATTTGGGACTCTACAAACCACAACTAAGGAACCTCCTTCGGGACCATCAACCACAGATAATATTCCTTTAAGAAACCATTATGTCAGCTCAATGGTGTGTACCGTTGTCTCGCTCGTTGGGATTTATAGGTCACATTTGTGAACCCAAGGGTGATACGCGGGGTTTGGCTATGTTTTGGGTTGGGGTATTACAATTGCTCTACGAGGTCAAGATGGCCATTACATTGATGTGGAGGTTTCAGCCCCGGGATATGACGATATACGTATTACAGGTATTTACGGGGAAGCCTGTCAGAAGAATCGGGACCAAACCTAGGACATATTGTGATGGCTACACACGTTCTCAAGACCAAACTGGATAATAATTTGTGATTATAATGGTATTCTCCATCCAGGTGAGACTACTAGTGGAGGAACTTACCCAGCCACTTTATTTGATGGTTTTTGTCAGGTTGTCAAGGAGTTGGACCTCGTTGACATTCCGGTGACAGGACACTAGTTTACGTGGTTCAGGGAGCGGGCACCAAGCCGGAGGGTACAATTCAGATTGGATAGGGCCCTGATCATAGACTCATTCTTCGCGTCTCTCCTAGACATGGACTTTCGTAATACGGGGGTTACTATGTCGGACCACTGGCATATCTTTCTCTCCCTGGCACAGAAAGAGGTGATTAGAAGTCCACCGAAGTTCTGCATCCAATCCCAATGGATCAAAGACACGGATTGTGGAATTGCGATCCAAGAACATTGGGATAAATCCCCTAGAAAAGTTGTTAAGGATGTTATAAAGGAGGTGGGTGTCTCATTGGAAAACTGGGGGTGTCATCACTTCTGAAAAAATGTTAATCATATTAAGTGGTGTCAAAGCCGGATTGCAGAGTTAAATGGTCGAACCGACCGGACAACGATACACAGATAGTAGGCTATCCAAATTCAGTATGAAAATGCCCTTTGCATCTAGGAGGCTCTCTAGCGTCAACGGGCTAAGCAACATTGGCTTGTAGAAAGGGATAAGAACACAAAATTCTTTCAGACATCAACATCCTATAGACACCGAGTGAATGCGGTGGTAGCTCTTAAAAATACTCTGGGTACACTGGTTACTTGGGAATCGGGTATGAAGGAACTTATCTCGGAATACTTTGTTCAGTTATTTACCTCTAGCCAATCGGATATGTCTGACTTCCCTATCACGTTACCGGCATGGCTAACACATGAGGATAATGACTCCCTTCTATCACCAGGAACAGAACGAGAAATTGACCACGCCGTCTTTCAGATGGGACCTAACATATCTCCTGGGCCTGATGGACTCAACCCGAGATTCTATCAACATTATTGGCATGTGGTGGCAGAGGAAGTTATATGTTTTGTGCAGGGGGTCTTTCAAACGAAAGGATTTCACCCGGAGCTGAATGAGACATTAATTGTCCTGATTCCAAAGAAACCGGACCTTGAGTTGGTTACAGATCTTCGGCCTATTGATATGTGTAATGTGATTTTTCGTATCTTGCCTAAGGTCCTGGAAAACCGACTTCGGCCCCTATTACACCATATCATTTCCAAGACCCAAGGGGCTTTCATCCATGGGCGGTGTATTCAGGACAATGTTCTAGTTTCGTTCGAGATAATACACTATATGAAAATTAAAAGGCAGGGGGCGTGAGCGTATATGGCTCTCAAATTGACATGAGAAAAGTGTATGATCGGGTTGAATGGAGTTTTCTCCGAGCTATTATGGGTCGCCTGACCTTTTCTGCAGACTGGATCGAGTTGATGACCTATGCAGACTGTTACCTATTCTATCACCTCAGGGGGGAGGGAGACACCTAGGCTCACCCCGTCGAGGGGCCTTCGTCAAAGCGACTCACTCTCTCCCTACTTGTTCCTTCTATGCATAGAAGGTCTATCCCACCTCCTTCAAGACGCCCAGAGATCATGTGTTATTCATATGGTCAAAATTGATACTAGCGCACCTTTAATATCCCACATGTTCTTCGCTGACGACTGTTACATTTTTTGCAGGGAAACTACTGAGAAAGTAAATCGTGTTAAAGACATTCTCCAAACTTTTGAAAGGTTATCTGGTCATGTCCTTAATTTGCAGAAATCATGTCTTCTTTAGTACGAATATGACTCATGCACTACGCCAAGAATGTTGTGGAATTATCTCTATAGCCGAGACCTCTGCTGCCTCGATGTATTTAGGGGTTCCTAATATGGTCAGTCGAAAACGGAACGCGACAATGGCGTATCTTGGGGATCGGGTCATATCTCAAATTCAATCTTGGGAAGTGAAGTTACTGTCACCGGCCGGGCGGGAGGTGATGATTTGGTCCATCCTTACCTCTTTACCGGTCTATATCATTTTCGTTTTTTGGGTGCCGCAGAAGATTGTGAACAAGATACACGTCGCATTGGCGAGGTTTTGGTGGGGGTAAGGGGTGGAGTCGTCTTGATCTATTGTTTGGCAGACTTGGGATAGTTTTTGTCTGCCTAAAGATAGTGGGGGTATGGGATTTTTACACCTCTAGGATGTTAACACGACCCTTTTGGGAAAACAGACGTGGGGACTTCTCCACCAGCCTCAATCCCTTGTAGCTTGGGTCCTTAAAGCTCGGTTTTTCCTGCCATATACTTTCTTCAAGCGCAATTGGGCAGCCAACTGAACTTCACTTGGACAAGCATCATGTCTACCTATGAGCTACTGCGGATCGGTCTACGGATTGCTATTGGGGACGGTCGGGATACTCAGATCCAAGGACCTCCCTAGCTAGTAGGGTCGACTACTACCATCGAAACGACATGGCCTAATCTAGCAGGAGCACCAGTCGTATACTTTATGATTTCGAACACTCGCTGCTGGGATATCCACCTTCTGAAACAACTATTTGAAGGGGTAGACATAGATAACATACTCCAGTGGCCTCTATCTGTAAATCAACACCGGGATGAATGGTATTGGACATCAGAAAAGGATGGTCACTATACTACGAAGGCTGGCTATGTTGAACTGGCCAGGGCACGACATTAGGAGCGGTAAAATGTTGGAACCGCTACCTGGGTCTCAATTTGTGATATCCCGATGCCGCCTTGACTCTGGGTCTTTTTGTGGCGATGTCTCACTAACACCCTTCAAGTGGCGGGCAATCTCATGAGAAGGTTCGTTCCAATCACACCAACGTGTGCTCTCTGTAGCCGAGTGGAGGAAACGGTGTCACACTTTTTCATCTCATGTGGATTCACGAAAACGTGTTGGAGAGAAGTGGGAGGGATCTCCCACCTGTAGGGGACCATCTTTTGTGGACTGGTGGTAGAATATCTCTACAAGGCTCTGAAGAACAAAGAGGCGGAAATAGTTAGTATTCTATGGGAGATACGGAAGGCAAAGAATGTGTTGATCTGGAATGGCAACACCTCGGCAACCATAAGAATCACTACGGATTCTAGGACTCACCTTCTAGCTTGGACCGAAGCTAACGCGACCCCCGTGACCCCATCGCAGCCGCGACTAGTCTGCCAACCCCGCTTCATTCCACCCCTTCTAGGTACTTAGGTTATCAATGTTGATGGGGAGATCTTATAGGATTTGGATCAATCAGCCTGGGGTATCATCGCTCGAGGTGGGGATGGTCGAGTAGACCTCATGGCGAATGGAGTCATTCCAGGAAGTGGATCACCGATTATGATTGAGGCCTATGACATTGCGACAACACTCTAGGGCACATAATTTATAGGCATGGGTCATATTATTATCCGCTCGGATGCTCAGGTTTTACTCAATATGATTTAAACAGGGAATTCACCAGCATCCCCGGTTGGGACAGTCATTAGAGACATGCTTCTCATGCAGGCTGAAAACGAGAGAATATCTCTCTAATTTGTAAAAAAGACCGTGAATAGGGCAGCTCACTGGTTAGTCAGAGAAACCCGTTCTATGTCTGTTTTTCAGTGATCAGAAACTCTTCCTGATACACTCCAATATACGGTTTCAACTTAAATTTAAATAAAGCGCCACATCTTTTAGTAAAAAATAAAGTTATACCATCAACTTTGTCCCTCGATGTCACAAAGTCATACGTTCGAATTAATATAAAACACGATTATTTCCTAGATTTGAAATGTCTGAAACATGGGAATACATCTTCTTATTAAAATATGCTTTTCCGGATGAAATAGCAAACAAAATAAAATAGGGAAAATTACACAACCTCCCCTAGAATTGGCTTATTTTCAGATACCCCCTTAACTATTTTTTTTTTCATAGAACCCCCTTAAGTATACATAGTTTTCACTTTAGTCTGATTCCTACCAAAAACAAACAGATCTGTTAGCATGTGTCAGTCACATGACCAAAAAAATTTTGAAAGTGCGAAAATACCCTCATGTTATGTTTCATATCCTGACCTTATTATTTATGGTGCAATAACACAGCATATGCACACATTCACGAGGACAGAGAAGACTTCGGGCTTGAGGAGAGTGTCATGGCTTTTGCGTGGAAGAACAAGTCGAAGGTGATGAAGGAAGAAGGGGATAGGTGCTGCTACAGTGGAGTTGTTGCACCCATAAGAACATCAACGACGAAGTTGAACCTGGGAAGGAGATTTGTTTGTTGTGGGAACTTCCAGGTAAGAGGTATCATCTTCTAAGTTGTTGGTTTAGGGAATTTCTCCAAACTATTTGAATTTAGGGTTTTAAAATGTTGGTTGTGGGAATTTCCCCAAACTATTTTCCTAAAAATTTGAGTTTAGGGTTTGTCATTGTTGGTTGTAGAAATTCCCCTACAATTTTGAAATTTCCCCAAACTATTTTCCTCACATTTAGGGTTTACACTGTTTTACTCATAGGGTGAGAAGAAGTGCAAATTTTTCGATTGGGTTGACCCTGAAGTATGTGATGTAGGGAAGAGGATTTTGCCTAACATGTTCCATCAAATTAAGGACATGGAAGGGAGAGTTTCAGGGTTGGAAGAGGAAAAAATGTGTCTTGAAGCAATGATCCAGAAGTTGAAGTTGGAGCTGGATGTGAAGAAGGTTTATGGCAGCAAATTGATAATGTTTTTCATACTCATAGTTGGAGTCATGAGTTGTTTTTGCAAATTAATTGTTGAAATGTGTTAGTTTAGTGTTGTAATAGGGAGTATGTACTAGAATGTGTAATAGTTGAACAAAATTGTTAAGTTGATTTTCATTAATGGAAGTGGCTATTTTGTGTATGAATTTGGAAGTGAATTTCCTTTTTGTGTATGAATTTGGACAGATACTTTGTGAAAACAAAGAAGTTGTGTGTATGAATTTGGTTTGTGGTTTCCAAAATTTGGCTATGGTCACTTTGATTTTGATGGCTTAAGACCTGTGATATGTGGACTTTTTTATTACAACAAGCAAAAGCAGAAAATAGTTGTCATTACCAAAACCGGAAGCATAAAACCTGTCCAAAAGAGAAGCATTTTTTCATTACCAAACCATACAAAACCTGTTGAACAATTTCATACCAAAAGCATTTCATAATGCAGCAACAAAACCTGCTCCTTTGTCTAAAACAAAGTTGTCCAAAAGCAAGATTCCATGTTCAAAAGTACAATTCACTCCCTTTACACATTTAATATGTCCAGCTACCACATATAGCCAAAAAATCTAGGACACATCTACCCATGTGCAGCTAAGACCAAAATGCAAACTCGAAATTCTATGGATGACAATTGGAGTGAGGTGGAAGGCCATTAGTGGCTGGAGATGGGGCAGAAGCTTGGCTTGAAGTAGATATTCCCCTTCCTCTTGTCCCTCCTCTTCCCTTTTCCCTTCCTCCTTCTCTTGCCCTTCCTCTGTCCCTTCCTCTTGGTGGCCTGTAAAACCTTGCTTCCTCTGTCAAGCTTGATCTAGGTCCAGGTGTGTGCATAATTACAAAAGGGGACCATACAACATCAGGAAAAAAAAATCAGTCCAAAACAGTTTAAACATCAGAAATTTCTGCAATTCAAAAATAGTAAGGGCTTATACCTCTTGATGGCTCCTCATGTTATTAAGTTCAGCTTGTGCTATCCCAACAAAGTCACTGGCATCCTTGGTTTACTTCCTCTTCACTGGAATTTTCTGCCTCTTTCTACCAGGTTGGTCACCATTTCTCTCACTTCTCCTCTGCCTCAACCTTTCTTCTGCAGCCTTCCTCTTCACTTCAATTTCAGCTACTGTGCATTCTTTTTTTGGGGGCTTGTATCTTGCATCAACCTTCTTCTTTCTAGTTTCCATCAAAGCAATATGTTCTTCTTCAGTTGTGTAATGGCCAGATTTCTTCCCCTTTTTGGTTTTGGAAGTACTTGATGCCGTTGTCCCCTTCCTTTTCTGCCTTTGTTTACTAGTCTCACCATGGTCCTTGGCTGAGCAAGTCCTCCTATTATGGCCTCTACCACCACATTTTGAACAAGTGATAATAGATTTAACCTTGTTGGCCTTGGTGGGATCATTTTACTTCTCTACAGCTGATTTGATCCTCATTTTCCTTGGTTTACCAGGTGGCTTTTGGACACTTAGGGGCAGAAGCTTAAGGTAATTTAGATTTTTTGCCATTTGTCCATAGAAGGGACAAGTTTGATGAAACTCTGGTAAATCTTCCTATATGTCTCCACATGATAATATTTGTGCACATAATCCTCTGGTTTTATTCTAAGATGTGCACATGTTGAGATGGCATGCATACAAGGAATACCATTCAACTGCCAGTCCAAACATGTACATGTCCTAAGCTCTATGTTCACTTCAAATGTTGTTTTCCCCCGGCCCCACTAGGCAACACAGTACACTCCTTACACTTTAATTTGGATCATATTCCCATCATTTTTGTGAAATCGGTACTCATAGCCCACTTTAGTTGCAAAAGCTTTGAAGAGCAATTTGAAGAATGTTCCATTCCTGAATTGTGCATACAATCCCATATTGAATTTCTTCTGTAGATCACACTTCTCCAATATCCTCTGTCCTCTCCCATCTCCATGATACTTTTCCCACACTTTATCAATCACTTCCTCATCTGCCTCATTTTTAGCCTCTCCCTCAATATCTGCCTCTCCCCCAAAATCTGCCTCTCCATCAATTGTTGCCTCTACCTCTTCTCCAGATAGATGGATAAGTGGCTCCTTCTCTGGTTGGTATGGAGGAAGAGATGGTTCTCTTGCAGCATCCTTCTCTGAGGGTTCCATGTCATTGTCACTGTCAAATTGTATGTCCTCCAACCATTCAGGATAGTCCTCCTCTTCAACCATAGGAAGCTTCCCCTTCCATAAGGTTATATACTTTTTGGTACCCAAATGTTTCGTCCACGAACTATTTGATACCCTTATGAATTTTTATTTCAATTTGGTACTCTACGATTTGCGTTAATGGGGTTATAAACTAATAGAATAATGTGAAATGACCATTTTACACTTTTATTGATTTAGTTGACTTTTGACTTTAATGTTTAAACTTTTTTTAATAAGTTTATTATTTTTTTCAAAAATAATAATTTTATTTTATTTTACTGAATTATTTTTTTATAAATTTTGTATTTTAATATATTTTTCGAATTTCTTATTTATTATTTTCTAAAATAATTAATATTTATTTTTAAATTTTCTGAAATATTTTTCTAAATAATTTTTAATTAATAATTTTTTATATTTTTTATTTTCATTTTTCTTATCAAAATTAATCTATTTATTTATTTATTTAATTCTTTTTAATTTTTAAAATTTAAACTTTATTTTAAATTTTAAATTTTTTGTTTATTTTTTATAATTTTTTATTATTTATTTTTTATCATTTTAATTATTTATTTTAATTATTTTATTTTATTTTAAAATTTTAATTTTTATTTAATTTTTAAAATTTTAAACTTTTAAAAATTTAATAAATTTTAAATTTTTTAAAAAAATTTATTTTAAAATTTGTTATTTTAAATTTTTTTTATTTTTTATTGTATTATAACTAAGGGTGTAATGGTAATTTTGTCTATCAAATTTATAACCTTAAAATAAGAAAGGGTAAAATCGTCATTTCACACCCCACTTAACTGCACATGACTGACTTAGAGGAATATTCCATTAGTTTTCTAACGGAATATGCCAATTCCGTACGTGGACAAACCAAAAGGGTACCAAATTGGTCATTTGAAACATAGGGTACTAAATTGTTCGTGGACGAAACATTTGGGTACCAAAAAGTATATAACCCCCTTCCTAATTCTTTTTGTCCTCAGTAATTCATCTTCATCCTCACATTGATCTCCACCCACAACTTCCTCTCCATTCTGGTTGTTCTCTGTATTTTCAACCCCATCATGCTCAAGATCAGCTACGTAACCTTCATTTTGAGTTGCAAATTCCTCATTTCCCTCAACGGTTTCACCTTCAAAAACAACTTCCTTATTATCAGCTGCATAACCTTCATTTTCAGTAGCAACTTCCTCATTTCCCTCAAAACTTTCACCTTCCACAACATTTTCAGTTGCAATAGGATCCTCAACTTCTCTAGGACTTGCTTCTTCAACTACACTAGGACCTGCTTCTTGAACAATAGGATCCTCACCATATGTAAGAGCTAGTGTCATATTTTCATCTTCATCAGCCTCTAATTCTTCTACTTCACCAATAATAAATTCATCTTCACCCTTAGATCCACTTGGAACTATCTCCACAATTATCCTATCGTCTTTCCAATCTTCATCCATATCATACCCAGCCTTAATCAGTTCACGCACCAACGCCTTACTGCAGTACACAGCCTCACCTTCCCTTAATACATGTCTTTGGTATTGTGAATTGTACCTTAACAACTTCTCCTCCTCATCCACCTTGCTACCTCCCAAAATATTTCCTTATGGGGAAACAATTCGTAGAGGAGCAATCCCATCCACTGTGTACAAGGGGATTGAGTCGTCATCCCTGTACTTCCTCAACAATTCAGAGTTGTGGCAACTGTTGTAGGATCCATGAGTCTTGCTTTTTCCAAGTGGCCTTGTCTTAATATTGTATAATGTATATTGCATACCTACTTTTAGTAGGAATATTATATATGTATCTGTGTTTGACAAGGAATGATATAATGTTAATATTGGAAATGGAGTTTTCAATGTTCTATGCAATGATATGTTTTATGCTAGTACTAACTTGGTTGGAGGATTATACACATTAGATATGGGTAACAATGCCTCAAGTTCTATATATTATGTTAATACCAAGAGATCTAAATCCAATGATTTAAACCTAACTCTGTTATGGCACTGTCATTTGGGCCGTATAAACAAGAAGCGCCTATCAGTACTTCAGGAATGTGGGCTTTCAGGTCCATTCGAATTCCATTCGATCGATAGGTGCAAGGCTTGTTTGATGGGCAAAATGACTAAAGCTCCCTTTATCGGTCGCGGTGAAAGGGCGGGTGAATTATTGGGACTAATACACTCGGATGTGTGTGGACCAATAGGTTCGCTGGCCAAGAGGGTTTTTAGCTACTTCATCACATTTACTAACGATTATAGCAGATATGGTTATGTCTATTGAATAAGACATAAGTCTGAAGCTTTTGATCAAATCAAAGAGTTCAAGACGGAAGTAGAATACCGGCTCGGGAAAAGTATTAAGACACTTCGATTGGATCGAGGTGGAAAATACTTAACCACAGAGTTTTTAGATCATATGGTGGAGAGCGGGATCTTTTCAGAATGGACTCCTCCCGGAACACCGCAGTTAAATGTTGTGTCCGAGCGGAGAAATCGGACTTTATTGGATATGGTCCGATCCATGATCAGTCGGACTGATCTCCCAATCTCTTTATGGGGTTATGCTCTATAGACGATCGCATTCATAGTGAATCGGCCTTCGACGAATGATGTGGAAGGGACACCATTTTAGAAATAGCATGGGAAGATGCCCGCTTTGTCCTTCCTAAAGATTTGTGGTTGCGAGGCTTATGTGAAACATTTGGTTTCGACTAAGCTCGAACCAACATCTGAAACATGCACCTTCGTGTGGTATCCCAAAGAAACAAGGGGATACTACTTCTACAAACCCAGTGAGAACATGGTGTTTGTCGCTTGGAATATGGTCTTTATGGAAAAGGAGTTTTGTTTCCAAAGACGTCATTGGGAGGACTGTGCATCTCGAAGAAATTCCGGATGGTACAGATCCGTCCAAACCAATTGACAACCCAGTAGAAAGGGAGCCAAAGATGGTCGTAGAGTAAGAACCAATTCCTGTTAAATTTCCGAAAGGCCTAAGGCGATATGAAAGGATCAATCGTCACCTCCAAGATATGGTATCCAGAGGTGACAATGAAGTCATGGTGGATCACGATGATCAAGCCACCTTTCAAGAAGTCGTGGATGGGCCCGACTCCAAGTTGTAAGAACCACTCCCGGTCAACGCCAGTCAAATCGACGAAAAACAGGAAAATTTAAAAAATTTAGACAGACACTTAATTGAACCTAAATTTGACCCCGAGGGTCATACCGGACTTAAGTTGACCCCGATTTCGACCAAAGTGAGTTACGGGGGACTCAGGGCAACTTTTTGACCAATTTGGGAAATGTTGACTTTCGCTGGAAAAGTCAACCAAGCGACGTTTTGGTCCGTTCGAGGCCCGTTTGGATCCAAAAAGCTTAGCCGTCGTCGTAGCGGTCTTAGTTGAGCCGTTTCCTTGTAGCCCGTGAAGTTTCGTAATTTCTTGGAAAAAGTGCCCGTTCGGGGCCCGAAAAAGCCGAATTTCGCGAATCTGATTGGAAAATATCTAGAAGAAATTTTCCAAAAAGGTGTGGGACCCACTTGCCACATGTCACCAATGTGGTGGTGTTAGGTTTTTGGGACAAAACAAGAAGACTACAAGGGGTGGGTGTGTTCGGCCAAGGGTAAAAGAAAGAGAAAAAAAGGGTTTTAGAGAGAGAAAAGAAGAGAGAAGAAAAGGAGAGAAAGAGAAGGAGGCTTGGGGGATTTGTGATGTTTCTCGATCATCAAATCGTTGGAGCGTCTCAAAGATAGGAGAATCAAGCTCACACCGTCATTCTCTACGGTGAGCGTCTAACCTTTTTTCATTTTGTTAAGTTTGAAAATTAGGGTTTGGTTTGAAACTAGTAGTTTTGGGTTGAGTTGAGGTGTGGGGTTTGTTGGAGACGTTTTGTAGCGTTTATGGGACGTTTTCCGGTGACAAGAGGCTCGGGGGAGCTCCGGCCACCGTGTAGGGTGGATGGCCGGCCTTGTAAGGTGGCTGGCCGGAGCTAGGGCCGGCCACCCCCATGGTGGACCGGTCCCAAATGGCCCTAGCCACCCACGGCCAAGGTTGGTTGGGTGGGGCCCAGATGCCCAGGTGTCGGGTTTTCGTGTTCGGGTGGTGTAGGACGTTCCCCAAGTAGTTAATCCCCACCCGGATCGAAATTTGGATTTAAATTGTGAAAGTTGTAATTGACGGTTTTAGAAACTTTAAACGCAAATTAAATTACTCGGCAGTCGGAAATTGATTCCGTCGAGTGCATAGGAACCCTTGAATTATTCTAAGACCATAGAAACGAAAACGGGAATTTTCGGAGCCCCGGAAGGACGTTTTCAAAACCCGGGCAGATTCGCCATGTCGGGCAAATCGGCCTTTTCCGGGTCCATTATCGACAATGTCGAGTAATTGGGAAGTTTGGGAGTGATCGACATTGTCGGGGTTACTTTTGGGCGTCGAGTTTATAAAAATTCAGTTTATGCCTGCAAGCTTAAAAGTATTTTAAATTGTGTTCTTATTAGATCGTGCCACCGACAGAGGAAAGGGAAAGCTAGGCGAGTGATCGAGATCACGCCAGAGCTTGTTTGTGAGCTTTTGGAGAAAGCATACGAGGTAGGGAAAAGTAGCCGGATCTCGGCCCTGACTAGGGAAAGTTAACAGTAGAAATGCATGTGACACTTGGGTGTCGTGGGTTAAGTAAGTTTATCGAATAATAGAAAGGCAGGCGACACCGGGTGGTGTCGTATGATACGGGAACGTATCGAACAATAGAAATGCATGTGACACTTACTAATGTCGTAGGAGCAGTGAACTTATCGATATTAGAATTACTGGAGGCATTTGGTTACGCCCGGAGGTTGATTGTTTAGATTGTGTCTTGGGTGGCCATGAGAGCCCGTACTTTACTGTTTGTGTCTTGGGTGGCCATAAGAGCCCGTACTTTACTGTTTGTGTCTTGGGTGGCCATGAGAGCCCGTACTTTACTGTTTGTGTCTTGGGTGGCCATGAGAGCCCGTACTTTACTGTTGGTGTGTCTTGGGTGGCCTTGAGTGTCGTGGGGTTGTTGAACCCGTGCTTTACCGTTGGTGTCTTGGGTGGCCATGAGTGCCCGTGGGGTTGTTGAACCCGTGGTTTACCGTTGGTGTTTTGGGTGGCCTTGAGTGCCCGTGGGGTTGTTGAACCCGTGTTTTACCGTTGGTGTATTGGGTGGCCATGAGTGTCTGTGGAGTGTCAAACCGGTGTTGTTCCTGTTTGTTGAACTTTGCTTACAATTGTGATTGTGGTTACCTGGGGTTGGTGAGTGACAGGTCGACAGCCTGATCCGACTTTGTGTCGGGAAAAGTGCGACAAGTCGACCGCCTGATCCAACCGTCGCGTTGGGAAAAGGGCAATAGGTCCACAGCCTATCCGATTGGGGTCGGGAAAAGTGCGACAGGTCGACAGCCTAATCCAATCGTCGCGTTGGGAAAAGTGCGACAGCTCGGCCGCCTGATCCAACCGTCGCGTTGGGAAAAGGGCAGGGGGTTACTGAGCAGCTGGAGTGTGATCCTTTGCGATCTTGTTTGGTATGCGGTCATTTGTGATCTTGGGTGTTGCATGGTTATCTTTTGTGTCCTTTGAAGAGGTCGTAATCGTTGTGTCGGGTCTACATTACGTGTCCGAGCGTTGAGTCGGTTGAGGAAAGTAATAATTGTGTGTCAGTCGGGTTACTTGAGTTGGGGATAGTAGTCCCCGGTGTTGGGTTTGATGTTGGTGTTACTGGCATTGTTTCAGCTAAGTATGCCGTAGTCAGTCTGTTATCCGTGGTGGTGAGCGAACGCTCACCCCTAGCTGCTTTTCCTACAGGTACTGGTCGCGGGACGGACTAAGTGAGCTCTCGAAGCTTGAAGAGCTAGGAGTGGAAGTTCGGGTTTCCTTTTGAGTCTAGCGACGTACGCCTTGTTTTTTGTCCGCTTGTTGGGACGTACTTTTGAGTTGTAAATTATTATTTTGATAAACAAAATGGTGGTTTTAAAGTAATTTATTTAAGAGGTTTAAAAATGTTTTATTGTCTTAAACGTTCGCGTTCCGGGTTCGGTTCTACTGAATTTGGGGCGTGACAGCTTAGTATCAGAGCTCGAGGTTTCACACCTCGGACTGTACGTCAATTAGGTGGGGAGAGTCGAGTCAGTAAAGTCCCGTCGTGCGTTGGGTACGCAGGTCGGAAACTGTGTGTAGACTCGTTGTGTTTTGAGTCCTGTTTGTGTTTGTGTGTATGTGCAGTACGGTTACTATCTGGTTGTGTGTTGCTGCGTGAAACGTTTTTAATCTGTCGCGACTCGACTCAGGGGCGCCCCTATAGTCGAGTGTGACGGTGCTGATATCAAGTGGGTACAATGTAGTTCGGGGACGCCTGGACCGGGTTGTAACTACCTGATGTCAAGAAATGAGGTTTTATAATGAAAGGGAAAGGTTTTAAAAATTGGTTGGCCCTGTGGGCGTGTTTTGATTTTGCTTGGCCCGGTGGGCGTAGTTCGACTTTGGTTGGCCCGGTGGGCGTGTGTTGTTGTTGTTTAGCCTTGTTGGCTTGTGATTGAGGTTGGGTGACTTGGATTCGTTTGAGAGTCGTGTACAGTTGTGTGTTGTGTTTGAGTGACGTTCACGGTTGCGTCGGGTCGTTTGAGTTTTCCTTTACGTATTATTAAAATTGAAGTATTAATAGCGTGAGCGGTGTGACGTTTTAGTAACGAGTATGCTAGAGATAGACGTAGACCGTGCGAACGCTAGTATTTTGAGCATGTCGTCGTTATATAAGTTCGCAAACTAAACGTTTTCGTGTATCCGTATAGAGGATACCGACACATGGCTCGTGGTAGACGAGGACGATCAGCCGTGACACAGGGACGGGCGCCCGCGCGAGGCAGGAGGGGGCGGTCAACAGGGACACCAGGACGGATGCCCACCATTGAGCCCGCTGAGTACGCGGAGGCCCAGGGTACTCCTATCGGAGAGGACAGAAGGAGCGACGCGGGACCATCTACGGGCACGCCCAGCATCCCGTCGGTCGCAGACCCTCCCACTCCGACCGCCCTGGACGAGCTGACCAGGACGGTGCAGAGTTTGGTGGCGATCATCGCCAGTAGAGAGTCGGCATCGCCAGCTCCGGAGACGGTAGCTGTTCCAGCGAGGCCCGTTCAGGCCGAAGGCCATACGGCCCGGACACTGCTAGACTTCTTGAAGCTGGGCATACCCACATTTGTCTGGGAGCCAAACCCCGACCTAGCCGAGAGGTGGCTGGAGCAGGTCACGCGGGACCTGGACACTTCAGGCATCGAGGATGGTCGCAGCAGAGTGTCCTTCGCAGCTCATCAGCTGAGGGACAGCGCCTATCATTGGTGGGGGCGTGTGAGCGACAGAGTCGGGCACGACTACGGTATCTTCCAGACGGTCTTCCTGGCGTAGTATTTCCCTAAGTCAGCTCGGTTGGACCGACATCGGCAGTTCCTGGAACTGCAGCAGGATGGGATGTCAGTGGCATAATATTAGGCCAGATTCACGGCCTTGACCCGATTCGCGCCAGAAATGGTGGCGACAGAGCTGAACCGTTGCCTGCGGTTCGAGGGGGGGCTGAGGCCGGTGATTCGGGATTGAGTTCTCGCCCTGAGGTTGCGGGAGTACTCAGAGCTCGTAGACACGGCAGCGACAGTGGAGCAGGGTCTCCGAGATGCATCCAGGACCCGTGAGGTTCGACAGCGGCCGACCAGTGGTGCAGGGCCGTCCGAGTTCCGAGATCCGAGGAGACAGAGGACCACGGGGTTCTTCAGACCGCAAGCTCAGTAGGGCGGAGCGAGACAGATGGGGTCTGTGGCATCAGTGGGGCCAGTCGCCTCAGAGAGGGGGCCGATATGCTTCACCTGTGGGCAGCCAGGCCATATGCAGCGAGAGTGTCCGATGGGAGGAGGGCCCGCGGCGCTACCAGTGATCAGCCGAACAGGCCAGGGCTCGGGGCCGAGGACCGACGAGCTTAGGTGTTTCCGGTGCAACCGATTGGGGCACTCTAGTACCAGGTGCCGTGCGCCGATTGGGGCAACGTCAGCGCAGCGACCTCAGTAGTTGCATACAGTACAGTCACCCAGGGGTCGCCCGCGTCAGAGTCAGCAGTCGAGGTTCTCACAGCCGTCTACGAGCGCGCTAGTTCCGAGACAGCAGCAGAGATCTGGGTATCCAGCAATCAGTGCGCCGGGTCAGAGGCAACAGGCGTCGCAGGGAAGAGTGTACGCAGTTACCGACTCCCGGGCCCCAGGATCTACTACCTACCGCGAGACCATTCAGGGTACGTGTTTATTGTATCATTTATGGGCGTTATTCTTATTTGATACCGGGGCGTCGCACTCGTTTATTTCGTTCAGATGTGATGAGAGGTTGGGGCTGAGTTTAGAGCCGTTGAGTCCACCCCTGTGCCTGGACACCCCAGTTGGGGGTGATGTATTGTTGACTAGGGTCTGTCGTGCCTGCGAAATTAGAGTCGCAGACTGTCCTTGCCCTGGTGACCTTCTCGTGCTGGGAATAACGACCTTTGATGTGATCTTGGGAATGGATTGGTTGGCGAAGTACCGAGCCAATATTGACTGCTACAGGCGACGAGTGACAGTGTCAGCAGGCAACACGAAGGTGACGTGTGTTCTGGGTAGTAAGAGCGGGGTTCTCCTATCGGCGTTGTCCGCAGTGGAGGAAGTATCGGCTGTGTAGGGCCGAGAGTTACCGCGAGTGGTGTGCGAGTTCCCCGAGGTCTTTCCTAAGGAGTTGAGCGGGTTGCCATCGGAACGTGAGGTGGAGTTCGGGATTGACCTGGTGCCGGGAACGGCAGCGATATCGATGGCGCCTTACAGGTTTGCGCCGGCAGAGTTGACCGAGCTGAAGCGTCAACTCGAGTAGCTTCAGGAGAAGGGATTTATCCGTCCGAGCGTATCGCCGTGGGGAGCACCAGCACTCTTCGTGAAGAAAAAGAGTGGAGAACTTCGGATGTGTATAGATTACCGAAAGCTGAACCGAGTTACGGGGAAGGACCGATACCCGATGCCGAGGATTGACGACTTGTTCGACCAGTTGAGAGGGTCGACCTATTTCTCAAAGATCGATCTGCGATCTGGATATTACCAGTTGCGAGTCCGAGAGGGGGACGTCGCAAAGACTGCATTCCGGACACGCTATAGGCATTACGAGTTCTTGGTGATGTCGTTTGGGCTGACGAACGCACCTGCAACGTTCATGGATCTGATGAACAGTATATTCCGGCCGTACTTAGATCAGTTTGTGGTGGTGTTCGTAGACGACGTCATGATCTATTCGTAGAGCGAGGCGGCACATGAGATACATCTGAGAGCTGTTCTGACCCTGCTACGCACGCATCAGCTATATGCCAACCTGGAGAAGTGCGATTTTTGGCTCGCTGAGGTGAAATTCCTCGGTCACATTGTATCCCGTGACGGTATACTGGTCGATCCGTCGAAGATCGACGTGGTTTCGAAGTGGGCACGGCCCACGAGTGTCTTCGAGATCCGTAGCTTTCTGGGGTTGGCAGGCTATCATCGACGATTTGTCCAGGACTTTGCGCGACTAGTCGCGCCAATGACTCTGTTGACGCGCAAGGGAGTCGGTTTTGTGTGGACAGAGGATTGTGAACGTGCGTTCACGGAGTTGAAAACTCGTCTGACTACCGCTCCAGTATTGGTAGTGCCAGAGCGAGGGATCGGGTATGAGGTCTACTGTGATGCGTCCGGGGAAGGACTAGGATGTGTACTGATGCAGTTGGGTAGAGTTGTCGCTTATGGCTCCAGGAAGTTGAAGACACACGAGCGCAACTATCCTACCCATGACTTGGAGCTAGCAGCAGTCGTGTTCGCGCTAAAGGGCTGGCGGTATTATCTGTATGGCGAGTGATTTCAGGTATTCTCGGATCACAAGAGCCTCAAGTACATCTTTTCCCAACGAGACCTGAACATGCGCCAGCGGCTATGGATGGAGCTACTTTAGGAGTACGACTTTGAGCTACACTACCATCCGGGTAAGGCGAACGTTGTAATAACCACTTCCGGTCAACGCCAGTCAAACCTGCGAAAAACAGGAAATTTTAAAAAATTTAAGACAGACACTTAAATTAACCTAAATTGACCCCGAGGGTCATACCGGACTTAATTTAACCTCGTTATCGACCAAAGTGAGTTCCAAGGGACTCAGGGCAACTTTCTGATCATTTTGGGAAATGTTGACTTTTCACTGGAAAGTCAACCGAGCGACGTTTTGGTCCATTCGAGGACCGTTTTGGATCCAAAAAGCTTAGCCGTCGTCGCAGCGGTCTTAGTTGAGCCGTTTCCTTGTAGCCCGCCAAGTTTCGTGATTTCTTGGGAAAAGTGCCCGTTCAAGGCCCGAAACGTCTGATTTTCGCGAATCTGATTGGAAAATATCTAGTAGATATTTTTCCAAAAGGTGTGGGACCCACCTTGCCACTTGTCCAACAAGTGGTGGTGTTAGTTTTGGGGGAAAATGAGTGGTGAGGGGGTGTGAGAGGTTCGGCCACACTTAATAAAAGAAAAAAGAAAAGAAAAGGAAGAGAGTATTTTAGAGAGAGAAGGAGAAGGAGAAGAAGAGAGAAGGGAGAGGAAGTTAGAGTTTTGGATCACTATTCACGTCATCCCACCTTTGGATCGTCTCAAGGCAAGGAGCAATCTACTTCCCCTCGTCTTCCTCTTTGGTATGACCTAAACCGATCGTCGTTTTGATAATTTTCACATGTTAGGGTTTGATTAAAATGATGAGTTAGGATTGTATTGAGGTTGGGGAAGCGTTGGAGACGTTTTAGAGGTGTTAGGAGGTGTGTTTGCACGCTTTCCGGTGACCGGAAGCTCGGGAGGAGCTCCGGCCACCGTGGGTGGTGGCCGGCCGGCCATGGGGTGGCTGGCCGGAGCTGGGACCAGCCACCACCATGGTGGTCAAGCCCCCATTGAAACCCTAGGGCCCACGGCCAAGTGGGCCGGGTGGGGCCCACGTGCTCGGGTGATCGGGTTTAGTGTTCGGGTGGTTTAAAACGTTCCCCCGACCATTTATCCTTAACCGAATCGAAATTTGGAATTAGTTTGGAAAAGTTGTAATTGACGGGTTTTAGAAACTTTAAACGTTAATTAATCGACTCGGAAGTCGGAATTCGATTCTGTCAAGTGCATTGGTGTTCTTGAATTCCTCTAAGACCGTAGAAACGAAAACGGGGACTTTTGGAGCCCCGGAAGGCCTTTTACAAAAACCCGGGCAGATTCGCCATGTCGGGCGAATCGGGCCTTTACGGGTCCTTTATCGAAAATTTCGAGTAATTGGGAAGTTTGGGAGTGATCGACATTGTCGGGGTTACGTTTGGGCGTTAAGTTTATTGAATTTCGGTTTATTCCTACTAGTTTAAAAGTGCCTTAAATTTGTGTTCTTTTAGATCGTGCCGCGGACCGAGGCAAGGGAAAGCTGGGTGAGTGACTGAGGTCACACCCGAGCTCGTTGGTTGGCTTTTGGGAGGACTTACTCGAGGTAGGGAAAAGTAGTCGGATCTCGGCCCTGACTAGGGAAAGTTACTTGTAGAATTGCATGTGACACCGGGGTGTCGTGGGTTATTTAGGTTATCGAATATTAGAAAAGCATGATACGGGAATGTAGCAATTATTATAAAAGCATGTGACACTTAGTAGTGTCGTAGGAGCAGTGAACTTAGTAATATTAGAATTACTAGAGGCATATGACCATGCTCAGAGGTTGTTTGTGTAAATTGAGTTTGGGTGGCCATGAGAGCCCGTGTTATTATTATTGAGTTTGGGTGGCCATGAGAGCCCGTGTTATTATTATTGAGTTTTGGGTGGCCATGAGAGCCCGTGTTATTATTATTGAGTTTTGGGTGGCCATGAGAGCCCGTGTTGTTATTATTGGAGTTTTGGGTGGTAGTGAGTGCCCGTGGGGTTGTGAACCCGTACTTTACCGTTGGTGACTTGGGTGGCCATGAGGGCCGTAGGGTTGTTGAACCCGTGTTTTGTTGTTGGTGTCTTGGTGGCCTTGAGTGACTGTGGAGTTGGGACTGGTGTCGTTACTGTCTGTTGAACTTTGTTTGTGATTGTGTTTGGTTACTTGATCATGGTGGAGGTTGTGTGGTGTAGCTAGCCTCCCGACTGGGATCGGGAGAAGCGGAGAGGTTGTGGGCTAGCTCCCCGACTGGGATCGGGGGAAGGACGCGCGGGTGTGGCTAACCACCTGACTGGGATCGGGTGAAGCGGAGAGGTTGTGGGTTAGCCTTCCGACTGGGATCGGGAGAAGTTGCGCGACAGGTCGACCGCCTGACCTGACTGGGATCGGTAAAGGGCGAGAGACAGAGATTGGGTTACTGAGCAGCTGGTATGCGATCCTTTGTGATCTTGTTTGGTGTGCGATCCTTTGAGATCTTTGTATTGCGTGGTTGTCAGTCGTGTCTTTGGAGGAGGTCGTCAATCGTTGTGTGGGGTCTACATCACGTGTCCGAGTGTTGAGTCGGTTGAGAAAAATATTGGTCGTGTGTGTGTCATTTGAGTTGTTGTTGGTGTCACCGGCTTTGTCTGCTAAGTATGTCGTAGTCAGTCTGTTATCTGTGGTGGTGAGCGAACGCTCACCCCTAGCTGCTTTTCCTACAGGTACTGTTCGCAGTCTGGACTAGGTGAGCTTCTGAAGCTTGAAGAGCTTGAAGCGGGTTTCTGGGTTATTCTGAGTCTAGTGACGTGTACCACGTTTTTGTCCAATTGTTGGGACTTATTTTGAGATGTAAATATTATTTTGTTGAACAATGGTGATTTTTAAAGTGAATTACAAAAAGGGTTTCAAAATGGTTTATTGTTTCAAAACGTTCGCGTCCCGAGTTCGGTTTACTGAAATTGGGGCGTGACAAACGTGGTCGCCGAGGCCCTGAGTAGGAAGTCGATTCCGAGTCTTGCTAGCATATCAGTCCGAGAGTGGGACATGATGGGGGAACTGAGCACGTTCGGGCTTGACCTAGAGGAGATTACGGGTGGCGTGGCCATGTGCTCATTGGTGGCTCAGCCCTCACTACTTGCCCGAGTGTTGGAGGCGCAGTCAGAGGACGTCGAGACGTCAGAGATCCGAGAGAGGGTCGTCAGCGGTGACGAGGTGGTAGGCTGGGAGATCAGTGCAAATTGGGGGTTACGGTATCGAGGAGGGTTATTCGTGTCGGGCAACTGTAGAGACGACGTGCTACGAGAGTCACATCATTCGCGTCTTACAGTGCACCCGGGTGGCACCAAGATGTACCGTGACATCAGGCGGCACTTCTGGTGGCGCGGGATGCGGAGAGCGGTCGTAGAATTTGTATCGAGGTGCCTCGTCTGTCAGCAGGTGAAGGCCGAACATCAGCGTCCCGCCGGGTTGTTGCAGCCACTGCTGATTGCCCAGTGGAAGTGGGAGCATATCACGATGGACTTCTTGTGTGGACTACCGAGATCGCCGAAGGGACACGACGCCGTATGGGTAGTAGTCGATCGGTTGACCAAGTCGGCCCATTTCCTGGCCATGAGGATGACTGATCCGGTCGACAAGTTGAGCAGCCTGTACATTCAGGAGATAGTGCGTCTCCATGGGGTCCCTGTGTCGATAGTGTCTGACAGGGATCCTCATTTCATGTCCATATTTTGGCCGAGTCTGCAGAGTGCATTTGGGACCGAGGTTCTACTCAGTACAGCACACTATCCCCAGACAGACGGTTAGTCCGAGCGCACTATTCAGATCTTGGAAGACATGTTGCGGGCATGTGTGCTGGACTTCAAGGGATGATGGGAGACCCACCTACCGTTGGTCGAGTTCGCCTAAAACAGCAGCTTCCAGGCCAGTATTGGGATGGCACCGTTCGAAGCGTTGTATGGTAGGCCGTGTCAGTCGCCAGTTTGCTGGGCAGAGGTGGGGGACAAGAGTCTGTTGGGGCCAGATCTTGTCCGAGAGACGACAGAGAAGCTCGCGCTGATACGCGAGCGGTTGAAGACCGCACAGAGTCGGCAGAAGAGCTATGCCGACAGACGGCGTCGACCTCTTGAGTTCACAGTCGGTGATCATGTGTTCCTGAAGGTGAACCCGAGGAAGGGACTGGTACGGTCCAGACGCAGCGGGGGCAAATTAGCCCCGTGGTACATTGGCCCTTTCGAGATCTTGAGCAGAGTGGGAGCAGTGGCCTATCGTCTGGCGTTACCACCGCAACTTGGGAGAGTTCATAACGTCTTCCACGTGTCCTAGTTGCGGCAGTACAATGCGGACCCCTCCCACGTCATTGAGTGGACAAATATCGAGGTGGCTGACGATGTCTCCTATGAGGACAAGTCGGTTCGGATCATGGACACACGAGAGCAGGTCCTGCGTGGCAAGGTTATCCGCTTAGTGCGGGTGCAGTGGAGGCATCACGGGGCTGAGTCGACTTGGGAGCGCGAGGACGAGGTTCGCGCGAAGTACCCCGCGTTGTTCGACTCTTGAGGAACATCTATTTTAAATTTCTCGGACGAAATTCCGTTAAGGGGGGTGGATTGTAAGAACCACTCCCGGTCAACGCTAGTCAAATCGACGAAAAACAAGAAAATTTAAAAAATTTAGACAGACACTTAATTGAACCTAAATTTGACCCCGAGGGTCATACCGGACTTAAGTTGACCCCGATTTCGACCAAAGTGAGTTACGGGGGACTCAGGGCAACTTTCTGACCAATTTGGGAAATGTTGACTTTTCGCTAGAAAAGTCAACCGAGCGACGTTTTGGTCCGTTCGAGGCCCGTTTGGATCCAAAAAGCTTAGCCGTCGTCGCAGTGGTCTTAGTTGAGCCGTTTCCTTGTAGCCCGTGAAGTTTCGTAATTTCTTGGAAAAAGTGCCCGTTCGGGGCCCGAAACAGCCGAATTTCGCGAATCTGATTGGAAAATATCTAGAAGAAATTTTCCAAAAAGGTGTGGGACCCACTTGCCACATGTCACCAATGTGGTGGTGTTAGGTTTTTGGGACAAACCAAGAAGACTACAAGGGGTGGGTGTGTTCGGCCAAGGGTAAAAGAAAGAGAAAAAAAGGGTTTTAGAGAGAGAAAAGAAGAGAGAAGAAAGGGAGAGAAAGAGAAGGAGGCTTGGGGGAGTTGTGACGTTTCTCGATCATCAAATCGTTGGATCGTGTCAAAGATAGGAGAATCAAGCTCACACCGTCATTCTCTACGGTGAGCATCTAACCGTGTTTCGTTTTGTTAAGTTTGAAAATTAGGGTTTGCTTTGAAACTAGTAGTTTTGGGTTGAGTTGAGGTGTGGGGTTCGTTGGAGATGTTTTGGAGCGTTTATGGGACGTTTTCCGGTGACCGGAGGCTCGGGGGAGCTCCGGCCACCGTGTAGGGTGGATGGTCGGCCTTATAAGGTGGCTGGCCGGAGCTAGGGCCGGCCACCACCATGGTGGACCGATCCCAAATGGCCCTAGCCACCCACGGCCAAGGTTGTCCGGGTGGGGCCCACATGCCCGGGTGTTGGGTTTTCGTACTCGGGTGGTGTAGGACGTTCCCCAAGTAGTTAATCCACACCCGGATCGAAATTTGGATTTAAGTTGTGAAAGTTGTAATTGATGGTTTTAGAAACTTTAAACGCGAATTAAATTACTCGGCAGTCGGAAATTGATTCCGTCGAGTGCATAGGAACCCTTGAATTATTCTAAGACCATAGAAACGAAAACGGGAATTTTCGGAGCCCCGGAAGGACGTTTTCAAAACCCGGGCAGATTCGCCATGTCGGGCAAATCGGCCTTTTCCGGGTCCATTATTGACAATGTCGAGTAATTGGGAAGTTTGGGAGTGATCGACATTGTCGGGGTTACTTTTAGGCGTCGAGTTTATTAAAATTCAGTTTATGCCTGCAAGCTTAAAAGTATTTTAAATTGTGTTCTTATTAGATCGTGCCACCGACAGAGGAAAGGGAAAGCTAGGCGAGTGATCGAGATCACGCCGGAGCTTGTTTGTGAGCTTTTGGAGAAAGCATACGAGGTAGGGAAAAGTAGACGGATCTCGGCCCTGACTAGGGAAAGTTAACAGTAGAAATGCATGTGACACTTGGGTGTCGTGGGTTAAGTAAGTTTATCGAATAATAGAAAGGCAGGCGACACCGGGTGGTGTCGTATGATACGGGAACGTATCGAACAATAGAAATGCATGTGACACTTAGTAGTGTCGTAGGAGCAGTGAACTTATCGATATTAGAATTACTGGACGCATTTGGTTATGCCCGGAGGTTGATTGTTTAGATTGTGTCTTGGGTGGCCATGAGAGCCCGTACTTCACTGTTTGTGTCTTGGGTGGCCATGAGAGCCCGTACTTTACTGTTTGTGTCTTGGGTGGCCATGAGAGCCCGTACTTTACTGTTGGTGTATCTTGGGTGGCCTTGAGTGTCGTGGGGTTGTTGAACCCGTGCTTTACCGTTGGTGTCTTGGGTGGCCATGAGTGCCCGTGGGGTTGTTGAACCCGTGGTTTACCGTTGGTGTTTTGGGTGGCCTTGAGTGCCCGTGGGGTTGTTGAACCCGTGTTTTACCGTTGGTGTATTGGGTGGCCATGAGTGTCTGTGGAGTGTCAAACCGGTGTTGTTCCTGTTTGTTGAACTTTGCTTACGATTGTGATTGTGGTTACCTGGGGTTGGTGAGTGACAGGTCGACAGCCTGATCCGACTTTGTGTCGGGAAAAGTGCGACAAGTCGACCGCCTGATCCAACCGTCGCGTTGGGAAAAGGGCAATAGGTCCACAGCCTATCCGATTGGGGTCGGGAAAAGTGCGACAGGTCGACAGCCTGATCCAACCGTCGTGTTGGGAAAAGTGCGACAGGTCGGCCGCCTGATCCAACCGTCGCGTTGGGAAAAGGGCAGGGGGTTACTGAGCAGCTGGAGTGCGATCCTTTGCGATCTTGTTTGGTATGCGATCATTTCTGATCTTGGGTGTTGCGTGGTTATCTTTTGTGTCCTTGGAAGAGGTCGTAATCGTTGTGTCGGGTCTACATTACGTGTCCGAGCGTTGAGTCAGTTGAGGAAAGTAACAATTGTGTGTCAGTCGAGTTACTTGAGTTGGGGATAGTAGTCCCCGGTGTTGGGTTTGTTGTTGGTGTTACCGGCATTGTTCTGCTAAGTATGCCGTAGTCAGTCTGTTATCCGTGGTGGTGAGCGAACGCTCACCCCTAGCTGCTTTTCCTACAGGTACTGGTCGCGGGACGGACTAAGTGAGCTCTCGAAGCTTTAAGAGCTAGGAGCGGAAGTCCGGGTTTCCTTTTGCGTCTAGCGACGTACGCCTTGTTTTTTGTCCGCTTGTTGGGACGTACTTTTGAGTTGTAAATTATTATTTTGATAAACAAAATGGTGGTTTTAAAGTAATTTATTTAAGAGGTTTAAAAATGTTTTATTGTCTTAAACGTTCGCGTTCCGGGTTCGGTTCTACTGAATTTGGGGCGTGACACGAGTTATGGCTGGGAGCCATGAGGGAGGAAATGCAATCCATGTCGGACAACCGAGTCTGGGAACTGGTTGATCCCATCAATGGTGTGAGGACCATTGGATGCAAATGGATCTTCAAGGTGAAGATGGACATGGACAGCAACCCTCTGACCTACAAAGCTCGACTAGTGGCGAAAGGTTATAGGAAGATCCAATGGATTGACTGAGGAAACCTTCCCCTAGTGGCTATGGTCAAAATCGATCCAAATTCTTCTTGACATAACTAGGTATCATAATTACGAGATACGGCAAGTGGATGTCAAAACCGCTTTCTTAAATGGAAATTTGGCTGAGTACGTTTGTATGTCTCGACCCAAAGGTTTTGACGATCCGAAGAATTAGGGAAAGATTTATAAGTTGTTGAAATCCATTTATGGATTGAAACGAACTTCTCGGAGTTGGATCCTTCGTTTTGATGAAGTTGTAACTGGATTTGGCTTAATCAAGAACGAGGATGAATCTTGCGTTTATAAGAAGGCTAGTGGGAGCAAGATTACCTTTCTGGTTCTCATTGAAAACGACATCCCAACCTTGCACGAGTCTAAAGCGTGGTTGAGGAAGTGTTTTTCAATAAAGGACTTAGGCGATGCTTCTTATATCTTAACGATGAAGATATATAGATATCGCACCAAGAGGGTCTTGGATTTAAGTCAGGGAACCTATGTAAACAAGGCATTGAGTAGGTTCTCAATGCTCGATTCAAAGAAAGGACTCTTACCACTAGTCGTGGCATTCATCTCAGCAAGACTCAGTGTCCTATGACACCTGATGAGCTGAAAAGGATGATGCGAATCCCATGCGCCTGGGGGCAGGATCGATCATATATGCCATGACATGTATGAGACCAGACGTCTTGTAAGCCTTATGTTGTACCAGTAGACATCAGTCTAACCCTGGGGAAAGATGATGCTGAACTAGTCGTCGAAGGATGAGTGGACGCTAGTTTTCGAAGACAAATCCAGATGACTTTAGAACTCAGTCAGGATATGTGTTTACGCTGAATGTGTGCCATAGATCAGGTCATGAACACATTCATTGTCGTAGTTTGTCACGTGTCCTTAGACCGAGGAGTCTTTGTGATCGTTATGCAGTAAACAACTGAGTTTGACCTGAGCCTAACATTGTCCGTAATAGGGCTTCCATAATGGCTAGGATTGCCTTGGGAACGGATTGCATTAGTGACACGAAAGACGGCTAAGGGATTTATCCCTCATACTACGGTATGGGAAAGATATCGATTCTCAACCGCTTGATCGAGAGTGACTGAAAGAATAGCATGGCCATGCACATGATATTGGGTATCATATATTCAGTCATCTCACATATCAAGGAATAGTGATTGAGAATAATAAGGATGATGACTCGATGCCTTATCTCAATCAGGATATCAGTGATAAAAGGATAATGACAGGGACGACAGAAAGGTTAGAATCGATAAAGTTGATTCGTTATGCAGTGTCAGGCAATACTAAAGTCTCATTAGTTTCCACTTATATAGGATCAAGTAAAATGGGATTTTACGTTGATCTATTGACATGCATAAAACTAAGGGTCACATCGGAGGATGAAACTCATTGACACATTTATGGAGAATGGACCAAAGAGAGTTGTCTCGGGACATGACCAAAATTGGGTTTTGGGTCATGTGCCCGTAAGTGAATAGGACTTTACGGATCGAGACAAGGCTTGGAGTCTTGGGATTGATCACGTCGGATAATGTTGGACATTTTCGGTATGGAAGGCTTGGAGGCGATGAGCACATCACGGGACCTCGTTGGGATGGCCACGGGCCATGTTTCAAGAGGCCCATGAGAGGCCCATGCAACCAAGGCCCATGGAACTAATTAATCAAGTCTTGATTAATTAGTACTAAGTAAGCAAAACAAGGATTAAGGCAAGGATTAAGGTGTTGGTGATTCACCACCTAACCCCATCTTATCTAGCCTTACTTAACACCATACTTGTCCTATTTACACCATACGTGTCTCATGCTTTTAGTTTGACAAGTTGATGGGGTTTGTTATGTTTAAGTCATCTTTTTTCAACATAACAAACACAAGACAAGACAAGAATAGGAAACGCAACTTCTCCCTCCTCTTCATGGCAATTTCGGCCAAGGCAAGCTCCCACCTCCATTTTTGTGTTCTTGAGTCCTCAAAGAGAAGAACTACATGGCTTTGATTCCCATGTGGATACGTAGGCGTCTTGGAGACTCAAGCCAATCATTCGTCAACCGGTGTTCTTGTTTTGGTAAGAAATAGTGCTGAATTTTTCTCTTGTGAATCCATTCTTTGTTAGTTGTTTCATGGTTTTAATCGCCTCTAGGTTTTTATTGATTTTCCGCTGCGAGTTGGTTCATCTCCAACCCTACCTCGAGACCCAACAAACCTAACTACTGATTAACCGACTATGGTACCCAAAAAAAACAAAACAAATCTAAACCCTAATTTGTAGAACAATGAGATTCAGAGGAAAAATCCACTTACTTGGTATCGGACCATTCTGCAATAGCCGGCGACGTCTCCGACAAACGAAGCCCAGCTCTCCAATCGCTTGTTTGCCCTCCAACCTTCAGAATCGCGCGCAGAGAGGAGAGGAAGACGAAGAGCGATAGAAGACAGTTCGGTTACACTGAGTCGTCCAGGCTTAGGGTTTTAATTTATTAGGGGGTAAATACGTCAATTCACAAACACGGTTACGACTGATGGACGGAAACAGACTAAAGTGAAAACTATGTATACTTAAGGGGGTTCTATGGAAAAAAAATTAGTTAAGGGGGTATCTGAAAATAAGTCAATTCTAAAGGAGGTTATGTATAATTTTCTCAATAAAATATTAAACACTAGAGAGGGGCAGCAGAAAAAAAAGAGGCGATAAAGAAAGGAGTACGACCCTTCGGATTTACTAAAAAAAAACTAAAGGATTTGATGCAGTTTTGTGGAAAACGACTGATACATATAATAAGTTTTTTTTTTAAATGGATACATTAATTTGAACTTTCTGCAAAGTATTTAAATATATGTGGTCTGGGTTAGAAAGAGAGTGTCAAAATCATAAATATATTTTAGCGTAAATTTTAAAACATTATATGTAATTTTTTTCATTAAAAAGTGCATATATTTCATTAAATAATAAAAAAAGTCGTTACACTGTATAGACTCCTAAAAAATCTTTTCACAAAGAACCCCGAGACAGATGAACTGTTATAAGCAGTGTTGGGTTAGAAAGAGAGTGTCAAAGTCATAAATATATTTTAGCGTAAATTTTAAAACATTATGTGTAATTTTTTTCATTAAAAAGTGCATATATTTCATTCAAATAATAAAAAAAAAGTTGTTACACTGTATAGACTCCTAAAAGATCTTTTCACAAAGAACCCCGAGACAGATGAACTATTATAAGCAGTGCTGGAAAAGTCATATAGGAAAGTTAAACTAAATTATAACGAAACTGACTATGACTGCTCAAGGTGTTGCCTAAACGATGCATACTATGTAGAGTGCGACCGGACCTGCTTTCATAAATTTCAAAGGGAGGCAGAGCTCTTATCAGGGACCCCTCCCAGGGTTAGTCCGTAGAGCACTGAATTCCTTTCATTCCTCCTGGCGGGGCTGCTTACCCGCCCTTTCCTGTTCATCTCAAGATTCTCCAGCTGACCCCCTCTTAACTCCCTCAGCTACTGCTCCAGCTCCAAATTCTATCTTTGTGCCCAAAAAAACCTGAGGCTTCAGTTTCTTGGCTATCAAAGAGTTGGTCGAGTATCAGGTTAATCCATCCAAGATCCACTTTCCGATTCTAGATGGGGCCCCGAGGGCTTATACCGTTAGGTACAGTACTCGGGGATACAATTGGGCCCCTTTCCCGAGGAAAGGTGCCCTTAGTGATCTGGGTGGTATACTCCGGGACCCCTGATGGCCCCAATCAATCGCATATGGCTTGACACTCCGGACCTTCTGGAACTCCAACATCGATGAATCGAACTGTGGGGTACCAACCACCTCCTGGTCACATTCATGGACTACATGTCCAATCATCCCACAGTTAAAACGAAACAAAGGGAGCTTTGAGTAGGTGAGCGAGACATGAACCGGTTCGGGGAAATCCCTAAAGCGTAGTAGAAAGTGACGGCATAGGGGATGCTCCACAAGGTTCCAGAACCTCACTTTGACTGTCCCTCCCCAATAAAAGCCTCATTGATCGTACGTGACATCGACACAAAGCCCAAGAGTGAATCAAATTGTCTCCCCCGTTGTTCGGGTCCGTACCAATGAAGGGAGTCCATGAGCGTGAATCCATAGCTAAAGTCGATCAAGGGAAGGGGGCTCCTTAGCCATCAGGCCCAAGTCTCCTAGTAGAAGCGGACACCCATCGAAGCACCAGGGTTCGTTTCCCCGAACCCATGCACGGTCCTCCTCCGACTCAATGTAGAATCCAAATAATCTGGGACCAATATCCTTAATCACCAAGCCTCTGCTTATTTCCCTTAAGCTTCGGTGATGATTCCGAGTAAGACCTCCTTTCGGGGAGGCTTCGAGGTCCAAAGCTTGCCCATCATGGAAAATTGTTGACGGGCCATAACGGACGGGCTCACCGGAGAGACAACACCACGATCTCTAGTTCCTCCTCCTCCTTCAACGAGCATGAGGAGAAGCCATCTTAGAGACTAGCAATGTTATACTTGAGGGAATCCAGCACGATCGTTTCCCTCGAAGAAACTCCGACTTTCTTCAGTTTGAATACCCGTCGACGATGAACCATGTCCGGTGGCGGAGTGAGCAAGGCTTGGATGACCGATATTCGCACTGTATTGGGGATCGCAACCCTAGCATAGAAGGCCTCTAATTCCCCACTTCCAAGCTCAACCATGGGTGTTATCCTACGGAGACGGTCCCGACACAGTTGGGGTGGCAAGACGATGTTAGGGGAAACTGGTGGCGGCGGAATCATGTTGGACACATCCGTGGACGGTGACACAACCCTCGAACCCTCGACGGGGATAGAGGATGACGGTGGAACCTTGGTCGTAAGGTTGCTTGAAGGAGAAGCAACCGTCGTAGCCTTGAGCGGACAACCTCGTCATGGCCTTACTACCGAAGCCGAGAGCCGTAGAGAGAAAGTCACGATAGTCGTGGATAGTGGTGACGGGAGGACGATTGACGGTGGGGGAAGAGGAGTCTGAGAAGCTTGTACGGGATAGATTTGCTTTAATCTCCTTCGGCGTCTTGGTTTAATGGAGGCACCACATTGGAGGATGGGCGAGGGGGAGGCACATGTGCCGAGAATTGCGTGACTGTAGGTGGCGATGGGACAAGACCGACGAGACTTGTAAAGTTGTCGACGACGGTGGTAGAAAGCTCTATAAATACTAGGGTTAGTGTTTCTCGGGAAAGGCACTCGACGTGTTGCGAGAGAGACAATTAGGTATAATTAATTATAGAAATATGATACTTTCAAAAAAAATTATAGAAATAATGTTACGACTTGAAACTCGATTATGGTTCAGTTCGCTCGAATCTAAATTAAGAGCATGTATAGTGGGTCAAACCGTATAAGCAAACTATATGTCGATTGTGTAAAGTATTGGTTTGCAGTTCCTGAAATTAATGTGCTCTACAGTGGTAAGAACCGGATAGGGAATCGGATGCTAATTGGATGCGGAATTGATATTTTGCTGATTTTATTAAATCCTTTATTGAAACAATAAATGTTATATAAAATTAAAATGAATTTGAAAAAAATAATTAATAATAACATAAATTAATTATAAATAATATTAATACCAGTTATTAAAAATGAACATTATCTTTTAAAGTCATTGAACTAAATTTAACGAAATAAAATTAACAAAATTAATTAATAATAAACTTATAATTAATTAATAATTGCATTTCATATTTAATTTATCCCTCCAAAATTCTAAAATAAAAAAGAAATAAATCAATCGGACTTTAAAAGTACAAATTTGTCCCTCCAAACGATCTCGGATGACCGAAAAACATCATACATCATGACGAAGCTATGTGTTTTGCTCGAGAGCCCGATTCGACCCAAAAAGTGCTTAATATTTGTCGGAAACGAACAGTTTTACATTTTAGTAAAAAAATATTATATCCATTTTTAAATGTTATCTAATATTTGTTATAGTGTAAAATTATCTATTTATATTTTAATGTTGGATTGATCTGACGTAATTAAATATGATTTTATGTATTGTTTTTTAAAAAGGCATGGCCTGTCGCACAATTGTGTTGATCGAACCGCAAACCACCATTTCGATTTGCGAGTGGCGGTTCAAAAAAAGGGTCTCCACAATACATGGATTTGCAAACCGTAAAATCGCGGTTCGTAAAATAATTCGCAATGCGGTGTAGTAGATGATCTAAGGTCTAACATGCTTTTTCTGATGCTTACGTAATGATTAGGTCGGTACGGGCCCGGTTGGATACTTTGCAGAAACCCGCTGACGTGGCACCAAACTCAGTATGTGAAGGACACGAATCATGGAAGCCGAAAAGACCGCAGTAGCTGACACCTTAACCTCAAAGCCACAGCTCACACATAACACATAACCACTAAATCGCCGTCTTCCGCCGTATGATCTCCGGCGGTCGAACCCTCCGACCGGCCTAATTATACCAATACTGCCCCCCAGCAACTAAACGCACCGTTTCGTCCACCACACTCCCACTTCCGCTCCATAAATCTCTCTTATTTCTTAGAATACTGTGTTGTTTCTATATCTAGGAACCTATACATACACCTCCAACTCTGTGTCAACACATTTCAGGTTTCACCCTCTCTGCTTCTCAATTTCTCCAGAAGGTTCCTTTGAGCTTCGGGAATGGCGGAGGAGCTGCTGTTGAAGTTCTGATTGAGTATTTTCTAGGGTTTTTGTTTGGCGGTGGACCAATGGCGGTGGAGTACAGGTGTTGCGAGACCAATTTCTTACTACACATACTCATCATCGTTATGTTGGTAATGTTCGCTGGGTTAATGTCTGGACTCACTCTGGGTCTCATGTCCATGAGCCTTGTCGATCTTGAAGTGCTCGCCAAGTCTGGTACTCCAAAGGATCGCAAGCACGCAGGTACTTCTCCAAATTCTCTTTCCAGTTGTTAAGCTTTTGGTGAAATTTTCTGTTTGAGGCGATGCTCTGTTTGGCTGCTGAGAAAGCTGTGAGAAAAAAAAGAAGATAAGAACGCTGAAATTATTTGAGGGGTGGGTTTTTGGCTTTGTGGGGTCCTGGAAAAAATTAGCCTTTTGTTGGGTGAGCTGTGATCATACTCAGAACATGGCCTTGTTTTGTTTTTGGGTGTCATGTTGAAAACAACTGCTATTGTTAACAATGATTGAATCATGGGAAGATGGATGCTGGGAGCAGCTGAATTTTCTGAGGAACCAAACATGGATTTTGGTGTGCCAACTGATATATTCCATCGATGTTGTGTTCAATTTGAGTCTCTTTTAGGTAGGGATTTAGGAAAAACTTCTTAATCTGGATGCGTTTATCTAAAGACATTATTTATAGTTGAAAATGGAAACCATAGTTGCCGTTGCATCTCCCGACCGAATTACTTGTCCATGGTAGTTTGTCTTCAAACATAAGGAAACAAACAAATTGAGCTCTCCTTAGTGATGCCTCCTAAAGAAACTAAATTTAATCTGCTTTTTGTAATTATATTTAGGTAGTATACTTATTCTTTGTCTACTTAAATACTGCCTCTTAAAGGTGGTCGATTAGGGTGCTTAATGGGGAACAATCTTTCTTTCTCTCCACCCAGAAGGAGTTAAATGCCATCAAGGCGGAGTAATTACTTCAAATATGGATGCTCTATCGTGCAGTATTACTTTCCAATCATGATCTTATCATGCCAGTTGCATTTGGATGCAGTTAGATTATTAGAAGCCTTGTCGTGATTAAGAACTACCTATTCTGATAACTTATTTTTTGTCGGAACAGCTAAGATACTACCAGTTGTCAGAAATCAGCATCTTTTGCTTTGCACCCTACTTATCTGTAATGCTGCTGCTATGGAGGTAAAAGTTATAGTGTAGAAAAGAAGGCTGTTTTTTAGATTTTACATATACCATGTAAGAGTCGCTAACCTGACGACGGTCCACTCTCTTTTTCGTCAGGCACTTCCCATTTTTCTTGACAGTCTGGTTACAGCTTGGGGTGCTATTTTAATTTCAGTCACTCTGATTCTTCTTTTCGGTGAGGTGAGGATCTGTTTTACATTATATTTGATTCAGTAAGAATACAAGTGAGACTATAGGACGGGCAATTAGGTGGTGGTACTGGTATACCACATTGGCCAAATTGTTTGGTGCATACTAATTGCACATATTGATTAAATTAACTTTGCCAAACAGCTTGCCTTTGTGGAACAGCTGAAAGTTGGTCTTGGTCTATTTAGATAGAAATGTACTTCTGACTTTTAAGAAGAACTTGAAGCCATTTGTACCTAGCTTTGAGATGGTAAAGTTTTTGTTTCAACTCATAGCAAAGCTATCTATGTCTTGTCTACTTTTGTTAACAGATCATCCCGCAATCTTTATGTTCCCGATATGGTTTGGCGATTGGCGCAACAGTGGCTCCCTTTGTTCGTATTCTTGTCTGGGTATGCTATCCCATAGCATTTCCTATAAGCAAGGTGAGCCATCCATCTTTGACGATCCAACGGTTGAGATGGGTTCCTAGTTTGTACAACGGGTGGTTTTTACCTGAAACCTATTATATTTATATATATCTTGACCTTTTATTTCTTTTGTGGTTCGGCGCCAGCTATTGGACTATCTGCTGGGCCATAAACGTAAGGCCCTTTTCCGCAGAGCTGAGTTGAAAACACTTGTGGATTTGCACGGTAATGAGGTACAAATCTTATTGTTCCGTTCATATATATTTGGGTTTGTATCTTCCTATGAAGAGTTCGTTGAAAGTTGCATGCTTATTGACTTTTGCTAGGCTGGGAAGGGAGGAGAATTGACACACGATGAGACAACGATTATTGCCGGTGCACTTGAGCTTAGTCAGAAAACAGCTGGTGATGCCATGACTCCGATCTCTGACACATTTGCAATTGATATCAATGCCAAGCTTGACAGGTCTGATATTTTAGAAAACCTACAAATCATGTGCAACTCTTGGGCATTATATAATACTATTGTGTATTTTTGACATAGTAATTTGATGAATCTACTATTGGAGAAAGGGCACAGCAGAATTCCTGTTTATTATGAGCAGCCTACAAACATAATAGGACTCATTCTGGTAAGTAAAGATATTAATTGTTCGTGTGAAGGTCAGGTCAAGTTTGGTCTGTATTTACGTCATTATGCGTACTCTTAGGCCAAGAATTTGTTAACTGTTCACCCGGGAGATGAAGTGCCTGTTAAGAGTGTCACTATACGGAGGATTCCGAGGTATCTGTTATATGCTGTGTTAGGTTTGGTCTTTACTTGAATCCTTCAATTCTATCATATTACTCATATTTATCATTTGTTGTTTGGGGTTTCAGGGTTCCAGACACTTTACCGTTGTATGACATATTGAATGAATTTCAGAAAGGTCACAGCCACATGGCTGTCGTTATAAGGCACTGCAACAAGAGAGCTCACAAGATCCCTCCCGACGGTAAGCGTTGATGTTATGCTATACTTAAATCATTATTATATTATTATTATTGCAAAACCAGTGGCATGATTGTGCTTGAAAATTAGATTCTACGAGGGATGTGAAAGTAGACATTGATAGTGAGAAGCCTCCACTTGAGAAGATCTTGAAGAGCAAGAGATCACTTCAGAAATGGCAGAGCTTTCCCAACCGCAATGGTTCATTCAAGAGTTCTAGGAGTAAGAAGTGGACAAAGGAAATGTACTCGGACATTTTGCATTTAGATGGCAATCCTCTCCCTAAGGTTCCCGAGGAAGAAGAAGCTGTTGGCATAATAACGATGGAAGATGTTATTGAGGAGCTGTTACAGGTACGGTTGGTAACTCTCTACTTCATATAATTCTCTGTGTTCTTCGTTGCTGACATTGTTTTCATTCCGTTGTAGGAGGAGATTTTTGATGAGACGGATCATCAGTTTGAGGACTCATAGCACTAGTTTTTTTAAGGAGCAATTGTATTAAGTTGGATTATGTTTTACAAAGATTTGTTTCTGTAGAGGTGGTGCATGGGTTTGAACTTAATTGTTTTAGTTGGTAAATCGAGGCATTTACGTTTATAATTTCGTTTGGTTAACACGTAGGAAGTCAGTCTATACGTTTGAACCAGATTGATCTCTTGTTTGTCTTGTCAAAAATCCATTTTGATCCTCGAATTTTTTGGACATCCGTGTTTGAATTTATTTTAGGGCGTTTTTAAAACAACTAAGTTTCTTTTGAAAGTCTTAACCACATATTTTGAAAATTTTGTGACACATCTGGTATAAGAAGACCGTAGACATGAAAGTTGAATTTTTCTGATAAAAAAAGATGAGCATGTTTTATTCGCACGAAACAGAGAATTTTCATGCATGAAAACGTTGATCGAAAGAAACATGTATATGAGCTTAGTGAGAAGAACGTGGGGCAGGAGAGAAAGGGATCGGGGGGCGTGAGTCCATTTTATATGTTGCCTAATATTTGTTATAGTATAAAATTATCTATTTATACTTCAATTTTTTACTAATATTATTTAGTTAAATCTGATTTTATGGATTTATAAAAAAAAACAAAAAAATAAATCGGGATCGCCTCGTGTCGAGCAGAGAGAGGGTGGCGGCGCGACGCAGGTCGCACGACCCGCAAACCGTAGATTCGAGCCCCGAGTCGCGGGCCGACCAACGAACCGCATTTTTGCGGTTCACGAGACGCAAAATCGTCGCGTTTCAGCGCGACGACCCGCGAACCGCAAAAACGCGATTCGGTTAGCGGTCGCTACTCAAACCGACGCATTGTACCTACTCTTAGAGCATGTACAGTGGGTCAAACCGGATGATCAAACCGTATGATGACTGTGCAAATTTAAGGTTTGCAATCATTAAAGTAAATTGTGTTTAACAGTGGTACAAACCGGATAGGGAATTGTATTATGAGTGGATGCTGACTATATGCTGAAATGATATTTTGTTGATTTAATTTAATGTTTTATTAAAACATTAAACGTTATATAAAATTGAAATTAATATTAAAAATAAATTAATAATAAAATAAATTACTTATAAATAATTTTAACACACGTACAAATGAACTTCAACTTTTATTCATCCCCTTTTAATACAAACCCAACAAAATGCAAGTTGAAGCATACAATTCATGTCCGCCTAATGGTTGTGGGTCTTGACGAAGACGTTTCATTTATTCCTCAAGGTCTTATAGTCGTGCCCACAATCGAGACATCATTATAGCGTGTCGGTCACCTGATATTGTCGACCCCTTTCTAGGTTTATTCGTGTCGTCTCAATTTTGCTCGTTGAATGTCCAACAAGGCATTCATTTGGTCGGTGAGGTCCTACCCCTTCCTCTTCGAAGCCTTTTTGCCAACTGGTCTTTCAAGAGGGGCTCTTTGAGAAGAACCTCCCTCGGTCGTATGAGATGGATGGCCTTCCGACCCACCTCCTTCTGTCGTATGCGAAGGGGTATTTCTTAAGAACCTCCCTCCGTCGGTTTGGAATATAGACAATCTTGTTGGGAGTCACCATCGATAGGCGTGTAATCTTTACCGACACTAGTGGGTGGGGTTGAGCTGTAATTCCCAGCCTCATCCAACCGTTGTCGGCGTATAGTAGCGATGATGCCTTCCTCGGCGGGGAACTTTTCCTTGTTCTCAAGCAACTCAACTCAATGATCGAGCTCAAAAAAATTGGGGTCACCCCTCACCCCTCCTTCGTCCAATATACTGCGCCACATCTCCTTTTCCTCCCTCATGTTGTAAGAACCGCCCCAGCCGATCCCTGTAGAACCGGTGATTTCTAGCCAAGTTTGACTTTCGGCCTGAAAAGTCAACCGATGACTCAAGAAGTCATTCGGGACCTTTCCGGGGCCCAAAAAGCTTAGCCGTCATCATGGTTAGCTTAGTTGGGTCATTTCCTTCAGTTTGACTGTAATATTGTAACTGTAACTTTTGGTTAAACTCAAACTTTTTATCGACTTTTGCCGATCAAAATTGGACTGCTGGATTTTTATTAAAAGAAAGTGGCTCCCACAATGCCACATGGCATTAGAGAGTTGAATGAGAAGAAAATGAGCTTAAATGACCTTTTACCCCTCCTTGAAGACTTTAAGTGGATAGAACTTGAAAGGGGCTTTTGGTCATTTAGCTGTAAGAACCGCTCCCGGTCAACGCCAGTCAAATCGGCGAAAAACATGAAAATTTAAAAAAAAATGGGACAAACACTTAAATGAACATAAATTTGACCCCGAGGGTCATACCGGACTTAAGTTGACCCCGATATCGACCAAAGTGAGTTCCGGGGGACTCAGGGCAACTTTCTGACCAATTTGGGAAATGTTGACTTTTTATGGGAAAGGTCAACCGAGCGACGTTTTGGTCCGTTCGAGGTCCGCTTTGGATCCAAAAAGATTAGCCGTCGTCACAACGGTCTTAGTTGAGCCGTTTCCTTGTAGCCCGTGAAGTTTCGTAATTTCTTGGAAAAAGTGCCCGTTCGGGGCCCGAGACGACCGAATTTCGCGAATCTGACTGAAAAATACCTAGAAGATATTTTCCAAAAGGTGTGGGACCCACTTGCCACATGTCAATTATGTGGTGGTGTTAGGTTTTTGAACAAAACAAAAGATGAGACATGGATGGTAGTTTTGTAATTAAAGGATAGGTTTGATTTTTAAAACAAAATAAAAAGGGAATGGTTGGAAGTGTTCGGCCATAACACCAAAAAAGGGATAGAAGTAGAGAGAGAAAGTGGAGAGAGGAAGGAGAAGGAGAAAAGGGAAAAAGAGAAGAGGAAGTGTGACGTTTTGGTGATTTCCCGACGATCCAACCGATGGATCGTCTCAACGATCGAAGAGTCGAGTTCCCGTCATCATTCCCTTCGGTGAGCACCTAATCCATTTTCGTTTTGATACGTTTGAAAGTTAGGGTTTGGGTTTAAATGGGTTAAATATGGATGAGTCGAGGTGTTGGGTTCGTTGGAACGTTTTGGAGCGAAAAGGATCGATTTCCGGTGACCGGAGGCTCGGGGGAGCTCCGGCCACCGTGTATGGTAGCTGCCAGAGTTGGGGGGTGGCTGGCCGGAGCTAGGGCCGGCCACCATGGTGGTGAACGGCCCAAAACCGGCCCAAGCCACCCACGGCCCTTGATGGCCGAGTGGGGCCCACATGCTCGGGTATCGGGTTTTCGTGTTCGAGTGGTTTAGGATGTTCCCCAAGTAGTTAATCCACACCCGGATCGAAATTTGGAATTAAATTGTGAAAGTTGTAATTGACGGGTTTAGAAACTTTAAACGCGAATTAAATTACTCGGAAGTTGGAAATTGATTCCGTCGAGTGCATAGGAACCCTTGAATTATTCTAAGACCGTAGAAACGAAAACGGGAATTTTCGGAGCCCCGGAAGGACGTTTTCCAATCCCGGGAAGATTCGCCGGGTCGGGCGAAACGGGCATTTCTGGGCCCATTATCGACAATGTCGAGTAATAGGGAAGTTTGGGAGTGATCGACATTGTCGGGGTTGCATTTGGGCGTCAAGTGTATTAATATTCAGTTTATGTCTGCGAGCTTAAAAAGTGTTTTAAATTGTGTTCTTATTAGATCGTGACACCGGCAGAGGAAAGGGAAAGCTAGGCGATTGATCGTGATCACGCCGGAGCTTGGTTGTGAGCTTTTGGGAAAGCATACGAGGTAGGGAAAAGTATTCGGATATCGGCCCTAACTAGGGAAAGTTAACAGTAGAAATGCATGTGACACTTGGGTGTCGTGGGTTAAGTAAGTTTATCGAATAATAGAAAGGCAGGCGACACCGGGTGGTGTCGTATGATACGGGAACGTATCGAACAATAGAAATGCATGTGACACTTAGTAGTGTCGTAGGAGCAGTGAACTTTCGATATTAGAATTACTGGAGGCATTTGGTTATGCCCGGAGGTTGATTGTTTAGTTTGTGTCTTGGGTGGCCATGAGAGCCCGTACTATACTGTTTGTGTCTTGGGTGGCCATGAGAGCCCGTACTTTACTGTTTGTGTCTTGGGTGGCCATGAGAGTCCGTATTTTACTGTTGGTGTGTCTTGGGTGGCCATGAGTGCCCGTGGGGTTGTTGAACCAGTGTTTTACGGTTGGTGTGTCTTGGGTGGCCATGAGTGCCCGTGGGGTTGTTAAACCCGTATTTTACTGTTGGTGTGTCTTGGGTGGCCATGAGTGCCCGTGGGGTTGTTGAACCCGTATTTTACTGTTGGTGTCTTGGGTGGCCATGAGTGCCTGTGGAGGGTTGAACCTGTGTTGTTGCTGGTTGTTGAACTTTGTTTGTGATTGTGATTGCCTGAGGTTGGGGACCCGACAGAGATCGGGGGAAGTTGTGTGGAGGTTGGCTAGCTTTCTGACAGAGATCGGTAAAGTTGAGCATTCTTTGGCTAGCCTTCCGATAGGGATCGGTAAGGTTGAGCATTCTTCGGCGATGGAGGGTTGCTCCCCTTCCGACTAGCTATCGGAAAAGTAGCTCGGTACATATCGCTAACAGGTCGACCGCCTGGCCTGACAGGGATCGGTAAAGTTGCGTGGGGCAGGCTCGAGCCCAGCCGGTTAGCAACCGGCACTGAGCAGCTGGAGTGCGATCCTTTGTGATCTTGTTTGGTGTACGATCCTTTGTGATCTTGGCTGTTGCGTGGTTGTCTTTTATGTCTTTGGTGGAGGTCATATCCGTTGTGTCGGGTCTACTTTGAGTTTCCGGTTGTTGAGTTGGTTGGGGAAAGTAACAGTGTGTGTGTCAGTCGGGTTACTTGAGTTTGGGGATAGTAGTCCCCGGTGTTTGGGGTTGTTGTTGTTGTTTCCGGCATGTTCTGCTAAGTATGTCGTAGTCAGTCTGGTATTCGTGGTGGTGAGCGAACGCTCACCCCTAGCTGCTTTTCCAACATGTACTGGTCGCGGGACGGACTAGGTGAGCTCTCGAAGCTTGAAGAGCTAGGAGCGGGAGTCTGGGTTTCCTTTTTGAGTCTAGCGACGTACGCCTTGTATTTTTTCCGTTTGTTGGGACGTACTTTTGAGTTGTAAATTATTATTTTGTTTAAAGCGATTTATTTAAAAGATTTGAAAATGTTTTATTGTCTTAAACGTTCGCGTTCCAGGTTCGGTTCTAACGAATTTGGGGCGTGACAGCTTGGTATCAGAGCTCGAGGTTTCACACCTCGGACTGTACGTCAATTAGGTGGGGAGAGTCGAGTTAGTAAATTCACGTCGTGCGTTGGGTACGCAAGTCGGAAACCGTTTGTAGACCCGTAGTGTTTTGAGTCCTGTGTTGTGGTTGTGTGTATGTGCAGTACGGTTATTACTGGCATACTGTTTGTGTGTTGCTGCGTGAAACGTTTTTAAGTTGTCGCGACTCGACTCAGGGTTGCCCCTGTAGTCGAGCGTGACAGTGCTGATATCCAGTGGGTACAATGTAGTTCGGGGACGCCTGGACCGGGTTGTAACTACCTGATGTCAAGAAATGAGGTTTTGTAATAAAAAAAAGGAAATGTTTTAAAAATTGGTTGGCCCGGTGGGCGTGTTTTTGATTTTGGTTGGCCTTGTCGGCTTGTGGTTGAGGTTGGGTGATTTGAATTTGTCTGTGAGTCGTTGTGCGTGTGTTTGTTAAATTGGTGATCGAGCGTGTGTGGCCCTTAAGGCTGATTTTGGGGTTAAAAAGAGGTAAAGGTTCGAGTCTGAAACAAATTTGGGAAACAAGCATGCGCGAGCGTCACGGATCCGTGACGGAGCAGCGCGTTTTAGCGAGTTTTGGGCCTTCGTCACGGCTCCGTGACCCCAACCGTGACGGGGTCTGTCACGGATCCGTGTTTCCTGTCTTGTTCCACCATCTTGATTGTGCAGTTTGAGTGTTGGTTTTGCGTGGCTGTGTTCACAGTTGTGTGGGTTGTGGAGGTCGTAAGTTCGGTGTTAAAAGGTAAGGTCTTGGGTTCGAGACTCATCAATAACCTATGGTAGTGATACATCGCCTCGGTGTGAGAGTCTCACCATACGGAGAGGAGTTAGGGTTGATGCGCTGTGGCGCCATACGAAATAGGTTTCCCCTGTGTGAACGGGTGTTCGAGGTTTCCCTCACGTGAGTGGGTTATTCGAGGTTTCCCTCGCGTGAACGGGTGGTTTGAGGTTTTCTTCACGTGAGTGGGTTATTTGAGGTTCCCTAAGTGATCGAGTAACTAGGGTATCGAGGTTTTGATAAATAGTGGCTTGCGGAATTGAGAATAGGATCCACGTTGAGGTTTCCCTACGTGATCGGGTAATTGGGGTATTGAGGTTGTGAGCAATAGTGATTCGCTGAATTGAGAATGTGATCCCCTTTTGAGGTTTCCTCTACGTGATCGGGTACTTGGGGTATTGAGGTTGTGAGCAATAGTGATTTGCTGAATTGAGAACATAATCCCCGTTTCGAGGTTTCCCTTACGTGAGAGAGTATTGAGGTATTAATAGCTTGAGCAGTGTGGCGTTTTTGTATCAGGTTTTGAGATGCTGGTTTGCCCTGGTTAAATTGGGGACAAGTAACAGATACTGGTTGGGTTGCGGAAGGTTATAAGTAAATGCATGGAGAACCGTGTCAGGGTTGTGCTAGACTTTACCGGAGTGACTAATGGAGGGGTTGTTCGGTCTCTGATTTGGGCATCAGTTTTATTGGATATCGGGTTGTCACACTCGTTTGCTTCGTCGAGTGATGATGAGATGTTGGGGCTGAGTTTAGAGCCGTTGAGTCCACCCCTGCGTCTGGATACGCCGGTTGGGGGTGATGTGGTGTTGACTAGGGTCTGTCATGCCGGCGGAGTTAGAAAAGAGAACTGATACAGGAGGTTCGAGAGAGGGCTCAAGAGCCCTAATGTTGGATTGAGTCCTCACCCCGAGGATTCGGGTGTGTTCAGAGTTGGTAGGCACGACGACGGTAGAGGAGCGAGGTCTTAGAGAGACTGCGAGGTTCTGTGAGGTTCGGCAGCGACTGAGCTTGTGCGTGTATCCGTGGGAAGGATACTTACGAAATGACACCTTTTGATGTGATCCTGAGAATGGATTGGTCGTTGAAGTGCCGCGCCAATATCGACTGTTACTGGCGACGAGTGACGGTGTAAACAGGCAACACGAAAGGTTCGTGTATTCTGGG
Source organism: Erodium maritimum (assembly GCA_963921825.1). NCBI lineage: Eukaryota > Viridiplantae > Streptophyta > Magnoliopsida > Geraniales > Geraniaceae > Erodium > Erodium maritimum. The sequence goes on from OY997594.1 coordinate 24,336,037, forward strand.
TAGTAAGAGCGGAGTTCTCCTGTCGACTTTGTCCACAGTGGAGGAAGTATCGGCCGTGCAGAGCCGAGAGTTACCGCGAGTGGTGTGCGAATTTCCCGAGGTCCTTCTGGAGGAGTTGAGCGGGTGCCACCAGTTCGAGAGGTGGAGTTCAGGATTGACCTGGTGCCGGGAACGGCGGCGATATCGATGGAGCCTTACAGGTTCGCGCCAGCCGAGTTGACCGAGCTGAAGCGTCAGCTCGAGGAGCTTCGGGAAAAAAGGGTTTATCCGGCCGAGCACATCGCCGTGGAGAGCACCAGCACTCTTCGTGAAGAAGAAGAGTGGAGAGCTTCGGATGTGTGTAGACTACCGGAAGTTGAACCGGGTTTACGGTGAAGAACCGATACCCGATGCCGAGGATAGACGACTTGTTCGACCAGTTGAGAGGGTCGATATGCTTCTCGAAGATCGATCTGCGATCCGGATATTACCAGCTGTGAATCCGAGAGGGGGCGTCGCAAAGACTGCATTACGGACACGCTATGGGCATTACGAGTTCTTTGTGATGCCGTTTGGACTGACGAACGCACCTGCAGCGTTCATGTATCTGATGAACAGTATATTCCCGCCGTTCTTAGACAAATTTGTGGTGGTGTTTGTAGACGACATCTTGATCTACTCGCAGAACGAGGCGGTGCATGAGGAACGTCTGAGGGGTGTTCTGACCCTGTCGCGCACACATCAGTTATACGCCAACCTGGAGAAGTGCGAGTTTTGGCTCGCTGAGGTGAGATTTCTCGGTCACGTTGTATCCCGTGATGGTATACTGGTCGATCCGGCGAAGATCGATGCGGTTTCAAAGTGGGCGCGGCCCACGAGCGTCTTCGAGATCCGCAGCTTCTTGGGGCTGGCAGGATATTATCGACGGTTGGTCCAGGACTTTACGCGTCTAGTCGCGCCTATGACTCTTTTGACACGCAAGGGAGTCGGGTTTGTGTGGACAGAGGATTGTGAACGGGCGTTCACGGAGCTGAAGGCTCGTCTGACTACCGCTCCAATGTTGATAGTGCCAGAGCGCGGGGTCGGGTATGAGGTCTATTGTGACGCGTCCGGGGAAGGACTGGGCTGTGTACTGATGCAGTTGGGTAGAGTTGTTGCTCATGGCTCCAGGCGGTGTAAGACGCACAAGCGCGACTATCCTACCCATGACCTGGAATTAGCATCATTGGTGTTCGCGCTGAAAGGCTGGCGGTATTATCTGTATGGCGAGAGATTTCAGGTGTTCTCGGTTCACAAGAGCCTTAAGTACATCCTTTCCCAACGAGACCCGAACATGCGCCAGCGGCGATGGATGGAGCTACTTGAGGAGTACGACTTGAGCTACTCTACCATCCGGGTAAGGCGAATGTGATTGTCGACGCCCTGAGTAGGGAGCCGATGCAGTGTCCTGCTAGCATCTCAGTCCGGGAGTGGGACATGATGGGAGAGCTGGGCACGTTCGGGTTGGAGCTAGAAGAGGTTACCGGCGGCGTGGCCATGTGCTTCTTGATGGCTCAGCCCACCCTGCTTGGCCGGGGGATAAAGGCACAATCGGTGGATGTTGAGACGACAGAGATCCAGGAGAGAGTTGCCGACGGTGTTGACGCCGAGGGCAGGGATCGTCGTACTAATTGGGAGTTACGGTATCGCGGAGGTTTGTTCGTACCACGTAACGGTGGAGGCGATGAGCTGCGAGAGTCGCACTATTCGCGTCTGACAGTGTACGTGGGTAGCACTAAGAGGAGCGCGACATCAGGCGACATATCTAGTGGAGCGGGATGTGGAGAGCGGTTGCAGAGTTGGTATCGCGGTGCCCCACTTGTCAGCAGGTGAGAGCCAAACATCAGCATCCCGCTGGGTTATTGGAGCCACTGCCGGTTGCACAGTGGAAATGGGGGCACGTCACGATGGATTTCGTGACCGGGACACCGAGTTCGCCTACAACAACAACTTTCAGGCCAGTATCATGATGGCACCGTTCGGAGCGTTGTATGGTAGGTCGTGTCGGTCGCCCGTGTGCGGGGCGGAAGTGAGGAATGAGGGTTTATTAGGGCTAGAACTAGACCGAGAGACAGCTGAATCGGTCGTGCCGAAGTGTGAGCGGTTGAAGACCGCGCAGAGTCGGTAGTAGCTATGGTGACAAACGGCGCCGACCTCTCAAGTCAGTAGTCGGTGACCATGTATCCTTGGAGGTGAGTCCGAAAGGTGGACTAGTGCGTTTCAACCGCAGAGGAGGCAGGTTAGCCTCGTGGTGTATCGGGCCTTTCGAGGTCTTGAGTAGAGTGGGTGCAGTTGCATACCGACGTGCACTGCCACCGCAGCTTGGGAATATCCACATTTCCCAGTTGCGGAAGTATCTGCGGACCCCTCGCACGTCATAGAGTGGGCAGATGTCGAGATAGCAGGTGATGTCTCGTATAATGAGACACCGGTTAGGGAAATGGATCTACGGGAGCAGGTCCTGCGCGGAAAGGTTATCCGCTTAGAACGGGTGCAGTGGCGGCACCACGAGACTGAGTCAACTTGGGAGAGCGAGGACGAGGTTCGCGCGAAGTACCCCGATCTGTTCGACTCATGAAGTGCGTTGTTTTAAAATTTCGCGGACGAAATTCCTTAAGGGGGGTAGATTGTAAGAACCGCTCCCGGTCAACGCCAGTCAAATCGGCGAAAAACATGAAAATTTAAAAAATTTGGGACAAACACTTAAATGAACCTAAATTTGACCCCGAGGGTCATACCGGACTTAAGTTGACCCCGATATCGACCAAAGTGAGTTCCGGGGGACTCAGGGCAACTTTCTGACCAATTTGGGAAATGTTGACTTTTTATGGGAAAGGTCAACCGAGCGACGTTTTGGTCCGTTCGAGGTCCGCTTTGGATCCAAAAAGATTAGCCGTCGTCACAACGGTCTTAGTTGAGCCGTTTCCTTGTAGCATGTGAAGTTTCGTAATTTCTTGGAAAAAGTGCCCGTTCGGGGCCCGAGACGACCGAATTTCGCGAATCTGACTGAAAAATACCTAGAAGATATTTTCCAAAAGGTGTGGGACCCACTTGCCACATGTCAATTATGTGGTGGTGTTAGGTTTTTGAACAAAACAAAAGATGAGACATGGATGGTAGTTTTGTAATTAAAGGATAGGTTTGATTTTTAAAACAAAATAAAAAGGGAATGGTTGGAAGTGTTCGGCCATAACACCAAAAAAGGGATAGAAGTAGAGAGAGAAAGTGGAGAGAGGAAGGAGAAGGAGAAAAGGGAAAAAGAGAAGAGGAAGTGTGACGTTTTGGTGATTTCCCGACGATCCAACCGACGGATCGTCTCATCGATCGAAGAGTCGAGTTCCCGTCATCATTCCTTACGGTGAGCACCTAATCCATTTTCGACAGAGATCGGTAAAGTTGAGCTTTTTTTGGTTAGCCTTCCGACAGGGATCGGTAAGGTTGAGCATTCTTCGGCGATGGAGGGTTGCTCCCCTTCCGACTAGCTATCGGAAAAGTAGCTCGGTACATATCGCTAACAGGTCGATCGTCTAGCCTGACAGGGATCGGTAAAGTTGCGTAGGGCAGGCTCGAGCCCAGCCGGTTAGTAACCGGCACTGAGCAGCTGGAGTGCGATCCTTTGTGATCTTGTTTGGTGTACGATCCTTTGTGATCTTGGCTGTTGCGTGGTTGTCTTTTGTAACTTTGGTGGAGGTCATATCCACTGTGTCGGGTCTACTTTGAGTGTCCGGTTGTTGAGTTGGTTGGGGAAAGTAACAATGTGTGTGTCAGTCGGGTTACTTGAGTTTGGGGATAGTAGTCCCCGGTGTTTGGGGTTGTTGTTGTTGTTGTTTCCGGCATGTTCTGTTAAGTATGTCGTAGTCAGTCTGGTATCCGTGGTGGTGAGCGAACGCTCACCCCTAGCTTCTTTTCCTACAGGTACTGGTCGCGGGACGGACTAGGTGAGCTCTCGAAGCTTGAAGAGCTAGGAGCGGGAGTCCGGGTTTCCTTTTTGAGTCTAGCGACGTACGCCTTGTATTTTGTCCGCTTATTGGGACGTACTTTTGAGTTGTAAATTATTATTTTGTTTAACTAAATGGTGGTTTTAAAGCGATTTATTTAAAAGATTTGAAAATGTTTTATTGTCTTAAATGTTCGCGTTCCGGGTTCGGTTCTATCGAATTTGGGGCGTGACATTAGCATTCTAGGTCATTTAAGGCAATTGTTGGAGACAATTCAGCCAATTCTCACTTGTTGTAGCCGAATATCACTAGAGGGAGAGAGAGAGGAAGAGGCAACATTTCTTGAGGAACAAGAAAGTGAGAGAAATGAGCCATCTTCAAGCTTCTCCTTCACCAAATCACCTCTAAACCTCTTGTTTCTTCATCATCTCCTCATCCTAAAGGTATGGATGCTCTTAACTTCTCATTCCATCCACTCTCTAGTTTGGGTTTTGTGGGTTTTGGCTTGAACTTGAAGAACTAGCTCCTTTGGTTGTAGTTTGGAGAAGAATTAGTGAAGTTAGGTTGTTTTGTTTGTGTTGGTTGAAGTTTTGATGAAACTCATTGAGGGTGTTGAGGTTTGAAGGTTTTTGATGGTTATTTAGGAGTTGGGAGAAGTTGGAAATGGAGGTTTTGGTCTGATTTTCGTGGAATCTGAGTTGGAGAAGAAAGGGGAAGGATCTGGGCTGGTTCGGCACGGAACGGGACCCGGAACGGGCCATGTGCCGGCACAGCAGACGGCACGGAACGGGCCAGGTACCGGCACGGTAGGCGGCGCAGAACGGGCTTGAATCCGGCATGGTACCTCACACGGTCCGTGTCTGATTCGGGGCCGGTGCATCGCGCGGTCCGTGTTTGATACCGGGCCGGTCTGTGACGCGGTCCGCGTCTGGTTCCGGCACGGCCTGTGACGCGTTCCGGATCGTATTCCGGGCCGGAAGGTGATACGGGATGGGCCATATTCCGGGCCTGAGCTCCAGAACCAAAACCCTTCCTTTTTTAGTCCAATTCCATTCCAAGATCATTCCTTTGGCTTTATTTCTGTTCTTAGAGGACTGTTCTGTAATTTAAGTTGAGGAACGCTCCGTTGAGTTACTAATTTTGGTATCGTTGTGGCCCAAGACCGTATTCCCGAGCTCGAAAGGAGAAGAAGACTTTGACCCTAGTGAAGACGGAGAGGAAGCTAGCTCGGACTTTGTCAACTAAGAGAATTGTTAGAGGAAGACCGTAAGGTAGGGAAAGTACTAAACTCCTCGTGCAATTTAATACTTTAGTATGCCTATTAGGTTAATAAAATCGGAAAGGTCATAGAAATGCATATAGGATGCGAATAACTAGATTAATTGTCTTTCAATTACTAATAACCGGACGTGTCTAGTATGCATGCATATGATGTGAATAACTAGTTTAACTCGCTTTCAATACTTGGGAAATTGCTTTGTTGGTAGAAAGGCCAAGAAGAGCCATAGGTTTGATTGTGGTTGCCTCACATGCATTGCTTGCTTAGTTTTAAGATGAATTAAGGGTCTAATGAAACTAGATAAATTGTATGCTTGAACGATTAAATGAATGCTTGGATGATTGTATGATTGAATGAATGCATGAATGAATGAATGATTGAGTGTAATTGGTTGTGCCAAAAGGGTATGATCGGGTGAGTGATAGACCGATGGAATGTGGTTGGTAAGTATGTTGGTAAGTGTAATTGTGGGTATGAATCCCTTGTGGTAGGCATTGTTTTTTTTTTATCAGCAAATTATTTTTATAAAGACCAATTCTTCGAAAAGAAGAAGAGACCAAGAGACAATTAAGTCCCTCCAAATACAACTTAGAACTAGTACCAAACTTACAAAACCCCAAACTAATTGTCAACCCAACCCTAATTTGTGGTGCAATAAACTTACACATTTTCTATATCCCAAACTTATCTTTCCCAACTTACAAAACCCCAAATTATTAACTACCCACCCTAACTTGTGGTACAAGACACATACACAAATCAATTTCCAACTTTGTAATTGCTTGCCTTGCATGGAAAGGGAGGATCTTTCAAATTCAAAATCTTCCCAGGCTTGACTTGCAAGGCAAGTTACCCGAACCAACACCAAATGTTCCTCATGACTTAGTAATTCTGAACCAACCACCATTACACTTTGAAACTTCCACAGCAAAGTATTGGAGATGTGTGGATTCTGCAGCAAGCAGTAGGAAGAGGTGTACTGCTCACTGGTACTTCTTCTTCTTGTAGTAGAATAGGTTTTACCTATGTTCCTTCCTTGTTGATAACCTTTGTTCTTTAGCCCCAAAATCCTCAACTTCTGCTGACTTCAATCTCAGTAACTTTTATTCCAGCAACCTGATTGGTGCAATGAAATGTGCCAAACCAATGTGGCAAAATGCAGTAATGTGCAAACCCAAGATTCTAGAATGCCAGGGTGGTCTCAGGCAAAAAAAGATCAAGATCAAAACTCAGTTCAGAAGAGTTAATCAAGCCTAGAAATGCAACAAAGCTGAGACAGAATTATCAGGAAAAAAACACTCAAAAAGCCTAAGGATTGTCTACCCACTCTTAGAAGAAGCAATGCAGCAGAAAAGTAGGAAGTAGAAGAAGAAAGTAACCCCCACACAACAATAGTCTCATAATACCTAAACCCAACAAAATCTCTCCTACCTTACCAGTAACACCTAGTTCTGTCCCCCAAACCACCCTTTAAAACCACCCAATCCCCACCCCAAAAAAAACATCTTTCAGGCCACAGAGTAAACAATGGAGGGAGGTAGCTTGCTCCTAACACATGCAGTAGGAGACATTCACCAAAGATTAAAGGAGAAAGGCTTAAACTTTGTAAAAAGTGACCATTCCAGATTGAAACAGTAGCTTTGTATTTTGTTTAATACCTCAGATGGAGTTGAGAGTTTGTTATTGAAGACCACCTCATTCCTTGCTAGCCAAATGTGCCACACAGTGATGAAGCAAATATTTTTCCATTGAGGCCTAGAAGCAGGTGGACATAAAATTTTCCAAGAGTAGATCAGCTTGGTAATGTCATTACAAAACACTCCCTTGAAGCACCACCAATCTAAAATCCCAGACCAAATAAGCCAAGCATTAGGACAGATAAGGAGCAAATGATTAATCTCCTCATAGTCATATCTACACATTGGACAAAGAGTGTCTTCCAGTTGAAGATTAAGACCTCTACTATCCAGAAATAACTTTGTGGGAATGGCTTTGTGGCATACAAGCCAGACAAATGCTGAAATTTTTGGAGGAAGAAAGGGTGACCATAGTAAAGTAGCCCAAATCTGGTCCAGTTGATTATCATCTTCCAACAAAGTATACATTTTCTTGACTTTGAAACCAGCATTATGAATTTTCCAAATCACCTTGTCTTGACCAGAATCTTGTAATGTGAATATATTGAGCAGATCAGATAATAAATTGAATTGACCAAGTTCCCATCCTCTTAATTCTCTCCTGAAATGAATTAACCAATCCCCATTATTCCAAAAGAAGGCTACCTTGTTATTTTTGTGAATGGCTAAGTGGAAAAGTCTCTGAAATCTGCTCTTTATAGGAACTTCTAGTAGCCAGGTATCTCCCCAGAAGTCCACTCTCACCCCATTAACTACAAACCACTCCAAGTCTGAGAAACCCACAGCACTGCTAAATTTGGGATTACTGAGTAGTGACTGAACATGACCTAGAAAATTTTGGGAAGAAGTTAACTTGATGTTAGATAAATTCCAGTCTTCAATGCTCCACCCATACTTGGCACATAGAATTTTCTTCCAAAGTGAATCAGTTTCAACAGCAAATCTCCACCACCATTTAGCTAAAAGGGCTGAGTTCATATGATAGAGACTTTTTATCCCCAAACCCCCTTTATTCTTTGGCAAGCACACTAGATTCCATCTGACCTTGTGCAAGACTTTTTTTGTAATAGAGCCATTCCAAAGGAATTTCCTCTGCCACATCTCCATCTCCCTTAACACCTTCTTGGGGACCTTAAACAAAGACATGTAATACAATGGCAGGGAGGATAATGAGGATTTGATAAGTGTTATCCTTCCCCCAAAATTTAATAGTTTGGTCTGCCATAAACTTAATTTTCTAATGAACTTTTCAATAATTGGTAGCCAGGTTGTGTACCTCCTAGGATTAGCCCCTAATTTGAATCCCAAATAATCTAGTGGAAGATCAGTTGCTTCACAGCCTAGCAAAATAGAAGCTTCATCAACAGTGAGAGAGGAAGGGTTAAGGAGTACCACCTTAGACTTGTGATAATTTATCTTCAAACCAGAAGCTAATTGGAATGCTTTAAGTGAGGACTTAAGATTGACTATCTGCTCCTTCTTTGCTTTTATGATTATCAAAGTGTCATCTGCAAATTGCAGATGTGAAACAACTGGCCCTTGTTCTCCACACTTGATGCCTTCAAAATTACCAGCCAAAATTCCTTGCTCTAGAATTTGATGTAAACCCTCAGCTGCAAAGGCAAAAAGTAGAGGGGATAAGGAGCAGCCTTGTCTCAGCCCTCTAGATAATTTAAAATCAATGGAGGGAGCCCCATTGATCAAAACAGATGACCAAGCCTGAAAACAAGCTTCCATCCACCTCCTCCAGTTGCTACCAAAGCCCATAATGCTTAAAATCCTGTCAAGATACCCCCAATCTAGATAATCATAAGCTTTTTCAAAATCCACCTTGAGAATCAAAACTTCTTCTCTAGAGTTTTTAATAGAATGTATCAACTCTGTTGCAATTAATACTCCATCTAAAATTTGCCTTCCAGCTATGAACCCTGACTGTACATCATTAACAAGTTCATCCATAACTGTTTTCAATCTTGCAGCTAGAAGTTTAGAGATAATTTTGTATAGAGAAGTCACTAGGCTGATTGGTCTATAATCTTCAAATGTAAGGGGGTTTGCTCCTTTGGGGATTAAAGTGAAGAAAGATGAATTTATGCCCTTCCCCAAGTGACCACTTTCAAAGAAATGATGACAAAACTGAGAGACATCTGCTTGTAGAAGTTCCCAACAAGCTTGAAATTTTTTTAAAGTGTATCCATCAGGCCCTGTTGCCTTTTCTCCATTGCAGTCCATAACTGCACTATAGATCTCAGTCTCTGAGAAAGATCTCTCTAAAAATAAAGCCTTAGCTGGGGAGATAGTATTAAAAGGTAATAAAGAGAGATCTAAAATGACAGAATTTGAGCATTGGAACCTAGCCTGAAAATGCTCTTTGGCAGCCAGTTTGATCTCAGCTGGGGAGGACAACAATAAATCTCCAACCCAAATATGGCTTATCTTCTTCTTCTGACCAGCAAGGTTTGCAATGAGATGGTAAAACTTAGTACACCTGTCTCCTTCCTTTAGCCATTTATGCCTAGATTTCTGTCTCCACACCTTAGAATGTGCTTTGTGTTTTTGAATGAGTTTAGCCCCCAGAAAAGCCCTTCTAGATGTTTCTGAGTCTGATAGACATCTGCTGTCTAAAACCCCATCAAGGTCATTTATCTCAGACTTGAGTTGTTCAATCTCCTTCTCTAAAATACCAAAGACATTAATATTCCAATCTTTGAGGAAGACCTTTAATAATTTCAACTTCTGCCACAAGGTATAATTTGGTTCACCCAGTACTTCCTGCTCTCCCCAAAACTTTTTTACTGTTGGAAGGAACAAAGGATGATCAAGCCAGGCATTTAGGAATTTAAATGGTCGAGGTCCCCAATCAATAAAAGGATCAGCCAGCAGAATTGGTCTATGATCAGATATCCCTCTACACAACCCAGTCTGAGTCACATTTTTGAATTCTGAGATGACTTGTGGTCCAAGTAAAAATCTGTCCAGCCTTGAAGCTCTAGATGAAGGCCCAAACCAAGTGTATTTTGCCCCACTGAGAGGTAAATCAATGAGGGGAGCCTCATTTAAGAATAGAGTAAAATTCCTGGTAGCTGTAGAGATGGAATGATAACCTGTTCTTTCTGAAGGGTGTAAAGTTATGTTGAAATCTCCTACACATATATAAAAATCCCCCAAATTCTAAATTTCCAGCTTTAAGTTGAACCATAACCTTTTCCTTGCCCTCCCCCCACAAGGAGCATAAATATTCATGATAGAAATTTGTGTGTTCCACTCACTAGCAAAACCAGACCAAATAATTCCATGCTCTATGACTTTGGTGCTTTGAACCTGAAAAAATTGTTTGTTCCAAAGTGTACAAATTCCTCCAGAGGTCCCAACAGCATCCAAATGTACTTCTTCCCAGCCCAAACTCAGACCAACAGCCCTCAAAAAATAAGTAGGAAAAGCTTGTAGCTTTGTTTCTTGTAGCAGTATCAACCCAGGTGAATATTTCCCAATAATGTCCTTTAAAGCCCTCTGTTTTTGCTCAGAGGAAGCCCCTCTCATGTTCCAAGAGAGGATCTTCATACCACTTTTAATGTTGATGCAATCTGGACTGAGATTCTATCTCATCCAAACATCTTTCTTCATCTTCAAGGTCCAAAAACTCATCACTTGGTAGGCATTGTTGAATCTGTGGATTTCTAAGTTTGGTTGTATTGATTGGTGGACCCTGCGGGGCATTGATTGGTTGATCCTGCTGGATATTGATTGGTATTGGTTGATCCTGCGGGATATTGGTTATTGGTGATCCTGTATGATGCCTACACCGTTGAGGATTCCGGTGCATGGTAGCATATTGGTTATTGGTGATCCGGTATGATGTCTACACCGTTGAGGATTCCGGTGTAAGGTAGTATAATGGTTATTGGTGATCCGGTATGACACCCACACTGTAGAGGATTCCGGTGTGGGATAGTATCATAACTGATGGATGATTTACCCTGTGGGGTGATATAATGGTTATTATTGAATGGTACCTACACCGTTGAGGATTCCGGTGTAGGGTGGTATAATGGTGATTGCTGATACGGTATGGTGCCTACACCGTTGAGGATTCTGGTGTAGGGTATTATCATAGCCGAGGGATTGTTAACATGTTGCATCCCGATGATCAATGGTCCTTTGGGGGCATTTCCGAGAATTCCGACGATAGGTTTCCTTTCAAGGATATTTCCGGTTCCCCGAAGTATGTGCCTCCTCTGGACCGAGGGAAAATCTGAGATGACACGAGTACTCTTGCGGATCGGAGTATGGGATCCGATATGACATAAGAACCTATTCGTGGATCAGAGTATTGAGGATTTGAGCTGTTGGTGTGATATCACTTGATCCCATTTTAGTAGCTATTAAATCTTTAGAGCGCTTTTCACTTAGTCTCCTGAAAGTTACGGTTATCTTTAAGAATGTGATATTAATTTTATCTTACTCAGTTTACAGCATCATATTGATTTAAAGTATTAATTGTAATATGTGTCGTCGGGCTAAATCAACTTTCTTACTAAATCGAGGTTAAACTGTTTATGATTTTTCCCTACTAAGCGTAAGCTCACCCCTATTTTATTTATTTATTGTTTATACATGATTGCATGTTGAGTAGTGGACTCGAGGCCCGGGAGCTTCTGGAGAGTCTGGGCATTATGGTCTTAGAGACATCTTTTCGGTCACTGTAGTGAACCCTATGTTTTACGTATTCTTTATGGAGCCTTGACTCTTAATTATGATTTGGAACTTGTTATTCGAGTATTTCATTGGAACCTCTTGAGTATTTAACTGGTTTTATTATTACTTTTTTATTATTTAATTGTCAACTCAAGTCACGTCTCGAGTCCGGTTAAAACCGGATTTGGGGCGTGACACATGTGGTCATCGTAGTTCCAGCCGCTATGGTACTCGGCCTTCGAGATTTTTAGAAGACCGAGGAACCTCTTGACGCACGCCTTATTGACGTTCCAATGATTCTTCACCGCTTGCCACTCGAAACGCGGGTGATCTCCTCCCTCGTTGTATCGCTTCGTCACTGTGCACCAGAATGTGTTACCTAGTTGGGAGTTTCCCCTAATCGGGTCTTTTGACGTCTGGAGCCATTTCCTTATGAGGTGCTTCTCCGCCTCGATGGGCCATTTTTTCCTCGATTTTTTCGCATGAACCGGTTGCGGTTAGGAAGGACCCGCAGAGGATGATTGGGACGACATACGGGTGTCGCTGTTGCCGAGCACGTGTTGTTGCCATGATGGGTAATCGGCGTACCCATAGTAGTTCAGTGGCTGGTTGTGTTGAGGTGGACCCGGATAGCTTTGCGGTTGACCCAGGTAGTTTTACAGTGGACGCAGGTAGCTTTGCGGTGGACACGGGTATGGGTTGTACGGATGTGGGAACGTGTAGTTTTGCCCGTGATGGAATTGACCCGGACCGGGGTTGAATGGAATTGGACATGTGTTCAAACATAGCATTTGTATATGTTACATATATAAGTCGAAAAAACTAAATTACACGAATAAATTAAAATTTTTTTATTGAGTTTTAATGTACCTGAGCTAAAACCCGGTGGCATATATTGGGAGAAACCGGAGTTCTCGGACGGTTGTGTCAACAGGTCGTGGAAGCTGCCTAGGTCATCGGGTGACAATCCGAAATCGTTCGACCTTTGTTGTTCGTCATCCGATGAATGCGAACGTTGAGTTTCCGAGCCAGGCATTTTTCGATATTGAAAATGGGAGAGTCAAATAGAGAGGGAGAGTGAAGTTGTAGAAGTCTTGGTGTGAAATGAGAATGAGGTTGAGGGTATTTATAAGGTTTGAATTAAGGGTTTTAAGAATAAAAAATGTTACCGTTTATTTCCGACCGTTGCTAATGATCGGATTTTTTTTCCAAATGACCACGTGTCGCGGCCTGATAGGCGGAGACCACAAACCATAACGAACGGTCCACGAACCGTGGTTCTGTACCGCAAGTCACGGTCTGCAGACCGAACCGTAACTTTGCGGTTCGTAGGGATGGCAATGGGTAGGGTATGGGTCGGGTTTTGTGATACCCGTACCCTACCCGATTTTCATACCCAATACCCGTACCCTACCCATACCCAGTCAATACCCAGTCAATACCCTACCCGATCTCTACTCGTTTGGGTCGGGTATTATCCTACCCGACTTGTTCATATGATATGTGGATTATAAGACAAAAAAGTTGGGAACTAAGTAACCATTCCATTTAAATTTAAGTAACCAAAAATATGAAACTTAAAAAAAAAATTCCACATCTCAAGTCTCAATATACAACAATCCTAAAATCAAGTACCAACCAAGTAAAAGTAATCATTTTTAAGTTTTTTCTTTTCGGTGATCAATAAACTCAAATGAATAATATGGCATTATGGACTTATGAGTTATGACCGTACAACTTTTTAATTGTAATTGAGTTATTATTAGGTTTATAATTGTGATTTTATTTATTTATTTATATATACATATAAGATCGGGTAGGGTTCGGGGCGGGTAAGGCCAAACCCGTACCCTACCCGTACCCGGTCAATGTACCCTGTCAACGGGTAATACCCTACCCGGTTAAAAAAATACCCGGTCAATACCCAACCCGATCGGGTAGGGTACGTCGGGTACCGTCGAGTTCGGGTTATTTTGCCATCCCTAGCGGTTCGCGGGCCGCAAAGACCGTGCGCCCAACGGCACGACTTGCGACCCGCAAAGTTACAATTGTTCACTTCCTGTTCGCTGTACTGTGCATGTTCTTATGAATTGAAAACATAGATCCGCTACGATCAAAATTATCTTTATCGAGATACTCTAATCCACATGTTTGAACTCCGCACTATTCAGTTTGACATGGTCTCATCTCGATCATTTGTTAAGAAGCGCACACACCAACGAATAGCTGCGCATTGATTGGCCTCCACTTTAGGTAGGACCCGCATGTGGTCTCCACGTCATCGTGTGACACAGAGGGTATTGATTAGGGTTTCCCCTCAGAAACACGCCGGCTTCTGCAGTTGCGAAGATAACACAAAAATACTTGCAGCATTTTCCTGAGCAAGCCACTCCAAAATGTCGGTGACCCACAATCTCTCGACGTCCATCGCCTCGTCTTCTTCAACTTTCTTGGTCCCGACCACCGTCATTTCCATTCCCAGGTACCAATTACTCAGTCTGTTTGGTTCCCAAGAAACAATGGTGGCACCAGGATTTTCCTAAGAAACTATTAGTTGCAAACTGTTTTTATTTTCTTAAGCCCGGTTTGAGTGAGAAATGTGGATAAAATAGAAAACCCAGCAATAAAGTTTAGTTTTTTCGTATCTCGCAGAGTTCAGAATGTTTCACTTCCAGCCAAAAAGTTTGGCATCTGCAGATGCGTTGCCACACCTCAAGAGCTGGAAATTGGTACATTTCTGCAATGATTTTGCTATGATGTTGTTCATTCATTCTAAACAAATGCTAAAGATATTTGCTTTATGTTGTGAAGCTTACAAGACAAAGGTTTCCCGCAATGAAAACATAGGAAAACTGCAAGCAGGTTACCTTTTCCCAGAGGTCTGTAATAGCTTTCTCCACAATTTGCTAAGTTGGTGCACTTTTTCATTCTTGAAGTTGACTCACATGTATAATCAGTATGATTTCCTTCACTCCAAAAATTGTTACGACATTGGTTTTAGGAACATGAATGGTTGGATAAGGATTAGTGCATGATTGAACACTTACTATGCTGTTTAGTTCCTTGATGTCCTGTAATTTTTTGGACTGCTTATTAGATGTTTGGTCCTAACTTTTGATTTTGATTTATGCTTCATGCCTCTATGACCTATCTGTCTATCTCCCTAGATTTCCCTTTAAATTTAATAGATATTATAAAATTATTTTATTACATGTGAGATGAAGAACTCTGTAGTTTTCTAACTGCCATATGTTTGTTTTTGTTATTTAAATTCTTTGGGAAAAAGATTGCTAGAAGAAGGGCTGCGCATCTGCTTAAGTACCCTGATGCACAAGTTATTAGCCTTGGAATTGGTGACACTACCGAGCCCATTCCTGAAGTTATAACTTCAGCTATGGCAAAGGTACGTCTCTGTAACATATGTTATCATTGTTTTATTTCCTGGTGCCGCAGCTTCTTCTTCCAACATAAATTAGAAATAGTTTTCCATTCGCCTTGTGAAGGCCTCTCTTAGGCTATTGCTGTGACATAGAGCTCCATATACCTTTGTGCTACTTGTGATTTTACTTGAATAGTGTATGATGTGTTGTCCTTGTAATAATACCGTGATTATCGAAGTCGTAAGGACTAGGTTATCCATTTGAAGCAGCACAGTTCTTGTTACTAGCCAAAAATAGTATATGCTTGTTTGAGTATTATATTTACAACATGTATTCCAGAAAAGAAATGTTTTTAATGTTTCTATATTTCATTTATGCAGTAGATTGTTCACTTACTACTTTTCCTGACCACATATTATTTTTTATTTTCATTATGATATTTGCAGAAAGCAAATGCATTGAATACAATGGAGGGTTATAGTGGTTATGGAGCTGAACAAGGTGAAAAGGTATATACTCCTTAACTTGTGTTTGGCAGTAGAATAATAGATCTTACCCTAGTAAGTTAGGGAGGAACTAGGTTTATGGACTACATCTTTACAGAACCTTTTCTGATAGTGAAAGAATTTATCATTCTGTACAGCCATTGAGAGCTGCAATTGCTTCAACATTCTATAGTGACCTTGGTATAGAGGACAGCGATATATTTGTTTCTGATGGTGCAAAATGTGATATCTCTCGCCTACAGGTTTGTTTTAGTATCTTCATTATTGAGTTTTATCTTCACACTCAGCTATGAGTGGCCTCTGTTTTCTATATCCGACACTAAGTTAACATAAAAAAGTTATATGGAGCTTGATAATCAGTTTTATGTGCTGCTACCCTGTATCCAAATTAATTTTCCTCTGTATTTTCACTTTCAGGTTGTTTTTGGGTCTAATGTTACAGTATCAGTGCAAGATCCATCATACCCGGTATGGGCATATTTATTTCGTCTGTTGCCTTTTCTATCTGTAGTATTTTTGTTCATCTGTATAGATTGCATTATAAGTATGGTTTGTACTTCCAGTTCCACTGAGAGCAATTTTAAACTAGCTGTGGATTGCATATGGATATGGTCTGCAATGTCCTTCTTATGAACGAAGGTACCAACATTCATATTTTATTTGGCAGGCTTATGTAGACTCAAGTGTCATTATGGGGCAGACTGGCCTATATCAGAAGGATGGAGAGAAGTTTGCAAATATAGAATATATGAGATGTACACCAGAGAACGGTTTTTTCCCTGATCTGTCCACTGTTTCTCGAACAGATATCATATTTTTCTGTTCACCAAACAATCCCACTGGGGCTGCTGCAACTAGGGAGCAACTGACTCAATTGGTTAAGTTTGCCAAAGACAACGGGTCAATCATAGTTTATGATTCTGCATATGCCATGTACATGTCAGATGATAACCCAAAGTCCATCTTTGAAATTCCTGGAGCCAAAGAGGTAAAAGTTTTAATATTTTAATAAGCCTTTTATTGTTCTTAATATTTATTTATTTTCCTATGATAATTGCAGGTGGCAATTGAAACAGCGTCATTTAGCAAGTATGCTGGGTTCACTGGAGTTCGTCTCGGTTGGACGGTGGTGCCAAAAGAATTGCTATTTTCTGATGGGTTTCCTGTTGCCAAGGACTTCAATCGCATTGTGTGTACTTGCTTCAATGGTGCTTCCAATATTTCCCAAGCTGGTGGTTTGGCTTGCCTTTCACCAGAGGGCCTTAAGGTCAATTTTTATCTTGAATGCAGAATTTAACCGCGATATATTTATAAAAAGAAATCGTGCTTGATATAGATTCTAATTCTTTGTAGGCAATGCATGACGTGATTGGTTTCTACAAGGAAAATACTAAAATAATCATGGAGACATTTGAGTCACTCGGTTTTAATGTTTATGGAGGAAAGAACGCTCCTTATGTGTGGGTTCACTTCCCCGGGCGCAGCTCATGGGATGTGTTCAGTGAGATCCTTGAGAAGACCCATGTGGTTACAACACCTGGCAGTGGTTTCGGCCCTGGTGGTGAAGGTTTTGTCAGAGTCAGTGCTTTTGGTCATAGAAACAATGTCCTTGAAGCCTGTAGAAGATTCAAGCAGCTGTACAAGTGAACTGGGTATGAATAATTATTGTTGCCTCAGTATTTTCCCATCCTAAATAATGAAGAAACATTGCCTTGGTCATCTTTACCTAAATTTTGAGACCTTCATTGTTTCTCTATTTTGTTTGGTGTAGAGAAAAGAATTATTGACCAGTAAGATTAAGATTGAAGGGTCGATGATTCTTTGCTGATATTGTTGCTATCTTGTTTAACGTGTCCTAAACGTTTCTTGCACATAGCTATCCACAACTTTAAAAAGCGTTACAGCCATCTAAACCTTTTTTTTAAAAACTGCATAGATCCTTTTTCGTCTGAAATTCCCTTGACCTTGATCTAATAAACCAGTCTTTTGTCTTTTTAATAGCTTCATGATTCTATCTTTCAAGGAGTCTTATATCTACTCAATCGTTTTCTATGTATACTAAAATTGTTTTAGTAGTGTTAATGACATTTTTGTCATGTTCTTGCAAAAAGAGAGCCATCTGCATTTTTTTTTTTGAAATAGTATTGCTAGTTGCTTGTCATAGAAGTCCCGATTGTGAAGAAGAAAAAAAACGTTTTTGAAGGTGAAAACAAGAAGATGATGATAATGATAGACATTCATGTTTGTAGTTGGCACAAAAGTATTACTCTCAACCAACATGAGGGGACAATACATGTTTTGTCGATCTGATAGCCTTTGTAGTTGAAATGGAGATTCCTGCTAGAGTCTGCAGAAAACACAGACACAACATAGTATGGAATCAAAGTGTTTTGTCGAAACATAGGATGAGAGATTAAGTGAGCAAACTGCATACCCAGATGAATTTAGCTCCTGCCCGGATTCGTCTAGGAGTTGGAAATGGAAGAAACATTTGGCTAACAGCAGAAGTAAGTATACGGATGACAAAGAGAAGCCTGTACCATGGATGGACATTAAGACCACCCGAAAGAGTTGCTATCATTCCTGCACATTTACCTCCTCTGACAATCTCTATAAATACATCTTGTACTTCGTCGGAACTCTTGTTTGGCAGGTAACTAAGCAGCTCGTCCAGGTAAGCCGCCATTGTATCGATTGTCACCGCCATTTGCTTCTCAACAGAACAAACCCAACTCAAGTCATGTTGTTGATTCATCAAGTCCAACACATGATGTTTTTTTCAGACATACCTCGCGCAGAGTGTAGAAAGATTGAAGATGATTTCGAACTTCCGATTGACTCTTAAGGTCCTTGGTTGTCCGGAGAAGATCCCGCATCACAACAACGTCGGACAAAGTCACCGTCATTCCTCCACCTGATAAAGGATACCGCGAGCTGAATGCATCCCCGATTAGGAATGCGCCCGGTACTCGATAAGGTCTTGTTTTGATGGCGTAATAAGGCACTGATCGTATCTTTGCCTCATCAACCGATGACATAATCGTGCTGCGTAAGCAAGGATCCGCCTGACAAGGTAGGAGAATTAGAAGATTGTAACCAGTCATTGTGTAAGGAAAAACTCCAGGTACTAACTATCCTCAACTTGTACATCTCAAGAACCTGTTGTTGACTTATTAATCGATCAAATCAGGCCTATATACTTAAGGTATGTACACAAACTAATATTTTCCGTTAAAAATAACCGAAACGTTAGAAAAAACTTCAATAATTAACAATCATATGACTATTGAACTCAAAAACTAACGGATGTATTGATACTTTTTAGAGTTTTCCTAACGTTTTCTGTCATTTCTATAAGAAAATGTTAGTTTGTATAATTAGCTTAAGTGTACAGGCCTGATCTGATCGACAAATAAGTCAACAGTCAATTCTTTAACGGTACAAATCGACGATAATTAGTACCTGATTTTACCCCTTGTCTAAATTTTGTATTAGATGAGTACACAAGGAGCTATCTTGTTCTTCACGTAACGTGACAAGTCACCGTTAGAAATGGAGGGTAGTTTCTGTCCCGGGATGTTGATGAAACAACGAGTCTCTGTACTGCTGATTCGATAGATCAAACAAGCTGAATCGCCCGCCATAACGTGCGCGTGATCCGCATAAGGAAGCCGACAGTCTTCCATGACCCACCCGACGATATGGGCTGACAATTTTGCCTCTGCTTGGCAGAGGGAGTGTCGGAGATTTGAGAAGTAACCATCACAGACAATGGTCAGAGACGCATAGGCCTTGGCTTGTTGAGCTGTACTGGTTTTGTATTCAACACCTTTGACAGTCCCGTGTTCCTTAATCAAACGTGTAACGGTCCCTTGCTCCAACACAACACTAACAACAAAAACCACAAACTGAGTAATGTATCATCAATTAAGAAGAAAGTGTGTTTGTGTTTGTGGTTGTGATGGATGTGTACGTACTTGGGAAGAGAAGCGGCTTTTTTTCGCAACCTTTGCACGAAACGTCCATGGTGAAAAGTCTTACCGGTGACGGAATCGGAACGGCGAGGATACGGGATCTGAACGTATCTTCCTTTCTTGTACAGCACGTAACCAACAAGTGGCTGGGCATCGATGTTGGATACACAATCTGCGCAAATGTGTAAATGTTGCCAAATTCCTCAAATGTTAACTTAACCATGCTCTATACTATTCACTTACCTTTGAGACCCAACTCTGCAAGCTTCAAGTACCCTCCGGGCTGCAACCCTTCCCCTACCATCGTGTTCGGTTCTCGGAGATCTCTTTCGATTACATGAACTCTGCGTCCATCCTGCAATCAGACAAATACCCACTAGAATTGTTGTGGCTGATCAAGACTAACATTATCTAGTCAAATAGCTGGTGTTGGAATTTTAATGAGTCATCTAAGTGCGTAATGCATTATCCCTGATCGAGTTCAAGATCAGGATATATAAACATAATTATATCAAAATAATATTTTGAGAGACCTTGGCGAGAGCATAAGCGAGGGCGGAACCACCAACACCAGCTCCCACAATGATGACATCACTGCTTCTATCTTCTCCCAACACTTGCTCATGCAACCATTCATGGCTTCTTCCGTATCTTGCACTGAATCTTTCGTCCATTTGGCTCTCCATCACACCCTTTTCGACCCTCTTTTGGACCAATCTCAGAAACAATGCCCCACCCATGAACAGAGCCATGGTTACTCCCACAAAACACTCGCAAGTACTCATCGAATAATATACAAAAACAAACCGTTACAGAATCGGTTTTAGTTACAGTTATTTATAGTGGCACCTCTGATATACGATTCAGAAGCTCAAACGGATTTATTTTTTGATCGTTGGCTCCAAAAGCATGAGCACACTCCTACACGTTGAAACAAACCAGTAGACACACGCCTTTAAAGCCCCAAATCTTTAGGGATCCTTGCCATGGTCTACTGAAATTCTTTTCAAAACATTTGAGGTAAGTTCAAAATGATGATTTAATGTCCTGTTCTTTCAATGTGGACGCGTCACACTCTTTTCAAGTACAAAGGTTTTACGTGTGGACCAAGAATATACGAATGAAAAGACATATAAACAGATCACATCCTCAAAGTGATATCATTTTTCCAACTTAAGTATCCACAAACTTATTTGTAATGAAAGTTTATCCTCTTCCCTCAAGTTTTTGTCACATAGCAGATCACTCTAACAACCCGGTGACATACTTGGTTTCTCATTTCATCCTTCAAAGGGAGATTTTCACCAGAAATCATGAGAACCACAAATCCAATCATCTGGGAAGTTAGAGATATGGAGATAAGGGTCTTGAAAAATAGTTCCCACACAAAAATGAAGTTAAATTTCCCAATAATTAAGCAGATAAAATTTTGGACAGTTAAGTCAAGTTCTTGGCACCCATTTCTTAGTATTGTTGGTCACATTTTGTTTATCCCCTCAATCTTCATCTTAGTTTCTCAACATGGAGTCCACTGCTGAAGCCAATAGGCGCATAGCACATATCTCAGCTCATCTCCTTCCTTGTGCACTTGAGGTGTTTGATTCATTTCTCTTTCTGGGTTTGAAATTAATTCCATGCCCTGTTTTGTGCAATTCATGTGATTGATATTTACTTATGAGAGTGAATAAATTAGTATAATCAATCCAAAAATGCAGTTTCTCATGTTGAATTGGACTTGATCCTAGGGAAGTTGATGTTCCGGTAGTTGGGGGTCATGCCGGAGTCACGATCCTGCCTCTTCTCTCACAGGTTAAGCCTCCATGCTCCTTTTCTGCAGAGGAAACAGAGTACCTGACAAACCGCATCCAAAATGGCGGGACAGAGGTTGTTGAGGCCAAAGCGGGAGCTGGCTCTGCAACATTATCCATGATAAGCCATTTACATATCATCAGAGAAATGAAGTAAGGATTAATGCACCAAAAACATGTAGGCGTATGCAGCGGTTAAGTTCGCTGATGCATGCCTTCGCGGTCTGAGAGGAGATGCAGGAGTAGTTGAATGCGCGTTCGTAGCTTCTGAGGTACTTTTAAGCCATGGCATGTTCTTGAAACCAAATTCCAAACTTCTTATGATGTTTCCAACCAGGTCACAGAACTTCCCTTCTTTGCAACGAAAGTGAGGCTTGGCCGGAGTGGGATTCAGGAGATCTATCCACTCGGGCCACTGAATGAATACGAAAGGTTGAGTTACAATAACGTTGTACATGTAGTTGTTTTTAACCAATTGTGGTGTGTCTGTAATGATGTTCGTTTTTTGTCCTTGTGAATGTAGAGTTGGGTTGGAGAAGGCAAAGGAAGAGTTAGCGGGAAGCATTCAAAAGGGGGTTTCTTTCGTCAGGAAATGATAGCGTGTGAAGAGAATGTGTGTGTTTCTTCATGGAGCTTTTGTATCCTAATTCATGTGAAAACAAGATGAAGATCAATGAAGCAGGTACTCGAATTAAAAGTATATTTATCTGAATCAATGTGCAAAGTACAAAGGTAGCTATGGTGCTTTATTGCATACATATTTTCTACATCATAAGACCCCTTCCAAAGGAACAAATAAAAATAGATCAAAAATGGAGGCAGGTAGCAATTTACAGAGTGAAAGGTTTTGGAGGTGCCTGCGCAGTAGGTGCTCTGGACACAGTCACATTCCCAGTAAGCAAATTAGATGCATAGGTGTCTTCCACCACAACAGGATTGAGTTGCACTATTCTCTCCGGAACAACCTTCTCCCCATCAACCTTGGCAAGCACCTCGAAGTGCATCCTCACTGTCTCCGGCTTCGTCCTCCACTCGGGCAACCCAGCCAACTCCGGCCCGTCTCCTTTCAACTTCTTCTCAACTCCAAAACCTATCTTCATGAACGTCTGAGCCGATACATCTGCTTTTACCAACTTGAACGACCCTTCTTTGTCGACGTTAGGCCCCAGCACGGATGACAGCAGAGTCTGGAACCCAAGGAGATTCGAGTTTGAGCCGTTCACTGAAGCCAGAGGCCACATTGTGGCAAACCGGTTTGGAGCCAGAACGGTGGTTGCTTCTCCTTGGAAATCGATGGGGGAGAGGGCGTCAGGGGATTTGGTCTTTGATGGCGAGGAGAGCTCCACAAGACCTGGCGCTAAGCGCTTTAGCTTCAGCCTGTTGCTGGAAGAGGGCGAGGACGATGAAGGGGATTCAAGGGACGTGGGCCCAACAATGCGGAGGGAGATGATGGACTCCTCGCTTGTTCTGGCAGCATGGCGAAGACGCTCAGCTAGCGTTAGAAGTCCTGAGGCAAACACATTGTTGGTGAGGTTCACAGGGAGTGGAAGATTCACTGGATGGCGGAGGCTCACTGATCTGGCACCCTTGACAGTGACAACAGCACCATCTGCTAGAACCACCTTTTTCAGCACACCCGCATCCACGTCATGCTGCAAGGGTAAAATCGCCGTTTAAAAAAATGTGCTACAAAAGGCAACTTCATGGCACTTTTTTGCTATTATAAAAGAAAAGCGCTACAATTTGCAAAACGTGAATACCTCATGATACTTTTTTTGAAATTACACCTAAAACAAATTCTCAAAAATCAGAAAGAACCTAAGTATAAGCCATGATGAATAATTTAAACAGCAGGCTAAGTCAAATAGCCTGTATGCTCAATGGAGTAGCTAAGAGAACACAATGTAAAATAGAATCCTTCTAAAAAATAGTTTAGGTAGCAGTGTTGTAGATGAGTGTGTTTTCTGGTTGGAATAACTAGAGTGTATCAGCATCCTATCGAAACCCAAATAGTCAGTCTGCATCATAGAATTCATCAACAAAAATATACTTGACTTATGTGGTTAAACCAAGTCTATATTATTAGTTAAACCAAATCTATATAACAAACTAGCACTCAGCCTTCCAACATATAGAGCAATCCAAGCACATACATGCAAAGTTTCAATCAAATAATGCAATGTGGGATCAAAATTAAAGCTGAGAAGGTACCGGAAGTGAGAGCCGCATATCCTTGGCATCCTGAATCCATAGCTCCATAGGACCCTCCAACTGGAACGGTGCGAGAACAGGCATCTGGTTATCCAGATTTGACCTCTTCGCCAAACCTTTTCCCTCAGCGTCACCTTTCAAGGGTTCCTCGGGCCTAAAGATTGGCAAATCTACAAACTCCCATTTATGTATGTCTTCCAAAAGCTTGAATGGAACAACTTTCTTATCAATTTCCACATCAAACTCATAGACAGTAGAGTGTCCCACAAGTGCGTCCCTCAGATCAAACCCAGATATCCTGAAATCATCTGCTGCCAAACCCATCCCCTTCACAATGGCATCCTTC
This sequence comes from Erodium maritimum, assembly GCA_963921825.1. Lineage (NCBI taxonomy): Eukaryota > Viridiplantae > Streptophyta > Magnoliopsida > Geraniales > Geraniaceae > Erodium > Erodium maritimum. Next base: position 24,359,829 of record OY997594.1, read on the forward strand.
AAATCCTAAATACAAATAAAACAATCGATCAAAACAACAAACAAAGAAAAAATTTTTTAACCTTTTTTCTTCTCATCAACAAAAACCCATTTGGTATCTCTGCTACTGCTTGGTTACCTGATAAAAATCATGCTTACATGCTGATCACGATTTAGAAATCCAAGCTAAAATAATAGAATATCTATTATAATCATTTATCAATCGTCACACACGGATAATTAATTGAGATGTACCAAAAATTGAGGGGGAAATTATCCGTAGCTAAACAGGCCCTCAACAGGCACAAATTAAAACAACAATCCTTTGGAAAACAATTATCCCTTTATTTCTCATCCACCAAACAAAAGTTGAATCAAATTATAAGTTTAGATATCAATTTACATAATAAAACAACTCACAGATATGGCCTTGGGGTAGGGAGGATTGAATTCAGGAGTCGAAACCACAGCGATCGACGTCACGGACAGCTGCAACATCAGAAGGGCAAAAACCAGGAATCTGAAACAGATTAATCTCGAATGATCCATTTCCTGAAGAAACACAGTCTCGAATCTTCTGGAAGACAAGAGAATGAAAGGATTGGAAGAGCACGACAGTTCGATTTCTCTAGAATTTGGATTAGTTGGATTTAGGAATTCGGTGAAAACTTTATAATCTGCGAAGCTCTGAAAAAGATTAAACAAAAATAAAAAAGGAAATTTCGAGTGATGACGTGGGAGGAAATGACCAATCGTAGGAGAGGTAGTGATGAGGTATTCCAATTTAATTGGATGGACTACGTGTTCGAAGGGGCCTACATTCTCCGTGTCTGTAGCTTGTATTCGGGGCAAATAGGTAATTTCAGTTTACATTAGTCATAAAACGAAAAAAAATGCACGCGCCAGGTAGGGGTCGAACCTACGACTTTCTGCTTAGGAAACAGACGCTCTATCCACTGAGCTACAGGCGCCGGTGATACATCCTGTTGGATTTTTAAATCAAATAGCACACCATGATGTTATAGACTAATAGGACTCGTGCGAATCTGCGATTTTTTTTGTCAAACATTTAATCATGTTTCGTCAACGGAGAGCACGCGAATTAAACTCCTCCAAAGCTCACACGCTTTTGCTTGAGGCAAAATTGGAAAACCACACAAACATAACCATCTTATGAAACAAACGAGAGAGTATTGTGGATATCGAGATCACAACCGGATATCTACATCGATGAGAAAAGAATGAGGATTGAACGCAACAAAGGGCTAGAGACTGAGATCAAAGAGAAAAGGAGTGGGGATTGATAGTAGCAAATAGCCAAAGATCGAGATCAATAAGAGAAAAGTGATCACAACGTACATTCATTGCTGAGATAGAGATCGAGATGTCATCAAGCATATGTAAGTACACCACAAACAATTGTCGTTTTGTTTAATACGCATTAGAATCAATTCTGAAACCATACAGGGTTTTGGATGTCTGACGCCGCTTGAACCCCCTTGGCCGAAGAGGTGGCCTCACTCAATGAGCTCCTTCCTGACGAGCTGCAATAAGGTTCTCTCTCAGAGTTCCAAAGGATCGCGTCGTATTGCTTCTTAGGTTCACAGGACTAGTCCATCTTCTATTTGTAACAACCAATCCAATTCGGTTGATCATCGGGGTATTGCATTTTCTGTTGGAGAAGGGTAGGGTTTTTGTATGCAACATTCCGTCTGGCGGAGACGAAGCTTGGTGGAGGGGTTTGTGTTCAAAGCACGGGGAGATTTTGGACGTGTGTAGGTTGCAGAGGCCAAATTGAAATGGTCATTTCTTCGGTTTTGTTAACACTAAACCGGGGAGAGATGTTGAGAGTATTGTTCGACATCTGAATGGAACAAAGCATGAAGGGTTTGAACTGTTTGTCGCTCTGGCCTGGAAGGATGAGCAACACAAATCAAAGCAAGATGGAGAGGAGACCTCGGTTTAGGTTGGAACCGAACATCTGTTTGGGGTCTCTTGATCTGAACAGAGTTTTGGGCTTCATCGTGTGATCGGACAAGTTTCAGAGACTCAATCCTGAATTGCTTCACAAAGCTTTGTGATGATCGCGAAGAAGTCCTGGACGATTTTTGAGGTTCGAGCTATGTTGTGCAGCAAAGACCTCTCAGATGTCTTAGTTTGGGATTGTGGAAGTCGTGTGTTTCTATTTTCCTACGGTCAAGATCGTTATGAGAAAGACAAGCTGGTTGAGAATTTATACCCTTGTTTTCAAATTGCTTTATGCTCAGGCTATTTTGAGCGGTGGTTGCTTCCAGTGGATTGCAATTGAGGGGATACCTATTCACGGCTGGTTTTAGAGCAATTTGGTGTTAATAGCCAAATATTTTGGATCAGTTGTGGCATTATGGGACCTGGATGAAAGCTCCTTGGACAAGGAATTTGTACTTGTCTGCTCAAACGTTATGATGAAGGAAGCTGAGGCAACTCTGGATTTGGACGATGCTCTTTTCTGTGTCTCAACTTCTCCGATCAGCCCTACTTCGCTGTCGACAGCGGGAGTAATCCCTACTTGTCTGTGTTCGTAGAAACAGGGTTGTGGCCAAAATAGGTGGCGCTGACACAAGCAGAACCGCCTGTGCCTATTCTGGTCATGAAGGTTAAGCCTTTATTTCCGACTTCAATTGAAGTAATGGCAGCTCAAGATAATTTCCCGTATGAATCTATTTTGGGACACTTTTCATCCACTCCTCCAAGTAGATTGGCCTCAGAGACACTTAAGAATGTGTTGGACAACTCTAACTTGCAGAAGCCACAAGGATTTGCTAGGGTTCTGAAAGGTACAATGCTCGAGTGTTTGTTCAATAGTAGGAAATCGCTCATCCTTACTCTGTTTGCACCAGACTCGATTAGCTCTTTGGAAACTAGCGTCCAGATTACCAAGCCCAAAGGTTTGTTCAGGGATCAGAGGGGGAGAAACTCCAAGAAAGCTCCGAGTTTTGTATAGCATTATCCTGCTAAATCGAGTTCCTGTAACAGATCAAGGGAGGTTGGGAAAAGGGTGTGGGATTTGGTTAAACAGATGGGGTTGGAGGCTTTAACTTTGAGAAAGGTTTTTCCAGACAATATTTGCAAGCTTGATTTTGGTAGCGATGCAGACTTGGACTAGGAGGACGTCTACGGTAAGGAGGACTCCGCATCGCCAATTTTTTGTGGATCCTACCTTACTTTCTCACGGGGCTGTGTAGTTTTTTAAGGTAGTGACGACGCTCTTCTGTGTTTTGGTTAGTCTGATTGGAGAGCGTTGTTACAATTTGTTATTTTGTGGGGTTTGTTTTTGGCTATCGGCTTCGGGTCGTTTCTCTTGGGAAGGTGTTTGGGACGGTCCCCTTTTTGTGGGTTGTATCTTCTCTGTTTGGGGTTTCTTTCCGAAAACCTGAATTTTAATAATATCTTCGCTTATCAAAAAAAATCTGAAAGCATATGATATGATAGGCTAACTCAAGGAAACGTTCCAAGAGAAAGCCAGGACCTAAAGGTGCAACACAGTTAACAAATTCACGTCATGGAAAATGCAATCTGGTAGTCTAATAGGCCACGTAAAATGAAGAGTTATCTCGATTATCTAGAAGGACTTGGTCTCAAGATCCAGATAGAGTTGACCACGTACATTATCCTCCAATATTTTTCAGTTGAGTATGATGGGTTCACCATGAACTACGGCATGTACAATATGGATACGACCGATGACTAGGTCACCTTTCTTAAAAATTGGTGAAAGAGCTAGTGGCGTATTAGTCATCATACATTTAGATGTATGTAGTCCTTTAAGCATAATAGCCAGAAGAGGTTTTCAATCCTTCATAATATTCACCGATGACTTCAGTAGATATGACTAAGTCTATATAATGAAGCATACGTCTGAATCTCTTGAAAAGTTCAAAATTTTCAAGAATAAAGTAAAGAAACAACTTGGTGCAATCCGATTGTGGTGGGGGATATTTCAACCAAGATTTCTTAGATCACCTAAGATATTGTGGGATTGTTTCTCAATTAACTCCTCCAAGAACGCCAGTTGAAAGGTTAGAAGAATGGGACCTTTTAGGGGACATGAAATACATTGTAACTCTTTTTTTTTAATTATAAATAAATCATTTTGGATCCGCTTGAAACGTGATTTTCGGGATAAAGAATAAACAAACCATGGATAAACCCAAACGACTCTTTTTGAAACCCCGGCGCTCTAAAAAACGATCTTTTTTCAAACAAAAAGCGATCTTTTCATTGACGCTTATCCCTGATTCAACACTGTATTCGAACGGATGAACTGAACCTTATTAGATATGGTCCGATCTATGATGAGTAAAATAGATCTTCCAATTTCGTTTTGAGGTTATGCTCTAAAAACCGCTACATTCATCTTAAACAAAGTTCCTACAAAGATCATGGAAAAGACATCATATGAGATACGGAATCAGTATAGTCTTAAATTGCCTTCCCTAAAATTTTGGGGTTGTTAAACATTTAATTTCAGATAAGCTAGTACCTGAGTCAGATAAGTGCATCTTTGTAGAATATTACTTCAATAATGTTAAGGAGAACAACATGTTTTTTTTTTGCTCGTGAATGCGTCTTTTTGGAAAGAGGAGTTCATTTCCAAAGAGAATAGTGTGAGAACAATTAAACTTTAAAAAGTATGAGATCAATAAGATGGCATTATACCTGAAGTGGAAACTCAAACAAATTAACAAGAGAATGTGGAACTGGAAGTTACAACACAAGAACCAAGAAGATCCGATAGGATAAGATATGAATTCCTTATCTCTAACAGTAAGGACGTGATGATTGTGGAACAAGATGAGCCCACATCCTATTAAGAGGTTATTAACGGGCCCGACTCTGATAAATGGTTAGAGACTATGAAATCAGATACACAATCCATACAAGACAATCAAGTCTGGAACTTGATTTTTTTTTCCGATGATGTTTTATAAAGCTCTCCACTTCCCAAAAAGAGTCATGGAGGAAAAATATGTCAAAACATCAGGTTTAAAGTGCAACAAGAAACAAAAACCCAAGCCAAATACTAGCAAAACCAAAATATCTATCATGCTTGTGTGCCAAAACAAGGGAGCCCTGACCTGCCTAAATATAAACCAATGTGGCCTAAACGGTCAAGCTTAAAGTGCGTGAATCATAAATCCACAAGAATGAAGCCGAGCTCGGGAGTTTGGCCCAACAGAGCTAAAACATGCTCTAATTTTCTTAAGGTACCAAGCAGCCACCAACAACCGAGACCCGCCAACTACTAGATACCAACACGCACTGACATTCATGCTCCACCACCTACAATGCATAAACAACAACAGCTCATCTACACGCTTCAGCCTCCAAAGAACACCAAGACTAGAGATCGATGACCAATACCACATTATCCGACCTGAGTTCCTTGCTCAATCCTCAATGCACAAATTGAGAAACTTGCCTCTAACCAACACAAAAAGATAACCGTACGACCAGATTCGGAACAACCAAGCAAGGAAACAATCTGAATGTCTTCGGAGGATAGGGGAGACATAGAACGAACTTTTAAGAGGCATTAGAAGCGTTCGATCGGAGCAAAACTACCTGGACGAAGCTACGCCACCGCGAGCAAGTCGATGACGTTAATCCGACATCCCACAATCTGACCTCCTAAGGACTTCGAAGTAGTGGCTAACACCACATGCATGTCCCCAAACCGAGGTAGAAGAGAAAGGGTATGGAGAGATCCATAATCCAAGGTTCGTCACATCTACCCAAAAATCACAATAAACGCCGACAAAAACGCCCAAACTTGAGCACAATGGAGAAGGCATAGACTTGTAAGAGGAAGAGGCATCCGACAATAGCAACTCCTCGCAACGCCCTGTGGATGAGACGACGATGAAGAACAGAAACATGTAAGCAGAACCAGAATAGAGGCTGAGGGCCCTAGGCGACCTATAGAACGTCCGAGATGGACCTTTGAGACCGCCACCGACCGCAGAATCTGTAGCAAAAGTAGGGTTTGGGTGAGACTGTTGAGAGCGTTTTTAGCGAGATCTTATTTTTAGGTTTGAGTAGCGTTTTTAGTTTGAAACTTTATCGATGTAATGATGACTTAAAAACCATCAAAAACATATGAATCGCCCAAATGTTGTGTGTTTTATTTATAAGGGTTTACTCCATGTCCTAACCTCGTACTACACTTAATTTTCAAATCCGCACCCAAGTTTTGGAAAATTGTCAAATAGTAACGAATTTCAAAACTGAATTATTAAAAATCAAAAAGTACTGTTTAAATTGACTTTTTCCGTGAACAGTGAATCACGTGCTGCCCACGTGACTCATTTTATAATGGAGCTTGCGCGAGCTGAGGTCACGAAGAGATGAAATTCGAAGCTTGGACACAAAGAGATGAAGTTCGAAGAGCTGAGATGAAGAGATTAGGTCACAAAGAGATGAAATTAGGCCAAGTTAACATCCGTAGGAAGAACATATTTGAGGGTAAACTCGACTTTTCACTTGTCCAAGTTAACGTCCGTTTAAAATTAGAAACAATTGGCAATTTCAGTTAATTGACCGTTACTACATGGCAATTTCAATTGTACAGAGTTTGGATTTAACAATTTCTGAAAGTTGGGCGTTAGGACATGGAGTAACCCCTATTTATAACATCAACAAGTTATTATCTTACACCTTAACATCTCATTCATCCATTTATCAATTTAATGATCAGGATGAGTTATCACAATTCATAGCTTTATGGGTTTTCTTTTAATTGGATTTCTCCTCCTATCAGATATATATATTAAATATATCAAAATGATTATACATCACAAATTTATCAAAAATTGACTTGAAATCATTTGAGAAAAACACCATAACTATAATTTGTAGTAAATCTATTACCAAAAACCGAATATCAAGATTCACCCAAAAATCAATCGGGTTCGTGGAAAAGAATCGGGGTGGTTCTATCCACAACGAACATTGATAACCTGATAATCCTAATCACCGATCTTAGGACCCAGTCAATAAATGCATATGTCATATGCAGATAATTATATAATGTAATTTTACGTGGTTCGGCAATATATCTACGTCTACATGACAATGACGTGGTATTTGCATTATCCAAAAAACAATATGAGAAATACATATAAAATTCTCTATTTTTCGTAATCCAGTAAAGAAAACTAATTTCTTTTGTTAGTGATAACTAGTTCCAAGACGATGTAAGAAACAAGAAAAGATAAGAGGTCACATCCAAACAAATTATTATTTCTTGATTTCTTAGGCATCCACAGCCATACCGCCAGCTGCTGGCGGGGAGTGGCCGGCGGGGAGGATTAAAAAATTATTTTTTTCTTCCCAACTAGCTCACCGCCTGCGCAAACCGCCAGCAACCTGTAAAGGTTGGCGTTTTTTCCGGTAGGGAGCCACCGAATTCCTATTTTAAATTATATTTAAAAAAACAAGTCCTCAAATTATATTTAAAAAACAAGTCCTTGAATTAAAAAAACTAAATAAACAAGTCCTTAAATTAAAAATGATATACTAAATAAACATAAACATTACACAAAAGTATCAGAGTTGAGTTGAAGAAGAAGCTATTGGAAGAAGATGAAAGAAATGAAATTAAAACATAATGAAAGATAATAGAAGCTAGGCGTCTCCAAATTTATTCCAAATGTGTTCGACGAGCTCGTCCTTCAATTTCTAATGTATGCGTTCCTCTTGCATCCTCGCAGTGTTTCCAAGTATGACCCGGGTCAGGACGAAGCCTCCTCGTGCAACATGTGGTTGACTTGGCCCACCTTTATCTATTTGTTCAAGGTAGCCGTCGTAGGTATGACGTTCAACCTCGACTATCATATTGTGCATGATAATACATGCATTCATTAGCAAGCTGATGTACTGGGGCATCCACAAGCGGCTCGGTTGCTTGATAATGTGAAACCAAGCTTAGTGTGCACCCAATGCACGCTTCTTGGACTTCAGCAAACTTCTGTTTCGGTCGTTGAGGTAATGGAATTGTTTTCACAAAAACTTATCACAAAGGGCATATGTCATCAACAAGATAATACGGGAGTGTGTAGTGGTTATCATTTATCGAATATTCAACCGGTGGTTGCCAATCATTGATAACGTCTGCGAACAGTTTGGAATGGTTGAGCACTGTCAAATCGTTGTTTGATCCCACCATGGCAAAGAACGAGTGTCAAATCCATAAGTCACGAGTAGCAACCGCCTCGAGGACAACGGTTGGTCGATTCCCGTGGTCCCTCCGGGAATGTGTTCCTCGATGTGCCGTTGGGCAATTCTTCAACTCCCAATGCATGCAGTCAAGACTTCCAAGCATGCCTGGGAACCCTCGCGCTTCATTAACCGCCAAAATGTGGTCCATATCAGCCTGTATAGGCTTACGCTGATACGTAGGACCAAATACTTTATTGATTGCACTGCAAAATTTTCTCAAACATTCCAATGACATTGTTTCGCCTATCTTCAAGTACTTGTCCAACCCATCAGTTGCAATTCTGTGACATAACTGTCTAATGGCCGCAGTACATTTCTGATAAGGAGAAAGAGAAACTTGACCCAATGCATCTAACCTAGTCTTGAAATACGTATCGTGCTGCTCCAATTCATCTACAATGCGGAGGAGCACATCCTTTGACATTCTGAACCGACGACGGAAATGCACCTCCGTGTACACAGGGTTCGTGTCGAAGTAGTCCTTCATTAAACATTCGTTTGCGGCTACCCGGTCATGTGCAATGTATTTTCGCTTACGTGGTGGAGCATCGACCAATGCGTCATCTAACAACCCCCGGGCCATATCGGTGGACATGCAGTCTTCGAGTACTTCGTCCAAAATGGAATTCAAATCCAAATCGTTGCGTAGGTTGGCCATGTCGACGAACAAATTTGTGAGAAAGGATTTGTGAGAAAGATGAATTGTGAGAAAGATGGTTTGTGAGTTTGAGTTGAATTAGGGTAATATTTACAATGTATTAGAGCTTAATTGCATTTAATTTTTGTGTTGTTTTCAAAAAAAAATTTACATTGTCAAGATCTATTCATAGTACAATTTTGATTTCTTTAGATTTGTAGTCGTTGGCGCCGGCATTGAGTGCCGGCGTTGAGCTCCCAGCCAGCCCTCCACTCCAGCGACCTCCCCGCCAGCTCCTAGCCACCTCTCAACCACCTCTTGGCTGGCGATTGCTCCCCGCCAGGCCTCCCCGCCAACTCCTCACCCACGACCGTGAATACCCTCAGAGCATGTACAATGTAAAGGCTCACATGTAAGGCTCGTATGCTGACTGGACAAAATAGTGGCACTCGGGAATCAAAATAGTGGGTGTTTTACAATGGGGCTCGGATATGAGACTTGTATTGTGAGTGGACCAATCATATTTAGTTAAATCTGATTTTCCGTATTTTTTTAAAAAAATTTAGGACGCGTGGCAGCACAGGAGTGGCCGGCAGCCAGACACGGGACTCGGCCCGCCCGTGGTTGTGGGACGCGGGATGCGGCTTGGCCCACGTTTTTACGGGATGCGTAAAAGTCGTCCCATAATGGGACGTCCCACGGCCCGCAAAAACACGAGCCAAGCCTCAGGACCGGTCCGTTGTACACGCTCTAACGGATTTCGGATTAGATTTTGGGTCTTTCGGATTCGGTTTGATTATAGATTTTATCCGGATGGACACTGAGCCCAAGTTCAGCCTTTAGGCCCTTTTTGTGTAAATAATAAAAGGAATAAAAATTGAACAAATAATTAAATCATATGGGTGAAAACCCATTAAACATGATTATTTAGTTCTTCCCAATAAGTTAAACTCATTGACCCATATCTAATAATGAAAAAACATCCACCAATCTATCTAATATTACGATAATCAAATATCCAAAAATATCTTACGACTTATGAAAATAAACAAATTGAAACATAAACACAAGTTACACTTTTTTGATCAGAGAGAAAATAATGTATAAATAGAAGATGGAAAGAATCACGGGATAGGAATCAAACCATCAAACCAAAGTCCAAAAAGCAAAAAAAAATAGAAGAAAAAAAAAACAAAATCTGGCCAACCACGAAACCCCAAAACAGGGTCTTAAAACTCCCAGCGAAGCCCAAAGCACACCACTTCTTCAAGAAGCCGAGCGCCACACCATGTCAGGAGTAGGAAGCAGAGAACCCCATCAATATTTTCACCCCAGCATCCGCCCCAAGTGTGCAAAATCGACGAATTCGGATCACAACTAGCATCTGAACAGGTCCCAAACTGAAATGTTGTTGCCCAAGAGCGAGCCCGTTGGAGGCCAACACCAAAATCTGATGACAGAGCCAACATGAATCCAAACACAACACCTCCGAGACTCAAGCATCCAATAGAGGGAGAAGAGATCGTCGATGGCCAACACCAATAAACGACGACTCAAAACTGATGAATACATCAAAAAACCGACAACCAATTGAGACCTCGGTACCTGTACTCCAAACCACCAACGGATCACCGTAGGCCAACACCTAATGACGATGAACCATACTGGACTGAGCGCACACCCCATAATTCCAAACACAGTAGGAACGAAGATCCGGGCTTAGAGGGAGCCCACACAGTGACCCATTAGGCAACGGAGTCGGAAGTCACCGTGATCCGGCTTGTGATCTAGAGCATCGTGGTCAGACTTTCAGCACGAAGACCCACATACACCCAAGACAACGAAGCTCCCCAAGGTCCAAAGGCCTCGGATCTGGCACGGTGGCGCTACCAGACGCGACTGGCCGGAGACCAAGCATCACCTGATGTCTAGCTTGCTGCAGCGAGACACACAACAGCCACAGAGAGCCAACGACTGAAGCTAAATTGTGGAGAGGAACAGGTCGAACGTACGTGGTGTAGGACGATAGAGAAGGGAAGGCGACTAGAAGAGGGGGTTGAGGAAGGGTGCACCGACGGCCTACAGGGGCACGACAACCAATGAAAGCCGCCGATACCAAGCGGCGGTTGGACTTGAACTTCGAAGACGAAGAGTTGGGGGAGAGAGAACTAGGGTTAAAAAGAATCAGTTTAAAATTAAACACAAGTTACACTTCTTCTTCTATAGGGGTAGTTTACGTTTATCTTCTTCAACAAGATCTTCAATTCTAAAGTAAGACAATTAGAATAGATTAAAATTTGCATATACACGATACAAAACATTTTAAATCAAATTAAAATTCATGTAAATAATTCATAGATTAAAATTTTATATCGAGCAAAAGATGACAATTCAAAACATTTTTAACTATATTAAACACGCAAAACAAAAAAAGCGCCGCTCACCTCTCTCTAAACCCTAAGAGCCCTCTGTCTCTTGCCGCAAAAGCACGACCATGGCTATATCCATGGCTTTTTCCATGGTCTTTCCCCTCTCTTCCACGCATAATCTCTACTGCTTCTTCGTTTTAGGTCTTGTGCAAGTTTTTTCTGTTAGGGTTCCTCTCGAACCGCCTCTAGCTACCGCGATGTTGGCTTCATCCCACCACCAACGAAGCGTCTCCCGATATGATTGGTCCCCCCTCTCCGACTCCGGTGCATGGCGACTGACTCACCTCGGAATCAGACCTTAACGCCGTTCTTTTCGTCGGTGCCTATGAAGTTGTCGCATCCTCCACCTCGGATGTCGAAGGCGCAACGCCTCCATCGTTCCCGGCTTATGTTTGGCACCACGATGTTGGCTCCCTTCCGCCACCAACATCGTGTGTCCTGGCTTATGTCCGGCTCCTCTCTCCCGCCACATGTCCGACCTCCTCCCTGGCCTCCACCACCGCCCCTGCATCCATCGGGATATCTGAAGTCGCTGGCTCGGAAGTCCCCGCCTCCGTCTCGACATCTACCACGCTTTCCTCCCAGGCCTCCACCACAGGTTCGGTTTTACAACAGCAAAAGAGCGTCGCCCTCGGGCGACCCAGCGGTATTCAGGCCCCACTTTGAACAGTGTTTCGTCAATCGTCTTTCCTTTTATTGTTCTTAGGATTTGGTTGTTAGTTCACTACTATTTTAGTCTGGTTTATCTTAGGTATTTCAATATTGTTCTAGTTCATTTGATTTGGTTGTCAGTTGTAGGTCGCCTTTATTGCATTTCAACAAAACGTCTTAGACGTTTTTTAGTAGATAGGGTTATTGTGCTTGTCCCGTCAGGGCTTTCAGGCATGTAATAACTCTCTTAAAAGAAATATATTGCACATTTACTAAAAAAACACGCAAAACAAATCATACGATTAATTTTAAGCTTATATAAACATTGAAAGTTTTAAACTAAACGTGCAAAAAAATTACAATCGAACAATAATGTATTTGTACAAAAAACGAAATTATAAACTAAAATGATACCTAAATTACATGCAAATCAGATTATACAATTAAGATTATAAAAGTCAGATTATAAATACAACTAATTACACGTTGTTAAAGACATGAATAATTAATTTTCATCATCATTAAAAAAAACTCTCCACACACTTCCGAGTGAGGTTTCTCTCTACCCTACTTAGGGTCGCCGCCGCCGTCACCCACCATCCTCTCCGATCGTCCTCTACCCCTCTCGTCTTCACCATCACTCACGCACCCGTCCTCTCTCCACAACGTCTTCGTCGCTAGCCACGCAGCCGCCTGTTCTAGGTGCTGCCTCCCCTTCCCCGAGTTCGCCGCCACAGCTGCCTGCGTTTGTAGAACCACCGCCGCCATCAACCCCGGTCATTTCCGCCCACCCGATGCCGGATCTCCCCATCCCCCGTCCCCACGGGCCGGAAATAGTCCCTCCCAATTAGATCCAACCCCATGCAGAGGTTGTCCACCGCCTCAAGGTCTCCGTCCAGCGAGACGACGGCCACGACGACGTCCCTCCGCCACTGCTCGCTCCAGACCCAGTTCCCCCGGTGCACCCTCCTCGGCTGTCGTCGCGCCCTTTGGATGTGAAAGATAAACCGGGCGCGTCCTTGGCCGTAGGCGTGTCTCCAGCGCCACCATCGCCGCTTCCGATCTACGCCAGGCACACATCAATGGCGAGGGAGATCCACCGGGATCTGACATCCCTTCCTCGGCCACCCCCTTCTCCGGTGGTGTCTCGATACCTCCCGCCGTCGGAGCGTATATCGGTCCTAAGAGTTGACTGTCCGAACACTGGAAGCTCGTCGGGGTCGCCATTTGAGATCCAACCAAACCGTATATCCCCGATCCCGGACTGGGAGGACGAGGATGACGAGGTAGTGGTTTCAGAAGAGGGAGTTCCACTGTTCACCACAGGGATTTATCAGTTCTCTCTTGCAGCAAAGGTCGCAGGGGATCGAACCTACAACCAGAACATCGTATGTGCGATGATGTTGCGTAAATGGAAAGTGACGGGGATTAAAGTGGAGTTTATGTCCCCGGAGGTCACGGGATATCACTTCCCGTCAGCCAAGGCAATGGAAGACATCCGTCACAGGGGTCCCTGGAGCTTCAATGGATTTCCCCTCCTCCTCGAACCGCTTAGGCAATTTGACCGGGCAGACGAGATTAACTTCCACCATGTGGAGCTTGGGGTCCGGGCACTGAATATCCCGGGAGGAGCCAGGAATCACTACATCCGCGGCCTCATTGCAGGCAGCATGGGCACTCAAGTCATGTCAGCCCCAATCCCGACGGCTCGACGGGAGGATATGTTTCTCTGGCTAAGGGTTCAGATGGAGCCGAGTTGACCTTTACGTCGTAGAATCCGCCTCAGGTTCCCAGGTACTAATACTCCTGCTGTGATTGATCTACAATATGAGAGAGTATTTGACTTTTGTCGCAGGTGCGGAATGCTGACACACAGGATTTCGGTTGCCCGACCCTTCTGTCGGGAATTGGCCGGGAAGAGATTCGGTATGATCACTCTATCCTGGCCCCGAGATCTCTGGATGTGGACCGATTGCTGCGGACGGTCTGGAATACACCCCCTCCGGCGTCACACCCGACTATCACTTATCTCCTGAGTGATCTATCACTGAACCCTCTGATTTGGTCTAAGGAAATCACCATGGGCGCAGAATCATCCGACGCAAGCATCCCGAAGCCTGACTATATGGCTAAAGTTAACCGAGGAGGGTTAACCAATATACTACAGGAGGATGGGCATGGATCCCCTACACCGCCACCGGAGTCCACGAAGCCTGACACTGTCCATCCTGCTGCTGACACTGTGATCCAAGATGACCCCGGATATACCGCAGTGACAAGGGACGGGAAGGAGAAAGAGCCCCTGGGACATCAGAGAGACCCCTAGGAGGGCCTAGGGAAAGGCGGGCCCAGCCGAGGCAAAGGCAAGGCGACCACCTTGAAGACTAGAAGTGGATCGCTGTATGCACGTCCGCCGGAGCTGAAGAAGCAGATGGGGGCTCCGACATTCCAACAGCAGACCATGTGTCCGCCATTTTAGGAGGAGGGGAGAGAAGAAGAAGCGGAGGCACAGTTTCCTCCGATGGAGGAGTGATCCGTCCCATCAGGGGTGGGTGGAGTCGGCCCCAAACTATACCTACAGACCCGGGACAGCCACTGCTGGGAGGTCCCGGGCAGCCTGCATTATTAGCAACTATCTTTTACCTATTCTGTTATTGTTTGTTTTTCTTTTGGGATACTTTGTTTTCTGCGGTTTTTAGAACTTATTATCTTTTGCCTGGTTATGTTGGAACAATGGCAGTGAGTTATATTGAGTTTGTGTCCGCGATTTCAAGTGGGCTATTATTATGGGTCCATGAGCGCCGGGCTTGCTACGGTCGACCCGGACATATATCTGGAACCCGAGGCGGTCACGCCTCATCCTGTTTGATTACCTATTGGTATTAATGAAAGTCTCCGGTTATCCGTTTCAAAAAAAATTTACACGTTGTGTTGCCAATAGGAAAAATTATATTTAGGTACACCTTATCCATGATTTTTATATAGTTACACCTTAACTATTTTTTCGTCTGGAGATACCCTAACATTATAATTTTTTTAGTTTATTTCCTTTCCGTTAGTTTTTGGACGGAAAAATGGTCGATCCATGCACATGACTTTATTTTCTCAAAAAATGCTACAATTGCTATTATACACATTGTCAATTTCTCAATATCTCTCTATCATTATTTATCCAAAATGAAATAACAATGTGCATAGGATATTTATGTCATTTTTGGAAAAATAAGGTCATGTGCATAGCATATGATCTTTTTTCCGCCCAAAAATTAACATAAATGTTTTTTTATCAGCAAATTTTATTGATAAAATAAGTTTTCAAAATGAGAACAAGTTAAAGGGAACCCCTCGATTACAATCTGGGGCATGCATGTTCGGCACTTCAAACCAGAAAAACTCAAATAAAGGGTACACACGGGTTTACAAACCCACATTTGTTAACTAGAAGAAAACAATACATAAACGAAAGCCCAACAAGGGGAAACCAAACTAAAATAAACAAGACTAAAAACAGAGAAAAGAAACAGAGCAAGACAACACAAGAGAAACCTAAACCTTCCGAAAGAAAGCAGAGTCATCAGCGTACAACCACGAAAACCAGACCTGCAACCAAACACCTAGCAAACCTGCTATCCAAAACCCCAACCAGCCTTTCCTCAAGAACATGGTCATACCGGCTAGGTCAAACGACCAACAACTACACAGTGGCCACCACCAGTGTAAGAACCGCCCCCGGTTGATCCCGGTCGAACCGGTGAACTTTGGCGAAGTTTGACTTTCGGCCGGAAAAGTCAACCGATGACTCCGGGAGTCATTCGGGACCTTTCCGGGGCCCAAAAAGCCTAGACGTCATCACGGTTAGCTTAGTTGGGCCATTTCCTTTCGTTTGACTGTAATATTGGAAAAGTCAAATTTTGGTCAAACCCGAACTTTTTATCGACTAAATTGGATTAATTAGAGGTGCTGGAATTTTAGCTAAGGACAAGTGGTCCCTACATGGAAACTTGTCCACTTTAACTTGGAGGGGAAGAGAAGAGGCTAAAACTACCCTTTTACCCCTCCTTGGTGGCTTTGATTGGATAAGGACTAAAGGACTTTTGGGTCTTTAACCAATTTAGGTTTTTTTAAAGCTAGAGAGGCAACAATTTCAGCTCTATTCACTAGTGGTGGCCTAAACTTGCTAAGGAAAGAAGAGGAGAAGAACTCCATAGCTTGAGGTGGAAGAAAGAGAGGAAAACAAGCAACTTTGATCCATTTCTCTACAATTTCTTCTCCAAAATCCTCCCATCTTCATCATCTCACCTTCCTAGAGGTTTGTACACTCTTAACTTTTCATTTCAATCACTTTCATTTCATGGGTTTCCTTGGTTTTGGCTAGAACTTGTTAGGTTTTGCCTTAATCAGTGTTAGTTGGTGTTGTAGGGAAGTAGTTGTTGATTTGTTGTTGAAATCCTTGAGTTTTGATTGTTTTTGGAATTGGAAATCCTTTGGGTATTAGTTGGTTTGATGATTCCTACCTTGGGTAGAGGAGTGTTGGAGTTATTTGACTGTTTTGGAGTTTTTGGAAATTGAAAATGGAGGTTTTTGTTGTAATTTTCGTGAAAAAGGCGCTGGAGGAAGAAGAAGGCCGAGTCTGCCCAGAACCGTCACAGATCCGTGACGGGAGACGTCACGGCTCCGTGATGGAGTCCGTGACGGCACGTGTCACGATTCCGTGACTTCATCTGTGACGGATGGTCTCACGGATCTGTGACCCGATCCGTGGCAGACCTGTTTTGGGTCCTTTTTGGGTGTTTTCATCAAATTCGATCTTTTACTTTGAACCGGTTGTTTGGGGGTTTTAGCTTAGATGTATGGCTTTTAAACCTTCTTGTTTAGTCTTTAATCTTGGTGTTAGTTGTGGTCCAAGACCTTGGGTGCGAGCTCGACGAAGGAGGAGGCTTTGGAGACAACGTGAGAAGACGGAGAGGAAGCTAGCCCGGACATTAGCAGTTGGGAGTATTTGTTAGTGGAGATTTCGAGGTAGGGAAAGTACTAAACTCCTCTTTTAATTTAACGCTTTAGTATGCCTATAGGTTAATAATAACCGGAAAGGTCATAGTTTGCATATAGGATGTGATTCACTAGAATAATCGTGTTTCAATTACAATATTAACCGGACGAGTCTAGTATGCATGTAGGATGTGATTCACTAGTTTAATCACTTTCAATACTTGGGAAATTGTCGTGCTGGTAGAATGGTCATGACGAGCCTTAGGATTGTTTGTGATTGCCTCACATGCGGTGCTTGCTTAGTCTTTAGGTTAAGATAAGAGTCAAACTAAACTAAATAAATTGCGATGATTGGATTATGAATGTTTGAATGATTGATTGAGTGAATGTTTGGATGATTGATTGAATGAATGGTTGAATGTAATTTGACTGTGCCAAATGGTATGATCGGGTGAATGATAGACCGATGGGACGTGGTTGGTAAGTATGCCGATAAGTGTGATTGTTAATATGAGTTCTTTGTGGCGTGTTGTGGTAAGATTGTGGGTTGCTAAGCTTTGGTTGTACTATGATTGTTGGTATGTTGCTATGTTGTGTGTGTGTTAAGAGGAGTTGTTCCGGTATGGTACCTACACCGAGGGGGTAAGCCGGTGTGGGGTAGTACCTAGGCCGACGACTTGTGATCCGGTATGGTACCTACACCGAGGGGGTACGCCGGTGTGGGGTAGTACCATAGCCGAGGGATTGTGTTCAGCCCGATGTGAATCCCGGGATTACGTCTAGGCCGAAGGGAATTCCGGTACGACGCGAGATTATTTACCCAGCGGGGATGGATACTAGTTGCTTCACCCAAGAGTTTGCGTCCTGCGGGAGCATTTCTGGGAAGTTATCCTGTTTCACCCCGATGATCTATGGTCCTTTGGGGATATTTCCGAGAATCTCGACGATATGTGTCCCTTCAGGGATGTTTCCGGTAGCCCCGATGTATGTGTCTCCTCTGGACCGAGAGGAAATCCGACATGACACAAAGACTATTGTGGATCGGAGTAGTGTACCCGACATGACACACGGACTAATTGTGGATCAGAGTATTGTGGTTTAAGTTATCGACGTGACATTTAAATGCTCTCTCTTTAGTAGTTTTATCAAAGATTGCATCGCCTTTCCTTAATCTTCTTGAATCACTGTTTTCCCTTAAGCGTTGAATATTCTTATTGTTCACTTTATCATAGCGTTTTGTTGGTTAATCGTTTTAATTGTAAATTGTGCCTAATTGTGTTAATGTCGTTTTATTACCAAAGTGGAGGTTGCTTTTACTTATTATTTTCCCTACTGAGCGTAAGCTCACCCCTGTTTGTTTTATTTACTGTTCGTACAAGCTTTCTTGGTGAGTAGTTCCTAGATTTGGACTCGAGGCTTGGGAGCTTCTAGGAGAGTCCGGGTGGTGTTGATGTTAGAGACGTTTTTGTCATTGTACTGAACCTTATTTTATCTGTTATATTCTGAGCTCTGACTCTTAACATCGGCGTGGATCTTATTTTCTCAAAGTTATTTGATCAGAACTAAATTTGGAGATTTAAAATTGTTTAAGTTTACTTTTATCCCTATTATTTAATTGTTAGTTAAATTCACGTCTCGAGTCCGGTCAAAATCGGATTTCGGGTGTGACAACCAGCTCACTGTGAGGCCCAACACAAGGGAAAGAGAGGAAAAGAACTGGGAAAGCGCAAAGGGAAGTCAGGACTTACCGGGAAGAGGCTGAGGTTGTCGCCGCTACCGCAGAATGAGTTGACCACGCCCGAATGAACATCGAATCGATTCCCCCGAGGGCAGCACCAGTAGGAAGAAAATGGACCCAGACGACCCCCAATTAATCACTGGCGACGAAGAGAGGAATAAATATGGGAGGGCCACGACCGTCTACGAGCAGAGGACCTAACTGAGCACCACCACACCCACCAGATCTGATAACTTACTTCCCCTTGCACTGCTCAGTTTTGACAAAAAACCCCACCGGAGGCAGCACTTCACGGTGAACCCTTAGGCGAGTATGTGTCCGATCGTTCCGAATCCCCACCGTTAGAGAGAGAAGAAGAAGGCCACACAACAAGGGGGAATGAAGCCAAAAGGGACAAGAATGATGAGAAGCAACGATCATCGGAAAGGAGGAAAGAACCGGCGATTAAGAGGGGATAGATCTGAGGCGAAAAGCTTCAGATCTGAACCCCTTTCTAGCCAAACAGACGGAGAGACAGGTAGAGGGAGGAAGGGAAGAAAAGGAGAAAAGAAGAAACGAAAACGAGAGGGATAGCCCCGACGATGACCATGGCCGAAAGCCATGGCCATCGTCGGTGGTGGAAGGGCAAGGAGAGGGGAAGTAGGTCGACTAGAGTTTGGGGATAAAAGAGAAGTGAGAGCGTCTCTCTCTAACTTCTCTCTATCTAATCTCAGATGTAGTCAATTAACGGAAATGTAGTAGAGTGACTTTTTAAAAAGTTAGGGTATCTTCCAATTGAAAAGAATAATTAAGTGTAGCGAGATAAAGATTATAAATAATATAATTAGATGTAATTTCACCTTTAACAGTATATTTTCCTATCTTTCCAAAATTTAAACCAACAGCTACTAAGGGAGATGATCTTTAGTATAAAAAAACTGACCCGTCCTAAAAAAATACTAAATCTAGTTTATATTAAATTAGTGAAACCTCATAAGTTAGATGCATCCCGCTTATTAGTTCGGGAAATCTTATCATTTTGACCTATGAAAACAGTCGCCGCTCTCTGTGAACACTTTAGGGTCTCTCATCGAATCCTTCAAGGGTTGAATTTTTGCCGTCGTCGATCATCCCTCTAACCGACGTGTGCCACAGACCACTCCGCCGCGCCAAATACCACTGCATCCATGGCTCCGGGCCACCCTGTAACGCCGACTACCGCTGTTCAGGTACCGTCTCAACCTTCCCCTACCGTTTTTCCGAACAAGTACTCCTCCCCTCCGACTTTCCTCCCAGAGCCGGCGACTCCGGGCGCCACTCTGTCTACTGATACCCCTCGTGGTCCCACCATGTCAGGGATACTCTCACCGGAAGTCATGCAACCTGAGATGCAGCCTCGTCCACGGGAGCAACCCCAATCTCTGGCCTGGCCAATCCCGCGGATGTCCCACGCTGAATATGGGAAGACTACCTCGCGTCCCCGCGGCATACCAGAAAGTCGTCAGATCTGTTCGGAGCTGGTCGTGGCAGATCCACGAAGGGTGTCCTCATCCTCGTCCACAACGACGGGGGAAAAGCAGCTGAGGGACGAGGAGGGAATGAGAAGATCCGACGGGGGTGGGAGGGTCCGTCTACGGATTATACCCACAGACCCGGGACTGCCATTGTTGGAAGTCTCAGGAAAACGCTTTCAAAGCACTCTATTTCCACCTGATTTATGAATTAGTTCGTTTTTATATGGGTTGTATTGGTTCAGTTTACATTTAGAATTTTCATTTCCTATTTCGTGTTGTTGAAATTTCGGTAAGGGGATGTCGTGAGTTAGTGTCTGCGATCAAAAACAGACTATTTCTATGGGTCCATGAGCGCTGGGTGGCCTACAGGCGACCAGGACATAGATCTGGAACCCAGGGCTTGTATGCCCTACTTTGTATGGTTTATTGTTCGCAGTAATGCGCTTCCACAACTACTCATTTCAAAAAAAAAGTTGGATGCAAGTTTTAGTATTTACAATTAATCTACGAGAATATAATGGAATTTCTCACCACATAAAATGGTCCTTCACGTGTCTTTGGGTTCGTGCGGGTGCGCACAGTCCTTTGGCGACAAAGTGATTGTATATTGTCAGCTAGTACTCTATGTTGGGCACGTGTCGTGCATGATGAAGTTTGGCTCGTGTTGTGCATGTTGAAGTTATACTAGGCACAATACCGTTTCTTCTTCGGGGGACCAGGGGATGTGGCAAGCGAGCAAGAACTGTTCGGCGGCGTTTCAGAAAATAGAGGATGAGGTAGAGATAAATCGGTTGCCGATTTGGTGTGAGGATGTGGATGTATTTCACTACTGTAGAAATCCACTTGGCAGACGGATGAAATGGATATGTGGTTAAAGTTTTGCTACTTTAGCCACGGATCCGACATCTGTGGCTAGGGTGAGGGATCTTTAGCCACGAATGTTGGATCTGTGGCCCAAGTGAGCACTTGGCTGACAGATAAAATATATGTGGAAAAAGTTACGCTTATCTGTGGCTAAAGTGATGGTACTTTACCCACAAATATTGGATCTGTGGCCCAAGTGAGCCTACTTTAGCCACACATGTAGTATCTGTGGCTGAAGTGACGACTTGGCCAACGGATGCTACATGCGTGGCTAAAGTGACTTGCATCCGTGGGTAAAGTGAACCAGTTTACAAACTATATACGAACTCATTTCCAATAATCCCGATCAACATATCTACACAACACATGAACCTGTATAAAACATTCCATATATAAGCACAAGAACAATTCATATATAAATAGTTTCGACACAGTACATTGTTTTAACACATCATTAATAATCTGGATAATTCTAAAACAAAATACTAAAAAAGAGCATAATATATTTAAGCAAGCAACCATCTGATAATACGCTCTTCCATTTCTTGGTTCACTTCCATCCATTCAACATAAAACTGAAACGACACAAGCTCCTCTACAGGTTGAAGGCCATCCTGAATCTGGTTTAATCACGGAGGCCTCTGCCTCGCGAATACTGGTCCATCAAGGGGTGGAGGTTGATCATCACCTTTCTCGCGGATCAGGCGCTCAATATAATCCAAGCGTTGATGTGCTTCCTTGAATAGTCGGTTGTACTCCTGCACCCACGTTGGGCCATCTGCAAGGTTAGCTCTTAGTGGACCGGGTAGTGGTACAACTGTTTTTGCATTTTCACATCGACGCCACCTACTCTCGATGCGAGGATTAAGGTTTGGTTCCATCCTATTAAAAACATATACATATATGTACATAACTCAAACAACAAATTATAATTATAATCAATCACAAATAATTAAGTCAAAACATACATAAGTAACATTCATAAAAACTAGGGTAATTTTTCACCTCAATGCCCTAACTATTAGTTTTTTTCACCTCAATACCCTAACTATTTTTAGTGGCACCTCAATACCATAGAATGCATTTTTTTCACTTTCATACCCTAACTTTTTTTTTGTGGCACCTCACTACCCTAGAATGCATTTTTGTGACATTAAAAACTGATTTTTTAAAAAAAGAAATTTTGAAAACCAATGGCTTGCTTTTGAAAATTTGAATGTTATTGAGGGGTATTTTGGACCTTTTAAGTGTCATGGATGGAAAATGGATGGAAAGTTGACGGTAGGTACTAAAGTGAAAAAAAAATGCATTCTAGGGTATTGAGTTGCCACTAAAAATAGTTAGGGTATTGAGGTGAAAAATTAAAAGTTAGTTTATTGAGGTGAAAATTACCCTAAAAACTATAACACTTAATTAAGTCAACAAATATTCAAACAACCGTTACAACATTCAAACCAAGTCATAGAAGTAGAGTACAAAATATTCAAACATAATTAAGTCATCATTAATACATCCGTTAAATACTAATAAAGTACTAATATAGGGCATTTAGTCATCGAACTCGCGCTCGGAGTTGTCTTTCAGCCACTGCACGTAAACCTTTGCATGATGTTTCGGTCCACGCATGGAGATGGCTCCATCAGATGTACGAGTTCCTCTTATTTGAGCATTAAGTCTGGCTCTTTCACCATCAAGCCTTACAGCAGCAAGCCTATATTTTTCATTAAATTTATAGGTGGGGAAGCGGAGAAAACACCCCTAAACCATCAGGTGGAACAAGGGTATTTCGGTAAACAAGTAAGGTTGAGGTGATAATGTCATGTGCATCGATGCAAATGAAACAAAGTGAAATTAAAATGAAATAGAACCCAAATTTAACGTAAATGTAAACAGAGATTGAAAGAAAAGTTTAATTAAACTATGGACTCAAACAACGGAAATTAAAAAACAACTTCTGATAAAAATAATAATAAGAGACAATTCCACATCAGTACCCTAAATATTTTTATATTTTATTTAAAATATCCTAATTTTTTTTGTCACCTCAGTTCCCTAAATCTTTATTTAAAAATCAGTTTATTTTTTTAAAAATATTTTTTATTTAAAAACTAAAATTTATTTTTTAAAAAAATCAAATTTGATTTAAAAATTAGTTTTTATTTTTCTTATATAAACCTGTTTTATTTATTTTTAAATGATTTAATATTTTTAAGTTTATTTTCTTTGATTATTGTCCAAATGGTGATCAAAATTCAGCAACAAAATTTCTTTAAATCTCTTATAAAAATTGTCTTTCATTTTAGTAGTTCTGCAACACAGTGTTAAGCATTGAACTCCAAATCTTCCAAACAATTCGTTCAACACAAAAATACCCATGAGATTGATGCATCTGAAATGAATCCAAAGAACTTTTAAACAAAAATTAATCCACATATTGGGTATTCAAACAGATTGGGTATTCAAAAATTAATCCACAGTGCACAAGAATCCTTTATGGGTATTCAAACAACACAGTGCACAACACTTTGCAAGATCTAAAGCTTCACCGCCGTATGTAATTCATCCACAGATTTTAAAAAAAAAGGAAATGAGGAAAAATTTATCCACCGCAAGATCTAAAACAACACAGTGCACAAGCTCTATCTCGCTCAACCGTCCGCGGCCAAATCTGGTCGAGCACGCCCAAGACATGAACCCAGCGATGATGGCTGCAAAAATGAACTTCCAAAATCAACTTCCCCAACCCATCAATCCATCCAAAATTGAAATCAAACATATAAGACTCCTTTGTTTTTGTTCATCTTCTTCATGGAACCAAAACCATGTTTACAAAATCAACTTCCAAAATCGACTTCCTCAACCCATCCATTCATCCAAAATCGAAATCAAACACATAAGACTCATTTGCGGACCTGTCATTTGCCTCGGGCTCGAGATCAATGAGGATGGCGCGAGCGACGAACTCTGGTGACGAGTTATGGCGGCCACGACACCGTGATGCCTAGATCTGGAAGCAACGGCCGTCGAAGCTCAATTGAGTAATCGTGTGCACGCGAGGGGGAGGTGAGATGGCCGGAGAAGACGTGTGTGGGGACTCGTAAGATGTCTCGTGAAGTTTACGTGAAGATGAAGAGAGGAAAGAGGTAAGAGGCAAAACCTCTGCTAACTGGGCTGAGATTCTGTCCTTGCCCCTCCAAAACTTAGAGTGTTCCACATCAAAACAGGCAGATATGGGGATCATGCTCCTCTTGAAATGCTGACTGGATAATTACTTATTTTTTGTTAAATTTGTTAAATTCATTTTTAATTAACAAAATAATAAATATAATAGAAATAATATATATTAAGTTAATTAATAAATCTATAAATTAAAAAAATACAAAAATAAATAATAAATACAATTAAACAACTAAAATGGATAATGAAACTTGAAATTTCATTACAACTCGTCGTCGTCATTTAAACCTCGTCGTCGGACATTTTTTATCGAAATAGAAAACTGATTTTTTAAATAAAAAATTGATTTTTAAATTTAAAAACTGATTTTTAAATTAAAAACTGATTTATATATAAAATGAAAAAAAAAAGAGGGGCACGCGTCACACAGAGAAATGAGGAGAGACGAGGCAAGAGGCAGAGGGGCGCGAGGTAGAATTCTGTCCCGAGCTCCCAACCCCTCACGCGAGGAAAGGGTTCGCACCCCACGACCCGCGCCCAAGCCTCCCCCACATCAAGGGGAGCAAGAGGCAAGAGGCAACTGCCTCCTGCTCCTGCCCCCTATCTGCCTCGCATTGATGTACATGCTCTTAGACGTTGATGAATTTGAAAGAGGGGTGATAGATGATGATAAAGTTTAATGATAAGGGATATGAATGTGTGGAGGGTATGTGTAGATGGCTTTTAGGGTTTGCAAGGGGTCAAGGGTAATTTTTACGTATTAAAAGAAATAGGGTCACATGTACATGACGACTTTTCATCCTAAAATGGAATAAATGAAGATTTAGGGTACTGAGGTGGCACAAATAACATTTAGTGTACTCTAAATGAAATGTGAAATATTTAGGATACTAATGTGGAGTTATCCTTAATAATAATACGACCACTAGAAAATTATAGAATAATGAGAGACCAATAACAATGTCACACTTCAAGTTTCTGCGACAAAGCAGTAACCCAACATTCGTATTGCGATAACGCGTTTTTTGAAGCGTTGATAAGCCGACTTGGCCGAATGTGTCATTCTTTTGCACAAAGATGTCGTCGTGCCCCTCAAGAACTTCCATAACATGAGTGAAAAAGGCTATGTTCATCCTGAATTGATACCTGAACATAGCGGGCCAGTAAATAGGATCGTCCCCAAAATAATCACGCATAGCCTTCAACACGATTTTCCTTCTTCTTTTTTCGGGAAGCTTTGTTGTCTTCGAGCTCACGCCTCACATCATCCATTAGAGGCTGCAATCTTGTTGTAAGTTAGGTTGTCCTTTGTCGAGCATGTGCCTCCATCTCACGAACTTGGCCTGAGAATTTCTAGAATTTTGTTCGTGAATGTGAAGTAGGAAAAACACATTTGTATTGTGCTATTTATAGAATTTTCTGATTTTTATATAACTACCCCCCACTTTTCTTATCAAAATGTAAAAAATAATTATCGACAACTCACTGTTGCACATGCTCTTATAGTAAAAAGAGAGCATAAGTACGACCTGAGAGGTTCCAAATGATGTGTTGGAAAAATATCAATTAAAACGTGATTTGTTGATTTTAAGCAAAACACTAAATTTAATCCATAAGGCTAAGTAAGATGATAGTTTTAACAATTAACTGGCAAACAATCCATGAGAATATCACGACCAACACCGTGGATCTGGGGTTTACAAAAAAATCTCCTTGCTCCTATCGAGACCTCCCCTCCTCGCTCTGTCGAGGCCTAACTCTAGCTATGGCATTGGCCCCTATTACCGCCGCCTCCCACAGACAGAGTTCCACGGAGATTGGGTCGACATCATGGTCCTCCCTGTTACCCTGGTCGGCATCCTCATCCCCTTTTGTCACCATGTTGAGGTCCTCGTTCGACTCGGCAACAAGTTCGCCCGCCTCTCCCCCGAGCGTGATTATTATCCCCTTGGACGACTCATCCCCGCCCCCTTCGCCACTGCACCGATCCTACCAGTCCCCTCCGCCCTCACCGCTTCCCACGTGGGGGGCGCGCCGTCGCCGCTCAGGTCTGGAGCCATTCCAACCACGACGTGGCTTTGCACGGGGGAGGTCATGGGAGCCTGACCCTCGTTCTGGTGGTCATTCTCGCTTCCAGCACCCACGCTTTGCGACTGCTGCTACCCATGACCTTGCTCTGGGTCTTTGTTGGGTGCACGGCCAGCCCGGTAACCAGGCACGTTTCAAGACTGCTACGTCCCATGACCTTGCTCTGGGGAGACGTCGGATGGAAGGAAATCCCGATCACCAGGCGGGAGTTTGTCGATCCCCGGAGCACCCTATGGCTGTGAGGGGCTCCTGGCCATCCGTATTGGCCCTCGTCGCTCACCCGGGCATGTCATTCACATCGCGCTTCGGTCACAATGGGGAGGTCTTGGCCCTCTAGTAGGTCGGACTATTGGACCGCTGCCACGGAATAGGGGCGGTTTGCTATCGGAAGCCCTGTCGGGTGGAGCTCCTGGCGTACTATGATCTTGCATGGTGTATCTAACCAGGTCGACTGGTAGGACATCGGCCTTGGCCAGGGCATTCGGGGCTGGGGGTTCATGGTGGCACGAGGATGCTAGGTTTGGGGGTCGTCTGCCACCTCTAAGATTTGATCGCGTCGTGGCTTGGGGGCCGAGGTACCGGGGGTGTCGGTCCCTACCCTGGGGCACGATCCTCTGTGGGCATTGGACCCATGGGGATGTTATGATCATCAACCTCTCAAGAGGTCTGACCAACTAGCTAGAGTCTCGGGCACCAGGGATGGGTTCGGGGTAACAGTCAGACACTGATTGGAGCCCATTTTGCTCTTGGGCAACAAGATCTTCATCAACAGGATGTGGCGAATTGGGGGGGGGGGGGGGGGGGGGGGGTCAGAAACTACTTGAACAGGCGAGGGTTCTCGTAGAGAGGATCGATTACAGAAGACTCTTCAATACAAAAAAAAACAACCCATTGATCCTTTTAGCCATGGCGGTGACGAATATCTTGTGGATGGCCAAATCATCCTCGGCTATCCTCAAAGTGTCCATTTCTTGGAGAGATTGGTACTCACGCATGAGTTTCTCACTCGCTCTGATTGACATGAAGCGATGCTTCTTCATCTTGGCCAACTTTGGGTTCAACAACACGGAGGTCGGTGCCTTCCCCTTTTCCCCAAACCCTTCTGGCTTTAACCGCTTTTTGCGCTTCAGGGCGGTGCTCACACACATGTCCCGGAAAGACTTCGTCCCCAAAAACGGCATCGGCCTAGATGTTTATCTCCGACATAGGATCCCCTCATCTAGATTATGGACTACCCATGCCAGATGACTGATAAGTCCCCATGAAAGATGAATGAGGATTCCCTCTGAAAGTTCTCGAGGTGCCAATGAACTGGCCGGTCGAGGAAAAATCGTTCTTGAAGCTATGTTCCAACATGGCTTATCCTTCACCAGGTAGTGCTTACAAACGAATTCATGTTCATACTTCTCGGCATATTCCCTCTCCTATCGGCCATGATTTGGTCGTCGGAGCGGGTGGTCTTCTTGCCGACGAATGAAAGTTCCTCCTCGTGCCTCATGAAGGGCAATGTTTGATCCCAACTTTTGTCGACATGGTGGTTGCTCTTTTCTTACTTTAATCTTATATTCTTTTTTGTGTCAAGTTTAATGGTGTGTGATTCTCATCTTCTTTCAAATATGAATTCACCACGAACTGCTGGGTTTGGAACTAATGGGGGTATGGGTCTCTCTGATGGTGCCAATACTCCTTGTAGGGGTATTTGGAGCCGGGAGCATGGACGCGTCCAATATCGTCATTTTCCTCAGTAGGTTGGATGGGGTTTTCGAGAGTATCATTGTCACCATGGCCTAAAGCCGTCTTGTGGTCGTGGGGGAGGGGCAAAAGGTCCCTCGAGTGGATGAAGTATCCACCGAGTTGCGATCGGGAGAGGGGCAGTAGTTACCCTGCTCTATGGGCGGTGATCGAGGTTTAGAGTTAGGGGCGGGAGGGAGAGTGGGCTGAGGGGAGTCGGGATATTGCGGGTAGCCTTTTTCCGGTAGTATAGGGGTTCCACCACTTCTTGGCTTGGTGCTGACAACATATACCGGGGTATTGAAAATTTTGTTGGTAGCATAGGGGTTTTAACAAATTACTCCAAAATTTATCTTAAAATGACTATTATCAAAATGCATGGTCTGTTGTAAAACGGTACAAAACAAAAGGCTTTTAAAAATTTGTCGTCAAAAGTCAAAATGGTACAAAAAGGTAATTAATCCATCCTATTTATTTGGTGTACGTGATACTGAAAGGTCTTTAAGCAGAGTAACAACATAGTATCTATGAAAAATTGAAAATATTAGATAGTATGAGCTGGCTATGTTTTCCCTCGTCTTTTTATGCTATTAAGTGTTTGGGTGGTGTTGGATTTCGAGGTCTCTCCCTTGTCTCTGTTGTTGTATTTGGTGTTGTCCACCCGCGGGGTGTGAGTGTTCTCCCCGTTATCTATGCGGACAAGGTGAGATTGAGTTATGAAGTTTGCTGCCTTTGCTCACTTGTGGTGCTTTTATGGTTGCGGGTGGTCTTGTCGTAGATGAATGAAAGTGCCTCCTCGTGTATGATGGTCTTGTCGTTGATGTGCGAAGGTGCCTCATCGTGCCTCGTGAAGCGGCATTGTTTGGTCCCAACTTTTTTCGGCCCTTAGGGTGGTTGCTCTTGCCTTGATTTAATCTTATTTTCTTTTTCCTGTGTGTCGGGTTTGGTGGGCGAAGTAGGCCGGGGGAACCCTCATGCGAACAATCGAGGGAGATTGTGACCATGCGGAATTCAGGATGAAATAATCGACCGAAAAACCTTGGTGGCGGATTCGGGTTATAACATGCCATTTTGTTTCCTTTGATCCATGTCACAACACAAAACTATAATAAACCATTGGAAGGCTAATGAGTCATGGGTGGATTTAGAGGGTTATAGGGTATGCAGTGGCATACCATAGTCCCCAAAAGGTATATACAATCGTAGATTTTTCAGATACCTTCGATTTGATATCTTACGAGCCTAAATATGAGTTTATATGAAGAAGTTATGGTCATTTTAAGATCTCCATTGCACGTAGTTTGCACGTATTTTGCATGTGAGTGTAGTTTCCATTTATTTATTTTACCGCATTTGCAATGGTCAATGGCATACCCTAAATTATATTTCTAGATCCGCTTTTGTAATGAGTTATCACAATCATGATTAGTCCCATGAGTGAAGTATTGAAAAGTGTCTTAAAAGGAGATGTCAAAGCATCATAGTAAACAAAAAGATGTCATAACATCGTCTCTGCCACATAGTAAACAAAAGGATGTGCTGCCAAAAGACTAGTCTGCCATCATAATCATAGTAAAGTAAACAAAATGACAAACAAACTGAGATGGATCACTCCTTCTCGGTGCTCTCTCCTCCTTCTATCACCTTGGCCTCATCAGTAGTGACAATGCGGAGCACCACTCTTCCTCCACCCTTCTCGTTGAGAGTCATGGTGCTCTTTGTTAGAATATAACCATAATTGGGCCTTCAACTATAAACTTGTGCTTTTAGTTGAGTTGGTCCTCTAATATTGTATTAGAGCTTGATTCCTCACAGACCCGGGTTCAAACCCTACTCTTTACAAAAATTTCTAATTTCTTCCCTATTTATCAAATTTGCCCAAAAATGGGCCAGCTCCCCTCCTCTTCTAAATAATTCACCTTCAAACCCGTAAACGGGCTTGTCCGTAAGGTTGCGTGTTAGAATATAACTATAATTGGGCCTTCAACTATAAGCTTGAGCTATAACTATAATCGGGCCTTCAACTATAAGCTTGAGCTTTTAGTTGAGTTGGTCCTCTAATACTCTTGACCATGTCGACTGTGATGGGGTTACACGCAGCGACCTAATCGATACCTACCACCAAATACTTCTGGCTTGGCAGCAAAACCCTGGAAAAGGCCCAGCAAAATGATTTGTTCCCCATTGCAAACTTGACGTGGGCAATGGAAAGAACCTCCATCTTATCTCCTATGGCAATTGCGAAGGTATTTGGTCCGTGCGGCGGTGGAGGGTCGAATCCGCTACAGAGGCCATCCACAAAAGGGTGAGGAGCTAAGGATGTGACGCCACCGCAGTCGAACAATAGCCACATAGTCTGTCCTCTGTTTTCAACCCTGAGAAACAAAAGGCGAACCAAGTCATGGTTGATCTCCTCGTACATGCGGGATCTCAACAGATTACCTGTAATTTTCGTTGAGCTGCATCAGAAAGGAAAGTTAAAAGAGAGTAACAAACACACGATCGTTCATTATCAGAATGGATCACGGAGTCGCCTGACTTCATGGTTTCCATGAAGGTCCTCCGAACGATGTCGAGACTCCAGGGATTGACGCTCAGCATCCAATCAACGCCTAAGATGAAATCCATCCCCATCTCCGAAACATGAAAGTGTCACTGAAACATTGTGGTGCCCATCCAAAATTTGATCTGACTCCACCACCTCGATCTCTTGCTCCGAGGGGAAATAAGTCAGTCCCAGCTCATCAACGAGTGTCGGAAGGATGAAGGAAGGGGTCACGCCAGCGTCCATGAAGAACTTGTACAAAAGTAGTTGCCTTTGGACTATGCCTACTGCTCCTTCCAGTATTAGTGACCCTTTCCGGGGTGGTATCAGGTTGTCTTGAATTCTGAGTGAGGCCAAGAACCTGAGAGAAACGAATCAGAAATCAAAAAATTAATCACCTACACTAATCAGCCAATTACCTCGATTATCCTAATTAATCAACCAGTTATCTTATATCTTAATTATCCTAATTAATCAACCAATTATCTTAATTAATAAAATCATCACCAACCCTTATCACTCAATTATCCTAATTAATCGATCAATTATCTTAATTAATACATCAATCACCTGCGATAATTACATTTATACATCAATCCATTAATATCCTAATTATCTCTTCCCTTTTATTTCTATGGGCTTGGGTATCTGGGCTTAAGTAACCACCAAGCCCAAGCCCTAATACTATCAAGACGATGCAACTTTTTTTGAAAAAATATTATTACTTTTCAAAGAATATTTGGATTTTATAAATAAAGTAATTTAATTATTAAACCTATATTTTATTTGAAAAATATATATATTATTATTTTGATAATAAAAATTTTAAAAGAAAATTCAATTTCAATTTCATAAAAATGTATTTGTTACACACAATATGGGCTTAAGTGGGATTCTTTTAAAAATAACACCAAGCTCATTCAGGGAATCCTAATAGTCTAGAGACAGTTGATGGTGGTGGCCGGTGCCACCGATTTCTGGCGCCGGTGAGATCCGTCCACCTCTACCATAAACTTAAATTTTGTATGGAGAGAAAGAGAAAAACCCGCAAAAATAAAAGCTTCGGCGACGGCTCCAAAAACTAAAGTTTTGACTTTGTAACAAGACAGACCAAACGGGCTCCGGTGATTTTTGGGCCGACGTCGGTTCCGGTGAGATCGGTCCAATAACTAAAATAAGATATAGATTAAAACAGAACCAAACACGAGACATAACAAGTGGAACATGCCGTTTGTAACAGGGCCGGTCCAATGATTATTGGGGTCTAAAGCGAGAATTGATCGATGTCTTTTTTTCTTTATGAAAGACTATAATAAAAAATAATTAAACATGTTCGTATAGAAAGATTATACTAGATGATATTAAACAAATTAGGTTGAACATCTACTTATAACACTCAAAATCTAAAATGAATGATGAAGATTAATTTCTAACAAGACAACCTCCATAGATAAGATGAACCGTCTAAAATTCTATAGAAAAATCTAAAAGTTTAAGGATTCACTGTTAGTAATTTAGGGATTAAACATACATGAACCCTAAATCATATATCTATAAACTTTGTTGAATTAAGAGGAATCCATAAATAAATAGCAGCGGAATTATTACTTACTTGATGCCATTGATGAACGATGAATCTCCAAGGTATGGATTGGTCTTCCAATAAAATAGACGCTCTCTATCTTTGGTTATTCTTTCAGATGGGGGTGATGTAGAACAAGAGAATGACGTCTATTTATTGGGGACCATAACCACTTACAACCCTAATTAGGTTACCAAGTTTCTTATAATTTGTAATCGGCCCCTCAACAAATAACAAATTATAAAACCGGTATCTACACATTAAATTCCATGACCATTTATAATACCCATGATACAATACTTTATTGATCACTTTAATTTGTATCAAACCTTATGATAACATGTACATTAAATACATATGTGCCCATAATAGGATTTTAATCCAACAATCTTCCACTTGGGCATCATATGTCTTTCCTGGAATGTACAACCTTATGAGCTCAGAATTGTTATCACACAATAGGTATTCTGTAACAATCTCGTCCATCTTTAGAGCTCACATGGAAAAAAAATCCGGGTTTGTTTCAAAAGAAACAACTATTTTCAGCCAGTTGTTGATTCTTTTGTACTGGACTTTTAGTAGCTTGAAACCGAACCTTATGAGCATGAAACTCATATTTCCTTTTCTTGCCCTTATCTTTAGAGGTGTTATCCAAATGAGAACTTTCAGACTTATCTTACTTTAGTCTTTCTTCCTCTTGCATTCTATGAGAAATGAACTTATTTAAAGTCCATTTCTCCCTTTTGATAGTTGTCACCAATTTCAAATTAGTTCAACTATCCAGGAAGAGATTACATCACTATAAGAATGAGCAACTCATCAGAATTCTCAATCTTTGGTGTCTTAAGTCTGAAAGCAATATGGAACATTTCCATAATGTACTCCCTTACATTTCCTTGACCCTTATACCTTAATGACATCAAATACGTCAGAAGTGATGTCATTTAAACCTTAGCGTTTAAAAAAACGTAATTCGACTTCGTCAAGGAAATCTTTAGCCTTAGTAATCCTTTCGGATTCTGTCCCTCTAAAAGCTTCCGATGATTCATCACCATAAGACTTGTGCATTTTAACTGATCTCACCTCTCAAAATACATTTTCTCATCAGATGAGCTTTCTACAATGAGAGGTGAAGCGTGTTCATCCCTTAATGCAAGGTCAATATCCATGAAATCAAACACTATATCTGAATGTCATTTCCAGTCCTTATGTATATAATGGATGTTAGCAAATATTGATGTAGTAGAATAATTGACAAAACAGGCACACAAACTCACTTCAAAATCCTGAGTAAACAATATATATTCAAAAATAGTGGTGATTCCCATCTCAAGATACCAAGCGCTACATTAATATCTAGCCTTTGGGCATATCAACATTAACAGCAAGCGGTACTCTTGGTGCAGTAATCAAACACTGACAATAAAAAAATATGTCAAACAAACACCTATCTTTGGACCGGTGTATTGCTCACATGAAAATTGCTCATATAGAGCACCTTATAATCGTCACATATTTATCACCGCAGTTGTCATATGAAATTCGGCCAAATATTAACTCGCCTTTGGGTCCGTTAATAAACGCATGAATAACAAAGACAAATAAAAAAAAACATCTTGATATTTTAAATAAATTGATCTACACAAAAGAGGTCAATTTGGTGACATTATGCTTCAACCAATTTACAAAATATCAGACATCATCAAAATATGAATTAAATTGTTTTAAAACCAAATTTGCATAATTATAATTATGCAAAGAAGCCTGTCACACATGAAGCAAATCAACATACATAAAATAATAGAATGTATTAAACAGTGATTCATGCATGTACGAAAGCTTTTTCACCATTTGGATTTATCATAATATCGATCATATCAATATGGAACAAAACAATCAATGAAACAGTGAACAAATGAATTGACCGTAAGAGTACCTTAGCACTATCTATACCATAAATTTGTTCAAACCATATCACCGAATCAGACGTATAAATCCAAAACAAAACCGATGCTGATTAGATGAGATCAATCGTACCTTATTAGCATCCATTTGTCCTCTCGGCATCACACGTTAAGGCCCCAAAAAAATACCATTAATCAAGTCAACGACAATAATGTATATAAACCGTATCGGTACCTTTATTACCGTCATCTGTTCTCGGTAGAACCAGACACTTCTTTATTTCAACTTTATTCCCATAATCGATAGCTCAAAATTACTTGTAAGCCATGAAATATATAAATATATACTCATGGACAAAAGCATCGATATTATCCAAAAACAATTGATGTCGTTCTCCAAAACATTCAAAAATTACGGTCATAGCTAAACGTATATATACACCATAATTGCAAATAAAATTTAAATTTCATGATTAATTACTTAAATCATTCTCAATAAACTTGTATATGTATATATACCAATCCATGCATATAAGCCAAATCATTGATCACCATCCATGATAATCAATATCAAGCCAACACCACTTTAACCATCAATCTCAAGATTCATCGGAAAATTAATTTTAAAAAAAAGGCAATAATACCTCAATTGCTTCAGAATATGTTTCGAAACAAATTAAATTAACAGTGAACTACTGTCAATCAACATGCATGTATCTATACCAATATATAGACATAAATTACTATGCATA
Organism: Erodium maritimum; assembly: GCA_963921825.1. Lineage (NCBI taxonomy): Eukaryota > Viridiplantae > Streptophyta > Magnoliopsida > Geraniales > Geraniaceae > Erodium > Erodium maritimum. Next base: position 24,394,646 of record OY997594.1, read on the forward strand.
TATAAATCACTTTAGTTTTTTATTTTTTAAACAACCAAGAGTTTCGGACAGAGAACCCAAAAAATTAAATCACAAAGAACCAATTTGTATGCATCAGGGTGTAGCCGAGAACCATAAACCAGACGTATATATAAATCAATATACTCAACATTAGAATATTAGTGATAAACCGAATAACACACCCATCAAATAATGATTAAAATAAATAGATTTCTGGAAATCAAAATTAATAGCCATGATTCAAAGTTCATATTCACCATTAATCCAACAAAGGCGGCTCTGATACCACTTGTTAGTAATTTAGGGATTAAACATACATGAACTCTATATCATATATCTATAAACTTTGTTGAATTAAGAGGAATCCATAAATAAATAGCAGCGGAATTATTACTTACTTGATGCCATTGATGAACGATGAATCTCCAAGGTATGGATTGGTCTTCCAATAAAATAGACGCTCTCTATCTTTGGTTATTCTTTCAGATGGGGGTGATGTAGAACAAGAGAATGACGTCTATTTATTGGGGACCATAACCACTTACAACCCTAATTAGGTTACCAAGTTTCTTATAATTTGTAATCGGCCCCTCAACAAATAACAAATTATAAAACCGGTATCTACACATTAAATTCCATGACCATTTATAATACCCATGATACAATACTTTATTGATCACTTTAATTTGTATCAAACCTTATGATAACATGTACATTAAATACATATGTGCCCATAATAGGATTTTAATCCAACATTCACATTTATCTATAAACACAATACATTCATGTCAAGTTAAAATATGATAGGTTCAAGATAATTCTAGACAGTTACACCAAATTATGCTAGTTTATATGTGACGTCGTGTATGACTAGCTATTATCATAAACTTCTAGAAATTTCCTAACTTAAAATCTTTTCCAGACAATTTATAGTATATATTATTAACCCCGATTTTCAATATTGTCAAACACAGTGAGACTTATGCTTTTAGTCCATAAACTCCATGGATTATTTTTCGATAAATGAACTTTTTTTACTAAACAAATTTGTACAAAAATCAGACATTCTAGCACCGATGATTAATATATACATGTCTTGTTTCCTTTTTAATAAGTGAATATTGATATTTTTTAATATTCATCTTTAGATGCATAGTTCCATTATTTGACTGTCTTAGAAATTGGTTTATAAAATATTAAGGAAAGTATGAGATATCAAATCAAACATTCAGTGGATTTCTCATATGTTTGTTTTGCATTATTTTTGCTCTGGTCAGACATCTATATCTAATACTGGATTGTTTTTCCAATTTTGACAACTTACTTTTCTAGATTATTTTTGGTTTAAGTTGAGAAATTGATTGTCATTCCTCAAACAAGTACTATAGTGTATTGATATATAAATATTCATGCTTCTTTTTTGATGTGTTCCATTTTCTTATCCATATTTTTAATTCACTAGGTATTGATAAATGGAATGTGTATGTTTTGTTTCGTTAACGATAGTTTTTCACTGTGAAATAAACGCCCATAGAGTTATTAGAATGTTCAACCATCAAGAAAAATTGTCTTCCATTTGGATGAAAAATGCTTTCCTGAAAAACAAATTTGAATAGAGATCAAAATTAGGCCTAAGTAGTATTAATTTTCAATTTCAAGATTAGAAGTCTACTATTTTCGCTTGATTAATTTTGATCAAATAATAACAGATCTTTAATTTTATGGGGGTCTTTTTCACCCGATGCCTTAAATGGCTTCTTATTTATTTTACGGGGCCTTTTATAATTGGTGGCCTTAAGCGATTTCTTAACTCGCTTAAAGCTTAAGTCATCCCTGGTTTGTAAGTAGAGAGAGACGAGAGAAGAGCTAGAAATCGAAAATTTAACCATATAGAAGAAGACACCACAAACCGCCGTCGGTCCGAATATGGCCAGCGAGCGCCGAAGCCGGCAACACGTTTTCGCCGTCGGTCCGAAAACCTAGGCGCACAGCGAGCGCTGACGTGGCCAGCGACCCGTTTCTGACGCCGGATACAAAAGTAACAACGATCATGTGGGGGAGATAAACGTTCCAGTGAACGGAGGAGCAGACGCCGAGAGGCCGCGGGGAGGTCGGAGGTCGGAGACAACGGTGGTGCGTGCGTGTGGGTTGACGGAGTGTGGCAAAGGGAAGCTGCTTCAAGGTGGCCGGAGTGTGGCGAGAGGAAGCCGTTGCTCGGTGGCCGGAGAGGGGCGAGAGGGCGCGGGGAGGAGGAGACGGTGTGTGCGTTGCATGGCGAGAGGAAACCCCTGCACAGTGGCCGAAGTGGGGAAAGACAAAGCACGGTGGTGGTGAGTTGGGGCGAGACGACGATGGAAGGAGGCCGGTTGGAGGAGTGGGGAACGGAGGGATATAGGTGGTCGGACGGGGGCGATGGGACGGGGAATAAATTGGAGGTGACGGCGGAAATGGGATGAAGACATGGTTGATGGGTCGAGAAACTCTCTCAAAACTCTTTCTTCCCTCCCTTTGTATATATAACCGAAGAGGGTAATGGTTGATATTTGTGTGGGTGCAGTTATTTTCTCTCTCACGCAGAAGAGTGTCGAAGAGCATGAACAACGCACAGGCCCAACGGCCCGGCTCGCGTTTTTACAGGCCGCAGGGAGCGGGTCGGCCCATCGTGGGACGGCTTTTACGCGTCCCACAAAAACGTGGGCCGGCCCGAGTCCCGCATCCCACATCCCATTATTGCGGGACGGGCCGAAGCCCACGTCCCGCGTCCAGCCCCAGCCACTCGTGGCTTGCCACATGACGATGCAAAGGAATTTTTTAAAAAGAAAATAAAAAATTAAATACAATATCCAAAAATTTATTAACTTATGGCATTTATACCAATATTTGGATTGCGAATAGAAATAGGACTTTCAAGCTTTTTTGTCCCCTTTTATAATTAGCATAGGAGAAATTTTGTTCCTTTTTTTTACCGGTGTGGTACTCTCACACCAAAATTAGTTTGCAAATGGGGTTGTGTGGTTAGATTTATGGCGTGTCTTTGTCCATGGCATTTTGGTAAATTGGGTGCCCTGTCCATGTTGAGTTCAAGCATCCACTGAGTATTTTTCTATGTACCCAGAACAAATAATGATGGATGTAACATAGCAACCCATTTTATTTCAAAGTGTTCATATATTGTGATAAAAAAAACTTATATCTCATATGTATATTAAAATAATAATTTTTTATTCTAACCTTATTTCAAAAAATCACACATGTAATACAACTATGATAAGTTATAAGCAAATTAAGTAAAACCGCAAGAGCTGCAGCAGGAGCTGTAGCAGCAGCTACAGCAGCAGCAGCTACTGTTGCGTATGAATAACTCGCATTTTAAAAAGGGGATGAATAAAAGTTCAAGTTCATTTTTGTTAGTGTTAAATTTATTTCCTTTTTTATCGTTAATTATTTTTTCACATTTATTTAAATTTTATATAATTAAAACTGTTTCTGATAAAGAATTAAATAAAACAACAAAATATCAATTAATTAACAACTCAGCATCCAGTCAGCATCCACTAACAATAGTGAGCCTCACAGTAAGGCTCACAGTTTTAGTGGATGCTGACCGGATGCTGAGTTGTTAATTAATTGATATTTTACTGTTTTATTTAATTCTTTATCAGAAACCTTTTAAATTATATAAAATATAAACAAATGTGAAAAAAATAATTAATGACAATAAAAAAATAAGAAATAAATTTAACACGAATAAAAATGAACTTGAACTTTTCTTCATCCCCTTTTAATACAACCCAAAAACCAGGTCCAAGAGAACAAATGACCACTCGTCGTCATGCAAATCAACTCCATATAGACCCCATAAGTGCTCCATAAGATCAATTTGTAGTTGTTTGTGGGTCTGATGATTTGTGACACTATGTTGACAATCTACTCGTTGCTGGTATTCCAATGGCCCTCATCGGTGCCATCGTTCCGGTGGTGTCCAATTCAGCATTTCTGGAGGTTGCTCGTACAACAACTCCTCATCCACATACTCATACCGGTCGCGCTCATCCTCTACAATCATGTTGTGTAGAATGATGCAAGTGTGCATGATATCAGCTAAAGTGTGTTTGCTCCAAGTACGAGCGGGACGGGAAATGATGTGCCACCTTGCTTGAAGTACTCCAAAAGCCCTTTCAATATCTTTCTGAGCACCTTCTTGGCATTTTGCAAACAACTTCTCTTTGGGCTCGTAGGGATGTCGAATAGTCTTCACGAACCGTGCCCATGTTGGGTGAATGTCGTCCACCAAGTAATAAGGTTGGTTGTACCGATGGCCGTTGATATAGTACTCCACTCCCAGCTCACGGTCGTAGTAAGCGTCTTGGAATAAGTGGTTGTTGTTGAGGACGTTGATGTCGTTGTTCGAGCCAGCCATCCCGAAAAATGCATGTCAAATCCATAAATCAAGGGACGCTACAGCTTCAAGCATAATCGTCTTGTCCCCGTGGTGACTTCCCCGTCCATTGGCTCCCTGGTCTTCGGTTGGGAAATTCTTCCACTTCCAGTGCATGCAGTCAAGACTCCCCGCCATTTCGGGAAACCCTCGGTTGTACCCTTCTCGGAGTATGCCGGGGGAGAGGCGGGGGCACCTGAAGGACATCTTCAATAATAGCCGGAGGGAGGTTCAGATGTAGCTTCTGCACGTCCCAATCATGATCGGCGTTGGCTAGATCCGACACCATAAGGGCCGGGGTGATACACGTGTGCAGGGGGATGATTGGGTTATTCCCCAAGAGCTATGGGGAACCCTCAACCATAGTAGAGCGACCGTCACCAATAGTCTGGATCAAACCTCCGCGGAGCAGTCCATGGGTGCCACGAAGACCCGACCATATTTGGCTGGGTCCATTCCCTCCTCCCGCCGAAAGGAAATCACCCTGTGGGTAATAGCGTGCCTTGAGGATGCGAGCCACCAGACTGTCGGGTTGAGAAACCAGTTTCCACCCCATTTTTGCCAGCATTGAAATATTCATGTCCCTCATATCTTTGAAGCCCATCCCTCCATCCTCCTTTGGCCTACACAGTTTTGCCCAGTCATGCCAAATAATCGGTTTCGTGCCCCTGGGAGTACCCGTCCACCAATACCGAGCCAATGCAACGTGGATCTTATTGATGGATTCCCTTGGAAACAGGAACACACTCATCGCATAAATTGGCATGGCCTGGAGGACTGATTTGATCATCACCTCCTTCCCTCCTACCTGCAACATCTGACCATCCCATGTCCCAATTTTGGTCACCATCCGGTCGCATAAAAACTGAAGACTCTGACCTTTTTTGCGACCCAGCATGTGGGGAACTCCCAAGTACTTAGTCGGACCCGAGATTTCCTTAATCCCTAATATGTCACAGCATGCCGATCTGTTGGCCGATGTCGTATGAGTGCTGAAAAATATAGATGATTTACCTTTATAGATGACTTGACCCGAAAGACGACCAAACGTTTGGAGGATGTTGTTCAAATGGGTCGCCTCTTCGTGATCTGCCCTGCAGAAAATGTAGCAATCGTCCGCAAAGAAGATATGAGAGACTAGCGGAGCTCCTCTAGCTACGGAGACTCCATGAATCTGTCCAGCCCTCTCTGCTTGGCTAAGCATCCGAGATAGACCCTCCATACAAAAGAGAAATAGGTACGGCGATAGAGGGTCGCCTTGTCTGATACCCCGTCCTACTGTAAAAGGGGTCGTATGCTTCCCGTCAGAGCTTACCGTGTATTCGATTGATCGCATGCACGCGAGCACCATAGCTCGTCACCCCATATTGAAACCAAATGCTCCCATCATGGATAACAAGAAAGACCACTCCACTCTGTCGTAGGCCTTACTCATGTCTAACTTCAGTGCCATAAATCCTCGTTACCCTTGTGTTTTACGCCTGAGGGTATGAATAATCTCATAAGATATAATGAAATCATCCTGGATATGTCTGCCCGGGACAAACGCCCCCTGATTCGTTGATATTATCGGATCCAAGAGGGTTTGATCCGATTGGCTAGAACCTTAGAGAGGATTCTGAAGATCACGTTACAGAGGGCGATAGGCCTCAGTTCCGCAATCTTTTTCGCCCCCGTGACCTTCGGAATCATAATCAGGGTAGTCTTATTGATGTCCTGGTCCATGGTGCAAGTCAATACTGCAGTACGGACAAAGTCTATGACCTCCGGGGACAGGGTATCCCAGTAGTGTTGGAAGAATTTTGGATTGAGTCCGTCAGGGCCTGGGGATTTCGACGGTCCCATTTGGAAGACTGCGTAACGCACTTCCTGGTCCGTTACCCTCTTAGTTAATTGTATGTTTTGTGCCGAGGTGATCATAATCGGGACAGGCATGGGGAGATCATAGTCTTCAATATCTCCCGCTGTGAAGATATTAGCAAAGTACGAGTGCATCAGGTCACTCATTCCTGTATTCCATTGCACTTCCACTCCTTCCTCATTGATCAGGGATTTTAACTTGTTTTTAGCCTGACGTTTCGAAGACGATCTCTGGAAAAACTTTGTGTTCCGGTCACCTTCCCCAAGCCAGTGTTGTTTCGCTCTCTGACGCCAAAATTGTTCCTGTGTTGCCAGTGCCCTGTTATATTGTTTCTAGATCGCCAATCTCCGCTTGATGCCCTATCTATCAGTTCGGCCATTCAATTCAGCAAGAGTCCGTTGTAGACATCGGATCTGGTTAATGTTGTCCCTGAATATTGTCTGGCCCCAGTCATCCAACGAAACCCCAATGTCCTTAATATGATGGTTGATGTGACGATCCCCAGGCTGACCCCACTCTGACTGGATCAATGTACCGCATTCGGGGTGATCAATCCACATGTTCTCAAAACGGAATTGGCGAGGTCGACGTTCCACCGGATCCTTCTGGAGTTGAAGGAGTATGGGTTTATGATCCGATGACGAGATGCCCAAGTTCTGAAGGGACACATCCCTAAAACGGTCTCGAGCCTGCGGGGAAATGAAGGCCCTGTCCAACTGACTTTCCACTAAAGACTCAGCATCCTGGCCCCGGGCCCACGTGAACTTGTAGTCTTGCAGAGGCACCTCTTCCACCCCTATATCCGATATAGCATGTTGGAAGCCTTGCATGAGGGCTAGTGGGTACGCCCTCCCACCCCGTTTTTCTGACGGGCATAGAATTCCGTTAAAATCCCCCATTAGGATCTAATCCACTGGCGCCAGAACTGTGGCCAGATGTCTCAAATTGGTCCATGTCAGATGCCGATTCTCCCAAACTGGTTTGCCATAAATACCTGTGAAACGAAAAGGTGCTTCATGACCGATCTGAACGATCGTATCAATGTGTGACTGATGCATTGACAAGATCGTAACCTTACATTGTTCCCCCCAAAGCATCATAACACCCCCTTTATTTGTCGGGGAACGGGAGCCCGGGGTGGCCTGTGGTATAAAGCCCGGAATACCCGTACCACCATGAAACCCTAGCGTTCTGCGCAGGATAGCGAGGCGCGATCTCGAATTCCGGGATTCCACATGGCGGGTTTCCGTCAAAAACAAGATATCAGGGTTAAACCGTTTTACCAAATCCTTCAATTGGCGACGGTTATGATCCGTGCCTAGGCCTCTACAGTTCCAGGCCAGCAGATTCGGCATAGCAACAAATAGCAGAAACCCTAAAACAGCAAGGAAAATCGGTACCTGTCGACGCTCCTGAAGGGTGAGGAGGTCCAAAGGGTTGTTGCTCCCGCAGATACGTCCTCGACTGCCCAGACGGAGGAGCGGCAGACACCGGTGATTGCGAGATAGCAGCCAATATCACTGATCGATGCCGACGCTGTGGCAAAATAGGGAGAGTCCGGGCTGGAGTGACACGACACCTTGACGGCGGATAGAGCGTTGATCGTCGTCGTCTGAGATAGACGGTCAAAACGGGGACCGACGGAGGCGATTCGCGTGAGGGGCGAGAGAGGACGGGGACGATCTCTGAACCGGTGATCCGGTGACAGAGGGATAAGTCGTAGTGGCGGTGGAAGGTTGAGCACCGGCGAACGGAGCGGATGAGCAGTGCGGAAGGGAACCTTGACGGCGGACAGGCGGTCGGAGAGGGCGGAGAGAGGACGGCGGCGTCAAACCCTAATAGGATTAAGAGGGAACCTCATCGAGGTTTTTTTGGAGAGCTTTTTTTTTTGGATCTATAATGTCCATATACTTGTATATGATCTATACCAATATTAATTAATCTGCTGAATCCAATATCATAATTCTAGTAGTCTAAGCTCTATACATTTATATGATTACAATAACATAATAAAATATTGAAATATTTCAATGGAAAGATCATAATCTTTTTTGTGGGGGCCATATACAATTGATCAAGATGATCAAACTAATCCCAATCAATACATTATATTAATAAATAATTACACATTGTTTGTGTTCGATTAGACTTCGGATAGCGAACTTCATTTGATTACTATTAATTCCAATCAACAGGGACAGTAAATTGACAAGAACTATCTATCTTCAGTTCTTCAGTACCGAGTTTTTGATCCCTTCAACTGAGTGTATCGTAGCTTTTACTTTTGCTCCACAAAAACCACTTAATAAATATGTAGAGATTGCAACCTTTGAGATGTACATAACAAACCAAACTGAATAATTAACAAGGAGTTACTTATCTCATCATAGAATCTGCAGTCAAGAGAGCTACACAGTACAAGCAAAAGTGATACAAACATGGAAAGGGGCTCAAGATATGCCTCTAAAACACTAAACTCAAAAGACGAAGTATCAGAAAACAAAGACCACTTAGTGTACACACCTCAAAAACAACCATTTTTAACCAAATACCAAAAAAAGCTCAAACAAGCTGTGAGTCTGAAACAGAAACAGGTAAGGGTAGCTGAACATGGTCATAGGTTCATAACCATGCAAAAAATGACCCCCTGGAAAAAAACCCTATCCTGCAAAATGATCCTCACAGCAAAACAAGCTTGAAGGTAGAGACGGTGAAGCAGTAAGAAGGCCTTGCTGATAGATTATTGCGTAGTTCCCCTAAGCTTCAAGAAAGAAACACAACTCAAGAGATTGGCTCTATAATAATATATTTTTATATTTTAGCTGAATTTGAAGCCTTGATGAGATTTCACATCCAGGGTTCCAAGGTTGAGTGTAAGTTCTTCACGAGATCCTTAGCTGAGATGCTGAATTTTTCATCCATCTGCAGGAAAAAAAAAACATGATCTAGTTTAAGTCAAATAGGCTCCAAAACCAAACTTGGCTTCAATTCCAAGTTGTTGTTTAATTTGCACTGAGTTATGGTCTGAATCTTGGTTTAGGACAAGAGGGTACCTGAGAAATGATCGTTATGTCGAGAGCAGAAGTACCAAAGGTCATGACATTGCTGCTCACAACTGATAAATGGAGCTTCTCTATTTCAGCTACTATTTTCTCATAAACATCCTTATTTTTCTCACAATGAACTCTTACAAGGACGCTTCTGTCAGAAACTCTTGCCTCAATTTCTGGTAATTTCCCCTGTAATAAACGGCCGGAAGCATTTTCATCTGAGAAAGAAATGTCATCATTAGCATAGAGCTGAGATTTCCTGACAAAAACCACTGACTCCATCGTTGTCTTCCTCGTCTGTTCCTCGAGTGTCTTGACTCGATCTTGCAGCTCTTTCAAGTACTTGATTGCATCTCCAAGAACCGAAGCCTTGTCCATCTGTAGAGGAATGGTACGATGATCAAGATTGAAGAAACAGTCAAGCGAGACTCGAGTTATTGACTATTACCTTCTTGAGGCCAGGAACAATGGCAGATAAGGCGATGAATCTCTGGCTTAGCTTCTCGCGCCTTTTCCTCTCTGCTATGATGTGATCTTGCGCTTGAGCAAGCCTAGAACCTGTGCTAATCCTCTTGTTCCCTCCACTCTGAGCCTTAAACTCGAAACTTTGATTCTCAAAGGAACAGCCATTAGAGTTGTTGCATATAGCTTCCTCTTTAGGCTTCAGGATGCCAAATTGATTTGGGTTACTAGCAAACGAAAGGAGATTAGGCGAATCAGAAGGGCAAGAGCTCCAGCTATTGGGTTTCAACTGTTTGGCTGCAGGGATGGAAGGACACATTGAGGGTGTGAAGTTGCGAGTTTGGTTATAGAGAGCTTGTTGCAAGTTCTCTCCAAAAGCAGCTGCAAGTGGTAGCATGTTGAGCTCATCCATAGAATTCAGATGCCATTGGAGGAAGATTGGATCCACCATTCCCTAGAAAACATTTCATAGTCATAATCGAAAAGTTACCTCGAAATATGCAATTTTTATCTGTTCAATGTGACAACAAAACCCAGAAATTATAATTCCCATTTTTGGGTTGTCCTAGATTTGACATCATGAACAAGAACAGTACAAACATGTATCATAACTAATCATATATTTGCTGAGTCTCACTGAGCCTAAATGGTTAAGAAGAGTAACAAAAAGTGGTCTTACTGGTTCAGAGAATCCTGCAGCAGGTGAAACCTCCATTGAAGATAAGCTTCTTTGAGCAAAGCAGTGCACAATAGAGCTGGGTTTTTTTACACAAAAAAAAGGGTTTTTAAAAGACAAGAGTTAGTTCAGGCATAAACACAAACACTTGGTGTGCATAAACACAAACACTTGGTGTGCATGCAAAAATTGTCAAAAAGAAAGGCTTCAATCTTCAAAACCAACTGAAGATTTCCAAGAGCTCAAATGGGTTATGAGATCAGTGATCCTCCAAGAAAGTAGGAAATGTGGTGCTCAGTTCTTCAACTCTTATAGGGCTAAAAGTCTTTGAGCTAGTTTGGGTTTTGGTGGTGGTGAAGATGATGTGAAAAGGCTCAAGAAATGGTGGCAATAGCAACACAACTGCACATTAAATAAGTCTCTCTGTTCTTCTATTCCGCGTCGCTGTCCATTTTTTGCTGACAAAATCAAATGTTGCCAACATTTTAGCAAAAGTCTCTTTTGTTGTTTTGCAGAGTATCACTACCAACTAGCTTTGAATTTCCATCCAAATGTTGCTGATCAAAGAACCGACCACTACCAACTACCAATATCACAAGGTCAACATCATCAACTTAAGTTTAGCCAAATCAAAGTATTAACTGATACACACTATAAGCTTACCCTTCATCATTCACCTCATGTGCAAACAAGATATTTTTGCTTTAAAGTAAACTAACATTTTAGTATTTTATTTTGAAGAAAAAAAATACGAGACTACTTTTTTTATCAGAAAAAAATAGTAGAGCAAAACAATGACTAGAGTTCTGGAAAAAAACCACAAATCATCAATAATTTTCTTTACGTTAAAATGTAAAAACATATTGAACAGCTGAAAAAATTTCATTTGTATAGATCAAGAATATACAAAATAGATAAATAAATTAAACAGATTCAATGATCAAATCAAATCCTGAATTACAATGATAACTCTGTGACAGTTCCTCAAATGATATCATTTAAACACAATCTAAGCAGCAATTACAGGAGATATATTCCTTTATGACTTTTTCAGGTGTTTGTACTAATACCCTTTTGACACCTGTCTATAGCACCAGGCCTTGTTGGGCCTGTCAAACCAACCCATTAAGAGGTCGGTCCATGGACAGCTTGGAATCTGGGCACATATGAGGCTACAGTGATACACAAAACTTTAAAGGATCTATATGTTTCACGAGATTCATACTATTAGCTTTACGTATTAGGTTTTGTGGAATTATTAATTATTTCATCCAATTTGATAAAAAAAAATTGATTTTCAATAGGTCCCAAGGCCTTTAAATAGAAATTTAAGGTATACAGCTGTTACACTATTTTTCTTTTTAGATTCTATTTACTATTATTTGTTTGCTAAGGAATTTCTTATTTTCTGAACAGTCCGCCGGCCCTAGCTTAGGCGAGAGCACGTCCAGAGCACGGGGTTCGTCGGAGATGTAATAACCACTCCCGGTCAACGCCAGTCAAACCTGCGAAAAACAGGAAAATTTTAAAAAATTCGACAGACACTTAAATGAACCTAAAGTTGACCCCGAGGGTCATACCGGACGTAAGTTGACCCCGCTATCGACCAAAGTGAGTTCCGGGGGACTCAGGGCAACTTTCTGGTCAATTTGGGAAATATTGACTTTTCGCTGGAAAAGTCAACCGAGCGACGTTTTGGTCCATTCGAGGACCGTTTGGGATCCAGAAAGCTTAGTCATCGTCGCGGCGGTCTTAGTTGAACCGTTTCCTTGTAGTCCGTGAAGTTTCGTAATTTCTTGGAAAAAGTGCCCGTTCGGGGCCCGAAACCTCCGATTTTCGCGAATCTGATTAGAAAATACTAGTAGATATTTTTCAAAAGGTGTGGGACTCACCTTGCCACATGTCACCAATGTGGTGGTGTTCGGTTTATTGGACAAAACAAGACAAGACTACTTGATGGTTAGTTTGCTTTTTAAAGTGTTAGTTGTTATTTTTTTTTAAATAAAACAAAAGGGAAAGAATGACTTACACGTCCATTTCAATAAATAAAAAAAAAAGGAGTTAGTTTTAGAAAAGAAGAGAGTTTTAGAGAGAGAATGATAAGAGAGAAAAAGAGAGGTGTTCTTGAGGATTTGTGACGTTTCCCTTCCATACAACCCTTGGATCATCTCAAAGATAGAAGAATCGAGTTCACACCGTCATTCTCTACGGTGAGCATCTAACCGATTTTCGTTTTAGTACGTTTGAAATTTAGGGTTTGAGTTTAAACGGTTTGATTAAGGTTGGGTTTTTTTAAGATTGGTTTAAAGATGAATGGTTGAGGTTTGGGGTTCGTTAGGAACGTTTTGGGGCGAAAAGGAAATTTTCCTATTGTGTCCGTGTGGGGCCCACATGCTCGGGTATCGGGTTTTCGTGTTCGGGTAGTTTAGAACGTTCCTCAAGTAATTAATCTACAACCGGATCGAAATTTGGAATTAAATTGTGAAAGTTGTAATTGACGGGTTTAGAAACTTGAAACGCAAATTAAATTACTCGGAAGTCGGAATTGGATTCCGTCGAGTGTATAGGAACCTTTGAATTATTCTAAGACCGTAGAAACGAAAACGGGAATTTTCGGAGCCCCGGAAGGGCGTTTCCAAAACCCGGGCAGATTCGCCATGTCGGGCGAATCAGGCTGATCCGGGTCCAATATCGACAATGTCGAGTAATTGGGAAGTTTGGGAGTGATCGACATTGTTGGGGTTACGTTTGGGCGTCAAGTTTATTGAATTTCAGTTTATTCCTACGAGTTTAAAAGTGCCTTAAAATTGTAATCTTTTAGATCGTGCCGCGGACCGAAGCAAGGGAAAGCTAGGCGAGTGACTGAGATCACGCCGGAGCTTATTGGTTAGCTTTTGGAGAACACGCACGAGGTAGGGAAAAGTATCCGGATCTCGGCCCTGAGTGGTGGTTGGTGTGTCTTGTGAGGCCGTGAGTGCCCGTGGAGTTGTTGAGCCCGTGAGTTATGGTTGGTGTGTCTTGGGAGGCCGTGAGTGCCCGTAGGGTTGTTGAGTCCGTGTTTTACTGTTGGTGTCTTGGGTGGCCATGAGTGCATGTGAAGTGTTGAACCTGTGTTGTTTGTTGAACTTTGCTTGTGATTGTGATTGTGTTTGCCCGAGGTTAGTGACTCGACTGTGTGTCGGGAAGTGGTGTGGAATTTGGCTGGCCTGACCGAGTTCGAGTCTCGGGAGGTTGCGAGCATCCTTTGGCTGGCCTGACCGAGTTCGAGTCTCGGGAGGTTGCGAGCGTTCTTTGGCTAGCCTGACCGAGTTCGAGTCTCGGAAGGTTGTGAGCATTTGTAGGCGATGAGAGGGCAGCTCCCCTTCCGACTAGCTATCGGAAAAGCTACGCTGTATATCGCCAACATGTCGACCACCTGGAGCCTGACAGGGATCGGCAAAGCGCGTGGGGCAGGCTCGAGCCCAGCCGGTTAGCAACCGACACTGAGCAGCTGACAGGAGTGCGATCCTTTGTGATCTTGTTTGGTGTGCGATCCTTTGTGATAATGGGTGTTGTGTGGTGGTCTATCGTGTCTTTGGAGGAGGTCGTCAATCGTTGTGTCGGGTCTACTTTACGTGTCCGAGTGTTGAGTCGGTTGAGGAAAGTATCCGTGTGTGGGTGTCGGTCGGGTTACTTGAGTTTGGGGATAGTGATCCCCGGTGTTGAGTTGGTTGTTGGTGTTACCGGCTTTGTCTGCTGATTATGCCGTAGTCAGTCTGTTATCCGTGGTGGTGAGCGAACGCTCACCCCTAGCTGCTTTTCCTACAGGTACTGATCACAGGAAGGACTAGGTGGACTCTCGAAGCTTGAGGAGCTAGGAGCGGAGTCCGGGTTTTATCTTTTGAGTCTAGTGACGGATACCTTGTACTTTGCCCATTTGTTGGGACGTTTTTGAAGTTGTAAATGATCCTTTTTTATTTATTAAATGGCGATTTTAAAGTGTTGATTCAAAACAGGTTTCAAGTATTGTATCTTTTTAAATGTTCGCGGCCCGAGTTCGGTATACTGAAATTGGGGCGTGAGAGGAGATATACTTTATCGTCCGGCCAGAGCTCCTCTTTGGCTTTGTGGGGACGGGGTGTACGCTTGTAAGCGTCGTCTACGTTGGTGACTTGCACGGGAGGAGTGTTCTCGGTGGCAGGTGTGTTTCGGACCAACGCGTCGGGGTCGTCTATGCCGGGTTTGCACGGGTGGGGCTGATCTCGGCGGCGGGGGCTTCGGGTGCAGCTATCCGGGAGGTACGATCGTCGAGGACTGCACGGCGGCTAAGGGGGTAAGTTCTGTTCCCGTCTGTGTTTTTCCTTTGTGCGTTTTGGTCTGGAGTGTGTGGTTTTGCTTGCGATCCGGCGAGGTGGAGTTGAGGAGTACGGGTACTGCTTCTTCTGTATGGTAGGTTGGAAAGTGTGGGGCAGCGGCGTGCGGCAGTCGGCTGTAACTGGTGGTGTCTGGGGGCAGATCGATGAGATTCCTTTCCTGGAATTGTCGGGGGTTGGGGAAATTGGCTACGGTGGAATACCTGAAAGGAGCGATTCGTCTCCGGAAACCGCAGGTAATTTTTCTCAGTGAGACGTTGGCTCGGAAAGGAGACGTTGACATCCTGAAATTGAAGACGGGATTTACGGGGGGGGGGTGCGAGACTCCGACAGAGGGCCAAAAAGAGGGAATCATCCTGTTATGGGCGTCTGGGGTGTCAGTGACGAAGATTGATTGTCATGAGAGATTCATCGATGTGGTAGTCAGAGGACCGGAAGGGGAGGAAATTCACTTTACTGGCATCTATGGTGAGACGAACCGGGACCTTCGTTGGCAGACCTGGGAGATGATTCGATCTCTGGGAGCGCGAATGGGGGTACCCAAGAAGTGGCTGCTGATGGGCGATTTTAATGGAATTCTGAAACAGAGGGAGAAAAGGGCCGGGAATCGCTACCCGTCCGGCCTTATCCAGGGCTTTAGGGAGTCAATGAGGGAGATTCAGGTGGAGGATGTACCACTTCAAGGGTATGGCTTCACCTGGCATAGTGGGAGCGAACCGGAGACACGCATGGCGGTTCAGCTTGATCGGGCTCTTATATCGCGGGAGCTAAAGGATGCCTGGCCGGACGGACATCTGGTCAACCTTGGTATCTCAACATCGGACCATCTGCCCATTTTAATGGACTCGGAACGGCGGGTGGACCCGGTGGGTTCGAGGCAGTTCCGGTTTGAGAATATGTGGGCGGAGGATCCGGAGTGTGGACACCTGGTCCAAGCTTGGTGGGGGTCTCCGAGCGACCGGGACATTGGCACTAAAACTAAGGAGACGGGCGAAGCGTTAGAGGTCTGGGGAAAGGAGGTCTATAACGCGCTAGCCAAGAAGATTTTCCGGTACGAGAAGGATATTCTGTGGTTGAATGGGAGACTGGATAGAACGAGTATTCGTACGCGGAGAGCTTTGCAGAAGCTCTATGTGTCGGCACTGGAGAAGAAGGGGGAGTTCTGTAGGCAAAGGGCTAAGCAACATTGGCTTACGGAGAGTGATCAAAACACTAAATTCTTTCAGGCGTCAGCGTCTCAGCGGAAGAACATAAATAAGGTGACGGAACTGAAAGATGCTGAGGGGAATGTTCTCTCGTGGGATACGGGTTTGGGCGAGCATATCTTGGATTTCTACAAGACCTTATCCAGGAGGTCGCGGGTGGATGGGATCAATGGCCCCCGGTTCTGACAACAGGTAACAGCAGATCAGAATCGGGCACTGATGAGGGAAGTGTCTTCAGAGGAAGTGAGAGAGGCCACATTCTCGATGGGGCCGAACAAATCACCTGGCCCAGATGGTTTGAATCCTTTCTTTTACCAAAAATATTGGAGTACAGTGGGTGAGGATGTTACCCGCTGGGCATGGAGGGTCTTCGCGGGGGAGGAAATAGCGACATGTCTGAACAAAACAACCTTGGTTCTGATACCGAAGGTAGAGTGTCCGATGTCACTAAAGGACCTGTGGCCTATTGCTCTCTGCAATGTAATATTCAAGATCGTATCGAAGGTGGCGGCAAATCGATTAAAGGGATTGCTGGATGGTCTTATATCGGCTACTCAAGGTGCGTTCGTCCCGGGCCGGTCTATACATGACAATATCATTTTATCATATGAGACTTTGCATTATTTAAGAAATAAGAAGTTGGGCAAGGAAGGGTGGGTGGCCCTGAAGCTTGATATGAGTAAAGCTTACGATCGCGTAGAATGGGGTTTTATGTGGGATATGATGAGGGGCTTTGGACTTAGTGAGGATTGGATCAACCTCGTACGTCGGTGTACGTATTCGGTTACGTATAACATAGTTGCGGGAGGCCAGCACGTGGGGTTTGTGCAACCGGAGAGGGGAATTCGACAGGGTGATCCGTTATCCCTGTACCTATTCCTATTCTGCATGGAAGGTTTCTCGAGACTTCTACAAGGGGCGGATGGGGCAGGAGAGATTCATGGGGTGAGAATAACCCCTCGGGCACCGCCCCTATCCCACTTGTTCTTTGCTGATGACTGCCACGTTTATTGTAAGGCGACCCCGCTGGATATGGGTCGAGTGCAGGGGTATCTACGGATGTTTGAAGAAGCGTTAGTGCAGATAGTAAATCAACAGAAGTCGTCACTATTTTTCAGTGTCAATACATCTCCCTCCCGTCGAGAGGACGGGGTTAGGATACTGGGTATACCGGAGCTTACTCAACCTTCCCCCTACCTGGGTATCCCAAATATGATGGGACGTAGTAGGAAGCAGGGATTGCAATATATCTTAACACGAGTACTCCGACGAATTCAAAGATGGGACGGCAAGCTTCTAAAAGGGCAGGAAAGGGGGTCCTAGTAAAGTCAGTACTACAGGCGATTCCCACGTACACGATGAGTGTTATGCGATTGCCAAAAGGGCTACTGGAGAAGATGAGTGTGGCATTGGCTCGGTTTTGGTGGAAGTCGAGTGGGGAGGGTGGTAAAGGGGTCATATGGCAATCTTGGACGACCATGTCCTGCCCGAAGGATGAGGGGGGCCTGGGGTTTAAGAACATGTTTGACTTCAACACGGCCTTGTTGGGCAAACAACTCTGGAGGCTACTTTTAGATGAGACTAGCCTGGTTGCCCGAGTTTTGAAAGCGCGGTATTACCCGGAGACGTCGGTGCTAGAGGCGGTTCGGAAACCAAATCAAAGTTTTGTATGGCAAAGTCTACTATCGGCCCAAGATATGATCAAGGAAGGGGCGCGAAGGTCAATTGGGCCAGGGACGACCACGCTAATTGGCACCCACCCGTGGTTGGTGGGGTTGGAACCAAGAGTGCAGTCCACAAGGATGTATCTAGCTATTCGACCGGTGTCGAACATTATGGTTCCAAATGACAGAAGGTGGGATGTCACGCCCCAATTTCAGTAAACCGAGCTCGGGACGCGAACGTTTAACATAAGAAAACCCTTTGAAAACATTTCCATTAAAACACTTTACAATACCAGTTTAGTTCAACAAAAGGATAATTACAATTTAAAACACGTTCCAACAAGTGGACAAAAGTAGGCATCCGTCACTAGACTCAAAACAACCCGGACTTCGCTCCTAGCTCCACAAGCTTCGAGAGCTCGCCTAGTCCGTGCTGTGATCAGTACCTGTAGGAAAAGCAGCTAGGGGTGAGCGTTCGCTCACCACCACGGATAACAGACTGACTATGGCATAATTAGCAGACAATGCCGGTAACACCAGTGATAAAGTCTACGCCGGGGGACATTGTCCCCAACCCAAGAACTCTGACTGATCATACACCCGCTGTTACCTTCCTTGACCAACTCAACACTTTGACACCTAAAGTAGACTCGACACAACGATCACGACCTCTCCCAAGGACTCGAAAGAAACTACGCAACACCAAACAAGATCACAAAGGATCGCACACCAAACAAGATCACAAAGGATCGCAAACCAGCTGCTCAGTAACCTCCCTCACGCCATTTACCGATCTCATCAGGTCAGGCGGTCGACCTGTTGCAATTCCTCGACACAAAGTCGGATCAGACACTCACAACCACCGAACCACACACGCGCGGCCAGGACCCCTTTACTGACAGGCGGGCCCCCTACCCCGTCTGAACGTGCAGACGCGTGTGATCGAGGACCCCCGTTTAATGAAGCGGGCCCACAACCTCAGGTAACCACAATCACTGTCAACCTATCACACTCACAACCACCGAACCACACACGCGCGGCCAGGACCCCTTTACTGACGGGAGGGCCCCCTACCCCGTCTGAACATGCAGACGCGTGTGATCGAGGACCCCCGTTTAATGAAGCGGGCCCACAACCTCATGTAACCACAATCACAATCACAAACACAGTTCAACAACAGCAACAACACAAGTTCAGCACTCCACATCACTCATGGCCACCCAAGACACCAACCCTAAAACACGGACTCAACAGCCCCACAGGCACTCACGGCCTCCCAAGATACACCAATAGTGACTCACAGGTCAACGACCCCACGGGCACTCGCGACCACTCAAAACCACCAATAGTCAAGACTCGGGTTCAACAACCCCACAGCACTCACTGCCACTCAAGACACACCAACGGTCAAGACTCGGGTTCAACAACCCCACGGCACTCACTGCCACTCAAGACATCAACAGTAAGACACGGGCTCTCATGGCCACCCAAGACACCAACAATTAAATACGGGCTCTCATGGCCACCCAAGACACCAACAATTAAATACGGGCTCTCAAGGCCACCCAAACTCAACAATAAATAACACGGGCTCTCGAGGCCACCCAAACTCGACGACAAATAACACGGGCTCTCAAGGCCACCCAAACTCAACAACAAATAACGCACAACAACCTCCGGCATAATCGATGCCTCCAACAGTCCTAAGATCACTAGTTTCACAAACAACCTCCGGGCATGGTCATATGCCTCCAATAAAACAATTATCGCTAAGTTCTCTGATCCTACGACACTACTAAGTGTCACATGCTTTTCCAATAATTACCAAGTTCCCGTAGCATGCTTTTCTAATAAACGCTACAATCCCGTATCATGCTTTTCTAACATTTAAATAAACCTATTCAACCCACGACACCCCGGTGTCACATGCAATTCTACTATTAACTTTCCCTAGTCAGGGCCGAGATCCGGCTACTTTTCCCTACCTCAACTGAAGAGCAACCGCTATGTTTCCTAGCTGCTGACGTTCTGGCTCGCTACCTCCGGGCTTCACTTCGATCGAAGCCGGACGCTAAAGAGAACACGAAAGCCATAGATTAATAACGGTTCCACCGCTAAATTAAAGGTTACGATTAATCCAGTCCAGACCCGACAATTTTCCTTTAAACTCGAGCGGGCTAAAAGCGTGGTCACGGCGAATCGGGTTTGAGTATCCGAGCACCGAAACGGTGCATGCGAGGCACGGTCCCAATGCACGAATCCCGAGGTCCGATTCAGCGGTCCGCTTTTGTTCCTTTTTAACCCAAATAGCAGTCCAATTTACCCAGAAATCCAGAGTCGTTCCCAATTCCGATTAATAACCCTTTTTCAAAACAGAACGGTTTTTATTTTAAATCAAATTCCCTTTTTATTTCAAATCTGTTTCTGTTCCGATCTTTTGAGCTCAAGATGAATTAAGTTCGGTTTTTGAACAACCGTCCCTAAATCCCGTTTTTAAATTTGATTCTCAAAATTCCTCGATCTAAAACCGTTTTTAAAACCGACTTGATTTTAAGTCCTTTTTATTTTAAATCCCTTTTTCCTTAAATCGGATTTTCGTGTTACAATCCTTTCTTTCCCAAAACCTTGATTTGATTCCAACCAAAACAGATCCAAAATCCACAGTTGTTTTCGTACTAACAGATTCAACAATAACAGGCAGAAACTCACAAAAACCTAACTGCTTCTAAACGGATTTTCCCTTCATTTCTTCTTTTACAACTCGAAGATTGAGTCCAAAACAAGATACAAAACAAACGTTCTTTAATAGTTGAGACAGAAGAAAACAACGGGAAGAAAAGAGGCACGGGTTTCGAGTCTGGCCGGCCAAAACCTCACCGCGGTGGGGCTCACCGTTTCAGTGGTGGACGGTGGCTGCTGGAGCGGCGGAGCACGGCGGTTCGCCTCGGATCCGGACGAGACCG
The DNA here is from genome assembly GCA_963921825.1 of Erodium maritimum. Classification (NCBI taxonomy): domain Eukaryota; kingdom Viridiplantae; phylum Streptophyta; class Magnoliopsida; order Geraniales; family Geraniaceae; genus Erodium; species Erodium maritimum. The sequence goes on from OY997594.1 coordinate 24,415,317, forward strand.
GTGAACGACTTGACGGATCTGCGGCAGTGGTGGGACGGCGACGAAAGAAAACGGCCGGCGGCGGAGATGGCCAGGATGGCACCGGCGGTGCACGGCCTTCTTCACGGCGGCCTCCACGTTCTCGGTCTCGAGGCAGAGCACAACACCCTCGGTGACCTCGCCCACGGCGGTGGCTCCGGCGGTCACGGGCGTGGAGGGGAAAGGACGGCGGCGGCTCGGTGGTGTCGGCCGTGAGAGGAGAGAAGGCGAGGGAGGGCTGCGGTTTGGGCCGGAGAAGAAGGGAGACGAGGCGGCGTGGTCGGAGAATTGGACGGAGGAGAAGACGGCGGCGTAGGGGAGGTCGGAGGTGGGTGAACGAAGAAGACGAAGATGGGAGAGGGAGGGAGGTCGAGTTCGGCGTGAGGGAAGAGGGAAGCGGAAATTTTAGGGTTTCAACCCTAAAATTGGGTATTTATACCCAGGCCTGGGCCGGGTCACCAAACTGGGCCGGGTCGCTAGTCGGGTCTGGCCCAGCCCGGTCCAGCTTCTTCTTTTTTTTCCAGACTTTTCGAACCGCTTCCCAATCCCGTCAATTAAAACCCGTAAAAAGACAATTAAATTTTTCAGGACTTTACATGGGACGTCGCTAAGATTCGACGGATGCTTGAAGAGGACGTCCAACAGACGATACTAGCGGTACCTATCAGTAAATTTGCAGTCTCCGACTCCTGGTACTGGTCGGGGGACTACCTAGGTCAATATACGGTGAAGGCAGCTTATGGGCTGTGTCAGCAAGATCAAGCAGTTTTTCAGCCCCAGACGGACATTTGGACGAGAATCTGGCAGTTAGAAGTCTTGCCTAAAGTACGCACGTTTCTCTGGAGGACGTACTCAGGGTGCCTACAGGTGGCGGTGAATCTTAGACGTAGACACATAGATATGACAGTAGTATGTCCGGTCTGCATAGGGGCTGAGGAGTCAGAACTTCATTTGCTAGTTGAGTGTCCCATGGCAGCGGAATGTTGGTCCAAATCGGGCTTAAATATCCCACATGATGCCCAATCAATCTCGAAATGGGTGCAGAGGACGTTAAGTAGTAACCCTCCGGCAAGTGGAGGACTAATAGGTTGCATCCTTAGGGAGGTGTGGAAGGGTAGAAACAAGGTGGTCTGGGAACAGAAGAGCCAGACGGCGGCAGCGGTTTTCCAAACAGCTTCACCTACAAGCAGGATGGATGGAGGCTATGAAACGAAAGAAGCAAAATCTATCTCAGCCAGTTCGAGGTCGAATATATGGGGCTGTAGTTTGGGAGCCCCCGCCCCAAGGAACTTGGGCAGTAAACACAGATGGGGCTTTATTCGCGGCGGCAAACCTGATGGGGACGGGATGGATCGGTAGGGATGACCAGGGATGAATCACGGGAGCCAGGTCGACCTCCATCCATGGCCCCCAAAATCCGACCCTGGTGGAGGCGTATACAATCAGGGATGCACTGACCTGGCTTAAGCAACACCCTCGTCAGAGGGCAATTGTGAGAAGCGACTGCAAGATCATAGTGGATATGATCAGGAAAGGAGGAAGTCTTCTATCTCCTTTAGGGACAATTATCACTGATTGTATCTCCCTTTTATCTCAACTCGAGTACGTGCAACTCGTCTTTGTAAAACGGACAGCGAACAAAGCAGCTCATTGGCTTACCAGGGCGGCTTGTTCTTCACCTGTCTAGAATTGGTCTGGGGGTCATATCCCTGAACCACTTCAAAGCATCCTCATTGCCGATATTTAAATAAAAACATTTCATTACTCTCAAAAAAAAAATTATTTGTTTGCTAAGGGGGTATGTAGGGTGGGAATTGGGTGGTTAACCACCCAATAGAACCCTTTACGAATCCAACCCGATATTATCGGTTTGACATATTTTAGAACCAGTTCTGATGCAAAAAGCAATTTTTCACAATGAACCAACCAGTTCACTGACCGGTTGGTTAGTGATTTTAACCAACTAACCACTTTACTACATGTAAGTACAAATTTGGATACCAATAACCATACACATATTTCTATTTCAAGCCAAAACATATTACTTCATTCTCCAAAACAAAAGAAAAATTACATATAAGTCATCGTGTTCTATGTTAGCAATTCGTGTGACACAGAAGAGTGCTTATGGGTCATTCATTTATATCAGATCAGTGACTATTATGAAGCCGCATGTATATGATGAACAGTATCGGTTTGGTTGGTTAACCGATGGTTTGGCGTTTCAAGAACCGAAAACCAACCGTTAACTTTCCGGTTTCGTGTTTTCCGGTGCGGTTTCCGGTTGGTGGTTGACTGGTTTTAACGGTTTCGATTTTTTTTGCTCACCCCTAGTGGTATGCACTAAAATAAAGGTAGAATCTGTGGGTGTCTTTGAACAACTAGAGGGTGTATTCTACTGAAAACTTAATCGTGAGGTTCAATTTGATTTTTCTTTTTAAATATTTGCTTTGAGTTCAGTTTAGACTCACTCACATTTTAAAAAGAGTTGAGTTCAAAAAAAAATTTGGCCCGAGAGAACAATTTTTTTATTCATGAAAATTCATTTTGCACATCTTGTACATCCAATTTCAACACATATTTATGCAGAAAATTTAAAAGGGGACATAAAAGAAATGGAACAATTGGTTCAAAGAGTCTCAAAAACCTAGATCACTAAGCAAAGCGAACACCAAATCATAAAAATCGAAACTCTCTGAAACTGGAACTAACCTTCGTTTCCGTGATTTGTGTAATGGGCTTTTTTCGAAAAGCTTTGCATATCGAAGGTAGAGAGTGCAAAAAAGAAAATCTTGAGGATTTATTGAATCGAAGTAAGTCTCGACCAGATATTAATACCCCAATTCCAAACGTTTAATTATTGTATCAACAAAAGAAGATGAAGTGTCGCCGCTCCTTGCTATCGTTACACTTGCGACCATAGAGAAATGGTAGAGAATGGGCAACATACGGAGATGAAGAGACAGCAAAGAAGGAGGAAGAGCTGAGACCATAGACAGCAAATTACATATAATAAAGAAGCTATCAGCAAGAAGCTACATACGTGCCGTCGTTGGCCCAACGGCTAATCGGCGGGCATGTCCCACGCCAGCACGTGGCGAAGATAAATTAAAAAAACCCTAATTTTTCCTATAAATACACAACCGACATTGAGACTAGCTTATCCGAACCCGAGGAAGAAGCTATCAGCAACACCAAGAAACAAGTTATCAATAACATTCCAAGAATGCGACTAGCACCAAGGACAAGATCAGGAACTAGAGCATTACGAGAAGAGTTCAACAAACAAGTGGAGAGTTTAATTACACTTATAGAGCATGGGGAACTCCAAGAAGACGTGATCACCAAGGCAAATCAAGAAGACATTCAAGATCAATTCAAGACTTCTTCAAATCTGTTTTTGCCTCTTCTTCAAGGATTTAGTGAAGCCAACTTGTTCATCATTTTCAAAGACAAATCAACCACTTCATTCATTCAAGCGGAATGAACAACCAAGATATGCATTTGAATTTAAAGCTATTAATGATATATTTTGTTGTTTTGTAGATTTTCAAGCCTTTTGTTTCTCAAGAGTCATTTAGAATTAATTGTAGTCAAATGTAATCAATTTTCGACCCTTGAAGGTCACCTGCTGCTAGACTATTTAATAAAGTCCCTTCTCAGCATTAGGGGTGAGCAACGGGCGGTCACCGTGACCGAAGGGTCATTCTGGTAACCGAACCGTTTCCAACGGTTTGGTGGTCAGCTTAACCGTAACCGTGACCGAGAACCGGTCAGAAATGTGTTAACCAGCCCTTTTAACCGACGGTTAAGGGGTTTAAAAACCGGTCCTAACCGACAAACCTGGGCCCTTATTGGGCTTCTTGTTTTGGGCCCAATAAAGCCCAAAACAGAAGAGATTTAATTCAACTATGTTTTAAAAACCTGTAATTTTATCAAACCTTGAACTAATACCTCATAATAAACATTCAAAAGTCATTACAACTGAGTTTTCAAAGATAATAATAACATACATGTAATAATAATAACAGAAACATGTAATTTGAACTAAGTCTTCAACTCCTTCCAAAATCTTCAGCTTTCCACATCCCAGATTCAATGATGGTACCTGCCAGCACAAGAAAACAAAGTATTAGTAATTTGATTTAACTTATAACAACAAATTATGTAACGTAGTGATTGAATATTAAGTTTTACTAATAATCAACTTACTAAATTGTACTAATCATATAAATGTGGGGGCACCAATTGCACATGCTTTCTTTTCAATGTCTACACAAATTGAACAAAAAAACAAATTAAACAAAGTTTCATGTAATAAAACAGTTCTAAACAAATATTAAACAAAAAACCATATTCAAATGAAATAGAATACCATCTTCTTCGATTTGAAGTTGCTCCATTTCCTTCACCAACACATCCATAGAAGGAAGCACTAGAGGACTCTTGAGCCAATCTTGTGTGCATATAAGGGCTTGCACCGTCCTTGTGCTCAAGGTACTCCTAAAAGGGTCAAGTACCCTTCCCGCATTGCTAAAAGCACTTTCACTAGACACCGAGGTCATGGAAATGACCAATATGTCCCTAGCCATTCTAGACAAAACTGGGAATCTATGGGCATTTGATTTCCACCATGACAGGATATTGAAATCCTCACTATCTTCTTCTCTATCCTAACTTGTTTGATTACCTAACTTGTTCATGTTCAATTTCCCTTGTTTAAGACCTAACTTAGATGGGTTCTTAGGGCAACTCTGAATGTGATTTCTAAGGGTGCTAGTCCCATGCTTACTAGACTCGGCATGATAGTTCTTAGGGCAATACTTGCAAAAAGCCCTAGCCTTACCATTTACTATAACCTCATTAAAATCTTGCCAAACATCGGATGTACGCTTAGAAGGTTTAGTTTTACCTGAGGATGCAGCTGCCGCTGCATCCTGACCATCTTGCACAGCTGCTGAAGTTGCTCCCCCACCTCCAATATGAATCCCTTGCGATCTAGTCGATCCTTGACCAGTTTCAGTGACTGATCCTCGGAAAATATGCTGCCAATAAACAAATAATTGAGTTAACTATATAAAACAATGAATGATCAGATGATTAAATTAACTAAATCACTTTAAATCAGTTTCAGACTAAATAACTAATGTTACCTTAAACATGAATACAATTATCTAAATCAGTACCTAAAGTAATAACTAATATTACCTTAAACATTACCTAAAGTATATTACTATATAGATTAAACATTACCTTAAACAAATAATTGATTAATAAATCAGTTTCAGATACATAATGGATAAATAAATCGTTTCAGAATTATAATTGATTAACAAAATCAGTTTCAGATATATAATTAATAATAAATCAGTGATTAATTAACAAATAATTGATTACAAAATCAGTTTCAAAAAATCTGAAATGTAAAGGTTTATATCAGATATAAAAAAGTTTAAAAATCAGATATACAAAACTTTTAAAATAAGATATAAACAAGTTTTAAACTCATATATACAAAAGATTTAAAATCAGATATAAATTTTTTTTAAATAAGATATAAACAAGTTTTAAACTCGGGTATACAAAAGATTTAAAATCAGATATACAAAAATTTTAAAACCACATACAAAAAAGTTTTAACATCATACATACAAAAGTTTTAAAATCAGATACACAATAACACAAATGAGATATTAAATATTAAAATCAGATACACAATAACAAAAATGAGATATTAAATATTAAAATCAGATACAAAAATCAGACATAAATCTGATTTTTTTAAATCATATATAAAAAAGTTTAAAAATCAGATTTAATTTTTTTTTAAAACAGATTTAAAAAAAATTAAACATATTTTTTTTAAATCAGATTTAAAAAAAGTTTTAAACACAGATACTTAATATAAAAACATTTAATATGATTTCTTACACAAAGACAGAGTCACAGATAATATTTAAATTAGGGTTTCAATAATTAGGGTTTCTAAACAGGTTCTATCTAAATTACTAAGTTATGGTTTCATTTTCATACACAATTATTAACTAATCGGATTAGGGTTTCTAATTGAAAATTAGGGTTTGATAATCCTAATTAACATCTGGGGTTTCTAAATTAGGGTTTCAATTTGAAAATTAGGGTTTGATAATCCTAATCAACATCTAGGGTTTGAAATTCAGAATTAGTACATCATACGAAAAGAAGCCCTAATTTTAAAAATCAGTACCAAATTGACCCTGATTCGTATAATCAGACAAAGGTTAGGGTTTACGTTTACCTTTCCATTGTCTCTGGCCATGAGGTTGAGGTCGTCGTTGAGCTTGGAGACTTGAAGCCGGTCGTCGATGAACAAGGAGGAGGAAGCCGATTATGTGAAGAGTGAAGGCAAAACCAGAGCTCTCATCTCCTTTTAACAACTCCTCTTCCGACCCTCTCATCTCCCCAAAATTTAATGCCCCACAACGGATACTTCCGACCTAAAGGTGGAGATCTGGAGAAGATGAAGCGTTGGCTTCGGGAATGAGAGAGGAGTGAAGAGAGAGAGAGAGGAGAAGGCGAGAAGTTGCGACTGAGGAGAGAGAGAGGCTAGGGTTGGAATGAGGAGGAGTCAGACACGCGTGGAGAGATAAGGTACGGGAGTTGGGCTGGGCTGAAGACTCGGAACGGGCCTAAAAATCGTGGGCTTCAGACATGTCTATTGGGCTTAACTAAGGCCCAACGGTCAAAACGGTTATAACCGTTTGACCGCCGGTTCTGAGAATTAGAACCGGTAACCGACCGTTTTTCAACGGTTTGGCAATTCAGATGACCGGCTCCGGCCGTTTTACCGCCGGTTCCGGTGACTCCGGTGCCGGTTCCGGTGACTCCGGTGCCGGTTCCGGTCGGTTTCGGGCGGTGGCGGTCAAAACAGATATATATGCTCACCCCTACTCAGCATGTATTATGCAATTTTTATGAAATAAAAATTCGAGTTTTCTTCTAGGAAGAATCTATCGCATTTGAATCTTCATGTGTGTGAATCCTTGAAGTTTGAGTGTTTTGACTTATCACAGACTTTCCATAATCTGTGTGGCGTCATTTAATCCACCATCTATCCTCCTAGTTACTTCGATTCTTCAAAGAGTATTGTACGGCCAATTGAAACAATCTCCATCATCGACTCCATCTTCATCCATTGGAACCTTGGAAAGTGTTGTATGGCCAGCTAAGGTTCTCCATCCTATCATCGCTATCCTACGTAACCTATCAACAAGGTTCTATCTCATCCTACCACCACGTTCTTGTATCATCTGGTATCAGAGCTAAACGCTCCGAATCAGGTTTTATCCATCTTTTTTTTAATTTCGTTTTTATCATATGTTGCTGTTTTACTTTTAAAAAAAAAAAATTTTGAACAGTTTTCAAATCTGTCCAGATTTGTTTTCTTAGTTTGTTGTCTTATCAATTTCGTTTTATTGCCTTTTCGACTTCCTTTGCATTTGATTTGTTTGTTTGTGAGAAACATCAAATTTTAGGATTATGGAAGAACAAGGGGATGCAAACGTAGTTCAGATTCTTGATGCCATTCAAACTCAACTCCAAGACCTTGGAAATCGAATGACAAGAATTGAACAGCCACCACCGGCCTGTAGAAATCTCATTCAAAATGTGAATGCTCCTAGAGTGAATCAAAATGAAGATGAACCAGATTCTGAAGATGATGGCCAACCAGGTTTTTATCAAAACCCAAGGCCAAGGAGACAATACAACTATGATAGAGGCCGAGAAGAGGATGTTAAGCATGGAAACCGAGATGTCAAGCTCAATGCCCCAACTTTCACCGGGAAGGTCAACCCAGAAGCTTACCTTGATTGGGAGAGACGTATGGAGTACATTTTTTTAATATTACAACTACTCGGAACAAAGGAAAGTTTCTCTAGCTGGTGCCCAACTTATCGAATGTGCTTTGGCTTGGTGGAACAGAGATGTATCCGAGAGAAGGAGGCATAGGCACGTTCAGATTGCAACTTGGGAGGACATGAGATTTATAATGTGGAAGAGATATGTTCCAACGTATTACTACCGAAGCCTACAACAAAAATTCAGAAAGCTCTCTCAAGGGAATAATTCAGTGGAGGAATATTTTGATGAGTTTGAGACACTTTGAAACAGTTTAGAATCTGAAGATGTCTCTAATGGCTCAATTTCTAGATGGTCTTCATGATAGAATTGCTAGAAAGGTGGAGAGATAAACCTACCATGACTTTGACAAGTTGTTGCAGCTTGCTACTCAAGTTGAACAACACATTAAGAGGAAGACATCTTCTACCAATCGAAACAAAAATTCTTAGGCATCACCACCACCAAAAGCGCTAGACAAAGGGGTATTTCCATGAGAATATCATGAGATTTGTCATCTCATGATATTTCCATTTATTTTGTTCCAAACATGCTATAAAATCTCATAAGCATAGTACATTCCAGATAGTAGAATTACATTTTATATACTAACGATTTTACTTTTCCTCTCCTGTTTAGTGATTTATTAATCAATTTTGAATTCTCTCATGATTTGTCATTTCGATTCAGTAAGAGCATATGTTATTAATATATTAAGGGTCTAATGCACTTCCCCCTTCAATTTAAGGGTCTATTCTCTAACGAATTTAGTATGGTAATAGATTGAATCACACGTAAATACCCCAAAACAATGCACAATTAAGAGAATACAATTCATCAAAATTTAATTTATTTAATACAAAATACAATTAATTAAGGGGTAAATTTTAGTTTAGAGGCCGTCTCCTCTTGTGCTTTTCCAATATGTTGTTTGAGGGTTCATGCATCTTTTTGGCAACACGATAAAATTATCCAAGATCCTGTACGAAACAGAAAAAAAAAACCTTCATTAACTAGAGAGAACAGATTACAGAAGACTCTTCAATACAAAAAATTAGACCAACCCATTGATCCTTCTAGCCATAGCGGTGATGAATATCTTGTGGGTGGCCAAATCATCTTCGCCTATCCTCGAAGTGTCCATTTCTTGGAGAGATTGGTACTCACGCATGAGGCTCTCACTCGCTCTAATTGACATGAAGTGATGCTTCTCCATCCTAGCCAACTTTGGGTTCAACAACACGGAGGTCGGTGCCTTCCCCTTTTCCCTAAACCCTTATGGCTTTTTGCGCTTCAGGGCGGTGCTCACGCACATGTCCCGGAAAGACTTCGTCCCCAAAAACAATATCAACCTGGATGTTTATCTCTGACATAGGATCCCTTCATCCAAATTTCGGACTACCCATGCCAGATGACTGATGAGTCCCCATGAAAGATGAATGAGGATTCACTCTGAAAGTCTCGAGGTGCCAATGAACTGGTCGGTCGAGGAAAAATCGTTCTCGAAGCGGTGTCCATCATGCATTATCCTTCACCAGGTAGTGCTTACAAACGAATTCATGTCCATACTTCTCGGCATATTCCCTCTCCACATCGACCATGATTTGTTCATCGGAGCGGGTAGTCTTGTCGCCGATGAATGAAAGTGCCTCCTCGTGCTTCATGAAGCGACGTTGTTTGATCCCAACTTTTGTCGACATGGTGTTTGCTCTTGTCTTGCTTTAATCTTATATTCTTTTCTTTTTTTGTCAAGTTTGGTGGTGTGTGGTTCTTATCTTCTTTCTAATATGGTTTCACCCTGAACTGCTGGGTTTGGAACTAATGGGGGTATGAGTCTCTCAGATTGTGCCAATATTCCTTGTAGGGGTCTAGTGGAGCCGGGAGCATGGACGCGTCCGACATCGTCATTTTCCTCAGTAGGTTGGATGGGGTTTTCGGGAGCATCATTGTCACCATGGCCTACAGTCGGCTTGTGGCCGTGGGGGGGGGGGGGGGGGGCAGAAGGTCCCCCGAGTGGATGAGGTATCCACCGAGTAGCGATCGGGAGATGGGCGGTGGTTACGCTGCTCCATGGGCGGTGATCGAGGTTTACACTCAGAGGCGGGAGGGAGAGTGGGCCGAGGGGAGTCGGGATAGCGCGAATAGCCTTTTCTGGTACTAGAGGGGTTCCACCACTTCCTGGCTTGGTGCCGACATCATATATCGGGGTATTGAAAAATTTGTTGGTAACAGATGGGTTTTAACATATTATTCCAAAATTTATCTTAAAACGCCTATTATCAAAACCCATGGACTGTTTTAAAACAGTACAAAACAAAAGGCTATTAAAAATTTGCCGCCAAAAGTCAAAATGGTACAAAAAGGTAATTAATCCTTCCTATTTATTTGGTGTACGTGATACTTGAAAGGTCTTTGAGCATAGCAACAACATAATATCTATGAAAAATTGAAAGTATTAGATAGTATGAGTTGACTATGTTTTCCCTCATTTTTTTTATGCTATTAAGTGTTTGAGTGGTGTTGGATTATGTGGTCTCTCCACTGTCTCTGTCGTTGGATTTGGTGTTAGCCACCCGCGGGGTGTGAGTGTTATCCCCGTTATCTACGCGGACAAGGTGAGATTGGGTTATGAAGTTTGTTGGCTTTGCTCGCTTGTGGTGCTTTTGTGGTTGCAGGTGGTCTTGTCGCCGATGAATGAAAGTGCCTCCTCGCGTATGGTGGTCTTGTCGTTGATGTGCGAAGGTGCCTCATCGTGCCTCGTGAAGCGGCATTGTTTGGTGCCAACATTTTTCGTCCCTTAGGGTGGTTGCACTTTCCTTACTTTAATGGATTTGATGGGCGAAGTAGGCTCGGGGACGCCCATGCGAACAATCGAGGGAGATTGTCACCATGCGGAATTCAGGATGAAATAATCGACCAAAAAACCTTGGTGGAGGATTCGGGTTATAACATGGCAATTTGTTTCCTCTGATCCATGTCACAACACAAAACTATAATAAACCATTGGAAGGCTAATGAGTTATCACAATTATGATTAGTCTCATGAGTGAAGTATTGAAAAAGTGTCTTAAAAAGATATGTCAAAGTATCATAGTAAACAAAAGGATGTCATATCACCGTCTCTGCCATCATAGTAAACAAAAGGATGTGCTACCAAAAGACTAGTCTGCCATCATAATCATAGTAAAGTAAACAAAATGACAAACAAACAAATTGAGATGGATCACTCCTCCTCCATGGATATCTCCTCGGCCTCATCATCAGTGGTAATGCGGAGCACCACACTTCCTCCACCCTTCTCGGTTAGAGTCATGGTGTTCTTGACCATGTCGACTGTGATGGAACCGACCCAATCGATACCTACCACCAAATACTTCTGGCCTGACAGCATAACCGTGGAAAAGGGCCAGCAAAATGCAAACTTGACGTGGGTAATGGAAAGAACTTCCATCTTATCTCTTATGGCAGTTGTGGGGGTGGAGGGTAGAATCTTCTACACATGCCATCCACAAAGGGGTGAGGGGATAGGGATGTGACGCCACCGCAGTCGAACAATAGCCACACAGTCTGTCCTCTGTTCTCAGCCCTGAGAAACAAAAGGCGAACCAGGTCGTGGTTGATCTCCTCTTATCTCAACAGATCACCCGGAATTTTCGTTGAGCTACAACAGAAAAGAAAGTTAAAAGAGACTAACAGAAAAGAAATTTAAAATAGAGTAACAAACGCACGGTCGTTCATTCTAAAAAAGGATCACAGAGTCGCCTGACTTCATGGTTGCCGTGAAGGTCCTCCGAACCATGTTGAGACTCCAGGGATTGACGCTGAGCGGGGAGGTCAAAGGTCGGAGACGACGATGGTGTGTGCGTGTGGGTTGACGGAGTGTGGCGAAGGGAAGATGCTTCACGGTGGTCGAAGAGGGGGCGAGAGGAAGCCGCTGCTCGGTGGCCGGAGATGTGGGAGAGGGCGCGGGGAGGTCGGTTAGAGATAACGGTGTGTGTGTTGCATGGCAAGCGGATGCTCTTGCACAGTGGTCGGAGTGGGGCAAGACAAAGCACGGTGGTGGGTTGGGGCGAGACGACGCTGAAAGGAGGCTGGTTAGAGGAGTGGGGAACAGAGGGATATAGGTGGGCGGACGGGGAATAAGTCGGAGGTGACGGGTGAAATGGGAGTAAGACATGATGGGTTGAAAAATTGCCAAAACTCTCTCAAAACTCTCTCGAAACTTTCTCCTTCCCTCCCTCTGTATATATATAGCCGAAGAGGGTAATGATTGATATTTGTGTAGGTGTAGTTCTTTTCTCTCTCATGCATAAGAGTATGAAGATCATCCCTAAACATCGCACACAGGGCCGACCCAATGATTATTGGGGCCTAAAGCGAGAATTGATCGATGTCTTTTTTTCTTTTTGAAAGAATATAATAAAAAAAAATAAGTAAACATGTTCGTATAGTAATATTATTCTAGATGATATTCAACATACAAGCTTGAACATCTACTTATACCACTCAAAATCTAAAATGAATGATGAAGATTAATTTCTAACAAGACATCCACCATAGATAAGATGTACTGTCTAGAATTCCATACAAAAATCTAAAAGTTTAAAGATTTACATTTATCTATAAACACGATACATTCTTGTCAAGTTAAAATATAACAGGTTCAAGATAATTCTAGACAGTTACACTAAATTATGCTAGCTTATATGTGACGTCGTGTATGGCTAGCTATTATCATCAACTTCTAGAAATTTCCATCGTTAAAATCTTTTCTGAACAATTTATAGTGTATATTAGTAACCCCGATTTTCAATAGTGTCAAACACACCGAGACTCATGCTTTTAGTCCATGAACTCCATGGATTATTCTTCGATAAATGGTCTTTTTTACTAAATATATTCGTACAAAAAACAGACATTCTAGAACCGATTGTTAATATGTGCATGTCTTGTTTCATATTCAATAAGAGAATATTGATATTCTTTAATATTCATATTCAGATGAATAGTTTCATTATTTGAATGTCTCAGAAATCAGTTAATAAAATATTAAGTGAAGTATGAAATGTCAAATCAAAGATTTAATTTAATGGATTTCTCATATGTTTTGCATTCTTTCTACTTTGATCAGACATCTATATCCAACATTGGATTGTTTTTCCAATTTTAACAGCTTATTTTTCCAGATTATTTTGGTTTGAGCAATTCCGTAATGAAGTTGATAAATTGATTTTCATTCCTCAAACAAGTATTATAGTGTATTGATATATAAATATTCGCGCTTCTTTTTTGATGTGTTCCATTGTTTTTTATCCTTATTTTTTTTAATTCATTGATCATTGATAAATAGAACTTGCATGTTTTGTTTCATTAACGATATTTTTTGACTGTGAAATAAACATCCATAGAGTTGTTAGAATGTTCAACCATCAAGAAAAATTGTCTTCCATTTGGATGAAAAATGCTTTTCAGAAAAACAAATTTGAATAGAGATTAAAATTAGGCCTAACTACTATTAAATTTTAATTTCAAGATTAGAAGTTTAATATTATCACTTGATTAAGTTTGATCAAATAATAACATATCTTTAATTTTATAGGGTATTTTCACCTAAACGGCTTCTTATTTATTTCACGGGTTCTTTTCTGATCGGTGGCCTTAAGCGATTGCTTAACTCGCTTAAAGCTTAAGTCGACCCTAGTTTCTGCATGACGTGGTGATCAATAATTTGAAATGTACAGGGACTGGTTCTATGCTGTCAAGGAGGTTTTAGAGCTTTCTTCGATATAAATTCCTAATTAGTTGTATATGTGAGTGAGTGAAAAGGTAAGAAATAATGTGATCATTTTATGCAACAGTTGGGATAAGGAGTGAATTACACAATAGGAAATGGAGGGTTTGCATAATTGAGTGTTTCCCCTATGAATGAAAATATTAAAAGAGGGTTATGTGTAAATTTCCCAAAAATAAACTCCCCTTTAAGGATTTCAAGTATGTTGGGTTTCGTTAGACACGTGATTCGAACACGTAGTGGATGTAATTTGAGGTTCTAGCTTTTATGCTACTTCACAATGTTGACTAAGGCTTCAGATTTCAGAATCTCTACATTGTTGTTTTCATAGTATCGTGGGGGATATGTATATTTTATGTTAAACTTGTTTCCAAACTAAATTTATCAGATCCTATATGTGCTGGTCATGTATGCATCATCATGGACTAAGCATTCGATGTGCTCGTGTTGGAGGATTGAGATTCCAAACAACAAACACATAGAGTACTCTCTTCAATAGATCCATGGGACTGGTTGTATTATTGCTCGCCAAATTCTAAATGATCTCAACTATGAGAACAAACTCACGAAGTAAATTTTTAATTACTTTTATGTTACTTTGCAATTAAGTTTGTGATTTCATGTGAATGGTTGTTGTAGTACAATTTCAATTGCCTACTTTTATGTTACTTTGTAATTAAGTTTGTGATTTCATGTGAATGGTTGTTGTAGTACAATTTCAATTGCTTTCAGTTTAGAGAGGTCTACTCATTTGTTAACTTTTACATATAAGTTCATATATGATAATTATAATGGTGAGTTTACTAAGTTAATTATGATGATTAGGGTCCTCCATTTTCAAATTTTGAAAAAGGGGGGATTTATATAATGTGTTTCAGAAGAAGAAAAAAAATAAGAGAACCCCCTGACCTACCTCTTCCTTCTCCTTCGTTCCCCTCTTCCTCTACCCTCTTCATCTGTAATCTCCCATCAGACTTCTTTCAAACTCAATTGTTTGATTTGTTTTCTGAGTTTGGTACGGTGAAGAGGTTGCTACTGTAGTAGCTTCTAAAAATCGTTTTGGCTTCATTTTCTTCCGAAACAAAGAAGAGGTTGCTTTTGTAGTAGCTTCTAAAAATCGCTCTTGGTTGGGTTCGTCCCGCCTTATTGTGGACTTTGCTGCTAGCCATGCCGCTAGCCTTGGAAAGAATCCGGCTTCATCTACGCTTCCCATCTCCAGCCTCTCGCTTGTTCAATATGGGCTCCGCTCCTTCAAGGACGTTGAGTCTAATGCCCCGACGCCCTCACCTAAAGTTATCTCTGACTCCTTGGGATCTCTGGGTGCTCGCCCTTGTTCGGGTTATCCCAACCCCGGCTGCTCATCTCGGCTCGCCGCTTCATTCATTGGTGTGTCTGCTTCCTGCCGCACCGCCTCTTCCATTTGGTCATACCTCTCTCCCTCCTTACGCAAACAAATTCGTTTGGCGGAGCTCGGAGGCAGAGCTTTCCTGATCTCCTTCATCTCCGAAGAAGCCTTCAAGGACGCCCAATCAAGAAATTGGCTCGATTTTAGCACTAGCTTCGTAGACTTCTTCACTGACGTCCGTTCGATTGTCGCTGATGGAAGATTTGGGTGGATGTCCTTCGCTAGAATTCCTCTCTCCAGGTGGTCTTTATGGACTCTTCGTAGCCTTGTCGCCTCAGTTGGAATCCCAATCTCAGTTCACCCCTGCTCCTCCTCCTCAGCCCGTTTAAATCTCGCTTTCTTCCTTGTCTGGTCGCCCAATTTGGTCCCAGAACAAGTGAAAATTGATCTAGACATCGACGACACCATTTTTCCGATTCTGGCCTCATGCCTTGACTCCCATCTCGTCCTCAAAGTCCCTCCCCCTATTTTTGTTGGTTTCGTTGGATTAGAAGATGGGGAAATCGGTTTGGACGATGATGAGGTTTGCATAAATGGCAATTGGGAACGAAACTTTCCCTGCTATTGGCCTGAGAATTTTCAATCGTCTATTTCTAGCTCTCTTCTCTGGGATCGGAGTGATCTCAAGCTCCCCCAATTTGAAGTCGAGGCTAGTTCGACGGAGGTCAATGCGCCGACGAAGATGACACTTTGGAACCTGTTCCCAGTTGTGCCGCCTCGTCTTCGATGTTATTTGAGTCCCGAGACTCTTGTCTCGCACGCCCTCGCTCCTTCCAATGCCATTGAAGTCGAGCAGTCCAAGACCCTAGTTAATGCTGGTTCCAATTCCCAAGTCTCGTTGGGCCTTGCTCCTCTTGCTCGGCCCACCCTTCTTTCGGGCTCCAATGCTGATTTGGAAGTGCTACTTAAACCTACATATTAGTGTCTTGAGCCCAGGTCCAATCTGGCGGCCTCGGGCACCCCTTTGGGCTTCATGACTACCTCCCCGGCATCGACTCAACCGTATTTCTCGTCTTTCACCGCATACATTCACTCCATATTTGTCCATCCCGACTCTCGCTTGCCTAGGACTAAGAAGAAAAATAAGCATGTTAGGAACGATCGTCTTAAGCAATTAAAAAAAGCTTAAAGACGTTAATCCTTCACGTTCTCTTCGCAAGAAGTTGGAAGCTAAACGAGTCTGGGATTTGTGCAACTCAATGGGTTTCACCTCTTCGGACAGCGATAAAGACACCGTCAAGCTTTTTTAGAATCTCGTCTAATTTAGCCTCCGATCTTTAGCCTCAACTATTTATTCTTGGCTTTTTTGGTGTTCTTCTTTCTTCTTCCCTCGATTGTAATTCTCCTTTGGAATGTTTTGTTTTTGGGTGGAATAAAATCGTTATTTTTGCTGATCAAAAAAAATTATGATGATTAGTCGAATGGTATTATGATTTAAGTATTACTTATGAATGTTATGTGAATTATTAATGTAAATTGCATAGAATGTTCACAAGTTTTATGAATTTTATTTTATGAGATACGCAGGATAGCACCAAGGAAAAAGAGAACGTGCGATCGAATGGTTTCGACTTCATGATCATTTAAAATATCAGTCGGTCAATGGGGTTTGGGGTGGTATCATCCAAAAGCTCTCATCCACATGAGTCGGTGAACATCACGATAAGGAAGAGGAAACATATGATCATGATAAAGTTCACTAACTAATATGTACATTCACATATGTTTGTTTTTTATTTTGTAAATATGATTTCATATTTTATGACATGCAACTAGTAATGCATGTTTGGACATGTATTCATTATTTCTTTTTGGATATATATTGTTTGAACAACGTATTTTTGTGTAATATTGAATTTCAAACTCAATTTCAATTTCTGGTTCAATTATACTGTTGCTTGTGTTGAATTTGCAAGTTTATTTGATCGTTTTGTACATTTGGGGTGCACATAATCTATTTTTTTTAACTTGTCAAAAACTTAGCCGACTCAATGCAAGTTCATTACCAACTCAATAATTGGGTCGGTAATGAAAGTTCATTCCCGACTCAATTATTGGACTGGGAATGAAAGTTCGTTACCGACCCAATTATTGGGTCGGTAATGAACTTTCGTTGTCGACCCAATTATTGAGTAGGGAATGAACTTTCATTACCGAACCAATTATGGTGGGTCGGCAATGAATCTAAAAATGGATTCATACCCGACCCATCATTACCGACCCACCTGCGGGTCGAGAATAAATATGGCAACCCAATTATGTTCGTTCCCAACTCAATAATTGTGTCGGGAATGAATGCTTCTGTTCTAGTGCTTCATATTGATATATGAAGGCGTTGGCGCCATTTTTGCACAACCAAGATCATCGCCATCATTTCCTTGTCGTATGTCGAGAAGTCTGCATTCTGAACTCCCAAAGGCACGGCTGAGGAAGGCGATGGGTCTTCCTTCATGCATGAGAACGCCCCCACACTTTGAAATCTTTAGGCATAACTAAAAGGTCAATGACCGGTTCACTTTGGTTATGTTCAGGGGAGAATTGATCATCCTCCGTGTGACTTTGATGTGGAACAAGAAAAACAAATGTGACAATCAAAGGAACAAACAGATTAGGGGGCTCTGATCGACCTGAAGCGAAATAAGACGCCGACTAGTAAGGAGCAGTGCCAGGTCTTTCATTCCAGTTCTTCCTGAGAAAACCTTCCTCTTGGGTCGGCGGAGGGGCTCGAAGAGCCGAAGTGTATCTATGGGTTAGGCAATCCACTCAGAGGAGTAACTCCATGCAGGAACGAACTGCGTGGCCTATCCGGCCACATCGAAAACAGAACTCCTAGAGTTTCTCATACTCTAACCGGATTTTCAATGGGGGAGCTCCTTTATGAAGATGACGGAGAAGGTGGCGCCGGAGGGGCCTTCTGATGTGTAGTTCCACCCGGAACCAGAGGAACGAGTCTCATCCTCATAGCTTAGAGCCTGAAGATGAGTTCGCCCGAGTTAGGACCACCTCCCGGCCTAGTTTAGAGTCGATGAAGTCTCGCATTTCGGTGGTTCTGGCTTCCACTGAGATGTCTAAGGCTCTGGCCGAGATACGGATACATCGGAATATGATGGATTCCGGCTGGATTCTTGCTTGGAGCCAAGTTAGGTTAAGGATCGTGCCATAAAAGGTCCAAGGCTCCCTAGCTCGGATCCCTCCCAAGTCTTCCTTCGTGTTGAAGAAGAGCGTTATGAATTTATCGGAGAGAGGTTGGATTGTGATGCAATCCACATTACAAGCATTTCCAATAACAGTGCAAAGGGGCCGAGGTCTTAACCTTTTGGTGGTGAGGAGAGTGTCAGCCAAAGCATACCGGTAACGAGGGTCATCCGCAGCCGGTACCAAATTCTCTGGGACCTCTATGACCTCATCATCGTACGCAAACAAAATTGTCCTCCACGAATAGGTTGAGAGAGGCTCCAAGGAGCTGCGCTTGGAGATCCGCCATTGCTGAGATGTCTGGCTGCATGGTCGGTGGGGTTGGCGGCGGAGGATGCCGGGATTCAGAAGATTGGGCTCGTGGTGCCGGGGGCGCAGTGGGAGGGGGAATACTAGCCGCATCTCTTTCTGATGTCTGTGCATGTTGGTTTATAGGGGTTGCTTGTTGTCCCCTCTGCTTGGCCAAAGTAAATGAGGGTGTTTCCGGCGTGGAGGTGAAGTGTGGTGTCGATGTGTCCGACATGAGGTGTGTTTTTTGTGACAAGACACCCGTAGCGTCAGACGCGTAAGAAGAGTAAGACACATTTACGGGCAGGAGTGGCAATGGTAGAGCACGGATCCCTCGGCCGAGCCATGTTGTTGGCACGAATTGAGGAGCATCGAGTCGACGTTCAATGGGAATTCAACCATCAAAGGCCACCTGAGGTCGCAACCTAAAGAGTTCGAGGAGGATCACATTGACCTGGACCCGACATGACAGTAACAATAACCAGGGAAGCAAATGAAGCCATGGAAAACAGAGGGATCCAAGATCGCCGCCGAACGAAAACCAAAATCACTTACCAGTCAGGACAATCAACACTGAATATTATGATGAAAGGAGGAGGCAAGGGTTGTGGTACACATATCCGGCACGGTACACTCAGTCGCACGATTGCCTAACCAAAAGGCAACTATTTGTGATCGTCCGCAAAGCCGAAGCATGGGGAAGGAAGGGAAGGTGACGTCATGGATTGCACCTTCATTCCTAAGGCTTGAGGACAAGCCTCGTCTGAAGATGGGGTATTGTCAAGCGGAGGTAATAAGGAGTATGGGACGATATAGTTTTGCCACAAGCTTCCAATTCGGTTAACTGAGTTGCCATTTAGTTAGTTGTCAAGTCCATGCTTGTCAAGTCGAGTCAATTAGAAATTTATTAGAAGTCTCGAGCTCCTGGGAGCCTATGTAAGGAGAGCTAGAAGTGAGAGTTGTGTATAGAATCATGAAATCACTTGTAGAGAGAGAGAAAATGGCTTTAGTGTGGAGCAAGAACACGTCAAATGCGTCGTTTAGTGAGAGAGTCGGGAGGAAGAGAGCTATACATAGCCACTTATTCTTTAAATCATCAATATAGAGTTCCATTTCAATAGAGCAGGAACTAATTCCTGACGCATAACCCTAATCCGCCTCCATCGAGACAAAACCATAGCTACCCGTCCGTAGATTCATACGCTCCCCATTTCCAATGTTATCCCGCTCAGAACCCTAACATTGTCTTTCTGAAATTTAGGTATTTGTATGAAAATTGAGGATTTTGGACAAGATTAGGGTATTTTTATGAAATTTTAAGAATACATTAAGTGAAAAATCAATTAAAATACTGAAGTAATTAATAAAGAGAATTTTATAAAATAAAATTTAAAATTAAATATGAAAAAGGGGTAACTTAATGTCCCAACATTGACCTATCGTTTATTACCAAGTTATTATAACCTAAGTAAATGTGAGCAATCATTGCTTTGTTTGTCTTTGGGATTCCCTAGGACGGTTGACGCGTGGAACATTTATGTTTATTTGTGACTAAAGTTTGTTATTTTAATGATGCTTCTTTTCAAAATAAAAGTTATAGTAGTGTGTTTGATTTAACAACTCTGTTTCAATCAAGATATGCAAAAGTATGTATTGATTAATGAATGAATTGTGTCTATAAGTACATCATATTTATAGCTAATAAAGATGAGTCCTAACTAGACTTTTGTAAGTGTACATGATAGTGATAGATACAATATCAATCTTTAAGTTGTAGTTATTTATATACAAGATCAATCTCTAAGTTGCAGTTATCTCTATCTCTATCACTTGGTTGTAGAGATAGAGATAACTATAATTTAGTTGTAGAGATAAAGATAACTATTCAGATGAAATAACTATTTTGATGATACGCCCCTACAAGCTGAAGTCGGAGGAGGAGACATGAGGCGAAGTTTGTCCCGAAACTTGTCAAAAAGTAGCTTGGGAAGAGGTTTGGTTAACACATCTGAAATTTGGTCAGCCGAAGAGATCGAGGAGATAGTCATATGTTTCTGTAGAACCAATTGACGAACAAAATGAAAATCAACTTCGGCGTGTCGTGTTCTGGCATGAAAGGCAGGATTAGTAGATAAGCAAATAGCGCCAATGTTGTCA
Organism: Erodium maritimum; assembly: GCA_963921825.1. NCBI lineage: Eukaryota > Viridiplantae > Streptophyta > Magnoliopsida > Geraniales > Geraniaceae > Erodium > Erodium maritimum. Next base: position 24,436,049 of record OY997594.1, read on the forward strand.
TACCATATATGTGGAGGAAGCGCCAAGAGAACACCCAATTCAAGTAGTAAAGCCTTGAGCCATTTTAACTCAACACAGACATCAGCCACAACCTGAAATTCAGACTCAGTAGAGGAGCGAGCGACAGTTGGTTGCTTTCGAGAGTTCCATGCCACCAAATTATTACCAAGATAAATCACATATCCACCCGTTGAACGACGATCATCATGACAACCAGCCCAGTCGACATCACTAAACGTTGTGATAGACGAAAGTGAGTCCTTGAAAAAAAATAGTCATGTAGAAATCGTGCCATATAAATAACGGAGCACTCGCTTGAGGGCACGAAAGTGCTCTGAGGTAGGTGAATGCATGAGTTGGCAAAGCTTGTTCGCAAAAAAGCTAAGATCTGGTCGAGTCAAAGTTGCATATTGTAGACTACCACATAGAGGACGAAAAAGCTTGTTATCATCGAGAAAAAGAGGATCACCAGTGGTCATAGACAAGGGCCAAGTAGGGTCTAGAGGTGTGGTCCACGACTTACAATTGGACATCCCACCTAGGCGAAGCACATCACGAAAGTACTGACTTTGGGACAAAACTAGACCACCATGAGAATGAAGTACTTGAATGCCCAGAAAGTAGTGTAAAGAACCAAGATCCCTCAACTGAAACTTAGTAGCTAAGCGAATAATGAGAGCAGTGATAGCACCATCATCGTCGCCAGTTAAAATCACATCATCAACATAGACCAGCAGGTAAATAGTATGACCAACACCATGATATATGAATAGAGATGAGTCACAATGAGAGCCAACAAATCCCAATGTAAGAAGGAAAGTACTAAGACGCTGAAACCAAGCGTGAGGTGCCTGTTTGAGTCCATAGAGAGACTTCTGTAATCTACAAACATGATTAGGAAATGTAAAATTAATAAACCCCTGAGGTTGTACCGTATACACAGTCTCTTGTACGTCTCCATGTAAGAAGGTGTTGCTAACATCCAATTGCTTGAGTGACCAACCACGAGATACAACAATTGCAAACACCGTACGAATGGTAGTGGGTTTTACTACAGGACTAAACGTATCTGTATAGTCAAGACCGAGTTCCTGAGTAAACCCACGATTAACCAACCGAGCTTTGAACCTATCAATCGAGCCATCAACTTTCCTTTTAATTTTAAAGATCCACCTATTACCAACCACATTCCCATTTGCCGGAACGGGAACCAACTCCCAAGTATCATTACGATGTAAAGCCAATATCTCAGCTTCCATTGCCGCCTTCCATGCCAGATTCTTGATTGCATGATGTGGGTTCAGTGCCAGTAGAAGAAGTCTCAACAAGGAGAACCTTAGGTTTTGGGTGTGGAAGAAAGGTCATGGTTGGATGGTGACGGGTAGGGACCGGAGAAGGAGAAGTTGAGGTGGTTGGAACTATGGCCTGGTCTGAATTTGGGAAGTCAGGAATGGGAGGTGGAGAAACTGGTTCAGTGCTAGAGGTGGAAGATGAAGTAGGTAGTTGTGGTGGCGATAGTACCTGCAGATTGTCATTAGATTCTGAAACTGAGTGTAAGGGAGAAAGTGACATACCAGAAGGTCTATTCGACAAGGAATGAAGTGATGAAGGAACCAGAAACAATTAAAGTAAGGGTACTGACGAAGATTGTTAAGGTGGGGAAACCGAAGGTGTGATCGAAACAAGATGAAAAGGAAAAACCTTTTCATCAAACTGAGCATGACGAGAGAGATAAATCCGACCAATATCTTTGTCTAGACAACGATATCCCATATGAGAGGAGGAGTAACCCAAAAAAAAACACATTGCTTGGATCGATAATCAAATTTATGTTTATTATATGGTCGAAGTAGAGGATAAACTGCACACCCAAAAACTTGAGAAATGAAAAACCTGGTCTAATGTTAAAAAGACGGGAGAAAGAAATTTGTTTTTGAAGAGATGTACATGGCAATCTATTAATGAGATAAACAACAGTTTCAAATGCATGCTCCCAATATTTAAAAGCCGTTCCAGAATGAGCTAATAAAGCCACACATCTGTCAATAATAGAGCAATTTTTTTCCCATCGATAATATTTTGTTCATGAGTGTGGGGGCACGCAATGCGATGGTGAATGCCAGTACATTTAAAAAAGGTGTTAAGTTTCCTGTATTCACCCCCCAATCAGAGTTAAACAACTTAATTGGTAACACAAGTTGTTTTTCCACCAACAATTGAAATTGACGAAAAATAACAAGAATATCACTTTTATTTTTAATGGGATAAAACCAAGTAAATAGCGAATAATCATCGATAAATATGAAAAAAAAAATAAGAATAACCAGAAATAGAAAGCATATGAGTTGGACCCCGAACATCATAATGAACCAAGTCCAAAAGGAGCAGTACTACAATGATGTATGGGTGTAAACAGACTAGATAACCTGTCTGGAGCCTTTAATATTGTCCGATCCGGATCATCCAGACATCAAAAATTGATGTCCATATCCAATCCGAAAAAATCGGATTTCGGACAGGATTTAGGGTCATCCGGATCCGGATCCGGAACGGTTACAGATTTTATTCGGACAAATCCGAATATTAGTCGGCTCAATATTTTGAGTCCAAGTTCAACTTTTGAGCTTAGTTTTTTGTATACAGAAATTTAAAATAACAAAATTCACCTATAATAATATTGGTGAAAACCCATTAAGAAAGGATCATTAAGTCCATCTAACTCATTGATCAATGCCCAATGATGAAAAAACAATCCTTAATCTACTTATTCTAATAATAATCAAATGTACAAAAAATATCTTACAACTTGTGTGAAAATAAGCACAAGTTGAGACGTTATGGCTGAAATTTTGGTGTATTAAGCTCTTGGACCGAAATTGGGAAGGGTTGGGCCTGAATTATATGGGCTTATTACTAAGCTTGGACCGGTTCGGATTATATCCGAAATACGCCGGATCTGAGGTACCAAATCTGTATCCGGATGGTTCAGATATCTGGGTTTCGGTTCGGATTTTGTCCGTATTCGCACGGATCGGATAATTTTCAGATCGGATCACTCCGGATTCGGATATTTTTTCGGATTTTGGATTTTTGGGCACACCCTTACAATGATGTGTTAAAAGGAGAGACAAACACATTTAGCAGGTAACGAGGATATATATTAATAAAGGAAAATCTTCAAGGGTACAATCCTAAAACGGGTCACCCCCGAGAGACAACTACCAATTGAAATAACTGCAAGGAATTGAAAAGATACTCTGTCACCGAAGTGCATCAAGAGTGTCGACAGGAGAATGCTACGATAGCGGCCGAAGCAACCAGTACAGCGGCTGAAGACTGTGTAATAAGACCGAGTGAGACCTATGATCAAAAAAGGCACAAATCGACTATGTGTTGTGCTCTTGGAGGCTACTGTGTAAATGGTTGGAACCACGACTTACAAACCATAGTGTTGATCTTTCACGCGAGAGATAAAACACACGGGTAGTTATTTGTAGGGATGAAAAAAAACGAAACCGCTAAAACCAACCATCACCAATCGTAAACCGCACCGGAAAACCCGAAACCGGAAAGTTAACGGTTGGTTGCTGGTTCTTGACGATCGAACCGGAAAGTTAACGGTTGGTTGTCAATTCTTGAAACATCAAATCATCGGTTAACCAACCAAACCGGTACTATTCATCATATACATGTAGCTTCATAATAGTCACTGATCTGATATACATGAATGGCCCATGAACACTCTTCTGCGTCATACAGATTGCTAACATCGAACACGATGACTTATATGTAATTGTTCTTTTGTTTTGAAGAATGTAGTAACATGTTTTGGCTTGAAATAGAAATATGTGTTTGGTTATTGATATCTAAATTTGTACTTACATGTAGTAAAATGGTTGGTTGGTTAAAACCACTAATGAACCGGTCAGTGAACTGGTTGGTTTCACTGCGAAAATTTAATTTTTGGGTTGTGACTGGTTCTAAGATATGTCAAACCGGTAATATCGGATTGGGTTCGTAAAAGGTTCCATTGGGTGGTCACTCCTAGTTTTTTTTTTTGCATTAATCTAGTTTTTTTAAACAGGTAACTGGAGAAGTGCATTACTGCAAATAAGTAACCAAACAAGGTAGGGCGTAACCGCCCAGGGTTCCAGATATTTGTTCGGCCAACCGTAGCAAGCCCAGCGCTCATGGACCCATTAAGATAGCCTTCTTGACATCGTAGACAAAAACTTAGGACATACCCTTACCAACGCCTCAAAACAACAAGACATAAAGAAAATTAAAGTCCTAAACCAATCTAATCAAAGACTTATTCGACCTAGAAAGAAGTACAAAACGGACCTAAAAGCTGAACATAGTGCCTTGAATGCGGATTTCCCGAGACTTCCCAACACTAGTAGTCCCGGGTCTGTGGGTATAGTCCGTAGACGGACCCTCCCACCCCCGTCGGGTCTTCTCATTCTTCCAAAGGAGGTTGAGACACCTCCGTCTGTCGAAAACCAGAACTGCTAGCGGGCGTTGATGATCGAGGATGAGTTGGCTGGTCGGAAGGCTCTCCAACGACCGCTGATGATATCCGACACGGTGGCGCCGATGGCTGGGGCTCAAACGGGACGATGGTTCCGACCATCCCCGCGCCCGGTTTGTCCTTCAACGGGGGTACGCTGTCGGCTAGTCGCCGGATCTCGGGCAGGGGGCGATTTGGGCTGTCGGCCAATGGTGGCGAGAAAAAGACGTCGGGCAGGTAGCCCGATGGAGGCAGTGGGAGGCGTCGGAACAGATCTGCTGTGGGACGGCGTCGGGGGGGATCTGCTTGTCCGGTTCCATTTCCAGGCGCAGACGGGGCCTCTCGACGTGGAAAGAGGTGGAACAGATGATGCAGGTGGAGGCGCCTGCGTTGCGGTTACGACGGCGGAGCAGAGCGTCGACGACCGAGAACTGGGGACATGACTTTGTCAACCGAGAGCTTGGCTGGGTGCCGACGGGCCAGTGGACGAGCGTCACTGTCAGAAGACCTGATTGACGACGAGATGGCTTGGAAATGGCGGCGAAGAGAGGAAACCCTAGCTAGGGTGAAAGAGAACCTCGAGAAATGACCGAGAGCTTTACTAATCTAGTTTTAAAGATGCTCCACGGTCTGTGATTATTTTATTTTACAAATGTAGAAGCATTAGCTGGACTATACAAAGTAGGCCCATTAACCACCGGCCCCAAGGCCCAACGAATTCCGATTCCGTCCTAAAACCTCCGAAGCTAAACCCTAACCACCCTCTCTCTCAGTCACAAGCTCGAGACACATAGCATCACTTCCTCCTAGTCTCTGTCCACGCTCATACTCTCGACGGACACACATATAGACATAGGAAATGAGGGTAGGCAGGAAAGCTACCGTGGAGTCAAATCCCGAGGAGAAGCAGCAGCAGAAGAAGAACAAGGGGAAGGTGGTGGTTGAGGAGGAGGAGACTGAAAAGGCCCAACCACGAAGACAGCCGGAGAGAGCTAAACAAGCTCAAGAATCGTCACCGTCGAGCTCTGAATTTAATTCCGATTCCGAGGTATTTCGTGTCCGGAATTTTCAGTGAAATTGTGAAGTTTTAGGATTGTAGAGGTTTACGTGGTTGTGTGATTGCAGGAGCTTTCTGGGTCTGATGAATCTGACGATTTTGGGTCTATTCAGTGTGAAGATGGAGAAAGTGGAAGTGAAGGGGAGGACTCCGGGGATGAGGTGTGTCTTAAATGCAACCAAATTGGTGCGTGTTGAAATAGTTTTGAGATATTGAGTTTCTTTATGCGAAGTTGTGCTTTTGTGATTCTAGGAGCTTTCAGAGTTTGAGGATGACGACTATCAGCCACTGAGGAAATCAGAAGAGGGAAAAAGTCAATCCTCTGGAGATGAGGTAGTTAGTAATTATTATTCAGTTTGATTTAGTAACTATGTTGAACCTCCTGTTCCAAAGTTTGAAAAATGTTATCAACCAAGAATTCTGAAGAACTGATACTTATTTTTTTTGGCAATATATATGTACCCATACTTGAATCTGAAAAACAGATACCTTTGAAATTGAACTTTGTTTACTTTAAGAACTGTGAGGGCTTTGGTTACCTTACTAGCTTATCTAGTCCCGTATCAGAGCAAGTCTGTTATTTCTGGCTCATTTACTTTAACTTCCTTCCAGTAAGACATAGATTGTACCCATTGAAAGAGGCACTGCTTATTGCAATATTGGAGAATAAAACGCTTTTAGAGCTTCTCTATTATTTCACATTAACAAAGTATGTTTCGTTCTTTCCTATGATAGGGACTTTCTGCCGATGACAAAAATGATGGTTCCTACAGTGATGAAGATAAAAGTGAAAACTCGGAATCCCATGATGAAGTTGAAGAAAGTGATTCATCAGAAGATGAGGTCTGCATTTCCTTTAGGTGTCACCTTGAATGGAGTTTTCAGCAATGACATTTAATTTTTATTTGTATCCTACTCTCATCATTTTTATGTTGGTAATAGGTGGCTCCTCGAAATACAATTGGAGATGTTCCATTGGAGTGGTACAAGGATGAAAAACATATTGGATATGACATTACTGGCAAGAAGATAAAAAAGAAAGAAAGACAAGATAAACTGGATTCTTTTCTTGCTAGTGTTGATGACTCAAAAAATTGGTAAGTTATTCATTTACTTGAGTTGCATTGCTTTTCTAAGGGAAACATTTTTTTTACTGGTATTTACAACCCATTTTATCAGCAATTATATAAATCAGTTCAGTTATCTTGCTCAAATTCTCCTTGTTAAGTCTATAAATACTGTAAGAGTCTTCCTTGATTAATCTGGGGCTGAAAATAAAAGAACATTATTACCTAGGGCACATATTACGTGCAACCACTGTGGTTCTTCTTTACTTGTTCTTAGCAATGCTCTGTAGTTTACTAGCATCACAATCGACAAGTCATTTTACATTTAGATTGCTTAGTTCAAACACATCATGAATTCACTAAAGATGATGCCTATGTTTGGATTAGGAATTTGACAGTTTCTTTCCCACCATTCACTTTGCTTTGTAATTCATGTATATATGGGTTCTGGGGATAAGACATGATTAACGACACACCTCGTCTGATGGATAACTGTTTTGTATTAAGTTGTGGTCTCAGATTGTCGTATATTATCTCATTCTAGTTATCTTGCATGATTTTCAGGCGTAAGATCTATGATGAGTATAATGATGAAGAAGTGGAGCTGACAAAAGAGGAGACCAGACTTATACGTAGATTGCTTAAAGGAAAGGCCCCACATGCGGACTTTGATCAATATGCTGTATGTAGTTTCTACTCATTTATCACAAGTATCTATTAATCCATTGCATGCAAAAATATTAATTCTCTGCTTGAAGCTAACCTCTCTAGTTTCTTGAATGCAGCCTTATGTTGATTGGTTTAAATGGGATGGTGCGAAGCATCCACTGTCAAATGCTCCTGAGCCCAAAAGACGATTCATTCCTTCGAAGTGGGAAAGTAAAAAGGTAAATTATTTTAGGATATATTGTTCTGAATAGCACATTCTCCATCCACCTTTTAGATCCTTTTTTATCGTTCTTTTAAAAATTGGCAATGGGTGCGATCTTTTGCCTAAAGAGTATATATTTAGTATATGAAAATTCAAGCACGGTTACTTGATCGTTGGCATATTTGTATACATCTTTAGGTCGTTGCCCTTGTAAGGGCTATTCGCAAGGGATTAATTAAGTTTGACAAACCAGAGGAGAAACCACGCTTCTATAATTTGTGGGAAGATGACAGTGCGGCAGACAGGGCTGCACATTTATCTTACATTCCTCCTCCAAAACCAAAATTGCCAGGTGCCGATTTCAGTTACTCAATATTTGATTAAACTCCTTTAAACTTGTTTGTACATTCTTATTCATAAAATTATACTCGAGCTCTCAGGCCATGAGGAATCATATAATCCTTCTAAAGAATACATCCCAACACAAGAAGAAATCAATTCTTACCAGCTGATGTTTGAAGAAGACCGCCCTAAATTCATACCTAAATGGTAACTGAAGTTAAACTTACTTCTTTTTCTTGCCTGATGGTTGAATATGTGGCATCTAATTTTTTTAATTCATTCAGTTATACATCTTTGAGAAGTATACCAGCGTATGAGAAGTCTGTGAAGGAGTCCTTTGATCGCTGTTTGGATCTATACTTGTGCCCCAGAGTTCGGAAGAAACGTGTAAGACATCTGTATTACTAAAACTAAAAAAATCCGGGTTTATATCCTTTTCGTCTTGTACTGGTTTATATCCATACTTTGTGCTTCTTATCTATCGCTCTGTACCAAACTCATCCAAATTGCTTTATTATGTTTCCAGATTAATATTGATCCTGAATCTTTGAAGCCCAAGTTACCAAGTAAAAAAGATCTCAAGCCGTACCCTGTAGCTTGTTATCTTGAATATAGAGGCCATGAGGGTGCCGTGCGTTCAATTTCAACTGATGCTTCCGGGCAATGGATTGCTTCCGGTTTGCATGTTTCTCTTCAATTCAAATTATATTCAGTCCATACTCCTATTATTTGTATGTTAATCTGATCCTTCGTCATGTATGTTAAGGTTCTTCTGATGGAACGGTGCGTATTTGGGAGGTCGAAACTACCCGTTGTATAAAAGTATTTGAGATTGGGGAACCTGTCCATTACGTGGCGTGGAATCCTCTGTCCGAGCTTCCTGTCCTGGCAGTAGCTGCGTAAGGCTGATTTTGCTCTTAGTGGGTTGCATTTATAATTCTTTGAACGTGGTTAATATGTATTATGGGACTCAAAACTAGCGACTATTATATACAGGGGACAAGATGTACTTATCTTAAACACCGGGTTAGGTAGTGAAGAACAACAGGGAAAGGTCAAAGAACTTCTGCTCATCGAAAAGCCCACTGCTCCCGAGGACTCTGGTATGTTTAATTAGCTATTTTATTGAGTTTTTGTAATTTCAAAATGATTATTTTCTGACTTTTTCATCACTGACTCCTCGTGTGACTCCTCGTGCATAGGCAAACTGGCATCCATAGTGAGCTGGCTGCAGGAAGATCAGCTTGGTGGGGGAATCAGGTTAAGGCATTTTAAGGTCAGTCCCATTCATTTACTCGCACCCTTGTTTGGGTGTTGTTATGTTGATATTTAATTTATGGGATGTTCTCCTGTGAAAACTAATTGATTGCTTTTGATGTGCTTCGGCAGACTGTATCTACAGTAGAATGGCATCGCAAAGGAGATTACCTATCTACAACAATGCCAGCTGATATCCTTTCTGTATTATTTTTGTTTTGTTTTATATCATGCATTGTTAGACACGATCAAATCTGTGATATTTGTATCTCACCAAAGAGTTATGTGCACATTGTTTCCTTTTTGTATTATGATTCAATCAGGCACATTCATGAAATTTCTTAACTTGCTTATCACGCGAGTCAAAAGCAATTCTCATTCACCAGCTCTCCAAGAAGATTAGCCAAGGAGTTCCATTCAAGTTGCGCGGGCTTCCAGTTACATCAGTTTTCCATCCCTCTCTTTCCATCATCTTTGTTGCAACTAAGAAGTATGTTCGAGTATTTCATCTGTTGAAGCTCAAAACCATTAAAAGGCTGGAAAGTGGACTTCGTGAAATATCTTCCATTGCGATTCATCCTGCAGGCATTTCCCAAACTTCCTTTCATATTCTTAATTTGGTTTTCATAGTTGTGCATATGCTGTCTTTTATCTTACATGTGCTCCCTTTGCAGGTGATAATGTCATTGTAGGCAGCAAAGAGGGGAAATTGTCTTGGTTTGACATGGACCTTTCTGCAAAGCCTTACAAAACTCTCAAGTATGTCTCTTGTATTAACATGTCTAAACGGAAATTCAAGATAGAAGTAAGATCATGAGATGAACAAATATTTTATACTCCTTAGTATTTGAGGGCATAGTGGAAAATTAAGGCATAACTTTTATGTGTCGCTAAATTTAATTTGCCATGACTTATTTTGGAGGCGTAATCTGTGACATGGCTCTGCAAATTTTCAGGATTCATCCCAAGGATATTACTAATGTGGCATTCCATCGCTCATATCCTCTGTTTGCATCATGCTCTGATGATTGCACCGCATACGTCTTTCACGGGATGGTTTATTCTGATCTTAACCAGAATCCTCTTATTGTTCCACTGGAGATTCTCCGGGGACATGGAAGCTCCAATGGAAGAGGTCAGTACCTTGAATTCATCTGTACATAAACGGAAGCTCCAAACCATGCTGTGGGAACTGGAACTAAAAACTTTTAAAGAACTGCAACATACTTAAGACTGATATCATTCTCAATTCTCTTGGCAATTGTATCAGGAGTTCTAGACTGTAAGTTTCATCCAAGACAGCCATGGCTATTCACTGCGGGTGCTGACTCAGTGATCAAACTTTACTGTCATTAAGGAAGAAACAAGTTGTACCATATTTGACCTCAAATGGAATCTGAACCAAGGGCTCTGAGTTGTGTTCCTGAGGTATTTTTGACAGATGTTAAAATGGCGGGGTCCAGGAAGTTGAATTGTCACTGCTCATTTCAGTGTGCCATTATTATTATTATTATTCTCATGAATTTATCAGATTATGCACACTAGGTTTTAGTTCTGTTCTGTAAAAGATTCTGATACACTTTTAAAGATCAACAGATCATTACATGTTTGAGGATCAGCCTTTTTTTGGACAAACATGGTTGCTGATATATTTCTGTATCTTTTGCCTTTCTTTGGCTATCTGAAAACTATAAATTCTATCCATCTTAATTTTGTTTATCAACTGGAAAAGTTGGATAAGAATAATCCTGTCAGGACATATTTTGAAATGTAACAAATTGTATGCATATATTATATTTTAAAGATAATAATATTTAAGTGAAATCTCAGTCAGTAAATATTTATTACTGTTTGGTATTTCTGGTATGATGTATTGATTCTATTCAGTTTTGCTAAAGCCGCATTTTAAGCTAATTTTTACCCCAACCTCGGCCTAGCTCATAAAACAATATGTTTATATGAACAAAAATTACATGTACTTACTATTTATAATAAAAAATAATTTTATAAAAAAAATAACCACCTCATTATATGTACTTTATTAGTAATTAATTAATAAAAAATGATTTAAATTGTAATTGTATAGTCTGTGTCGGGACTTCCATCCAAGAAAAAACTATAAATTATCAGTATATATTAAGATATCTCATATTATTTAAATTATAATAAATTAAATTAAATAAGATAAAATAATGTATTTCCCGTATATATATATATATATAGTAGTGATATGAAGATACCGAGCAAGACTTGCCAATCAGGACTCGACACTTGTTTTCTTTTGTGCGGTCAGTTTCATATAAAATATACCTACCTACATCTCTTTCTCTCCCACCCTTTTCTCTTCTATTCTCAATCCAGAAGCAGCCATGGCCACCACTGCGAGAGTGATAGCTTCGGCCACCACCACCACCACTTGCTTCCTCTCCAAACGCTCATTTTCCCTCAAGCAGAGATCTCTTTCTCCCGGTCTCTGCTTCCCCAGCAAGAGACTCTCGGTGTCGTCCAAAAGGTTTTTCACTTGCAGAGCCATCCAGAACCCCGAAATTCTCAAGACCAAGGAGGAAGGCCAGCCCGAAACCCTCGACTACAGAGTCTTCTTCGTCGACAATTCCGGCAAAAAGGTTTACTTTTTATTATTTTATTTCTGCATTTGTGTTCTGCTTGGTTCCCAATGTGGGTTCATTATGAGATTTTGCATCCGCTTGTATCTGGGTAATCGTTGGTTTGTGGGAAAGTTGATTTGATGTTGTGAATAATTGTCATTTAGCTGTGAAATTCTGATGGTATTTCATTTTAATTAGCTTAATCCCTAGTATAAGTTTCTAGCTTGTTTTTTTAATATAAAAAATTCTATTGATATTGTGTTATGAGAACTTGGCTTGATTTAGTATCATCTATTTCTTTGCTGTTGTGGGATGGTGTCGGTATTTGAATATAGTATATACATTCTCATTCACTTGAGTTGATGAGAAAATGTGAGAGGGATGATATCAAACAATGATATTTCCATATTTAAGTAGTTGGAAATGTATATAGACCAGCTGTTTAGGTTATGAGGGAGAACGAAAAAGTAACATATTTCTATTGGGATTGATGTTTGGAATGTTACACTGATTGAAGTCTGGAAAGTTATTGAGTTTGTTTTGCTATGCACACAATAATGACAATCAGGTATTTATATGGTTATGCAAAGTTGGTGAGCAAATTTTAATGCCTTGACCTTCCCAATAAATTTCAGGTGTCTCCTTGGCATGATATCCCACTGCAATTGGGTGATGGCACTTTCAACTTCATCGTAGAAATTCCCAAAGAGTCAAGTGCAAAAATGGAGGTTGCTACTGATGAGCAGTTCACTCCCATCAAGCAGGACACCAAGAAGGGAAAACTCCGATACTATCCGTAAGATACTCTTGTCTTCGGGCATTCCATATGATTTTCTTGCCTGAAATATGGTAACCCCATGAGAATCTTATTCAATCTTGTTTCTATGTTGCTTTGTTTAGGGCTTTAGAAGTAGCTAGTACTCCATTTCATGTGCTTTGTCATATATCAGTTTCATTTTCGATATATACTCATGGATTATCTTCTCAAAATAAAAGAAACCAAGGCTTATCGAATTTGAGTCTTGCTTCACTTTTATTATTTTGAGTGATGCTCATGCTTACCGTGAAGTGATGAGAATCTACTATAGTTTTGTTATGTCAAAGTTCAGAGGTACAGGATACCTTTACTTAGATGTGTGTAGTCATTATAGCTCTAACCAATGCTCAAGATGAGGCTTCGATGCCCATTTTTTTGCACAATCTCCCGTAGTTAGAATCTCTCATTTTTTTTCTGATATAATTATGACATTGTGTTTGACTCTTTAATTTTGTGTCCCTCAGCTACAATATTAATTGGAATTACGGATTGCTTCCACAAACATGGGAAGACCCATCTTTTGCGAACCCTGAAGTTGATGGAGCGTTTGGGGATAATGATCCAGGTGTGTATATATTTTCATTTATGTGGAGCTTTATCCACGTACCCACATATTCTGTTTTTTGTTCACGACTAGAATTTCATTGCCCTAATGTTTTCTTCAAACTGTAGTGGATGTGGTTGAGATTGGTGAGAGACGTGGAAACATTGGTGAGATTCTCAGAGTCAAGCCCTTGGGTGTGTTAGCTATGATTGATGAGGGAGAACTTGACTGGAAAGTTATCGCCATTTCATTGGATGATCCAAAAGCCTCACTTGTGAATGATGTTGATGATGTTGAGAAGCACTTCCCGGTATGTCTGTTATCAAAGTTCTTACAATTTCCCTTACCTCCCCTCCACACATAGGAGAAAATTTTCAAATTTATGTGCTAACTATCTTCAAATCCACACAACATCTAACATTAGTTAGGGTTAATTGCATATAACTATTGTATACTATACGTTTTTATACATACCTATCTCCAACTTTAAACTTTTACTTCCAGCCATCTAAACTGTCTAAAACCTGCAGAAAGCTACTTCTTTTTTGCCAGAAGATGGCAAATGCTCTTGACCCTAATCTTAAAAAAGACTTCGCAACTACCAAAAACATTTTAGTTAAATGTAGTAAACGGTTGAGTAGATGTAAAAAGAATCCTTAAAAGATAAAACTATTAGCAATGGTAGTTTTTTTTTGAGATTATGGTCAATGGCATTTTTGTTATTTTTGGCAAAAAAGAGCTATCTGCAAATTGTTTTGAAAGTTTAGCTAATCGTGAATAACGCTTTAAAGTTGAGGATAGTTATATGATAAAGACGTATAATATGCAATAGGTATATGCAATTAACCCTATTCATTATGTATCCATTCACAACACCGCAAGATATACGCATTAAATTCCATAGAGCATAAATGCATTTGTGTCATGTTAAAAAGAATTGAAATGTAAAATGGCCCACATAATTATTGATTAAGTGACTGGTCTGTTCTTTCCGAGGTTTTAAAAGTTGGAAATGGAAATAGATGTGTTTTCCTTCCTCCTCACGAAGCCTCAATAATTCAAATTATAAATTCATAAAAGGGTAATTTTCACCTCAATACCCTAACTATTAATTTTTTCACTTCAATACCATAGAATGCATTTTTTTTTCTTCACTTTGATACCCGCCGTCAATTTGTCATCCATTTTTGGATGAAAACACTTAAAAAGTCCATAATACAACTCACTAACAATCAAATTTTGTAAAAGCATGTCATTGGTTTTCAAAATTTCTTTAAAAAATCAGTTTTTAATGTCACAAAAATGCATTCTAGGGTAGTGAGGTGCCACAAAAAATAGTTAGGGTATCGAGGTGCCACTAAAAATAGTTAGGGTATTGAGGTGCCACTAAAAATAGTTAGGGTATTGAGGTGAAAAAAATTAATAGTTAGGGTATTGAGGTGAAAATTACCCTTCATAAAATGACATACAATCTAGTTCAAACAACATATAATTTCATAGCAAAGACATATTTAGCAATTAACAATTTAGCATTAGCTAAAAATGGTTAAGATTTGTTTAGTTTTAAACGCTGATTTCTAACTTTTCAGATAAATCATACTAATACATATATTTTATTATAAAACTTAAAAAATCAACCTTTTTTTTCTAAACAATCTCAACCATTTTTGTAAAATCGTGGTTCTTCTGATGTTACAACCTCAACCATTTTTGTAAAATCGTGGTTCTTCTGATGATTTAATGCATACTTATAAAAGAACTCACTTTTTGAGGAAAGAAATCTACAAGTAAATTAGATTGGTTGAATCTTTTGTGAGAATATTGGTTATCTTCTGCTCCCTTGCAAGAATATTTTTCAAAGAGTTTGTCATAGGTTGCTATCCAAATTAGTCCTTAACCTCTCATAATGATGAAGCAGAGTCAGAAATGATAATCTTGTCCGTAATGTTTAGACAGAAAAGTAAATAAAACGCTCTTACTTTGGTAATGCCACTACGGTTTTCAGGGCACCCTGACTGCAATCAGGGACTGGTTTAGAGATTACAAGATCCCTGATGGAAAGCCTGCTAACAAGTTCGGTCTGGGTAACAAGGCAGCAAACAAGGTAACAAGTTACATCAAGGGTCATGTTTTGAGTTGTGTGATCATTGAACCAACTTGTGTGTGTTGAACAGGATTATGCTCTTAAGGTTATTACAGAGACCAATGAGTCCTGGGCCAAACTTGTGAAGAGAACCATTCCTGCTGGGGAGCTTTCACTCTTGTAGATGAAACCATTTACAGTATGAGTTGCTGCACATAATCTTGCAGCTAGTGAGCGAGTCCTTCCATGGCGTTATATATCTCTGTCTGCAACACAGATCGATGCATCTTATGTTTAGTTTGTACTCTATTCAATAAATCCAATCCTCTCCTAACTGGGAGATGGGTTTTGTTCTTATCATTTGATTCTGAGACAGAATTTGACACCATAATTTGCACAAAACTCCTCTTGTCAAGATATCTCAGCATTCTACTAGGTTCTCGACAAACTTGTTACTGTCGACATTTATGTTTCTCGGTGCAAAGGAAGATGTCTGTGCTGTTAACATGTGTTTGGATTCGATTACTAACTCTTCATTCTGCTCTCTATTGTATTTGATGATTTATATCTAAAAGACAAATGTCCAGCTGGAAAGTTCACCTTAGCATGAAAGTCACTATGTAATTTATTGTCGTTTCAATCCCGAGCTTTTGTCTTAGGATGTCATGGACCAATCATAATGTAACAAATGTTTCTCAATTCTTCTTCCGTTGAGCCAAACCTCCGGTGGAGCCAGAGTGGGAAGAAGATCAACATGTTAGTCTTAATTAATTTCTAAATCTTGTTATTTTACAAGTATACTTTCTTTGAAAAATATAAAATGTTAGTGAAACATGTGTAGCATATATAAAATAATAGTTCTCTTTTAGATTGTGGGTATTAATGTTAATGTTTCTTTTAAAAACAGTTAATGTTATACGAGAATGTATTGATTGCTCATGATGAATTTTGTGAGGCTAAATTTGAATTTAAATAATTGCGTTAAAGTGTGGAGTAGCGGGCCCCACCTGTGTCTGGTTATGACAATATATGAAATCTGATTGGTCGAACTAACCACGTGTGTATGCTGCCTTGACAGACCCCCACGTCATAGAGTACGAGGTCCCACACGTGACAAGAAAGCCTTATAGGCCTATCACCGTCCACGTCGACCATGCTCTACATCTCAGCCGTCCATGACAGATCATGTCGGTCTGCCCGTGAGGCAAGACGAATGACATATCTCACCGTTCGATCAACGGTCCAAATCCAATCGACGGTCATAAACCTGCCCGGGCTTCACCGGGAAGATCTTCGTGCCTCTTTAAGAACCGACCCCTAGCTTCATCATTTCCATCAGGAAATAGGGCAAAGGAAAATCCCCAACCCTATACAACATCCCAATTCGTTTCCTGTCCAGTGGCGCGTGAGCATCCTCAGGTGGCGCGTAGTGCCCACGTCTAAGCATTACAGTTTCATGCTCTGTTTTGAAACTCGCATTGGGTGACTCCACCATGGGACCGTCGAGGCAGCGTGTAGGCATGGGTTCGGCCGCCTTGCCCGGCCGGAACGAACACAGCTGGGCCCAGCCCAGAGGTGGTGGACCGGCCGGCGGAGGAGGAAGCAAGAAGATGGGCGGTAATGGTGGAAAGACGACCAAAACCCAAACCCATAACCCTAATTTTATGAGCAAGAAGAAGCTCCAACCTTACGCCCATTCCACATACGAGATCAATGACGGATCTCCTGAGGCCGTGAGAACGTCCGACGGCGCGTCCTGCGTGAACCCGAAGTCCGGCGACGATGTCATTCACTCGCAATACGTGAGCTTCGACGTCAGCTCGTGTTCGAGGAACGAGCTGGGCGAGCTCAGGACCCGTCTCGTTTCCGAGCTCGAGCAGATTCGGCAATTGAGGGATCGTATTGAGTCCGGCAAGCTCAGCGGCAGATCTGGCCAGAATGTGCTGCAGCAGAAGAAATCTGTTGAAGGGAAGAAAATGTCCGGCACCAAGCGGTCTCTACCTCCAAATTACAGCCAAGAGACTAAGCGGAGCCACAATTCAGAAATTGGGGATAATCGGAATTTGATGAAATCGTGTGCCCTCACACTGACCAAGCTGATGAAGCACAAACATGCCTGGATTTTCAATACTCCGGTGGATGTGGTGTCATTGAATCTACACGATTACTACAATATTGTGAAGAATCCAATGGATCTCGGCACAGTGAAGTCTAAGCTTGGCCGGCATTTATACACCTCGCCCCTTGATTTCGCCAACGACGTGAAGCTAACCTTCCAGAATGCCATGTTGTATAATCCAAAGGGGCATGATGTATACACGATGGCGGAGCAGCTTCTGGCTAGATTTGAAGAATTGTTTCAGCCCATGTACAAGAAAATTGAGAGTGAGCAGCATGAGAAATTTGAGGGTGAGCAGCAACAGGGACGGGTCTATGATGATCAGAGGTTGGAACGTAGTTATGATGAGAAGAGGGTGGATCCAGGTTACGATCCTAGGCAGGAGCAGGTTTATGAACAAAGGCAGGATCAGGCTTATGAGGAGGAATTGGCTAGTTCATGGAGCAATGTAGAACCGGAAAAGACAAGGAAGGGTAACTCGGTGGCAAAAGGGATGAAATCTGATCAAACCCGCTTGCAGCAGCCTCGATCACAGTCACCTGTGCAGACTCCAGAGCCAATGCGAGCTGCATTGGTAAAGCCAGTGAAGCAGCCAAAGCCAAAGGCGAAGGACCCGAACAAGAGGGAGATGACTCTTGAGGAGAAGCACAAGTTGGGACTTGGATTACAGAGCTTGCCTCAGGAGAAAATGGAACAAGTTGTGCAGATTATAAGCAAGAGAAATGGGGATTTGAGGCATGATGGGGATGAGATTGAGCTCGACATCGAAGCAGTCGACACTGAGACCCTGTGGGAGCTTGATCGGTTTGTAACCAATTGGAAGAAGATGATGAGCAAGATTAAGAGGCAAGGTTTAATCAACAATGCAGGTTCTGGATCAGTTGAACACATTGGAGTAAGTTGGTTCTTGTGCCAAATTTCATAATTTCAGTAACTTAAATTGTGCTTTACATGCAACTAGCTGACCTGTTAATGCTGTTTCAACAGGAGGAACCTGAAATTGAACATATTGATGTTGGAGTTGATGTGAGGAGTCCAAGGAGAGAGGCTGGGGACGAAGATGTCGACATTGGTGATGATATGCCTATGAGTAGTTACGCACCAGTGGTGATTGAGAAAGACGATGGCGCTGCTGGTGCTACTGGTGGAGGCGCCTCGAGTAGCTCTAGCAGTTCAGGCAGTGATTCATCTTCATCAAGCGGTATAATCCAATTCTGATCCTGGTGATTGATGGTGATAGCCTTGTATGTAGGAGTGCTCTAATTTTCAATGCTTTTCAGATTCTGACTCAGGAAGTTCTTCTGGGAGTGATTCAGAAGCAGATAATGCCCATTCCTAGAAACTTGATATGCTGAAAATGTATGAAGAAATATATTTTCCTTCAAGGGTAGTAAAGATGGACTGGTAATGTTGATTCTGAAGAGGTACTTCTAACCTTCAATTTGATCTGCTAAATGTATTTATCATTTTCTGGTGATGAAACAACTATGAGGTATTGTGGTCCAATAGGTGCATTCCATACCAGTGATGGTTGCTTTCATTGCAGGAACTCTTTTTTACTGACCATCTGGGTTTTAACTTATGCTGCATTTTCTCATGTAAATAGGGAGCAAGGATATGAGAGTTGTTGTAGGCTTGTAGATCAGGATCTATAGATTCGTAGTTGAAATTAGAAAGTTTGTCCTTTCTTGTACATTTGGACAAGAACAACATGATTATTAACATGAAATACAAATGCTCTTCAATTCTCTTTTAATTCAAGCATCTGTGCAGAAGGCTCTATTTGACTTGGCACCTTGAATGGTTGATTCACTCTTGTACTTCCTCTGCATGTTTGATGTGCTGAATGGTCTTAAATGACATGACAGGGATAAAAATTAGATAAATTTCCAAAGCAATTCAGTTTTGTGGTCATGAAAGGTTGTAAAGAACAGATTTTTCAAGAGTTTCACTTAAAAAAGACACCAAAATGAGGAAATATCAACCATCGCTCTGATTTTTTTCTCTCTTTCAAGAATCTAAGCAAAACCCATTGGATTAGGAGTAGTGTCAAAACTTTCATAGTTGAGTGTTCGAAGACAATTGTGTTTTGAAGATGACAAGTCTGGATCATAATCATGCAAGGCTCAGGTAAAAATGCGTGTCCCAATCCGGAACTGGTTTTATAGACACACAAATCTGCAATGGATGGATGGACCCACTTTGATGTGGAGCTGAACACCAAGACAGCTCTAGACTTGTTTTTTATGTACTAAAAAAGATGCTCAATTCAACTGGCTTCACACCAGACAGGATCAAGGAAAGTCTCAACCTGATATTGTTGACCATCTCATCTGATTCATTGATTGATGACATTGACAATTTTCATGATAGAGAGAATGATCACACTTAATGACTGCAGGGTCTTATGATTTTTTGTTTTGAGGTAGTGTCTTATGATTTTGAAGTGTTCTCTTACTCAAGTTTAAATACAAAATCTTGAACTTTAAGAATTATTCTAACATTTTATCTTTGGTATTTTAATAATAAAATCATTAATCCAAAAAAATCAAATTGATGGTTCCTTCCAATCATGACATGACCTCAAAAACTAATAAAATACTATGAAAATTTTAAAGTGTAATCACTCTAACAGTCTGTCTTTAATAATTATAGTAATTAAATTTTTTTTTTGGAGTTTTTCCTTCTAATCATGATTCTAAAACCAATAAAATATTATTATAAATCTGAAATTTAATTAATCTAAAAAATCAAATAAATATTTTCTTATGATCACAGCTCTAAAGTTAATAAAAATATTTATTAAAAATTTGAAGTGTTCATTGTATTAAATAATTTGGGATGGATTGGAAAGGTTTGAGTCACGAATGTCAAATAATTAGTGAGATCTTCATTTTGATGATCATCAATTCCTAGCAAAAACAATCATTTGCCGACATCAAATGGATATTCAATTATTATTTTTTTCCATTCACTGAATGTCATCATGTGGAGTCTGGTAATTTCAGTTTGGGGTGCAAAAAAAACATGAACTGGGTCTGGAGGGAAGATCCAAAGAGTAGTTATATACATATATACCCACATTTGCAGCATAAAAAGCTACCCAAAGCACTAAAATACAATAGGAATTGAGTGTTGAAGAAATAAAAAGAAAGGAGAAAGCAAAGACGGAATTAGAAGCAAGGTGAGATCAGTAGGTGAGTTGAATGACCTCTTCGAACCTCTTCTTCATTGAACCAGAACTAGAAGAAGCATCCACCACAGCAGGAGAAGTCTCGTGATCTTTAAGACCCTTGAAGAAGATTGACTTTTCCCCCAAAACCCTTTTCACCATTGATGAGACCGAGACCGAATGATCAGCATAAGGTGAAGAGATTGATTGGAAATGGTGGCTGTGAGACAGAGTCAACATTGCTGCACTTGGTGCCATTGCTATACCAAACAGAGAATAATTCAGAGATATGGATATGGGTGTGAATGTGAATGAAAGAGAGCTCTTGATCATATATATAATATATTAATATATACGAAACAGAGGGCTGAGGTGGATATGATTGTAAACGTACGAAACAATGTGCGATGGAGAGGATCAGGTGTGCTAGGTCGCATGGCAAGCTAGGATTTTATGAGAAATTGTAGGTCTGCTCAATCTATGATTTTGTATGGGCCAATCAGAGGTTGGAGATGTAGATTAGAGCTGTGGGATTAGACGTAGACTATAAATAAACGCTGCCTGCAAGACTAACACAGGGTGGTGGGCGCCTCACACGTGCTAAATTGTGGTAACCCATTTGCCATTTCTAGTTCTACCCATAGATTCTAATTTCGAATATTCAATAACAATTAAACAAATCACTAATTAATTAACCTTGATATTTTGCTGCATTCTCAACCTTGATACCAGTATATGCATATCAAACCCACGTCTTTGCCCTTACAATCTCTCGGGGAGAGTATTTGATTGAAGGATAACCCATTGAAATTAGAGATAATTGCATCCCGCTATTTTGTTATTATTAGATTTAAAAGTTACTATGTTAATTTTTTTCTCTTGTTATTCTAGAGTATCAAAATTTTTAAGTTAGTACCTTCCGTCCATTTTTAGACGAAAAATGTTCATGCGAACTGCAAATGAGTTTACGTTTTTTTTAAATGTCCAAAATGCCTTTAGAGGTTCAAACCCTAATACCTATCCATTTTCTAATTTTACTTTACTTCTTCAATGACATGGTTTTGAAAATTTAACCGTTAGTGAGGAGTACTAGGATTTTTTTACGTGTTTTTGACGGAAAATTTAACGACGACATGTACTAAATTAAGACAAAAGAAACTCCAGAATAGTGAGAAAAAAAAGACTTAGGGCAGTAATTTTGGAATTCTATAACTTGCAAGGTAGTGAGATGGAATCGCTCCTTAAATTTAAAATTAGTATTTATAATTTTTTCTACATGTGTTTGTTACAAAACGTGTGTTGACATTAATGTCAAATGATTCTAATCTTTAAATAATAACCTGGATTTAACTTGTAAAACAATTCCCCTCAAAATTGTAAGGGGTGTGGGGACAAATTGATGTTGAAATTGTGAAATAAATGACTTTAATCATTTACAAGAAGAAACTAAACTGGAAAAGATCAAGGAACTGAACACGAATTTGTTGTCAACTGGAACAAACCAAGGGCCTTTTGATTATTAAATTTTTTGCCAAAATTTAATTACAAAGAAGCATGTTTATTTATAGTACATCCAAAAATATAATCTAAAGAAAGAAACTAAAGGAGAAGCTAGCAAATTGAATAATAGTATCGATTTCAATGCTCAGCACTCTATAATTTCCGTTTCCTTTCCTTGAACTGGTTTTGGCAAATCAAGTGTTGTAACTTGAGCATCATCCTCAGCCTCGTTGAATCTGTCCACACTGTGCAAGAATATTCCTGCAAATGCAAACGTAGTTTTGGTCATAAATACAACTACATGGCTTCACGTTGACGATGCATTGCATGGGCACAATAGCTTACCAA
Source organism: Erodium maritimum (assembly GCA_963921825.1). Lineage (NCBI taxonomy): Eukaryota > Viridiplantae > Streptophyta > Magnoliopsida > Geraniales > Geraniaceae > Erodium > Erodium maritimum. The sequence goes on from OY997594.1 coordinate 24,458,342, forward strand.
TGAACCAAAATATGACTGCTGGAATAAATATGGAGGTTAGGATGAGTGTGGACACTCTCCAATTCTGGGTATGATCCTGAAGGAAGGAGATTATACCATTGAGTCCAATGAACAACATTTGCAAAGAATTGAAAGATGAAATGATGAAGGCGAACCTGAAGAACTCCAAAGAGTGGCGAGGAAGGCACGTCGCCAAAGATGTGAATAGAAACAGTTGACATTGCCATAGACAGCGGTCTCATACTCGGTTTAACACAATGGAGACATATGTAATTAACAGGGCCCTGCACAGGCAAATTAATATATTTATATCTGCCGACTATCCATTCATACTATTTATGAAGTTTGAATCAGAAATTAAAACCAGAAATAGTGTATAACTAAATAAATACACATTTAGTATGTTTTTTATCGGCATAAAGATATTGGATATGTTTCATAAACACAGTTAAATTGATAAATTAAACACGAGAAAAGACATCACTACCCCAATTTTGATGATATGTATGGATGAATGCATAGCAGTTGAAGAGGAAACTGCGAGATCTTGAATTAATTTAGACAGGTTCAACATTGATGATTGTAAGAGACTAATGTTCTGAAGCAAGGATGGCACAGACTTTAAATTATATAAGTATTTATATACCCAGTCTGATCAAAATCAGTTCTGGACTCTGCAAACTTATATGTATATAATTAGCATACATATATGGTTGCTGCAATACTGAGTTAGACAAGCTGAAATTAAAAAAAATAATACTTGGTTTAAATAAAAAGTCACCTGTGTGGCAAAGACGAGTAGTTCACCTATTGCGAAAAGGCCCAGGAAAATATAAATATTCTTGAAACAAAATGCAGCAAAGCAACAGCTTGCCCCAAAAAATGTTACTACAGTGAGAAGCTGCAGCAATTCCAAATGAGGAGGTCAGTGATCATTGATCATCATAGAACATACCCGCAAAGCTATAGTGTTCATCTATAACTATGACAGTAAAGTGGTTACCTTAAAAGCATTTGAAAGAGTGGAGTTTATTCGATCCAGAGCATAACCTCCAGCTACTGTACCCAAAACACCACACACCACTGTAACACCTCCAAAAGTTAAATCTGGACTTTTCTGCAGAAATATAGACATTAAGTGAAATATTAGTTGTACAGAGAGGGGAATATTCCAAAGTTGAACAAATCAATGTTCAGATGATATTTGACTGGTGCACTGGCTTGAGTCTCAGACTTCTATGTTAGGGGTCTCGAGTACAAAACCTACAGTTGTCATATTGAAGGCAATCACTTACCATATTGTAAATATTTTTACCAGCCTTTGGACCCCAATATGAATATGCACCAATGACAAAATTGTAGCATATGTAACCTGAAAACAATCATTCAGAAAGAAACTAATTAAAATGTAGATACTTGGCAAAAAAAAACTAGAAAGGAGCATTCTATGTAGATGCTGGTAGATCAAGCACAGTCAAAATACCTAGAACGTTTATTACAAAAACCTTTTCATGCAACAGCATTTTCATATCTTTAATAAACCTTGAGAAGGTAGAGATCCTGGGTGCTCTTTTTGCCCTGCGTAAAATTACAAAAAAAGCACTCATATAAATCTAAAGGTAATCCAAAGATATCTACAAGAGGGTGGGTTACAATGACAAAAATATCATATTGAGAAAAAAATGTCGTATGAATGAACTGAGTTGAAGGATAATGTTGTCTCACTTGGCAGTTGAGATTTTATTACCAGACTCTTCCTTCAAGGAAAGCCTTCCCCATTCACCATTTGAAACCTCTGTATTTGCACAGAACAACTAATCCAAATTACTAATCTGTCTACTTTCAGTGCAGGATACTTACAATAATCAACAAAATATAACAACTAAAGGATGAACAGATAAATCCAATAGTTATTTAACTAAGGCAATACGAAACTGCTGAACTAGGAAAATCTAAACAAATTGCATGATATTCAAACTACTACTGTATGTTTTACCTTCTTGAGCATACAAATGTTGCATATTGTTCTCGTTTCTATTATGCACCATAAATGTGCCCCAAAGATTTCAAGGATAAATCAATCCTCATTTGAGTTTTTAATTCACAACTGTGCCCCTCTTATTCAGAGAGAGAGAGAGAGAGAGAGGTGAAAATAGATTATAAACTAATTAGATATTATCATCAGAAGCAGTACCTTGAGCTCCCGGAATAGCTGTCTCAACATCGAGTAATTTATGGGATGCAGAAGCAAAACCTACATTCAAAAGCAATTTAGAGAACCTCCCAAAATGCTACCAATATCCCAAAAGAGCAACTTGAAATTATATGCACCTTTCAAGTCCAAAGGTTTCATCACAAAACTAAGGATAACAAATGGAAGCATAAGTACTGCCTCCCCCAAGAATGCAATTCGCCAATTGAAATGACTTCCAACCTATACAATTTAGACAAACAAAAGATTCTCATTTGGTCAATTTTATAAATGAAAGTAGGAAGTGACTGAACTAAAGTACAATAAGTACTCTCACCTCTCCACCATACATATATCCAATTGCATATCCAGTTGGCATACACATGTAAAACATTGAAAGCCATGCTGCTTTCTGATACAAGAGCACAATAGAGATTACATATATACTCCTAAAAACTATAAATTTCACAGCTGATAAAAACTCCATGGTATATTGAACAGTTACTGTTATATGAGAAATGTCATCAAGCCACTAAAAGTTCATAATACATTAGGGTGCATGACAGGATACTGACTAAACTACATATGGAGTATAGCATATATCCCCGTGCAGAGTTTAATTTTGACAACTAATTCACAGATGTAGGGAAGTGGTTTTATGGACAGGATACCATAAACACCACGAGATGGGAGAAGTGTGTGATTCCATGGAAAGGGTGAAAGATAGATTACTTCTACACCAATTGTCAACGTATGAGCTCTATTCACGTAATGGGATAAAGAAATAAAGCAATCTAATTACACTAATGCACGGGTAATTAGAACTAAAACACTAAGTAGAACCCTTTAGTATTAGGTTGCAAGATTCAAGGTGTCCAGAAGTATTTGAAGCATTCAAACGTAGAATATTAGTCACGTGTAAGAAATAGGATACCATATGCCTTTATAAAAATATATGAGTCACGGAGCTACTAAACCAACTTAACCAAGGATAAAGAAACAAAACCTTTTCAACTGGGGCATTATCATCAATGAACGGAGCTGCAAGGCTTATAAATGAAGCCTCACCAACACCAACAAACCTAGAACAGTTAGCAATAATATTAGTGAAACAACCGTACAATTCCTATTTATCTCATAGCAATGTACAGAAGCATTTACAAATTATGAACTGAAGGTAATATACTTACATACGGCTCAATGCAATGAACCAGAAACTAAAGGAGCAACCACAACCAATTATAGCAACAGTCCATACTGACAATCCAACTCCAATAAGCCTGAATGGATTATAGCTGCCATATTTCAAAAATATTATATTAAAAAAGTTAGGAAAACTTTAATTTGAGATAACAACAAAGAAAATAACCCAAATATATACCTCTTTCATTCACTGAGTTACTGACATGGGGAAATATATTGTTTAACAAAATAGCAAAGGAAAAGGAAATACCTCTTTGCCAATGTTGCAAATATGGGAGAAGACACCAGAAGTCCTACCATGAAAGCAGATGATAGAGCTCCATCTTCAAAATTGCTTAAATTAAATGTCCCCCTATTACATGAAGCTACAATTTGTCAACAAAGTGAAAGATCGTATGCAACTGAACAAAATAACTTTAATAAAGATAAAACATCTTGAGGAATGACAATGGTTATCCATATGCTGAAACTAGTTTAGAATAAACGATCAAGTATTTTAAGTCAAGTTCAGAACTAAATCATAACTCAAGTTTAGTCTTAATTTGTTGGTGAAACAGTTTTTACTACTACATGGTTGGACATCCTTATGATACACATGAAATTTTTCATAATACTTGTTCACGAGAGAGGGTAAAAGTAATTATGATCATACTTAGAAGTAAGGGGGCACCACACACTTGATTCTTAATTACTAAGATTTATGTTTCAAGGGCTCATAGTTATATAGCAGGAAATTTAGTTTTGCACTTTCAAATGAAAGCTTTGATGTTAGCCTTACTGTATTCCACCACCACCACTGCATGTACCATTTTTGCAAGTTTTGCTACTCCCATTCACACCATTACTAGCAATTGCTCCTCTGTCCATGTAATTTATCAAATTAATGATACAAAATATAGTGAGAAGCCTGCAAAAATAACATTGGGAAGCTTAGATAAGCTGAGAGTATCCAAAAGAGGTAGCATCATTACAAACAGAATAATCAATTCTTCCAATGGGTCAATGTTTTTCCAAACAGTCACCAATTATTATCATAGATTGTAAGTTTAACTGTCACGGACAGACAAAACAAGAGTTGGGCAAACAAAAAGCAAAAACAGGGAAAAGCTACAAAAGCTAATCTCTATCTGGCATCTTGTAGACTTCTACCAGCTGAAATGATAAAGTTTTTCTTTGTCCAAGCGAAGTATAATGAATTCCCTTCTGCTTCCAATTAGTAATTACTGATTACTTGTGTGGAGTAGACTCCGTAGAGTTATCACTTCCCAACTACTAAGTGCCCCAGGCCATGTAACCAAGTATGTCAAGGACGAAGAGTTAGCAGAACCCAGTTAGTAAAAAAACAACATATTTTCAAGTTTCTCCATGGAATAAAGCATTGCAGAGTCAACACAAGATAGGTATATATTCCACAAGTCTTAATTGCAAAATATATATTTTCAGTAACTAGTACAATCATAGAGGTTGCCTAGTCTTTTTGATGTATGGTAGGAAATGAAATGAAAACTGATTTGGGTATGACTAAATTAAATCCAATAAGGAACTCCATAAACACAAAAAAAATGGGAATGTGTTTTGACCTAAAACTTTGCAATTCATAAATCCCAACCATTACCAACGATGAAATTTAGTTGCTTGGAAAGCTTAGAGAGAAAAAAATCAATTATATTGAACATTATTCACTAATAAGCACAAAGCAAACCCAATCAAACCAATTGCTTGAGTGAACAAAATATCCAATTGATCCTCACATAACCCAAAACCCCCTGAAATTCAATCTCTCTACAGATGCCAAAACTCGTAATTTCGAAATCTAACTCCTACTGTACCCATAATTTTCTCAGCTCCCAAACATACACTAGAAACAAAGATGAGGACAGTAAGTGAAATTCAACCTCCTCGGAGTGAACCATGAAGGGTTCTTAGCTGGCAATGCGACTGAAGCTCCCGTGACGACAGCCCCCGCCGGAGGGTTCGGATCCGCCGTAACAGGGTCCGACTTGGGTGGCTGTTCTCGTTGCGCCATCGCAAGACGGCTCTGCTACGACTCTGCTTAGGTTCGCGAGCCCTCTCGGATTATGCTGGGAGAATCAGAAAATTACTGTTTGGTAGCCACTTTTTTATAGGGATCGGTAAATGGCAAGATCTTCATCTTTGGGGTCAAATCAATTAGTTGCAACAGATATGTTTTCGAAATTGGAATTGCACTTTTTATCGACTATCATCTTGTGTGTTTGTTTACTCTGCCACTTAAATTGATTTGTTGGGTGGTAGTAGATAGATGATGTGATTTCACACGTGTGAATAGTAAAGGTTTTGATGCCCAATGAGGTGTTGGCATGTCAGCAGTCGGGTGGGCCCTGTGGAAGGTGACGTGGAGCTTTCAAGTAACAGATGAGTTGTGACCTCAGTGATAAGAGATAGTGACCCTGTCAAACGAAATCAAAGAAAATCAGTTCCCCGGTAAAACGAACAAAAATTAGGTCAACATAGCATACTGACTGATTTGTGTAACACTTTTAAAATAATGTACATTCAATATGGGATATTTACATTTACTTACACTAATCTATATGTATTTTTTTTAAAGTATACCAACGTTTAAAAGCTATATTAACTTTGACATCCAATAATGTCGCGAAAAGAAAAAAAATTCGACCGTTGGAATGTAACGATTACTTTTTTTTTAATCCAAAAATCCTAAATTATAACCCTATAAGTACCCCCAACCCATTTTTCAAACCACCAACCATCCTACAACTTCTCCACAAATTTTCCTTCTACATTTCGATACAAAATGTCTGACGATGAGGGTCCATCATATGAGGAGTTGGCAGCCCAAATGCAGTTAGTTGAACAATGACTCCAGCGAAGGATTGATAGAGGCATACAGAGAGCAATGCCAAGGATCGACCGTGGGGAACCAATGCGACGAGAGATTCACAGAGGTCGTGTCGAAGCCCACGACCAACTAATGAGGTATTATTTTACCGATCAGCCCATATATGGGTCCGATATGTTTAGGTGTCGGTTCCGTATGTACAAACTACTTTTTCAACTGGTGATGGACAAGGTCAAGGAACACGACAATTACTTTGTTCAGAAGCGGGACGCTTCCGGGCGCTTGGGCATATCAACGGAACAGAAGTGCACCGCCGCGATACGGATGTTTGCGTATGGGTGCTCGGCCGATTCATTGGACGAAACTCTACACACTGTGGTAAGTACCATACTTGAATGTTTACGTTATTTTTGCAAGGCCGTCATTGAGGTACACCCACACCGGCTGACTTGGACCGCTTACTCCGAGAAGGGTACAACCGAGGGTTCCCTGGCATGGCTGGGAGTCTTAATTGTATGCATTGGGAGTGGAAGAATTTCCTAACCGCATCGCAAGGTGCCAATGGACGGGGAAGTCACCACGGGGTAAGTACCGTTATGCTTGAAGTTGTAACGTCCCGTGATTTATGGATTTGGCATGCTTTTTTCGGGATGGCTGGCTCGAACAACGACATCAACGTCCTCAACAACAACCACTTATTCCAGGACGCTTATTGCGGTCGTGACCTTACTGTGGAGTACGAGATCAACGGCCATCGGTACGACCGACCTTATTACTTGGTGGACGGGATTTACCCATCATGGGAACGGTTCATGAAGAGTATTCGGCATCCCTACACGCACAAAGAGAAGTTGTTTGCTAGATGCCAAGAAGGTGCTCAGAAAGATATTGAAAGGGCTTTTGGAGTACTTCAAGCACGGTGGCACATCATTTCTCGTCCCGCTCAAGTTTGGAGCAAACACACTTTGGTTGATATCATGCACACTTGTATCATTCTACACAACATGATTGTAGAGGATGAACGCTACCGGTACGAATATGGAGATGACGAGTTGTTGTACGAGCAACCTCCAGAAATGCCGAATTAGACACCATTGGAACGATGACACCGAGGAGGTCCATTTCAATATCTACAACGATTGGATGTTCGAATCAATGTCACAAATCATCAGACCCACAAGTAACTACAAAATGACATTATTGAGCACATATGAGGTCAATTTGGAGCTACTTTCAATCCTAACAATTAGTAAAGACTTCTTTTGATATGCAAAGTCTTTTGTACTTGATGCTCCTATTCGGAGATATATAAAATTATCAGTTTTAGTTTATTTTACTTTATGTTATTATTAATTATTTTTTCCAGATTTATTTCAATTTTATATAATATTAACAGTTTTATTTCGCTTAATTTGAAGTTTCATTTCATTGAACTTGATGTTTCATTTCGCTTAATTTGTGTCATATACCTAAAACTGAAGTTTTATTTACAAAAAAAATCATTTGGCCGGTACCAAAATCACATATAGGCTTCATGTGTTTCATTTGTGAGCACCTGATAAAAACCCGTAATCCATGGTAAACATTCAAAATGACATTGAAACTTGACAAATAATACCAACACTTAAATTTACATTGAAACAGAAAATAACAAGATTGTAACCAATTGTTGTGAAACTCTACTATAGAACAAGAACAACCATTTGGTCTCAGTAAGCTCAATCAGACACAAAACATGGCATAACCCATAAATCTCCTCAACTATAGATTTGACAGAACACTACCAATCAACAAAACACATTTTAAGAAGAAACATAGTAACTTAGACATGGAAGATGCAAAGAAGCTTGAGGAAGGATTGTGATGTAATGATTTTTCTATGGATATGCTCAAACCGAGAACGAGAAGAGAACGCAATGTTAATGGAGCAGCCATTTTCCATAAAAGCTTGAAGCTTTGCTCGACTCTGTATAAACTAGAGCTGCCAAGACCCTGTCAAAATTGAACAGTGTTGTCGTGTACCACAAAGAAGGGGATGGTCATTGAATTTGGGTACTTGGGTTCCATTCAGTTCAGCTTGGATTGAGAAGACCAATCCGAGACCTACTGTTTCGACATTAAACCCAAAAGGAAACTCAGCACCGAAACCACATGCCAATTTCAAAAACTGATTAGCTAATTAATTAACATCACTAAAAAATATAGAAAATCAAGTTGTCTCCCACTCTAGCCAAACTTGATCACGAGTGGGGAATGCGAGACTCATTCCATGGCGATACGATGTAAATTGAAAGGGGGGCGAAATCTGTAACGATACTAGTGACGGTGGAAGATCCCGACAAAAAAATCACGCCGATCTTCTTCCTCATGACCTTTCTTGTCCCGCATAACACGTTCTAGGACTGGAACCCAACGGCAAGAACCACAGGTGGTGGCGAAGATCGTCGGCGGCAGATGGAGACCTTGGTTGGAAAGAGGCAAGGTGGAAGGAGCTTGGCAAAAGCACGATATAGATTAATATGAAAGATTATGTTTAAGTAAAAAAAGAGAGGGGAAATGACGTTAACACCCTTTAGTGATATGAAATTACATAAATAAAATCAGCTTTTGATATATTTACAGATCCATACCACAATCATCTGGACCATCAAAATGCATGAATCAAGTGGCCTTAAATAGTCCCCAGTTTATCATGTATGTAGTTTATATTGGATAGTAAGTCGTGTTTATAGATCTAATATATATGATTTATAATTTTATAGAAATATATATGTACATGTATGATCATAATAAGAAAAACAATACTTCTTGTTTATGATTTCCCTTGTCTCTTATTGATATTCAATACTAATGTAATGTAGTGTTATACCAAAGATGAATATGCCATGTAAATAGAATGGTAGTTATATTTAGAAAGAATGAGAAATTATGATGATAGGTCTGTAATATTTTTTTATGCTTATTAATCTCAATTGTCGTTGTGGATAATGATCGTTGAAAGTACTCTAAATCATATACTAAGTTTATTTTTTTTGTTATTAGATACATTTGGATGAATTATTAGAGATTTATATGTATATAGATAATTTTTGGAGTAACATTTTTTTTGAGCGAAAGTTGCAATATTATTTCGAAAAAGAAATTGCATTACCAGGCATCGAGGAATAGGCTCCTCAACCACAAAAAGGTCAGATTTGATGAACAATGGTTCTCTGATCCTTGTAGTACCATAACCGTCACAAGTGGTATTTTGATGCCTCATGGGCAGGGATAAAATACGAAAAGGGGGAATGGGGTACCAGAATTCCTGAAGGATCTCAACAGTAGCGATGGTGGGAGGCAAAGCATCTTCCTAGGACTCCTCCCAAGGCCAGTCCCCGATGCTCTATCGGCTTTTCATTCCTCTTGGCGTGGCTATTTCCCTGCCCTTGCCTAAACGGGAGAACTCGTCCCGTTCCAAGTGCCTTGATCGATCCCTCGACATTCCTCCTGGAGTTGTGAGGGCCGCCGGGGTAGAATCAGAGGCACGTCGGCTAGCGTTAGTCACAACCTTAGACCACACAACGGTAGGGAGAAGGGGCTCGCGCCGTGAAGATGAGGCAACCCTAAAGCCTGCTCCACCAGTGAGAGGAGGAACCAGGGCCCGGTTCGGAGCATAATATGGTGAAGACGCAACCCTAGCAAGCGCGTCTCCCGGGATAGGAAGAGGTAGAGCAAGGTCTTGGAAAATTTGGGGGCGGGTGGCATAGGGTTTGGTGGGGGAAGGGCGTTGCTTGATGAGGACGCAACCAAGGGACGCCGCGTGGGTCGACCTATCGGTGGAGGCCAAGGAGGTGGGGACAACGATGGTTGCTTCAGTGGAGGCTGTAAAGGTAGTGCCAGAGGAGAAGGAGGCGCTGAAGGAATCCCGTGTAGAGGTTGCTTCGACGTCCTCCCGCGCCAGGCCTTCAAAGGCGGATTCACAAGAGGAGACGACGGAGGCTTCAAGGGAAAATCCTACACCGGAGACGCCATGACAGAACCGACAGGGAGAGCAGCAACAACGTCAACGAGATCGTCGGTATCAAGGACATGAGTAGAAAGCACCATAGTCACAGGGGTAAGGCGACTAAGGCTAGGGTTTGCTCTCAAGTTGCGAGAGAGAATCTCTATTTGGAGTAACATTTTTTAATCCATTCCATATAAGTGTATCTTTATTTATTAGTAAATCAACGAAATATCGTCTCTTTTATAAATATTAAAAAACCCATTTTTGTATTTTTGCATAAGACCACCACATCCATAGAGTCAGCCTTGAAAAAATTAATGTTGTTAAGAGTTGTATAAATTCGAATACGTATGTATAATTTCAAAAAGAAACAAATTTGAAAAATGGAACGCGCCTCACGCGCCCCCTTTTCTCTCACTAGGTCACTGACTCTTCACTTTTCTTTCGATTTCTCCGGCCAAATCGACGACTTCCGGTTGTAGAAGGGAGGACAAAGCGGTGGTGGAAGAGGGTAAGTGGGTTATCATTTATAGTTGTTGCTTTCGTTTGCTTTGGACCAGCAAAATCAACAGCCCTGGTGCGTTTCCGGCTCGATCCTTCTACGGTCATGGAGGACGTTGTGGTGCTTTTCGTCGCCGGAAGCTGGATGCAGGTGTAGGATTCTTTGCTTTTCCAAACATTTTGTGCGATTGGGGCAAGGTTAGTTCGGTTTCAAGAGTTTTCAGGGTCGGTCGCCTGGGTTTTATCGTTGGTACGTTTGCTCGGGTTCACTGTTGCGATCTGGGTTTCGTTAAGTGTCGCCTGTGTAGTCAGTCGTGGAGGGGGTAGTCGCCGGAAGCTTGTTGGTGTAGGGTGCTCTGTTTAGTTTGAAGAGCTTCTCTTGTTCTTCCGTTTTAGTGCGGTTCTCGGTTTGGTGTTTTATGGTTTGTGTCTCGGTTCATCGTCTGCAAGATTAGCTATGACTTCCTCTTCTTCTATTGGTCCTCCTCCGGCCTTTGAGGGGACGAATCGCAGAGTGGGTGGAACTTCATAGAATTTCAACAAAGGTGTTTTTGGGGAAGGGAGACGTCTGAACTCGGAAATCGTCTCTTCTCAACGAATTGTTAGGGAGGACAGAAGCTATATTCAAGAACAACTGATGGGTTTCGGGAGGACAGAGGCTACAACCAACTAAGGTTTAGTGGGTCTTTGGGCTTTGAAGATTACAGATTATTTATACACAATCTCCCTCCAAGAACATCAAGCATTTGGTTGAGAAACTTATTTCTGGAATGTGGGAAAATTATCAAAGTGGAGACTTCGACTAATCCAAATTCCAGAGGTAAGTGGTTCGGATTTGTTACTTTTAAATCCAACGAAGGTTTTCAGAGAGGGATGCATATTTTTAATGGATATGTCTTGAAAGGGTATAAGTTGTTTGTAGTCAAGGCTTGGAACAAGAGCTTGGGTCTGAGGTTTCAGAAGGACAATTTGAATTGGCAAAAGAAGGTTACTGAACTTGACGACACTCCTATTGTTCTTCCTAAAGGGAAGGTGAATGAAGCACACATGATATGGCTAGAAAGGGGTCATTTGTCCATCCTTCATAATAACATCTCACCTCAGATTATTATGGAAGATTTCTTAGTTGCAAGGGGGGTTGAGATTGTCGTAAAATCTCTCGGAAATAGAGTGGTACTTATCTATTTTCCTGAGGAAGGGGTGGAAAAGAAAGCTTTAAAGGATGATGCACTTTGGTTGCAACATTAGATGTTCATACTGAAGGATAAGGCACATCTTTGTAAACAGGGAGGGAATTTCTCTTGGGTTGCATTGTATGGTATCCCATTTCTTGGCTGGTGTAAGGAGACTTTCGAAGCAGCTACTGTAGAACTAGGGTCGTTGGTATATGTTCACCCTTCTTCTTTATCAGGTGTGTCTCTAGATGCTGCTTTTGTTCTGCTGCACTCACAGGATTATTTAAAGGTATATAAGGAATCAGGGCTTTTGTTAGAAGATCAGGAATATAATTTTATGGCCTGCACAGTTGACATCTCTGTTGTTCCATTTTGTACCAAACCTAACTCTATTGCTCCTGAATCTTCAAGTTATGAATCCGAGAAGACTGATAATTCCTTGACTTGTGAGTTCAATGACACTACCGATATTCACAGAGAAGTATCAGTTTCCGGTGAAATTATTTATACCAGGGAGGTTGATGAAGTAATAACTCAAAAGTTGGGGGCTCAAGCTTTTTCACCTGGAAATATTGATCTGCAGGGGTCTAAGGACATAGATTTTCCTCCCCTGAGTAACTCCTCTCCATTGGTGAACAACACCATTTCCCAGTAATTCTCAAAACCACTAACTTTCAGAGAAATTTTAATTGCCCTAGATTCTTTTGAGAATGGAATTATCGCTGCAGACTCTACTGTTCCAGCAACATCGGTGCAAAAATCAGCTCATACAAGCTTAGCTGGAGAAGTTGGGTGTATTGTGGGATAAGTTGGACAAAAGGGTTCTTTAGAAGATGTTGGTAGTAATGAGGGAGAGGCTCAGACTCCTCTAACTGCAGGTTTGGGATCAAACGTTCAAACTCCTGTACTCTATAATTCATCTTCAATTATCAGGGGTCCCAAGTTTAAGAAGAAGAGAGGGATCGTCCCAGTATCTTACAACACAAGGTCTAAAGCTAAAATTCCTCTCCCTTGTGAGATCCCCTCATCTGCTACTAAAGGTGGGCAGGAAAATTCTCAGTCCTTTAAGCTTGGGGGTGCTGGCACATGGGACTTTTGCAAAGCGTTGGGGTTGAAAGCTTATATTTCATATGAACTTATGGTTGAACAATTCGATAAGCTGGAAAATGAAGTGAATCAGGCAGTCCAACTTGAGGCTAATTCGGATGATGATTTTTGTGATTTACAGGAGTTGGAGGAAGGTCAAGTTGAAGGTTCTATCAACCTTTCTCTTCCCACTCAAAGACTGTCCTCCCATTGAGTTAAGTCACTTGATTTGTAAAAGGCCTCCTTGAGACTGTTCAGAGTTGGAAGGTGTGGGCTTTTGTTTGCTGGTTGTGTAGGTGTTGTTTTTGGTGGGGACTGAGTTGTTGTTTGTGTTGAATTGCTCTGATTTGGGATTGATTAGTACTTATGGTGGGTTATTAATGACCCGAGTGGTTTGGGTTCCTTTTTGTAGGCTCAAAGGGGTTCTTGGTTGTTTTATTGTTTTCTGGTTGGGTTCCTTTGGGTGAGATTTGTGTTTGTTTTTGTGGGTTGTTCTTTTAAGTTCCTAAGGTTCATGGGTTCCTGCGGTGCAAGTCTTCTTGTAGGGCTCTTTTAGCTACCTTGTTTGTAACACTTTGAGGGTACATCCCTTGGCCAAGTTTTTCTTTTTGAAAACTTGGTTTATATATAAAAAAAATTGCTGATAAAAAAAATGTATAATTTCAAAACGTAATGAAAAACATTATAAATATAAGCTAAGAATAGTTATTAGTAATCATCGTGTAAAAAAAATAACTTAACAATGGTTAGACTAAGCAATACCTTACTCAATCAAAACAATCTCAAGTCTGCAACCCTAGAGAAGCCCACGCCACCACTCTTTCTGCTTTCCCCGCCGGTGGCAGCCACGGCTACGACTGTGGTGGTCGCCGGCGGAGGCTGTTGTGGTACCCCTTCCTGCCCCATCCCCTCGCGTCGCTCGATAACCGTCTCCTTCTTCTACATGACCGGCCGACGTCCTCGTCGACCTGGAAGCACGACAACACCTTAGATCTGGAAGTTCTCCCCAGATCTACTCTTTTAGCGACTTCGTTAGTCTCTCAGACAACCACCTTGGTCGGAGTTCGGCCGTTTCGCGCGCAGGGTGTGTTGGTGAGCTCGACGCTGCTTTTTTTTCCGGTTTGAAGGTTTGGATTGGTTTTCTTGTTCCCGGCTCCGGCGTGGTTGTTGGTTCGTCGAGGAGTGTGGCTCAAAGGAGTCTGTTGCTCGCAGGTAGGAGTTCGTGCAGGCTCGGGCGGCAGGTTCGGGGGAGGCTGGTCGGTAGTTGGAACCGGGTAGGGCTGACCCAGGTCTGATGGGTTCAGCTCAGTTATTCGGGTGGGTCAGTTGGGGCTGCAGGTTGGTCGGGTCGGGTTGGGCTTCATTGGGCCTGGGTCTTGTTCTGGGCCTAGGTTTAGGCCTGGGTCTGGGTCTGGGCTTGTCTGTTGCTCTTCTGCTGGTAGCAGAGTCTTCTCTTTTTGCGTCTGGATTGGATCATTCTCGGTATTATTACAATCCTTCCCCTTCGGTTCCTTGTTGTTGTCGGTGAGGGGTTACCGGCCTCGGTTTCAGAACGCTCAACTCACATTCTAGTGTAGGTCTCTCAAGAGTTTTTGACTTGTTGTTGTCAATTTGGAGTTTGGAGCTCGATCTCGGTAGAAATACTGGTCCTCCGCCTTTTTGGGCCTCTTTTCGGTGTTTACCGAATTTATGTTTCGGAGGGCTGAGTGCGAGCTTCTTAGTCTGCCTGGTCTCTTGCGATTTCGGCAAAGCGGTTTTGATGGTGGACCTTCTCTCGGGTCTTTGGAGGTGTCTAGTTTCTGCTCAGGTCGTGGGACGCGTTTCTACAGTCTAGCGGGTGTGGATCGTTGATGAGCTTCTCTATATGCTTATGCTTCTTGGGACTTCTTGGATTCTGTGGTGTGACTCGCTGCCTTCCGATCTTTGTTTGGTAATTCCTCTCCCACCCTACCCTTTCATTCGATTCGATTGGCTTCGCTTCTTCTTGACCCGCTGTTTGGTGTTCGAGCTCGCCGGTTTTAGGTGTTGGCCGCCGACGAGTCCTTAAAACTATTCCTTGGTCTGAAGCCTTTCGTTTTATTTGTTGGGAGTGGTTGTCTCAGTGATTTTTCATTGATTCTGTATCTTTTGATCGTGGTCCTAGCCACCGGCGTTTTAGTACTCTCTCTCTCTCTCGCTAGTATTGAGTGTTACCAATGATACAAAGAGTTTGATACAACTCTGATTAGGTTTGTAGTGTTTCTTGAGTGTCTGCTCTTCTTGGTGGCCAATGCTGGTTGGTGGCTACTGCCTTGCCCAGTCGTTCAGGGGTGTTTGGCCTGACCTTTCTTGTTGCACTTGGTGGCTTTCTTGTGGTTTTCCCTTGTTGCCGGTTCTTGTATGCTGCACCTTCTTCTTTTCGGTGCTCTTGGTGTTCTTGTTTTCTGCACCTTGTCTTGGTGTTGTTGTTTTTTCATTTATTGGTCTTTTGTTGTAATTGATCTCCCTTATAGTTGGCATATGATCATCTTAGGGTATCATCTTTTTGTGCCCTGATTAGCCTGTGATCCTACTCTTTTACCTCAAAAGAGGTCGTATCAATGAAAAAAATTGCCTATTAAAAAAAACAATGGTTAAGACTCAAATCATTATAGTGACATTCTAAACATAGCATGTCCTTTCACTACGTAGAACTCTGTTCTTAATAGATCTCTAGACAATTAAATCTGATAGAGATTAGTTTAGAAACAAAGCAGCTTTAACCAAGTAAACCAACCCTATCATCTTATGACTGATTTTGAAAAATGAGGAATTCTCTATTTTTTTCCCATTGGAGTCAAGGAGCGAAACCGAAACAAAGAAAAATCCGATAAACATATGTGTGGGTGTGGGCTCAAATCAAACCGGACCGGAGAAGCCAAAATTGGGCATCTTAATGAAACCGGACCGGAGAAGCTGAAATTGGGACATACAATTACAATTTACAAGCCTTATATAAAGGGGAGTCAAATTGCCAGGCAGGCCAAATATCCCAAATCCAACTAAACTTGATATAGAGTGCAGAACCAAACCTTCTCTCTCAAAATCAACTCCGATCTCTCCGGTATTTGGACCAAAAGATCATCTCTGCAAAAGATCTTCACGAAACCATAGCGTGCACGTCCAGTTTAGCGCTCCCTACAATCCATTTTCGCAGCTCAATCGACGACGACGAAGAAGAAGAAGGTTCGCTGAATCTTGCCTATCCTTTTCTTGATTATCCTTGAATTTTGGAGAATTTTCAATTCCATTTCCATCAATCTGTTTGAGCACGTACTGCGATGAAATTCTGTAATATTTCCTCATTCGCTGCGTAATTTAGTTTAGTTTAATCGGACCACCGTGCGTGAAGCATCCTAAACCTTTATATTTTCTTGCAATTATTGATACGAGGATTTGAGAATTTCTGCTTGGAACTCAGCTTTTTGAGTTTGGATCAACAGTTTAAGCATTTGTTAAGTTAATCTTGATGCCTGTGATGCACTTAGTGGCATGAATGGTTAAGGTAATTTCAATTTCCTTCCTGCAAGTGCTAGGGTTCCTGTTATTTTATACATATGACATTGATGTGATACTGCCCGGTGGGAGGAATATAAGTGTTGAGAGCATATACAGTGGGGGTGAATAAAGATGGTTATAAAATTTGGATCTGAAGGTCCCAAGGGTGTAAAAATTTTAGGAGGCTTTTAAATGGAAAAGGTTTAGAAATGTGCACTCAATTTGGTCCTTTTTGTAAGGTATATTGCATGTATATTTATGTGTTTGTGTGCTAATTTTCAGACAATTCATTTGAAGTTATGGATGTGCCAATTAGGTGTATGACTTGGGCATCATAGTTTCTTCCAACCATCTCATTCAACTGTTGCATGTGGGTTGCAGATAAAAGCGTGATGTTCTGATTGGTTGTATGAGCCTGGCCGTCATTTCATGAGCCTTCATGACTAGTGATGAAGGGTCTTGTGATAAGGCTGCTGCTTCAGAATGTATAGCTGATACCCCAGATACAACTCCACCCTCTGTTTCTTCAGAGGCAGGATCTAGTGACAATAAGTTTTCCAAGGTTCCCACGTTGTCAGGCTTGTTTTCATCTGCTTTCTCCTTGTTTGGAGGCCCTAGTGAGTCATCAGCTAGTGAGAAGAAGGAAGTTCATTCTAAGGACAATTGGTTGACAGCATCTGTAAGGAAAGTTGTTGCTGGTGGATCGATGAGGAGAATTCATGAGCGTGTTTTAGGGCCGAGTAAAATTGGCATTTCCAGCTCAACTAGCGACATATGGCTTTTAGGTGTGTGCTATCGAGTTTCAGAAGCTGAGTCATCTGGAGATGTTACTAACAGCAATGGATTAGCTGCATTTGAACTTGATTTTTCATCAAGAATCTTGATAACATATCGTAAAGGTTTGTTAAGCAAAATATTCTTCCTTCAGAAAAAAAATATAGATATTAGAATAAGCAAATCACATTTTAGTGATTTTTGGTGAACAAATTGTTTTGTATTTCAGGTTTTGATGGCATTGAAGATACAAAATTTACCAGTGATGCTAGCTGGGGTTGCATGCTTCGAAGCAGTCAGATGCTGGTAGCTCAGGTACAATGTTTAATTTCCATCATCCAACATGATTGACATGCATTTTATTTTGCTTTGAGGCAAACTGTGTTGTCATTCTCATTATCCTTGAATCACCTGTTTGTTTCTATACAGGCTTTGGTTTTTCATCTATTAGGGAGATCTTGGAGGAGATCTCTGGACAAGGTAATGTTTAATGTGACAGAATTAGTAACTTGTTTTTGTTCTCCCTTGATGAAGACGAATCACATTTATTTTTTTACTATAAGCTTGCTTATTGTCCCTTTCTGATTATGTAGCCGTTGGATAAAACATATGTTGACATCTTGCACCTCTTTGGTGATTCTGAGGAATCCGCGTTCTCCATTCACAATCTTCTAAAAGCAGGGAAGGCATATGGCCTTGCTGCTGGGTCATGGATTGGTCCTTATGCCACATGCCGTGCATGGGAATCTTTAGCTCGTTGCAGGAGAGACAAAACTAGTCTTAATGACCACTTCCTCCCCATGGCTGTTTATATTGTGTCGGGCGATGAAGATGGTCCACGAGGTGGAGCACCTGTTGTCTGCATTGAAGATGCCCAGAGACACTGCTTAAAGTTTTCAAAAGGTCAAGTTGATTGGACACCCATTCTCCTGTTGGTTCCTTTGGTTCTTGGACTTGATATAATCAATACCAGGTTCGTTATATATTTCACCATCTATTGTTCCTCATTATTATCTATCTTTGTCCCCTAAATGCAACAAAGATTGTTAAACTATGATCTTTCTACATTGACCATCAATCTTGTTTCGTTGTAAGACCCAATCATGTCATTGCATCAAATCACCTTGGCTTTTCTGTTCTCTATTACATACTCCTAATTGGAGACTTACATACAATTATCAAACTATGATTTTTCTACATTAACAATAAATCTTGTTTTGATCTGAAACCCAATCATGGCATGCATCAAATCACCTTGCCTTTTCTGTCCTCTATTTCATACTCCTTGTTGGAGTCATACTTACTACTATAGCAATGTTTTGGCAAAATTAAGTGTACTGCATTTAGACTGCTTACTAAAGCCAGGACATGGAGGGATGCCATTTTTTCTTGACAATTTCCATGACAATTTTATGAAGGAAATAAACACTTATGTCATCGTTATGATTTTATGCAATCAATTTGTCCTCTTTGTGGTGTTCTTACTGAATAAACGTATGTCTGAGTTACTTCAAAGCCTCTTATATCAGTTAGCCTAAATCTATAAATTTGTGTCAGGTACTTTCCTTCACTGAAAGCTACATTTTCCTTCCCTCAAAGCCTTGGAATCATAGGTGGGAAACCTGGTGCTTCGACATACATTGTTGGCGTACAAGATGATAATGCTTTCTACCTTGATCCACATGATGTCCAATCAGTATGCAAAAGTCTAACTTACATTCATTCTAATGATGCATTTGACTGTGATTACCTTTGTGTGTGTGGTACCGAGTTTGAAGCACATGCAATCAGGAACATTGTATGTACTTTGAACTCGATACTGAATTGATGTAATAGAAAGATTCCTGTGACAATCATAGTGTAGGGATTTTGTTGATTAGGACAAGGGCGCTGCTATTTCACACAATCTGGATACCAGCGGATCTCCTCTTAGTTTCTTATCAGTATTGGTGTAATTAGTGGAAGTTAATTTAAACTTGTTTCTCTTTGTTTTTGTTACTACAACCTCCACAGACCGTGTGAATTAACTATGTTTCAATCTGTGTTGCTAATCAGGTAGTCAATATAAGCAGGGAGAACCTAGAGGCTGATACTTCATCTTATCATAGCAAGTAAGCTCTTTTCCGAGACTCATCACAGTATGTCGTGTCCTGTAATGTATTATTTGTTTCTTCCAAATTGTTTTTTGACTTCTAGAACTGCTCCAGTATCATCCGGCACATTCCCCTTGACATAATCGATCCATCGCTGGCTATTGGATTCTATTGCAGGGACAAAGGTTTGCTACTTGTCAGCTGAATTTCATGATGTTACTAGAAGAGTAAAACTTGGATTTTATTCTTCATTATTCCTGTGTTGTGGTTTCAGATGATTTTGATGACTTCTGCTCCAGAGCTTCAAAACTGTCAGAAGAATCAAAAGGTGCTCCATTGTTTACTGTGGTTGAGTCCCACAAGCACGACCACAGCGGGGACAATGATGGAGTTGAAGAAGACGAGTCCTTTGATGTGGGTGATGCAGAAGGCAGTACGCAAGAGGATGATTGGCAGCTCCTTTGATCATACTGTGGCCGTAGCTGTAGCTGTAGCTGAATCGGGGTTGGGAATCTGTATATTGTTGGTTTGGCACCTACCCTGAACATGCCACCCTGTTGATTGTGCCTGCATGTAGTAGGTGACACGAAATTCATTCTTCAATTTGCCTGTTACTTAGATTCAAATTTGTTGAATTGTTCTGTAGAAGCTCGCATCAAATGACAATATCTTTTCTCTTCTCACAAACCTGAGATAGGCATAGACTCTTGTTTTGAAGTTGATATAATGGGCAGGGCAGAATTTTTAACGAACCCATCATTCTCACATTGAACTATTCCAGAAAACACCGAACAGCCAGGAATTGCAAAAAAGTATTTGAAATACAAATGGTAAAGAACTCTTTCATTCGTTTTCTATCGTTGTTGACCTTTACAAGTATACAAATGATTTGATGTGAAAGAGTAAGTGACTAGAATATTGAAATTACATAATGTTCATAAGTCATTAAGTAGAAATGCTAGCAAGCCAGGGAAGAAGCTTTTCATGGACCAGAGCAGGTCTATCGTCATGGGGACAATGGCCGACTCCTTCCAATACAAACAAGGTAACATTCTCTAGTTTAGAGGGTAAGGAAGAGAAATACTTCCCAACAGGCCCGTCAAGAGGGGTAAACGGATCTTCATCGCCCCATAGAACTAATACGGGTATGGAAATTCCTGGGATCAGTTGCACAGGGTTCGGCCCTGGTGGGCCTGTCACGATCGAAACAAATGCATCCAGTGCTCCTTCGCCATCAGCTGGTTCCTTGATTATCTGCATTCACCAGCTCTACAAGTGAGCACAAGTTGATGACAAAGAATGGTTATAGGTAAGAACAAATGATACCTCTACAAGGTCATCATCCACAGACTCCTTATTCCCATAAACAGATTGTAAAATGTTCTTCAAGCTCTCTCTACATTAACAATAACATCAACATGAGTTGGTATACGTTTCAAGTGAATAATATCTGAAAATGTTAGTTACCTTTGCTTGACACGTTCGAAGATGAACGAAGCAATTCCCCGCTGCTTCAATAGGAAATCAACCAACAAAAGCAAAGGGAAGAGTAGTTTGATCCTCCAGTCATCAACAATAGCCTTGTTGTTCATGCCACCAGAACAATTCAACAGCACAAGTCCCCGAACCCATGTACTTCCCAACTCTGGTTCAACAGCAAACTACAGATGGTTATAACCCCTCCAAAGTATGACACAAAAGAGAGGTTAACATGTAAACTACCCGAGGCAGCAATCACGCAAGCTAGACTCCCGACGGAGTTCCCTACCAATACAGTTGGCTTCTGAACAATTTCTTCCAAGAAGTTGAATATTAACTGCAACGGAGGCAGTGAGTTAAGGACTAAACAGTAGTTCTAACCTAAACCTAAGGGACACATGAGACATTTAGAGGACAAAACCAAACTACACCTGAGCCCAAGTCTCCATGGTATATGGAAAGCCCGGTGGCTTATCTGATGAACCAAATCCAAGAAGGTCAATTGCATAGACAGTGTGATTCTGTGCTAGAGTGCTAATATTCCTGAAAGAAGCTCCAATGGTGCAACACAATATGGTTATGGTTAGTTTAAGAGAAACCAATCATCAATCATGTGATTCACTATAAAGTCAATACCAATTTCACTACATATTCTTATACATCACAATCTTGAGATTTTCAATGGTCACATTAAGAGCAACTTCAGAGATAAGATCGGTATAATTAGAAGATTCAACTTTTGGCACAAACCTGCGCCAGTGAGGAATGGAGGCTCCAAATCCATGAACCAGAAGCAGAGGGGGATTTGAAGAAGATGAAGAAGAAGATGGTTCTTGTACAAAGTAATTGATTTTGTACTGACCCTTCCATAGCCACGTCTTGCTCCTTTCCTTTATCTCTCTGATCTCCAATATTCTATCAGATTCTGTAATATCCGTAGTAGCAGTAATGGTACTGGAGCTGTTGTTGACTTTAAGATTACTGGTACTCGAAATCGAAAATGGCTTGAAAGGGTGCTTTTCTCTGCTTCTGAAGAACAAAAAACCGTCTCTTTCTCTGCATCTGCTTACTCTTCTCTGCTTCTGCTGGAGTTGCAGAGTCAACCTCCCAAACCCAAGTGAGCATGAAGACGAAGACGAATGAGAGGAAGCCATTGGACCCAGAACCCCCATTCTCCTCCTCTCCTATCTCCGAACGAGAAGCAGCCCATTTCTCTTTTTATATATAAAGTATCCAACTTTTTTGAGGGGTTCTTTACCAAAAGGACCTTATTTTTTTGTAAGTGTTACTTATGTAAACTTCAGTTTTTATCTCTAATTAAAGTAGTCCTCTCATTTATGGCAGTTCAACCCTTTTATCTGATCCATGTCAGCAGCCAAGTGTGGTCCATGTCAGCACCCACTCAGCAAGAAGTTTGGCGGGAAATCCACGTCAGCACGATGAGGCAGCTGAATTGGGGGTTTGTTCTCGGGTTCTCGTTCAGCTCCTTCTCCTTCATCCTCGTTTTGCACCTTTACTCGCTGATTCCTTCCGTCCCGTCCATTGCTGGTCCTCTTATCTGTTTTCTTCTTCTTCAATTGGTCGTCCAAGTAGCTCAATTAATTGGCAAAGAAGCATGCACAGAAAAGCCCTAGGTAGAGGTAAGTAATTGGGAAAGAGCTAATTTGTAGTTTATGCATAGAATTTGAAGATTTTTCGCAATATGTTTGTCATGGAATGGTTTTGAATCATATTTTGAACTTGTATTGGACTCCATTTCACGATTTTGAGGTTGAATGATCGTAGAGTCCTCTCAGTTTTATACGTTCTGGTATGAGGTCTTATCAGCTCGGCATGTCGATCTGGTTTTATGTAAACCAGACCCGGGTGTCCATCCAATATTTAATGTAATAGAATGTTGTGCTAATCCGTTATTTACTCATCATATCTGTAATAACTGAGGCCTTTTTGGTTTTGTTTTAAAATATTTGTACAAGTCCTTTATTTATTTACAGATTCCTTTTGGTAAATTATTAGTAGAAGTCCATTATGGTAGAAGTCCATTGATGTAGGCATAAAATGCATCGGTTTTGGATGTTTTTAGCCCACATTATTGAGCTTTTTAGTCCCGGGGTTGTACAATATGGTGCACTTTTCTCTCGTTACTCGTACTTTGTCTCTCGTTGTGTTTTGTAGGTGCTTTGATCGAAAAAAGGGCAAAAATAAAGGAAAACCCGGTTTTAGGAGTTTTGGAAGCTGGCTGATCTTGCGAAGGGGATAAATCCCTCATACAAACTCCGAATTGCTTCAAATAATATATCAAATCGAAGAGAATTCAAAGATCTACAACTTTCGTCAAGGGACCGTCACTGTTCTGATACGGGAAGGAGCCCGTTCCGTGCCTCATTCCGGGCCGGATTCCGGCCCATTCCGGGTCTCATTCCGGGTCGGTTTCCAGAACGTTCCGGGCCTCATTCCGGCCCGTTTTTGGGCCCATTCCGGGCCACGCTCCGGGCCACACGCATCAGACCTTCTCCCAGCTTCGTTTTTGGCATAAAAATTGGAAATTTTCTCATTCAAAAGCCTAATTTACCTATTCTAATCCCTATTTGGAGTAGGGAAAGAGGTCTTGAAGTCCTATATATAGAAGAGCATCCATTAAGAAAAGGAGAACTGGTATTGGGCATTATCTTAGAGAGATTGAGAGTTAGAGTTTGAGTTTTGGTGAGAGAGAAGTACTTAGGAACAAGGATTGAAGCAAAACTATTGAAGTTTCATCATTGAATTGGTATTTTGTATCAACTTTACCTTTCAATTATGTTTATCTCTTGTTCTTTTTCATCTTTGTGTTCTTCCTTCTTCTCCATGAACTAAATTTTCATTGATCTAGGGCTAGGGGAAGCAATATGATTAATTGATTCAATGGGTTTGTTGTTACATTGTGCAATTTGTGTTTAGGATAATGTTTACATAATTTGGAATTAATGCTTCATCAAATTGATCACTTGATAGTTGATTAGGTTTTAGCACTCAATAATCGAAAGCTGAGAGTGATAAAAGGACTAAGGATTATGTAACTCGGGTTTAAATTTAGTCTCTAATAAAGCTAGGTTAACACGAGTGTAACAGCTATAGGCGTATAAACCGAAAGTTAGAGGAGTTCATGAATCGTAATGTTGTATGTCTCACTACACCCTGATTAGAAATAACTAGGTGGTCAGATTATACTAGGGACCTAATTTGATCGAAAGATGTTTAGGACCAGTCGAGAGAACTTCCGTTACCTTTAAACTTACCTTTTTTTGCACATGTAAACACAAATCCCTGCGAATTAATCGTCATATTGTGACCCCGTTAAAGTCCTAGATCACATGTTCTTCTGAATTTCACAACATCTGCTATCTTTGCCCTGTATTTGTTCTCACTTTACTTTAATTTCTTTTTCAAGTTGTTATTTACATCTTTTAAACCAAAACCAACCATTTTCAAGAAACAGATTAACTAACGGATTTTAAATCGAGTGACTGTTTTATTGCTCCCTTGGGTACGATAACCGGACTTGAACCGAAATACTACTTGACGACCGGTGCGCTTGCTGCGCCCTTTTTGTGAGTTAATTCTCAGGGCGTCAAGTTAATGGCGTCGTTGCCGGGGAGCAACTAAAGCAACATTTTTTTATTTTTAATTTGTGTTGAGACTGTTTCATTTTTTCATATATATATATTTTCAGTTAATTCATTGCAATATAAATTTTATGGAGAATTGGTATGATAATAATGTGTATTGTGGTTTGTGTGGAGCTAACGATCATGTTATCTATGATTGTGAGGGTTATGTCCAAGCAATTCCCTATAGTCAATTATGGGAGGACGCTTCCGCTTTTGATCAAGGATATCAAGTTGAACCACAATCGTCTAATAACGAGAAGTCAGAACTTATCCGTGTTGTGCTTAACCCACTTGTGGATAGGGAATATAGGGAGGAGTTGTTGATGGAATTTTTGATGAATTATAGAGCTCTACACGATCAAGCAACTCACATTGAGGATGATCATCCCAAACACTTATGTGACACAACAAAGCAAGAAACTCGTGATTCAATCATGAGTTTAGAGGTAAGTGCGGAATGTGAGGTATCAAAGTCTAATCCCTCTCGTATATTATCTATGTCTTCTCCATATATTTTTGATGCATTGAATTCTTTAGATGTAAATGATGATTGTATAATTGTAGAAAATAGTTCACAAACTCGTGTTGAACCGAATCCTTCCATAGTATCCATAGAGTTGGCTGATAAATCTATTAGATATCCAAGGGGTACTATGGAAGATGTTCTCAAGAGAGGGGTTATACTTGAATCTCCCATTGATTTTATTTTGGTAGACATCGAACATGATGTCGAAATTCCCTTCGGAGTGGGAGATTCATTTTTGGATTCTAGCAAATCAACTCTACATGTTCAACCCATCCCATTGATTTTCAAATTTAATATTGAGCATAGGGTTTTTGATATAAAGCATAATTTTTGTGATACATTTGCTGGTACTCATTCCCCGTTTGTGAGCTATTATTCTATTTTATTAGATGCTATTGACCCTTGTTGGCAGGTGCATTTTCCAATTCATGGGATTCATGTCCCACCCAAGTTACGCCAAGATGAGTTTGATCATAATTATTCTGTTAAGGCTAGCTTGATGAAATTGGCCTTAAGTTTGGAGCTCTTACAAAACTTAAGGAAAAGGCTCTTGTGCTACATTGTGTTCCTTCTCCCACCTTCACATCCACACTTGAAGAGGAGGACGCAATGGAAGTATGAGACGTTCGGGAGGCCTCCTGATTGAGCCTCCTATCCGTCGAGCAAACGACGTTAAACAAATGCGCTTGTTGGGAGGCAACCCAATATCCCTACCCCTCTTTGTTTTGTATATGTTATGTCTTGCTCTTATATTCTGACTATTTGTGCAAGTTGGTGATACATGATGGAAGCGTGAGAATTATAGTTGTATTTATTGGCGCCGAGTTCTTGTGAACTCACTTGGGCGAAATGGCTCTCCATCCATCCATGCATAAGGATTCCCACAGTTAGTGCAGTTCGCATAGCGGTTCTTCGAGGGGCAGTATCTCTTCCCTTCCTATTTTTTATTGTATACCGCTATTGTAGTTCCTTTATGCTATCTAGTGGGCGCTTAGTGCCCGAATTTCCGTGCTGATAGAACATGCATATAGGATTTCGTGAATTGTGTATTTGCTGATTATAAGTGTGGGGTTGTTAGTTATGTGGCTAGGAGCATGTGTAGGATTGAGTCGCATTGGGGACAATGCTTAGTTTTAAAGTGTGGGGTGGGTATGTCTTGCATTTTATGTTTTATTTTGTGCTCATGCATCATTTCGTGTTATAAATTTGTGAAAAATACAAAAAAAATTGAAACTTTTGAAAAAAATCAAAAAAATATTTTCTGGTGATTTGTTGAGTCTAGTGTGTATGATCTTAAGGTTTCAATGATTGAATTGTTTCATATGCTTATTCCCTTGCATAAATCAAAGTTGTATATGTGCATGAATGAATCTAATGAGTAGTGAAAGCACATGCATTAGGAATAGCTCTTCCACTTGCGTTTTGAGTGTTTGCTAGAACTAGTGTTGAATTTCTTTAATTTCTATGCATGGTAAATTGAGTCTAGAACTACATGTATGACCCATTCGAAGCGAAATAAGGATAAGGAACATGGTTATTTGAGAAAATGATTTTAGGCCATCTATGGACCGTTTGAGCCAAAATTGCCTACATGTGCATAATTATATCTCGTAGTCACCCCCATTTGAGCTTTAGCCTGTCGTTTCTAACCCGAACATTATGATCCTATGTAACTTTCGTTTCTTTTTATATCCTCGTTATTGTTTGAACACATATCTCTTGGCTTAGGTGTTTCATTGAGAGGGGTTATTATTTGGGATGTTGAGTAAGCGAAAGAGAAAAAAAATGTATTTATATGCCATTGGGTTGTATTGAGAGAAATTATTATAGCATTACCCCAAAAAGAAGAAAAGAAATAGAAAAAGAGGGAACAATTACAAATATTATTTCCTCAGTGAAAAATAAGTGTGAGGTAATGCGAGATGGTGGTTTGGATAAAAGTAGTGAAAATTTGGATAGCTAAAAAAAAAGAGCAAAAAATAGTGTTATACTAAGTTATTCAATAAAAGGAAAATGGTGGTAGAGATTGCAAAAGTTGGATGATGCGTAAACGGGGTTGGGATGTGTGAAACACTTGTTGGTGTGAGAATGAAACATTCTTGTCTTGAGATATCTATATGAGCTTCTTTTCATATTCCTTCCCTGCCTTTTGCCTAGCTATACATTACAAGCTTAATTAAAGACCTTTCTGATTCTTAATTAGTTATGATTCCTTCCAATTAGTGGAGATGAGTCTAACATGATAGCATATGAACTTCTAAACTCCATGTGTAGGGAAAAGAGAAAACACATGGTTAGAGTAAATGAGGAAATGCAAGTTTAAATGGAAAGAGTTATTCTTGAATGTGAGTAGCATCATACTTAAACTGTATTCATCGGTCTATATGTTTCTTTGATGTGTGTAAGGATTTATAGCATGTAGCGACTCTGAGAAAACTCTTTTGATCATTATTGCACTCGTTCTTGGAAAATCACCTACTTTTGTGCCCTTTTACATGCATCATATAGCGTGTCTTAGGAATGCATTAGATTTAGATTCATGCATTGCACGTGCATCTTTACTTTTCATTGTTTTGAATAAAGGAGGCCCGGACTCCTCCTATCGAGGTGAACCTCGGGGTTTAACTGGGACATATCTTTAAATTGCTTTCTTAGTTTAGTTTTCTCGGGCGAGAAAAGTTCAAGTGTGGGGTGTATGGTAAATTCTAACTTTATATGTTCCTAATTGTTGTAGGAATGGTTCGAGCGCTTATACATGCTTCTTATGGTGGAGAATATAAGGAAGAGAACGGGAATTACAGGTGGATACCACGTAACTCAAAGTCGATGAATATCCTTCTGGATGAGTCGGATACATCATTGAAGAAGAGTTTATGGGATAAACTATATGAGAAGACCGGTGTGGATGAAAATGAAATGGAACTTAAAGTGAGTTACTTAGTACCGGACATGCCTATCGATATTGGAGCAATGGATCCTGTTATTTTAGAAGACGATGAAACTGTTTGGGGTTATCTTGTTGAATATGGACTTGGGAGTCGAAAGAACATATTGCGTGTGGAGGCCAGTAAGAAAGTTTCCCGTGGTATGGAAATAATTCCGCCCCCCGCTGAGTACTTTGGGAACATCATGTGTATTCCCCCAGTAAATACAGGATTGTCTGTTGATATGATGAGTGGTGTAGGTGGGCAAGGCGTTTATCTCCCACGTCGAGCTGGTAGTACGGGTACTACTGATGCAACAATAGCGGGGTCAAATCCTACTCCACATCAGTTAAGTTTTGATGATGATTTGTATGAGGATGATGAAGAACACCAATACGAACGTGAGTATGAAGAAAACTACAGTTCTTTTGAGGATACAGATTATGATGATATGGAAGAAGAAGAGTATTCAGAACAATACAATGAGGATGATGATGAGGAGGAGATGGAATATAGGGACCATGAAGACGAACAAACACATTATGATCCTGTAGAGCACTTTTACCCGGCTGAAGTGTGTGATGTCGAATCAAACTCGATTGGTTTCCAAGATGGGTCAGATTTAGCAGTTGGTGATGAATTTGACACAAAAAAGAGTTTCAAAATCTTTTGTCAAGTATTGCTGTGAAGGGCGGGTTTGGCTTTCGAGCTTCCAAATCTAACAAGACGGTGTATGCGGCAAAATGTGCTGACCAGAATTGTGGATGGAAAGTGCATGCTGCCAAAATTGGAAATTCAGATAAGTTCACCATCAGAACATCTTACAATACTCACTACTGCTCTGCGAAATCAGCGACGGTCCACAACCGTGGACCAAGTACTAAATATGTTGCTGAATGTGTGAGGAAAAGTTGTGAGGGTCAAAATACAACACCAGTCCCCAGATTAATTCAATTTTTTATGCAAAATGCTGAACAGGGAGGCTGCCAAATACCATACTGGCAAGCGTGGAAGGCCCGAAGACTTGCCAACATTTTACTTAGAGGGGATCCCGCGAAAAGTTATGGACTCCTTCCGGCATATTTGGAGATGGTTGTAGAGAAGAATCCAGGCACAATCACTCGTTTGGAGGTGGATACCGAAAGCAGATTCAAATATGTATTTATTGCATATGCAGCATGTGTTCGAGGATGGTCGAATATGAGAAAAGTCGTTGCAGTTGATGGTACCTTCTTGAAGACAGAGTTCAAAGGAGTAATGCTTATTGCAACGGCACAAGATGGTCATCATCAGCAATATCCTATTGTTTGGGGAGTTGTAGACTCGGAGAATGATGCTTCATGGACATGGTTTTTTTAGAAGTTACAGGAATGTATACCAGATGGAGATGACTTAGTAATTCTTTCTGATAGGCATCAAAGTATCATCAATGGGAGGTTGAAGATCTACCCCAAAGCAAAGCATGGACACTGTAGGTGGCATCTCGGTCGAAATGTCAGAACTCATTCAAGTAATAAGACCGGGGTTGTAGAAAGTTTCAAACAAGTTGCTGAGGCCTACAAGGTATCTGACTTCAACAGATTGTATGCAAATATGAGCAAAGACTTCCCAACATCCATCGCGTATCTTGAAGAAACAAATATAGACTTGCATCAGTGGGCAAGAGCACATTTTAGAGGTGCTCGGTACAATATTATGACAACAAATGGAGTCGAATCGATAAACGCAGCATTGAGAGAGCCAAGAGAGTGGCCAATCATTGCATTGCTTGATGCTATGCAAGCGAAAGTTTCTGAGTGGTTCAACAAGCGTCGCCTTCTAATTGCATGTATACCTCCAGGTACAACATTAACTCAGCATGTAGAAAAACTCATTCGGGGAAGGACAAGAGTTGCTGAAAAAATGAGAGTGATACAACTCAACGCGTCGGAGTTTCAAGTTACTGGTAAGAATCATGTATCCATAGTTAATTTATCTGAGAAGCGATGCGAATGTCGTGTGTTCGACTTAGATAAATTGCCTTGTGTGCATGCAATAGCAGCTGCCAAATTAAGGAAAATTGATTGTCATCAGTTCTGCTCCGAATTTTACTCGCTCGACATGTGGAGAAGGGCGTATTCTGAAACCCTGTATCCTGTTCCAGCTGAACGAGATTGGTTTTCTGATAGCTCCGAACCGTTTATGAATGTTCTTCCTCCAAAGTTAACATTGAAGCGCGGTAGACCAGTAATGAACCGAATCCCATCCGCGGATGAGCCACGTCGTCGGGCACCAAGAAAATGTGGACTATGTGGTACAATTGGTCATACAAGGACAACATGTTTCATGTCATCTGTTATGTAATTCTCATGAACACTTTGTTAATTTCAACATTTGTTAATTTGAACATTAGTGTATTTTCAAGACGTTGTGGAGTTATGAACACTTTGTGGTGGTTTTTTGTTTGTCATATAACATTAATAAATTTGTTGAACACTTTGCTATTTTGATTGTCCCTAGATGGATTTTATACCTCTATCATCAGTTATGTACAAGAACACTTTGCTCTCTGTGTTACCCGACCCGACCCTACATACATCCCAGATTAACAGTATGATCGGCCCATATTTCCCAGATTGGCAGTATGATCGGCCTATATTTCCTATACCACACTATTATTCTGGCTAGTAAGTCCCATACCACACTGTCATTCTGGCTAGTAAGTCCCATATACACAATATGAACTGCATTATTCATTATAGATCTATTATTATTACGCTAGATCTAATATAAATTTTCCAGATTGCAGATGTTAGGCAGATGGAGATCCAAATTGCAGAAACTCATAAACACGAGTACAAGTTTCAGACATAGATAATTAAACCTTCATTACTATTTCACCAAAACCGATTTGACTGCATCCTTTTTAAGGATGGTTGCAAGTCAACCATCCAAAGTTTGACTAGATTAAAAAAAAAACTAACATAACTACATCCTGGTTGTTCTTCTTCTTCCTTCTTCTTCCTTCTTCCTTCTTCTTTTTCCTTCCTGTCCTTGGCGGGGGTGGGGGTGGGTTACATCATACCATCATCACCATTGGAGCCGCAGCTCTCTCCACCAGTATTGGAGCCGCAGCTCTCTCCAACGTCATCTTCGTCCATGGCGTGGGCTTCGTCGTCTTCCTCCTCCGGGTCGTCGTCTTCCATGGTCAGGTCGTCTTCCTCCGGGTCGTCGTCTTCCATGGTCAGGTCGTCTTCCTCCGGGTCGTCGTCTTCCATGGTCCGGTCGTCTTCCTCCGGGTCGTCTTCGTCTTCGTCCATGGCCAGGGCTTCGTCGTCGTCTTCCTCCTCTTCCTCTTCCTCTTCCTCTTCCTCTTCCTCTTCCTCTTCCTCCTCCTCCTCTTCTTCTTCCTCCTCTTCTTCCTCCTCCTCCTCCTCCTCCTCCTCACCGGCGAGATTCTTGTCTTCGAAGGGGTCTCCCTCTTCGTCTTCGCCGGAAAACGCCTCGTCCTCCGGGAGTTCGTCGTAGTCGTCGGACCAGCCCAATCTCCGGGAACTGACCTCATCCCCAACTTCCTCGTTAGAGGAGTGTATACTGGTCACATCGGACCAGGAGAAGTCCTCCCCCGGTTGGAAATAGTCTGCGTCCCCGAAGAACCAAGGAGCATCCGGGGATGGCGGCGGCGGTGGTGGTGGTGGTGGTACTGGTCCGCGGCGTCGTAGTGGTGGTGGTGGTTGACGCAAACATGGTGGTGGTGGTGGTGGTTGACGGGTTGGTGGTGGTGGTGGTGGTTGACGGGCTGGTGGTGGTGCTGCTGCTGAAGGGGCCATGACGACGATCAAAGGATGATGGAAGGAACGAAAGAAAGCAAGAAAGCAGAAGTTCAGAAGGCTCTAAGGGTGTCAAAACCAGAATGGATTGAAAGGGATCCAGATCGGCTCTTAAATAGGGTTCAAAAAGTGAAATTCATCATTACAAAAATTGAAGAGACATGACACTTAGGGTTAAGAAGTTATTAAAAAGGCACCTATTAGTAGTAATTTGAAGAGACTCGTTGGTTCAACTAATTTAATTGACAAGACCCCACTATTCACCCTTAAATGGGGACTGACACATGTCATCATGACCCGAACAAGAACCCTACCTGACCATAATCGTCTAGATCGACACCCGGATCTGGTCCGACTGAGTCCCCGACCTTATAATTTACACAATAAATCCATTAATACAAGTGTAGTCCACTAATTAATTTGACAAGACAAGACAAGATAATACTATACGGTTCAACCATAAATCAGACTTAGTGTTTCTAAATATATTGTACAAATCTATATGATTGTAGACATTAATGATACAAATCTTTTGATGGAATGGATCCCAGATCTGGTCCGACTGTGTACCCAACCTAATCTCCCTTTGTGAATCTGATTATAACCCATTCAAACAACTCAAATCAGGTTATAATAAAAATTCAGGGTATAAAAAAAAGTAGATTACAATCAAAAATCAGATTATAATCAAACAAGCATTTCTGAAACACATTAATCAAACACATTAAGCAAACAGATTAACCAAACACATTAGTCATACACATTAATAATCCATTCAACATTTGTAATCCAGTAGCTTAAACCAACAAATAAGTTTCCAATACAAATCAATTAAAAAGTTCTCCAAAACCATATTCACTCATATTTGTAATCAAGTAGCTTCTCGAACTTGTTGGCTACATCCACACACATCTTCGATCGATAAATAGGGACTTGAGACTGTTGCATATAATCGGCAATAGGAAATTCTTGTAGCTGCAGCTCGCAGTGCTTTATGGCATACACAACCGAGTCTCCTCTGCACAATGAAAGCGAATTAGTGACAATAAATATTAAGTTATAAATAAATTTGAAGATAAAAACTGTTTATGCACACCCATACTTCAGCTCTTGTTGAGGCACACCCGATGCCCTTTCATACGTCCAACTCGTCCCCGAATTCAGTAATTCCCCGTGAAACATCTTCGAAGCAATGAGCATGGGTGGGATCATTTCCAAAAAAGGTTTCATCATGCCGTCTAAGACAGATGCTTCTGGAACAACTCGTGTATCACTATCATACACAAAAAGGATGCATCGAGATATGTCCGCCACGACCATAGCCCAATGTGCCTCTTGTTCGTCAAGCTCCACAGGAAAATATATTTTGTCACACCCTCCCCAAGCCTTACCAGCATGCAGCGGACGATCACCTCTAACATACCCCATTAAGCACTGTGGTACTTTCCATAAATCAGTCCTGCTGCATTTCGCGTGCTCTTCCTTGATTGCAATAGCAAATGTTGTGTCCAACACCACGGCATCTTGTGCATAGTGCTTAGTGAAACGCCCCTGCCGCTTTCTAATTCCCAACATTCCATCATCCATGTGCTGCAGTATACATGAAAGTGAATTAAATTCCTAATAAAAGTAAATTGAAAACAATGCAAATAATAAGTAAAATTACACCTTACCTTGTCAGTCAACTTGTCGTGGCACCGGCTTAACAGATGGAAGTAATACCGGTCGAGCTCCCCGTAAGGTGTACGTGGGATTTTTTCCTTGGCTACGTTCTTCATCCGCAGTAGTGTTCTTGCATCCGCATACACCTGGGCTGTGGATGGATCAGGTTTTAGAAGAGGGTCCAACTTCTCCAAATTGACAAGAAGTCTCCTCTTTTTGGTCTTTGTTGCTTCACTGTCATCTTTGTGTACCACATGTTTTGGCATTTCAATCTTTGGTTCTCTCTTCCGCTTGTTTGTTGCGACGTGCTTCTTTGTTGTGACAGGTTGTTTGGGGTGATCTTGGCAGCGAGACGCTTCCGTCTTGTTCTTGTAACTGGAGCTTCCCTCACAGCAGGCAGCTCCATCTCCATCTCCATCTCTTGGTTCACATCCGACATTTCCATTTCACCGGCATCTTTTTCAACAGGGACATCCTTTTCAACGAGGACATCCTTTTCCATTTCCAGATTTTCAGCAGCCATTTCTTCATGTTGGGCCACTTCCTCAACAACAGCCTCTTGTTCTTCTTCTCGTTGGGCCACTTCCTCTACAACGACCATTCCAATTTTTACGACCTCCTCTACATTGGGCACTTCATCTTCTTCTTCTTGGTTCACAAAAGGTACATCATGTACTACTTCTTCTTTTTCTTTTTCTTCTTCTTCATCTTTTTCTTCTTCTTCTTTTTCTTCTTCTTCTTTTTCCTCTTCTTCTTTATCTTCTTCAGCAGGTACAACAGGTACGGCAGGTATAACAACAACTACTTCTTCTTCTTCTCGGTTCCCTTCAACTTCAACTCCAGCGGGCAGTCCGTGGTTCACATCCTGGTTGTCTTGGTTCACATTCCCATCCGTCAAATTCTCGAACATGTGCATGTCATCGTGCTTGTTCTGGTTGTCCTGGTCAAGAATTGATGCTTCAGAAGGTGGATGGAAGTCGTTTGATGCATGATTGAATGCATCATGCCTGATGGACAACACATCCATGATCATATCAAATTGTTTCTTCTGCACTTCCATCGACCTTTCCAGATCAGCCTTCAGTTCCAGGAATTGTGACTTTAGCACCTCAATTTGCTCCATGACAGCCTTCAAAAGTCCATCATCGGACTGTGGATATGACTGAGGCTCTGCCGGTGGGTGTGACGTATCAACCTCTGCTGGGGTTGGCGCTGCCACATGGACGGTCTCATCTTGAGGAAATG
This sequence comes from Erodium maritimum, assembly GCA_963921825.1. Taxonomy (NCBI): domain Eukaryota; kingdom Viridiplantae; phylum Streptophyta; class Magnoliopsida; order Geraniales; family Geraniaceae; genus Erodium; species Erodium maritimum. The sequence continues at coordinate 24,493,003 of OY997594.1, forward strand.
AGACTACATAGCCTTGCTCCAACTTCTCAACCATGTTGTCCAGCAACGGATTCGGATGTTCTTCATCAAGGTTTTGGAATTCTATCATCCAAGACTGCTTCTTTTCTTCCTCATTGGGGACCAACAGACTTACTATTTCCTGAGCACAAAAAATAAATAAAATTAGTATGTTAAAAACTATTTCAAAAGTGGAGTTGCAACTAAATTCCCAACCTCCGGTGTGCTTTGTAAGAGTGCTTCCTTAACAGCACTGTAAGAGGGATTTCTACTCCACGTTGTCCTCCATTTCAAAATCCTAGGTAAGTTTGAGCAGAAATCTTGACGAATTGTTGCAAACTTCCTTGCTAGTGATGATATGCATTCAAATGCAAGTACCTACGACATAAGATACAAATCATTAAAGAGCATGTATACTAAGATATTTATTTGGTATTAATGAATATCTACTTACCGTTAGAGGAAGAATAAATCCGGTATACGTCATACTACTCTCATTTTTTGGGTTCTTCTGAGCCACAGTTGCTTTACTTCTCAACTTCTTTGATTTTATTTGTTTCAGCAGATACTTGAAGGATAGATTGCCCCAAGGGTATGTGTAGAACATCTTTAGGTTATCTACTAGTGCCAAATAGTCTCGATCCAACTTATGGTATCGTCTGTCCAATGGAATCAATACTCCGTCGATCATCAACAACAAACACACCTTAATGATATCCCAATTACGCTTCGTCTGAGGCCTAACAACCATTTGTTCCTCAACCAAGTCAGCCAATTTCTTCTCTAAGGTCACCATACTAGCTTCTAGGGTCTGGAAATGTTTGGTGGAAAATACTTTGGACTTCAATTGTTTTTTATAATCTTTTTCCTCTGGAAAATTTTCACACCTCAGCCCCGATATTAAACAATATTCCTTCAAAGATAATCTCACTGGCATACCTTGGACCAAAAACCAAATCTCGGACGACCGCTCCAATTTAATTTCTCGAACTAACAACGCCCAAGGAATTTGACAAGAGTTATCACTATTCGGTTGGACGTCCAACAAATGCCCGAATGGAGATCTCCGCAGCTCTCTCAGGTGGACCTCTTCATCATTTAACTTCTCAAGTTCTCCCTTGATGAACTTGGAAGTTTCCCCTAAATGACTTTTGACTGAAATCTTGTAGTCAAAATGTTCATTCTCGGCCAACACAGGTTCAAAAGGAGGCACCTCTATTTGTACTACTTCTGCATTTTCTGAGCTGGAACTTTCTCCCTTAAAACTAGGAATTTCTTGTTCGGAGGAAATTGTCCTAGCACTTTCAACTTCTTCATCAAATGAGTTTGACCTAGGATCTAAGGATGACAAACTTGCCTGGAAGGGTACACACAAGGAATTACACAAAATAATTCAGCTGCAAAAATGTAATAACACACATAGAACCACATAGAAGGGGGATATAATTTCCCGACAGCTAACTAGAACTGGTCTAAATTTTTCGACCTAACCATCCATTCGGGGAGATAATTACCAGACGTCGACCCCGAACAGACTACGACCTAGAAATCACCTGAACCGTCCAAGCATACAAATCCCCTAAATGCATACTTTCATGAAATTAAATGTATCTACACAACAAGTAAACCTAGCTAAGCTATCTAAGCATACAAAGGAATGGAAATCAAATGGTTAGGGATTACTTACCATATCAGATCAGTGGGTAGCTCAGACAGTACTGAAACTGGTCGGAAAAGGAGAAGAAATGCAACTGGAACTTATCCTCCAAGATTGGAGATGACGACGACGAAGGAGAAGAGCAGAGATGAACTGGGCGCCGGAAAACAGTTGGGTTTCGTGGGGTTTCGTTTCAGTTCAGGTGAAAAAACGTGAAGGAGGGAAAAAAAAAAGAAAACAAGGCTGACTGGGATGAAGATGGGAGAGATTCCTGGTTTTTTGGCTAAGTATTGAAAGGGTATAAAGGTAAAACCATATTTTTTAGATACAAAAAGAAAATCAAAATGAAAAGAAAATAAGGTTGATATATTACGAGGTCTACCATCCTAAGACTTACAAGAAATAAGAGCTTTTCAGTAAAAATCTCCTTTTTTGAGGCCACCCATTTTCTGACTGTCCGCGTCACAAAACCCACCAACGAAACCAAGCGAGAAATGGCGCTTCAAGCTCAGTTCCTCCAGAAATCGCTTCTCCTTCTTCTACCGAACCACTCCCATGGCTTCTCTTCTCGTCTCTCGTATCCTTCTTCTTCTCTCCTCTGTCGAATGGGGAGAGAGGGGCAAAGGGTTGCGTGCTTCTGCAAGTACAGCTCCAATGGCGATTCTAATGGCATCAATTTCCTGAAACTTACGGACGAGGAGCTGATGAGAGAGTGCGAAATGGACACGTTCAAGGTATCGGGGCCTGGAGGCCAGCACCGGAACAAGCGCGAGTCGGCGGTTCGGATCAAGCACAAGCCCACCGGAATCGTCGCTCAGGCGGTGGAGGACCGGTCGCAGCACAAGAATCGCGCCTCCGCTCTCTCTCGCCTCCGCAGTCTCTTGGCTCTCAAAGGTCGCTACCACTTCTCTATGCCCACTCATCGATTCGGTTGAATTGCTTTATCTGAGTGTTTGATTGTAGTCAGGAGAAGCGTGGATTTGAATGCCTATTCGCCTCCTCGAGAGCTTCTTCAAATTCTTCCCCCAAAATCAACCATCAGAGGATCAGATTGTGGCCCCCAAATTGGCCCCAATAACTCCAAATTTGCTTTGGTATTAGGTCTAAAACGAATTGCAATTTGATCAACAGTCGAGTACATTGTTGATTGAACTTGAGCTAAATTTCATTGTGAATGATGTTATGAACTTTTTTTTCCTCAGGGAATGCAAGCTCTGCTAGATCTGATTGTTGCAGTTGATGGTTCTGTATCAGAAGCAGCTAAGCTACTGGGGTGAGATATTGAGTCTTCTATTCCTTGTAGCTTTATTTCCCAGTTCAGATGATAAAGAATGTCCCCTATTTCCTTTATCAAACATATTAAGAACTGAACTATAACTAAAACGTTTGAATGATGATCATATTGGTGAAAGAGCAGACATAACATGACATTCATCCTCGCTGCAGTGATGCAGCTCGACCAGCATGTTCCTGTTCCGAATTAATCTTCACATAAGTCAACTCAAATTGTTTTAACGTTCCAATTGACTGTCATCTGTTGCCGATTCAAAGATATTTATATGAAGTAATATCCCAGTTCCACCATCAAAGTAGGATCTTTTGGATATGCAGGTTAAGCACTGGAGGATTGTCGCGCTTGATACTATCTGATGATTCTCTGAGGATGGCAGTGAATGATTTTAGAGCTTCCAAGGTATTGAACCTATATGATCTACTTGACTGGTTTATCTTGCTAGCTCTCTTAATGTAGTGTGTTTTCACAATAAATAAGGTTCCAACTCGAATATGCTAGAAATTTTAATGGGTCTTGGTAACAATCCTCTTTACTGCTTCTGTGGGCAAATATTGATACGATAGTTGGTTGAATGCATATGAACATAGATGAAGCACTTAGTTGCCTAGGTTGGAGACTTTTTAGTGCTGTGTTATTCATATGCCTATTAGGCTGATAAATAAAGGTAGAAACTAGGATTGGTTCCCTTCCATTTCAGTTCATTCCCAGCTTTGCTTAGAGCATGCATGTGATCTCTTACCATCAAAGCTATTGAACATTTACCCACATAAGTTGGGCCAAGGAGCTCACTTCCACATAAGCGAGGTCCTGAATTTGTACAAAGTAGGGTAGGAAGTAGGATAGTGGCTGAAAGAAAAAGGTATCCAACATTTAACAAGTATGCAATTTGTACTGTTTTTCTATCTGAACCGCATAGTTAGGATTGAAAGAGATCGGTGAAGCTTTCAAAGATGCAATCTAGTTTGAGAAGCCCATATAAAGCTTTACATCAAGCATTTTGAGTAAATGATAAGAATGTGGTATAATGACTTCACCATCTTCCGCACATGAAAATGGAAACGAGATGGTGCAGGAAAGGGGAACTTGTTATTATAATAGAAGCATGGTTTTCCGCTTCATTTCATTCCAGGAAATTACGTATTACTGTTTTGAGGGAATAGTAAGGTATTTGATATGATTGTAACACGAGAAGCTTGTCAATAACTTCAATCCTCGGTTCTTACTCTCACTCATCTATGAACTCTTCTTTGAGAGTGAAGTTGTAGCCCTCAATAATTTGCAAGTTATCTTTTGTATGTTGAGTTTTCATGTGCATGTATCATGAAAATATCTAGAGCTCTATGTTCGTTCGTTGCTCCATGGTAAAACTCAAGTTATTTCCGATACGTGCAGGGTATGAAGCCTCTTAAGTAGGACTGTTCTTGGGCAAACTGCATTCTTCAGGTGCCGCATGTATGCACTTTTTCTTTCATACCAATACATGTTTCGTGGAATAGCTGCCCGTTTGCGAGATTTTTTTATCGAATTGTATCCCTATCACGAGAAAAACAAAACAACATGGCATCAGATTGTTTTGCCGACCAAGGAAAGAGAGATCGAATTAAACATTGAAGAGTTATGTTCTTCAATAGAGAATATACAGATTTCTTATAATTTTACACTTCCTTCATGGTTTCGTGTGGGATTGGGTTGGGAATAGGATATTTAAGTACATATGGTACTTGCTTTTTGAATGGTAGAGATTTGTTTCATGATTCTTATGTGAAAACTTGAATACTTCGTGATCTTTCCTTCAAAAAGAAAAAAAATCCTTTGTGATCTGTATCTTAAGTTTGATTCTTTTCTGGCTCTTGTCTTCTTTTGTGTCTAAATGAGAAACTATATGAGGTTTCTTCTTCCACATTTGGTCTTGTCTTGTAGATCTTAAATTTCTTAAGATCTACAAAATGTGGCCAAATATCTGATCAACTGATAAGATTGATGCCGTGGAATCCCATTTCATGTGTAATCCGATAATTTACAACTCTGATTTAGGCTCATGTTTCATCATAACTCACATGTAAAAATAAATCTTACACATTAACTTGTGTGTGGCATGTATGCAGTCTTCGATTTATACAGGAACCTTTATTTAATAGGGAAAGTCTGATTTTTTTCTTTAGTGTCCACCTAAATTCTAAAAGGTTCTGGTAATATATGTTATTCATTGAGGATAAAAATGTAATGTCATAACAAATAGAAGGGAAGGGTTGGACTTCAAAATTGACTGTGCAAAGGTCTTCCTAATTTTCTCATTTATATACAAATGAGTTTTATGTTACGTCCAAGTGTTTTTAAATCTTCCGTAACGGAATTAGACCGAATTGATTTTATTCCGTTCTAATTCGACAAGTTTTGGACAAATTAGAACCGAATCGATTCCGATTCTAGGGTCTAATTTGTTAGTGGTCGCAGTGGGAATAGACAGCATCGGTCTATTCCCAGTCTAATCACTAATGTACCTAGATGAAATCGAATTTTGTGAAGAAAAAAATATCGTTGTTAAAAAAACTTAAAGCGAGCCGACCTTACACATTATTATTATTTACTTCTCGTGTCATTGAGTTACACCTCCGAAAATAATTACACTTTGTTGGTTATCGGAAACGGCCTGTGGTTTTCTGGTCGTACTGTCCATAAACACAACCAAGTTCCCGGAGTTACTAAATAACTACGGGAACTTGGTTGTGTTCCCATCGTGTACGACCGTCGACTCCATTAAGCGGAGATATGCATCACCGACACATATTACTATTTCTCGAAACATTTAAATGGAAGTACAACATAATACGATTTACGAGCCATTTTCTTGGACATTGAGTAATGGATTTTGGGGTGTAATATGACATCACGACTTCAAATTTGATTCTCGGTATTCCATAATATAAAAAATGGCAAGTGACATGGAAGCGGTAGTGTCATTGCTCAAAGAACTTTCTATGCTCTTGGATCAAGGACACTAGAACTTCCACGTTACTCGGTATTTTTTATTATGAAATACTAAGGAACAATTTGAAGTCGTGTCCGCACGTTACACCTCTAAAAAAAATTACAGGTTCTTCGCCATTCGTTTCAGATCTTCCTGTTTTGTCAAAATGGCTATTTTTCCAAACCACATTTATGTCACTTGTTATCTTTGATTATGGAAGTGTCTACGACACCGTCCAACAGGAATGGTCTCGCACGAGAATCCACCAATACTTGCAGACGAAGTCGAGTCCGTATCTCACGGCATACGCCTCCTCTGCAAGTTCCATGACCTGAGCGTCGGACCAACCGGGTTGGTAAATGTGCTTCAGCTCCGACCAGCACTCATTGAAACACTTCACCTTCTGGTTGACGACAGTCCAATGATATTTGCAGTTCTCGGCGGACCACTTAGTTGCCAGGATTTGAGGGGTCACGTGTGCGATCTCCCCCCGTATGCCATCCCAAAAGGCATCGCCAGATTGGTCACCCTATTGCTTCGCCATTTTGAGCCACGCACACCAATGTAAGCTCTTCGGGTCGACTCCATTTCAGGTACATACGTAGCATCTTTGGCGGGTTGACGTTAAGTCGGGCATACAAGACCATCAATGGTATTTACGTTCCCGGTTCCGGCTGGTCGTGATACGAGGGGGGGGGGGGGGATTGAGCTCGAGCCCGGATCTGCGGACAACCCTTCGAAGGGGGTGTTGTCGGCTATTGGTAGAGAATCAGAGATGGGAGACACATCAGGTGGACAAGTGCAGTGAAGAAACAGAGGAGTCGGAGGTAATACTGTAAGAACCGCCCCCGGTCGATCCCGCTTGAACCGGTGAAGTCTGGAGAAAGTTGACTTTTTACCGGAAAAGTCAATCGATGACTCCAGGAGTCATTCGGGACCTTTTCGGGGCCCAAAAATCTTAGCCGTCGTTACGGTTAGCTTAATTGGGACGTTTCCTTTCAAATGACTTTTTTTACGAAAAAGTCAAACTCGGATCAAACTAAGCTAAATTAAAGACTAAATTTAATTAAATCTTTTGGGCTGGATTTTCTTAAGGATAGAGGTGGTCCCCACATGGACGTGTGTCCATGTTGGCTTGGGGGAGAAGAAAGAGGGTAGGATGACCCTTATACCCTTAAACTTGAACATGAGAGGCTTTTGGGCAAAAATGGCAATTGGGTCACTACACTATTAGGTTAAAGGGACCATTTGGTGAGAAATTCAGCTCACTTTTGGAGTGTTGGCCGAAATTACCAAGGGAGGAGAGAGAGAGGAGCTTCGATGGAAGCTTGAAGAAGAAGCAAGGAAAAAGGAGGAGGCTTTTTGCTCTTTTATCCTCAAATCATCTCTCAAACTTCATTTTCTTCATCCCCTTTCCATCCTTAAGGTAAATCATCCCTCTATTTTCATTTTGGTTGAATTCCACTTAGTGGGTTTGCTAGAAAAAGCTTGAAACTAGTGGAGTTTCCATGGATGATGAACTTTCAAGGTTGAAGAAGATGATAGATGCTTAAAACTAGGTTTAGATGATGAAATCAATTGGATTTGTGGAGTTTTGATGAAGACCCATGATGGGTATTGACGTTTTTGGAGCTGTTATGGAGGTTTTTGAGGGATAAAAATGGTGTTTTCGGGTTTGTTTTCGTGAAAACGGAACTGGAGGAAGAAGAAGGACGAAGCTGTCTAGACCCGTCACGGATCCGTGACGGGGACCGTGACGGAGGACATCACGGCTCCGTGAGGGAGACCGTGACGGCGCCAGTCATGGCTCCGTGAGGAGAACCGTGACGGTGCAGACCACGGGTCCGTGACCCGAACCGTGGCAGACCAGAATTAAGCCTTTTGGCCATTTTTGGTGCATTTCGAGTAATTGGGATGGTTATCTATAACCGATCCCTTTTGGGGTTATTTGGTAATGTTTTCCTCTTTAAACCTTTAGTGAATCACTCTTGATTCTTGTATTAAATTTGTGATTTAGACTTTGTACCCGAGCTCGGCGGAGGAGACCTTTGGACCTCGTGAAGTGACTAAGCGTTCGGAAAGCGATCGAGGTAGGGAAAGTAGCGAATACCGGTTTAATTGCGGAAAGTTACTAGTATGCATATAGGTTGCGAACATTTAATATAATAATAGTATGCATGTAGGATATGAGGAACGAGTGAAATGAGGGATAGCTTACGAGCCATGTCGAGCCGTAAGTTTGGGAATTGTCGTGCTGTAGAAATGCATGTGGGCCATGTCGAGCCCTTAGGTTTGTGTGTTGATTGAAATGCCATGATATATGATTGTGATGCTTGATATGCGGTTTATCCGTTGTTAGATTGAGAATCATGTTATGATATGCTCGGTGTAGCGTGTTGTTATGTTTGGGCAAGTGTGCCATACTTGTTATGACGTGAATCAATGGTTGTGATATGATCGGGTGATTTATAGACCGATGTGTTGTGTTGTGGTAAGATTGATTCGGTTGGTATACCGTGGTTGAATTATGGCATTGTGATGCTTGAGACTCTCTTGATGTATGTTCCGAGATGAGGCGTGTTCCGGTATGATACCTACACCGAGGGGGTATGCCGGTGTAGGGTGGTATCTAGGCTGACAGTGTGGTCCCATGTACGCGGTCCCCCGGGGTGTGGTTCCGGTACGATACCTACATCGAGGGGGTATGCCGGTGTAGGGTATCTAGGGCGACGGTTACGTGATCGGTATTGTGATTGTGCCCCGATGCATTTCCGGGAAGACATCTAGGTCGATGCTGTGTGGTCCGGTATGATGTATCGTGTTTGTGCCCCGATGTGGTTCCGGGAAGATATCTAGGCCGATACTGTGTGGTCCGGTACGATATGGTTGAGTCGGGCTGTGGACAGTCGACGGGTTCGGGGACTGCTGTACGGGATGTGTGTTTGTTTTACTGTATGTTGTATGTTTGATGATTGGATAAGTGACGTGAGTACAGGGTGATAGTGGTCGTGTAAGTATGTTTGTGAGTGTGGTTACAGTCATCTGATTGAGGATTGTGGTTAAGTGATTCCGTGTTGTGGTTAGTTGTGTGCCGTACTAGTATGTCCTAATTGGACGGTTACTCGTGGTAGTGAGCGGATACTCATCACCTTAACTCCTTTTCCTACTGAGCGAAACTCACCCCTTTATTTTATTGTTCTACAGGTCTTGAGCGGGATTTGTGCTAGCGGGATTCTTGGAGCTTGGGAGCTAGCGAGAGTCTTATCTAGTGTGGTCTATAGACGTACTGTTTTATTGTTTACTAAACTCTCTTGTTATTACTGGTCTTTCCGAGCTGTTGACTCGTTTTATCAGATTTATTGATTTGGAGTATTATTTTGGAGTTTATTCCCTTTTAAATTGCTTTTATTAATTATTATTTTAGTTCACGTCTCGAGTCCGGTCAAAACCGGATTTGGGGCGTGACAAATGCTAGTGGAGAAACGGCAGTGGCTAGCCGTCGGTGGCGAAACGACAGGGGGGCTACTTCCGATGAAGAAAAGGTTGTGGCAGAAACGAAGGAGGAGAAACGGCAGTGGAGAGACGCCAGTGGTAGAAACAGCGGTGGAGAAACGGCAGATGTTGAAGAAGACAAATAATCGTTGAAGAAGAAGAATTGTGAAGAAGACGAAGCGTCTGGACCATTCTTTAAGCCTGAAACGTGTCACGCGTCACAACCGGGTTCGTCGGTGTAAGATTCGGCTGGGCCCGAATCCGTCGATTCGACGTCTCGCAGAGTCTACAAAAACATCGACGTCGAATCTGCAATTTCGCATATTCGACGTAGACCCGATTCTGCGCGTCCGATTCGACACCTTTTCTACCGTCACATCAGATTCGACACCCCAATCCACACCATTTCGACGCCTATATGGCTAGCCTTAGTCTTATATAGTGAGAATATTGAATTTTCAATTTCTACGCTGATATTAGTTGGAAAAAAGATGAAATTCGAAGACGATACAGCCGGCACAAAAAGGAAGTGACCATATTACCCTATATAGTTATGTAATTTACAATAATCACTTGGAACTCTTAGCCTTAGAACTGATAGAGGGCATGGGAGGAATTCCCTGTTGGTTATTGAAAACATTATCAGGATCTATTATGGTCTTGGCCTTAACAAGCCTATCATAGTTCTTCCCAAAGTACTTTTCCCCCCAAACTCTAGCAATCTCCACAGGATCATCATCATCGTAGTCGTCATCACCCTGATATCGAATCAGCTGACGATCATCCATCGTCCCGAGATCAAGGTCCATATAATTCACATACGCAGCCCTCGGGTCCGACGAAACATAAGGTGTCATGGAATCGTAGAACCCTCTAATCCAGTCCAAACACTCTTTACCTCTGTCACCGTGTTGGTCCTCTTCTCTCCACTCCACCAAGTACTGAATTGTGTACAAATTCCCTCTCCTATGCGGAAACGCTATAGCCTCGCCGCTTATTTCCTCCATCACCCCTCCGTACGGATCCAAAATCACGTACCCTTTAGGCTCTTTTTCTAGAACATCAATAGCCATTCGGACTCCACTTATAGGCATCAGGGTCTTTACGTAGTCGGCTTTCGCCTTAAAATAGTGTCTGTCTTGAGGAGCCGAGTATCGATTCGTCAAGACCGACGTAGAGCTCGTGTCGACCAATCCTGAGAAGAATAACACTGATTCGATCCAATTCGATTCTCGACAATCTCGTCCTGCTTCGATTTTTAACTCCGGGAACACTTTGTTGAGTATTGTCACGGTCTCATTTGCCGAACCAAGGTAAAATCCTTTGAATGTTGCTGAAATTCCGATTTTACCCTTCATTTCGGGTAAGCCTGCTCCGACGAAAGCGGACAAGTAGAACTCGCGGTCTAAAAGTGGAGCCGCGTGCTGCCACTTGTGGATCAGCTTCGTTACGGCCCGTTTGGTCCCGGGTCTCGAAACGATGAAACTCGTCACCGTTTCGGGCACCCTCACGAGCTTTATCTTCCATGCGAACACGACCCCCCAAACGCCCCCTCCGCCGCCTCTGACGGCCCAAAACACGTCCTCTCCCATGGCCTGGCGGTCCAACAACCTCCCACGCGCGTCCATCAGCAGCGCGTCCATGACATTATCCGCCGCTAGCCCGTATCTCCTCGACAACAACCCGAACCCGCCTCCGCCGATGTGCCCGCCCACTCCCACGGTCGGGCAAGACCCGGCCGTGAACCCGTGGGCCTCGCTCGACTGAGAAATAGCGTAGTACGTTTCCCCCAACGTGGCACCGCCCTCGACCCACGCGGTCTCGGACGGGACATCGACCCGGACCCGGTTCAGGTTCATCATATCTATGATCACAAACGGAGCTCCGTTAGTCGAGACGTAGGACGATCCCTCGTAGCTGTGGCCGCCGCAGCGTACCCTGAACTCCCACAACGCTTCTCGACAGCAAGTGACGGCGCTGGCCAGCTGGTCGGCCGTCTCCGGGAGGATGATGATCATGGGCTTGGGGACGGCCGGTTCGATGAACCGGAGGTTTTGGATGGAGAAGTTAAGGAGTTTGTAGTAGTTCATGTTGTCGGAAGCATTGTTTGTAGAGATGGGGAACACGGTGAAGTTGTTAACGTTGTGGAGAGATAAGCATGAAGTGACCGTCTGAGGTTCTGCACGTGCTTGTGCTGACGTGGTGAGGGATGCTAACAAGGAGATCGTGAAGATGAAGTGGTAACGATGAGTAGTGTTCATGGTGGATTATTTTAGGGCTCATTGATATTGAGAAGAAGAAGGTGGTGAATTTAAGTAAGAAATGGAGGAGAATAATGTGATGCATTGAAAGGACAAAAGGATGGAGAGATCAATGAAAGTGGCCGGCCTATATTCTATATTTTTATTTGCGTTATTATTTAAAGTGACAATTTTAGGAAATTGGAACACTGCATGGATGCGAGGCCATGGATCACATACGGTATACACTAAAGTCCATTTTGAAAGGTGACAAACATTGCCCTTTACAGATTACTTTTAGGTTTAAATTTGTATTGTCAATTACTAATTCAATATTTGGAGGCATAATGGTTTTCTAGGGCCGTTTGAAGAACTATCCTGACAAAATAAATTGAACCCATTAGACATGCACTTAATTAATTAATATGAATCTTAATTGGCATTAATTTCCCAATTAAATAGTTGATTGTGGCAAGGAGGCTGTAGATATGAACATGCCGTCCGACTTATTAAATCGAAGCTGCATGCAAATTTTAAATCAAAATACTATAGGTTGGGTTGCATAATGAAACCATTTTTTTTGTTATTATTAAGTTTAGGGAATATAATACCTAGTTATAATCTATATTAATACACTATTAAAATAGTTTTTTAACTAAAAAATCAAATTCATTTTTGTGGTATTTTAAATTATGATTTTATTTATAAAGCTTTGGTTTATTAGTTTCACTACAGCAGAAGCAATCATCACCAACCGATTGAATCGGTCGGTGTTAAAACTTAAAAGTAAAAGTTCGGTGATGAAGGTAGTAAATTTTCGACAGTGACGATAAACTTTAATCAATAATGAAGGCTTATTCGTTCATTCCCGACCCTCCTAATACGAAAGTGACGAAAGTTCAATGTCGACCGAAATAGAGAGGTTGGTAATAAAAATATTGGATTCATGACCGACGAAAATAATCGGTCAGTGATGATTGGAGGTGAATAATGAAAATTTTGGATTCATGACCGAAGAAAATAATTGGTCGGTAATGAAAGTTCATCACCGACCAACTATTACATTCGGTCGGCTAAGTTATAAAAAAAATCGAAATTGTGCATTCAAACGTGCTTTACCTGTAAATTCATCCAAATCAGTCTAATATTCATCGAAACAACAAAAAATACAATTATATAATAAAGTTAATAAGTATCCAAACACAACAATGATATCATAGATAACAGTGTATCCAAACAATAAAATATACTTAAAAAGTCAGAAAGTAACATAAAAGAGTTGAAATCATAGAGAAAAATGGCCATCATCGACGTTAGGATGGCTATGATTACAAAAGTTTTGGGCCTGGTAGGTGATGATACGCGTGAGAAACTCTATTTTTTTCATATCTTCCGTCCGCCTCCTCTCGTCTCCCGTCTACCTCATCTCCTCTTCCTCCATTTCCTTGCCTTGCCTTTTCTCCTCGGCTAGTGCGGCTAACAGTTGTTGTTGCTCCACGACTTGATAGGTGAGCTCATCCACCTTCTAGGAGGATTCGAACGATGTACAACTAGATGAACCTCCAACATTGTCCCGTCGAAGCCTCACTTTCTTCCTGAGTCCGACCTGGAATTGCCTCTTAAATTGACCAACCGCATGGGTGATCGCTTCAATCTCCAAACGATCCATGTTCACGAGCGTGGGTTACGTGTCATCGACAACAGATTCTTGCGTGGATAGGGTCTTGTTGAAGTACTCCTGGGCTGCTAGAAACTTTTGTTGAGATAGACGAGAAAACTAAAACAAACGGTAATCCGTAATTATAACCTATATTGTGATTAACAATAACCTAATGTTAGAAATCATACCCCTTGTAGCCTGGTTGAAGAGTGTGGATCATCAATTGGGAAATACCTCAATCCAAAGTGGGGAGTGAGGGACTCAGACTTATTGCATGTTTTGTAGGACTTTGCATAATCGTGCATCGACCTACTTCCCCTCAGGGTTCAAACCCATTTTTGGTATGAGGTACTTCACATTTGTTTGATTTGGCCTACCAAATTTATAAAGTCAACGCATTTTATGTAAGACAGTAGTTATAAGAAACACAAAATATTTGAATGAGTTCCAGTGTACTTACAATAAATTCTTCTGAAGTCCAATAACGAAAAAGCCAGTTCTAATCTATCGGACGAGTTAGGAACTCTTCGAAGATGTCATCGTAAGGGACTCGCCTTTCTTCAACTCTTTAACCGTATAGTTTTTCCACCAATCATTTCATTCGTTCTTCTAGTCTTTGTATCTGTTCTTGGCGATATTCTTTATATAGATTAGTAGCGGGCACTGTCATCGACGAATTCGTACAAACACTGAAAACACAAATAATTCAGGCATTAATAATTAAAACAAGGGTAAATTACAAATGCATACCCTTAAGTATGCACGTTTAACCGATGCATACCCTTAAGTTTAAACTTAACCGATGCATACCCTGAAGTTTCATTTATTAACTAAAAACCCCTTCCGTCCACTTTTTCATCCATATTCCGTTAATTTTTTTAAATACCCAAAATTCCCTTAGAATTAAAAATCAAAATTACAATTAAATAAATAATTGATTAATTATAAAACAAAAGAAATAAAAAAACCTAATACATCTAACCCTAAATCATTCTCCATCTTTCAGATGCAGCTCCGCCTCCATGCCTCCTTCTTCCCTCAAATTCTCTTTTGCCCCCTCCGACCTCCTTCCTCCCTCAAATCCCCCTTTGCCTCTCAGATCTGAAAGGTCTTGTGGACCATGGAACACAACACCTCAAGTCCCCACAGCTCCCGTTCTTCCCACCCTTTCTCCTTGTCCTCGCGATGAGTCGGATCTGACTCACCGTGAGCGATTCAAAGCATAGAGCCTGAAGTCACCTACTGGAAACATAGAGCCTGAAGACCGGTGAGAGGAAGCCGATCGTGGAGGGGATGGGCCCGGAGCCGAAGACCTGGCGCTCCACAACTCGAAGGAGTGGCTCAGATCTGGATCGACGAACTCGGCGAGGACCAGATCTGGATCGACGAACTCGACGAACTCGAAGGAGTGGTCTAGGTCTTACTCGCATCGACCAGTAGCAGATTTGGTTTTGCCCAAATCTGATTTTTGTTTTTTGTTTTTTTCCTTGTTCATATAGATTTCCAGGTCGTATATCTAGTTCAAATGGACATTATCAACATAATTACTTCACCTATGAGCTTCAGATTTGTTTAAACCCATTTTTTTTTGAAATTTTGGACATGCGATGATGAAAATGAGTTGGAGCATCGAGGATGAAGATGGAGCGCCAATGAGGATGAACCCAGTTTTTTGTTGAAAATTTTGCAATATTTTTTGTAACTGTAGTTGTATTTGTAACCAGATCTGAATTTCTGGTTTAAAAACACGAAGAACACTTCATTTTTTAAAGAATAAATAAGAAAAGAAAAATAAATAAAAATAAAATTGGTGTTGAATTTAGAAAAAAGAATTACAAAAATGAAAATTAAAGAAATTGAATTAAAAAAACAAGACTCATAATTCAAAATATAATTGAAACTTATTTTTAAAAATAAAATATAAAGAAGAAGAAAAAAAACTGATTTTGAAATAAAAATATGATTTTTTAAAACTAAAATTGATTTTTGAAATTAAAATGTGATTTTTAAATTGATTTTTTAAAAAAATTAAAAAGATAGATAAAATAAATAAAGAAAAAGAATTAAAAATAAAGAATAAAGAAAAAAAATAAAATAGTTAAAGAAAAGTAATGGCATGTTGTGTAATATTGATAGGTAGTTGGGGTAGTTTGGGTATTTTTGAAAAAATGAACAGTAAATTGACGGATCTGACTGACGGAAGGGGTTCTGGGTTAATATAAGAAACTTCAGGGTATGTATCAGTTAACTTTAAACTTCAGGGTATTCATCGGTTAAACGTGCATACTTAAAGGTATGCATTTGTAATTTACCCTTAAAACAATAACCAACCAAAATAAAGGCAATTATATGTTAGCCGGCTCTAAACCTTTTAGTTGTTTACCGTACTTTCGTTCAACCGTAAAGTAAATTTCTACTGACAATTGGATAATGGATGTATTATGTATCGTTTTTAATTTATTTATTTCGTATGTATATTTATCATCCATCCATGAGAGAGAAGCATTCTTGGATCCTACTATTTGTACTACATAGAATTAATTTGATGGATCACTGACCATGGATGCATTACAGATGTGCATCCACGAGATACTCGACTGCTCAAGACAAATGTGAGACTGGTTAATTTAATTATACAAATTATAGATATATTTAGATAACTAGCTTTCATTTCTAAAAAAAATTCAAGGAATAATATATCTGTCTGATTTGGTTAATTTGTAATTCCTAAGGTATTGTTAAGTTATTTATTATATGGGTAATATTTTGGTTTTAGTTTTCGGCCAGTATTGTTATGTCTACAAAGTAGAAGCCAAACTTTTATGTATATTTTTTAGTGGTTGATAAAGTGACAAATAAGGGTTCATTTTAGTCTCTTTTGCTTCTATCGTTAGTTCGGATCATCATGCTTTCTAAATACTAATCATTTTCAACAACTTGCTTAATTCCTCGTGCAAGTGCATTGTCCCGTTTTTAATGACTATGAGGCTTAACCCCAGAAAGTGCCGAAGAGGCAACGAAATTGAGGAAGAAGTTAGGATAAATTTGGTAACTAAGCTTTGATAAAATATTTAAAAAAAAAACTATGATAAAGATGAACTATTTTAGAATTGATTGATGAAGTTCTGTTCTCTTAAAAAGAAAAGATAGATAAAGTCTTTTTGGTAAGTTTTTGTTTAGAACACTTCAATTCTAGTCAGCATCGTTTAAATACAAGTCAACCAAACTGATAGAGTTGTAACCATTTGTTGGAATAATTTTAGTATCTAGTTTGATTTTTATCTTTATTATTGAGTTTGATGTGTATTATTTTATATACGTCCATCTCTTCACTGTTCTTGTAGTGTTTTACCGCCTTCTTTTAGATATATGATACATACATATTTTTTTTTCAAAGACTCTATTCATGGATATTGTTTTGTACTTTTAGGGCTCTACTCGTGAGTAGACAAGAATCGATCTAGTAATTGTTGTAATCATTAGGAGCAATCGGATTTGGTTGTCACCAAGATCTATCGGATAAATTGTTTCTAAATTTGTGGGTTAGTTGTAGCACACAACAGGTGGAAGCTTTAAACTTGATAACTTCTTCAATACACAATCTTGTTATACTGTTCTTTTCCGACTAACTTGAAATCAATTTGTCAGTACAATAATGATATGTTAAATCACTTAAATTTTATATTTTGTCGTTGTTTTAGTAGTTTGTTTACAATAACAATATGTACACAAGCCTGTTGAGAATGGTCGTCTTAAGCATTTAAAAGCGTTAAAAGATGTCAGCCCATCTCGCTCTTTACGAAAGAAGTCGGAAGCTAAACGAGCTTAGGCGGTTAGTCAATGTGCTTCACCTCTTAGTGCAGCAATAAAGATATCATTAAGTTATTTTAGGACCTCAGTTAGTAATGAGCATAAATGTGTCTTTAGTTAATTTGAAATTTTTCCCTATATTTTTATCTTGTTTGTGCCTCATTTTTACATACTTAGCATTATTTAATAACTGCGCAAAACCTGGTTCATTGCCGATATTTTTCAAATGTGGCAAATATATTCATCATTGTTCTTGTTTTGTAAGCCGCAAAAAAGAAAAGAAAAATATTGGCGTAAGAACGAGGTCAATCGGTGCACTATTGGAGCGGGAAGGAGCGATTGAAGCGCTAAATTAAAAAGTGGGAAAAGTGTCAGCTGAGCAGCTCTGGTGTGGCGTAGCGTAGCTGTTACCATGCGCCCGCGCGTCTTCACAATCACTCCCTCGGATCTGCTGACCCGCCTGCGAGACATTGGATCTCGAGAAATTGACTTCTCATTGCCACTGGATTTGTTGACCGCGGAATCAGCGGCTTGGGAAGCCAGTTGCACCGATCCTCCATGTGCTCGCTCGCACCTGAATCCTGCAGACAATTCGCACAAATCACCTCTGTTTCGCGTGATTCTTAAGCAGCATCAACCTTCTTTGTTGTTTCTCTCTATATATACATCTTAGAATTAAGAGATAATATCACAAAGTTACCCTTAACTTTCAGCTATTTTCAAAAAGTTACATTTAACTTTTAAAAGTAACAAAACGATACCTGAACTTACAATTTTGCTCAAATTAGTCAACGACGTTAGTTTTTTAACAGAAAAACGTCATGTGCATAGCACATGACGAAATAATTTTTAAAATACCTAAAATGCCCTATTCATTTTCTAACCCTAAAAACCCCTCTAACACCTCTCTTTAAATCTAATCTATCTCACCTTCTTTACATCTCATCTCTCTCTCACCTTCATCTTCCACGTATTGTCCAAGACCTTTTACAACCATGTTCACCTCCTCTTCCTCAACAAGCTTCACAAAGATTTCCCGCCGGCATGTACACCCACCTTTGCCGTCGGTGCTCCTCCAAAAACAACACCACCTCCGCCATTATCATGTGCAAGACCTCCCATGGCCATGCTTGTTGGAATGACCATGATCCACGACAACCAAAAGGACTATCGCCATTGGACGTCGTCATTATGACCACCGATTCTCCGACTCCCTCTCTCATGCGTCTTCTCTATTTCCCCATCTCTTTTTGCTTGTGATTTTGATTTGGGTTTTATGGGTTTTGCTTAATGTCTATGGATTTGGATGATGTGTTTATGGTTTGATTTGGGTGAGTTTTTGGAAGTTTTTAAATTTGAAATTGGGGGGTTTTTGGAAGTTTCAATTCGAAATCAGATGGAAATTTGAATATTTCAAGTTCTTGGGTAGATGAATCATTGGAGGTGTGATTGCAATTTGGATTGAACTATCGATTATTGTATTTATGTACCTTGAATCTCTATATATTGGTTGAGTCATGGAATTATACAAATTTTTGGGTTTGGAGATTTGTTCTTACAATCTCAGAAAGTAATACACAATATCTGTTTTGCAAATGTTTTTGGATATGGGTAAATGCACAAATATTTTCTGAAAATTAGATAATTATAAAAGAAATATGAAATTAATCATTTTTGAGTAAATATCTACTACTTTTTTTTTGATCAGCAAGACAGATTTAAATTAAAACCTCCTTAGAGGATAAGAAGGAGTACAAGCTTAAGGTCCAGCTACAGACCAAGCTAACAAAAAACAACACCAAACGATGAAACTACATGGTATGAAAATGAGAACCCCAATACAACAACCCAAAGGCACTTGACTAGCATTACACCAGAAGAAGAGGCAGATCTAAAACATCAACATAAAACAACAATTAAACTTGATTAGGCTTTCTCTGAAAAGAAGTTCTGCAGCAGATGAAGTGAACTGCGATGAACTGCAACCAAATGACTGAATCTGCAGGCTATGACTTGAACTGCATCCAGATGATAGGGGGATGACATGAAACCCCAAGTAAATCTTCCTTGGAACAGGTGAAATGGAAATTTGAAGAAGCACAAAATGAAGTAGGCCATGAGACAATAAGGCGATGAGTGCACAGGGAGGCCAAAACTTCCAACTCCCACCCTACCCTAACCCAAAAAGGAATTACAGCCTCTCCAGACTCAACAGAACCAAGAACTCAAAGAGAACAAGGCTGTTGCCGGTGGCCAACACCACTATCGGCCGAGACAAAGGTTGTTAAACCTAAAACCCCTAAAGCCTTCCTAACTAACAAAATACTAATCAAGCCTTACAGCCCAGTGAACTTGCCGTCGGCCAGCACCAAACGGCAAGGCCGGACCACAATTGTGGTCGGAAATCACAGGAAAAGCAAATGAAAGCTAGAAAGGAAGGGAGGGAGAAGCAAACCAAGAATGAAGAGGGTAGAGAGTAGATCCAAACCCCCAAGAAGAGGTTGTCCCAGTTGCTACATCGAAGTCCCGCGCGCCCCCACTTTCGCCGATGAGTCCCAATGCAGAAACACCCTAGCTTCTGATCAAACTGGCATGAAGCAGGTGAAGGGCCACACCATATTCGAGCAGCAACCATAGATCGCCCCAGCGCAGGTCCTCTTCACAATCTGGTCAACACCTAGATTGCGAGGAAGGGGACCGGAATTTCTTCCACTCCAGAGCCGATCTAAGAACAAACTGATCTGGTGAAGGAAGAAGGTATAAGCAGGGATGACTTGAAACCATCTACCGAGCAAGGATCTGGGAGCAACAGAGCAGTCTAGATCTGGCGGTGGAAGGCCAGATCTAGAAGAGGAGCCGCCGTCTTGAAGTCGAGGACCTCCACCACAACGCATCGGCACCGAAACGACAACGATCTATGAAGAGGATTCACAGAAAAGCTTCTCACGGTCGGCGACGGCGCAAGACGGCCAAGGTGGGAGGAACTTGGTGGAGGGCGTCGCCTAGAAACCCGAGAGAAAGCCGTCGAAGAGCCAAACCCTTCATCCTCATCGTCGCGACCCAGATAGCCAGAATCTCCAACTTTGGACGTCAGAGAAACCTGTCCCACACCTAGATCTGGGCCGCGATTTAGAGACAAGAAGGGGGGCTAGGCCAGCTAACTCGCCGGAGAAGAAGGGTTCAAAGGTGGCGAGGAGAGGTCAAAGTGAAGTGAAAAGAGAGAGGGTAGCGGAGGGAGACGAAGGCGGCCACCGACAGCGACGGAGAGGAAGGTTGAGAAGGGGGAAAGGGGTGAAAAGAGGCAGATCCAAGCTCAGGAAGAGGAGCGGAGCAAGAAGCGACCACCGGCGCCATCCCACACGGCCAGGATGACCGGGAATGACGCCGGCGGCTGCTAGGGTTTCACAGACGGGTTTGGCTAGAGAGAGAGGCTCTCATTTAGAGAGAGGGCTTATTTAGTTTGTATGCTTTTGTTTGGTTTGTAAATATCTACTACTTGAGGCCATAGTTTTGACGATCCAAGGAGGATTGAAGCTTCCACGAAGCCTCCTACCATCTACAACTTCTCCATTTTTCATAGGTTGAATGTTTGGAGAGTTGGAGATGCTGGGTTTACAAGCTAAAGGAGTTTTTGATTGGGTTTCTCAACCCAATACCGGTTCTAAACTCTACTCCTTTAGTTTTGTTGTAAAGTTAAGTTTTTTAGATTGTTTGAATAAGATTTGAAATCCATGACCTTGGATTTGAATCGTTGATCATGGATGGTGATTTCCTTTAAGTTTTTTTTGTTGATAAAATCGAAAATTTATTAAGAAAAAACTCATTCAAGAAGGAAAGGGCCTAAAAAGTCAAAGACCGGTTCAACGATTATAGAGGATCTCCAATAAGGGGAGCTAAAAGGACAAAACCATTTCCTAAAACAAGCAATCAAAACACTACTATACAACTTTCTTCTTGGCAGCCTGTGATGACCGCTTCGGTAAAAAGTTTTAACTTATCGAATTTTATTCGATCGGAACATCGAGGTTTAAAGTTCGGTTTAAATTTTATTCGTAAAAAAAAGGATTTGGGCTGGACCGGGCAGACCCGGCCCAAGTTTCAAACCCGACCCAGGTTACTGACCCGGCCCAAAGCCCGGCCTTTTAAACCCAATTTTTAGGGTTTCACCTCATAATCCTCTCCTTCTTCTCGCTTCGACCCTCCGCCTCTCTCCCAACCTCTTCCCTCGACACCGAACTCTCCCTCTCTCACCTCTCGTCTCCGGTCGTCCCTCCCTCACCTCTCCAGCTCAGTTCTCCGGCCACGACCTCCCTCTCCCTCTCCCGTCCTCCCGTCTACCTCGCCACCGTCCTCGAATACCTCGCCGGAGAAGTTCGGCCATTTCCTCAAGGCCGGCGAGTACGCCGAACGAGTCGGCGTCGGCGCTTCTGTCTACGTCGTCGATGTTGTTCTTTCTACCGTCCTCGCATCCTCTCATATCGGCTCTAGCTCCCGAGCAACATCCCGTACCGGTCAACTCCGATTCGCCGACCACCAGAGAAGCCACCTTTCCCCTCGGCGTCCTTTTTTTTACGGTGAGACCTCGGCCGACAACATCCCCGCCGTGCCGGTCGGAATCTGACCAAATTTCCATTCTTCCCCCTTTTCTGTTTTTTTCCCGAGTTTTGCTTTGTGGATCTGGGCTCTGTTGAAACCGATTCCTTTTTGAATCTGAAATGTTTGGAAGTAAGATCAAAAGAATTTGAAAAGAAATTTTAATTGGAAACGAAAAACTGTTTTAAAAGAAAAAGGGGGAAAGAATCCAGTTTGAGCTTAAAAAGGAAAATAAATTAAAACCGAATCTGTTTTTAATTAAAAGGTTGTTTCTGGACTTGAACGAATCCGTTAAACGGTTTTGGAAACCCGAACGGGTAAACTGGACTTTAAATTGGACTTAGAACGGGACATAAGCGGTAACGCTGAATCGGACCTCGGGATTTGTGCCTCAAAAAACGTGCCTCGAAACCCGAGCATTGGAAATCGTGCCTCGGAAAGCGTGCATCGGGTCCTGTGCTCGGGTGCTCGAACCCGATTCGTCGTAACCCCGTTTTTAGTCCGCTCGAGTTTAAAAGTTTGAGCTTAATTGGAACCCGTCGTAACCTTTAAATTAACTTGAGAACCGCTTTTAATTGTGGTTTTCGTGTTAATTTAGAGTCCGGCTTCGTTCGAAGAGAAGACAGGAGGTAGCGAGCCAGGACGTCAGCAGCTAGGAGACGCAGCTGTTGTTCTTCGGTTGAGGTAGGGAAAGTAGCGGATACCACTTTAATTACGGAAAGTTACTAGTGTGCATGATTAGGGTTTAATAATAACCGTTAAGGTCCTAGTTGGCATATAGGAACGACTGCTTTACTTAATTGATTCAACGAACGAGTCTAGTAACATGTAGGACGAGATTCAATAGTTTACTTGCTTTATCTGCTTTCAATACTTGGGAATTGTCGTGCTGGTAGATGGGCCATGTCGAGCCCTAGGATTGCGTGCTGTGTGCTATAATCGTTGTGTGAGAGTCTAAATAAGATTATACTCGGTGTTGCATGATGTGACTGTGTGTGGGCAAGTGTGCCATGTTTGAGTACGTGAACCCTTGGTTGTGATATGACCGGGTGAGTGATAGACCGACTGTGTGCTATGTTGAGATGGTCCGGTTGGTATGTCGAGACCATCAGTGGATTGTGATGTGTGTTAAACCCTGGTTGTGTGTTCCAAGAGACGGCGTAGCCGGAGTAGTACCTACACCGAAGGATAGTTCCGGTGTAGGGTACCGAGGCCAAGGATGGCGTGATCAGTACCCCGATGACTCGTAGTCCGGGACGATGTTTGACCGAGATGAGTACCGGTTCGGTACGTATGTTGAGTAGTGCCCTTCGTTTGTGTGAGGAGGAAGACATCGGACTGAGGGATTTCCGGTCGAGGATGTTACCTTCGTCTGTGTGAGGAGGAAGATATCGGGACTGATGTTGTGTGGTCCAGTACGATATAAGTGGCTCAGTGCAAATGGCTTAGTGCATTCAACGACGTTGGAACTGTTGTACAATATCTGTGTGTATCTCGTTGTGTGCCATTTTCTTGTTGTTTGGCTTTGTGCAATTCTTTTAAGTATGTTTATGACTTTGTGAAAGTGATCGGTAACCGGGTGTCGGGACCGAGGCTTCATGTTCCGGTGTAAGTGGACGGGCTGTGATAGCCGGAGACGTTGGAAATGGTTATACTATGTTTAGGGTGGGTCTGCTGTGTGCGCTGTGCGTGTTGTTGGGCTTTGTGCGTTGTCTGTTGTGTATGTCGTGCGGGCGGTCTGGCTTTGTGCCTTAGGTTAAGTGTGAGTTTGGTCTTGTGAGAGTGTTTGGTGACTCGAGATGGTTGTACCTGATTCCTGTGTGGCAGCAAGGGTTCGCACGTGTGGTCGGTTGTGAGATAATCATGGTCGTTGTTCATTGAGAATTGTTAGGTGATTGGTGTCAAGAGCTAGTTGTGGAAAGTGGTATGAGTTCGGTTCGTTGTGAGTTTGTGTTACGGGTTGTGCCCGATGAAAGGCTAAGTGTCATCTTGGAGTAATTGTTTTAATTTGACTTTTAATAGTTGTGCTTTACTAGTATGCCCTAATTGGACGGTTACCTGTGGTGGTGAACTATGGTTCAGAACCTTAACTACTTTTCCTACTGAGCGTAAGCTCACCCCCTTACTTTGTTGTGTTTCAGGTGTTGAGTGGGACTTGTACTAGCAGGATTCTCGGAGCTAGGGAGGTGACGGGGATTTGGGCTAGTGTCTAGAGACGTATAGTCTTATTACTGTTTTGACTTGTTTTTATTATCGAGTTGTTGACTCGTTGAATCTTCGAAACTTTAAATTGCATTTGAGACTCGTTTATTTATCCTATTTACTTTATTATTATTTTATCTTAACTCGCGTCTCGAATTCGGTCAAAACCGGATTTGGGGCGTAACAAAGCCAAAGCACAGATTTGAGTCCATGCATTAGGTCCCGATGCTGCAACGCCAGATTGTTTCTTTGACCTGGTGAAGTGAAGATAATTGGGACTCTTTAAAGAAACAGATTGTTGCTTCGGAGGACCACCCTTACAACTAGGCTTAAGGACAACGTCCTTCCATGGACTGCCCTACTGATCCGACAACTGAACAACCGCTCTAGAAGCTGCATCAGGACCAACTCCCAACTCCTCAAGACCCAAAAAAGACATACGGGTCGGATCTATGCAGATCGGATCAATTTGGGATGGGTTTGGGTCTATTTTTCGGATGATTTCCTTTAAGTTGATGCATGGTTTCATGGTTAACTTGATGTTGGTGATGTTATTGACATGATTTGGGGTTTTTGAGTTCTATTAGCATCCACTTGCTTGTAAGGGTATTTAATATATATTTAAGCTACTCGACTGTAATGCATGATTCTCTTACTTTGTGTTTGAATTTTCATGATTTTAAACCCGATCGCATGTGTTAGCTATTTCATCTCTTGATTGTATATCAAGTTCTAGGCTAGCGTTCGTAAAAATACAAACTTTAGCCATTTAGTGAACTTATTTAGGATTTCCAACATTTACATGTTTTGATTTCCTATTGACGAGATAGAAATATGCTAGGATGTGTTTTCTCGATTCTCTTGTGTGTTTCAAGACGACCGAACGATTTGGAGATTTTTCATGATTGTTGGGTGCGCTAAGTAGATTGATGTTTTAAGCAATCCATGATTCGATCTAGTGTGAGACGAGATTTCACTTTTATAGAATTTACTTACGCTTGTGTATTACCAGAATATCATGATTCGATGTTCTATGTAGTTCGCCTTAATTATTGGTGACCATATTATTAATGGCATTCGGCAATTATGATGATTGAACTAGGCGTAGCTAAGTAGATTCACTGAGTGTTTTAGAGTTTACTTACGTTTGCATATTACCAGAGTTTCGTGATTCGTTACTCTATGTAGTTCTACTTGATTACTGAAACCATTTTGATCGGTGGTGTTTAGTTTTCAAGAAGTGAACTAGGCGTAGCTAAATAGTTTCGTCCATAATTTAACGTTTTGCTTATGCTTTTGTATTACCAAAGTTTCATGATTCGTTGCTCTATTTAGTTCTCCTTAATTTTCGGTTTTCATCTTTATTGTTGGGATTCGAGAATTA
The DNA here is from genome assembly GCA_963921825.1 of Erodium maritimum. Classification (NCBI taxonomy): domain Eukaryota; kingdom Viridiplantae; phylum Streptophyta; class Magnoliopsida; order Geraniales; family Geraniaceae; genus Erodium; species Erodium maritimum. The sequence goes on from OY997594.1 coordinate 24,518,300, forward strand.
GGAAGTGAACTACATACGCATACGCATAGCTAGGTATTTATAGAAGGGATATGAAGTAGGGTTAAGAGCGAATGATTGAAACCCCTGAGTATTGTTTGTTGTGGGCTCAACAAGTAAGATAACTGAACTAATAAAAAGGCATGGGCTGGACATGAAATATATGAGCTGTGTTTTACAAAAGGCGGCCATCCGGTTAATTGCCGGTTAGGCGTATCAAAAATCGGCCCTCACCGGAAATGACGCCGATTCTACTGTTTTTTTCACCGGTTCCTGTATCGGAGACTCCGGTTCCAGTGATTTCGGTATCAGTTCCGACCGATGCCGGCCAGTTTCGGTGAAAACGGTTATTATTGCCCACCCCTCGGTGAAAGAAAGGAGCCTCCAAGGTATTCAAGCTTGCTCTACTTGGGTTACGTCTGAACCCGACCCGACCCGTCCCGGATAAAGTCCTTATTTCGTCTTAAAGTCAGAACAGTCTTCAGAAACTACACTCAACTGTCCAGACTCCGAAACCTCGGGTCCAGCAATACAGTCACGATCACAGCCAAGCACTCTCCCGGAGATGAACGGCGGCGACGGCAAGGGCCTGCTCTGGGAGCTCCCGGTGCTCAAATCGAAGGAACTCGGCAAGATAGGTCCTGCCTTTGGCCTCGGCGCCGGCTGTGGTTTCGGCTTCGGTCTAGGCCTTCTCGGCGGTACCTAATTTCCATACCAAACCTTTCTCTTTCACGATTTTCTCTTGAGAGTGTACTTCTAATTGACCTAAAATAATCAATTATATCATCAATTCGGTCTTGTATGAAACTCTGGTTTTTGTGCAAATATTGACTTCGATTATTGAATGCCCTGCGAGTTATTTGTTTCATCTGCTTACCTCTAACCGTGGTTTGTAAGATTTTTTTGTTTCTTTTTCTATGTTACATTTTGTGAATCCAATTATATAAATCTTTGTTCTTTTGTGATGCTTGTGCTGAAATTTATTTAGATGAAATGGAAATGATGTATACTTGTTTTGGGGGAAATGGAGTATATGCTCATTGTGGAAATGTATTGTACTCATAAACATTGTGCTCAAGGGGATGTTTTTTGGGTGAAATGTGGTGGGAATAATTGGAGTTATTTGGTAATTCAGAGAACAGGTTTAGAGGTAGGGGAGGATTGTGGACTTTTGCTGAATAGCACAACAGTAATGCAAATGAACAATAATAATGACTACAATACAATTAAAAAGAAGAATTATGACACAAATAGGCATGCATGCCAAGCATCACCACAAAAGACCTTTTTTTTGCACTTATTATGACTTGAGTTTGTGAAATTCATTTGCTAACTAATTGATTAGTCTGACACACAGACAAATCGAAACAGACCTTATCACTTGGTTAGTTTTGTACTTGATGGGTATATGGTATGTCACTTGGAGTGAGCTTCTATGGTAGTTTTTTAGATCGAATTTCCTTAGTGCTGTAGTTTCATTATTATGAAATATACTAGATGCCATATATGGGTTTCTCTATGTGCATTTGTCTGTTCACTTCTTGTAAATTTAAATTCAATAGTTTATTCTCACGTATTTCTTGTTGTGTATAATCAACATTGGTAATGTGATTCTTGCTAATGTAGTTATGGAGAGATCCCTTTTGGTGTTTGCGTTTTTTGATATCCTCTCTATGGTCCATTAAGTGTTGATGAAAAAATGCTATTTACCCGCAGGTGCAGGTTTTGGTCCTGGACTTCCTGGCTTGCAATTTGGATTCGGTGTCGGTGTTGGGTGTGGGGTTGGTGTAGGATTTGGCTATGGGGCTGGGAAGGGCATTGCTCATGATGAAAATAGGAGATACTCTAATGTGGGCAAGTTTTTTCATAGTCCAAGAAATGTTCCTTCTCAGTAAGTAGTTTTACTCATTCTTTTTTTGTGTTTTTTCTTCATGTATCTCCTGTAGGTGTCTTTTCATATATAGCATTTCACCATGTTATCCTTTGAATAGAACACCCTCTGCCTTTAGCTAGATACAGTCATACAGCTAACATTCCTAACAAGGAATCTGAAACTGCTTCTGATGATTATGTAGCAACTGCTAATTTGTTCTAATTGTATCACTTTATTGTCTTTGTTGATTATAGAACCACAAAAAAAATTATTATAGTTACATTACTTTATTATATTCTTTTCTGATGCTTATGTAGCAACTGATAATGTGTTCTGATTGTATAACTTTATTGTCTTTGTTAATTGTGTAGCCACAAATAAATTTATTATGGTTGCATCACTTTATAATACTCTCTTTTGACCCTTACCAATGAGTAGCTTGAATATTCCTTTTTCAGTCCAATGTTTGTATTCCACAACGGGATATACTCTTCTCTCTTTCACCCACACACACTCACACACACAGTTGGTATAACAGTAAGAGAATAAACCAATTGGTGGTTCAGAACATACTGAAATTCATTTTATACTGAAGGTACAAATGGTTATAACCTATCAAGACATTAGTTTCCTGTTTAGTTGACGCTTATAGTAGCGGTATAGTGGGGCAGATGGAGTATGATGATCGGAAGAGAGGATATGTCTAGCAGAATGCAAATTTGCCTTTTTCTTTCCTATCTTTTGATCTTTACGCCTTGATGCTTGCCTAATAAACGTGAATGCAAATGTATACCCTCCAAGCATGTCATTTTAATATCAGTGAGAGGTATGGAGTCAAGTTTCTGCATAATTTGAAATAAAATCTGTACTGGGCACATAAACAAGTGCATGCATGTTATTGAGACATTATTTGAAGACCCAGATGATGCCATTATTGATTGACAAGGCAAGCAATATCATTTAAGTATCCCTTATTGAAAATTTTTGAACCATCACTTCTGACAATGTTTTGTGTATTGGTGTTTGCAGGGAGGATCTCGGTGCTCTTCTTGATGAAGTTGTCATTAATACTAAGAAGTTGGTCATCCAAACTTCAAGAGAGATTGAAAAGTGGAGGAGGAGTTAGGTCAAAATTGCAACCTTAGTGATAGCGGTCAAGCAATATACTTGCATATGTTGGTAAAATATATGAACTTATGTTTTTGCATGTATGTTTCCGCATATATGCGGCCGTACAATTTGCATCAGACTTTGTTCATGGTTCGGAGATCTGTAGTAGTGTATAATGCAACATTAACTAATGATTTGGGATTTGGATTTGCACATAATGTAGCTTATAATTCCCCTATGTTGTGATAGATCAGCTTTGTCATCCTTGTGCTTTCATATTAGATTCACCATTCCATTGATTTTAAGATAATTTTCTCCAATGCACTTGCTCCCGCTACTGCATTTACATCCGTCGTCTAGTCTAATTGCTGTATAAAATTCGATCTGTTGTCTAATAACTGTATTAAAACATGCTTGAATTATTGATATGGTGATCAAAATTCAAATCAGTACCAAAAGTCTACAATGCATTAGTGGAAGGAGGGATCGGATAGATATGGTAAATATGTTATCCGAAGCCATTGGACAAGAATAGGCACGTCAGCAAAGCCATCTGCCACGTCAGGATGCGCAGCCAATCGGAGGGCGGCATCGGATTACTCATCTTCGTCCACACACTAACCCAATCCGACTTGGCAAGCCATGCACCACTAGAGCAACCATATAGTATCTCTGATCCTCACACATTGTTGAACCACCACAAACCTTGAGGGTTGAGCAGCAGCAGACCAGAGAGCAGCTCGGTTCACCAAAGATGTCTTCCTTGCGAGTGTCTGAAATGCTGGGGAAGCCACTTAACTTCAGCAGGCCAGCTCTGCCCTCCACCACCCCATCGGTCTCCTTCAAGACCTACGCCCTTTTCGGCAAGAAGAAGGCTGCTCCGCCTCCCAAGTCCGTCTCCGTCCCTGCCGACGACGAGCTCGCCAAGTGGTACGGTAAGTCCCTCAACACACACACCCTCTCTTTCTCTCTGTCTCTGTAAACACAACAATTGACCCTCTTCCTGTGTAACATAACACCATTTGGCTTCTGAATTGGCAGGTCCTGACAGGAGGATTTTCTTGCCGGACGGTCTCTTGGACAGATCTGAGATCCCGGAGTACCTCAACGGCGAAGTTGCCGGAGAGTAAGATACATATATATACATACACATACACACATCATTAAACATTGTGTTACATAAGTGCTTGATTTGTGATTTGTTGGTGTGCATGCAGCTATGGTTATGATCCTTTTGGTCTTGGAAAGAAACCAGAAGACTTTGCCAAGTATGTAATGTACCTTACTCAATTGTTTCATTCCTATGCCTCTTCTACTTCTAGCTACATATAATTGGCTCCAACTCAAATCTTATTAGTTGCTACTTGGTATAACTCATTTTCTTATCTTCATCAGGGTTATACTTCAGTATAGTATGTTTAGAAATTTTGGAATCATACCGTGTGGATTGTATAATTATAATGTCTACATATCGTTTCAAGAATAAGCAATTTATGAAATGGGCTTGTAATGATAATCCATTTAAACAGAGTAACCAAACCAGATTTAGTTACTGAAAATTAACCTTTTAATAAAGGCATAAACGGAGTATACTTGTGCAGGTACCAGGCATTTGAGTTGATCCATGCAAGGTGGGCTATGTTGGGTGCTGCAGGATGTGTGATCCCTGAGGCCTTCAACAAGTACGGTGCCAACTGTGGCCCTGAAGCTGTTTGGTTCAAGGTCCTATATTTGATCTCATCTACCCTTTAACTAGTTTGTTTCGTGATTGGATTCGATTTGTGGTGGAAATGTTGACTTGCAAGTATATTGTCGTAATGAAATTGCAGACAGGAGCTCTTCTCCTTGATGGTAACACATTGAACTACTTCGGAAAGTCCATCCCCATCAACCTCGTTGTTGCTGTTGTTGCTGAAGTTATTCTTGTTGGTGGCGCTGAATACTATCGGATCACCAATGGCTTGGTACTTACTTCATCTTCCTACTTATTGGTTAAATCAAGGGTCAATTGCACACAGCTATTGCGTATTATACTAAATGTGTTTTGCACGTAATTACTCTTAACTTTAAAAGGGCTTTTAGAGTCTGTTATACTGCATTGGGGCCAATAGTAATGTAATGAGCATTGATATGTGCAGGAATTTGAGGACAAGCTTCACCCAGGAGGACCCTTTGACCCATTGGGGCTGGCAAAGGACCCAGACCAGGCCGCGCTCCTAAAGGTGAAGGAGATCAAGAATGGGAGGCTTGCAATGTTCTCCATGTTCGCCTTCTTCATCCAAGCATACGTCACTGGTGAAGGCCCGGTCGAGAACCTCGCCAAGCATCTCAGTGACCCTTTCGGCAACAACTTGCTCACTGTCATTGGAGGTGCTGCTGAGAGAGTTCCTTCTCTGTAATATGCCCCACTTGTTCACTCTGTTTTCTCATCCATTGACGAAGTTTGAATCTTGAATGTGCACTGTACATCTAAATGTCAGACACGTTTATTCAGTTTATGGCGTTTTCATCAACCTTTTAATCTCAATCATTTACACTAAAACACGAATCAGTGCCATCGGATGCAACGCAAGAAAATAAGAGATATTCATAATTTCAATATGAGTAACTTTATTTTTGAGGTTAAAATTCTGCTTCTATTGTTATTAGTGTTTATGCAAGAATCATCGATCATCGCCTTCAAATGAACCATAGACGAAGAAATACTTGAGGAAAATACATATTATATCGACCAAGTGATTTTGAGCCTCCAGTAGTCCCAATTACTTTTTATCCCTTTTTTATCCCTCACATATCATCATCACACAGGGACATTGTTTGAATCTCTTGTACAGTCTGATCTTTGTTTGCAATATGATTAGAAACAATCAAATCTTCACCTCGGAAGTAACTTCATTCTTGTACATATTCTGCCCTTATGTTCATATGTATAGTTGGAGAAATTATATCTTCAACTACTTGGGTAAATCTTCTAAAATTTTATTCTACTAAAATTAGCACAATATTTCATGATTATTTTTTTGATTCAAAATATTTCATGATTGGATCAATTTGATTCTAAGATTGTTTTTATATTGATTTGACCTTTAATAAAAGAGTCTCCGAGACTAGTCAAAATAGGGTTCAACCATGCTCCTCTTCTATGTCGCCCTCCCCCCAACAACCATGTCGCCTTCTCTACAATAGTCACCGTCGTTGTTGCTATGATCCCCCCCACCAACCCCCCGATGATCTCCCTCCTAGCCACGACATCCCTTGATCGTGTCTCTCCAACGGCGGCTTCGCCTTCTGCAGATCGGGCAATGATGGGGAGTACCGGCACTACTCGCCAAGGATCGCCCCCATCGGACTTTCCGTCTGAAAAAAGTTTCAACCGGAGGACCCTACAACCCCCTTCTCCATCTGGTGACTAGTCTGCCAAGGGCTATGGCCTCCTCTCCGCGACCCGTCCTAGCTAGGGACAGTCGAGAATGGCCTCGTCTGGTGGTCGCTGGTACGTTCTCATCGCTAGTCCTCGCCGCCCAAGGCTTATAAGTGGTTTCCCCTTCTGGTCTACCTATCGGGGCCCGAGAAACCTCCATCGTCCCCGTCACGTGTACGTCGATCGGGGCCCTGTCTTTCCCAAACGGTCAGGCATGTCGATTATGGCCATCCCCGGGTCTGTGATGACGCTCCAACGGCGGCTAGGACACTCTCTTTGGAGAACGATCCATACGATGATGATGTAGTGGTGCATCACGATTGAAGCCGTCTCGACTGTTGCTGACGTGGGCGAGGAGGACAACGATGATCAATAGGCGAGGGCTACTAAACAGTCCCGCCATGATGCATGATCGAATCCAATAGGGGGGGAGGGGAGGGGGGGGGGGGGGAGGGGTCTCTACTGGCCTATCCCATCAGGTGTCCTACAGGAGGCTCGGACATATTCTATTCCCATGACTTTTAAGTCCTACTTATAAGGTTTGGCGTGTACTAGTAATATAATTCTTTATCGTCCGTTTCAAAAAAGACATGGTTAATCGAAGAAATAAAAGTTTAAAGAAGATAACTAAATTGATTAATAAAGATAATTAAAATTAGAGAACTAAATTAGTCAAATATTTTCTGGTCATTACCTTTGACCATTATTTAATGTTGGGGTTATTCAGAAAATACCAGTTCTTTGACTATGTTTTTCACAGATTAACGTGTAAGTTGAACTTTTTCCATAATATAACCGAAGACTAACGAAAATTATCGAGGACCAACAAAATCTGTTAAATTTGATAGAATCCGTGAGAAAAAAAAAACATGTGGGTATTTAAACATTTCTAAATGACCAAAATACCCTCAAATGTTCTAAGTTTCATTCTCAGATCATAACTACTCACCTTTACACTTTACTAATAATTTATTTTATTCTTTTTTTTTAATTTAATATTTCAAAAAATAAAATATTTATAAATAGATAAAAACTCTTTTAAAATTTCATAAAATGTGTTATTATATATTTATTGTTTCAAAAAAAATTAGTATATAATTAAATAAATCTAATTATTTAATATAATCATATTTAATTACTTTGTATCATATTTTAATTTTTTTCTTTTTTTGAATTAAGATTTTAATTATAAGAAATATATACAAAAACGTATCTTAGCTATCCACCTTCAACTATCAACAACACACAAGCAGTGTGACTCCTCTCTCCCTTTTCCCCTCTTAATCCTCTATTTTCTTCATTCCCTCTTGCTCGCCTTCTTCAAGTTCGCGCCAGAAGCTTTAGCGCTCTCAATCCCGTCCGATCGGTCTTATTCTTCCGTTTTTAGATCTGGCGTGGTCGGGTCCACTGGCCTTCATCCAAACAGGGTCGTGCTGGTGTTCATCCCGGTCGGAGGTGGTTGGGTGACCTTCACTCGTCGTTGAGACGCCAGATTCTTCTGTTTGAGCCTCCAGTCACCTAGTTGGAACTACAACACCAAATGGTCATCAATAGTCCTTATTACTCCATGTTGAACATCTCCAGAATTAAAATAACCAATAAATAAGATTTTAAAAATAGTGACTAAAAATTAATGAAAAATTCAATAGTTAATGAAAATTATAATAATTATAATTTATAAAAAAGAATTATCGAAAGCAAAAATTAGTATTTCAGTATTTTTATAAATTGAAAAAATAGTATTGTCTACCGATATAATCTGAGAAAATAGAAGTATAGTTTGGAGGGCAAAAAAGTCTTTTTGTATACTCCGTTAATGCTCCATCCATTTTTGGACGGAATCTGTTAGTTATTAACATTTTTCATTAGTCATATGTTGTCTTATAAAAAAGTTGAACTCCACAAGTGTTGTTCTGATAACGAAAGTCAAATAACCGGTGTGTAGCGGAGTTTCCCCTTGGAAAAATTTCATTTTACCACCCTGTCAAACATTTAACTTCAGTTTGATACCCTCGCATAAATTTTTATCAGTTTCATACCCTAACCAAAATTTTAATTTCACTTTCATACCCAGCTGGGTAAAATGTCCAAAATACCCCTAACTATTACTCAATTTTTCATCTCATGCCACTGACTCAGAATTTGAAAAGAAGTAAAATGACAATAATACCCTTCATTGTTTAGGGGGTTAAACTGAAAATTTCAATAATTTTAAAACAAAATCAGTTTTTTTTTTATAAATTCAATTTTTAATTTCAAAAAATAAGATTTTAATTTTAAAAATACATAAAAAAAAGTTTTTTTTTTATTAAAAACAGTTTTTATATAAAAAATTATTTTTATTAAAAAAAAAGTCAGACGCGACTGCGTCTTCTCCGGCTGGTCTCCGGCCACCCCTCCTCCGCCGGCGTCGTCCCCGACCTCCTCCCTCAAACCACGCCGGCCATTTTACAATATTTCAGATCTGAACCAGTTCAGATCGCCGGCGTGGTTTGAGGGAGGAGGTCGGGGACGACGCCGACGAGGTGGGAGGGGTCGGGGACGACGCCGGCGGAGGAGGGGTGGCCAGAGACCAGCCGGAGAAGACGCAGTCGCGTCTGATTTTTTTTTTAAATAAAAATAATTTTTTATATAAAAACTGTTTTTAATAAAAAAAAAACTTTTTTTATGTATTTTAAAAATTAAAATCTGATTTTTTTGAAATTAAAAATTGAATTTATAAAAAAAACTGATTTTGTTTTAAAATTATTAAAATTTTCAGTTTAACACCCTAAACAATGAAGGGTATTATTGTCATTTCACTTTTTTTCAAATTCTGAGTCAATGGCATGAGATGAAAATTTGAGTAATAGTTAGGGGTATTTTGGACATTTTACCCGACTGGGTATGAAAGTGAAATAAAAGTTTGATTAAGGTATGAAACTGATAAAAATTTATACCAGGATATCAAACTGAAGTTAAATGTTTGACAGGTGGTAAAATGAAATTTTCCCTTTCCCCTTTGATGTTCTCGTGTTCAAAAAAAGATAGGGTTATTATCATCCGAGTACCCTAAAAATACTTGGTTTTCATCCGAGTACCCTAAAAATACTTTGTGACAGATAAGTACCCAAAACGAAACATTATTTTCAAATCAGTACCCGCCGTTAGTTTTCCATCCATTTTGGATGTAAAATGGTCATGTGCCTGGCACATGACCCCAATTTTTTTAAAAATACCAAAAGTACCCTTTTATTAAAACAAAACCTATTTCTAAACCATACCCTTTCATTCTCTTTCCCTTTCTCTACACAGAGCCGCCACCCCCTTTCCTTTCTTCTCTTCAAATCAAACACAAACCTTACCCTTCCATTCTCTTTCTCTACACAGTGCCGCCACTCCCCTTTCATTTCTTCTCTTCAACTCAAACACACTTTCCCTTTACTTCACCTTCTACTCTATCAATTCACCGAGCAACACACTCAAATCTGATTATGATTTCAACTACTGTAACAACGTTGAGGAGCCTCCATCGCAGATCTACAATCTCGGCGAGGTTCAGGACGGCGACGGCGATGACGGCGAGGTTAAGGACGAGCGAGGTCTGCGAGCTTGCCAGAAAGGTCCACGGCTCTTCATCGTTCGCCGTCCATGGTCCGGTCTGCCATGGCCAGGCCGAACACCCTTTTTGGGTTAGGGTTTTTGGTGTATGAACCCTAATTTCAGTATCAAATGGATCTTAGTAGCCTTAGATTTGCTCCCATATTTGAGTGCTTTACTCTCAGATTAAAGTTATGTAGAGAAACATTGTTGTAAGTTTGGTTGCTGTAAAATGTTGCTGCAAAAATTGTTTGATGCAAGTTTGGTTTGTCTCTGAATATGAAAAGAGGAAAGATAGGAATTGAGAAATTAAAGGAAAAATAAAAAATATTGATTTAAAAGCTGTTGGGTTTGTTCCCCATATTAAATTCTTGTTCTCATCTGAAAGTCCATGGATGTCTTGTGAGCATTTGGGTTTTGTTCTAATGAACATGATGAACTTGAAGAACACAATGCATCTGATTTTTTTAAGAAAAAAATAAAATTTCTGAATTTTATAGAATCAATATTGATTTAAAAACTGATTTTTTTTAAATAAAACCAAATTTTAAAAAGATAAAATTGATTTTAAAAAATCTGGTTTAAAAAAAACTGATTTTTTGAAATAGAAAGTGATTCTAAAATAATAAATCTGATTTTTAAAAAATAAAACTGATTTTTTGAAATAAAAAGTGATTTAAAAATAATTAAAAAATAGAAAACAAATCAAAATCTGATATTTTAAAAAAAAGATTTAAAAAAAAAATCTGATTTTTTGAAATAAAAATGATTTTTAAAAATAAAAACTGATTTTTTGAAAATAAATAAATAAATAAAAAGAAAATTTGAAATTCAATGGCATGGGTTTGAAAATTTGAGTGTTGGGGAGAGGTATTTTGGACTTTTCAACGTTTTGGATGGGAAAATGGATGGGAATTAGACAAAAACTAACGGCGGGTACTGATTTGAAAATTCACAAAGTATTTTCAGGGTACTCGGATGAAAACCAAGTATTTTTAGGGTGATGATAATAACCCAAAATGATATTACTTAAAAGTTATCTTCTTAATAGAAACCGAAGAGTGTCCCATTAAACGTCGCCGTTTCATGAACCAGGATAGTGCACTGCATTTTGATGTATCTGCGTTTCGTTTCACCCAAATCCAAATAATCGCGAAAAGAAGAGAGAGATCCGAGTTCTCTGGTTGTCGTGGGGATAGGCTGAAGAAGCAGAACCCTCTAGGGTTTAGCAGAAAACCTGTCGTCGCTTAATCCGGGTAATCTCTCTCACTGTGAAACCCTAACAACTGCAATGCACAGTCCAACAATTAATTTGATTGTTAAGCTTTTTCGGTAGGTTCTGATGATGGTTAACATTCTCGGGCGAGAAGATGTTGGTTCTAGAGGTTTCTGTGCGGTGTTTTGATTTTATGGGAAACAAGTGATGCAAATGTCTCACTCTAAACTGAGGCTTATGATTTTTTTGTTGAATGCCTAATTTACTTGACTTTGGATTGGTAAATTGTGTGAACTTTGAGAAATTGGTAGCTGGAGTTGTTTGCTAGTAATGCGCTGTTACTATTGTTTTTAGGGTTACTTGCTCGAGCTTCCTGCAGTTGACATTGATTTCACTATGAATTCAGATATGGTGTATTTTTTGGTGTTTGGTTTGGGATTGAAAAGAATTTTACTCAATCATATTGAATGCTAGTTAAACTTATAGGTTATTCTGATTGGTGGTTTAGTTCTATGTAAATTTATCATTTATCTTTCTTTTTTTTTAGTTGGATGATGAACAAGACTTATGTTTGTTTGCATTTGATTCATGCAATGGGTAGATTAGTTGGAACTGTGTATTTGTTATCTATAAAATATCTCTCGTGATTCCTAGCATAATGGGCTACATTTCATTTGGCTACAGAATTTTTTTTGGTGGAATTGAATCATATTATTTGTTTCTCATTGCTTACCATTGAAGTTTCAAGGCTTTCTGGATGCACATGATCTCATTTATTTCAATAACTTCCCAATAAGCTTTATTTAATTATGGCATGATTGGATTGTCTTTTACTTGCATGTATGATACTTGGTGTGTATATGTTTTAGTGACATAAGTGCACAACGGGCATAATTAAGTTTATTGTTCATGGCATTAGTGAACAGAGATAACTTACAGACTTGGTCTCATCCTTTTGTTTGGTTCGGTTACATCATTAGGAAACTCAATGTATGGTATCCTCTTGTGTCCATTGTTGGCTAATATCTGTGATGCTTATTGTAGGATAGGAGCAGAAAGAAATTAGATTTGCATCATTCACGTGTTGTGAAGAAGTCATGATGCAAGTTGCTTCAAATGAAGGTGAAAATGCTCTATCTGCCGTTGGTCCAAGGCCAGTGGAATGGTCCACTGTTCCATATAATGCTCCTCATGGGCCTGGGCCAAATGGGAGGCAACGGACTTCAAGTTTGGAATCTCCAATCATGTTGCTTTCTGGTCATCAAAGTGCTATCTACACTATGAAGTTTAATCCAGCTGGAACTGTTGTTGCATCCGGGTCGCATGACAGGGAGATTTTCCTATGGAATGTCCATGGTGATTGCAAGAACTTCATGATTTTAAAAGGGCACAAGAACGCAATTCTCGATCTGCAGTGGACTACTGATGGGTCCCAGATCATATCAGCCAGCCCCGACAAAACTCTAAGGGCATGGGATGTAGAAACAGGGAAGCAAATCAAGAAGATGGCTGAACACTCCTCCTTTGTCAATTCATGTTGCCCTTCACGCAGAGGGCCTCCTCTTGTGGTCAGTGGATCTGATGATGGAACCGCCAAGCTATGGGATATGCGCCAGAGAGGTGCAATCCAGACCTTTCCTGACAAATACCAAATCACAGCCGTGTCTTTCGCCGATGCATCTGACAAGATCTTCACTGGGGGTATCGACACTGATATCAAGGTATGGGACTTGCGTAAAGGTGAAGTAACCATGACTCTTCAGGGCCACCAGGATATGATAACGGGTATGCAGTTAAGTCCTGATGGTTCATATCTGCTTACTAATGGCATGGATTGCAAGCTCTGCATCTGGGATATGCGCCCTTATGCACCACAGAACCGTTGTGTAAAGATACTTGAAGGCCATCAACACAACTTTGAGAAGAACTTGTTGAAATGTAGCTGGTCGCCTGATGGAAGCAAAGTCACTGCTGGAAGCTCGGATAGGATGGTTTACATATGGGACACAACTTCTCGGCGCATCCTATACAAGCTCCCTGGCCACACTGGATCGGTTAATGAGTGTGCGTTCCACCCCAATGAACCTATTATCGGGTCTTGCAGCAGCGACAAACAAATATATTTGGGAGAGATATGAAGCCTTCACGATGCTAATTTGTTCGGAGAGATATGAAGCCTTCACGATACTAATTTGTTGGTTGCTGTAGCAACTGAGGATTCGATGTATGAACTATCATATTGTGTCTGTTGTAGTTTTGGAGCGAGTCAGCGACTGAAGTTGAACAGTGTATTGACAATATAATTGAATTTTGATGAAATTTTCTGATGTGATGTTACTGCTCCAATAATTGTTTCCCTTCACTCTTTTCATGGCATTGGATAAATATGTGTAAACCAATTAATTTAAGACAAAATGTCATCCAACGGACTTTATTGACGAATAATGACTATCAATTTGATACAAAAACAGCACAGTTTTTTCCCCAAATATATTTATGGATTAGATAGAGCCGAGAATAAACAATTATACTTTGTGAGCTCCAAATCCATTAATTCAAATAAAAATAATCAAGCATACACAAATTACATATATATATAATCATAAATCATGATATAATAGAGTTGGCGAACGACAGGCACTATTGTTTCCCATAGCCGCTCCAAAAGTCCATCTCTCCACGCAGAGAGAGCTGGTTGATCGGGTGAACCGACGTCGCATTGCTTCCATCCTCGAACCTGACTCCTTTGGCCGCCGCTGCAGAAGAGTCTTCGTTTCCCATGTGAGAGGTGACGAGGCGGTCGAGCATAGCCCACTCGCTCATGCCCTCTCCGGCGGGCATCTGGTGATGAGGCGAGGGGTCGCAGGTTCCGACCTCGAGCCCCGTCTCGCAGGCCTGGTAAGAGCCGCCGCTGTTGCCGTCGTTGGACATGAGCTGCTTGACGACCAAGGGGGACTCGGAGCCCGGGTAGTTGTCGTAGGCGATGCCCATGGGCTTGAGGGGCTGTGACTGGGAGAAGAGGGAGTAGTGTTGAGGGACCGGCGCGAGAGGCATGTGGGAGTAGTGGAGGGCGAGGTCGGGCTTGTTGAGCTCGAAGGGAGCTTCTTGTTGGCGCAAGAGGTGGTGGTGGTGCATGAAGGATCGAGCCTGGTGGTTGTGGTGGTTGTTGTTGTTCATCTGTTGATGGTCCGATGAGTTCATGCTGCTTCCCCCTTCGTTCCCCACTTTGAATAGGTTCTTCTTCTTGAACACCCTACATACCACCCACCCATCTTCCTGTAAACATCAAATTAACACGACGTTTCGTTAGAATATAACATGATTCCTCACGGACCCGAGTTCAAACCTCACTCTCTACATAGTTGAGTTGATTCTCTAATACGTTTAAATCATTGAAAAGGATTGTGAAGTTTAGACATGAAAATACTTACGGAAGAGTTTGCTTGAGGATCGTCGTCCTCTTCGAGGCGATACTCGTGCATGATCCAGTCGGTCTTCTGACCGTGAGGAGCTCTACCGCGGTAGAAGACGAGGGTTTTGCGCATGCCGATCTTCTTGTAGGTGTTGCGGATGCACTTGTCCCTGCCGGTGGCCTTCCAGAAACCTGCATTCGTGGCCCTGTTGGTTCTGGACCCTGTCGGATACTTCCTGTCCTTGTGGCTGAAAAAGTACCACTCGTTTTGTGGCGTCGACCCAATTCTACACCTCTCTGCACCCCCGATCCCAATACACATATACATAATGATTAGATTGTATACACATATATTGTATTCATTCAACATTAACAACATTTTCAATGAGTTAATTATTAGCACATGAGTATCTAACTAGTCTTAGATATTTGAGATGAAAAATTGGAATGCAAATTAATCTACTTTTTTCTTAAATTCAAAAAAAAAATACTGGAACAAAAGAATAATTGAAAATAGAAGCTTATTTTGGAACAAACAAGACAATAATTATAAGTAGATCATATGAAAGAAGGGAAGATATTAGAGAAAATTTTAATAAGATTAGAATAAGTATTAACCTCTTAGCTAGATCTTGTTTAACCCAACTATAGTTATTATTAGTTATTTACGAAAAATTAAAGCCGAGTCTTTGTAAACATGTCTAAATCAGCCATTAAAATCAAAATAAACCAACAATTGAAAAGGAGTTCAGCATGTAGATTGAAAGAAAATTATTGAGACAAGAATGGTTTAAGAAACTATACAGAGTTATTAAAATTAATATAATTCAATAACTATATATAACGTAATATCTAAGCTAATAAATAAACACAATTAGGTTTAGGGTATACCTTGCAGTTCCCAAGGCTCCATCTTATTCAAGTCGACCTCTCTAACAACCTCCATATCGAACTTCTGAAAAGAAATCTTCTTCTTGAGGTAGTAGTGAAGAAGCTCCTCGTCCGTCGGATGGAACCGGAACCCCGGTGGCACGCCGCCGCCGCCCGATGAAGCCATGATCGATCACACAACACTCTCTAGAGATAGATAGATAGATTATCCAAAGATGTTGAGACTCTCTCTCTCTCTCTGAATTCTGTAACAAGTATAGCAAATATCAGAGTTTGTACGTGGAAATGCCGCCACGGAGTTTAAATATACGCATTAATGTCAACGCGGCAAGGTCTGTGTATGTAGAAAAGTTGACTGCCGGAGACTACGCCGGCGGGAAAGGTTAAAGGTTACGTGAAAAGCAAGTATGAGGAATGTATACAGACTATATGGTTGATTTTTCATTTTCTTCGGACAGGTGCTACCTCCTCCACTCCACCTTCGCCTTTTGGAGCGTGCTCTCCAATCTCCTATACCAGTTCATAGTTTTCTTAATAATCATGTAATGTAATTAAGTTTACATGGGTTCTGTATTATGACACTGGAATAATGGTAAAATACATTGTGTATATTTCAATTTTATTTATAAATTTTAATCATGTATAATGAAGTTAACGTTCGATGCTAATAAAAACTATACTATGCCCACCAAATCCTGCGGGATATAAGAAATAAAAATGTTACTTTCAAACACATAATATTGTTTTGAAGAAGACGGATAGTAAGTTGCTATTATGTATTTATTTTTTTGACAATTTTAACATATTTTAATAAACGATACAACTAAAAAATACATGAAAGCATTCACAGTAAGAGAATTACCTAATTAAACAAGAAATAACACGCTTATAAGCTTGTATTTTTGTGAACTGTAAATGTAACTAATATTATTAAATGTCGATAATGAGATCAATGTACTAAAGAGGCTCAAGGAGGTAATCTCTCTGCCACTCCTATGCAGGAGAAGAACAAGCCGTCCTGGCTAACCAATATATGAGCTGTTTTGTCCGTTGTCTGCTTAACGAAATAGAGTTGCACTAACTCGAATTTTGTGAGAAGGGAAATACAGTCCTGCATGACTAACCCTAGTGGGGAGGAGGATCCCCCCTTCTTGATGATCATATCTACTACGACCTGACAATCACTTCGGACCTGAGCCCTGTGAGGCGATCGCCACTCGGGCAACTACAGCGCGTCTCGTATGACACTGACCTCTTCAGGATTGGTAATTGTGACCCTAATCCCGATGTTGATCGGGCCTCACCAGTCGTCCCTATTCGTCGCTATATATAGAGCCATTCCGTACCCACTTGTCCCATGGTGACAAAGAGGGCACCATCGGTGTTATCGTCAGTGTGGTCGGGAGGGCATTCACCCACTAGGTGGAAGCTCTCGATAGGTTGGGGCAGGGCCGGGTTTATAGAGCCTTACGTCTTGCCCTTGCCTCCTGCCACCTTGCGTTAAGGAGTAACGCGGTATGATGAATGGAATTGGCCATCGGGTTGACCCCATCCCATACCTTCCGGTTCTGAGCCTTCCAAATTTCCCATATCATAACTCCGATTGATCCCCCATAAAGAGGCTGGGTTTAGAGACAGTATATCCTGAACCCACTCCACGATGTTGTCTTCTTGAGTCGGTCGCAAGAGGCCGCTCTGTTGCCAGCACTTCGTCGCCTCCGATCATGATACTAAAAGATGGATCTCTGATTCGATACCCACTTGGAAAATTGGGAAAGAATCCAAGACCTCTACTCTGTGCTCCCGTAGTCGAGTTGCGACCTGGAGGCAACATGTGCACGTTCTCCAAAGGAAAGTCCTTACTTTTGGTAACACGTCAAGATCCCAAATATTTCACAAAATGTCGGACTGGGAGGGGGGGGGGACTGGGCATGACGGCAATGTGCGAGTAGTCCATATGCCGAACCTACCGAGTAATGGCCCTAATTATCCCTTACCCAATACCAACAGTCCGATCGGGTCGAATGGTTGATAGGGATTGATAAGATCGCCCTAGCATCTCGTACCTTTCATTGAAGAGCTCTGTAATGACCTCCTCATCCCACAAACGGGTTCCTGATGTCATAAGACCTGCGACATGATGGTGATCCAACTGGACTCCCGTAGAAGAGATCCATGGATCCGAACCCGTCAGCCAAGGTTGGAGCAACATCAAAGTCGTCTATCTACCTCCTCCCCCCCCCCCCCCCCCAGTTATCGACTGTAAGCCCCAATTTGTGTTTCCCTGGTATTACTGGGTCTGCTATTATAGGGTCGAGAGTCTCAAGCCCATGGGATAAGGCACCTTCTCCCCCTTCTTTTATTTCAAATACTTGTATTCAGGATGTCGCTGCTCAAAAAAGGATCCATTAGTTTTGTAAATAAAAACTAAATGTCACTATATATAATTATCAAAATCGTGACAACCAGTATTGGAAGAGCCATAAAAGCAAACTGAAATGAAAACTAAACTATGACGAAACCAATGACGGTTGCTCAAGATGTTGCTTATACATTGCAAACTCTGTAAAGTAGGACCAAACCTGCAATCATTGATTTCAAAGGGGGCAGAGCTCTTCCCAATGACCCCTCCTAGGGTCAGTCGCTAGAGCACTGGAATCCTTTCGTCATTGACCCTGCAAAGACGAAGTCAGATAAAATAAAAAAGACCAACTCGATTAGACAGATCCATAACCGAGATAGGGGTCGAGGAGGGTGTGGTGGTGGAGGCCAGGGAAGAGGCAGTTTCAGAGACGACGACGGTGGCTTTAGAGACGACGACGACGACTTTAGAGGGTGCGGGGGTGGAGGCCAGGGAGAAGAACGCGCCGGTGGCGGCTTCAACGACGGTGGGGGTTGATCAGGAGAAATGACACGATACAAGGGGGTGCGGGGATCCAAGGCGGTGAGGTCGATCGATGTCGAGGTGAGGCAGAAGAAAACCATCAGATTTGTGGGGGGGGGGGGGGGGGGTTGACGAACAGGGTCGAGAGACACGTCGTTGATGACGGGAGGAAACCAACATCGCGGATGTTAGAGGCGGCTTGAAAGAAGCCTTAACAGGAAAAACCTTGACAAAACTTACGGAGAAAGACGGAGAATAACAGTTTGTGAATTGCATCCAAAGAAAACTGTTGTCCAAATAAGAGACATTTTAATAAAGAAGAATATTATTGAAATTGAATCTTTTTTATTTGCTAGTAATTATTGGTATAGTTCATGGGACTATGGGAGCATATACATATACAGAGGTGAAATCGGCTACAAACCACTCTTAACCTAAAAACTAGAGAACCAATCCTAGCCACACACACCTAACATCCAACATTCTCCATGATGCCACATCATCACCCCAATTTCACCCAATCTCACGCCACTTTCATTCTTTCTCACACAAGTAAGGGCATAATTGTAAAAGCATGGTGCCATGTGGACAAGTGTCCATTTTTTTTCTTCACCAATTCACTAATTTAATATTTCCCGATTTGTTTGAGCTCCGATTAGCTTCAAACTTGCGCCAATATTTTTATTTTTTCAAGGGCTTTAAATCAAGATCAATCATGAATATATTTTGAAGCACGAAAATAAAAAGGTATATCGGAGTGATAAAAAAAATGTTGAGTGTTGATAAATCTTCACTAATAAATGTTTTATATCAGATGTATCAAACTAGTGCTAAATGTTGATAAAAACATGTACTGAGGTGATAAAAATCATGTTCAATTTTGATAATAAGTGTGATAAACTAATCATGATCACTTTTGGAGTGGGGTGATAAAACTGGTGTAGAGTGTTGATAAAAACAGTGTAAAGTGTTGATAAAACTAGAACAAAGTGTTGATAAAAATTAGCCAGATAAAATTTCTTTAAAAACCAGCCCCGAAATAATATTTTTTTCGTGCTTCCAAAAAACCATGTGATGGGGATGATGAAACACACGTAATTGAATGATAAACGTAGTGTTTAGTGTTGATAAAACTAGTGTTCATAAAAAGCACGCGATGAGGTGATAAAAACATGATCGGTTTTGGAAAATGAGGTGATAAAACCAGTGTAAAGTGTTGATAAAACCAGTGTAAAAGTGTTGATAAATCCAGAGCAAAGTGTTGATAAAAATTACCCAGATTTTTTATAAAAAAATCAACACCGAAATAATTTTTTTTTTCGTGCTTCAAAATATATTCATGACTGATCTTGATTTAAAGCTCTTAAAAAAACAAAACTAATGGCGCAAGTTTGAAGCCAATCGGAGTTCAAACGAAGCGGGAAAAATTAAATTAGTGAATTGATTAAAAAAAATAACATGATACTTTTACTAAAAAACCCTTACCACTTATTAAAAAGTGCTGTTTTTTTGCGGTCAACAAGTCAATTACTCAATTGCATCTCATCCATCCATTCTTAAAATGGATGGATTAGATTGGTTCTCTAGTTTTTAGGTTAAGACATGGCTTGTATTTGATTTCTCCTCTATGTATACATATGCACCACACGCGCTGATACTGAATAGGGCCTATGGTTTAGATTGGATTTAGTAAAATAATGAAAAAGAGTATTAAAAGCAATAAAAACGATCCCGAGAAAATAAGGAAGAATAAATATAATGAGATATTTGATTGTTCGTGAAGCAAGGGTCGGAAAAACAGCTACTAAAACTTCTTGGGAATTTCGCTATTCATGGACGGTTATCATTTTATATACCCAATCATTAGCCTCATTCATCTTAGTAACCTAAATATAATCTTTTCAAATCCCTATTAACAGATGATTATAGGAAAACACTATTTGCAGAATTAGATCAGGCTTCAAAAAACTTACATACATTACTGTTACTGTCATATGTTTAAACCATACGAGTATGATCATTAATTTCATCGGTTTTGATTTTGAAGTAGGCTAAGTTTGAATAGGATACCAAAATTTAATTCATACAATCTCGTACGTTTTCTAATGTTGAACATAGATACCATGAAGAAAAGTTTCGAAGCAATTAGCCGAAAAACGGTCATCAGATTAGAACTACAATCCATAATAAATACGAGAAGCATAAAAGACAAGAAGTTCGAATATTGTGAGAATAAATGCAGATAAATATTGTTACCTGTTAAGAAGATCGGGAAAGAAAACTAGTTGGTTCGCTCGAAAGAGTGTCTTCGGCGTATAGATGCGGCAACGATCGGAATCACCGATAACTGTTGAAAACTAAAAGCGAGATCAGCCCTAAACGGAAAGACTGGTGGTGTACATTTGGACTGAACACCGCCCTCCCTCCCCCAGAACCAACTATCGTCGTCCTTCTTCGAATTATTTGTGAGGGCCCCAAAAACGTGGAAGTGTTGCTCCCGCTATGATAGGGGAGTATCGCGTTGGTACTTGGTGGAACCAATACAACACTATATTCAGTGAGAAGGTGGTACATGCGGACCTGTCACCGACACCCCTGGCGCTCATTGAAGGGATGTGATGGTTCTTTTCGTACCATGCATATAGGACACGTGGCTATGACATAATCTACACCAAGAACCACCGAGGCGCCCTGAGACCCTATTTCTGCTCCACCTGTCCACCGCATCATAAGGAAATTCTCATGTGTAAAGAACGTGGGAAGAGGGGTAGACGTCCACCGTCCCTATCTCACGCACTCCGTCTTCACCACATCAGCTGGTCTCCACCCTTCACTATCTAGGACATCTATCTCATTTAGTGGATTGGATTGTTGCTCCCGATCTGAAAACAACATCAGGAGCCACGACGACGATATCGTCTCTCCACCTTGTTTTCAACATTACTATACATGATTGTCCTCTCCCTGTTCACGTTTCGAGGCAGAGTATCGATCGGTGGTTAACACCCTTCTCTATCCCGCACTAAACCCTAAAAGGAAGAGAACCCTTGCAACACCTATTTGGTCTACGAAATTCGTAGGTGAAATTATGACATCAACATGTATCATTTTATCATTTCATATATAGAATCTTACTTGATATGATTCATTTTCATCTAATTTATACGTGTATATATATATACTAAAGATTTGAATGATCCAACACTAATAAACACATATTGACTCAATATAACATCGTAATAAATCAATATATCAAACATACAATTGTAGTTTTGTTTTCTCCTCGTATTTGAGACTATTGGTTCAAGTTGTAGTACACATCAATGTACTTTCTTTTATGATGACACAAAATTTGAATTAAAGTCTTTTGGTAGCATTACAAAAATTAAATTAAGAACACTTGAAAAATTAGCGAAGTAGAAACAAGAATTCGAATGTATATTAATGAATTTTGGTGTTGATGTCATTAAGTAACAGTTGGAGACGCAGTCGCCATAGGTTGAGCTGAACAGGCTTAGTTGCACATGCGGGTACGACCTTGAGAACTTGCGGATTAATTCCCTTGTTTCACTTTTACGCTTCCCTTCTGTTTCTTTAGCTTTTTATATTATCATTATAAAACTCATCAATCAACTCTTTAATATCTTCTTCACATTGCTTCAGTGATCAATAAGGTTGTGATTGCATATTGCATCACTTGCATGATTCTTCTTATAATTTGGAATGTGCAGTTTGGTCCAAGTTGGACCCATCAAATTCAATTTCTAGCTCATCATAAATTTCACATGGCTCTCTTAGTTCCCAATCGAAACAATAAAAAACAAATAGATACGACTGAAGTTAATATTTATTTATTTTTGTCATTTTATTCGGTTATGTACTGTTAGAAAAATCTTATAAACTATAATTACAAAAAAAAATGTATGGATATTACTGTTGACAAAAATTTATATTTGGATGCTTCATAGAATGAAAATAACTATCATCTTGAATAGTTGGGTTTTTTTTTTTGTAGTTTTTTCAAAACATATACTGTGTCGTATGCGTTTTTTCAACTGTATGAGACAGTTGTTCTAACAAAACTGATAAGTACTGTAGTAGAATATGCAGATGAAGCATCAGTTGTTTATGGAGAAGTCAGATGTACCAGTTGTTGCTTGTGTACAAGGCTGTTCCTAGGATGTTGATTAGTCATAGGTACGATGAAAAAGATGAAGATCCTACCTACGTTATGCTATTTGGAGACAGAGCATATACAGAAATCTTGAGACTTGGGACCAAAATTAATTAACCACTTGGTAGCTAATCGTTGTTACAACAAGTTGCAGAGTAGATAGAGAGATGAGGTCGAGGATAGGACACAAGGAGCGGTGAGTAAATAGAGTAATTAATTAACTAATTAATTAATATGGTACGTGTGTTAATGTTTTGTCATAATGAAGTTATTCTTGAATCACAAGGGAGAAATTAAGGAAAAATTCTTGAGCCCACTCACAGCAACAACGTCAACACCGATACCATTAGTAGATCCCAAGGTTTTGTTGTTTTCAACAACATATGTTAACAACTTGGACCCCAAACCAAAACCATCATTATCATAGTTCTAAATATGGATTACATCTTCATTTATAAGCCTCCCTCCACTCCACCCCCTACCTGCTCACCTTTCATGTTGTCATTTTGTTACTGAATTATTATTCATGTGTGAATATGTGATTTTATTATTTTACAAACAAAAAAAAATCGATTTTGATTACTTTTATATTTTCACGTTCGTTTCGAGTCCAAAACAAATTCGGCCCGAGCTGATAATTTAGGTTCTACTGAGTTTTTTACAACCCTACCATGGAGGAGGTAAAAGATATTTAAAAAAAAAACAGATTCTAATGGGCCTATAAAATGTTTGGGCCATGCGACCCAGCACAAGGCCCGTATGGCGGATCTGTTACTATTACCGGTGGCGGGACGGTGAGCAACGATAAAAACGTGAGGTCACGTGCTACGCACAATAAAAACCTAACATCTACTTTTCTAACAAAACAAAACACGCTCTTGTCACACCTCACACCGAACCACACACAATTCAACCTTACCTTTCAATTGTCTTCTACTTATTTTCCTCTTCAGGATCAGAGTTCTCCATTGCTCTCCAAGCTCTTCTTCTTCTCTGTAGACGGATTCGCAGAAGAAGTGACTCACTGATTATTGCTGTTTTCATGTTGTTGAATTTCAGTTATGGATTCGTCGTCTTGCTCTCAGTCTCTGCAATTCTGTGAATGCGAAACCCTACTTCATTCGATCTCGCTCGATCCTTCAAGAGGTTTCTCTTATTATTCATTTTCAGAATCGTGTACATATTAATTTAAGCCTGCTTTATCTGTTTTTTCTTCTATTTGATTCGTGTATTTTCACATCTGTTTGGTTTCTGAGAAACTGAACGGGGAAAGTATTATAACGTTGGTTCTGCGTTGTTTGTATTCTATGGCTTACGTTTCTTAGCCCTAATTTAGTTTTCCAGGGTTTAGTTGTATTCAATTGTCTAGATTTGATGGAGAAAAAGAGAGAGAGCGTATTGGTTGCTTGTATAATGAACTAGCTTCAGGATATGATTCCATGTGCGTCAATGCTTGTTTCGCAAACCTGATTAGGTTTGTATCCTTTGCTTGAAGAATCTGTAAGAAAGCCAGATCATGGTCAACTGTTCAGCAGTAGTAACTATTCTTATTAGTATTTTTTTTTTTTTGCTTTCTCATCAGTCAGGATCTCTTATGTAGGGTTTTCTAGTGTTGTTTAATTTCAATCAATAAGAACATCAAAAAAATTGCCTACAGTTCCGTTGTTTACTATTCTTTGTGATATCAACATAGAGAACTTTACAATAAAATTTATGGACTTTTGTGAGTCAAACACATTTTCGTGATGCAAATTGCCAATAAAGTTATCTTTGGTTCTTAGTCATATTTATATGCATCTTCTACTTGAGAGAATTGAGTCAGTTTATCAGTCAAATCCACCATATTTTACCAATATTTTGGACTATTATCCATCATTATCTCATTTAGTGGCAAATGATAGCAAAAATGTAGAAAACTTTTTGACAATGTATGATGCTATTAAAGATCATCCATTGTGGACAGATGCCACTGATGAATTGGTGAATGGATCACAATCATTACTATTTTTTTCCATTTCTAGATCTCTCAATGGATTTAGCTTCTCTTTTTTTTTCATTGAAAGTGAAGTTGGGGATGTTAACTTTCTATTTGCAATTGGTCATAATGTGCCTGGTTTCATTTAGAATAAATGCTATTTTTGGTATAATTCATTTAGAACTGTACATCACCTCCTCTGTCTGTGTATTACAACTAGGTTATACTTATTGCGAACCTTTTTACGGCCTGAGCATGTGGACATACCAGCAGTTCTCTGTAGTGAAGCTTTACGGTGGTATATTCACTGCCTATATTATTTATTGTTATAGAAAGTGCATATAATTCTCAATGCACTATTTGATTTAGTTTTCTTTGTCTTATCGAGCACGGTAGGTGTGCTTGGTAATGATACTCTGCCAAACTAAGCATAACATGTTTTTAGCCAGCCATGGGCTTAAACAGTGACATTTCAAGAGATACAAATTATACCATGGCTGATACCAAGTCATTTGAACCAGTACTAACAGTTACTAAATCCGCTTTTGTACAGAGTATAACTAATCTGTCATAACCGCTGTCTATATATCCTTCTCAATCTTCAATATACACTTGACAGTGTAATGATTGATCTAACCTGCTAACTTACGTCGCAAGTCTCAATTATGCCATTCAACGGAGTATATAATATATAAAATCTCATCCTGAAGACTTTGTTGTGCTGTTTCAGCTAGTTTTGTGCACAGGTATCACATCTAGATGCTCTTGGTACTTTCTCTACCCGACATTTATCGCTCGAACAAATGTAGCATTTTATGAAGTTACAGTTCTCTTTTTTTTTTGTATATAGGCAATGAACTCAGAGTTTTAGTTGTAGAATGTTGAGTGATTTAAGATTTGCATGAATTTGTTAGCAGCACAACTTTTACCAGGTTCTATGAGAAAAAGAAACGTGTACTAAAAGGGCTTCAAATTTTGGATGACTGCTACTCCTGTATACTTATTTGTTGTGTATTTTATCAATGTGGTTTATGGTTGTCATTCAGCTTGCAGAAGATGAATGCTCTGTACGTCACCAGGAGAAGCTACTCAATGCATCAGTGCCAAAAATCACATACTGGCTGGAGTTGATCATTGGTAATTAGCCCTTCCGTCAACTGTTCAATTTATAAATGTGAAATTTGGTTCCTATCGTTTAATTTTGTTCTATTTGATTTAAAGATGAGCTTATGATGCTTCAATATCTGAATATGTAATTCATTCTCGCATTTCATGTTTAGGTTATTTGTTTTAGTACGTACTTATATTGATGCAATGTTTAAAGGTTATTTGTTATAGCAATGTAGTTAGTATTTCGGTTTTATATACTAAGGATAAAAAAATCATGTTTGGATGACTAATATTTGTGCTTATTGACAGAGCATAATTTCATATGGTGTGAGTGAGTGCATATACAAGCAGATAAAGGAGGTAAGCTTCAACTACCATTTTTGTTTAGTACAATTTATAGCTTAGCATTACTCTTTTTCTCTATGACATTTCATGAAAGGACAACTAGACTAATCATTTTCTTTATAATTTAAGTTCTAATATCATGGTGTTAATGCACAACAAACAGATAGGCATACTATAATCAAGGTTTTAAAAGTCGCTAGGCGCTAGTCGGGCGGCTAGGTCCTTCGAAGATTAATCGGGGACTAGACGGGGATTAATCGGATTTGTATTTTTTGTATTTTTAATAGATATATTATTATATATAGAAATAAAATATGAATTTCATTATATTAAAAATGGTAACTAATATCTAAAATACCTAAAAAAATAACACCAAACAACTCAGAAGCACAACCCCTAATATCACCAACGGCATAAACATCTAATTATTTTAATTGAGTCAGTATACTACGCAAAATTGTTGTAATCGCCTAGTCGGCTAGGCGGGTCGGCTAGGCGTAGGCGGGTGCCCAGTTGGGATTTTTAGAACAGAGACTATAATCCATAAAATTTACACACAATACCTCTAACCATCAATGACTATGAATCTTGAGATGTACTACTAGAGTAGTAGTGTTGATCTTGACTACCACATGTTCACCCAAACCTGGCTACCAGCCCATGGTTGAGTGTGAAGGGGTCATGTCTAAGATTCAAAATCATGTTTTGGTTCAACAACGTTGTAAAAATCCCCGCCTCGGGGCCTAGGCGCTGAAATGGGCTTTGCCGACCCGATTTATTCTCCTAGGGCGCTCCAGGCCGTTTGGGCGGAATATGACCGATTAATCCCCGATTCGGTCGATTAATCACTGCCTGGCCGATTAATTGAGCGGGTCGGTCAGGCGTCGGGTAGGATTTGTAGTTAAAAAAACAGTTTCTAACCTTCTACAAACCAAGTGAAATCATAAAATTATGGTAATTGATAGTCATACTTATTGATATTCTTTTAAGAAATGTATGATACTTTTAGTTTAATAGAGTTTTTATTATATTTAATTTTCGATATTATTAATATTTTTTATATAGTATAATATAAATTTTGATAATATATAATAGAAAAATAATAATCCGATTAATCCCCGCCTAACGCCTAAGACCCCTTCCCGCCCGACTAGCGCCTAACGTTTTTTACAACCTTGCAACATTCACGGGCTTTAGCCTGATAGATAACAGTCCCAGTCTTTGCCAATCAAATATAATCTTGCTCTTGACATGAGTTGTGATTTACCTTTTTAATTGATAATTCTTTTTTATTATTTTGTTTTAAATCCTATCACTACAATTTTTGTTTCAAGGGTTTGGAATATAATTGGGTGAATTTGAATCATTTAAACTTGGATGCAAGATCTCCAAATTCAAGAAAATTCTTGAACAAACATTGTATCTATAAAATTTAAAACATAATACTAAATAAAATCAGAAATATCAATTAAAATAGAATTAGAGAGATATAAGTAAACTCTTGTTAAAAGTATCATTTAGAATTTATTGGTGAAGTTCCGCATGTTATGTTTTCAGGACATAGCCCATGGATTGTGAACATAGGCTTGATTTTTCGTTCATAATACTCAGATATAATTAGGGAGGAAGCTTTCTTGATAAACACAAGAACTCTTTCAAGTGACTTTAGGAAGACAGATTATTGCTTTTTGCACAACTACACGAGACTTAGATGGACTTGACTTGAGCTCGGCATTGCCAAGCATCACTATTTAGTACAAGCCTACGAATAATGTCAAGGCATCGTCTTCTCCTTCTACATTAGAGCATCTTCAATGGTATTCACTCACTATAGACCATAGGAGTATAGGTGAATGGTCTTTTATGATTGATTATATAAGTAAGATAATTGTGGAATTAAAAAAAACAATTTCATTTAAATACAATGTGTGCCTGTGGTTGGCGGAAGCATTTTTCCAAAAATCCTCCCCATGTTGGTTGGATAACGTTCATTGGTTGGTTGAAGCCCAGACGAATAGCCTGAGAATTTGCTCCAGGCTCAACTTCGTCCCTAGCGGTTTTGTCCACTGTTGAGAATCTGCTCTCATTCATCGGGTAGATTCGTCTTCATTGGAGGTGGATGCTCTTATAGTCGCCATGAGAATACCAACCACTATTAATGTACTTATACTGGTGACCTATTATTCTTGGGACTATTATTAGCAACCATTACCATTTCTTGCTTCCACGGGGTAGTTTTCTTTTAGGTAACTGTCAAGTTGTAGCAGATAATTATAAATTATAAAGCTCTTAAGTTATAACTTAGGCATGTGTTGGAAAGAGTCTACAATTTTTGCATCTTAAGCCTTGTTCTTAAAATGTACATAACAAAACTCATCAAGTATGAGCATATGCAAAAATTGAAGAAATCCTAAGTGATCTAACCTGCGTGAAGAAAAAGGATATATACATCAACAAAACTAGGTACAATAATCAGCGGACACCAAATGTCACGGACAAGTTGGACCTCACAGAGGGACCAGCAACTGACATAGCATCTCCTCTGCAAGTAGGTGTGACCTCATACTCTTCATCACCTGAAGATGGCCCATGTGACGACTCATCACTAGAGCCAGCACCAGCACAACTTATGCAGATGAACCTTGCTGGCATGGTGTCGGAACTGTCGATCCCAACACATCGCTGGTGCTGCCAGATGCTACATGTATCACAGGCCAACATTGGTTCACCATCATCGTCCTTGGTACCACAAATGCAGTTCACACTCCAGCTCTCAGTTCCCCTCTCCATCCGGAATCTTGAGAGCCCGTACTTGGTAGAGCATTTACCTTGGATTCGGACTGTCCCACTAAAGCCGATCAGAAACTTCAAAGTCACTGAATCTTCTAATCTTCCATACTCAGGTAGTTTCTCAACTCGAAACTTCTTGAACATGGCATACACTTCTTGGTAGGTTTTGGCAACTTCATTCTTAAGATCAGTCACCGTTGCATTCAGAGGTAACATAACAAGCTCAGGCGGGGGCTGAGGTTCTTTGGAACGATTAGGTAAGACGGTAAGCTCGGGAGTCCCATCCTTGGATTCCTCCAAAAGCTCCACATGACACCAGTACAGAAGAGCAGAAGAATCTGTATCTTCCATTGCATCTGGTTTGTAGTCCTTCATGAATTGCTTGCAGTCTATAAGCTTAGTTGCTGCATCACTCATGCGTTCCCTTGTAAGCTCGGGATTGTATTCTACCATGGTTCGAGGATTTAGTAAACAATCATATAAAAATTGAAGATCGTTCCTCACGTGCTCCTTTGATGGGCGGCTAGAGTCCAACTGCATTCCATAATGCTGGAAACATAGTAGTTCAAGCCTGTTAACAAAGAGAAATAGAGTGAGTTCACCTAGTGTTTGACCCAGGAGCACGGGAATCCAAAAGTAAATAATGTTCACCTATACTCTACAGCACTGGAATCGGGGTTGCAGCGAGCAAGAACAACCTTCCCATTTGGTGTCAAGGTACCAGCTAGATGTTTGATGGAGTAGTCGAGTAACTCTGAGGAGGCTGTTTTACACAAGGCACCTTTGAGGCAACGCCTTGAAACCCACTGGCCATCTACAGCTGCTGTGAGCACCTTAATCAAGGCATGTTGAACTCGATCAACGTCATTCCTTGACCAAGCACACAAGACAGTACAGGTACTGGATGCAGACGTCACTTTGGTGCTGCACTTTGATGGCTTACCAGTGGTATTTATCAACCTCAGCAAAAATGAGAAGAGGTCTTTAATAGTTGTGAGTTCAGAGTCTGACAATGACTGGTAAAAGGCAATGACAGCTTGGAGGCGGGTGCAAGGTTTCCGGCCCTGGAGCAAGAATGGCGCCAATGGCGTGCTGCAGAGGGTTTCAACGGCTTCCTGGTAGGCATCCACAGTGACTCCATAACTTCCAGAACCGAACTCATATCCCCAATTTCCATACCAAGAATGGCCGTTAGTGATAGCATGTAGCAGCCGATACTCCATTCCATATTTTTTTGAAACATCCATCACTGTGACCTTCCTGTTAAACAGAGAGAAGTACAGAAGCATGATTATTACCCATGGTGACTGTTTAGGTGCAATGATGTGATTTAGATTAAAATAAGATATGTGTAGTTCATCTGATAAAAATGCAAATGGAAAACATTTGAATAAAGTAAAAGTCACAATGGACATTTATCTGTCACTGTGTTTTTCTTTTCCTTTTTGTCCTTTACATTGGTATATGAAACATGACCAAAGAATGCAGCCGTGCTCATGGCATGGAGATTGAGCTAAATAGAAGGAATCTTAAAACAAGGCCATTTAGTAGTGTCACTACTGCTCCTGTCAATATAAACTTGCTACCCGATGACGAAAATGAGGCTATAATATATCACTACATACTAACCATTGTTACAAATGGAGGCCAACCTAGCAATCACTAGTGTCATATTCATTTGCTTTCTAAACCCAACAAAACATGAAATAATAGACAAGATAGGGAAGCCAAACCTGACAGCAAGTGTTTTGCACAGCCTGTCCCAAAAGTTCATGATGTCAAAACCAGAGATGACCTTGGATCCACCTTCTCTGCCATTGACAGTGAGAAGATGTCCATACCCATTTGAGTGAACAACACCATGAAGAAGATGAGTGTTGTCCTCAAACTGATTATACACCCAATCTTCAAGGTCATCAGCAGTGGTCACAGTGTTGCAGGATTGGCACCTGCAAACAAATTGAAAGAAAACTAGACGAGCGTCATTAAACAGATATGTCAACTAATCAAGACATAAACAGACTCCTGAAAAGATTGATTAGTCTGTGACAGAGTTAATCATTTAAATACCAGCACAGCAGTTTACAAGTTAATCAATCAATTTGTGGAAATCGCTGCCCCAAACCAGATCTATGATGAAGAACATACACTCACTTCAAATTCTAGTTGCAACAATATAATTTTCATATCACCCCCACCTGTTCTCTGAGAGCTGCAACAGATTGTGACACTTTGAACATGCCTTCTGATACCCATCCAATGGACAGCTCTTGGCTCTTATGATGAAATGGTATCGCTTCCTACAAACTGGATGGCCACTCCAACCTTCACAAACCACAGGAGTATGAGTCAAAATCAAGGCCCTATCAAAAGACAGAATCACATTCTAATTAGTTATTATTTTTTCTTTGATTTAGAAAGAACCACATCCGGTTACTTCAATCCCACTTTCTTATTCCACTTAAACACTGCAATAGCACTAATATGAGTTCCAGATCTATGCATTTACTTAATATTTTCCAGTTTCGTTAGATGTTTCAGAAATGCATGAGCTAGCTAGAGGACAGAGCCAATGCACAATGCTACTCCTCAGTTAGGCTTAAAGGCAGGTTCGCAATTCCAAGTTCGGATATTTACTCTAAACAGTTCCTGGATATTTTTTATGGATCGGTGAGTCGACTCACCAACGACTCGGCACTGGTCACAGTAGACGGATCGAGTGGATCTGGTGACATCCTCCTCAACGATGTCGAGAACGACTACGACCGGCGAGCAGTCGAGGCCTTCAGTGAGGTCTCCGACGCGGAGGAGGATCTGCCACGTCAGCAGGCAAGGGAAGAGAGAGGGAGGGAAGGTGGAGCGGGCGTGCCTGGCGAGGAAGTTTTGCACGCGCCTCCGGAAGGAAACTCCGGCAACGGCGTCGGATTCAGAAACAGACGGGAACGAGCGGATGTCGTTGAAATCTGCTGTGACGCGCCTCTTCACGCGCTTCGACGGCCTGTTCTCGTTCACGACCATGGCAGTGATCGGAAGAACCTGCTTCGTCGATAGGGGGCGGAAAGCGAAGATACAAGGATCTGATCTGGTTCTATGTATAAGTATATAAATATGTATTTACAGATACGACATCTATAAATTTGAATCTGGAGAAGATGAAAAAAAAAAGAGATAGTTGAACCAGAGAAGGAGGAGAAGAAGATGGAGCGGCTATGGAGGCTGGTACTGGAGATGTGATGGAGTCGGATTAGGGTTTCTGTATTTTATTTTATTATATTTATATATTTATTTTTCTTATAAAATTAATTTTTGAAAAGATATGTATAATGATTAAAAATACGTACAGTGTACTGAGTTGCGTACGGTTTATCTTATCGGTAATATGAATAGTTTTTATCATGTCCAAATAATACATGTATTTGGCGTGTGCATAAGTAATTCAAACATAAATTTAAAAACTTTAGAAAAACATGAATTTAAATAAATTACAAGAAAATAAAATCATATTCATCCCAACACACAGATCTCAATTAAACGGATGTATTATAGATATAGTTGTTACAAATGTTTCCATACGATTATATTTTAGAGGATAAAATAAAATAATATTTAAATTGGCGGTATGTGTCAATTGTTAGTCTATGGCGGTTTGGATTTTGTTTACTGTTCTGATACAATATTTTATTAGAAAACTTGGTATGGTGGTTCTAGTGATTTCTAGAGGGTACTATTGACATTTCAACTCTGTTTCCGTGGAATACGTCAAAATTACACGACCGTCCCTAGACTAATGGTTATTTATAATTTGAAACAGAACTAGAGTTTTTTTTGAAGGAGTTCTTTACATAGAAAATCACATTAATTAACTGCAAATATATTTCTCCTTTTTTATCCACGGTTCTGTGAGTTGAATTAGATTGTGTTATGGGTTTATAATTTTTGTTGAGAAGGAAAATGTTATTAATTAAAGTATTCAGGTGATCGTAAAATAATATTAGAACACAAGAACGTAAAAATATATGTTGCTCTGGGTATGGGGGGGGGGGGGATTATACTCCAACCAAAAGCTACTGATCGAGCAGACCAAGTGTAGATTTTGTAGCGGTGGACCGATAACTCCCCTAGGAAGTTAGCGTGCGCCGTCCTCCCTTGACTGATACTTGTAGGGCTCCTGAACGCGGGAGTGCTGACCCCGAACTAGTAGGGGAGAACCTTGTCGACTGTTGGTGGAACCGTTGCCACCTTACGTTTAGGGAGGCGGTGCAGTCGATCGACCCTTACCTAGACCCTATTGGAATCATTCCGCGAGGAGAGGGTGCATGAAGCCCCACGCCGCTGCTATGTTTGACGCCCCATCATAATTCCGAGAACTCCTTGACGTTTGTGCCAGAACAGACTCGGGATCTGCCCCGGCCTGTTTAAAAGTCGCAGATAGGCCGACCCACATAGAGATGCCCCAGCCCGAACTCAGACCACCCGGGCCTCCAGACCCGACCCAGGCCACCCCAATCGATTTCCTCCTCATCCTAGACTAGGTCCGACCCGGCCCGGTTAGCTCGGATCGGCCCGTAACCAGAGCCCATCTCGGCCCAAGCCCACCAAGCCCTAGATTCCCCTGCATGCAGCGCCATCAACCCTTCTCCCGGAACCCTATCCAACGTTGGCGTCTTTATTAGCGCCGTCATCTTCTCCTGCCGGCCACTAGACTCCGTCACGGCCCAAGACAGTATACTTGGAACCCTAGCCTCCCGTTCCTCTTCCCCCTGCAGCGCCACCGCCTTCTCCCGTCGTCCGTCGGGCTCAGACACCACAGACTTCAACTCCGCAACCACCACACGCGTCCCGATCCTCTATGTCGTTAGGACCTTTGAGACGAGACATGCGACTCCTCCTCCGAGAGATCCGGCGAGAACCTCCACGTCTGACATCGGCGATGCGGAACGTGGAGAAAATCGAGTCGATGGGATGCGGGGAACCACACGGCCGGACGCCGCCCTCTCCTTGCCGCTCTCTCCATCTCTCACATACCCGGAGGTGATGAAAAATTCCACGGTCACTGTCTGTCATAAAACCCTAATGGTGGGGCTGCGCATCCTTTTTTCCAATACATTCAATGATAAAAATAAAATTCAATAATAATTAAGTACCCCAACGTGATGGTGTTCTCTTCATTCTTCATATTTCACACCATAAATAAAATCTTATGAATTCTCTTTTCGATAGAATTATATGGGTTTATAATTAGAGATAAGGGGAAATTTTTATTTTAGCCTAATTTAACATACTACTTGTACATGTTTTTAAACAAGTATTTTTTCTTAAATTTGAATTTGTAATCTCAGAGAAATATGAGATATAAAGAAGTCTTCACTATAAGGTTAACCTTAATGTTTAGTCATATATTAAAATAACTTTTGTTATGTGTCCTACTTTAATCTCTAAACAATCAAAGATTTGTCTACATACTTTTTTATTAACATCCCTTCTTCCTATAAGCTTATGGAAAATCAATGCATTTTTTTGTTAGGATTTTCCCCTTTCGTGTTGTTGTTTTTCACGGTCGCGTCGTCTTTTTTCCTCCTGGTCCAGTTCCGGTCAAATCTCTTCGCCCATCGTGCGTAGTCCCTCAAAATTCCTTGCTCCGCCTTCTTCTAGCCCTGGATTGGAAGAGATTTCTTTCTAGAGGGGCATCGATGCCTTGACCCCTCCTCTGGTGATTTCTCCTGCTTCTCCTACGAGGATTCGATCCCATCTCGATCCCGTTCAGTAGTGACTACGTCCCATCCGCCTCTGCAATCTATGTCGTCTTTTGATTGATCTTTTCCGTTTCTCAAGTCGCCGCTGTCTTCTCTGAAGTCGTCGCCGCCTCTGAACCCGCCTCTGAAACCACCTTTAAAGTCGTCGTCCCCGTGTTTGAAGCCGCCTCCGTCGCATCTATCTCCTTGGCCTCCACCATTGCACCCTCCTCGACCCCTCTCTTGATTCTGGATCTGGCTAATCGAGTGGGTCGTTTTTACTTTATCTGATTTCGTTTTTAGGAAACAGAGATTCATGGACTTTTCTTGGGAGAGAACCATGTT
The DNA here is from genome assembly GCA_963921825.1 of Erodium maritimum. NCBI lineage: Eukaryota > Viridiplantae > Streptophyta > Magnoliopsida > Geraniales > Geraniaceae > Erodium > Erodium maritimum. The sequence goes on from OY997594.1 coordinate 24,553,154, forward strand.
TTGCGTATATCCTCCCAATACAACTACTGTAGTTCAAAATTTGTTGCTTTGCCCCCATATGCAGCGTTGCCTCATACTATAGATGCAGTCCTTGGTCAGTTTCGGAGCAGGACTTCTAGTACAGTTTCCTCATTCCCCGCCTTTTCTTCCTGCCTATATGGCCTATATGACTTTTCATCCAATACCGTCAGTGACAGTTATAATGTTAAAAGAATAGCGAACAATTTGTGTTTTATGTTTGTTTTTCGTGATCAGGAATTTCTCCTGATGCACTCACTTGTAGTTGATAATCTAAATTAATGAAATTGCACCTTTGAGTGATAAAAAAACATCCCTTCTTCTTATCTTTTTTCTCACGTGTCCTACTATATTCTCTTCCTCCCCTTACTGTTTTCATTCTTCTTCAAGTTCTATCTCTCTAAGCGGACCGATTTGACGATCTAGTTTTCGAGATTTTTCTTGAATGCTCTCTCTTCACAAAATGTTTGTTCATAGAAGTACAATGTACTCAAAACTCAGTAAGATTCTTAAACCTAAAAACACTCTAATTCAATTGGGGAGTATGTTACCACCAAACATCTCCTCGTGTAAACTCTTTATTATTGATGCATATGTCAACCATTAGGATCCACAAGGCTCTGGACTTGCCATATACATTCGTCTATGTCAGGATCCCAACCGATCCTGATTTGAACCGAAGGAGAAGAAGTTAAATGAAAGCTTTATTTATGAATAATGATACACTCAATCCATTGATCCTCTCTAAGGCGTCAGGGACCTCTCTCTCTATCTCTCTGAGAGCCAATTACAGAAATCACATAATAAGTCTCACGAAGAAGACGAGTCTTTATTTACGGACTTGGATTAGCCAACGCCACACCAACGCTACCTCAATTGCTTCTACCGACGTGTTGCTCCGACTATAATAGACTAAAAGCTCCAACAACCAACTAACCCTTGTAACAACCTGACAGTTGTCACCCATCCTCGCCTTCACTTACTCATACAACATCATTCTTCTGTGTTGAGGACTTCAATCCTAATAGTCTATCACTATTGTCAATCCAATCTTTGGGTCCCTATTACTCCAAAAAACACAAATATAAAGGGTTTAATAGAACGTGTGTGAATAGAAACATCTTGTGTGTGCATGGAACTCTATCTGTTTAGTTAGGGGATGAAAAGAAGGTCAAGACTTTCTAGAAAAGCATCGACAATAAGGTTAAAAGGATGGGAACCGGCGAAGACCCATAAAGGAAAGTGAAAGAACTACAAGGACCAATAGAGACTCTTCAATAAGAAGGCTTCAAAATTTAATGGTTGTTGGTTGCATAACGAATACATCTATCAAAACGGAAGATTAAATAAAGTCTCAAATAGGATGAGCCTTTTACCAACTGATGACTTAAACATGGGCAATGTACAAGGCATAGTATGACCATGATTTCACTTGGAAACTTTGACTAAGGCTCGTTAAGGATAAACTAAAGTGGACTGTTAGATAGATATGATATGATTTGTAATTCAAATTTAAATGATGTATATCTTGTATTCAAAACAAGATTGAGTTGTATTTAGACACTTGACATCAATGAGAATGGGACGCAACACATTCCATCATGGTATCAGAGCAAAATCACATCTGATTTTCGCTTCCGCTTCCACTATTTTTCTCCTTCAGTTCGCAGTTCCTCTACTGATCGCGTTTGTTACCTCATCTGATCACACTTTCTTCTGTCGGTACTGCGATTAAAGCTGATTTCTGCTGCGCTTCTTCTTCCTCAGTCCGCGAGTCTGCGTCTGCAAATTGCGATCCTCCTCTTCTATTGATCGCGTTTCTGTCAGTGTTGTATCTAAAGCCCGTGAAGCCCATATCTTCGAGGCCTGTGGAAATTTATTTCCCACAGATTCAACGCGACTTCTTACTGCACAGATATCTCTGATCGCGTCTGTTCGTGTGCGATTCTTCTTCTCTTGATCGTGTCTGTAACCCACGAGACCTGTTTCAGCCTGCTGCATCCCTGTAGTTCGAGTGCAGTTTTTATTTTCTCTGCAATGGCTGATTCGCGTCGCAATAGCACCAGGTCTGCACATTCAGCAACGCATAATGTTTCTAGGTATAATGGACAACACCCACACTGGACTGGCCCGCCGGATTGGGCCCAGACCTCTTCTTCTCCATGGGCCGTCCAACATCAGCCCAGTTGGAGTCACGCAGTGCGCAGATCACGTCGAACGTCTCGAGCGCGCGCGTCTGGCCGGTCTCCACAGCAGCATTATGGGCCACCCGTCTGGGCCTCGCCCATTCCTCAGTCCTGGCCCGGCCAGGTTCTGTACCAACAGCCATCTATATGGCCTGGGCCGTCAGTCTGGGCCTCGCCCAATCCTCATTTATCTCAACAGCAGCAACATATATCAACTACGCCTCTAGCACACCGTGCAGTTCAGAGAGAGCACCAGGCACAGAGATTTCATCATCCTTTGCAGACCAATCATGTTCTATCCGCGTCATCCATGCATACGATGTCCCTACAACAGTCAGATCATAATTGGTATATGGATAGTGGAGCTACTTCTCACATGACTTCCAATTCAGGTAGTCTAAAACCTTATTCTAATTCTAGTATCGCTCGTCAAGTCATTGTGGGTGATGGTAACCCTATTCCCATTGCTGGTTCTGGAAATGCACCTTTATTACCAACCCATCCTAACTTACAGCTACGAAATGTTTTGCATACCCCTAGGATTATTAAAAACATTGTATCCGTCCGCCGTTTTGTTATTGATAATAATGCTTCTGTGGAATTTGACCCTTTCGGTTTTTTAGTAAAGGATTTTCGGACGGGCAATCAGGTTTTGAGATGTAATAGTTCTGGTGATTTATATCCAGTCACATCCGTGTCTTCCGGATCTCCTTCAGCATTTGCTTCTTTGTCCCCACATATTTGGCATTCCCGATCGGGTCATCCTGGTGATCCGGTATTCTCTTCCTTACGTAGTCAGCATTTGATTTCTTGTTCCAAAAACAATACATTTTCTGTCTGTCAGTCGTGTATTTTTGGCAAACATGTTAAATTACCGTTTGTTAATTCTTTAAACACTACTTTTGCTCCATTTGATATCATACATAATGATCTTTGGACTACCCATGTTTTAAGCTCTGTCGGGCATCACTATTATTTATTACTTCTTGATGATTACACTAACTTTTGTGGACGTTTCCTTTGGGTGCTAAATCGCAAGTATTCTCTATTTTTAATATGTTTAATGCTTTTGTTCGCACTCAATTTGGATGCTCCATAAAAAGTTTTCAATGTGATAATGGCAAGGAGTTCGATAACTCTTCGTTTCATCGATTTTGCACTTCTACAGGAATGGTTTTTCGTTTTTCATGTCCACACACATCTTCCCAAAATGGTCGTGCCGAGCGTAAAATACGAACTGTCAATAATATGGTTCGTACCTTTCTTGTTCATGCTTCTCTTCCTTCTAATTTTTGGCATCAAGCTCTTCATATGTCTACTTATCTGCATAATACTCTATCTTCTAAAGTATTGGATTTTTCGTCACCAACTCAATTTTTATATCATCGTACCCCCATTTACTCTCATCTTCGTACGTTTGGTTGTCTATGCTATCCTTTGCTTCCCTCTACTCAAATCCATAAGTTACATTCTCGATCTTTGCCGTGTGTCTTTCTTGGATTTCCTTCACAACACCGTGTGTATAAATGTTTTGATCTTAAACATAACAAAATCATTATCTGCAGGCATGTTATTTTTGATGAAGCGGCATTCCCCTTCTCTACTATTTCTCCACCTTTGCAGGCTGATTACTCTTTTTTGGATGATACCCCGTCTCCCCTGCTTCAACTCTCCTTGCGTGACCATCTGATTGTTCCCACCAGCTCTCCTTCGCAGGCTCGGTCCACCATCCCTCCTCTGCTAGCCCAATCCCATAGTCCGGCTTACTCCTCTTCATCCTCCCTCGGCCCATCTATCTCCCCGGCCCACACTCTCACGCCAGTTTCCAACCCGTCACCTCCCATGACAGCCCAATCACCATTACCTGCCCCAAATCCATCCCCAACTCCGATTGTTCCTCCCCATCCACCGGTTCACTCCATGACAACAAGAGGTAGAGCATGTATTGTTAAACCAAGAATTCTTTTTAACCTGAATACTACCCTTGACCCATCTCCTATACCACAAAATCCCAAGCTTGCCTTAGTCGACCTTAATTGGAAACTTGCAATGCTTGACGAATTTGATGCTTTAATTAAGAATAAGACTTGGGAGTTAGTTCCTCGTCCTATTAATACTAATGTGATTCGGTCTATGTGGGTTTTTCGTCATAAGCGGTGTTCTGACGGTTCTTTTTAGCGTTACAAAGCTCGTCTTGTAGGTGATGGTCGCTCTCAGCAGGTCGGAGTTGATTGCGAAGAAAACTTTAGCCCGGTGGTGAAGTCGGCTACCATTCGGGCTATTCTTAGTCTCGATGTATCTCAGTCGTGGCCTAATCATCAGTTGGACGTCAAGAACGCTTTTCTTCACGGCAATCTCCAGGAAACAGTCTACATGCATCAGCCTATTGGGTTTCGCAGCAAAACTCATCCTGATCATGTTTGCTTGCTGAAACGCTCCCTTTATGGTCTCAAACAAGCTCCCCGGTGCCCTACAGTACCTCACATTTACTCGTCCCAAAATCTCCTACGCTGTTCAGCAAATTTGCCTTCACATGCATGATCCTCGTGACTCGCACATGGGAGAACTTAAGCGCATCATTCGCTACTTGCAGGGGACTCTTCATTTGGGCATACATCTGTATTCTTCCCGGATTTCTAAGCTAGTATCTTATACTGATGCTGATTGGGTCGGTTGTCCAGACACTCGCAGATCCACTTCCGGCTATTGCATTTTTCTGGGTGATAATCTCATTTCATGGTCGTCCAAGCGTCAACCTACCATCTCTCGTTCCAGCACTGAAGCAGAGTACAGAGGAGTTGCGAATGTTGTCTCCGAATCTTGCTGGCTCTGAAACCTTTTATTGGAACTTCATTGTCCTTTATCTCGGGCCACGTTGGTATACTGTGACAATGTTAGTGCCATTTATCTTGCTGGCAATCCGGTTCAACATCAGCGCACGAAACATATTGAACTCGACATCCACTTCGTCAGATAAAAAGTTGCTAAAGGGCATGTTCGAGTTATTCATGTTCCCTCTCGGTCCCAAATTGCAGATATCTTTACAAAGGGGCTCCTTCAAGTCCTCTTCACTGATTTCAGGTCCAGTCTGAACGTTTTACCACCTCCCGCTCAGACTGAGGGGGTGTGTTAGATAGATATGATATGATTTGTAATTAATATTTAAATGATGTATATCGTGTATTCAAAACAAGATTGAGTTCTATTTAAACACTTGACATCAATGAGAATGGGACGCAACACATTCCATCATGGACCAATCAATATTATGATGTAGGGGACTCCCAAACTATGGATGAGGTCAGATCAATCATGCCGACCAAGACCACAACACCTATACCCCATCGTCCAAACATGCATTGATCAATTTATGTCACGCCATTCAAAGTCGGCTTGTCAAAAGCTGACAAAAACGAGGAATATACAAAAGAGCAAGGCGGTTGAGGGAGAGGATTGAAGAATCGATCGGGGTAAAAATTGTTGAGAGTCAAACTGAAACATCAAAGTTCATTACAACAGTCGAGAAATATCGTGAAAACAATTGAAGAGTGTCAGGAATCAGCTCAAGCGATATATGAAATTAGTCGTCCTTGACAAATCAATTGTATATCCTGAAACGTCTACAATGCATGGACTACTGTGGGGCCTTGCAAAAAAAATGTAATGTAGTTTTAAGTTTTAGTTTTTTATCGTGCAAATAAATCATGTTTAAGTTCATTTAACCAATCTTGCTTCAAAATATTATTTTCGATAATATATACAAATTTCCTCAAAAAAAAAAGCAATTGCACTATAAAACTATTTCATTTAGTCTCTGTTTTTCAAAAGAGAGAAAAAACCTAATAACCTCGATATGGATTGTTGTGTTGCATATAATCTTAATGCATACATAAAATAAATAAACACAAACTATCCAAAAACGGGAAATTAAAATAATGCAATATGTATTTCAAAAAAGTAATTCAATATTTGTGTACCATTACCTTTTAAGTTATATTGTAACAATATATTATGGATGATTAAGTTTTGGTCGACATAAAAAAGTCGATTAAAACCAACCGAGCGGTAAGAGTCATATTGATAGGAGCACCTATGAGTATCAACGCTGATGTTGGTAGGAGATTGGTAAAATCGACATTAGTATGAGGGTTGCAATTTTCCAATAACCTTGAGAAAAGATGTCGAGTATATGATAGTAGTTTTCACGAAGTTAAATAAGCTCAATCTTAATCAAATATACCACAATTTTTTTTTGATAAATGATGGTTTTATTTATGGCGTGGTAATAACATATTACAAAGCACGAGGTGCAATACCCCAAAATAACCTACTATAGAAAGGAAAAACCAAGAAAGATAAGGAATAAGAACTCCTAACTGCGAAAAGTAAGCTAGAAGAGGGGGAAGTCAGCCAAAGAGTCAAGCTAACATCCTCCAAGATATCACCAGACATCCTGCAAATACTGAAACCGTGATGTTGGAGCCCTGAGGACTTGACCCATACCCTCCACCAACGTCTTCTACCCAAACCTCGCCAAGTAGAGATCAAAGCCATAACTCCTCGAATGTCTCTCCTTTTAAGAGCTAGGAGAGACAACGGGATTGTCTCCATTAGGTACGCCGGAAGCTGTGCCTTCAAGTTGCAGGTACCCAGTAAGTTCAGCCTCAATGTTCTCGAATTGTTCCCTCACATCTCCACCCGCCGCCAAAGCCTTAAAGCCAATTCTTTTCACATGATTCCAGGTTGTTGGAGTAGGACAAGGGAGTTTAGAAGGGCCCGTAACTTCAAAGGGTGTGGCAGGAAGGCGGGAGCGTCTCTTACTCGGAACAGAGGAGCTGGCTTGTGTCGCACGCAAGGCTGAGCTATCGCCCAAAAATGGCCGGTTGTTGGCCACTCCGCCCAGAGTTGGCCGATTTTTTGCCGCCCCGCCCAGGGTTGGCCGGTCGTTGGCGATGTCGCCCAAGAATGGCCGGTTGTTGGCCACTCCGCCCAGGGTTGGCCGATGGTTGGCCGCACCGCCCAAGGTTGGTCGGTCGTTGGCGATGTCGCCCAGAAGTGGCCGGTTTTGGGCCACTCCGCCCAGGGTTGGCATGTTGTTGGCGAGCCCGCCCGGACTGGGCCAGTCAGTGGCGAGACCGCCCAAAGTTGGCCGAACCTTGGCGAGACAGCCCAGGGTTGGCCGATGTTTGGCGAGGCCGCCCAGAAATGGCCGGTCCTTGGCGCGGTCACCCAGCGATGGCCGAGAAGTGGCGATGTTGTCCTGAGATGGGAGTTCCTTGGCGATAGGCACAACAGAGAGTCCTACAGAATCTGGGACAATATCCAAAGAGCCAGAGCCCAAGAAGGAGTCTTCGTATTCAAATCCCTGATTGGATAGAGGCGATCTATCCTCTTCCACAACAGGCGTGTTATTTGAATTTTGAACATCCTTATCACTTGGTGAGGCAGCTGGAGTGACCGGAGTTGAGTCGGACGGGGAGGAGACCGAGCTATCAGAAAGTGGGACTCGAGGGGTTGGCGAGGGCACAATGCTAGCCAGGACCGGTTCTACCCAAAGATCAAAGGCTACCTCGTCCAACTGAAATTGCAACTTCCCTTGGGCGAAACGAGACCGAGAGTGAACCAAGTAGAACAGACTCTCAAACTCCAAACGAATGACTTGCAAAACAGTCCCCAAAAGGTCACCGATCTTGACGAAGTTTGCAGGGCTCCATCCTTGAATGGGGAGGCCAGAGACTTGGACCCAGCTGAAAAAACCTGGCTGAGTGAGGATCTCGCCAGTGGAACGGGCGAGGTTGAACCAAGGCATGAGAGAACTCCAATCCGACTCCGGAACAAGCGAACTGATCAGAATTATCCTATTACCGAAACTCTTCAACTCAAAACCAAAGACATCAGCGTTGGACATGGCTTCTAATAATTGAGCAGAGGAGAGTGCTAAGTGGGCAACTCCAATGTAGCTGGAGTTAGCCTTGGCCAAAAGATCGGCATCAGCTGTGCCATGAGCTGACAAAGAGGGCGCTTGAGCAGGCTGGTCCTTGGCAGGAAACGAGGGCCTCCAGGTCGAACGTGCCTTACGAGTGGAGTCCAACCAAGCCGGGACAACCAGGATCTTTTTGCCACCATAGCGCTTGCCATTGAGGGCCAATGCCATACTCTGACAATCAACAACGGAGGCGCCATGAATGAAGCAGAAGGGGCGGCCATTGCTGATTGATCTTCGGCTGAGATAAATGCCAGTCAAAGCACCATGGGCAGAAAAAACCTTGTGAATCCAAGGTTCTCTGGCGAGGGGAGGGAGATTGGTCACGAAGAGCTTGCAAGGATCAACCTGACGCCCGGGGTCAGAATGCAAGGCCCGTGGAGATATGGATCCTTCTCTGTTGGTGGCCGGATCAGGGAGAATGGAAAGAGGAGCAGATTCAAATCTGGTGATTAGAGAAGCGACTCGGTGATTGGGAAAGCCTGTAGAGTTGGCGCGATCGCCATCATCACGCGAGGGGGTGGACAGAGAATGGCCGGAAACTGTGCTAGAGACCGGCGAGAAATCAGAACCACCGTCTAGAGAAGAGCTTCTCCCAAACCGAGCCATTGAACGGTTTATGGGAGAAAAACTTGATTGGAGCCCAAACAGTCTCGCAAATATACCACAATTTATGAGTCATGAATAAATAAATAATGTTGACTTTATTATTATTTTTCTCTCATCGTATGTCATATACATCATCATCATCATCATCATCTTCTTCTTCTTTTTATTATTTCCAATCCAACCTGAAAGCTCGAACTGATGAGCGGAGGCACTAATATGGTTATAAAGTGGTCAATTCGTTCGTACACTTTTAATATGGGACACATACTTCTACACTCCCCCTCACGTGTAGGACTGAACATCACATTGTAGGACACATACTTCTACACTCCTTTTCACGTGTAGGATTGAACATCTACACGTGGGCCATAAACAGGAATGGACATCTGCATATGGACAGACTACATGGTGGAGGTGACAAATGGGTCATGAGCCGAACCAACTCTATTACCATGTCAAATCTCAATCCAACCCAAAAGCTCGAACTGATAGGTGGATGCACCAATATGATTATCAAATGGTCAGTTCGTCCAGATACTTTCAATATGGAACACATATTTCAGCATTAGCACTTATTCCTATTACATTTGTTTATCTTCCGTAATAGCATCAACAACCACCATGATGAGCAATATGGTAATAAGTGACATACCCGAGCTCCAACCATTACAGATTTATAATCATCCGATGGCGTATCCTTAATTAAAATTGGATACCAAGTGATGAATAATTTGAAAAAATTCGAGCCCAAAATGTTAATGTCGATGAGGATTTTTGGGGAACTGTAGGTTCTAGCCTGATGTCAAAAAGTCTCACTAATATCAGTTGACCAACCGATGCCACCCTTCCCACTCTCAACCACTCAATCAAAATAGTTAACATCTACTAATTTAAATTCATAAATGACAATGAATGTGTATGTAATTTGACTTGAGTTTACCTTACAACTCAATTGTTCATAATAGAGTCAAGACTATTCAATTAAGGCAAATTCTCTCTCAACTTTGAGAGCTTTTCCTTAGCCCTGGTCGTATAACGTTATAGTGATCTCCTCTCCTCCCTCCGGCACTGTATCCTCTACTACATTTATGCCTCTGGCGGTCGCTGTTGCTCCTACCGGTGTTCCTCTTTTCCCTCTGTCTCGTACTCCGCAACCTGTCTGTCTCTCCTCTCCGCCGCCATGACGTTCTCGGCCCTGGGTTACTTCCACCCCAAGCAACGACCATGTCCCTCTTCCTCCGAACCCTAAACCGCCGAGTTCCCGGGATTACCACGACCTTGCTCTGGTTCCTGTTTCGAGCGGCGTGTTGCTTAGGGTTACGCCTTCACCTAGGCCTCCGAGGTACAAGGTTATCTCTCCCGATCAGCCCCCGTCGCCGCTGAAGCCTCCAGCGCGTCCTTCTCCCCGGTCTCCGTCGTCGCCGCCTCTGAAGGCGTCATCGTCGTCCATGACACCGCCTCCTCCCTGGCCTCCACCACCGCTCCTTCCTCGACCCCTCTCTCGATTATGGATCTGTTTAATCGAGTGGGTCTTTATTGTTTTTTATAATTTTGTCTTTGCAGGGTCAATGACGACATGAATCCAATGCTCTAGGGACTGGCCCTGGGATGGGTCCCTAGACGATGCTTTGCCTCCCACCATCACCATTACTGTTGAGGTCCCTCAGGATATCCGGTACCCCGCTCCTCCTCACCGTCTTTTCTCTTTTCCCAAGAGGCATCACATGACCGTCGAGGCCCCGCAGGATCTCCGGTACCCTGTTCCCCCTCACCGTCTTCTTTCAGTGCCCAAGGGGCGTCAAAATATTGTTTGTGACGGTTCTGATATTCAAAGGATCTCATTGCCCAATGGACGTCAAAATATCGTCTGTGACGGTTGTGATATTAAAAGGATCAGTGAACCACTGTTCGTTAGTGCTGACCTTCTGCTGATCGGAGAACCTGTTCCCCGAGACACGATAATGTAATCAATTTCAAGTAATAAAATTGTACCTTTCGTTCAAAAAAAGTCACAACTATTCTAAAACGAGACTTAAGAGTTTTGTGTTTAAAAATAATTATTATGTTGAGATATAAACTCAATAAGAGAGTTTTCAAATTAAAATTCCAGCATTATCAAAATGTGTGAAATCAACTCTAACCCTCGAATCTCACGCTGAAATTCCTTTAAAACCAAATTCTCACGCTGAAATGCCAAATCAACTTAAACAAAGACGGAGAGTTTGCAAATATTTGAATTAATTTGGACTCAGGTGCTAAAATTGAAACTTCGAATTCTTGTACACGAACAAAACAAACCCAGTTGGAAGCACAGCACCCAATTGACCAATACACCCTCGCATTTTTGTCGGAAAACCCCGTATCGCTTGTTTTGTAGTAAAGCATAACGCGACACGTCTTACATAATTAAATGATTATTAATCCACCCATCACTTTCAAATTTATCCACTTCTATTACTGGACCACATGAACCCACCCGGCCCCACATTTAGATGACTAACAATAGAGGTCATGGACCCCACCAAATTAGACAACTAGGAAAAACATCCTTAAGCTCCCACGTATAGGGTTATTCTAGTAATTCCACGTTTGAATCAATTGGGTTGAGGCGGAAAATGAATCGGCTGTCGAATTGGACAGGTTTTTGAATTTCGTATTATTTCAATATTCTAATATGATTTGGAAAAGAGAGAAGATTTTACCGCCATTTTCTTCCGGTTTCCCGCCATTTTCTTATTTTAATTTTAGTATCACCTTTTGATAATCCTGACTGAAGCATGCAAGACTTTTCATTTTGAGATTCTAAAACATCGAAAGAAGATTCTTCCAAAAGTGGTATCCCAAAATATAAGGCTATTTTGTTTTTGAAGGAAAGATTCATTAAAATTAATAAACTTTACATAAGACAACACAACACAGGCGGTGCATTCACCGATCGATCTCGGAAATCCGAGAAGCGATCAGAGTGATGATAGCTTTCACTAAGGGCGACGCAGCGCCTAGACAAACAAAAACCAAGTCGTTCTTTCTTTTCGGCGATCCGAACAAATCCACCGAAAGAGAGAGCCAACCGGTAACGCCACCAATGGTGACCACCACACCTCTTGGAGATCTACCGGTCAAAGACGGGTCTTTGACGGCGGGAATCCGAAGTGGGGACTTAGGGAAACACAAAACGAAAAACCCAACGACAACAGCGAAGCTGAAACACTCGGAGCCGGTCTCTAGAGGTCGGGACTGGGATCGAAACGAAAGGGGAGATGGATGGCGCCAAGGATACAAATCTGGTCCGCTTGAGGCAAGGGCACGGGACGGGCCGGGTGAGCTCGGTAAAGCAGGAATGCATCGACTGTAGAGCTCCGGCAACAGATGGGAACAGATCTGTTCGTCAGGCCGGGTGCGAAACGTGGCTGAGAGACAAGTCCAGGAGATTTCAGACCGTCGTTGTCGGGACAAGAAACTTGACCGGGAACCTACAAACAAATAAAAACAAAAACAAAAAACAAGCCAACCCAGGGTAAGCCACCACCATCCCCTAGCCGGAGAGCTGCCGACGCAGATCTGACCGGGAACCACCGGAACTACCAGCCAACCAAAACTTGTCGGGTCTAATGGACGAGGACGATGGAGTTTGGGGCCACTACAGCGAAACTGACTAACGCGCGAGAGGGGAGGATCGCGGCCGAGTAGAGCCGGAGTTACCACCACGATGGCCGGAAAATGACGGCCAGTACACCTCAACAAGGTAATCCGACCGATAGATCTCATCGAGGGGGGCGCCAATCTGTGGCCGGAGAAACCAAACTTGTTCGCCTTTGAGAGATTAGATCTGGAGGGGGATCAGATCGACGACTCCATACGAGGGAGCGAGAAATTACCGGTAAAGGGAGGCCCGACTAGCAAACGGCGGAGCTTCGGCGAGGGGGACGTTGGTAGGTGGCCTGAGAAACCATTTTCCCCCTTGTTCACCTCCGGGTCGCCAAATCTGGAGGGGGTACAGATCGAGGACGCCGGGAAGAAGAAGACGAAGTCGCCGGAGCAGGGGAGGCTCACCTGAAGCCGGTGGAGCAGGGACATCTTAGACCTTGCGCTGGGAGCTTTGTGGGGAGGAAGGAAACGGTTGTTGAAGGCAAAGGGCAACATCACACTGTAGATCTGAGCCCCACCGGCAGCTCCTGTGGCCGAAGCCACAGTCGCCGCCGGTGACGGCGCCGGGAAAGGAAGAGGCGTGAAGAAGCTAGGGTTTTATCGTGGGGAGGGAGAGAGAAAGGTTCTGTTAGCGCGCTTTCACTTTAGATTAAAATATAAGGCTATTTCAAGTATGACAGAATTTAGATTAAAATTAGGAAGCCAAGGAGAACTTAGAGTACTTACATCAGGTTGTTCTGAATCTCTAAAATAGAGATTTTGTAGTAAATCTAATATCTAAAGTAGAATAAAAGGTTCACTCTGAAAATTAGTTGGATTCGGATAAATAAATCGATGAGATTCAATTTCTAACGAATACCAATTTCTTGATTTCCTATTCCCGATCTCAGGACCCAGTCGATAAAATTGCAAATGTCTAATAAGGGGACAACACCGACAATAATTAAAGTGTAGAAAATAAACAGAGAACTCAAGATTTTACGTAGTTCAGCAATGTGTTTAAATCCACGGGACAACGACGAACTTCTTGTATTGACCAAAAAATAATCCGAGAAAATTACAGCCGTTTCCCTCCTTCTCAATACAAATTACAACTCCATCACTAATCAAGTTTTGATGTCTTAAATTCTATCCAACACATGTTAGTGGACAAATCTCAAGAACTACTACAAAATGGCACTACTCCGTGGGAAATGGTAAGCATCAACGCTCCATAATATGAGCATTTAATGCCTCCTTCCTAGCAACCATAAAAATAAAAGAGAAGCACAAACCTATTTGCACGGTTTTGCTCAATTTCTTTTTTTTTTCTTTAGGAAAACTACAAATACATACTCTTATGTTGACACGTTTAACTGATGTTTACCATTAAGTTTTTTTTAACTGATACATACCCTAAAGTTACAACTTGTAACCAAAAACCCCTTCTGTCAATTTTTCCATCTATCATCTGTTAACTTTTTTCAAATACCTAAAGTACCCTTGATTACCATCCTATCCTAATTTTTATTAAATAAAATTAAAAAAAGAATTATATAAGGAGTAAATAATATTTTTAGAAGAAAAATCAAATAAAAAACTATCCTAACCCTAACCTTACCTAGTCAAGAAAAAAAGGATTGGAAAAAAGGAAAAAGTAATTTATTTTAACAAAATTTTGAATATATATATATATATATATATATTAAAATATCAAAAATTCTAAAATTTTAGTTTAAAATTAAAATCTATCAAGAGGATTAATAGGAAAAAGAAAATTTTCAGAAAATTAATAGTTAAAAGTTGAAAAAAATGATTTATATAATTTTTAAAATTAAAATCTGATTTTTTTTAAAATATATTTATAATTAAAAATAATTTGAATAAGTTAAATTAAAATTTAAAATTTTAAAAAATAATCAAAGAAAAGGAATTAAAAATAAATAATAAAGAAAAAAATAAAATAGTTAAAGAAAAAGAATGGCATAACTATGTAATATTGATTGAGGGCAGTTTGGGTATTTTTGAAAAAAAAAAGAACAGTAAACTGACAGATCTGATTGACGGAAGGAGTTTTGAGTTACAACTCGTAACTTCAGGGTATGCATCAGTTAACTTTAAACTTCGGGGTAATCATCGGTTAAACGTGCCAACTTAAGGGTATGCATTTGTAATTTACCCTTCTTCTTTCACTAACCATACGCTTTATCAAAGACAAAACTCTCTTGATATAATAATGTAAGTAGCACACAATTTCAGTCAAGAAGCAACTATCTCTTGATCCATACACACTACCCAATAAGAAATGGAGAAATCAAACTCTTATTGCTCAAATGTTGTCGCTGCAACTCTCAATCAAGAACTCCTCTGTTCTTTTCTTTCTACTATGTCCTAAATCCAGAAGAAGCCACCATACACGCCACTTTGGTTGGAAACCCTACTGCTCCTTTTTGAGTCAACACAGGACAAGAGAAAATAGGCTCAAGTTATGCGGCTTAAGTGATGGGCCCAAGAACATAGGCCCATTTGGAGTAAAAAATAACAATCTCTACCTTGGCGACAAAACCGATAAAATTTCTACATGCTTGTCGTCCTCCACCGGGTCATAAAGGACCCACCCGAAGGGTTCCGTCCCCGTGGGGGATCAACGTCAAGAAATCTTGATCAAGTTGAGACAATGCTCTAACTTGATCACTAGAAACATCTTTGTCAACATATCAACTGCGTTTTCCTTGGTATCAACTTTTTCCAACAATACTTGTCGCGCCCCAAATCCGGTATTGACCGGACTCGAGACGTGACTCAAGGATGAAACAAAATATAACAATGAAAGTATCTTAAATAATGCTCCCGCAGGACGCATACACTTGGGTGAATCAACCAATAACCATCCCCGCAGGGTAAACCGTCCAATTGCCCCGCAGGGTCCAATATCCAATGCCCCGTAGGGTCCAATAATCAATGCCACGCAGGGTCCGTAACCATTTCCCGCAGGCTCAATAACCAATGCCCCGCAGGGTCCATAACCATTGCCCGCATGCTCGATAACCAATGCCCCGCAGGGTCCATAACCGTTATCCTGCATGATCTGCCAAACAATACCCCGTAGGGTCTACCAATCAATATCCCGCAGGATCTACCAAACAATACCCCGCATGGCCTACCAATCATTATCCCGCAGGATCTACCAAACAATACCCCGTAGGGCCTACCAATCATTATCCCGCAGGATCTACCAAACAATACCCCGTAGGGCCTACCAATCATTATCCCGCATGATCTACCAAACAATACCCCACAGGGCCTACCAATCAAACTCAGAAATTTACAGATTCATCAATACACACCACACGAGATTCATACCCACAATCACGCTTACCATCATACTTACCAATCATGATTCATTGGTCCATCGATGACCTGATCGTACCGTTCGGCACAATCAGTCATACTCGATCATCCATCCAACCATTCAATCATTCAAGCATGCATTCGATCATTCAAGCACTCAAGCATGTATTCAATCTAGTTTCATTGGACTCTTAATTATCTTAATGGCTAGCAAACAAAGCATGTGAAGCTAACACAACTAATCCGAGGGCTTATCACGGGCTCTCTACCACTAAATCAATTCCCAAGTACTGAAAGCGAGCTATACTAGTGATTTTCATCCTAAGCATGCTTGCTATACACATTCGGGTATTAGTAATTGAAAGACATTTATTCTAGTTATTTGCATCCTATATGCAATTCTAGGACCTTTCCATTTTTATTAACCTAATAGGCATACTAAGCGTTATTTAAATGAGAAGTTAAGACTTTCCCTACCTTGTGGTCTTCCTCTAATAATACTCTGCTGTAAAGTCGATTAGCCCCTCCTCCGTTCTTCACACGGGTTCCGGAGTGGTCTTCGTCTTCTCGGGCGAAGTCCCAGTTCTCGAGCGAAGCCCAGTTTGGGTTCGACAAATAAATGTCCAATCAATACCAGTAATTGTCTAAAGGTCCTGATTTGTCCAAATTTGATTAATCAAATAGTTAATTAACCTGATTTTAAAATGATTTTTCTTTAAATCTGGGTTGACTCGGATCCGAGCCCAAACCCGAGCCCAGACCCGAACCCGAGTCCATAACCCAAACCCGGTTCCAGACCCGGTTCGAACCCAATTCAACTCTGGGTCTGGCCCGAAGCCTGGTCCGACCCAACCACATCCCAGGCCCGTGTCTGATGCCCAAGCCCAACTACCCAGTCTCGAGCCCGTCAACGGTCTGAAGACCTCTCCGACGAGATTCGTGCGCTCTGGCCACCGTCTCCGGCGGCGAAGAAGTTCAGAACCCATCGAAGAGCATTGGCGAAGCTCTAGAAGGGCGGTGGGGTTCAAGCCGTGGCTGGACGAGAGTGGAGGTGTGAGGCATGGCGCGTCGGAACCAACCTCGTCTCAGATCTAGGGCTTGCAATGTTGTCGGCGACTATTCTGTCTAGAAACGCTCGAATCGAGCACGAGGCTAAGGGGATCCGGTCGCTATGAGGTCGGGGAGGAAGGAAATGAGCATGAGAGGACTCGATTCAGGTCGGAGAGGACGAACCCAAGGGAAACGTCTCCGGCGTCAGTTCGATGTCCCGCGAACTCGGCTTGTGGACAGAGAAGGAGATGCAGGTGAAGGTGAGGGTGAAGTAGAAGGTGGAGAAGGATAAGGTGTTGAAGGAGGAGGAGGAGGACGACGAGGGAGGTCGGAGAAAGATGAACGACGGCGAAACCCGAGCTCGGTTCGCACAGAGAAAGGCGAAAGAGCTCGAGGACGTCTTGATTAGCGTGCTTTCAAATGGGAGATGAGTCGTCGCCCTAGGGTTAGTTACCCGGGCCTTTGGGCTGTGCGCGCGAGTCTGATTGGGCTCGAGCTGGCCCAATCCCGATCCAGTCCAAGTTTCACCCCTTTCTCTTTTTTTTTCAAAACTCCCTTATTGCAATTTCCCACTCCCACGTTTCGCATTTTCAAAATATTATCCTATTGAAAGAGTGGGGTTTTACAATACTAGTTTATTCTCAATGATATATCTGATAAAATGAAACCTCACGTCTATGTGTTTGGTCTTAGAGTAAAATATCTGTTTTTTTTTCCAAATGGATGACGTTTCGACTATCACAAAGAATAGTGACATCCCTCTGAGCAACACCCAAATCTCGAACCAATCCTCGAAGCCATATAGCCTCTTTCACTCTTATGTACTTTGTATCTATCGTAGACAAAGCAACCACTGATTGTAACATGGACCTCCAAGATATAGGACCTCATGCCAATGTAAAACAATAACCTGTAGTCGATCGGCGCGTGTCCATATCTCCGGCAATCTGAGTCAACATACCCAAATACAACTGAAACTAACGATCTATCATAAACCAAACCAATATCCAGTGTACCCCGAAAATACCTCAAGATCCACTTCATTGCTTGTCAATGTTGTTTCCCCAGGTTCTCCATGAACCGACTAATAACACTAACTAGATAAACGGTACCAGGACGTGTGCAAACCATGACATACATAAGACTACCAACTGCACTCACATAGGGAACCTTAGCCATATATTCCCTCTCATCCTTAGTGATAGGAGATAACATACTCGAGAGTTTAAAGTGTCCAGCTAAAGGAGTACTAACCGGTTTTGCCGAATCCATATCAAAACGACTCATAACCTTATCCCAGTACTTCCATTGTGACAATGTCAACATGCCCGCTTCCTATCCTGAATAATTAATCCTCATCCAAAGAATCTTCTTCACCCGACCAACATCCCTCATATCAAGCTCTTTGCTAAATTGTGACTTCAGTTTATCAATTTCTACCATGCTCTTTGCAGCAATGAACATATCATCAACATATAGTAAGATAAATACAAAAGATCCATCCATGAGCTTCTTAATAAATACACAAAGATCATACTCGCTCCTCACATACCCCTTCTCAATCATAAAAGTATCAAACTTCTTATACCACTACATCGAGGTTTGTTTCAATACATACAATGATTTCTTTAATGTGCATACTTTCCCTTCCTTACCAACAACACCATAACCATCAGGCCGTGACATATATATGTCACCCTCCATATCTCCATGCAAGAATGTAGTTTTAACATCAAATTGTTCGAGCTCTAAATCAAACTGCGTAGCCAATGTTAATAGGACTTGGATACCAGTGTTCTTTACCACCAGAGAGAAAACCTAATTTTACTACTATTTTATGTACTTCTCTTTTTTATCACATTATACTATAACACTCTTTTTGCGTGCTGTAGAAAACTGTAGTTTTGTATTTCAGGTGCCTGAAGCTTAAATGGATTGTGTTTAATCATTGTGTGTGCATGTGTGTTTGTACTTGGTACTTAGCTCTTAAGAGATAAAGTGGATTGTTAGCTGGACTTTTTAAAGTTTGTGAAAGCTTGATGTTGCTAGACAGTCAAGTAGTTTTTGGGCAAATCAAAAGGAAATCGACGCCGATTCGGAGGTCTATTTGTTTAGCCATCGTAATGGGAATAGACCGCATCGGTCTATTCTGAGTCTAATTTCCTTACAATAAATCAAAATTTTGGGAAAATTTCGTTTAACTACACCTAACTTTCCAAACTTCTCACCTTACTACCCTAACTTATTTTTTCGTGTGACAGGTACCCTAACTTTCAAAACTTCTCAGTTTACTACACTCTGTTACATTTTGGATGGAATAATCGCAAACGTGCGATTCACGTGACCTTCTGTGTTTTGTTAATGGCAAAACTACCCCTGTACTTGTCTTTGTATACTGAGATGAATGTTGCAGTGAACAAACAACTACGAAGGAGGAGAAAGAGATGAAGCAGGAACTTACCATCGCGAGCTGAAGGAGAGAGACGAGAGGTGGGTGTGGCTTGCTTAAGGTTCAGATCGTAAGTGAAGGACAAAGAATAGTTCTGCAAATCGAAGGGGATGAAGGTTGAAGAAGAGGTATATTGCCACTGTGGAGTTCTTGCACCAATACGAACCTCAACCATGAAACTCAACCCTGGAAGAAGGTTTTATGGTTGTGGGAAGTTCTATGTAAGTATTGGTTTCGGTTAATCACATTGTTTGAGCTGAAATTGATTTGGGTTATTTTTTAGTTCTAGGGTTTTATCCAATAATTTTTGTTGTTGTTTTGGTAGAGTGAAACCAAATGTGGATTCTTCAAATGGATTGATGACGAGACATGTGCAGCTGGGAAGAGGATGTTGCCTTGGTTGTATGAGCAATTGAGGGATTTAGAAAGAAAAATTGCAAGGGTATAAGATGAGAATATGTTTTTGTTGGAACAAAAAACAAGTCATGAAGAAATTATATTGAAGCTAAGAGTGGAGGTGGAAGCTAAGAAGGAGTTAGGGAAATATTTCTTCATGGTGTTCATCATCATTATAGGAATTGTGTTTATGTGTAGGAGTAATTGTGTTAGTTGTGTGCAGGATTAATTGTGTTAGTTGTGTGCAGGATTAATTGTGTATGAAAATTGGAGATGTTGTAATGAATTATGAACAATGAAATCTACATGGTGTTCATCTCCCTCTAATGCTCATTCTTAGATGTTTGTTGGTGTAAGTTTTTGTAATGGACAGGTAATAGGTGTAAGTTTATATAATGCTTTTCATGAACTATATGTAATCTAGTTCTTTCCTTACTGTAATTAAGCTTTGTACACAAGCATAATGCAATGGAAATTATGAATTTTTTTTGGCCATGATTCATTGCTTTATGTTAAGTTTTAACCTGTGAGAATATCAAACTGAAATGAAAAATTCTGGGAATTACATATACCTAAATCATAAATAAACCAACAAGGGTAATCTGATAATACAGAAGTCTTGTTTGATACATATAATTTCTGCCTAAAAAAGAGGGGAAAATGTAAAAGTCAGACACAAAAGATTCCCTGTCTCCCATCACTATGTGATTTACAATAACTTTTGTCATTTAATACCCACAAAAAATTAGCAGAAAGTCACAAAAAACAGACACCCATGTGCACAACTACTTTCCAAAATAAACCCTAGCCTTTAAGGCTGGCTGCTACTAGTTGGTGGAGTAAAGGCAGTGGTTGGAGGATGTGGACAACCTTGACTTGAAGTAGATCTTCCTCCTCTCCTTCCTCCTCCCCCTCTATGTCCACTTGTAGGGGGCCTGAAAAACCTTGCATCCTCGGTGGTGGTTCTTGCTCCAGCTCCTTGAGATTGAAGATATACAAAACGGGACTACAAATTCAGAAAATCAGTTAATGTTTTAACAACCTAACAGATGAAAAGTAAGTGCAATTTTTAAATTAACCATTACCTGATGATTGTTTTGCTTCCTATTTAACTCAGTTGCAGCTAACCCAATACTTGGTCCGCTCTCAAATTCAGAACTTCCCAAGTTTGAACTCCTTCTTGGGGTAAATTTTCTTTGTTTTGCTGATGGTTCTCCTTCCATTTGTGACTGTCTTTGGGCATCCTTTGTTCAGCTTCCGATCAATTGGCCTCTATTTCAGCTGGTGTGCACTTCCTCCCATTATTTAGTCTTTTAGCAATAGCTTGTCTTCTTTTCTCCATGACAGCTGCTTGTTCCTCTTCGGTAGTATACCAACCATCTTTTTTTCCTTTCGTAGCAGTGTTACCCTTTCTAGCTTTTCTCGCAGTTGATGTCTCTCCATGGTCTTTGGCAGAACATGTACGCATGTTATGGCCAGCACCACCACACTTAGAACAAGTCATCATTCTACAATTCTTCTTGCTGGCCCTTGCAACATCAATGAGTTTCTCCGTTGCTGACTTCATTCTTCTAACCCTAGGCCTACCAGGCGGCTTGTGGACATTAGGTGGATCAACCTTAGTGTAGTGAAGTGTTGTTGGCCATGTCTCCTTGCTAGGTATCGGATTCACAAACTCACAATATATTTTCTTGTAAGTGTCCACATGGTAGTATTGATGAACATAAGGCTCGACTTCATTTCTAAGTTCACTAATACTAGCTACGACAGGCCTACAAGGTATCCCACGTAACTGGCAATAAAGACAACTACATTTCTTCTCTTCCATGTCCACCACATATGTTCTATCCCCTTCACAAACCTCAAAACAATGCACTGAACTAGGACTTGCATGACAATTCCTACTTTTCAATTTGATACCCTCTAACACCAATTGGATATTAGGACAAGTTATACCCTGAAAATGATCAAACTTAGTGTGTCTCTTAAAAAAAAGTGTCATTAGTTTAATTCTAAGATACTCACACAAATCCAATATTGGTTTGTTCCTACCCTTCAAAATCCACCTATTAAAACTCTCACTCATATTATTGACCTGGAGATTTGACCTAGCTGTATCGGTAAAATAAGCCTTGCACCAACTTGAAGGTTCAATTTCCCGCAGCCAGTTGTAAGCATCCTAATTAATCTTCTTCACAACTTCCAACCTCTCTTTGAACTTTTCCACCGTGGTTGACCTTGAACATGCATACATCAAGGATGTGAGCTCATCAGATCTGAATTTCAGATACCAATTCTCGTATATGTGCCTCATGCAGAAGTGGTGCTCAGCATGAGGGAGCCACTCCTTGAACAATTACATCAATCCTTATAGAAATTGCATAAATTAGTTCAAGTACTAAACTAATAATGTTCACATACTAATACTAAAGAGTTAATGTACTGAACTGATAATGTACTAAACTGATAATGTACTAAACTGATAATGTTCACATACTAACACCCAATCTCGCGTCCCTTCCAACCCATAGTCATCAAAGAATTGTTCCAAGAACCACCTCCAAGAGCTCTTGTTCTCTTGCTCCACAATAGCAAAAGCTAGTGGGAACATCCCGTCATCTGCATCAAACCCCATAGCTGCTAGTAGTTGACCACCATACTTACCCTTCAAGTGGCAGCCGTCCAACCCTACTAAAGGCCTGCAACCAGCTAGAAAACCATCTTTCTGTGCCTTATACCGTATGTACAACCTTAGGAACCTTGGGTTTTTTTCGGGATCACGTGGGAACACTTCGTGTTCAACCATCAGCATTGCCTTGCTGCCCGGATTTGTGCGACGAATCATTTCACAGTATGTGAATAATTCTTCGTATTGTCGTGCTAAATCCCCAACAATGATTTCCCTTGCTTTGCTGATGGTTCAGTACAACTTCCCTGGAGCCATCGTGACTTGAAGTTTTTGCTGGATAATATTCCCAAGAGTTTCGAATCTCTGTTGTATTCCTAATTTCTCTACAAAACCTTTGGACAAGGAAATCTGATGTTATCTTCGTGTTCACCAATTTTCTTGGACAAATTTTTATGTGTGGTGTCCATGTTCGTATTTCCATAACCTCACTATGCTTAGGCGCACTAGCATAACACCGAAAACCACATTTTTTATTCGCGCAGAGTATCCCAATTTTCTTCTTCTCGTTCCTTTTGAAATCATACTCAAACCCAATTCTAGCTGCATATGCCTTGAACAAGGCCCTAAAAACCCTCCCATTCCTAAATGAAGTCCCTAGTTTCATAGGGACTTTGGTCCTTATATCATCCAAATCCCATACTCTACGCCCATAACTGTCTGGCACGTCTTCAAATGTATCCTCTTGAAATAGTACATTATCAACATCTACATTGTCTTCCTCAGCATCTTCATCTGCATTTGGTTCTTCCACATTTTCAGTTGGTTCGACTTCCACATCTGCATCATCATCGTCTACATATGCCTCTTCAAATACTCTTTCACCGTCACTGTCAAACAGTTTATCCTTCAACCACTCAAGGAAATCTCCTTCTTCAATATCACTTACAACATACTCAACCTCAGCCATATGAGACTTTCCCTTTCTTATACGTTCCTGCCTCAACATCTCTTCCTCTACTTCTCCATTTCTATCCACTTATGTGTATGTCTTTATGTCAGTTTGTAAATCTTATAATAAACTAAGGGTACTGAATTGAAAATATAAATAAAAAATTATTGTACCTTCTGTTCTTGGTACTTGTGAATTCTCAACAGCTTCTGCAGTGACCTCCTCAATAACTGCATTTAAAGAAAACAATACAACAATAGCTATTAGGATTTGTAAGTACATTGATTGTATGTGTAGCCCAAACCAATATTCTTAAACATAGACAAAAATTCTACAACGAAACACCAACATTGACCTTTCTAATCACAAAATACAGCTCAAGACAAGTTTTTTTCTAAAACAGTTTTTGAGAAGATAATTGTTCAACTTCAGAAACAACCCTTAAAGTCAATTAATTAGTTAAATAATACATGGGTTTTTTTGGAAACTTACTGGCTAATCAGAATGCCTACTGTACATTAATTGTATATGTAACAAAGCCATTAGCTTCAGCAAGTGAATATTACTTACAATTTTACTTTCAGTCATGAGTTGCCAGATTAACAAACACAAAAGGGATAATCAAAATGAAACAAGTGAGTGATATTGACTGCTCATAAACACACCTAATACATGAAGCTTTCTAGTTTCTACATCAAGCTTTCCCAACAATAATTAGAGATCAAATTAATCACTCACTTATCTACACCCGATCAAAATCCTCAGGCAAAGTAAATATATATCAGGTAGATAAAAATTTTGAATTGGTAAAAAATCGTATTAAGTTGGTTGAACTGGTTTTTATCGGTATAATGTTGGGTTTTCAATAACAGTTATGTTCAATATCGAAAATTGACGTTTCAATATTACCTTGTGCATTGTCTTCCACATTTGGTGGGTCTTCCATAGTTGGTGGCACTTCCACAATTGGTTTCTGCATAATGTTAACAAAACTCAAGAACTTCAGATAAAACCCAAACGATTTCAAAATCCCTAAACCTAAACCCTAACTCCACTATGAAATTCTCTAAACCTAAACCCTAACTCTACCCCATAAACGTTGCAACAATCTTAGAGGTTAGACCACTTACCTATCGCTGGTTCATGTTCTGCCGTAAAAGCCTTCCCCTCCGACAACTCTGGCCGTGATAAGCTCTTCGCACAACACTTCCCTCTCATCTTCTTCAACTTCTTCTGTACGATTTGAGTATCTGAACTAAATGAGTGAGAGTTAGGTTAAGTGTCATGGGTTGTAAGTGAGGGTATATGGGTCATTCTATATCTACATTGACATCAAAGTAACGCCTAAGTAACATAATGTAGTAAACTGAGAAGTTTTGAAAGTTAGGGTACCTGTCACACGAAAAAATAAGTTAGGGTAGTAAGGTGAGAATCTTGGAAAGTTAGGTGTAGTTAAACGAAAATTTCCCCAAATTTTATGAAAAAATAACGTTGTTAAAAAATGTAAGGCGAGTCGACCCGACGCGTATTATTATTTACTCCTCATGTCATCCAGTTACACCTCCGAAAAGAATTACAAGTTGTTGGCTATCAAAAACGGCCTGTGGTTTTCTGGTTGTACTGTCTAGAAACACAACCAAGTTTCCGGAGTTACTTAATAACTCCATGAACTTAGTTGTGTTCCTGGCGTGTACAACCTTCGACTCCATCCAACGTGTACAATATAATACGATCTATGATCCATCTTCTTGGACATTGAGTAATGGGTCTGGGGTGTAATATGATGACATGACTTCAAATTTTATTCTCGGTGTTCCATAATCAAAGATGTCAAGTGACGTGGAAGCCCTAATCTCATTGCTCCAAGAACATAACAAGTATTTTCATGTGACCGTGTCGAAGAAACCGTCACGTGACAATGCTTTCTATGTTACATGATTAATGACATTAACGCTTCCATGTTACTCGCCTTATTTGATTATGGAAAACTAAGGTACAATTTGAAGTCATGTCGGCACTTTACACCTCCAAAAACAATTACAAGTTCTTCGTCACCCGTTTTTGGTTGTGTTTCTTATGTGAGAGTAAAAGATTCCAATAGAGACAAGCTTGATCCAAAAGCAAAGAAGTGTGCATTCATTGGCTATGGATCTGATGACATGGGGTATAGATTCTGGGATGAGTCAAAGATGAAAGTCATTAAAAGTAGAGATGTCACATTTTGTGAAAGCGCTATGTACAAGGATCGCTTGAGTCTGGAGCAAGATATCACTAAAGAACCCGAAGGCAAGGAAGAAACAATGTTGGAAGATATTACAATAGAAGATGTTACAGGAAACAATGAGAGTCAACTACAGGAACATAATGAGGAGATATTACCGGCTACCCCAGTAGCTGAATTGAGGAGATCGAGTAGAGTTTCAAGACCTTCAGAACGGTTATCTCCATCACTACATTATCTGTTGTTGACTGAGAATGGAGAGCCTCAGAGCTATACAGAGGCAGTTCAAATGGATGATTCGATTAAGTGGGAGTCACCCATGGATGAAGAGATGAAATCTCTTGAAAAGAATGAAACTTGGTCATTGATCAAGTTACCGGCTGGGAAAAAGGCTCTACAAAATAAATGGGTGTTCAAGGTCAAGGAAGAACATGATGGTAGCAAGAGGTACAAGGCAATGTTAGTAGTCAAAGGCTTTCAACAGAAGAAGGGGATTGACTACAACGAGATATTCTCTCCAGTAGTCAAGATGACTACTATCAGGTTTGTGTTATGTATTGTGGCTGCAGAGGATCTTCATCTAGAGCAACTAGATGTGAAGACCACATTTTTACATGGTGATCTTGATGAAGATATTTATATGGTACAACCTGAGGGTTTCCAGAGAGCTGGGAGTAAATACCTAGTTTGCAAATTGCAGAATAGTTTGTATGGTTTGAAACAAGCACCAAGACATTGGTACTTGAAGTTTGACGATTTTATGATGAGGAGTGGATACTCAAAACGTGTCATGGATCATTGTTGCTATGTCAAGAATTTCAATAAATCCTACATCATATTATTGTTATACGTTGATGACATGCTGATTGCAGGATCCAACATGGTAGAAATCAACAAGTTGAAGAGACATATGTCTGAAGAGTTTGATGTGAAGGACTTAGGCGCAGCGAAGCAAATACTCGGAATGAGCATCAGTAGGGATCGATCTGATGGAAGTTTAAAGCTATCTTAAGAGAAGTATATTGAGAAGATCTGGAACAAGTTCAGTCTCCAAGATGCTAAGACAAGAAGTACGTCGTTGGGAGGTCACTTCAAACTCACTCGAGAACAGTCACCTAAGACGAATAAAGACAAGGAAGAAATGGCTAAAGTCCCGTACGCATCAGCAGTGGGCAGTTTGATGTACGCAATGGTTTGCACTAGGCCAGACATTGCACATGCAGTGGGAGTTGTTAGTAGATTCATGTCTAATCCTGGGAGAGAGCATTGGGAAGCAGTCAAGTGATTGTTTCGCTACTTGAAAGGCACTTCAAAGGTTACACTACATTTCAAGAAGAAGGATGTAATCTTAGAAGGGTTTTCTGATGCAGACTTAGGTGGATGTTTGGACACAAGGAAGAGTACTACATGGTACGTCTTTACCTTGGGTGACACAACAGTTAGTTGGATGTCTCGACTACAGAAGAGTGTTGCGCTTTCAACCACTGAAGCTGAGTACATAGCTATTTCAGAAGCTGGAAAGGAAATGATCTGGTTGAAGAGTTTCTTGGAGGAGTTAGGGAAGAAACAGGCAGACAGTCCTTTGTATAGTGACAGTCAAAGCGTCATTCATCTCGCCAAGAATCTTGTGTTTCATGCTAGGACGAAGCATATCTAGTGGAGATATCGTTACATTAGAGGATTAATGAATGATGGTACTTTGTCCTTGAAGAAAATCCTAGGGTCAAAGAATCATGCAGATATGTTGACCAAGGTTGTTACAACGGAGAAGCTGAAGTTATGCATAACTTCAGCTGGCCTTCATGGATAGTTGAAGGAAGATGCCTCACTACCTCATAAGCTTATTGATGGTGCATTGGGGGTGTTATTGGAGTTGCATGAGTAGGAGTGAAGTAAAGACATTCATGGACAGTCTCCAAGTGGGAGATTGTTAGGGTTGTGTGGAGACTTCCTATTTTATTTAGGAAATGTCTAGTCTTTCTAGCTAATAAATTTAGGTAAGAGACTTGAGTAGACAATTAGAGGAGATTTCCTATTAGGATTAGGAAACCTAATTCCTACCTTATTTACCCATTGTCTTCTCCTATAAATATCATGTACTTGTAAACCCAAATCATTCATTCATTGTGAGAGCAATAAGAAGAGAGTAGTGAGACCGTGGACGTATGCAAATTCTCGAACCATGTAAATTCTTGTGTTCTTGTGTGATTGCTTATTTTTCTCTTGGTTTCTTCTTGCTTGAATATTGTTCCACGTTGTCATACCCCAACAATACTATCACATCGTTCATGTAATTCTATAAGATCGTTCGTGTAATTCAGTAACATCGATGTTTAAATTCTGTATCATCGATTTTTCAATTATGTAACATCAATTTTTAAATTCTATAACATCGATTTTTAAATTCTGTAACATCTATGTTTAAATTCTATAACATCGATGTTTAAACTTTATAACATCAACTATAAGATTTTGTAACAAAACTATAAAATTATGCCACATTAACTATAAATTTCTGTAACATCAAATATAAATTTTTTAACATCGTTTAGAAAAAAAATGAAATATTAGAACAAATCATTGAAAAAATAAAATATTAAAAAAAATCATATTTTCGAATTAAAAAAATACTTATGAAAAAAAAATCAAACCGTAAAAAAAATCAGATTTAACCTTTTCATGTAACATGCATTTAATAGATTTAAAGTTCTCTATATTTATCATTGTGCTATTAATGAATGTTTTAATTTCACCCTTTCATCTAATCTAATCAAATCATATGACTAATATTTATTCATGTGTTACAACATAAGAGTCATTTACAATAGATTGTGCCCCTATATTTTAAATCACATATATTTAGTTTTTAAACAAACTTTAAAGAGAGAACAAACCATCTATGAGAAGGATTGGAGAGGAAGTATAGCACAAATATAAAAATCTTCAGAAAAAACATACACTAACCTAAGTATATGAAATAAAACATGAAATTAAGACTCTAAAATGATGGGGTTAGTGAGAGAAAAATACCAAGTATATGTTGTGGACTTCAAACTTGTGAAACGCTTGAGATAGAAATGAAAAAAAGAAGAAGATAGAACTTCAAACGAGTTGCAACGTCCACGGGAAAAGAAGTCAACATTGGTTTCTTATCCATCCAATACTAGTAGTTGGGTGACATTAATCGTCATTAAATTTGTAACTTTAGTGACACTGGAAATGCCAAGTGCTTTGCCGCCAACACAATTTCAGTAGTGGGACTATTTCTACGACTTCAGACATATGATTGACGAAATTGTTAACTTTTCAGCGGAATAGTAACAAAGAAGTAATTTACCTTGTCACCTAAACAATTTAACGACGAAGATAACTTGTTTTATTGCTGGTTATACATATTAGTGACAACTTTCTTAGTTTGTTGCTGGTATATATAAGAAGATAAAGCTGAAATAGTTTATCGCTAATAATACATTCCGAAATGGTAATGCTTATTGCCTATAAGGTGTGGGGTGCTTATAATCATATGTCAGTGAGATTCAAATTTATTATTTTGACAAGGTGTAAGTCTTGAACCAACAATCTCAACAATAAAGAGTTTATTTTGAGACCATTGGAACAAGCAGCCAGCAAAACCCTCCCTTTCATCCTCAGACGTGTGTTGTCCCTATCGTTGGTGGTTGGTTTGTTGGCCCTTCTGACCACTAGTCGTCAGTGTTACTTTTCTTCTCCTTACTTATTTTTCTCTCCCCCTCTCACTCTCGTTTCTTCTCTCTTCCAACTTCTTTCTTGCGTTTTTCAGTTGCTCTGCCCGGCTCGACGTCGTCAACCCCTCCTCCATCGACGTTTATTGGAGGCGCGGGGCTGGGTACTCGATGAAATCTTCCCTCCTTGGGTCTGGTTTCTGGTCGAGACCTATCGTGTTTTAGCCTCCTGTACAGATTTAAACCATCAGACTTTGGGAACCGACAATACTAATTCTCCGGTTTTGACTCTTTTCTCGGTGGTGGCGGCGCGTCGTTATTTTCTCCTTATCTATCGTGCTCTTCTTCGTTTCTCAAACTTGTTAGTGGTCTGGGACTCGGCAGAGTCTTGTCTCGTCTCCGTCGAGTGGTTTGCCATGTTTTGCTGTGTTCTGAAGAGGGGGTGGATTTGGGCGGGTGTTTCGTGGCTGGTGGTGGCGCGTGATGGTTGGAGTTCGGGTTCTATTCCGGCCTCTTTGGCTCCTCGTTTTATAGGTCTGACTTCTCCCCCTTTTCTACCTGGTCCACTTCGTTCTACGCAGATATCGGGTGGCTGAGTTCCTCTGGTGTTGTCCGGCAGCTATTGGACCGATTGGAGGAATCAAGGGTGTGGGGTTGGATTTTTTAGGAGGGTCACGACTTCTACTCGGTTTCGTGTCGATACTGGGTCTCACCCTCATGGGTCCCCTTCTAGTGTTGGTTAGAGGGGTTACACTTAGGGTAACCGAGGACCGAATGATAGCGGTGTTCCCTTTTCGTTGGAGTCTCTGTCGAGTTTGGTTCTTTGGTTTGTTGGTGGCTTTCTGGGCGATGGTGATTTTCTTTTCTTCTCCCCTGCTTCTTTATTTGTTCTTTATTATGGTTTTCCTGGGTATTTAGACCTTCTTCTTTTTCTGTTCTTGTTTGGTTTTGTTATCTGCCTTTGTTGGCTTTTTTTTATCTATTGGTGATTTTTTCTTCTTAGGTAAGAGTCGTGTTTTATTCCTTTTGTGTGGGCCTTTCGGTTTGCTTCATGATTGGAATATTTGGGTATAAGATTGTTAGACCCATCATTGGTTATGTTTAGCTACTTAGTCTACCAGTTTATTTGCACTAGAGATCCTATTGAAGATTGTCTTTGTTTGTAAGTTTTCTTCTGTAAGAGGTTTTCCCTTTGACTTGTCCTTTGTCTTTATGGCTTGGTATGTAAAAAAAAAAAACTACTTATAAAAAAAACAATCTCAACAATCTCCAAAGGCATTTTCTGAAATGCGATCTTCAATAAAATTAAAGTATTTTTGGGTATATATTATATTTCAAATGTTTTTTTAAAATAATATTCCATATGTTAAAAACTCTCCTGATTTTATTTCAAAACTTATACAAACAATTTTTTAATGTCTTATCTCATTGACTTCATATGGGAAAAATAATCCTATTAGACATGTACTTACGGCTTCTAGGAGGGACTTGGGTTCGTACTAAAAACTTAGAACAAAAATTCTACCTCAATGCTTATTTTTTGATGAGCAAATAAACGTGACACTCGTGCGTATTTGCTTAATTTGGATATCCTCATGAAGAGATTTCGACCAGCAAAATCTCGTGTCATTGATTGTCATGAGAAGTTTCTATGTTTGTTTCTTATGCAACACATGACTTGTGTGCAAGTGGTACTTCATGTGTTGCACCAAACCAGTGTTTCAAAAATTCCGATTAGACTTCGTTTAGACGCTATTTTCATGTTAATTGATTCGATTAATTCAATAATTTTCTGATTAATCTTTATTTAGTCTCTGATTAATCCCCAAAATCGCCTAACCGCTCGACTAGCTTCTAATAATTTTTAAAACCTTGCACCAAACCTTATCTTTGTAACGAAGTAGTAACCTATGTGAATATCATTTTCATTTTTTTTGCTCCGTCCTTCAAATGGCTAATATCAAATAATTGATGCTCCGATCGAGTTGGTAAGTTTCAGTAGTTGAATTGACCGTGACAAAGCATGTGTGATGTGTACGAGTTTTTTTCTTAAAAGTACAAACGATTGCTTATGATCTAAAAAAGAAATATTACTTGACAGAACATGTGTCTAATGTGTCACGTATTCAGAGTTCATTCTCTATATAATTGACAAATCATAAGAATGTCAGTATACAGTAGGCTCCAACCGATCAAAGATGGTGATGATTTCTAGTTCATGGTTCTTGTTCGTTGCTACAGTGGTTGTGATCCTTCAGACATGCTTCGTAGAGTCTCAGCAAGTTCCGGCAATGTTTGTATTCGGAGATTCATTAGTTGATGTTGGGAACAGTAACTTCTTAAACTCTATTGATAAGGCCAATTATTATCCTTATGGCTGCGACTCAACCACCGGGTCAGCTCCTTCAGGCCGATTCTCCAATGGCAAAAACCTCGTTGACATGCTCGGTTAGTATTGTCTCCTCGCTACTTCAATTTCCCTTGGTTTTAAACAAGCTAACGAAGTAATTATCTTGTGTTAATGTTGTAATCTCTTTCTCCTCGCTAGAGGTTCTTTTAATATATGTCTTGCTGATCAAAAAATATATCTGACATCTAGAAAACGTGAAATTAATCATTATTTAATAAACTTCTTATAACATCTGTAGATCGTATTGAACTTTTTAAATGGATCAAGATTTAACGTTTTGATTTGATTTTGTTGTTGGTGTAACTAGGAGACATGCTTCGTGTCCCATCTCCTCCAGCATTTGCAGATCCATCCACAGCTGGTGATCAAGTATTGAGGGGTGTCAACTATGCCTCAGCTGACGCAGGCATACTCGATGAAACAGGCCAAGAGCATGTACTTATCTCGCTTTTCTTATGCTTGAACACATGTCGCGCTTGTTTACGAACAAGAAACAAAATATAAAAACACAGACATTTTTCATAATCACTTATTGTTAAAAGTAATTTGGAATATTTTCATCTTATTATCTTAACTATGTGAATTTTTTCATCTCAGTACCCGAACTATTTTTTGTTTCACCTCACTACTTTAAAATGTATTTTTTTCACTTTCATACCCTAACTATTTTTTGTGGCACCTCACTACCCTAGAATGCATTTTTTGTGACATTAAAAACTGATTTTTAAAGAAACTCTGAAAACCAAAGGTATGCTTTTGAAAATTTGATTGTTAGTGAGGGGTATTATGGACTTTTAAAGTGTTTTCATCCAAAAATTGATGGCAAATTGACGGTAGATATGAAAGTGAAAAAAAAATACATTCTAGGGAAGTGAGGTATCACTAAAAATTGTTAGGGTAGTGAGATGAAAAAACCCAAATAGTTAATAATTAAGATAGTGAGATGAAAATAATTCAAGTAACTTTGAGTTCACATGTCAGTATAATATTAACTTGAGCATCGTCCAACTTTTTATCTGTGATCAATTAATCGTTGTTGATGTGACAGGGCGATCGATACTCGTTGAGCCAACAAGTCCAAAACTTCGAGACCACATTGGATCAAATAAGGACGATAATGGGCGGAAGGGACATATCCCAATACTTGTCCAAATCCATAGCAATAGTAGTAATCGGGACCAATGACTACATCGACTATCTCTTGCACTCCAAGTATAGTCCTTCAGAATTCGCCAATCTCCTCCTCAACCAATACTCACACCAAGTCATGGCACTCCATGGTTCGGGCCTCCGGAAGTTCTTCCTCGCCGGTCTCGGACCCATCGGCTGCCTCCCGATGCGGCGGTCCACCGGAGTTGCACCGCCGGGGCGATGCGTGGACGGAGACAACGAGATCGTTGGTCATTTCAATGAAGGGCTGAGATCACTTGTGAACCAGCTCAACAATAACCATCCTGGTGCCCATTTTGTGTATGGCAATAGTTATGGGGCTTTTGGTGACATGTTGAACAATCCTGCCAAGTTCGGGTTAAGTGTTATTGACAAAGGTTGCTGTGAGGTTGATGGAGGTGAGGGTAAGTTTACGTGTTCGACATTCTCGTATCCTTGCACAAGTAGAAGCCAGTATCTGTTTTGGGACGCCTTCAATCCGACCGAAGCTGCTAATGCTATAGTGTCCAGAAGGATCTTTTCGGGTCCTATTGAGGATTGCTATCCCATAAACGTGCAACAGTTGGCCCTCATTTAATTATCATGTATTGTTTTCTTGTTGGGGTTTTGTTATAAAACTTTGATGTTATTTTGAAAATAATTTGTTCTAATGATTTAGTATTGCATGTCTCTAGTAATTTTTTAAAATATTTGACGGGTGTTTAATATTCATTTTTTTTGAGAAAATAGGAAATCATGGTTCCTAACTTGAGTTTACCTTTTTTTTGAGAAAATGGGAAATCATGGTTCCTAGCTTTGTTTTTGCGTATCTAACTTGAGTTTACCTTTCGTTGCATTTCCCAACTATGACCTTTACATTTTTTGCACGAACTATCGCGTGTCGTTAAAATTAACGGGGACGTTAGTTTTGGATGAGAAAAGACAGAAATGCCCTCAACAAAAGTCAATAACCTGAAGTTGGACTTGACCTTTTTTTTGCACTTCCCAACTATGACCTTTCCATTTTTTGCACGGAATAACATTTTTTGCTTAGGGCATTTTGGACTTTTCCATCCAAAACTAACGTTCTTGTTAATTTTGACGACAAACGATAGTTCGTGCAAAACATGTAAATGTCATAGTTGAGAAATGCAACGAAAGGTAAACACGGATTAGAATCGCGAAAACAAAGCTTAAAATAGGTTAGGAACCATGGTTCCCCCTTGAGAAAACCGGAAATCATTCACCACATTGAAAAGTAAAATATATAATTTTAATGGTAAAAAATTATCATGTTTAAATATGTAAACTAAATATGAAAAGAGAGTAATAGTCGTGGGTATTTATTATAATCCCATTTTTAACCGGCAACTAATATATTAATAAAACGAAACTCTCGAAAGCATTGACCCAAATTCAAGAGACACAAAATCCAACTGAAACAGTTGTAAAGAAACAACTAAAAAGTCCACACATCTAAAAAAACTCCCTATGAGTTATGTTAGGGTTTTTTCTCTTAGGCAAGGTTGTAAAAAACGTTAGGCGCTAGTCGGGCAGGAAGGGTTCTTAGGCGCTAGGTGGGGATTAATCGGATTATTATTTTATTATTATATATTATATATTATCAAAATTTGCATTATAATATGTAAATAATAATAATAATATCGAACATTAGACATAATTAAAACAAAAATATTCTATTAAACTAAAAGTATCATACAATTCTTAAAAGAATATCAATAAGTATGACTATCAACTAGCATAATTTTATGGTTTCACTTGGTTTGTAGAAGGTTAGAAACTGTTTTTTTTTAACTATAAATCCGACCCGACGTTTGACCGACCCGCTCAATTAATCGGCCAGGCGGTGATTAATCGGCTGAATCGAGGATTAATCGGTCATATTCCGCCCAAACGGCTTAGAGCGCCCTAGGAGGATAAATCGGGTTGGCATAACCCATTTCAGCGCCTAGGCGGGGCCTAGGAGCCTCCAGATGGGGATTTTTCCAACATTGCTCTTAGGGTTACTTTCGTGCCGCCATTAATCATTGTACCGTTGGATCCCTCCCGCCACCAACGATGCGTCTCTCGATCTTGTTCGGTTCCATCTATACAACTCCGATGGTTGTTGTCTAGCCCACCTCACCTCGGAGTCCTGCGACCTCATTGTATCAGATTATCTCTCTTGATCGATCCCCGTCGTTTGTAAAGTCGCCACCGGCGCGTCCTTCTCCCTCGCCTCCAACACTACACCCTCCTCGACCCCTCTCTCGATTCTAGATCTGGCTAATCGAGTGAGTATTTTTTACTTTATCTAATTTTATCTTTGCAGGGACAATGACTAGAGATTTTTCTAAGGAAGGAACCCTGATTCATGTATAACCTCCCAATACAATTGTGGAGTTCAGGTTCAGTCGCTTCGCACACCTTTTGCAGCATTTAGGCAATACATTGAGCACTACTCCTATTTCCGTTTTCCAACCCCCACCCTTCCTGCATGAATGTGTGTTGAGTTCAAAACCGCCTATAACAATTATATTGTCTTAGAATTATGTGTTCTGAGCCTTATGAGGACTCCTTACTTTTACTGACTCTAATATTATTAATAAAATCTACACCTTTTGAGTAAAAAAAAAGTCCACACATCATGGGACATATACGAAATTGAAAAAAAATGTTTTTTCACCAAAGTACTCTAAGGGTGTCGACAAGGGATGTTATGATAGTGGCCAAGGCAACCGGTACATAAGCTAAAGACTATGAGATGGGTCTGAGCGAGCCCTATGATCGGAATAGGCACAAATCGACTCTAGAATGTGCTCTTGGAGAATATTGTGTTAGCGCTCGAGACTGGCGAAATAGTTGTTGAAGCCCGAGGGTGACTACCTAGGAAGTCCTATAACTAGAAACTGAGATGGCTCAATTGGACTATGCATCCTCCCGAGGAACCAACTGACGTCCCCTTCGATGATAATGTGGGACTTTAGAAACATATAAGTCCTGGTTCCCAATATGATTGGAGAATAACGCGTCAGTACTTGGTGGAACCATGCCACCCTATAATACATGAGGGATGAGTACCCGTGGACGCCTCATCGACCCAACGACGACTCATTGGGAGAGATGAGGGTGCTTGCAGCCCCTCACTGGTATTCTTGATTCCATGTCGGATTTCGTAAAGCCCTCTGAATCCGTAATTGAACACACACGACGCACTCCTCCATCCACCACGTTTTTGACCTCGGTTGGTCGTGCTCCACACGTGATCCCTATCATTGCGCATAACTCATACTGCCACCTTTTTGGCATCAGTCGACCGTACTTCTGATGCGATGCCACCATTGCAACACACAACTACAACCCCCAGAAAGGTGAAGCACAACCCTAGTCGCGCACGGGATGTACTATGTCCTCCTCGACGAGACCACCACCTCGAGGACATCGCATTATTGCTGCCCCAACTGTCGGCCTCTAAGCCTCTCAAACGGGCATCCGGCCACCGATGACGAGACTTCATCCCGTACCCATTCATATTGTAGTCGATGACGGTGAAAAAAACTCATACCCCCGATGACGAAGTCTGCCCGCCACGACGGCTCCCAACACGACACACATTGTCCCGACCTGAACAAGCCCCACCCACGGTACAGATCTCGTGCATGGTCGGACCTTGTCGTCGCCACGAACAACCCAAGCCAGCATTCGGTAACACCGGTGTTTCGCACAACTTGAACTCGAACCTAAGGGCGCCCTTGTAAAGACCTGAAATTTTAATAATCTAAATGAACGGGTTAAAACGACGGGATTGGAAAGCGGATTGAAAAATATGGAACGAATGCGAAACTAGAAGAATTCAAAAAAAAAAGAAAAAAAGGGGAAGGAATGGAAATTTTGGAAACAGGTCGGGCCTGTTCTGGGCCCAAACCGCGCGCCCACGAGACAGCTTAAGGCCCACTCGCGCTACCCAAGCCCACGAAGACACGAGCCCAACCAAAACCCTAAAACGCGTCCCGTCTCTTTAGATCCATGCACAACTCCCGAGACCCCTTCACTCTCTCCTTCGAGCTCGAGCTCACCCTCCTCTCTCGCTCCTCCCTCTCCAGATCTACTCATCTGCTCGTTTCGAGCTTCACCGGAGCATCAAACACCGTCGAGCTTCCCTCCCTCCACCCTCGATCCTTCATCACCGGTAGAAACACCAAAAGCCTCACCACGCTTCGCCCTCGCACGAACCCCACCCTCTCTGGCCTCATTTTCTCTCGCCGGTGATGTGCTTTTCCCGGCACTGTTCGAACCACGCAGAAAAAAGAAGAGGCTCAGGTGAGCGGCGAGTCCGCCTGTCCCTTTTCCCGTCTTTTTTCCCCCTTCCTCGAAACTCTGGCGTTGATTCCTCTCTCGCAGGAGAACGTCGCCTCACGCCAGATCTGAGGCGGAGGAGGATAGGGGTTGCGCGCCGGGTATCTTCCTTCTCTCGCCGTTCTTCGTCGCCGACAACGCCGCCTGAAAACCACCGTCCCAGGCTAGATTTGGGCGAACTGGCTCACCCCAGATCTGAACCCCGAACTCCGGTCGCCACCGTCGCCGACCGCCGCCGTCAGAAGTGAACCCTAGTTCTCTGACGGGCTTGGGCCAGAGCTAGAGAGGCTTGGGCCTGGACTTGGGCTTGAGCTGGGCCTCGGCCTGGGCTGGACGGACTTGGGTCCGGGTCTGGACCGGGTTTGGGTCAGGTTCGGGTCAGGTCCTGGGTCCAGGTTCTGGACCGAGTTCGGACCTGGGTTCGGGTCGGGTTCGGGTCGGACTCGGACCGGTCCGGGTCAAGACAGATATGGATTAAATAATTAATTAATGACTTTGATTAAAATCAGATAATACCTGGACATAGGACTTTTAAAGGACCTTGGACAAAACAACTTATGGTTTTATTTAATAAATTGGAGGACCGTTACGGGCTGGACCGGGACTGATACATCCCTTTTGTGTTAAACCAGGACGTTACTCCGAGCACGGAGAAGACCGGTGGGGCCAGGACGTCAACAGTTAGGAGACGCAACGGTCGGCTCTTCAATAGGTAGGGATTACCTCTAACCCGCTTTATTACGGTTTTACTAGAATGCATATAGGGAAACCTAATAAACTAGTATGCATATATGAAACGAACAACTAGCGTAGACGTATCAAACTAGAATCGGGACATGTCGCGCCCGTAGGACTTGTGTGCTGAATGTATCTATGTATGCCTTTGATGCTTGAACGGTTAATAAATAACGAACACGAAAACGAGTAGAATTGACTAGAGAATGCATGATCAGTGATTTGAGTGCTTTTCCCTATTTTACTTGATGTGTTGGATTGGGAATGTTTGGGGATACCGGTTAAGCCGGTGGGGTAACCACGTGGAGAGTGGTATCGGTAAGTGATGGTATGTGCTAGTTGGCGGTGTTATTATTGAAACATGACTGTGGTTGTGAAAGTGTTGTGGCTGTTCGTCGGCAAGTGTGCCGTGTTTGTGGAAATGTGAATCCTTGGTTGTGAAATGGTCGGGTGAGTGATAGACCGACGTGATTGTGATTGTGAGTGTGGTTGTGATTATTCTGGTGATAATGGTTATGAGTTGTGCCCGAAAGGTGTGTCGTACCTTCCGTTGCGCCGCCGGTAAAGTGTGAGAGACGTACTTCCGTAAGGTGAGTCGTACCTTCCGGGGCGTGAACGGTAAAGTGTGAGGCTTGGTGTACGATGGTACACGAGAAAGGTGGTTTCCCTACCTTCCGACCGTGAGTCGGTAAAACGCTGTGTCCCGCGAAGAGGTGATTTCCCTACCTTCCGACTAGCACTCGGTGAAACGCTGTGTTGAGCACCGCGAGAGATGAGGCCGCGAAGAGGCGATTTCCCTGCCTTCCGTCGATCTGTAAAACGCTGCGTCCGCGATGAGGTCGACCGCCTATCCTGACTTTGTGTTAGGGAAGTTGTGTGCGGTTACGCCGGGACGAGAGGGTTGCTCCCTAGACCGTGCGATGGTTACGAGTTGTGTGTTTGAGATTGCTTTGGATTGAATGAGTATTACTGTGTTGTGATTATGGATGTTTTCCTTGGTTATGAATGTGTGTTTAAGAACGCTTTGCTTGTATTGTCTATGGTTGTACTTGTGAGTGTCGTTGACTACGTATTGGGGAAATTGTGTTTGGGTTGTTCCGTGGTGTGGCCTCGGGGTAGGCGTTGTGTGGAATCGGTGATGGTATAGTTGGACATAGAGTATCCGAGTTTAAAGAGGTGTCTTGGCTTTTATTAGGTTTAAATGTCGTATTGTGTTAAAACCGTTATTGTATTTTAAATTGTGGAAAAGCGTTTCGGTAAGTTCGAGATAAGGAGGTTTTGATGATTTTCCCTACTGAGCGTCAAGCTCACCCCATTTTTTTTACTGTGTTTTCTACAGGTAGTGGTCATGACTTGGAGTAGAGGACATCGCGGAGCATGGGGCTAGCGAGGGTCCGGGTTATGTTATTTTATGTTTCGTAGTGACGTAACGGATATTTGGATTTATGTATTTTACTGAGCGTAGGACTCAGAACTTCTAATATCTTTTGAACTATTTTATTTACCGTTATCAAATATTATGGGTTTTAAATTGTTATTATTTAAATTCACTAAGTCGCGTCTCGGGTCCGGTCAATACCGGATTTTGGGCGTGACAACCCTAGTTAGGGCCATTTCCCTGATGGATTCTAGAGTGAAAAAATGCAGCGGAAATAAACAAAAACCTAGAAATCCTCAGGATCCATGTAATTTTGATTAAACTGACAAAACCAAAATTAAAGGAAGTTTGTTACCTTTCTCGATTTGTGCCTGGTTCGAGACGGAGACCAAGAACGCTTATACTTTGACGAGGTTTATACGTCTCTAAAAGAATTTTTTCTCTGTAGGTATCCATATCAACAAGCCTTCCCAAAATCGTATGTGTGCTAACACAAATATCTTATTTTTCTCTCTTGTTTCCTTCTCTCGTTTTTCTCTATTTTTCCACAATTGAAGCTCTCCAAAAACATAACCCCTCCCGTTGACAACGAACCACCTCTTGAATGTTGTTGGATATCGACTTCTCTAAGTAGAAGCGCCTATTGTTATCCTCTAACTTGCTCAATTCAGTCTAGATGATTTTTTCAATTCTCATTGGTTGACTTTTGCTTGAGATATGGGCTTCAAAATGTCTTTCTTCGGTTAATAATGGATTCAAGTAAGGAAGAATTATTGTTGTTTCTTCGACAACTGGTGGTTCTTATTCTAGTGGTCCAGATGGTCGAGTAGGTTCATACTCCAAGTTCTTGGTTTGCTTTATTTTAGTACAGGATTACAACAAAACATTTTTTCTCAAATTCCCATATTGGGAATCAAAATTCTCATACTGTGTTAAATTACCCCGAATAAAAATCCTCATCAGAACGCCTTACCTCAAATTGAAATATTGCATGAATTGGGTAC
This sequence comes from Erodium maritimum, assembly GCA_963921825.1. NCBI lineage: Eukaryota > Viridiplantae > Streptophyta > Magnoliopsida > Geraniales > Geraniaceae > Erodium > Erodium maritimum. The sequence goes on from OY997594.1 coordinate 24,593,355, forward strand.
TGTAAATCCCCTACTTCCTTCTGATATGGCTCCACCAATAAAACCATCAACTATCTACACTCAAATTAAGCCATCAAACGTATGAACACATACGATGGAATAAACCGTATCAACATACCTAGGTCGAGGGTAACTCGATTTCGAGGCGATATAAGCGTCGAAGATGGAACTGATGTCCTGGAATGTAGACGTCGTGAAAGAGGGGTTGTGACACAGTAAGTGTATTACAAATTTAATTAGGGCTCTGAACAATACAAGGATTTTGAATTGAAACAAAGAAACTTTTTGGGTTAAGTTTTTAGTAAGGTATAATAACGATTGGACTTTTTAAGTTTTAGTAAAACAAAAGAAAATACAAAAAAAAATATGAGGCTTTAATAAGGGCATAAAAAGATATTCGAGGGTTAAGTGGATTAAAAGAAAAGGAAAAAGAAAATATGCTAAAAAACGAACTAGGGGACAAAACCACTAGGCATATAAAGTCATTCCACAAATTCCCCCCAATTGGATCAGGCACATTAGGGGCCCATTTTTTTTACAACGGCCTTCTTCAGCTCAATGGATTATGCCTCCCTTATTTGCCTTTCCCAGGGAGTGGCTTCCCGACTAGGTTTTCCACGGTAAAGGGGAGTGATAGTGATCCATGTTATAAGCCCTAGATGGCAATATATACATACACGAAATTGCAACATCGATGGAGATGCATCAACTTAACAACCCGAGACTGTGAGTTTGGGACTATATTTGCCTGATGATGATGATAAATCCGGAAATGAAAATAATGAAAAGACAAAATACCTCAACACAAAATCCATCCGTACGTGCACATAGTGGATAGTATGCAACTCGACAAGAATTGTTTGTACACTGTAAAAAGTTGTCATTTCAGAAAGAACTTGCATTCAATTAAAACAAGGAAAAGAAAATAATTTCAACAAAGTTCAAATGTTTGAAAGAGCTCAAGATATTTGGTTTAATAGTATCATATGGTTAGAGAGAGAATCAGTCAAACAAAACAAGTAAAGTCAATATTGTTATTATAGAGAATTTACTTGGATGCAAGCACCATATGAACACTACAAATGCTACCTAATATCTTCCAATGGTCATGTTTAAACATTAAAAATAATGGACGAAACAAATTAGATGGAAATAATTCTAACTCTAAAGACTGTCTTGTTGGGCTTGTTTTTCATTAAATAGAAAATGCCCAAAACCTATTTGTAGGCACTTTAACTCATATGGAGAAGAAGAAGAAGAAGAAGAAGAAGAATTTTCTAAACAATTTATGTTCGATCATCCACTTTCAAGATCTCGATCGGATGTTCATCCAAAGTTCGTTGCAGCTGATTTTTGGAGTGAATGTTCTCCACTTATAGGTATTCAAATTAAATAATAGAATTTGGATTTAAACGATTCATTTTTCAGATACACAAGCTGCAAGTTGTACCACCAAGTTGGTGAGATTTATGTTCTTGTTGTTGTGCTTTGTTGCTAGTTCCAAAACTAGTTTGTTTGAGATATTGTGTATGCCTCTAGTTCGTCTTGAGAGACGTTGTACCCGTTATTATAGATAGTGGACGGTTAAGAGGCCTAGAGGGTCCCGTGGTTTTTTACTTCTCGTCTTGAGAAGGTTTTCTACGCTAAAATCTTGTGTGCATTGTGTTTCGTGATTTGCTTTATTTGTTGGTATTCTATTAGTTTTACATAGGTGAGGGAGAATTAATTCTATTATTTACCATTTATATGTTATTATTTGCTATTTCTCCCTATCGGAGTGGTATCAGAGCCTGGTTGGCTTGTTGAGTTTATGTGTTAAACGATGGAAGCTAATACAAGTATAATGATTAATTTGAACGGTTTGAATTATCATGTTTGGAGGGAAAAGATGGAGGATCTTCTTTATGTGAATGATTATTATCTTCTGGTATTCAATAAAAAAAGTTTAAGGGTAAATCTGATGGTGAGTGAAAATTATTTCATCGCCAAGTATGTGGGTACATCAGGCAATAGGTTGATGATAATGTTTTGAATCATGTTAGTGGAGAGACAGATGCACACACCTTTTGGAGTAAGCTTGAGTAGTTGTATACTCGAAAGACTGGGAATAACAAGTTGTTTCTAATTAAGCAGATGATGAGTTTGAAGTATAAGGATGAGAGTCATATGAAAAAACATTTGAAAGCTTTACAGGGTATTATTAATCAACTTGAAGGAATGGGTATCAAGTTTGAAGATAAGGTTAAAGGTTTGTGGCTTCTAGGTACATTGGTTGAATCTTGGGAGACGTTCAGAGCGTCATTGTCTAACTCGGCTCCAGATAGTATTATTACCATGGATATTGATGAGGGGTGTGTTCTAAATGAAGAGACATGAAGAAAGTCACAGGGTTCCTCTTCACACACGGAGGTCTTGATTACTACACAAAAAGGGGAGGAGTAAGAGCAGAGATCCGAAAGGTAGACACATAAGTAAAAGTAAGAACCAGTTTGCCAATATTGAGTGCTATCACTATGGTCTAAAATGGCATATTAAGAAGAATTGCCGAAAAATTAAAATAGACATAAAAATGAGAAAGGAAAGGGGAATGAGCACAATAGCGATGGTGATGATGATAATATTGCTGTTATTATAGAGGAGTTCCTTGTTCTACGTGAAGATGAAGAAAATGTCAATTTGGCTAGTCAAGAGACCAGTTGGATAGAAGATAGTGGTGACAACATACATGCTACATATAGGAGGGATTTCTTTTCATCTTCTACATATGGTGACTATGGGGGTGTTAAGATGGGAAACAGAGACCATCAAAGGCTATTGGCATTGGAGATGTGTGATTGGAAACAGAAAATGGTATACTCTTGGGTCTTAAAAATGTTAAGCATATTCTTGACATTCGCTTGAAGTTGATATATGTGGGTAGGCTACATGATGAAGGTTTTCGTCATCACTTTGGTGATGGAGAGTGGAAGCTCACCAAAGGTTCTATGGTTGTGGTTAGAGGGAGCAAGTGTGTTTCTTTGTACATTACTCGATCTAGAGTTTGTAATGACATTGTTAATGCAGTTCAGGTGAAGGTACAACTGAAATATGACACAGTCGGCTTAGTCACATAAGTGAGAGAAGAGATTTATGATTTTGAGCATGAAGAATATTTCATCGGGGATGAGTTGCACACCAATGAAGAAATGTGAACATTGCATGGCCGGTAAGAAAACAAGAATTTCTTTTAAATCATCTCATCCTTCTAGAGAGTCAAAAATATGTGTGTGGTCCTATGAAGAAAAGGACATTAGGCGGTGCATTTTACTTTGTGACGTTTATTGATGATAATTCAAGGAAGGTATGGCTTACACCTTGAAGACGAAAGATCAAGTGCTTGGAGTTTTGAAGTAGTTTCATGCCCTAGTTGAAACACAAACTGGGAAGAAGTTGAAGTGCATTAGGACATATAATGAAAGTAAGTATATTGATCCTTTTGATGAGTATTTCATGGATCAAGGTATTTGACACCAAAAGGCACCTCCGGAGACACGTCAGTTGAATGAGGTAGTTGAGAGGATGAACATGACACTTGTTGAGAGGGTGAGATGTTTGCTTTCACAAGAAACACTACCGAGATCCTTTTGGAGTGAAGCTTTAAGTACAGTAGTACATATGTTAAATCTCACAAATAGTGTTACTATTGGGTTTGATGTTCCAAATAGAGCTTGGACAGGTAAGAACGTCTCCTATAATCATCTGAGTGTTTAAGGGTGCAAGAAATTTGTGCACGTACCAAAGGATTAAAGGTCTAAGCTTGATGTGAAGAAAAGACAGTGCACATTCATCGGTTATAGCTTGGATGAGTTTGGATACATGTTTTATGATTTTGTACAGAAGAAACTAGTTAGAAGTCGCGATGTGGTTTTTATGGAGAACCAGAACATTAAAGACATAGAGAAATTTGAAGATCTTCCTCCATATAGTGATGACTTGATTGACTTTGATATAGTTCCTTCTACAGGTTTACACAGTCAAGTTGAAGATGAAGTTCATGATGATCAACAAGATACAGGAAATGTTGACATTCCAATAAGTGTTGAGACGGATAATGAAATCCATGAGAAGTTGCTAGTACCAGTCGTTCCACAAATTGTTCCACTCGGGAGATCTTCTAGAGTTCGTCATCCTTCTTCAAGGTATTCTATTGATAAGTATGTGTTACTAACTAACGAGGGAGAGCCTCAAAGTTATAAAGAAGTCTTTAAAGATGAGAACAAAGAGGAGTGGGTTGAGGCCATGAAAGATGAGATGAATTCATTGCATGGGAATCATACTTTTGAGTTGGTTAAGTTGTCGAAAGGTAAGAGAGCTTTGAAGAACAAGTAGGTGTGTAGAGTAAAGCACCAAGAGAATTCCTCACGCCCACGATACAAAATTATATTGGTGGTCAAGGGGTTCAGCCAGAGGAAAGGTATTGACTTTGATGAAATATTTTCTCCGGTTGTTAAGATGCTATCTATTCGTGTTGTTATGGGTTTAACAACTAGTCTTGATTTGGAGATCGAGTAGATGGATGTGAAAACTGCATTTCTCCATGGTGACTTAGACAAGGAGATCTATATGGAGCAAGTAGAGGGTTGCACAGTAAAGAGGAAAGAGGAGTATGTGTTCAAGCTACAGAAGAGTTTTTATGGTTTGAAGTAGGCACCAAGATAATGGTAATAGAAGTTTGAATCCGTTATGGGGAGAAAGGCTACCAAAAAAATAAGTGTGACCAATGTGTGTTTGTGAAAGGGTTATCTGATGATGACTTTATCATATTATTGCTATATGTTGATGATAGGCTGATTGTTGGAAAGAATATTCTTTAGTGTAGATAGGTTGAAGAAGCAACTGAATCAGGTTTTTGCTATGAAGGACTTAGGTCCTGTGAAGAATATTCTTGGTATCAAATTACGAGTGTTAGAGACGCGAAGAAGGTGTATATGTCACAAGAGAAATATATTGAGAAGGTGTTGGAAAGGTTCAACATGGACAAGGCTAAAGTAGTTAGTTCTCCTCTTGTTACTCACTCTAAGCTAAGCACAAATGAGAGCGCTTCTACAAAGAAGGAGATGGAAGTAATGGAGATAGTTCCATATGCCTCGATTGAAGGAAGCTTGATGTATGCTATGGTATGTACTAGACTCGACATTGTTCATGCAGTTAGAGTTGATAGCCATTTTCTGTCTAATCCAGGTAAAGTACATTTGGATGCAGACAAATGGATTATGAGATATTTCTGAGGTACTTTTAGTTTTAGACTTACTTTCGGAACTGGAAAACCTATGTTAGTGTGTCACGCCCAAAATCCGGTATTCACTGGACCCGAGACGTGACTTAGCGAATTTAAGAAAAAAATTAAAAGAGGATAAAAGAGATATGATAAAGACGAGATAATATATAAATACAGAAGTTCAAAACCCTGAGTCACAGCTCAGTCAAATACAATAATCCAAGAATAAAGGTACGTCTCTACGAACACAACTAAAGATAATCCCGGACCCTCGCTAGCCCCATGCTCCACGATGTCCTCTACTCCAAGTCAAAGCTAAAACCTGTAGAAAACACGGTGAGGGGTGAGCTTGACGCTCAGTAGGGAAAAACCATGAAAACTTCCTCATTTCGGATTTACCAGAAATGATGTTCCACAGTTTAAATCACATTAAAAGTTTGATAAAACGATGCGACACTTAAGCCAATTTAAAGACAAAATCCTTTTTAAGCCTAACACTCAACGGTCCATCCATATCGGCTTTAACACAATCACCAACCATTAAACCAGGCACACAACGAATAAAAAAAACCAAGTAAGACACCTAAGTACGTTTCCGAACTAACTTTAACAATTAAAAGGAGAAGGAGACAACGAGAACATGTAACCCAAATTAAACAACCTTCACTTTACTCGACCACAAAACTATCTTAAAATCCTCGTCCAGAACCCCTACACGACCGACTAACGGATAACCACAAAGACGACGCTTTAACTTACACGGAAACCACACACATGAACTCAGCATCAAACAATCAAAATCAGGTCATTCACAATCACACACAACTCATAACAAAGAACACCCAAGCCACAACGCAGCAATACCCTTCCAATCCAAAAAACTAATAAAACACACTACTCGTAACCATCGCACGGTCGCGGGAGCAACCCGCTCGGCCCGGCGCAGCCGCACGCAACTTTCCCCTAACACAAAGTAAGGAGGGGCGGTCGACCTCATCGCGGCACACAATGTTTTACCGATAGACGGAAGGCGGGGAAATCGCCTCTTCGCGGCCTTATCTCTCGCGGTGCTCAACACATCGTTTTACCGAGTGCTAGTCGGAAGGTAGGGAAACCACCTCTTCGCGGGATACAGTGTTTTACCGACTCACGGTCAGAAGGTAGGGAAACCACTTTTCTCATGTAACCAAAGTACCACACAAACTCACACTTCACCGATTTGCGTGCCGGAAGGTACGATACACCTAACAGAAGTACATCTCTCACACTTTACCGGCCGCGCATTGGAAGGTACAACACCCTCTCGGGCACAACTCAACCAAATATCACCAGAACAATCACAATCAAAATCACAACTACAGGTAACCACAATACCACCACCACAATCATGAACACGTCGGTCTATCACTCACCCGACCATATCACAAACAATGATTCACATCATGACAATCACGACACACTTGCCCACACATAGCAACGACACGTTACACCGAATATAATATGCTTTGACCCTTAAATTACACTCACAACTGTTCCGCACTTACCATCACTTACCGACACCACACTCCACGTGGTAACCCCACCGGCTTAACCGGTATTCGTTCCCCAACATGCCCAAATCAACCGATCATATAAACAGGAGTAGTCACTCAATCACAATATGCATCATCAAGTTCAACTCTACTCGTTTTCATGTTTGTTATTTATTAACCGTTCAAGCATCAAAGAGCATACAAGTAGATACATTCAGCACACGATTCCTACGGGCGCGACATGGCCCGATTCTACCAGCACGACAATTTCCCAAGACAGAATCGTAAATGTTCACAGTTTATACGTCTACGCTAGTTATTCACATCCTATATGCATACTAGTTATTTAACCGATCATTAGGTTTCCCTATATGCATTCTTGTACATCCGAAATAAAGTGGGTTCGAGGTAATCCCTATGTCTCAGTCTCTATCTGGATCGCCTAGCTGCTGACTTCCTGGCCAACTCCGGTCTTCTCCGTGCTCGGGGTAGAGGCCTGGTTTTAAACACAAAAGGGACGATCATCAGTCCCGGTCCAGTTCGTAACGGTTCTCAAATAAACAATTTAGTCCAGTAGTTCGTCCATCGTCCTTTAAATTGTCCGATAAGTCTTGGTCTTATCTGATTTAAGTCTAAACACTTAATTAAACAATTTAATTAAACTGTCCTTCAATTTTATTTGCTTTATTAAAAACTGCCCTGACCCGGCCCGACCCTAGTCCGAAACCTGGACCCGAATCCTACACGGTCCAGACCCTGACCCGAGCCTGATCTGGACCCGGCTCCAGACCCGACCCAGACCCGGCCTGTCAGACCTGGGCCTGTCCTAGGGTCCGGCCCGAGACCCAGTCGAACCAGGCCTGGCCCAAGGCCCAGTCCATTTGTCCGACCAAAGGCCCGTTGCGTTCGTTTCTGGCCCAAGGCCCGATCTTGTTCTGTTCGAGACGGAGACGAAGAGGGTAGGGTTTGCTCCGGCGAGGGTTTTGTCTGGCATGGCGGCGGTAGGGCTCGAGATGGGTTTTTCGCGGCGGTGGAGAGGCGTCAGGAGACGGAGAGGGGCGAGAGGAGGTGGTTGACGCGAGATCCGAGCCCTCCCGTCCAGATCTGGTGGCGAGGGAGCTTCACCGGCGTTGGAAGGCGCCAGATCTGGAGCTCGAGGCTCCGCCCGTGTCCCCCCCGGCCAAGTCCAGACCAAATCGAGCCTTCCCAACCTCGATTTCCAGAGAAGGGAGGAAGGAGGAGATGAAACGAGGTCGTAGGAGGCCTCACCGGTCACGGTCTCTCTCGTTTCAGGTGCGGCGAGGTTTGGACGATGGTGGCGGCGTTGCTGGCTTTGATTTTAGGATGAAGAAGAGGAGGGGAAAGGGTTTTCTGGTGCGGTATCGAGGCGTGGCAGGACGTGGTGCTCGATGGTGGAGGACGAAGGGCGAGGCGAGGTGGCGTTGTTCTCCGGAAAGGTGCGAAACGAAGACGAAGGAGATGAAGCATCGGGAGGGAGAAGAGAGGCTCGCCTCGATTCGTGTGCAAGAACTGAAGAGAGAGAAGGAGGTGCGTTAGGGTTAGCTGAGATGGTTTGGGCAGCGCGGTGCTGGGCTTGGGCTCAGTCCCTCTGACTGGGCCCAAGTCAGCCTGGCCCAGAACAAATTATTTCCTTTTTTTTTCTTTTTTTTTTCGCACTCGATCCAATTTTTTTTTGATCCGTCAAATTTTCAGGTCTTTACATAGTGGGTACTCAAACTCAGAAATGGCAGGAGATGTCGATAGTAGAAAGTCCACCTCTGGTTACTTGATGATATTTGCAGGTGGATCAGTTTCATGGCAATCACAGCTTCAAAAGTGTGTCACACTTTCTAAAGAGTTGTTGTGGATGAAGAGATCTATACAAGAGCTTGGTCTCAAGTGGACGCGATATGTGGTTTATTGTGATAACTAAAGTGCAATCCACTTGAGTAAGTATTCAACATTTCATGCAAAGTCGAAACATATTGATGTGAGGTATCATTGACTTAGAGATGCTCTTGAGGAGAACATGTTTGAGTTTGAGAAAGTTCACACGGATGAGAATGAATCCGATATTTGCACTAAGGCACTACCGGGGCGAAGCTTGAGGTATGTTGCAAGATTTCCGGAATAGCAATGCCCTCTATTTATTGAAACGTGGAAAATTTGTTGGGCTTGTTTTTCATTAAATGGAAAAGGCCCAAATGCCCATTTGTGGTCACTTAAGTCCAATTGGAGATGTTAGGGTTTCTAGTCTTATGTAACTACTTGAAATCAGATCTAGGAGTGAGATGAGCCACTATTCTTTGGTGAGAGAGAAGTAAGAAGAGAAGAAGAAGAAGATGCAGAATTTTCTGCATAGTTTATGTCCAACCAACCACTTTCAAGTGCCCAATCAAAGGTGCATCCAAGATCGATGAAGCTGATTTTTGGAGTGAATGTTCTCCACATATAGGTGTTCAAAGTGAACGGTGGAATTTGGATTTAGACGGTTCGTTTTACAGATACACGAGTTGCAAGTTGTGCCACCAAGTTGTTAAGATTTCTCCTCTTATTCTTGTGCTTTTTTGCTAATTCCAACACTAGCTTGTATTGAGATATTGTGTATGTCTCTAGTTCGTCTAGAGAGATGTTGTACCCGCTATTGTTGATAGTGGATGATTAAGAGGCCTAGAGGGTCCCGTGGTTTTTTACTACTCGTCTTGAGAAGGTTTTTCACGCTAAAATCTTGTGTGCATTGTGTTTCGTGATTTTCTATATTAGTTGGTTTCCTATTAAGTTTGCACAAGTGGAGGATAATTGACTTTTCTGTTTACCATTTATTTGTTATTTTTTTGGTATTTCTCCCTATCACGTCTAAATATGGAAAAGAGAGGTGTGTGACTCAAATTCCATTCAACTTGAAACGGGGACGTATAGAAAAACAATCTTGATGGGATCAAGAAGCTCATGAAAAGATTCTCATTCATTTATCTATTGCACATAACTCGATATCCAAAGAGATAGGCAACTATTCAACTTGAGTTTGATAGAAGCACCCAAGGCAAGGAGGTACATGCTGTGTCTTTCGACAGAGAAGGCATAAAAGAATAAAAGAGAGGTCGAGATGACTTCAAGGGACCATGAGAAACAAGAAATGAAGGAAGGGACGAGATGATATTGATAGAAAACTCACTTCTACGGTGGGATTATCGTCGATTATAAGAGAGAAGGGAGATGGCTAGGGTTTCAGAAGGAGGAATGATCAGAATAGATGAGAGAAGACAGAACGTTGAATATGTGAGGTCGACTCACGTTCAATATTATGTCAGATGCGAAATGAGGTTCAAGAAAGCGAAAAGATATATGGTTGGAATTCTGGGCTTCGAAAGTAGACGAGCCTAAAATTTTGCGGGCCATCTCACAAATGTTGGGTCGTAGCAGCCTGGTAACACTCGGTTTGCAGTTTCCCCACTGGCTCTGACGATGGATAGTCTGATCTAGACGATTCGGGCTTTAGTTAAGATCGACGACAATTATTCTAACAGACCTAAAAATTCGTGGGCCTTCTCACAAATGCTAGGTCGTAGCAGCCTAGTAACACTCGGTTGGCAGTTTCCCCACTAGCTCCGCTGATGACAAGTCTGATCCAAGCGATTTGAACTTTAGTTAAGATCAAGGACGATTATTTTGATAAAATCAGTTTCTTTCGCTCATCCTTTTTTTTAAACGAGTAATGAGGTATTGTATTACTGTAGAACAACAACTTTACAGGGTAGGACATACCTGTCCAGGATTCCAGACATATGTCCCGACCGCCCGTAGCCCGTCAGGTGCTCATGGATTCATAAAAGTAGTCTGCTTGAAATCGCAGATCTGAACTTAGGAGTTCCTCTTACCGACATCTCAAAAAAACTAAAATCCAAAGTCCTAATCCTAGCTAGCCAAAAATGTATTCGACCTAATACAAAATGATAACCTGGAAAAAAAGCCTTTAATGCGGATTTCCCGAGACCTCCCGCCCGCAGTAGTCCCGATCTGTGGATATAGGCCCCAAGAGGCCCATCCCACCCCCGCTGGGGTAAGTCATTCTCCCCTCGAGGGGCCATACCCCTCGGGCGCATTACCTGGACCTGGTCCAGTTTGGTGTCTTCCTTGTGCTCATGTGTGCATGGTGCTCCATCGGATGCCCCTGCCCCCTTCCCTGTCTTGGTCTTCCGTGGTCGAGGACCTATTCCGGAGTTGTACTTCAGCAGACCGCGAAGATTCGCCGGTATCCCCTCTTGAGTATAACAGCGCACCGGACCCCTAGGCTGGCTCGACAGTATCTGTTCCTGGGCTCGCAACCCTAAGTCTCCCTCTATAGCTGGAGTGAGCGTGATCAGTTCAGGGTATCCTTCTAGCGGAACGATTACAGTCACTGTCCTGGACCTCGTGGGCTTCGGGCCACGGCGCTTGGCCGGCGGCATTGGTGGCATAGAAACCCTAGGAGGGTACCATTGATACCAAAGACCAGCAACCGGTGGAGGAGTCGACGGCGGCGGCCCTGCAAGTTCCCGTGGAGACGCCACCATGTTTGACCTTTGATCGACCTGTCCCGGCGGATAGTTGGACGTCAAAGGAGTGGAATGGCCGTACTGATATGGTTCGAACGGGCGCCATGCCGGTTCCGGACAGCGACGCCACAATAGATGATCGGATGCAGGTCGATGATGCAACCCTCGGTGATGCATTCCGACCAGGTGCTCGGGGAGAGGATGACGATACAACGACGAACACGGGATCGCAGGGTGCTACAGTCGTCCTTGCGCGATCCAGAGGCGGCGGCGCTGGTCTTTGACCAGAGGGGCGGCGGGAGCGTTCGACTGCATGGTCAAGCCGGAGGGGAAAAGTGGAGCACAGAGAGAAACCGTCGGCGATGGTGGTACCCTGAACAGGGTTATGGGTGAACCCTAGGGTTTTGGAGAGCGCTTTTTATTGTTATCTATGATGTAGTTCTTTCGCTCATCCATAATATCAATGATAGTAATGGTGATAATTTTTTTTTTGATAAGCTCGAAAATTTATCACTAAGACCAATTCTAAAGAAGAATCGGAATGCCCTGATTCAAGGAGAATCAGAGTGAGAACCAACGATTACAGAGGGGCTCAACTAAGGGGAGCCAAAAGGTCAAGCCTTTTCCTAACCAAAAAGAAATACAAATAAACAGGAAACAAAAAACCAGCAAAGAAAAGAAAAACCCCGCTAAACACGAGTCGTGGCCTCCTTCGTCTTGGCAGCCAACCCACGAATTGTAGTCCATGCGTCGGAACCCTGAGACAAGGCTGCAACTTGAGATTGTCCTTTTCCCACTCGCACTTGTTCAACCTGTTTATCAATATTGACGGGACGAACGTATCTGTCCTGATCGGAGATTTTTGGTTTACACGCTAAGGTATAACATTCCGTTAGATGCTTAGGTGAGCGACTTACCCGCTTCGAAGTATAGTAATGGTAATAATAAACATAGACCTTATATACAATACCCGAAATTAGGGCGTTTTGGTCCGACTTTTTTGTGGCAATGTTTTATGCTTTAATATCTCCAGAAAACATACTAGAGTAAATATTTGCAAAACCCTATGGGAGGGTTTATTCGAGTTTCTATCATCAGTGCTAAGAAAATGGGAAGCTCCTATGTGATGACGAAGATGGTGAAGAGTTTAAGCCTGAGATCAAAATCGATATCTTCATGTGCTTCTTCCTCTTCAATTGGTGGCCTGAGATCAGTCGGACCCATCTCTTCCCGCTCATATCGCAAGGCCGCCGCAAAGGCAGAGAAAAAAGTGGTGGTTCCGGACACGGACGCGGAGCCAGACTCACAGCCGCTCGGTGAAGACGTCTTTCCTACCTCTTCCATCCGCAAGCCTCTCTCCGAGATCCTCACTGAACTCAACAAGAGAGTTCCTGACTCTGTGATTCGAACACGCGTCGAAGATGGTTTCTCCATGAAATACATACCCTGGTATTGGCCTCTGTGTCTCCGATTTTCATTACTTATCGTAACGTTTATTGCTCAGTAGCTGTAGCTGTTTTATATGCTTGATTGTGTCTGTCCCGTTTTGGGGGAAAATTTGGTGCTTGAGCAAATGCTTTTTTTTTTTGCAGATTAAGAGAAAATGGTTGCTTTTTAGTTCGATTTGTCTGTTAAATTTCAGCTAGTAATTTTGTTTGTGTCTGTGTTTTACGGAGTTTTGAGCAATTAGGTTTTGGGTTTTAGGCTTCTCTGTATAGGATATGATTATGCGTGAGTTCAAATTAATTTGGTTTTATAGGGGAAAAGAGCTATACCATTATGTATCTGTGTATCTATTCCACTGAGTTTATGCTTGATTTCTATAATTGTGAACAAAAAAGGGATAAAACTTTCAAAATTATGAAACACATGTTGTATGCTAGTAATTTACTATCTTACAGTACAAAGATGTGTGCAATTTTGGTTTTCTTTATAAATCCTTGGTTTTGGCTAAGTTCTTCTCTTTGTATCTTAATAATGTTTGTGTAAATTTAAAGTTGGTGTTCCTGTGTTTGCTTGTGATGAGAAAATAACTCTTTATCTGATACATTTAGATTTTATTTTGATGGTTACTTATCATCCTTCTTTGTATCCTTTTTCAGGCACATTGTGAATAGAATTATGAACATACATGCTCCTGGTATGCAAAAGTTGATTGTTCTCCTTTTATTGAACCTATGGCATCTATAACTTAGTTCTTGAATGTTAAGTTTTTTCTTCTTCTTCTTCCTCATATTGTAGAGTGGTCTGGGGAAGTTCGAAACATCACCTATTCTGCTGATGGCAAGTCTGTGTCTGTTGTTTATCGTGTTACACTCCGTGGAACTGATTCAGAGGTACCTCACTCCCTTTACTATTTTCAGTGTTTGATCACATGTGGGTATGGTTGACATGTTTGTATTTTATCCTGTTTATCTGTTGGGGCAAAGTGTATGCTAATGAGATCAAAGTTATGCTACTTTTAGAACTTTAAATCTTATACCTCGTGAAACTTGAAATTTGCATTGAAGAAAATTAAAGTTGCCAGCAAAAGAATGACTTGTAATCATTGTTTTGATTTAATGAATGCAACCATATTAAGTTTGTGTCAACTGTCTTTCATTTTGTAAGCTGGGAACTACTCATCATGATTAGTTTAAACACAAAATTTCACTCTAATATAGATGCGTGAGAAGGTAATTTTCGTATATATCAACAATATAGATTGCACTAAATGTTCTCCACAAAGGCAATGTTTGGAAGATTGTAGCTTGTGAACAACCCTTTGAGCATGGTGGCTTATTATTCTGTATTGGTCATGTATATTTGCCTCACAGATATACAGGGAATCAACTGGAACTGCTTCAGTAGATGACAAAGGCTATGGCGATCCTGTGCAAAAGGCTGAAGCAATGGCATTTCGCCGGGCTTGTGCACGCTTTGGGCTTGGGCTTCATCTCTATCACGAGGACTTGTCGTAAACATTTTCTCAAAGCAGAGTTAATTTTTGTCTATTACTTGCCTAGTCGCATGTAATTTCCCCAGAATGAAGAACAAGTTTCTCATGTATTTAAGCTAGCAGATCCTGCAAGTCCTCACCTCTAGGTAAAATTTTGGGATTGTTTTGTGATACATTGTTATCAAAGCACATTACGCTTTTCAAATGTGATGACAGCCCATGTTTTCAAACAATCCTAGCCCAGATCTTTGATAAAGAAACCATGGGCTTGTTTAGGGCATAGAGGCCCAGCCCACTCCAAGGGTCCTCCTGGGGGTAGAGGGTTGGTGGGGGTGGAGGCAGGTAAGGAGAAAAGAAAAGCAAGGATAGGGTGGAAGTGGGGCCCACGCCATGTTTGCATATATATTTTTTCTTCTGTGCTTGTAATAAAGCTGTGAGACAAGCATGTGTGCTTGTACATGAGTGTGAGTTGGTCACATACTCTGTGGCAGTGCCAGTGTGGGTGAGTTGTATGATGTTAGCTTTTATGGTCAAAGTGAAGCTAGTTGGAGACAGCTCAGATGGCCTGCACCCGATCTTCCCAAAATGGACATCTCTTCCTCCCCTTATTTTACCTTTTTGCCACTCCCTCCAACTTCCAAAATTCACTTTGCTTCTTCAAATATTCAACCTAAGTCACCCACATCAAAGGGTCCGTATTGGGTGGATGGTCCCCTTTAAATTGCAATTCATTCGTAAATTTGACATTAATGCTCCTTAAAATTAGGGTGCATGGTAGACCATTAATTTAAATTGTAATTAGTTCATAAATTTGATAAAAACAACTTATTATTTCGGCTAAAAATATAAAAACAATCTCTAACACATAAAACGGTTGAGAGGGGCCTAAAGATGGAATGGAATTTGATTACCTCTTGTCCTTATATATTTAATTGACCATAATAAAACAAAACTTATATTTAATAAAACTTTTGTAGTGAAATCATCTAATTTGTAAATGATTTTCGGATACTAATTATTTAAAAGCGACACACAACCCACCCCTCATATACTGAGTGTTAGCTTTGCTGATGAATAACATAAACATACCTAAAAATCAAAGGTTAGGAAGAGATAATGATGAGCTAGCAAACAGCATCCATTGCTTTAATGACTCAAATTGTTTTTGTCATTTTTTCACTCAATGTTGATTTTTGTAATAAAAACAAATGAATTATATATATTTATATATGGGAGGGAATTAAACTTCCAACTGTTTCAATCAAGTTGGTTGTATGATATATGTACAGAAATATTTTTATTTTTTAATTTACTTATTTTATTCCATCCATAAAGGAATGAAGAGGTTGACCGTGGACTTCCCGCGTGATTTCTTAGACCTGCTGTCCAAATATTCCGTTCCGTTTTTGCCACTACTGTCTCCAGTTTCCGCAATGGAATCATTCCTGGTACCCTCGTAATTATCAGGAAAATGAAGGCCTAACTTGGTAATTCAACGCCTGCCCCTTAAAATAATAAAAAGCACATCGTCGACGGCATGATAATGCCAGGGATGCGAGCACGACGCTCAACGCAGCGCGTGTCTGTTCTGAGCCCGCGCACAAGACATGATTGTGGCGCCAAATTCGTTACCACGCGCACGGAGGTAGCGTGAAGGCAAAACGACAAGAGTGCGGGGGAGGCGGGACCAGCTCTGTATATATAATTCATGTCCGTATTATGGAGGGTCTTTTTAGTACTAATTTTCTTTATTTCCTTCAAAAACTTTTGCTTTCTCTCTCTCTTCCCTTCACGTTTCTCTGACCTAATTTGATCACCTCCTCCTCTTCTTCTTCCTCGTCGCAACCACCAAATTCTCTTCCGGATCCATAGAAGGCCAGTCTAGGTTTAGTGGGTCTTCCTTGTTTCATCATCTCCACGTACCTAAACCCATAGATCTAGGCAGTTAAGTATATATAGATACATATAGTCAAGCTAGCTAGTAGTACGACTATAGATCACCACCCAATTTCAATTTCGGCGATTAGTTCAAATTCTGAAGCGGGTAGTGATCGATGACTCCAACAGCAGCGAACATGGGAGGGCAGTTTGGGGACACGACATACACCAAGGTGTTCGTCGGAGGGTTGGCTTGGGAGACCCAGAAGGAGACGATGAAGAAGTATTTCGAGCAGTTCGGCGAGATCCTCGAGGCTGTGGTCATTTCTGATAAGGCCACCGGGAGATCCAAGGGCTATGGATTCGTATGTTCTTCTCCCAATTGATCTCTATTTCTGGGTTGTTATTTTTGTTTGATTTTTCGCATCACCTATTTCGCTAGATCTTCAAATTCAAAAACAAAGGGTCTGTGATTCGGTTGATTCCATTTTCGGAAGGGGTTGATTTGGGTCTGTAATGTTGTTTATTTCCGTTTTAGGTAACTTTTCGGGAGCCTGAGGCGGCCATGAGAGCTTGTGTGGATCCAGCTCCGGTGATAGATGGGAGGAGGGCTAATTGCAACCTTGCCTCTCTCGGAGTTCAGAGATCTAAACCTTCTACTCCTACCCATGGTAATTAACCCACCGACTTAATATATATAGATAGATAGATACATACATACATACATTTTTTTATCTTTCCTATCTGTTTTTCAATTAACCCATGCATGTATAGTTAATATTTCATGATCATATGAGTAATATTACTTACTTTTTCTTTCTTATCCCCTTAAAGGATTCTTCTTCTATACTCTCCACTTGCATACACATCAGATCTAGTGGATATATAAGTTCAGTTTCACTGTCTGTATACGTATACGTATATATACTTGCATGTTATGTATATCGTATGTATTTTTCTTGAACTGACACTCGTGTATATATGAACACTTGCATGATATATGTATATGCATCTTGTGTTAATATTCTTCTTATATGGTAGTGTTATTGTTAATATATAAGGATGGATCAATGTATAAGACTTGTATTGAATGGTTGTGCATGTGTGTATATATACATATATACACACAAACTCCATGGTTTGACTTGCTCTTTAGCTTAGAATTGAAAGTATTTGATCCATATATATAGAATTAAAAGGGAAAATATATATGGATATGTAGGTGGAGGAGGAAACAGGAACTTTAGTAGAGGAATGGGCAGTTTTCAGACAGGCTTTGGAGGAGCAACTGGGTTTCCTTCAGCAGCAACCTTCCCTCATTATGCCCTCCAACAAGCATTTCCTTACAATCTTTATGCTGCTTCTGCTGGGTTTGTCTCTCTCTCTCTCTCTCTCAACAATTTATGCTTGTATATATATATATGACTATAATGATATATATACAAGGTGTTGATTATAACAAATATGAACAATATTTAACTAAGATTGTTGCACTTTTAGGTACTCTCCATACTCGCCGGACTACTCCTACCCAACGGTTTGTGCACACCCTTTTCTCTCTTTATTCATCTTTCTCTATGCACAAAACACAACACAATCAATCACTTTTATCTTCCAATTCCTTCCTTTTTATCTCATACCACATGCCATGCCAGCTTTTCCTTCATTCTTTATTGGTATAAGTTTTTATTTTATTTCCCTTGGGATGATTGGATTTTATGATTCCAATTGTTTATTTTGGCTAAACAAAATTTTAAATACAAATAATTGCATTTGTGATTCAAAATGTACCATGTTATGATTTCCATTCACATACCATATACAAGTAAATTAATCACATTTATCATTTGGGGACCATGTAAAAAGGACTCCAACATGTGGGATCCATAAAATGATTCTTAATTTCCTTTTATGTGAGATAGTTAATTGCCATAAAATTATTTGGAACTGTCATCATTTCTACAAGACAGCCTAGAACGTGTCATGAGCTGTTGCATTGCAATATTGCATTCAAATTTTTTTACCCATCCAACTATGTTAGTTCAGTGCTGTTAACAAAAGCTGCCTAGCTAGTGTTCTTAAGCTGCATCTTATTAAACGGCCGGTACTTTTATGTTGTACATCTTTGTATATTTTGTGTTAATTGATCTGAAAAATTATGGTTTTATCTTTATATATTTAAATTAAATATTTAAAAAAATTGAACTGTTTCTTTTTTGGTTTTCAAATTCCAATATCATAATTAATTTTTTTCATTCTATTAACCTAATCAAATTAATCAAGCTCCAGACTTTTTAAATTTTAAAATTCAAGGCAATTTTTTTTTTTGTTTTAAAACAATTTGACAAAAATGCAACAAAATAAAAGTTAAAAACAACAACCTCCACGATCTAAATTTAAGATATGTGTTTCAACATATACAAAGTGGATAGTACATGCATAATACTTCTTTGTTATTATATCCTTATTTGTTTGACACGAATTAGAATTGGTCTTGATTGATAATTATTTTGAATGACGTGCAATGGTGTAGTGATAATAGTGTACAACTACTAGATTCATTTTGTTTTACTCATTGAAATGTGTTTGTATCAGAGCTACTACAATGTGTATGGGGGTGCAGCCGCTCAATATCCCATATATGGGACCGGAATGATGACTGGAGCAGCTGCCGCTGGCAGTTTCTACCCGTATTTTCAGTTTGGTGAAGGCGCTGGATCAACCACCGGAGGTGCTGGAGGCTACTCCTCGGGGCAGAACTACGGTGTCCAATACCCCCACCACCACCTCTTTCAGTATCCGGCCACAGGCGGGTACCCCCAGCATTATGGTGCACCTATGTCCCTTGCTCCTACTCCGACCGTGCAATCATCAGGTTCATAACAATACTTACAAACCTTTGGAGTGATATAACTTATATTTATATTTTTACTATGGAAAAGTACTAACATCTTTGACAGTGTGTTTTGCTGTGCCACAGGCTTGACAGTGGCTCTTCATGCTCCAAAGCCTCACCTCTGAGAAGCCTCAACTCAATCATTCTTGGTTCCTCAAGCATCAATCATCATATTCACCATCACCCTCCACTATCTATGGCCTAACCATGGTTCTTTCCTTTTTCCCTCTCTCTCTCTCTCTCTCTCTCTCTCTCTAACAGAAGCTGGCCCATGTGGTACTTGGGCCTTGCTTTGCACTCATCCAAAGCCCTCTTTAAGGGCTCCTCCAATGTTGGAGGGTCAAAAAAGTCATGCATCTTTTGGGAAAAGAGAACCCCAGAAGCATTTTCTCTACCTCTAGCTAATATTGGGATTTGGCTAGAGTTGGAGGAACATTTTTCCCTTCTATATTTGGCCCCATAAAAAAAAAGGCCAAATAAGAGGGGGAAAGAAGCAATTTTGCAAGTTTAATTTAGCCTAGGCAAAGGCTAATTAAGCAGGGTAGAAATGTAAATTCAACAGCAAGTCCTTGAAAATATGTCTCTAAGTTAGCTTAGCTTACTTAGCATCTAGTCTTAGGGTTTTAGAACTAGGACCGGTCATGTTTTGCATAATGCTAGTATTTTTTTTTTCTTTCTAAAATCATTTTCACTTTTCAACCTTTGTTTTTTCTTCACAAATCATCTTCCCCCTTAGGGTAAGGGGGGAGAAAAATCATACTAAC
Organism: Erodium maritimum; assembly: GCA_963921825.1. Classification (NCBI taxonomy): domain Eukaryota; kingdom Viridiplantae; phylum Streptophyta; class Magnoliopsida; order Geraniales; family Geraniaceae; genus Erodium; species Erodium maritimum. Next base: position 24,613,155 of record OY997594.1, read on the forward strand.
TAATCTTCTTTTTCTTCTTTTTATGGATAATTGTTTTTAATTTGTAAATTCATTTGGGTGGCTATGAACTTTTGGGTAGTTTTAGTCCCCGATGCTGGTTAGAGGGTAGTGTTTAGTTTTTTGCATTTAGCTCTAAACAATACATAATCTCTCTCACAAACATCCATTTGAGAGTGAACTCCATTATTGGATTCATGGAGTTCAGAAGCATTTGCATGAAACCCTAGGGATATATTTTGCTTCCCTTTGGGTTCTTCACCTCTAACTCTAGCTCGACCGGCCGGTCGGGGGACATCAACCATGGTTAGGACTTAGGTAATCTCTCTTCCATCTCTCTCCAATCGAGTTCTGTTGCATCTGATCACTGGTATTTTGAGATGAACACTTAATAGTGATATTCTCTGTCTTTTATATGTATGAGCTTATTGCTCGGATTGTAAGATATTAATACTTTTGTTTCATTAGGACGTGATCATTCTCTTTGGCCAATGTGTATGTATGCACGTGCATATATATGGTCGAGAGTGAATCATTGTGCTACTTATTATGTTTTAATTTCCAGACAATATTTGTTTAATTATCTACTGATGTTGCTACTTGCTTCGTTGATATTAGTTATTTCAAGTTTACGACTGAATTAAGTTTGAAATTATGTTGCACTCTCGGTCCATTAAGTATGAAAAGGAAGAGATTGAAAATTCATCTGATTCTGCTTTTTATTTTAAGAAACAAGACAAATTTTGAATCTAAACTTAATAAAAATTAGAACACTTGTTAAATAAAACATAACATAAAAATTCAAAACACCAGACAACATATTGTCGTTCTCTCCTTCTACTCGATGTCACATGCGGTTACTTGTCCGGGTCTCGTCTCATCCGCATCCTCGACCACTGCAGCAGACTCCCCCATCTTCTTTGATGCTTCTCAGATGCAACGATCGTCGTCTAGTTACGGGGGTTTCAAGTCGTCGTCGTCTGCGGACTCTTCTCCGGGCCCCATCCCATACACCACAGTAGAGCCCCTCATCCTCTATGTTGCCTCCCCGATGCAAAGTCCACCGTCCAGCCACGGTCCGCCCGATGCAATAAGGACTGGGGGCTTGCCAATCGGACACTATCGTCTTCTCAGGCCGAATTTTCCGCCACCAAACTCCTACGAGCCGTTCACGACAGCATGGGATTTTCGGCCTCCAACCGCGATGCCTGCCCCCGTGCAACGAGATCGACTACCCGTTATCGCCGCCCGGAGGAAACTTGGGAGGGGGAGGGCCCTGATGTTGTGGCAGACGTGAGGCCATCAAAGCAACCTCGTGGGTCTCCATGAGGCCACTATGGTATAACGAGGTGTCCCAGAGGAGCCACACCCCAGCCCCTAGTAACCCGTCGTGAAACTATCCGACCCCACTCTCCTAATTTTCCCAGGTCACTCTTTAGTATCCCTTCGTGACACCACTAGGTTGGCCGAGTCGAGATAAGAAAAGTCATTTGGATCTCTCGTGTCAATCAGTATAAGAATATGGAACCACCCCTACCTATTACTTAGAATAGTAGGGCAGTTGCTACATGACCAGTGTTCCAAATGTCTACAGAAATATGCCTTGTCCTTTTTCCATATATCGAGTATTTCCACTTGTGTACGCTCATTTCTGAAATATCAGAAGTGTTTTATTATCACTAAAATATTCATACTCATGCTAAAAATATATATGACATAGTTTTCTTCTGATTTTTAGTCGTTACCACTTCTGCCACCATAACATTGCCACCCTCCCCTCCGTCGTTCCCCTTCCCAACCTGTCGCTCTAAACGCCGCCCCTCCACGATCCGCCCGACGCAATGGGCCCATGACTCAACCAGGCGACCAACGACCACCTTACCGTTTTGATCAGCCGTCACCCTTCCTATTGTTGGCCCTTGGCCGAGACCGATGGCATGAGACCTCCTGCCTCCTTCCCTAATGACCGCCCCAACAGGAAGGTTTAGCACGCCAACGTCATCGCCCGGATGATGAATGGTCGGCCCCGTGACGACTGACCCCTGTCGGCCCTACGGGTGATCGTGCTCACATAGTTCCTCGCCTCTCCCCAGTAAATCTAGATGCGCGACCCTTTCGACACACTAGTACAGTTGGACCACCACCAACCTACCGTGGTCGGCACCCTCCGAAGATCGAGTATTCGACTATCCCTCTTCCAAGGGAGAGTGACCTATCCATGGATCCTCACTACGTACGACGACACCTCCCGATAAGGGGTTTACCCTTGGCGACCAATCCAAAGCCAAGAGCTTGTGGTGGAGGAGCTCGTTGGTGTTGTCCAATATTTAAGCGGACAGTCAGGGAACCCTCCTCCTAGAACAGTGTTGTTCTGAATCCGGATCTTGGTCGACATCCGGCCCAACAGACAATTCACCTTGGCTAGCAGACTATTTACCACACATAACCACGATCAAAAGCTGGCATAGGGGACCATGAACAAAGTATGGAACCTTCCGAGATTGATTATTCAGGATTTGGGGTGGGTAATTTGAGGTTTTGCTTCACATTCCAAAGGGATAAGGATCGTATACAACATGATGAACTTTGGTCCTACAAGAACATTCCACTAATCCTCGAGGACCACAAAACAGGTGTTAACCCGACCATACTTCCGTTCTCATGCATTCAACTATGGGTGTGGATATTTGATCTCCCATAGGACAACATCACAAGGGAAATTGGTTGGTGGATTGGGGAATCGATATGTGGTTTTCGGGACGTTCGGGCAGATTCTTCAGGCCTTGGAGCTAGAGGCATTCTTCGAGTTCGTTTTTGAAAGGACTTGGCCACGTCTCTTCGGTGTAAGGCCCGAGTCACCATGTCAAACCAAACATCATTTATGGTTAGGCTCCATTATGCGCGTCTCCTTGGCTTCTTTTTCCAATGCGGATGCATTGGTCACTTGGAGACCGAATGCCGGCAGAAGGACCTGCGACACCCAACGAGCCCTCCCAGGTTTGACCTCTCTCTCCTGGCTCCTGAAACTTCTTATATTAGGGCGGGTATAAGGAGAGATTGATATGAACCTATCCGGTCCAAGCATCAACCTCGATGGGAATGGGGGATACAGAATACCCACATCACACCAACTCCCATTGCACCCATGCCAAAAATATCGCCAGGCTTTGACGCCTTACCCTACCAGCCCCATTATTGATGCATGACCTCCCGCCTACGATAATGGAACTTATGTGGAGTAAGCTGAGAGGACCACATACCTTTAATCTTAATCCATCCTCACTTATTCCAACGTTTAGGGGGAATTCGATGATAGAAAGACCGACCCAGCTTGTCATCAAGCAGGAATGTCACGCCCCAAATCCGGTGTTGACCGGACCCGAGACGTGAACTAGGAATAATAATAAAAAGAAAATTTCATAATGTAAAACTTCGAGTAAAACTTAATTCAAATCCGATACTATGAGTCAAAAGCTCAAAATAAAACAAGGTAAGACAAAGTCTAATACGAAATGAGAAAGTACGTCTCTCTACTACAAATAACCACCCGGATCCTCAATGAGCTCCCGAGCCCTGAGACATCCTCTAGGTCTACTCATCAACGAAACCTGTAAAAACAGTAAACACAAAAGGGGGTGAGCTTACGCTCAGTAGGAAAAAGTAGTAAAAGGAAAAGGACTCCCGCTTCGTTTCCAAAATTCTCGATTAGTACGGTTCCCAAAAGACAACACAGTTAGAGATCAATAGGAACTGCAACACTTAAGAAAATAACAGTTCAAAAGGAGATCAACGGGGGGACAACTTATTCACCAATAAAAGCCAACTAAAGAAACACACGAGTATCGAAATAATATTAACTAAACCACAAGACTCCGATCCACACACCAACACACATATCGTACCTGAATACACATCGGCCTAGATATCTTCCCGGAACTCACATCATCGGGGTGAAACAAGTCTTCCCGGAACACGTAGCATCGGGGTGAGACAACAATACACCATACCGGAATATCCATCGGCCTAGGTCTTCCCGGAACACGTAGCATCAGGGTGGAACAAGTCTTCCCGGAACACGTAGCATCGGGATGAGACAATAATATACCATACCGGAATGTCCCTCGGCCTAGGTCTTCCCGGAACACATAGCATCGGGGTGGAACAAGTCTTCCCGGAACACATAGCATCGGGTTGAGACAACAGTACACCATACCGGAATATCTCTCGGCCTAGGTCTTCCCGGAACACGTAGCATCGGGGTGAAACAACAATGTAAACATATCGGACCGGCATACCCCCTCGGTCGGATATCCTCCCGGAAACACCCTCGGGGCAAGTAAACAACAATACACTCAATACCAAACAAACACATTACACCGAACTTATATTATCAACCAAGCTTACCGACATGACTTACCAACCACGTCCCATTGGTCTATCATTCACCCGATCACATCAACAGGCACAATCATATCACATTCAACACAATCATTCACCAATCATGTCACAGAGCAACCACTCATATCATGCTCATCATGTTTCATATAGTTTAATAAGACTTTTATATTAACCAAAGAATGGAACATGCATCGACATTTGAGGACTATTGATCGCAATCCAACACAACCACAATCAATCCTAAGGCTCGACATGGCCATTCTACTAGCACGACAATTCCCATAATTGAAAGCGGTTATTCTAGTGAATCACATCCTATATGCAAACTAGGACTCTTCCAGTTATTATCGTAATTGAAAGCGGTTATTCTAGTGAATCACATCCTATATGCAAACTAGGACCTTTTCGGTTATTATCATCCTATATGCATACTATTAACATTCATTAATTTAAAAGAGGAAATTTACTACTCTTCCCTACCTCAAGCTCTCCAAACGCTTAACCAACCGAGCGCCTAGAAGTCTCCTCCTCCGAGCTCGAGAATAAGGTCTAGGAACATAGATTAATACTATAATTAATAAACAAATAAAGACGGTTTTAAAGAGAACTACCTAGATTACCCCTAATTACAAACACTTGGGCCAAACGGTAAAATTGGGCCCGAACTAGGCCCAATTCGGGCAGCCCACAGATCTGGAAACCGGCCCGGACCGTGCCCCTCAGAGGCCCGGAACCAGACCCGGACCGTGCCCCTCAGAGGCCCACCACCAGACTCGGACCGTGCCCCTCAGAGGGCCGGTCTGGGACCCGGACCGTGCCGCTCAGAGGGCCGGTACCGAGCCCGGTCCGTGCCGCTCAGAGGGCCGGTACCTGGCACGGACCGTGCCGCTTGGAGGGCCGGCACCGAGCCCGTTCCGCGCCGCTCAGAGGGCCGGAACCAAACCCTTTCCGTGCCAAATCTGGGCAGGTTCAACCTCCTTGTTCCCCAACTTCGTTTCTACAAAAATCTACTTCAAAAACTCCATTTTTACCAACATCAAACCTCAAAATCAGTCACCAAAACCCTCAAACTTCAATACCCACAATGGGTTTCCTCCAATCATCAACAAACAACTCATTTTTAACCAAAAACTCCATCACTACTTCACTAAACAATCATCTAACAACACTTACATCAAAACCCAACAAGTTCATGCAATTTTCTTAGAAACCCACAACTTGAAATGAATTGAAATGAGATTGTGAGAGTTTACTTATCTTTAGAATGATGAGAAGATGAAGATGATGAACTTTTTGAGAATATTGGATGAAGAAAAGGCTTGAAAGGGACTCCTTTTCTCTTGCTTCTTCTTCAAGCTTCAATGAAAGCTCTCTCCTTGCTCCTCCTTTGTGATTTTCGGCCAGCACAAATGAAGTGGCTGAATTGTGCTCCCAAATGCATTAAAAACCTAATTTAGTGAAAGTCTGAAATTGCCCCTTAGGTCCAATTCTTCTATTTTGGCTTATGTGAGGACAAATGAGTCATTAAAGGCCCATTTCTTCTCCTCCAAGCCACTATGGACACATGTTCAAGTGGGGACCACCTTGTCCTTAATTATTTCCAGCACACTCACTTTAATTAGCTTTAGTCGTTAATTGGCCTAAGTTTGACCCGAGTTTGACTTTTTCGCAAAGACAGCCAATTGAAAGGAAATGACCCAACTAAGCTAACCGTAACGACGGCTAAGCTTTTGGGTCCCGAAAAGGTCCTGAATGACTCCCGGAGTCATTGGTTGACTTTTCCGGTCGAAAGTCAAACTTCGCCAAAAATCATCGGTTCGATCGGGATCGACCGGGGGTGGTTCTTACAAGGAAAGTGTCCCCCCTAGCACGAGGAAAATGTATGTCTCCACCATCCCTATTGAGGCCCCGACCACCCGTCAAACACGGAGGAGGGCCTCAGATTTACCCTCAAGGACGAGAGGGCCTTAGCCACAATGCCAGACGTGAAAAAGAGAAGTCTATATGACCCAACACCAGTTAAGGCGCAAACTGCCCCGGAATAGGAAGAGGCGAGGTCTGCAAAGCACCCTCGCCATGGTTAATGAGTAGCCCGCCGCGCAACGAGTGTGTATGGGGATGCACACTCTACCCTGGCATGCTCGGTGTAAACCCGATGCCCTGGTCCCACACCTCTTAGAGTTCTCCCTGATATTTTGTGCATCCCACAACCTCCCCCAATCTTCAACCACGAATGTCAAGTCGAGTCAGGATATGTAATAAAGTTCGCAGATACCGCCCCAATTTAGGAGTTTGCTTTCTTTCGTTAATATTTGGTATAACTGGGTACCCTATTACAAGATTGAGTATTCCATACCCACGAGTTAGAACAAAGTCTCACCCTTTTCTTAATTTGTTGTCCATTCTAGCTCTAGTTCATGTTAACCATCTTGTATTTAGATTTCTAGTATTAATAAAGTTCCCATAATATGCTAATATATATAAATTGATGTGAAAACATCAAATAGTTACACTTAATTATATGCGGTTTCCAAATAGTTACACTTAACTCTGAAAAAACTCAAACCGGTACATTAATTTTACCTGAATATCAACTTATCTGACATCGTTAGATTTTGGAAAGAAAATGGTCATGTGAAAAGCATGTGACCCAATATTTTTTTTTAAAATGGCAAAAATACCCCTTGCCCTAATCTTTACGTAATGTTTAAACTTAAAACTGAACTTTTCCATTACTCCCCTCGGATTCAATCACCACCTCTCCCTCGAACCACCACCTCATGGTCTCTTACCTCTCCAACGTTTTTGGAGCACTACTACTCAAATGTCGCCGCTCTGAACCTCCCTCTCCGATGACTCTATGTTTTTCCTTCGTGTCGACATTCGCGTCCACCTCTGGCCCTACGTGCTCCTTCGATGTACTGGATGACCATATATATCTGGAATGACCTTGAGCCACACCAACCACAAGGAACATTGTTTATGTGGGAGAGCTATGCCACCGTCCGAGGAGCCCGCTCTATATTCTACCATAGAGGATCTACGACCCCTGCCAACTTTAAATTCCGTTGTGAATGAGGACCATCGCGAGATCACGTTTTGCAAATATAGGTTTATAGATCTATATTTTCATTTTTTCAGATACAAGTCAGGTTGTACAGATGTATCTCTTTTTTTTTTCATTTTTATTTTAAATGCAAAGAACCAAGTTCATGTTTTTGAGTAAATTTGAGCTTAAACTTTTTAATGTAAACTTTATTTTTTGTAGACTAATTTTTTTGCTTATTTTGTGATTCAGAAATAATGATGTGTTTTTGAGTAATTTTGGAGGAAGAATGCTTGATTCCTGTTAAGGAAATTAGTAAAAAAAAAAACAAGAACGTTAAGAAGGAAGAAGGTCATGAGGTATAAGTTTGATAAAGAAATCAAATAAGTTCAAATTGCTAAGAGCATCTCCAATGACAATAGCTTGTGCAATTGTTTGGAGGGGTGGAGGAGCACATTTTAAGTGTTTCTCTCCTCCAAACATCTACCTCCTACAACTACCTCTCTAACGGTAAACAACAAGTAGTTGTTTGGAGCCATTGTTAGCACTTTTAATATTTTCAAAACCACCCCAAATTAAATTACTATTTTTATTTATGCTAAATATGAAATACATTATATTACTTTAAATGTTGTCGCCTTCTCCAAATTTAGCCCAAATGCGATTGACGAGGTCAGCGTGGAGACGGTGATGAACATCCCAATCTCGGATCCTTCCTATGTGCCCCATGATACTATCCAAGTTTACCGTTGATGGTGGTGCTCTATGGGACGCTGGGTCCGGGACACCAATATCTGCACATGGATCAGTGGGGTACGACCTCTGTTAATCCTCAACTATCATGTTGTGCAGGATAATACAAGTAGTCATGGAAATTACGAGTGAGTTCCTATCCCACATTCGGTTCAGACGAGTGACGATGTGAAAGAGAGCTTGTAGAAATCCAAATGCTTGTTCGATTTCCTTCCTACACGCCTATTAGTTTCTAGCAAAACACTTTTTCTTCACCGTTTATGGAGCTGGTATTGTCTTCACAAACATAGCCCAAGGAGGATAAATTCCATCTGTCAAGTAATAAGGGGTTGTGTACTCAGAACTGTTGACCTTAAACTCAACATCTAGAGCGAAGCCTCGAATTGTCTGGTGAAACATTGTAGACCTATTGAGCACGTTGATGTCTTTGTTGGAGCTCGATGTTCCGAAAAAAAGAGTGTCAAATCCAAAGGTCTTTGGATGCAACAACTTATAGCATGATTGTGGGGACGTTCATGTGGTCCTTGCTTGAGAATTGTGCAGCCCATGCCACGTGACATTTCTTCTAATCACAGTGCATGCAGTCGAGACTCCCTATCATTCCCGGAAAGCCGCGAGCTTCGTTGATTTCTAGTAAATAGCGGACATCTTCCTTCCCAAAAATCTTGATGTAACCCAAGCATAACTTTTTGACGTAGTCTAAAGCAGTGCTCTCCGCCATTCGCAAGTACTCGTCAACGGCATCGGCGGGACTTCCATAACAGAGTTGACGAAGTGTTGTCGTGCATTTTTGGTTTGGAGAGAATTCGTGCTTCCCTGTAGCATCCTTTAGTTGAGGAAAGGATGTGTACCGCTCACTCAATGCATTCATGATTTGTAGGACAATTCCCTCGACATCTACAAGTGTCGCGGAAATTGTTTCTCGTTGTACACCAGAGTAGGCATTGTAACATCCCGCCGTGCCAGACCCGGGCCCCACGCGCGGCGATGTTAGGTTTGCAGCCCAATACACCCCAACCCCTCTGGTGTACTGTCCACAGACAAATACCAACCTAGGTTGTTGGTGAGACTTGAACCCAACACCTCACCCTTTATAGCATTTCCTTGAGTGATGCTATCACCAATTGAGCAGCTCAATTAAGGATAATTATTATCTCTCAATAAATTATGAGAAGGTTAAGGCATTTGTTTGATTTTTTTTAAAATTAAGTATAATTACTTTAAAAAGGCATATAAATTAGGCGGGCGGGTCGGGCGATAAATCGCGGGTCAACGTCTGGTTCAACGGGTTAGATTGTTTAAAAAAAACTAAAACTGCCAAAAAACCCAAACGGCCCGAACCTTTTCATCTTCCTTAGTGAGTCAGAGAGAGACGCTGCTCTCTGCAGTCCAACCCCTCTCACACCCCGAAGCCTCTCGCCACTCGCTTCTCGCCAGCAACAACTCACATACAGTGTAACAGATCAACCACACAACACATGTATGTTTTGTAGTTGTATACTTCTATAATTCTATTACAGTATTATGTATGATTATATTTTATACTTCTATGAAATTGATTAGGTAATAGGTGTTGTAAATAACGTTCGTATAACAAGATTGAGAAAAGAAAAGACTTATCGAATTGAGGATTCAAACTGTGGCATGACATGTAGACCACTGAATTGAAAGCAATTTGCCCGGTTGATCTCGGTGGCGATCAATTAACCGTTTGCTCCCCAAAGTTCACACAGTTGTTAGCTCGATCCGTGCCCACTCACGAACAAAGCCCCAGAACTTAAAGAAACAATACCCAGGATAGGTTTTGAGAGATTATATCATATTCATATTGAAATGATAGATCAAATGTGTTATATAGAGGAAATGAGGAGGGGTATTAAGGAATTTCAATACTACCCACTAATCCTCATTAACTATATTTAGGTGTATTAAATCTCTTTTAATTGAATTGAATTCAGTTAAATTCCTTTTAATTGCATTTTTCCAACAATCCCCCACAAAATGCAATAAAAGTTTCAGAGATAAACTAAAAGAAAAGGATAAGGAAATTCCTGAGTGTTGAAAGGATTTATAATTGGATACTTAAGTGTCAGTATCTTTCGATTTGAACTTACACGTTAGTGATAAGGTAACAACTTACTTAAAACAAATGAACTAAGTCTTGAATTTGTTCAGCTTCGGTTGATACTCCCTATAACACATATCAGACCTTAAAATTCCATAAGTTCTGCAATACTATCAACAACACTATTAAAGGTCATGCGTATACTTTGGGTCTAATGAGTGCTCTAGAAAGACTTAGTCTAAGTCTTTCATAGATGGTGGTCCACCATCACACGCATGTAGGTAGCTTCATTAAGTGCTTCTCACTAGCACTGACTCATTGAGTCTGAGCTATTAAGGACATAAAGTCCATCCTGTCAATAAAATCCATCAAGTGCGTCTCTATAGCACCACCAAAACTGGTTATGGATTATAATTTATCAAGCACATCTCACAAGCACCAATAAATCATTAAGCACTACTAGTGTCATAAGAATGGGAGATGTAGTGCATCAAGACAGTATGACTGCATATGACTGCTAACTTGTATCATCCATACTTTCTTGACCTGTGGGCTTGAGCTACATCCCTCTCAACACATCAAGGAGTACTCTCCTTGGTTGATCCTTAGTGAAAGAATCTACTACCTTTCTTTCGTATGTAGTATAAGGAAATTACTCACTAATTTTGGGAGTTTCTACACCACAAAGTGTCTAATTTGAATAAGTCTTTTCGTCCCATTTAGACATTATTCTTTGATGACAAAGGATTCTTTGGTTTTGTTCACAACAACATTACTACCAAATTAACATGAAGATTTCTTTGGTTTTTTTCACAACAACGTTACTACCAAATTAACATGTCATCAACATAAGTCAATAATCATATAGCCTATGTTTAGCGATTAACAATACATAGAGATAATATCATAAAACTACCCTTAACTTTTAGCAATTTTCAAGAAATCACACTTAACTTTAAAAAGTAACAAAACGATACCTTAACTTACAATTTTGCTCAAAATGGTTGACGGTGTTAACTTTCCATCCAAACAAACATAAAAAGTCTATATTACCCCTCACTTACCATCTAATTTTCAAATGTCTGCCATTATTTTTTTATTTTTCTATTTCAATATTTTTTTAAATTTTCATTAACTTTTTGTTTTTATTATTTTTTCTATAAATATTTTTTGTTTTAAAAATTCATTTTCTTTTAATTTTTTGTCTATTTTCATTAATTCTAAATTTTAGATTCTTTATACTCATTAATTCTAAAAACAACTTTATTTTCCACTTTCATTAATTATTTTCTTTAATACTCAATAATTCTTTTTAGTTTCAAAATTTTGTTATTCTTTTATTTACTTTTCATTTATCTTCAGATCAATTTTTATTAGTTTTCAAAAAATATTTATCTTTAATGAACTTTTTTTTTCATTTTCACTAAAACTTACTATTTTTTTCATCTGTCCAAAACAAATGTTTCAAGTCCCTGTAACTGTTCCCAAATAGGTCTATCTCTCTTTAAATATTTTTCTTTCCAAGAAAAAACACGCAGTTAATATTATTGTGGTTCTTAAACTCAACCTCATGTGTACAAGATCAAACAAAGCTAGATTAATTATTGAAACCCAAAACTCATACTTTCAAAACTCAAATGACTATATTTCCTCAAATATAAAATCAAGCACAAAGAAACCCTAAAATCCTAAATTTGGAATTAAACCCCAAATTCCAAGCAAAGTAGAAACAAAGGGCTCCTCGCCACTACAGATCTGAGGAAGTTGATCCTGAGCATAGAGTGGACATTGTCAGGGTTGGCAGTGATGATGTTGTGGAGGTGGATGGTGCATGTTGGGAGTTGCGGAGGAGGTAGGTGACCCAACTCTTGACCCCACCATGTCCTCTTGCTTGTCCGCCCCTCATCGGAGGTCCCTCTGCCGCTGCTAGTGGAGCTCGGCCGTGTAAGGTATTTGCTTTTGGCGAGATCTGAAGTCGACGATGTAGCCACGACCAGTAACTACTTCTTCGATTTCTTCTCCTCCGTTGCTCTTCTCCTTCAACTTCAAAGTTCTTAAACACTTAAACACATGGACTTCAAAGCGTCCAAACACAAACATTTCTGAAACAGATTTAGGGGCAATATTGTCATTTATAAAATATGTGTATCTCATGAAACTCACGCGTTACATTTTTCTGTTAAAATTTTAACGTCGTTTGACTGTTTTGAACATAAATGTAAGTTAAGGTATCATTTTGTTACGTTTTATAGTTGAGGGTAACTTTTTGAAAATAGCTAAAAGTTTACGGTAATTTTATGATATTATCCCTAATACATATATGAATTAGATTGCCCGTTAGGTAAACATTTCTCACAAGGTTTATAAGAAATTCATCTCCTCATAATTTCTTAATCTATGCCTTTCACTACCTTCTATGTTTGTCAACATAAATAATAGAAGGGAAATTTTCAATTTAATACCCTGGCAAACTTTTATTTGCAATATAACACCCTAACATGTTTTTTTTGCATTATGATACCCTGGTAAACTATTATTTTTAGTTTCATACCCAACCGTTAACTTTCCATCCAAAATGGATGGAAAATGGTCATGTGCTTTGCACATGACCTTCGTTTTTCAAAAAATAGCAAAAACACCCTTCAACCTTTGATATTTTCAATATATAAAAACTATTTTTTTAAATTATTTTTGAAATATATAAAAATCTGTTTTTTGTAATATATATAAAAACTGACTTTAATCTTTTTAAAAATAAATATGATTTTTTGAATTATTAAAATATGATTTTTGAAATATATAAAAACTGATTTTTTTTAAATACTTTTTTAAATATATAAAAAATCGGATTCTTGTAATATATAAAAAATGATTTTTTTAAATTTTTTTTAAATAAATCTGATTTTTTGAATTATATAAAAATAGTATTATGAAATATATAAAAATTTATTTTTCAAATATATAAAAACTGATTTTTTTAAATATTTTTTGAAATAAAATATTTTTTAAACAATATATAAAAAAACTTTTTTTAATGTGTAAAAACTGTTTTTTAAAATATTTTTTGAAATAAATCTGATTTTTTGAATGATGTAAAAATAAGATTTTTGAAATATATAAAACTGATTTTTTTTAATACTTTTTGAAATAAAAAAAATAATTTTTTGAAATATATAAAAAATCTGATTTTTTTTGTGGTAGGTTTTGAAAATTTGATTGGTGTCAAGGAGTATTTTGGACTTTCCATCCATTTTGGATGGAAAGTTAACGGTTGGGTATGAAACTGAAAATAATAGTTTGTCATGGTATTATAATGCAAAAAAACATGCTAGGGTGTTATATTGTAAATAAAAGTTTATCAGGGTATTAAATTGAAATTTTCCCATAATAGAATGAAGGTACTAGCATGCAAATTGTCACACCATAGACTATACATGCATAGGAGTAATAACGGGTACAGCGCTATTAAGGGCTAAGCAATGAAAACGATCAATAGTTTTCTTGGTGGTTTAGTTTACCCGAACAACCCCCACATTTCCCCCACATTTCATCGGAAGGATCTGAACTTTAAAACCACAAAGTTCATCATATTTGAAACCCAATGTTTCAATCTAAAGAGGAAATTAATTCCTTTATCAGATGCTCTCTATCCTTAATTTTGGAGTCTCGATATCCAAAAACAAGGAACAAATAATATGAACGGTATAATTCAAGTTAAGAATCACACTCTGACGAACATATTAATAAAATACAATCACTTATTTGATTGAAGAGCAAACACCGGTTTCATCGTATTCTAAAACCACAAGAACTGCTCATATACACATATATACAACAGACCCCCACAATCATATATGTATAAACTAGTTTCAGTGGATTACCAAAACTATTAGATAATAAGCATTACTATCAAGAGTAATAAAATGGTGCAAATCATAGCAATCCATCTCAAGCTTCACCATCAAATAATACTAAGAATCGTACCTTATATCCATTTAACGATTCATTATTACCTAAAGCTCAGGGATCATATCCGTCTCTCTCACGTGATTAGAGAATCTTAGATCGATTCCAAATCAGATAGGTCTTCCCAATCTCCTACAATGGAGTGAACTCAATTCTGAAATTAGATTACCATTAATCAAGTCCAACACCAGTGAAGCAAAAGAAAAGAAAAGATTATTATTTTTTAATTTGTCAAGCCGGGTCGGTTGACCCACGACTGACCCGACAAAGGAGACCCCGGGTCGGAGGACCCGCGAACCGATCCGGACCTGGCCTGTTCCAGCTCCCGACCCGCGTGGATGTCTCTGACCCGCTCGCTACCGGGTCCGAACCGAGACTTGACCCGCGGTCGACTCCCTGACCCGCGCGCATTTTTCCTTTGGCTTTTGTCTTGGGCTGGATTTTCTTTTCTTTTTGCCTTTTGTTATGTTGGGCCTGCACAGAAGTAAGATATGGCCCAAATAAACCCCTTTCAGTTGCGTCTTCTTCAACCCGCAGCCGCAACTTTCTTCAACCTTTAACGCGAAACCAAGCCGGAAAAACAGGAGCCACAGCCCCCACAAAATCAGTGATCGTTCAAATCCGTTTGACGAAAAAAACGGTGAGACGTTTTCAATTTTCCGGCTCATCTGAGGTATGCCACAGGGAGGTGCCCGCTTAGGTACCGACGGCTCGTCTCCCAATCTCTCCGGAGCTCCTCTCTGTCGATAATCTCAGAACCGGCGACTTCATATTCGACCGGAACTCGTACTCCGACGCCGGCAACGACTAACACTGCAATATTCCGTTGAGTTGAGGTATATGTTCACTCTAAAACCCATCTTTTCAGTTTAATCTGTTAATGTCCTTGTTCGTTTCGCAAGAAAGCTTCGTTTTTTCCATCTCAAAATCTGTTATGGTAGGCAGAGATTAGTAGAAGCTGTTCAACTTCAAACACAGCAATAGGATCAGGCCCGGCCCGTCCACTTAGCGGGCCAGGCGATGGCCTAAGCCTCTATTAGAAAGCAGGCCACATTTAAAAAACAAACGAAAGCCCAAACAAATTTATGAGACATAGAGCCCTAACTAGTGTTGCAGATTCCATCTGCTACGAAACACACGCCTCTCCTTTCCAAATGGCCAAATTCCGGATTGCATCTTCCAAAACCATTATTTGTACTTCACTTCTTCTCTGTTTAGCCGAATCTTCTCTCCAAAACAACGTTTCTTCTTCCAGTTCCTAATAATCATTACAAATAAGGAAGAAGAAGAACAATATGCTGAAAGAAGCTGTCAACAAGTATGTTATTCTTACTTATTTTTGCCATGTTTCTGCTGTAAAACTAATCTTATATAAATTAGTTGTATTTACAGATTTGCTTGTGTTGTGATCTCAATACTAGCATGGGTTTTGCTTGTGTCGATTTTTTGTATGCTTGGCCAAATTCGGTAACTAAGAAATCAAAAAGGACAACACAATTAGTAATGATAGCCTCCTAACAACTAAGCTTGATTGAAGACAAGGTGGTTGAGTCTCTTGTTAAGAAGCAAACAGACAAATGAATAGTAAAAGACTACTATTTTATCATTTATTTTTAATCAACGTATAATTGAGACTCGGGAATTGCTAAAAAAAATGACAAACAGTTTTGAAATTTGAGTATTGAAATGTTTTGGTTGGAAAATAGATATATATTGTATACAATTTTCAGTTTTGAGACTAGAACTGTGTAAGTCCACAAAGTTTAAAAGAATTGTTATCGGAGTATTTAAAGGCCCTTTTTCTAATTTTTGCCTAAAGCCACCAGATCAAAAGGGCCGGCCCTGAATACGATGGACAATGCCATCTGGGAAATTGCCCATATTCCGGACAAGCCGCCAGTCCCACCTGACCAACAGCCTACTGGTCCGTTTTTCTCTTAGTTTAATTGGATACACTTGCCGATCAGATTTCAAATGTTTATGTGTTTTGATTTTATTTTGTTTTGCATATTGCATACAGCGAATGTATTGGCCTCGATAATTGAACCTAAGCATGCCAACACCATCATAAGGTTGCTCTCTACTTGGCTACTTTTTGTTTCAATATTAATTTGCATAGGAAATAAATTATTGGGAGGGAAATGTTGATCTGTGGTTTGTCCCTTTTAGAGGAACCTCCCCTCCTATGATATGAAGTTAACATAGGTTGGATGGAATTGTAGGCGATTAGGTCAAATTGCACCTCTTGAGAATCTTCGGCATGTGAAGCGGGTGCAGAAGAAGCATATTGAAGGAGGTGCTGTTGAGTTGTCTTTGATCTTATGTCTTGCCTGTGAAAATGACAGTCAGTCCGGAGGCATCCCACACGATGTACAAGAGCTAATTAGTTCCTACCACTTGAGTACTTTCATTACAAAAGTGGGTCTTCCATTTTTCTTGCTGATACTCATTTGTGTCTGTTATTGCTTCTTATTGCCTCCCATATACTATTACATCCACAATGAAACTTCTTGGTCCTGTCTGTTTAGATTTTAAAGTGGCCATGAAAGGAAATTAGGCAACTGTAAGCATAGTCGTATTGCACTTTGTAGGTTATATATCATGGAATATGAGTTCTACTTGCAATGTGTATCTCTTTTGAAACTGCATATTTTTAGTTCCACTTCTTGTTTGAGTAAACAATACCTTTTTTTTTTTTTTACTTTTGGACTTAATTACTTTTAGGTTTGCAAATATGCCGCAACTACCAAAGAAGAGTGGGAAGAGCAATGCAAGCTGTGGCCAATGTCATACCATCCACCTACATAGTAAGCTTGTATCTCTCCACATTTATAGCTGTTTCTATATGTTGGTTTGCCTTGATGTAAAAGTAGTTCTATGGTAGCAGTATCATGATATGATTTGTAATTTGATTTCCAACTATAGCAATATCGAAGGCATTACTGGATTCAGTGAAGAGGACTCACAATCAGTTCTGAACTTCACAAGAGTTGCTCTTAAGCTCGCAAAAGTTGGCATTGGTTTGGTAACTATTTCAATCTATACTATTATTTCATGTCTGTTAGATTATGCAATTTTTATTTGATGCATCCTCATTATTCAATGGTAGAATTCCTACCTAAGCCAGAATGTTAGTAATTGATGTTATTTTCACTTAAGGTCCATGGGTTTTTTGTAGTTCAAAGTATTTTAAAGTCTTTGGGTTACATCTTATATACAGCTAAAGCCTAAAGGTATGATTGGCACTTTTACTCTGCAGGTACGTAATGCTGCTGTCATAGTGGATCCATCGGTTAAACAAATAATTGCAATTGAGAGTGATCAAATTGATTCTTGGCATCAAACCACAAACAAAGCCAGTGTTAAAACCACCAGCCCAAAACAGCCCGGATCTTCAAGTTTATGTCATGTTTCAACCGTAGAAGCTAGTGATGAAACCTTGCACTCAAATGGGTCACTCAATGATCCGGAAGAAACCTATGCTAACGTTTCTTGTTTACACCCTTGGCGGTGGACCCAGCAGAAACTAAATAGGAGTTCATGTTATTGTCACCCCTTACGACATGCAGCTATGGTAGCTATTGAATCTTCAGCTGCCAGAGATAGACAACTTTTCCCTGGTTCAGGACTCACCTTAGAAGAATGTGTTGAAGTTGATCCGGTTCAGTCTTGTTCCTCGTGCTCTGCACCAAAAAGACTGAAAAGTGATCTTACAGATGTGAGCTATATATTCCCTAAGCATCTTTGGCCATTTAATTTTGTTGTCGACAGGAATGTTTGTTGGTTCTTTGGGAATGTGAAGGACTTCAGTGGAAACTCTTAGTCAATAATATGATTGAAGTTTGTATGTACGGGCTTTTGACTTGGGTCTTATTAACAATGTAACATTCTATTTCAGGTTTCTAATGGCAAAGATCAAGATGCTCTTACAGGAGGTTCATGCAACTCATCAGCCCGGCCTTATTTGTGCACTGGTTATGATATCTACCTTGTTTGGGAGCCATGTGCAATGTAAGTTTGCCTAATTAAGCAAACCCTCTTTTCGTACTCTGCTTTCATTCCCAAGAATAGCAAAAACCTCCAACATTTCTTTTTCTTTATCTGAGCTCTAAGACGAGCATAGATTGTTCATAACCCTAGATCTATGCATATGATGCTTGGTCTTCCTTTTATGCTCCTGAGACCATATTA
The DNA here is from genome assembly GCA_963921825.1 of Erodium maritimum. Lineage (NCBI taxonomy): Eukaryota > Viridiplantae > Streptophyta > Magnoliopsida > Geraniales > Geraniaceae > Erodium > Erodium maritimum. The sequence goes on from OY997594.1 coordinate 24,631,571, forward strand.
TTGATAAACTCTTTAAAATAAAAAAATAATCTGATGCCAATGCCATGCTAGTCTCTACACCTATTTGTTTCAGAAGTGGTTCCATCAGAAGTGACACATAGTACGATTCCTTTTTCATTTATCTGATGCTCCATGTGTCATAAATCCAACCTTTTTATGTTTCATATAGGTGTGCCATGGCGCTTGTTCACCAGAGAATCAGGCGTATATTTTATGCTTTTCCAAATCTCAATGCGGGAGCGCTGGGCAGTGTTCACAGACTACAGGGAGAGAAAAGCCTGAACCATCACTATGCTGTTTTCAGGGTTTTGGTTCCTGATAAGGTCCTTGATACGATGAAAAGCTTCAGTAGTGAGTGAGCAAATCATAGCTGTTAAGAGATAAGTTTTTGACCTTGTGAAGTGAGAATGGCTCCAATCTGTCCTCTTGACTGTATTCATCTCCTTCCCTCTCATATTGTATTCTATATTTTACTTTATATCCTATAAGGCTACATGCATATTGTACCAAAATCCACTATTTATCCTTCAGACCTTTGAATTCTTTGGCCAAATCGTTACCTTGCTTTGCAACACCCGAAACTATTTCAATTCTGAAATTGCCGGTGAACAGTGCAACACAACCTATAAATTCAGAATTGGAGTAAAAATTATCAAAATTGTGAAGATTTTTACTAAATGAATTGGAAGTTATTTTAAAATAGATATCTAAGTTGCAATATTTTGCAATACAATTATTTATAAAATATAACTACTAGCTTTACAAAATATCATATTGGATTACTATCAGGTACAAATTTATATATTTCGTTAGAACGTAGAACTATCAATCTAGGCCCTTGGATCGTAGATATAAAGACTCAGATTTAATGCATATCTTTTTAACTAATGCATATCTTATAATTGATTTCGTAATCAATCACCCCCACCCCCCTGAATTTCGGTGGCCATCCGATTTGAGTAATCAATAGTCCAGATTAGTTCTACGTTCTGACCCGAAAATAAGTTTGTACTTGATAGTCCCCTATATCATATTTAATACAAATAAATGAATATTTATAATTAACTTATATTTGTAAACTAATTAATGCATATTTATAAAACGTAACAAATGAACAAACTTCCACTTTAACTAATACGTGGTAAGTAGCCATACAAATTGCCACGACTTCATCGATGAAAGTTTATTTCGACGACCATTTGGTTATCTTGAATTTGGCGGACAAGTGCAGCATCAAAACGCCTACACTGTTCTTAGAGTAATTAGCTACATAGATCTGTGTTTACTTGTCTTTATTTGAAGACAAATAATATATACCTGTTTTCATTGTTTAGCTGTCCTTCATCTGCCATTTTCATGGTTAAATAAGTTTTGGATTGGTTGTACATTTTATTTTTATGACCTTTACAAGGGTTAATTTCTATTTAGGGGAAATTATATTAAGTTACCTTAAAGTTTTGTCACATATTTTTAGCTACACAAAGTTATGGTAGTTTTGGACCTGTTGGTCAAGTTTTTGACACTTTTACTTTATTGTCCAATTCTTAAAGGCACATAATTGATCTTTAGCTAATCTACAAAACATGCAAATGATCTGTGACTGATTTATAAACATGTGAACGACTGCTGACAAAAACCTATACCTCATTGGACACTTGTGTAACCAAAGGTACCAGAACAAAACTTTAGGGTAATTAAGGACAATTCCCCCTTCTATTTACAAAGCATTTTCCGTAGAAGCCTTATCGCAATTGATAATTTGATACAAATATTTCCTAAATCTCCGTTGGAAATTTTTACATGGTAAGCACAAATTTGAAGATGAAGAGAGAAGTTAATTGAGATTATATACATTTCATTTAGGAACTCTAATGATCCCTCCACTCCATGCTTCAAGATGCTGCTACTTTCATGAAACATCCAACTGCAATCACACCAATCCAGTGGTAAATTCAACGAAAAGTCACAAACACGCCCTGGTTGACAAATTTAAATGTACTGCCGTGATCATCTTATCAAAACATGCTTAATAAATTATCTGACATGCATGTTCTTTGGGCACAGATTGATTCTTAAATCCAATTGGCTTTCAGGAACAGGATTGAATACAAGTTCATACAGCACCATATGTGAAGAAACACTAAGGACGGGTATATACAAAGATGTATCGGCGTGTTAGAGATGATTGACCATCATTTCCTGTTGCTGGAGTAAGCAAAAGAAAATTTGAGCTTATTACATGCTGAAGTCAGACATCCCTGACCTTGAGCTTGACTTCCGAGTGCGAAATGAGTGACTTCTTAGGGCTTCGGGGGTGATTGCTGAACTTGAGAACCAAGATCTTGAAACAAGGCAAGAAAATTACATAGAGCGCGCCCAATATAAAGGGTGCTGCAATTAGCCACCCCATCAACTGCAAAGATTGTGAACAGATTTATATTAGCGTGATGGTTGCACCTAATGAAATACATGAAAATAAGAAGAATTAATCTAACTCAATTTGCCTAGGATATGACATAATTTTCTCAAACTGATTTTGGTGTACTGATATTGTTGACTTGCATGACCTTACATTGTCCTTTCTTACTTATAATTGGCAATTGTACAAAGTGACATGCATTTCACAAGAACATCCTAGACCCATGTTTTAAAACCAATTAACATGTGATACAGTACAAAGCTAATGACACTTTTTATAAGTGTGCAAAAAGATACTATGGCGCCAATTCAGAAAGTGAAATTAGATCCATGTAGACTAAGTCTATCCTATGGTGCACATAACATGCCCCGGGAATATTCTTATTTCAATTTATTTAGAATTTGTATCAACGGATCTATACAGCATCAGATTCCCATTTGTGCCTTATCGTGATGCCTAGGTGTTATAATTACTAATAACTTCCCTAGCATAGAAGACGCCTTCATTTCACACTATTGTTCAAGCTTCTGTATGCAAGTTCCCTTTCTTCTTATTCATCGGTTCATCTTAACAGCCTTGACACAATAGTCACCAAGAATTCAACAACAGTTATTTGAAAAATATGAGAGGGGGGAGCTTATAAGAGGGCAATCAAACTACTCACCGCATTAGCAATACTTAACAGAACATCATGTGATGCTTTACCAGTCAACACCTTCTTTAGAGCATCAGAGGTTAATGGGAAATGGGCCCCACCAGAAATAAACTCGCCAAGGCGCAAGAAGGGGACAATCAGGCTTCAAGTAAAAAGATATATCAGCGAAAAGTAGACAAGATTGTTGAGCAATCTAAGTCTATCTGCTATACTATATCCCTAGTATAAGTTTCAAGAAATGCAAGATCTCAATCTACCGCATCACACAACTTCTAATGCCTCAAAAGTCAAAACTACATAAAGAAATGTTACTGAATAGTACATAGACACAAAACAGAACTAATTTTCTTGACTGTATATGTTAGTACAGTCATTAATAACAAAAATGGATACAAACATGATGTGCAGTTTCCTCCCCAATTACAATGGCCACAAACAATATAGAGAGATGATGGTATAAGAAAGCATAATTACCTCAACTCTATCGGCGTTGCAATAAAGTTAGCCAACATTACAGTTGGAGAATGGCAAAGGGATCCAAATAATGCGATAGCCATCCCACACAAAAGCACAGTGACCCCTGCAGTTTCCAGAATTAGATCATCTGAAGATTTTTAGGAGTGCTCAACAACAAACTGTTTTCTCAGTACATAGTAGCAAAAAATTTATGCAATAGCTATTTTCGTTTCTTGGACTAAGAACCCAACGCTAGATTTCCAACGAGCTTAATTCAATCAATTTTGCAGGATGCATCTATGTAGCATATAGAGTCACTACACCCAAAGCTCCAACATGCAACATGTTCTTAACGAAAGTAATATAGTATATGTATATCATACCGCATATGGGAAAGACGCCCAGTGTGATCCCAAGAGCTGCAGAGAACGCCAATTGCTTCGGTTCTGCACCCCTGAAAAGTCAAGAACCAACCAAATTAGGAGTTCAGGATAAGTCATAACAGTAGCAGTCTCCAATCTCCAGGATGCATTACTTTCAGAACAGTTCATGGTGAAAATTAGCTTCGTATGCATGTAAAACAAAAGAGTTGAAGCTTTTTCATTCAGTTGAAGCAACTCAACGTATAAAAAAAACGTACACTTATCACATTTAATCATGTCAATCCAATCTAAGTCCAAAAAGCACAGTTTTGGAAAATTGGAAGCTCTATCTGATCCACTGATCGATTTATTTACAGAAATTTCTCCTAAGTTCAGCAAATAAACCTAAACCCTGATTCAAATCCAGCAAAAGAAGAAGAAGGATCGAGAGGAAGAGCAGCGTGTGTACCTGCGGAGGATGAGGAGGAGAGGATCGACGACCTTATTGTTGAACCACAGAGTGAATCCATTTCCAGCTCTGGAGGTCGCCATCTCTCTCTCCCTCTGATTCCTCGAAACTCAAAGTAATAACGAAAATGATGGTTCTGAATCAAACATGAACTCTGAAAGCATGAATTGGTTCAATTAGTATGAAACTGGTTGATATTCTTTTCTTGGAACTTGGATTTTGGCATTGATTGAGAATCAGAAATATTTAATCAGAAATGGAGTGGAGTGAGGTTGAGGAGTTGGTGGGTATGTAGATGAAAGAGGAAGGATAGTTGAGACGCTCTCTCGACATACAATCACAACCGAATCCGACCCAACCCGTCTCGCGGCACCGACCGCTTTTTGTAATCTGATCTAACAATACAAATATCTCAAATACATAATATTAATAAAGAGATGCTCACGTGTAAATTAAATAAGTGACGTGGTATGAATGGTTGGAATCGTTATTTTTCATATCAATCATTGATATGTTGCTTCCAACACAATGTTTATTTTGGGATATTAATTTAAATTTGCAACAAAAACTATCAATTGTCTGATTGATTAAAAAACTTAAAATTATCTGCAAAGAAAAGATTAGTTTGTGTCCTGTCCTCTGAATTGTTTCAGAGAATTAGAGTTTGAGGGTGAAACGAACAATAATTTTTATGAAGAGTGTAAATTATGTGATTAGGTCGATATGAGTGTCGATGGATTTCACGAGTAGAGAACAATAGGAGAGGTTGGTTTGATTTGGAAAAGAGGAGGCATACGAGTTGGTGATCAGATTTGTATCTCTACCCATATCGTCATGATCATACTTTGGTATCGTAAAAAGTGTTAGGTGCTAGTCTATTGATGAAAGGCCTAAACACTAGTCAAGGATTAATTGAGTTTGTTTTTTCTTCTTCTATTTTTTATAAATAATAGTATAATATGACTAATACTATACAGAATAATGATAATAATGTGTTGTCCTCAATTTCGTTTCTTTTAAAAATGTGTTTACACATGTCAGCTATTATAAAAAGCAACAATTTTCATTAATTTTTAAAAAGATCAAAAAGTCAATCTTCAAGTAATATCACATTGAAATCCAAGCTTCCCTACATAGATATGGTGATCTAGGATGAATGGGTTCCTTTTTCTTTTTTTATCTAGGGTATGGAAACGAATGATTTGTTTGAAAGTTTAATGATTATTGAAGTGTAAAATTAATCGTTTTATGGAATATTGACGGAAATTTTGTTTTCCAACGATAAAATTTAAAGTGTAAATACGCTTTTGAAAAAAATAATGAGAACATATGTGTACTAAAAAATTGTCGTTTGAGAACGTTTCATTAAGTAATGTTGAATTAAAAAACTACAAACTCCACAGGTAATTTGGATGAATAGTATAGAACTGTGGCACGTTTATTAAGCAATAAAGATCAAATCAATAGATAAAGGTTCGAAAAAAATAAACTTATTCACTTTAGTCTTCTGTTTAATAAAATAAAAAGTAGTTACATATCGAAACTTACTCTTAAATATTAGTTACGAACATTACACTATTCAACACTTTAAAATGACAAATACATTACTAAGTATTGGTCACACGATTTTATTAGTGAAAAAGGAAGAAATATTTTATTTCGTTAGTTATATGACCTCAAGTGGTCATATAATTGATAGTAAAATGATGTTTTTCCCTTAATCATTTGCCCTCTATACATTTTATAAGGAAAATTATCATTATACCCTCATTATTGTTCCTTACAAAATGTATAGAGGTCAAATATTTAAAGGGGAAAATGTCATTTTATCCTTCATTATATGACACTTGAGGTCATATAACTAATGGAATGAAATATTCCGTCCGTTTTAATAATAAAATCGCGTGGCCAATACTTGAGGTAGTGCATTTGTAATTTTAAAACATTAGGTAGTATAGTATTCGTGACCAATACTTAAGAGTAAGTTTCGATATTTAATTATCTCTAAGAGTAGTCCTCAAGTAACCTTAAAATCAATTAATTATCTCATAATGCAACAAGAAAACATAACGAATCCTCTTAAGAAACTTAGGAGTTCAATATACCAGCCTTCCGTAGCTATACAAGATCACTTCCCCGACCCTTGAAACACAAAATACGAGTCTGTTGACACAAACCAAGTCTTCTGTCATATGCTAACAATCTAATATTGGAAGACAAACTTTGTCACCCCACAAATATAAGTGTTCATGGGATGCTACAATCAACTGTATCATATGAGTTGAGTTTTGAAGTACAAATATAACCTAATAGTGTTTTGCCACTGAACGAACAACTCAAATGAATTATATTCCTTCAACGAGAAACTTGTGGCCATGGCCCGAGGGAGTAGAGCATCTAAATTCATAAGACAGTGGTACCTTGGGATAATCATGAAGTTGGAAGATGGCATACCAACAGTCCGACCAAATAATGTATCTTTACCGTGTTAGAGAAAAACCTTCTTCAAGACAATTTGTTCTGATATCTTCCATAAGGGTTTGAAGTTGACCTGGATTGCTTGTTACAACAGCGTCTACATGCTCAAACAACATCCTTTCCATGGACTCCCTGTCATCAACAGTCCATGCGTATATCTTCTTGTTCCTCCTTTAAAAGCACCAATGAAAGATATCAGAACCAATAACTGGCACAAAATAAACATTGGGATCAAGATTTAAGTCATACCCATGCAGAATTCGCACGAGCTTTTCATCAATCAAAGGATGGTATATGCCCACGACCCCAGCACCTTTCATTCTCATTAAGTTCATTCTGATCCCAGTAGAAGGATCAATCATGACAATGTATCCCACCAGCTAAAAGCATCATTCACCAGTCACAAATGCATAGAGAAAATGCCCACAAAAATATAAAATCGGTAAGAGATGCAATAAGCACCAAATAAGGACAGTTCTTGACAAGAATTATGATTAGAAGTCACATTTGGCTATTTGTTTTCTTGGATAAAGCAAGGTTTAAAATTGCAAAAAAAAATTGCTTCCACGTCAGCTCTTGTTTTAGGGAAAGAAGATGGCATGATGAGGATATGAACTCAAGTTATGTAAGTGACATGAAAGCAATGGATGCCTTTAGAACTGCAGGGAAAGGCGATGAGCGTTGGCGTTCAACGATTACCGTTCTACGCTAGAAATTGAACCTTCCCTGACTCAAGTAGGTATAAAGATCATATTTATGACACTATATTTGAAAGAAAAGAGTCATGTTTGAAGAGAACCTTAACGACGCTATATGTATAAAAACATTTGAACCAGAAGTAGTAGAGGTAGGAAAACTTCACCTAAAGAAACGCGGTGTGTGTGACTTGGTAAAATTATCTCTGTTCACAAAACTAGTACTATAAAGTGTCATATTTTCCAATTAATGGAACCTCAACATCACCAACAAAGATGTAAACTGAATAGAAACAAAGCTGAAATGCTCCTTACCGTTGCATCTGCTGATTGCTTGATTACATCCCTCACTAAATTGTCATTTTTGCCCCATATAATGCAATTTTTACAGTTTGTCCTCTCAACCTGGAAAAAGGTTTGTTTTATATACCGCAGTACTAGATAATTTGAAGAGCTATATCATATTAAACAAAATTGACATTTCAATATGCAAATGGCAAAAGCACATATACATCTGTCATCACCACCAGTGGTGCATATTAGTATTACAAAATACATGGAATTCGTTGTCCATTAAGCCATCTGTAACCCATTTCATTCTTTGAAGTTACCTTGTATCTACTTAATAATGACACCAAAAGACATTCTTGGTCATTTTTAAGAGTTTAAACAGAACACCATATGTTTTTAGGACTATGTACACATCAAATCTAAGGATTGCCATAGGAATATTTCATGCAACAATTCTTAAATAGTAGTACTACACAACATAAACTCTCTCAATGTTGTCAAATAACACAGGCAACCCCCATTGAAGTGCCAGATCTGGAGCCAGACAATCCATTACTGTACAGGTAATATCATGGCACCCAGAAGTTAGTTGATACTAGCGATTCTCCATAACAACAATAAGCACATAAGATGATTATACCATGAATTATGCACACTTTTTCAGAATAACAGTTAAAAGGAATAGTAGGAGCAGAGAATGAACATACAATGGAGAGAAGGTCCTTCGCTAGTCCTTTCTCATACAATGGTGGCCCAACCTTTATATCGAGAATTACCCGTCGAACTGAACTTGATATCAACTGAGAACAACCAAGACAAGTTCAGTCAGAAAATTTGTTGAGGCTTCAGAATAATAATAAAAAAGAACAAATAGATGATAATAATGTCAAATTGACAGTCTGTCTTTACATTAGTTTCAAGTAATATCAGAACACAGTCACAATCACTCGAAAGGTCACTGAGATAGCCTTCTATGTTATCAGTAACAGCATGGCAAGTAAATATAAAAAAATTAACATAATTAGAGAGAGAGAGAGTACCGTCAAAGCTTCTTCTATAGTAGGAATATTTTTATCTTGAAAATCCACGGCAGAGTGGGAAAATACATTGAGTTCCTTTATCTATAGGCACAAACTAAAATAAAATTTCAATCAACATTACTCAGGAGATATTGTCTGATGTAAACTAAATGTATGTGGCTTTCTGGATGCAACTAATAGATATTACTTTTCTTCTATACTAGAGAAGACGTAAGGGTTATGCCAAACCCCCACAATCTCAGGTGGCTTTCCCCCAAAAGAAAGAAAAAAGATAGGATATTAGTTTTCTGTTCTTCAACATTCATAGATCAAACCTCAACAACCCAATATAACATGTGAGTTATTAAAACATGACAGGCTCACACGTTAAACTACAATATAATTAACTTTTTGCCCCAAAGTTTATGATCTTATGTGGAGGGGTTGAGTGCATATGAAGCAGTATTCAAACATGTGCCCAATCCATATAAGACACTTCAACATTTCCTGCCATGCAAACACCAAACCAGATAGCAAACGATAAGTGCAGCAAGAAGTCCATGCCAAGCCCTCACCATCACTGCTACCATGTTAAGTTTCGAAGCCAATAGCCTAAAGTATTAGGAAGATAGGAGCTTAATTTTCAGCATAAACTTTGTCCAAAGTCATGCACAAGCACCACAACAGTCTATGGATTTAGTGATTGATTTTTCTCCTACCTTACTGTGAACAACTTAAGAAATTTTAAATGTCAGAAGAATATATGTTTTAAATTTCATATATTAACATTTTTCTAGTAAACTCGAAGTTTTGGCGTAGTAATTAACTGAAAAGAAACAGGCACCTTATGAAAATATCTCAAGTAACACCTAATGCAGACAAAAGAGCATCATGCAAGCAATCCCTTACCTCTTTCGTGGTCAAGTGCCCAACTCTAGAAGAATAGTTTCCAGACATCCGCTGCAAATCCCTGACTGTGCCACTTGAGAATCAAATCTCCAAGCAAATTCGTAGGTAAATGCAAAACTAATGGAAGCTAGGACAACAGAATTGCAATATAAATATTTCCACCAAGGTTTTGGAAGAGATTATCACTCGTGGCTAGACTATCAAGCACTATATTGGTACAACTTTACAAGTAGTTTTGTTAGTATTATTGTCCACCACAGAAATATTATATAAAAGAGTGTCTTACATGCATATTTGAAAGGTAAATTATTACATAAAGTAAAAACCATTACTAAATAAGTTGCATGAACAAACAACAGATACCAATAAGTCAATTTACTGGGCCTCTTCTTAAGGAATGAAATCGTATTAAAATTAACAGAAACATAAGCCTATAACGCATAAAATCGAGCAATGAAGGTCACATCTTATAGTTTAAGATATTATTTCACTGCAATAAAGCATCTACAGTTGAATAGTCGTCTGTGTGTGCATAGCAGGACAAAATGTATTCTTGCGGGCCAGGCTTTTCTTTTTGAGCCGAGACAGTAAAAAGAGAATGCACGGCCAGAAGAATTTATGATCCTAAAATTAACCAAAAATGTACCTGTCATGGAGAGCAAATAATTCTCCATCTGAAGAGCGAGAAATATCAATCTCTATACAGTCTACTTGGGAACGAAGTGCATCATGATATGCAGTCATCTGTAAAAATCATAAGAAGAACAATAAAGATTCTGAACACAGAGAACAAAGCCGAAATAGAATAGAAACATCCTCTTTCAAAGAGGTTTAGTTACTCAAGATCCACACAAAAAAGATAAACTACTCCACGACATGATGAAAGATTCGAATATTCCCCAATTGTATGTCTTGATTGGTAAGGTGGACTACCAATCAATTAACTTACTTCTATCAGATACTGCAAAATAATTAACTTACTTCTTATTTCTTCATAGCATTTTGGATTCAAACCCTAACCATTAAGTACCCTGATAGACTAGGATCAAGAAGAGCAACAGCAAACACAATTAAAATGGTATGCCTACCGTATTGGGGAAGGCCTTAGTTGAATCACCACCATGAGCACACACGAGAGGAGGATCATTCATCCAGCTGCACTTTCTCAATTGTATCTGCACAAACAAATGAAACCGTGCTCAACACAGAACTTCAAGTAAAAATAATATAGTTCCTCACTGTCCTAACTTACTGCATACTTAAACTACAAATGAGTTATCATCAGCTACGTAAATCATGAAAATTTTCAACTTGGCGTAAAAAATAAAAATAAATCATACACTACTTCTGGACATTTACCAATATATGTCAAAAGCCGCATCCATAAATGGATAGCTTGGCACTTTCTTTACAGTTCTGCTCAGTTTTTAAACAGGAAAAACTAACAAATACAGTGGTACGCCCAAAAAGAGGGGTGGAAAACAGTCACAATAGCTCATAATCAATGGTTTCCTCGTATCAGATTATCAGATAGTTCATGTAGCATAAAGATCGGGTGTCTGTATATGTGTCTTGTGATTCAAACTAGATTGATTGGCACACGAGACATATAGGGCTATAGCTCACATGAATTACAAATATGAATTATGAATATGTATACATACTAACACATATATATACACATACACAGTGAAACAGACATAGATGTGATGCTATGAAGAGAAATTAGGGTACCTGATGCAAGCGCCTGAGCTTAAAATGGAAGAAGGCGGGAGGGAAGAGGGCGATGAAAGCGAGGCATATGAGAAAACAACGGAAGGCCCTGGGAGAAGACAATCGTCTCTTCTGCAGATTGGCTCGCTTTCGTCCCCACCACCAGGTTATGCTGCTTCTGTCGAATTTCTGTTGCTGGTTTTGTCGTCCCCTTCCAAATCTACCAGTCCCAGATATCACCATTCTCTACGCTCTCTGCTTCTGCAACTCAGTGGTGATACAGTGTTGTAGATGTAGATTTCTAGTTTCTTGTTGCTTTTTTTTGTTTATCATCTATTCTGTCTAATTGTAGGTCATTAAATATCTTGGTTTTACTAAATTATACTCACATTTTCACTAAACTGAATTACACCAATCTAATTATTCAATTGAATTCAAATTAATTTCTCTTATGAAAACAATAAATAAGTTATTCAGGATGAAACAATAAATGTGATGTTTATCGTGAATAAGTATAGATTAACGATAACTTTTGTATGACATCACGGATAATAAGAATCAACTTTCGATCTTTCACATCCCCTAAGCTATTCTCGTCGTCGGCGACCTGTTTCCCCCTTTTCGTTAGCGTCTCTTGGGTCCTCTTCTCTCTGCTTTGGATCTTTCCTCTTCGTTCCTTGTCGGTGGAGGAAGCTTCAAACTCGCCCTTGGGTTCGTCGTGGAGTGCTGGATGTCACGCCCCAAATCCGGTTTTGACCGGACTCGAGACGTGAACTTAAAACGTTAATAATTAAAACAACTTTAAATGAAATAAAGTTTAAGGTAATAATACATCGTAACCATAAACCGATAAAAGATTCAACAGCTCATAAATCCAGAGTTAACGTTTAATTCAAAAACACAGTACGTCTCTAGACAAGCTAGCCTGGGACCCTTGTTAGCTCCCAAGCATCGAGCATCCAGCTAGCACAAATCCTGCTCAAGACCTGAAACACAACAAAGTAAGGGGGTGAGCTTTCGTTCAGTAGGAAAAGTAGTTAAGGTTATGAACATCAGTTCACTACCACGAGTAACTGTCCAATTAGGGCATATTAGTAAGCATAACCAATAAAAGTCAAATTAAACAATTACTCCAAGACAACGCTTGACCTTCACTCAGGCACAACCCGTAAATCAACTCACAATGAACCGAACCTATACACTCTTCTCAACTTTGCTCTTGACACTCATCACCTAACAATTTTCAATGGACAACACCCACGGTTATCTCACAACCGAACACACGTGCAAACTCACACGGCAACACAGAAATTAGGTATAACAGCACCTCGGGTCACCAAACACTCTCACAAGACCATAATCACACTTAAAACCACACACAAAGCCAATCAGCACGCACAATACACACAACAGAAACACACATAACTTAATACAACCAATTCCAACATCTCCGGCTATCACATCCCGTTCTATTTATGTCGTACTGTAACACGAAGGCTCAGTCCCGACATCTTCCCGTCACGTAGAATCGAGGTAACATCCCAGACCGAAAATCCCTCAGTCAGACGTCTTCCTGTCACGTAGAATCAGGGCCTCACGCATACTGGACCGACACATACCTCGGTCGTACGCCTTCCCGTCACGGAGAATCGGGGTATCTAACACGCCATCCTTGGCCTCAATAACATGCACCGGAACTATCCCTCGGTGTAGGCATCACACGGGTTACGCCTCCTCTTGGAACACACATCCAGAGTATAACACGCATCACAAAGTTATAGTTGGCCTCGGTATACCGACCGGGCCAACTCACCGTAACACACAATCGGTCTATCACTCACCCGATCATATCACAACCAAGTGTTCATGTGAAGATCGTTTAAAAAAACTATTGGGTCGGACCGGACCCGGCCCAAGCTGCAGACCCGGCCAGGCAGGACCCGACCCCAACCTGAGCAGGCCGACCAGCTACCAGCGTCTTGGGCCGTGCGGCCCAAATTCCAGCCAGAGGCCCGTTAAGCCCGGCCTGCATATAAATAGGCTTTAGGGTTTGAGAACCCTCACTCCTCTCCCTCAGCAACGCAGCCGACCCTCCCTCTTCTCTCTCCCGATCCCGTCCCCTCTCTGGTTCGCTGTTCCGGCCGCCATCGCCGGCCATCCTTATCCCTCCCCGTCTCTCCCTCCCGAGCTACCGGCGTCACAAGCCACCGGCCACACCTCTCCAGCTCCGACCCTCGCTTCCCCTTCCCTCTCCGTCCAGCCACCGCGCCACCACCGAGCCGCCGTCTTCTCCGTCTCCGACCCGAGCTCGCTTCGAACTCGCCGGCGGGGAAACAGCCACCGAGCCCCTCGGTCTCGCCGCCCTCTCCTTCGTCTTCTCCTCCCTTCGCCGTCGCCGTGAACGACCGGAGCCAGGTCGCCGGCGCGTTCGACAGATCCGGGACGGAGTCACCGTGACCGTCCGGATCTGAGGCGAGAAAGGTCCCGCCGTGCTCCCCACCTCCACGGCTGCAAACCCGACACCTCCCCGCCGTCCGAAGTCGCCGCCGCCGTGCACCGCCCAGCCGCCCTTCCCTCCACGAGAGGTTCGTGCCTGGGGGTTTATTCGTCGGCGACGTCTTCGCCGGCGGCCGGTTTATTTTACGTATCGTTCGTCTCCCTTTATTTGGTTTCGGTGTTTTGTCCCGAGCGGTGGATCTGAGTTTTTGTCTGAAAACGACGAGAAGTATTGTAAATTTCAGTGAAGGAAATAAAACGAGATTTGAAATAAAAATTCGATGTTTGTATTTCGGACGTAAAAATGGTTATTGATTTGGACGAGTCCGACTCAGAAACGTCTCTTTTGTTGAAAAAGAAATGATTTTGGAAGTAAAACGAAATCTGATTTAAATTAAAAAGAGGTAAATAAAGACGGTTTCAAATTGGAAATGGGGTTTAAAATCAGATTTGAAAATAAAATGGAAGTAAAACCAGGTTGATTTTAAAACGGAATTTGAGCATTTGAACGAATCTGGAACTCTGGTTAAAATGGACTGCTAATTGGGTTTAGAAAGGAACAAAAGCGGACCGCTGAATCGGACCTCGGGATTCGTGCATTGGGACCGTGCCTCGAAAACATGCACCGGTTTCGGTGCTCGGGTACTCAAACCCGATTCGCCGTGACCCCGCTTTTATCCCGCTCAAGTTTAAAAGACAACTGTCGGTTTTAAACTAGATTAATCGTGACCTTTAAATTAACCTGGGAACCGCTTCTAATTATGGCTTTCGTGTTATCTTTAGCGTCCGGCTTCGATCGAAGTGAAGCCCGGAGGTAGCGAGCCAGAACGTCAGCAACTAGGAAACGTAGCGGGTGTTCTTCGGTTGAGGTAGGGAAAAGTAGCCGGATCTCGGCCCTGACTAGGGAAAGTTAACAGTAGAATTGCATGTGACACCGGGGTGTCGTGGGTTGAGTAGGTTATCGAATATTAGAAATGCATGATACGGGATTGTAGCGTTTATGAGAAAAGCATGTGACACTTAGTAGTGTCGTAGGATCAGAGAACTTAGCGATAATTGAATTACTGGAGGCATATGACCATGCTCGGAGGTTGTTTGTGAAACTAGTGATCTTAGGACTGTTGGAAGCATCGATTATGTCGGAGGTTGTTGCGTGTTATTTATTGTCGAGTTTGGGTGGCCTTGAGAGCCCGTGCTATTTATTGTCGAGTTTGGGTGGCCTTGAGAGCCCGTGTTATTTATTGTCGAGTTTGGGTGGCCTTGAGAGCCTGTGTTATTTATTGTCGAGTTTGGGTGGCCTTGAGAGCCCGTGCTATTTATTGTTGAGTTTGGGTGGCCTTGAGAGCCCGTGTTATTTATTGTCGAGTTTGGGTGGCCTTGAGATCCCGTGTACTAAGGTTGGTGTCTTTGGTTGGCTTGACCGAGTTAGAGTCTCGGGGGGGGGGGGGGGGGGGGGGGTTGCAAGCATTCTTTAGCTGGCTTACGAGTTAGAGTCTCGGTAAGTTGCAAGCGTGGTTTATTGTTGAGTTTGGGTGGCCATGAGTGCCTGTGGGGTCGTTGGACCCGTGTCCTTACCTTTGGTGTCTTGGGAGGTCGTGAGTGCCTGTGGGGCTGTTGAGTCCGTGTTCTACTGTTGGTGTGTCTTGGGAGGCCGTGAGTGCCTGTGGGGCTGTTGAGTCCGTGTTTTACTGTTGGTGTCTTGTGTGGCCATGAGTGCCTGTGGAGTGTTGAACCTGTGTTGTTGCTGTTTGTTGAACTCGCTTGTGATTGTGATTGTGGTTACCTGAGTGAGAGAGGTTACTGAGACAGGTCGACCGCCTGGCCCGACTTTGTGTCGGGGAAGCGCGTGAGTGAGAGAGGTTAGTGAGACAGGTCGACCGCCTGGCCTGAGTGGTTCGGCAAAGCACGTGAGTGAGACAGGTCGACCGCCTGGCCTGAGTGGTTCGGCAAAGCGCGTGAGTGAGACAGGTCGACCGCCTGGCCTGAGTGGTTCGGCAAAGCGCGTGAGTGAGAGAGGTTACTGAGACAGGTCGACCGCCTGGCCTGAGTGGTTCGGCAAAGCGCGTGATTGAGGGAGGTTACTGAGCAGCTGATATGCGATCCTTTGTGATCTTGTTTGGTGTGCGATCCTTGGTGATTTTGGGTGTTGTGTGGTGGTCTGTTGAGTCCTTGGAAGAGGTCGTGATCGTTGTGATGGGTCTACATTACGAGTCCAAGTGTTGAGTCTGTTGAGGAAGTAACGGGTTGTGTGTCAGTTAAGTTACTTGAGTTTGGGGATAGTGATCCCCGGTGTTGAGTTGGTTGTTGGTGTTACCGACATTGTCTGCTAATTATGCCGTAGTCAGTCTGTTATCCGTGGTGGTGAGCGAACGCTCACCCCTAGCTGCTTTTCCTACAGGTACCGGTCGCAGGTTGGACTAGGTGAGCTTCTGAAGCTTGAAGAGCTAGGAGCGGGATTCTGGGTGTATTTTGAGTCTAGCGACGGATACCATACTTTGTCCACTTGTTGGGACGTGTTTTAAGTTGTAAATATTATTTTGATTAATTAAATGGAGATTTTAAAGTGTTTATCCAAAACAGGTTCCAATGTTTTATTGTTTTAAAGGTTCACGTCCTGAGTTCGGTTTACTGAAATTGGGGCGTGACAGTTCACATCATAACAAACACGACACACTTGCCCACACACAGTCACAACATGCTTCAACGAATATAATCTTATTTAGACTCTCACACAGCGGTTATAACACACAACACGCAACTCTAAGGCTCGACATGGCCTATCTACCAGCACAATAATTTCCCAAGTAATGAAAGCAAGTATTCTAGTGAATCACATCCTACATGTTACTAAGACTCGTCTGATTATTTAATAATCGAAAGCGGCTATTCTAGTGAATCACATCCTATATGCCAACTAGGACCTTTCCGTTTATTATTATTTCCTAATCATGCATGCTAGTAACTTTCCGTAATTAGACCGGTATTCTCTACGTTCCCTACCTCAAGAAGAACACAACAGTTACGTCTCCTAGCTGCTGACGTCCTGACTCGCTTCCTCCTCCACTTCACGATGTCCTCGTGTCTCTTCCTCCGTCGATCTCGGGTCCAAGGTCTTGTGTCACCAAACAAAACCCGAGTCAAAACAAAGGTCGAGACATAACTCAAACAGTAGCGTTTTAACAAGAAGCGAGTAAACTAGGCCCGAAAGTCCAAAATGGCCCAAAGGGGAAGTGGCCCGGAATTTCACCCATTCGGTTCTTACAATCTACCCCCCTTAAAAGAATTTCGTCCTCGAAATTTAAACGAGTGTACTCCACTTAATCCAACCCCAAGGAATGTCTGATAAAAACTTCCAGTCCAATAACACCCAAACACACGGAAACACAAAGACCAGATATTCGATACCTGAATCCTCCATCGGTAGAGGCGTCGGACCGGCACACGTGACTCTGGTTGAGATATACTATACCGGAATCGTCCATCGGTATAGGCATCCCACCGAAGCATTTCTCACACCACACTTAAAACGGATCCAACCCACCGATACTTCTCCTCGACTACTCACTCGCTTAACCAAGTATCGTGCACACAACAACAAAAGAAGCTCACGTCCCGTTACTCGGACAATCGTCACCGGACTCCAAACGTGGTTACGCCACGAACAACCACACACGATAACACAAGGTAAAACACGCAATCCCAACCATCTTGACGTTGGATCTCACAATTACTGCACGGTCCGGAGCGACAGTATCAACCTCTTGTCGGGAAGCGTGCGCACCTCGAAACACCCGACTTGTCAGACCTCACTATAACGACACTCCACAAGAGGTGACATACAGTCATGATCAATCATCGAAGGTGACCCCACCAATGATATCGCGCTTACCGTTTCTCGTTTGGAAGTCGAGCAGTGCTTGGAGAATATTCTGTCTCGGAGCGTGTAGATCTGGAGTCTCGGTGGTGCTTGCTGGTCGTTAGGTCGTTGCTTGTTCGGATCCCTCTTTTCCTCGTCTCCGGTGACATGGTGGAGGACGTCTGAGCGCGGTTATTCCTGCTAGGGTTGGCCTCGGGGTGCGGATTTAGACGCTCAATCGTTTGCGAAGGCCTTCACACGCGGTCCATGTGGCAGCCCTTCCTTCCCCGGTAAGTCTCATCTCCTTCTCTTCGTCTAGCACTTTCCTCTCGCCCCTGAGGTTGGGGTTTCCACGGTCAGCCGGTGATGGCCACCGTGATGAGTTTGGTCGTGAGTGGCCCAGTTCTAGAGGAGGTGCTGGTGGGGATTATGGGATTTTGACTTGCTGGGACTTAGGAAGTGGTCCGGTTGTGACAGTTCGAATGGTGCTTGCTTTGGCAGAAGGGTTTTGGTTCCTTTTT
This sequence comes from Erodium maritimum, assembly GCA_963921825.1. Classification (NCBI taxonomy): domain Eukaryota; kingdom Viridiplantae; phylum Streptophyta; class Magnoliopsida; order Geraniales; family Geraniaceae; genus Erodium; species Erodium maritimum. The sequence goes on from OY997594.1 coordinate 24,649,910, forward strand.
AGTAGTTTTTTTTGGTACTTTCCTTGGTTTGTTTCTGTATTTGGGTTGTACTTAATGTCTGGAAAATCTGGCTTCTTAGAGCCTTTGTTTTTAGTTTCTTTGAACCACTGGTTGGGTTGTTTAGGTTTGCTTCAAGGTACTGAAAATTGGGTATTAGACCTTTGGTTCCCAGTGTCTGGGGTTGTATTTCTGGTTTGAGGTGCTTCTAAGCATACTCGTGGTTGTATTGGTGGGCTTCGTCCCATGATCTTGTTTTTCAGTTTGAAAACCTGGTTTTAAATAAAATTTGCTGATAATTTTTTTTTCCCAAATGGATACCTCAAAAAAAAATGTTCAAATAGGGAAATTTCAATTTACTATTATGGACTGCATAACTTTATCATGTTATCACAACTTTGTTTTATTTGTATCATGTTATCCCCTTCAATTTTTATTTTGTATTCAGTAGTGAGTTCTCGGGTCCATGTTTTTCTGTATTAGAGAGAAATATAGGAAAATCCTATTTTAATCTAATGTAACCCAACACCCACACTTACTCCCAAGTAAATATATCCATCGGGATTCGAACCTGTGACCTCAAGGAGAGATGAGATGAGATGTGAAGAGGTATTCACCATTAGGCTAACCCATGTGGGCAATTCTCAGGTCCATGTTGTCATTGGGTCATCTAAGAATGGGGTTGTAACCTCTTGTCCATGTCAATTCGCTCCCAAGGAAATGGTCAGGTTTGGTCATTTCTATCTAGCAATCTATTCGGATTTAGGGTCTTTTGTTAAGTCCTCTATGTCACGCCCCAATTTCAGTAAACCGAACTCAGGACGTGAACCTTTAAAACAATAAAACATTTTGAAACCTTTTACATTAAATCACTTTAAGATCACCGTTTGTTCAACAAATAATATTTACAACTTAAAACACGTCCCAACAAGTGGACAAAAGTATGGTATCCGTCGCTAGACTCAAATAAACCCAGAATCCAGCTCCTAGCTCTTCAAGCTTCAGAAGCTCACCTAGTCCAACCTACGACCAGTACCTGTAGGAAAAGCAGCTAGGGGTGAGCATTCGCTCACCACCACGGATAACAGACTGACTATGGCATAATTAGCAGACAATGCCGGGAACACCAAAAATCAACTCAACCCCAGGGATCACCATCCCCAAACTCAAGTAACCCGACTGACACCCACACACGGATACTTTCCTCAGCCGACTCAACACTCGGACACGTAAGGTAGACCCGACACAACGATCGACGACCTCCTCCAAAGACACGACAGACCACCACGCAACACCCAAGATCACAAAGGATCGCACACCAAACAAGATCACAAAGGATCGCACTCCTGTCAGCTGCTCAGTGCCGGTTGCTAACCGGCTGGGCTCGAGCCTGCCCCACGCGCTTTGTTGATCCCTGTTAGGCTCCAGGCGGTCGACCTGTTAGCGATATATACAGCGCTGCTTTTCCGATAGCTAGTCGGAAGGGGAGCTGCCCTCTCATCGCCTAAAAACGCTCACAACCTCCCGAGACTCGAACTCGGTCAGGCTAGCCAAAGAACGCTCGCAACTTCCCGAGACTCAAACTCGGTCAAGCCAGCCAAAGAACGCTCGCAACCTCCCGAGACTCGAACTCGGTCAGGCCAGCTAAGAACGCTCGCAACTTACCGATCCCTTTCAGGTAAGCCAGCCAAATTCCACACCACTTCCCGACACGAAGTCGGGTCACTAACCTCGGGCAAACACAATCACAATCACAAGCAAAATTCAACAAACAGCAACAAGACCGGTTCAACACTCCACAGGCACTCTTGGCCACCCAAGACACCAACGATAAAACACAGACTCAACAACCCCACGGGCACTCACGGCCTCCCAAGACACACCGACCATAACTCACGGGCTCAACAACCCCACGGGCACTCACGGCCTCCCAAGACACACCAACCATAACTCACGGGCTCAACAACCTCACGGGCACTCATGGCCACCCAAGATACATCAACCATAACTCACGGGCTCAACAACCCCACGGGCACTCATGACCACCCAAGATACATCGACAGTAACGACACGGGTTCAACAACCCCACGGGCACTCATGGCCTCCCAAGACACATCAACAATAAAGACACGGGTTCGACAACCCCACAAGGCACTCATGGCCACCCAAGACACAACAGTAAAGTACGGGCTCTCATGGCCACCCAAAACACAACAGTAAAGTACGAGTTATCATGGCCACCTAAGACACAACAGTGAAGTACGGGCTCTCATGGCCACCCAAGGCACAATAGTGAAGTACGGGCTCTCACGGCCACCCAAGACCCAACATACACAATCAACCTTCGGCATAACCAATGCCTCCAACAGTCCTAATATCAACAGTTTCACAAACAACCTCCGGGCATGGTCATATGCCTCCAGTACTCATAATCTCGATAAGTTCACAATCAACCTCCGGGCATGGTCATATGCCTCTAGTAATTCTAATAACGTTAAGTTCTCTGCTCCTACGACACTACTAAGTGTCACATGCATTTCCAATATTCGCTACGTTCCCGTATCATGGCTTTCTAATATTTGATAACCCACGACACCCCAGTGTCACATGCATTTCTACTGTTAACTTTCCCTAGTCAGGGCCGAGATTCGGCTACTTTTCCCTACCTCGTGCGTGTTCTCCAAAAGCCAACCAACAAGCTCCGGCGTGATCTCAGTCACTCGCCTAGCTTTCCTTTCCCTCGGTCTGCAGCACGATCTAATAAGAACACGATTTTAAATGCTTATAAGCTCGTAGACATAAACTGGAATTCAGTAAACTCGACGCCCAAAAGTAACCCCGACAATGTCAATCACTCCCAAAACTTCCCAATTACTCGACATTGTCGATAAAGGACCCATAAAGGCCCGATTCGCCCGACATGGCGAATCTGCCCGGGTTTTGTAAATACCCTTCCGGGGCTCCAAAAATTCCCGTTTTCGTTTCTACGGTCTTAGAATAATTCAAGGGTTCCTATGAACTTGACGGAATCGAATTCCGACTTCTGAGTCAATTAATTAACGTTTCAAGTTTCTAAAACCCGTTAATTACAACTTTTCCAATTCAATTCCAAATTTCGATTCGGTTATGGATAAATGGTCCGGGGAACATTTTAAACCACCCGAACACTAAACCCGAGCACCCGAGCACGTGGGCCCCACCCGGACCAACTTGGCCGTGGGTGGCTAGGGCACCTTGGGGCCCGGCCCACCATGGTGGTGGCCGGCCCTAGCTTCGGCCAGCCACCCCACATGGTGGCCGGAGCTCCTCCCGAGCTCCCGGTTGCTGGAAAACGTTCTCCTTCATCCCCAAACGTCTCCAAAACGTCCCCAACACTCCCCCAACATCAAAAAAACCTTAAACTAATAGTTTTACACAAACCCTAACTTTCGAAATTAAACAAATCGAAGATCGATTTGGTGAATACCGTAGAGGAGGACGAGGGGAGTTCGATTCCTCCTAGTCTTGAGACGATCCAATGGATGGATGAGCGTGAATAGTGGCAAGACCCAAGCTTCTTCTCTCTTTTTCTCCCTTCTTCCTTCTCTCTTCTTTCTCTTTCTAAAAACACTAACTTTGCAAAAATAAACCCTTTTCTTCACATATGGCCGAACCCCCCCTTATCTCTCCTCTTCATTTCCCCCCCCCCCCCCAAAACCTAATACCACCACTTGTTTGACAAGTGGCAAGGTGGGTCCCACACCTTTTTGGAACAATGTCTAGAAGATATTTTCCAATCAGATTCGCGAAAATCGGACGTTTCGGGCCCCGAACGGGCACTTTTTCCAAGAAATTACGAAACTTGGCGGGCTACAAAGAAACGGCTCAACTAAGACCGCTGCGAAGACGGCTAAGCTTTTTGGATCCAAAAAGGTCCTCGAATGGACCAAAACGTCGCTCGGTTGACTTTTCCAGCGAAAAGTCAACATTTCCTAAATTGATCAGAAAGTTGCCATGAGTCCCCGGAACTCACTTTGGTCGATAACGGGGTCAATTTAAGTCCGGTATGACCCTCGGGGTCATTTTAGGTTCAATTAAGTGTTAGTCTTAAAATTTTTAAATTTTCCTGTTTTTCGCAGGCTTGACTGGCGTTGACCGGGAGTGGTTATTACACTCTACGAGGTTGAAAAGAAGGAAACCAAAGTCATTTATTGTCACTTATATTGTCTTTCCTAGAAGTCGTTTGCTAAGTAGGGAAAGAGATTGTATTTCGGCTCAATCGAACAAACCTAGGGTTTTGACTTGGGATTTGGTCCCTAAATATATCAAATATGGGCCTCACAACCCCCTCAAAAAAAATGAATTTTTTTACATGTTTTTTTTTATTTTTCGTTTCAAATATACTCCTTAATTCCTTCTAATGTCGTAGTTGTGCCCCCCCCCCCCCCAATTTTTTCAGTCACGTATTGTCCTTGAAAAATGTTGGTGCCCCTTCACTGAAAAACCTAGCTCCGCCACTGCTCACAACCTAGAGCCAAGACGTATGAGTCGGAGGACGATGAAGATGACTATGTTACCGATAATGACATCGACAAAAGCGACTGAGTAGGTGCACCCTTTGTGTTGGTTGTTAGTTTCTACTTTCCAGTAAGTGTTTGGTTTTTGTTTTGTTGTATTTTTCTCGTTTTTCAAAATAAATTATTTAATTAATTTTTATTATTATTTCTGTATTTTAAGGTTAAAAGTAAAATTAGAATTATAACATATTTTACAAAATTAGAGATTGATTTTTTAAATTTATATATTTTTAAAATTACTATTTGATTTAAAATAGATTTTATAAATTAAATAGAAAATATTTTATTTTATTTGTTTATTTATTTATTATTTAAAGGGGTAAAATGGTATTTTCCCTTGCAAAAGTCAAAGGGTTGAGATGTTAAGGGTAAAGTGGTAATTTCAATTTACCCTTAACCGGCACATGGATCACATGCTTAATAAAAACGGAATATTCCGTCCGTTTTTCTAACATAAGTGTGTGGACGAAACTTTAGGGTAGCCACAGAGCGTGGACGAAACTTTGTGCACCAAACATTTGTGGACGAAACTTTAGAGTAGTTTTGGATAATTATCCCAACATAAATTATACCACCAAGCTTCACCGCCATACCATTTTGAAATCCCAAAGTAAATCGAACAGTTCTCATTCTACATTTTGAATACAATGTTTCACTCAAAAACAGAACATCGTGTTTTTTATAGGTCATAATATATTTCGGATGACTAGGGTCCTCGAGCCCCCAATAAATCTAGGCTAAGACTATAATTAAGACTAACGAGGCAATTTTTCAATTCTCAACTCCATACCAGGAATAATGTTAAAATCCATACTCTAAACAATATAGTTCATATCCCACCTTTTGATTACTACCACTCATAATCTTTTATTTTCCATTGCCACGTTAATATCGTTGACAGAAACATTAGCACACGTCCTTCCATTCTCTTGTTAGTTTGATACTTACAAAAAAGGAAAAAACCCTTGGTATATCTCGTTTCCACCCTCAAATCCAGGTCAAATTTCAGTGGATATGATGAGCTTTGGTTCTCATTCTATCACATCGTATCCAACCATCCTAATTATTGTCAACCTACATACATATCCCTTAGTGATTCCAAATAAGTTCTCCCATCTTTCTGGTCATACATTTGAATGTTAGGTCAAATATATTAGATAACCAAGTCAACTAAAAGCTCAATCTAATAATTGAAGTCCTAATTACAGTTATATTCTAACATGCACCCTCACGGACAAGCCTGTTTATGAGTTTGGAGGTGAATTATTAGAAAAAAGAAAATCTCATAAGAAGAGAATAAGTGTTTACCCATTTAGGGAAAATTTAATAAGTTGAGAAGAAATTAATTATTTTCGTAGAGAGTGGAGTTTCAACCGACGTCCATGAGGTATCAAAATACTTCTAGCCAACAATTGGTCTAAAAAAACCTTTGGACATGAGGATCCTCCTTTAGGTTTTAACTCCTGTATACCAGATTTGGTCCAAACATTTGGTCTAAAAGAACCTTTGACCATAATCTCTACGAATATTCATGTGTGATAGTTTTGGCGAGAGCATTTTCTCTATCGGAGCAAAAGGAAACCGACTAAGATATTCTCGTTCATGCTTCGTAATCACTATATCCTCCGTGTCATGGTCAAGACTTAAGAGCAAGGTTGTAAAAAACGGTAAGCGCTAACCGGACAAAAAGGGGTCCTAGACGCTAGACGGAAATTAATCGGGAATTAATCGAATTATTATTTTTCTTATATATTATCAAATTTTATATTATGCTACATAAAAATATTAATACTATCAAACATTATATATAATAAAAAAACATAAACATTATACTAAACAATTCTTAAAAAAGATCAATAAATATGACTATATCGATTCAATTAACATAGTTTGTGGACTTTTTATGTTTTGAAAATACTAAACAAAAAAAATTAATAGTTTGAATCAAACTCAGAAATCAGAATGTAACAATTAAACAAAGTGTGTTCTACCAATTTAATTAGTATAATTTTATGGTCTCACTTCGTTTGTAAAAAAGTTTAAAACAGTTTTTAATTTCGAATTCGACTCAACGTTTGATCGACCCGACCAATTAATTGGTCAGACAGCGGTTAATCAACCAAATATACGATTGATCGGTCATATTCCATTCAAACGACAAGAAAGCTACTACCACAGCGTTGTGGGTTGGTGTTAAAATAAAAAACCTCTAGCTGCCACATGACCCAAATTTAAAGCCCATTAATCGATGCTGGAATTAGTTCTATATAATGGGCCATGCCTCCCCATCCTCATCAATAACAAAGGTAGGTTATCATCTTCTTCCTCTGAGGCGTCTAGGGTTAGGGTTTCTACTTCGATATCGCGTAGGGCCGAGGCAATCCAGGGGAGAGCTTCCGCTCTGAATATACCTGTAGGTTCTCTACAGGATGCCCTGCTCTTTCAGCCCTATACATCAGTCTTCCATGGCATCATAGTACGGGTTCTGTGCTTGGTTCGGTCGTCGTCGGGCTCTTCCCCGTCGCCGGCTTGCCTTTCCTTCCTCCACAAATCCGCCTCCAAACGCCATTACATTTCAATTCATAGATTGATTTCCTTTTTCAATTTTATCTATTTATTGTTTAGCTTGTGAAAATTAGGAGCTGGGTTTACTTCTCTGTGATGAACAACACAGATGACGAGTCTGATATATCCATTCTTTTAAAATCTTGATGACAATCGAGGCATTTGTCTGAGAGATGTATCCCCATACTTAATTCTCCAAATATTTCTTTATGGAATTTGTTTTGATTTCAGCTTTAATTTCAAATTTCTTTTGAATGTGGTATAAAATTTTACGTTTTCAAATCTTTTTTGTATAATCAATTGTTGTACTTTTGTTGTGGGCTTCATAATCTGGTCTTTGTGGATATTCCAATTCCCATTAGACTCGTTCCCTTGAAGCTAGATTCAGCGTGTTGTTCTGTTCTCACTCTATCTCTGATTTTGGTTCTCGTGGGTTTTGAGAGATGAATGGGGTAACTATATTTTAGAAATCTCAATTTCTTTTTATTTTTGCTAGTTTTTCATAATCCTAGAGAACGATGATGAAGAATTTTTATATTACAGACCTGTAATGATTTGCGGATATGATCGCAGATTATGAACATCTAAGGGGCTGAGTTCTCTTTCTTTCAATTGGCATGTCATTAGTTTAATCTGTTCTTCTGTTCAATTGGCAAATCATAATAAAATTTACATGGTAAAATGGTATATCCAACCTGCATTTTCATGCGTGCCTATTTAAGTAAAGTACTCAACATATCCTGCGTTGATAAATTGATGTCCCAATAAATTAACCAGGTAGTAGTGTTCATTTGGAGCCAAAGACAGATGACTGACATCGAAGAACCATTCTATTTAGAGCCCATATGAACTAAGAGCAGCTACAGTGGAGCTAATCATGTATCGACTTGTGAACTGGACCGCATTTTTTTGCGGTTTGCGGGATGTGTCGTTGTGGTGCGTGCGAATTGTAAAAATGCAATTCGTTGCGAACTGTTCGCTACTCTGCCTGCATCTTGCGGCCCGGGGTTGCGGGTCGTGCGAACCGATTCACGCGCTGCCTTATCACATTCCGACATGTGGTCCCGTTTTTTAAAAATAAAATAAAATTATTTAAGTAAAATTTTATACGAATAAAATTGTATAAATTAAAATTTTATATAACTAAAATCTAAATAAAATCTTATTGGCAAATCTTGTTTTTATCAAACCTTCACACCTCATTTTATTTTTTCTGAGGAAATATGATCATATATTATAATTGAAATTTGCTTACTATATTGAAAAGCAAAAAACTGAAATAACAATCGAACTGAAAATAAAGTCGCTCTATAAAGAACAAAGGTTGTCTGGAGGAGGATACTGCGACAATGTCTTTTGATCACCGATACAGCGGCTCCAAACAGATTGGCACGGGCCGAGCAAGCCCAGTGTCGAGGTTTCCGATTAAACATAAATCGACTCTGAGGTGTGCTCCAGTATAATACTGAAGCCCTAGAGTGACGCCCCGGACAGCCCTGTAACCAGGAACTGAAACAGCTCAGTAGGATTTTGCATCCTCCCGAGGAACCAGCAGGCGTCGTCCCCCTCTGATGATAATGAAGGCCCTAACAAACGTAAAATTGTTGGTTCCCGATCTGATTGAAGAATGTTGCGTCGGTACTTGGTGGAATCGATGCCAAAACATAAGGCCCGACCCGACTATGGAGCCCATATGGTCCACCCTCCTGACTCGAAGTGTCCCGAGGAAATCGGTCATGGGCCGGATCTAGACAGAAACCTGGAGGCGCCTGAACCTGATCCAACTCTAGGCCAGACCCAGTCCGGATCCGAGGGTAAGTCCGACCCTTATCCCCGCCCCGTCAGCCCGTTCCATCAGCCAAGCCCAACCCAGTACCTGGCCTGGCCCGACCAGCCCGCACCCCTGATCCAGGCCCACGAGATCCGCCCGAGCCCACAATCCCTTCAGCTTCATCAGGCCCATCATACTGATCCAAACCCATTTGACGACCCGTCCAAGCCCGACGCCCGTCGACCATCAGGCCCGATCCTCTCGGCCCATGGCCTAACTCTCTGACCCGATCCACCCCTGGCCCGCCTCCCTTGACCAACACCAGCCCAGTCTTCAGCCCGAGCCCATCATCTCCATTCCTCCCAGGCCTGACCTGAAGGCCCAATGTCCCTTGGATCATCGTCGAAACCCTAAGGAGCTCTGGCTCAGCCCGCCGCCTCCCAGTCCCAACTCGCCGCCTCCGTATCTCCGACCGCCCATGCACGTCTTGCCTCACCATCCCGGAGTCCGAGGAGACAACCACCATTGGAGCCAACCAGGTTCTCTCCCACCCGAAACATTGGCCCGGAGGCCCCATCCGTGACGAAACCATCGTCTTCTCCCCCAACCAATATCGAGGACCCAGTCCCCCCTCCCCCCCGCCGGAATGCGACGTAACCCTCCCCCTTGGTACTGCAGATCACCATCCGGTGACCGGGAACCAGGGGACCGAGAGTATACATGAGACAGTAAGGCCGGGGACAGCGAAAAGAAGAGACTTATCGTCCGTAGTTTTGTATCATCGCTCTCGGAATATGGATGATGCCGGAGTCATTGATATCGATCCTTGTTGTCACCTCCATAAAATCGAAAAACCCTAACGTTTCGATCTCAGAGAGAATGGAAAAAGAGGGCTGCGTTTGTCCATACCATGGTGTGGTATGGTGATCAACCACCATGAAAGCCAAAATGGTGGAGCTCCAATAAAACTCTATCTGCGCCGAAGAAGCAACACCGTCGTACAACTCTTTTCCCTTTTTTTTACGAAACGAAACCTGCATGACTAGGAACAAAATCCCCCAACCATGTTGAACAAACACACGGAACAAAAGCATGATGATGTGATCAAGTACCAAGCCTTGATAACGTTCTAAAACTAGACAAATCAGCGGCGGCGAAAGGAGCCAGCCGTCGCTGCTCTCAACCCTAGGCTCTCTTTCGCCCCTCATTTTATAATTAATTCATTAGTAGCATTTCTCTTTTTGTATCGGTGTGGGACTCCAAAAACAAAAATAATGTCTATGTAAGAATTTAAACCGCTTAATATATAATTGGACACAGTTTATCTAACAGGAAAATATGGGTCTCGTTGTAAATTTTACATCCAAATGTTATAAATGAGATCATAAAAAAGATTTTATATTTGTTCATAAACATGTTTACTTAACAAGTATTTCAACTATTAATTATTTTTATCAAATTTATTTTAAATTATATAACGTTTACTAGAGGACAAATCGACTAGATACTCCTCTTATCTTAAAAACTGTGTGAACCAATTCAAGTCGCACACACTTAGGATCCAACATTCATCATGATGTCACATCATCACCCAATTCCATCCAAATACACGCCACTTTCATCATTTCCCACACAAGCAAATGCATAATCGTAATAGCATGGTGTCATGTGGACTAGTGTCCATTTTTTTCTTAACCAATTCACTAATTTAATATTTTCCGATTCGTTTGAACTTCGATTAACTTCAAACTTGCACTAATATTTTTTCTTTTTCCAAGAGCTTTAAATCAAGATCAGTCATGAATATATTTTGAAGCACGAAAATAAAAAGTTATATTGGGGTGATAAAAATAATGTTGAATGTTGATAAATCTTCACTAACAAATATTTTATATCGGGGATGATCAAACTAGTGCTAAAATGTTGATAACAAAACATGTACTGAGGTGATAAAAAACAAGTGATGAGGTGATAAAAATCATGTTCAATTTTGATAATAAAAGTGATAAGTGAGTTTTCGTTTCTCTGGAATTTATGGGGTGGCGGATCGAGAGCTCAGATGGATCACTTGGGACCCACTTCGATCCTTGGGGGCAGCACTCCCGTTGGATGAGAAATGGTTATTAATGGGGGATTTTAACGATATTCTTGACCAGAAGGAGAAGCGAGGAGGGCTAGCTTACCTGGCACACCTGGTCACCTCGTTTAGGGATGTCTTGCGAGAGTTACATTTAAAAGACATCCCACTCCAAGGATATGGGTTCACTCGGCACAACGGGAGTGAACCGACGACCAAATTGGAAGTGCAGCTAGACAGAGCAATTATATCTACGGCTCTCCAGAGGCACCGGCCACATGGCCACCTGGTTAATGTGAGTATATCCACTTCGGACCACATGCCAATACTATCTGACTCAGAGTGCAGGGTAGACCCAGTCAGTTCTCAACACGTTCGGTTTGAGAATATTTGGGCAGAGGACCCAGAATGTGGCCAGCTTATCCAGGCATCGTGGGGGATCCGGATGATCGTCATATTCTTGTAAAGACCAAAGAAACAGGCGAGGCTTTGGAAAAATGCGGTAAGGAGGTTTATAACGCCTTGGTCCGGAAGATTGGTCGTTATGAAAAGGACATCTTATGGCTAAATGGTAGGAATGATCGTCCGAGCATCCGAAAGCGACGAGCTCTTCAGAAACTGTATGAGCGGGCGTTGGACCAGAAGGCGGAATTCTGGAGACAGATGGCAAAACAAGACTGGCTCAATGATGGGGATCGGAATACAAAATTCTTCATGGCTACTGTCTCCCAACGTCAGAACATCAATAAGGTAAGCGAACTTAAGGATGAGAATGACACGGTCCTGACATGGGACACGGGTCTCGGAGATCATATTTTATTTTTATACAAAACTCTATCAACAGGATCGGACCGTTGAACGACGTCCTGGCTTCCCGGATTCCCGCAACAGGTCACCGAAGCATAGAATGTGGCCCTTTTGGCCAATGTCACGTCGGAGGAGGTTAGGGATGCCACCTTTTCGATAGGACCAAACAAGTCTCCAGGCCCGGATGGGTTGAACCCGTTCTTTTACCAAAAGTACTGGTCTATAGTGGGAGCTGATGTGACGTCCTGCGTTCTGAGCATATTTGAAGGAGGGGAGGTTTCCTCCTCGCTTAATGCGACGACGTTAGTGTTGGTTCCGAAGGTGGAGGTTGTTGGTTTTGTGCCCTACGCCAATCGTGATCATGGACGGCATTATCATTTCATTAATATACTGACACTACTATTATCATTTGTGAAATGTTAATAGCGTGAATAATCGACTCTTTCTAAGATCATCAAATACGTGATTTGATAGTAAAACTCTTAGAAGTAAAAGAGTATTATTCCATTGATCCCTAGTCTTACTGATATACTAAGGCTAGTATGATGTTGGTTGATGATCACGTTTTACTAATCATACATATTGGATATGAAGTCAAATCATAGATGTCATTTAGGGAATTGGCATTGGATGACCCGCTGTGAGAATACTACATAGGAACTGTCATGAGTATTTCTCAGTACCGTAATATGTCTTAAGTCCTTTGACCTTGTAGTCATCATTGTTTCTATATAGGTGGGTGGGTGTCTTGACACAATTCAACGTTTTCTTTAACCGGGCAACAATAAAGATTGTTGTTAGATACATGGCTGTTTATGTGAGAGACGTGGTTGACTGATAAGGGATTTGTCACTCATGTAAATACGAGAGATATCGTTTGGCCCCTTGATGAGTGAGACTGCAGAAATGCATGGCCATGCGATTTGATTAAGAATTATCACTTGCAGTCTACTTAGAATCAAGAAACAACGATCAAATAAAATAAGGATGACGGTCTCATGCCTTATATTCGATCGAGATATCGATGACAAAGGGATTAAGATATCAACGGTAAAAGGTTGAATCGGATTGTCGATCTTCATATGACTTGGGTAGTCATAATGTCTTGCTAGAGGCTAATTATGACTTGTGGGCTAAATAGAGATTTTAAGTCCACTACCAACGTTATATGAACCTGTAGGGTCACACATAGAGCAAGCCCAAAACGAATTGGAGTTTTAAAAGTCCAATTAAATATGAAAATATATTATGTATATTTATGGGATAAATATAATAATATATTCTTCTCTAAATTATTATTTAAATATAATAGTTATATTTAAAATAATAAAAAAATTTGGTAGAATTGAATTATATGTAAATGAATTAAATTTAAAATTTTTTGATTTTGGTACATATGCTTTTAATACACGATTAAATCAAAGTGGTTGAAACATGCTCATTTGAAAAGTTCACTGACAGTGGTAGTTATAATTAAATGATGATTAAGAGGAAAAATCAAATAGAAACCACTCCTTAACGTAAAAACTGTGTGAACCAATCCATGCCATTCATTTTAAGAATGGATGGATGAGATACAATTGATTTGTTGACTTGTTGACTGCAAAAAACAGCACTTTTTAGTAAGGGGTAATGACTTTTTAGTAAAACCACCATATTATATTTTTTTTTACCAATTCACTAATTTATTTTTTTCCGCTTCGTTTGAACTCCGATTGGCTTCAAACTTGCACCATTAGTTTTTTTTTTCAAGGGATTTCTATCAAGATCAGTCATGAATATATTTTGAAGCACGAAAAAAAAAATTATTTTCGGGGTTGATTTTTTAAAAAAAAGTTAAGTCTGGGTAATTTTTATCAACACTATACTCTGGGTTTTATCAACACTATACACTGGATTTATCAACACTATACATTGGATTTATCACCTCATTTTCCAAAATCGAACATGATTTTATCACATCATCACATGTTTTTTTATAAACATTAAGCACTAGTTTTATCAACACTAAACACTATGTTTATCATTAAATTACATGTGTTTTTATCATCCCATCACATGTTTTTTTTATAAACACTAAACTATAGGTTATCACCCTTATTTCAGGGCTGATTTAAAAAAAATTAAGTCTGGGTAATTTTTATCAACACTATACACTGGGTTTATCAACACTATACACTGGGTTTATCAACACCGAACACTAGTTTTATCATCTCATTTTTCAAAATCGAACATGATTTTTATCACATTATCACATGTTTTTTATGAACACTAAGCACTAGTTTTATCAACACTAAACACTATGTTTATCATTAAATTACATGTGTTTTTATCATCCCATCACATGTTTTTTTTATCAACACTAAACTCTAGGTCATCACCCTTATTTCGGGGCTGATTTAAAAAAAAAGGTTAAGTCTGAGTAATTTTTATCAACACTATACACTAGGTTTATCAACACTATACACTGGGTTTATCAACACTGAACACTAGTTTGATCACCTCATTTTCCAAAATCGAACATGATTTTTATCACATCATCACATGTTTTTTATGAACACTAAGCACTAGTTTTATCAACACTAAACACTATGTTTATCATTAAATTACATGTGTTTTTATCATCCCATCACATGTTTTTTTATCAACACTAAACTCTAGGTTATCGCCCTTATTTCGGGGCTGATTTTTAAACAAAGTTAAGTCTGGGTAATTTTTATCAACACTATACACTGGGTTTATCAACACTATACATTTGGTTTATCAACACTGAACACTAGTTTTATCACCTCATTTTCCAAAATCGAACATGATTTTTATCACATCATCACATGTTTTTTATGAACACTAAGCACTAGTTTTATCAACACTAAACACTATTTAGCACTAGTTTGATACCCCGATATAAAAAATTTATTAGTGAAGATTTATCAACACTAAACATTGTTTTTATCACCCCAATATAAATTTTTATTTTCGTGCTTCAAAATATATTCATGACTGATCTTGATTTAAAGCCCTAGGAAAAAGAAAAGTATTGGCGCAAGTTTGAAGCTAATCGGAGTTGAAACGAAGCGGGAATGATTAAATTAATGAATTGATGAACAAAAAAATGGACACTTGTCCACATGGCACCATGCTATTACAATTATGCCCTTGCTTGTGTGAGAAAGTAAGAAAGTGGCGTGAGTTTTGGTTGAATTGGGGTGATGATGTGGCATTATGGTGAATGTTGGATCTAAAGGGTGTGTGGTTAGGATTGGTTCACACAATTTTTAGGATAAGAGGGGTTTCTATTAGATTTCTCCTATGATGATTAATACCTTTTGGTTTTAACTCTTGGTTAAAGGTTTTAAAACCTCTCCTAGAATATAGAAGTAACGTGGAAAGTGGTTGGTTTTTTATTTTGTTTTTCTTCTTATTTTCTAAACCAACCAAACAACACTTCTGATTTTAAAAACAACTTACACGACAATATAGGTGAAAAAGAATGGGAGAGTGGTTACGGAAAAAAAAAAAGGAAAGAGAAGAAGAGAAAGAGTTAAGTTTTTCCCTCCCATCCAATTATATGTCTGACACAGAGAATTCTACCAAAAGGATACAATTGATATTGAGTTCTCAAAATTGTTTTGAGAGTTACAAGTGCTAGCACACATCGGGTTTGTTCGTATAGATACGTACAGAGGGCGGATCCCGTTAGAGACGTCTCGATCGCAAAAGGTACGAAAGCGATTATAATCAAAGGTCCCCGTCTCGAACCAGGCACCGAAACTAGAAAAGGTAACCATTTCATATTCGTTTTTCTTATCGGTTAATCGAATTACATGGATCCGGCTTTTGAGTTATATATTAATTTTTAATTTCCGTTGTGTGATGTTTGTTAAAACCCAACAGTCTTAAAGATCTTCGGCCTATTTCCTTGTGTAGCGTTCTATTCAGAATTGTATCGAAAGTGGCAGCGAATCAGTTAAAGCATACACTAGAGGGTCTCATGTCTCCCACTCAAGGGGCTTTTATCCCAGGGCGTTCTATTCAAGACAATATCATCCTCTCCTATGAAAACCTGCATTTCATGAGGAATAAGAAGAAGGGAGGGAGGGGTGGGTAGCATTGAAATTTGATATGAGTAAGGCATACGGCAAGTAGAGTGGGGATTCCTCTAGGATATGATGTGAGCCGTTGGCTATAGTGAAGAATGGATCTCTCTATTGAGACGTTGCACATACTCAGTGACGTATAAGGTGGTGGCGGGCGGACACCAGGCTGGATTTGTACAACCAGAGCGAGGTATTTGTCAAGGGGACCCGTTGTCTCCATACTTATTCTTATTTTGTATGGAGGGACTCGCAAGACTGCTGTAAATTGAGGAAGGACGGGGACATATCCATGGGGTTCGGATTACTCCGCTGGCCCCGCCGATCACTCACTTGTTCTTCGCAGATGATTCTTATGTCTACTACAAGGCTTCCCACCTAGAGATGGGACGGATTAGGAACTATCTGTGAATGTTCGAGGAAGCGTCAAGCCAGGTGGTGAATCTTCAGAAATCGTCCTTGTTCTTTAGTACAAATACTCATGTGGACGCACGAAGTGAGGGGGTGCGTCTGTTGGGCGTCCCAGAGCTCCAGGAGCCTTCGCCATACCCCGGGGTCCCAAATATGATGGGACGGAGTAAAAAGAAGGATATGCAATACATCCTGGATTGGGTATTGAAATGGATCCACAAATGGGACGATAAGCTTCTTAATGAGGCATGGAAGGAGGTATTGATCAAAGTCGTGCTTCAGGGCATACCGACTTATGTGATGAGTGTGATGCGCCCACCAAAACAAACAATTGAAAAAATGAATGTGGCGTTGGCGCGATTCTGGTGGAAGTCCTCGGGGGTGGGGACAAACCAATAATCTGGAAATCATCAGACTCAATGTCTCGATCAAAGGAGAGTGGGGGCCTCGGGTTCAGGAATCTTCAGGATTTCAATACTGCACTGTTAGGAAAGCAACTATGGAGGATTGGAACGGAAGAAAACAGTTTGATAGCCCGGGTACTTAAAGCGATATACTTCTCAGACTCAACGGCTTTTGAGGCCAAGAGGGGCTTGAACCAGAGTTTTGTTCTGTCGGAGTCTTCTCTCGGCCCAACAGTTGGTGAAGAAATGAGCTCGGAGAGCGATAGGCCCAGGGTCTACAACTTCAGTAATGCAACATTTGTGGCTCACAAGTGCGGATCCATGGATAACGTCTGATCATCCAGAACTGGAACACAGGATAGTGGTTGATCTTTTGTCCACAACTACACGAAAATAGGACGAGGCGAAGATTGGTACGCTATTTAATGAGCGTGTCGGGAGGGGAATAATGGCGGTTCCGACAAGCAGTGTGGCTTTAACAGACTCCTGGTACTGGTGGGGAGAACACTTGGGGGAATACACAGTCAAGTCGGCATATGGTTTGGCCAACCACGCACAACCATCAACAACGGTGCAATCAGACATCTGGACGTCGATTTGGGATATGGATGTGCTTCCAAAGGTACAGACTTTCTTATGGAGAACATGTATTGGTTGTCTTTAGGTAGCAACTCGATTGAGGACGCGTAGGGTGATAATGGAATACACGTGCCCGATATGCCAAAGAGAAGAGGAGTCCGAATTCCACCTCCTAGTTAAATGCCCGGTGGCGACGGAATGCTGGCAGAGAAGTGGTTTAATACTCCCAACTGTGGAGGGAGATATAATAGAATGGCTGCAATCTATTTTAGCCACCAACCTAGCTACCAACGACGGGCTAGTGGGATGCATCTTGTGGGAAATCTGGAAAGCAAGAAATAAGAAGGTGTGGGAGTATGTTACCACCAAGGCCACATCCATAATACACCTGGCAGGTCTTCTAAACGCAGGATGGTTAGAAGCAAAACGGCGGAAGATGGACCGAACGCCCTCCCAACGGCGACACACGGCATGGCAGAGACTAGCTGGACGTATCTACCTAAAGGGTCATGGGTTATTAATACGGATGGGGCATTGTTTGATTCAACGGGACAACTGGGAGCAGGATGGGTGTGCAGGGACGATACGGGACTCCTCACTCGGGCCTGGTCATCCTCGTTCCATGGCCCGCAAAGTCCGGGTTTTATCGAAGCTTATGCAATCAAGGACGCATTGTACTGGATGGCCCAGAACCCGAGACATAAGGTCATCATCAAGAGTGATTGCAAGGTCATAGTGGATATGATCAACCAGAGAAGAGTGTCTTCTTCTCCTATAGGGATAGTAGTTAACGATTGTAGTTCCCTATTATCTAGACTCGAGTACGTGCAACTCGATTTTGTTAAGCGGACAACGAACAAAGCAGCTAACTGGCTTTGCAGGGCGGCCTGTTCCTCCCCTGTCTGGGAGTGGCAAGGAGGGCGTACATCAGAGCCATTCCATCGTATTCTTATTGCAGACATTTAATAATATCCATCGTTTACTTTAAAAAAAAGTAAACTACAATTTAATATTGATAAAAAAACTCGTGAAATGAGAAATGTGCAAAAACAAGTGTATTTATTTGAGATCATTTTTTCACAATATAAACTTCTCTGGTTGGTTCATTAGCTGTTTCTTTCCCTCCAAATCTCCCCCCTCTCTTCGCGAACCGCTCGATCGAAAACCCTAAATCCCCTCTGGTGCTCGCTCTTTGAATCATGCACCGATTATCAGGCAAGTCCATCGGTCTTCCAGTCCTCATTCCTACTCATATTGTTGCATTGAACTCTTTTTTGTTAAGAAATTCTAATTCCATAGAATCTGATTGAGGCCCGGACCTCTGTGTATGATACATGTACGTTCGTTCATGCATTTTGATTGTCGAAGAAGAGGGAGGTACTGGAGATTGAGGAGTAGCCGAAGAAGTTCAATACATCTCGTTCCGAAATGAACCGGAATGGTATCAACTACAATGTCTCTCTATATTTTTTGTGTATATTTCAATCGTAGATTTTAAGATAAACATATGCGCTTGGAAATTGTATAGATGTGGATGATCAAGCTGCTATGATCTCACCATAGTACCATAAAAACGATCTCTTCACCAGATTTTCTCTCTGTATATTACTTTTGTGCTTGTTTTTTCTGAATAAATGTTTTGGTTGATTTAATACGGGTTTTGTAAAAATTTATAGATTAGGCCACGCTAACTAATAAGATGATGTGTGCACAATTTTAAGAACATTTTCTTCAGTTGTTTGGATTAAAAAACAGGGTGCATTATGCACCTTCTCGGCATGTAGACATAATATTTTCTGAATGTCTGTAAGCTGAGGTATCAAAATGAAGATAAAATATCCAACAGGTTAACGATTGTATTATTGCATAAGCAACTTTTTTTGGTTCTTACTGCCAATTTTGCTATATACTTCTCAATTCTTATTGTAATATATTCTTGCTCCAGCCGTATCCATAGAAGCGAATACTTTACTTATCAAAATCCATTAAAAGAAGGAAAGGTTTAAAATAGAAGTCACTTGACCTCAAGAACCTCTAGAGCTGCTGATATATCGTTAGGTTCATGATTCTCTTCAAGGAAGGCAATGTTCGGGCTGTGTTGTGGGACAACATCTTCTTTTCTGAAACTATCGTCACCGCGCCCTAGCTTTTGGCTACCATACTCCACAGCACCTTTTAGAACAAGGGCCTTGTTTAGGCCAGCCAGTAAATCTTCATAATCTGTATCCCCTGTTTCCCCCAGAAACACTACAACTTTGGAAAGATCAATTCCCCATTTGATTGACAGGTACCTGCATTGTACTCATGGACATGTTATGTTTTTTTCAAATTTGATTTTGGTGTATGGCTAATGTTTATATGAAGTATTGTCATTGAAATTTTATCCGAACCTCAATGCCTGCTTTCTGGTTGCAAATAATGGCACTACGTTTAACCTTGAGGCAGCGTGAGTGTAGACAGGGTTGCACCTAAAGCCTCTCATCCGCAGTCTTTGGCGAAGGTCATCTACCCTTCGTGTCTGCCATTCAAATAAGTCAATCCTCAAATGTGGTAAAGTTAAATTATTGAATCATCACTAGTAGTGTCTCACCTTGGCTCCTGGTTTCACTTTGTAGGAATAACACCTTGAAGTGCATGCGCTGGAATACTCAGTAATGTCATCCTCAGAGCCATCTTCTGTTCTAGCAAGCCGCTTTGCTGTTGCCCTAACATTGTCACCCGGCCATCTGTACTCCACGTGAGCTTCATAGTCTGCATCAGCCACAACATCTCTCCATGGGTAATGCATTTCACTTCCACTGTTACAAACCAATGCATCAAAATCTTCTATGTTTATTCTGCTGTCGCTCAGTACATCTGTTGTCTCTTGTAGACTTGAACCAGTTAATAGTACAAGTCCTATCCTGCCCTGCCCTGAGCCTGCAACTTTCATTACACTCTTGATAATTGCTGCATAGGTATCTGTCGAATCTCCATTACTATCATAGCAATCTGCTGCTATGGCAAATAGCATCTGCCGTCTACCAGGATGGTAACTGACACTAGCAGTGCCATTATAGGAAGACATTCGTGTTATGGCCTCTATCAGTTCCTTTTGTCTGGTGGCTGAATCTACCTCTCCATTAGGTTTGAGGTCCACATCTACCGAGAATCTTAAAGAAACGTCTTCTACATCCTTTAGTGAGTCACTCAGGGGTTCTTCGGGAATTGGCGTAATCTCAAGACGGGTGAAGGGGTGGCGGTTGCGGCAGTGCTCAACATGGGAGAGGTAGTTGCGACAATGTTCTGGCCAAGAAAAGCGATGGATGTTCTTGAGGCCATTTTTCCGACACTCTACCCATAGGTTCTTTTCAGCCACTAGCTTTAGGAGGGCATCTGCTATGGCTTTCTGGTCATGTGGGTCCACAAGGAGCCCATTGCTTAGTGCCTGGAAGAACAACATTCCCAATTAGATAAATCAGGTTGTGTAGTCTGAATGAGTTACTTTACTTTAGAAACCATCAAAAAAATAGTTCTAATTTGGGAATTAGGATAACATAAGCTCTCAAACTTGAGAGTGGTCAGATTATTATTTTTTTCTTTAGTGACTGACCTTAGACACAGTAGATTCAGATTTTGAACAAAATTATGGCTGATAATCAGTAACTGAATCAGTTGTTCAGCCAAGGAAAGTAAGGAATATATCATCTAGTTGTTGGTTCCAAACCTACAGGAGTATAATAGGAAAGTGAATTTGGCTACCTTCACAATGTCCACTGGCCCTCCATTTTTCGTTGCAACAGTTGGTAGACCATAAGCAGTTGCCTGCAAGATATAGAGAAAGCCACATGGAACTCCTATCATTACCTTTTAGCTCAACGATGCTTTAGAGTTTTGTTAAGTGTGCCAAGACATGTACATGATTTGCTGTGGGAATATGTTGTGAAAGTTACCTCTATGAGAGTGAGACCAAATGGCTCCACAAGTGCTGGGTTGATGAAAACTCCCTTCAAATTGACAGAAGCCGTAGAAGTGTTAGTTATAGAAGTGAGTGGTTACGGTTGTTGCCATTTTGTGTTCATAGACTTAGTAGTCAGAAAAAAACACATACCTTTGTTTTTGCAGCGAGACGATATATGTCAGGAACTTCAGATTGTTTATGATGTTTAGGATAGGCCACTTGACCATACAGATCATACTTGTCAATGAGCTTCAGTACCGTTGTAAGAACAACTGAGCTATTATTAGACATTTCTTCAATGTCATCTCTGTTGCCAAGGATCAAGGTCTGCAGAAAGAGTGTCAATTCAACAAAGCATTAGGTTTCATTGCCCTCCTGTCATCAAAATTTAGTCAGGGTGATCGAGGAACTAAAGAAATGTTGAGTTTACCAAGTTGGCTAGCTCTCGGAGCTGCTGGCACTCCCCAAAAGCCTTTAGCAGTGTGGTGACATTTTTCTTAGGATCAGGACGTGACAATGCTAGTATCATGGGTTTGTGGGGATTTGTGAAAAATCTCATTACCTGCATCACAATATTTTCTTTATCTGACTTTCTGAACTAAAATTTTAAGCAGTTGAAGAATAGTAGAATAAGATCTATGTTTGGGGCACATCCATGGAAAAAATATCTAACCTCAGACCATATTGGAGGCAGATTCCTTCTGTTTTCAGATCTGTCAAAACCTATCAATGACTTGAGGTCATTGTCTCCTTCTAGTGAATCTTGTGTTTTAACGTAGCCGAAGTCCATTCCTGGTGGTATAACCTGATACCAAAGACATTAATGTGATTCTTATTAGTCCAAAATTCCTATTGAAAGTACTAACTTCAGGCTCAGGGAGCAATGACCATTGCTTAATGCTTATAGCTGTTCAAGTAGTATGTACTACCTGTAAACATTGATGGCATTTGTTTATATAATTTAATAGAATATCTCAGTTTTAGGTTTGAGTTTCATCGCTTTTTTTACTCTATTGGCCTTCCTCTTCTGTGAACCGTGAACTTACACTAACCCATCTTACTCTCATCCTTCTACTAGTTCAATGAAAAGAAGAAAAGAAAAGAAAAACATGAGCGATTTTGTGAGAGTGTCTTACCACCATCCTAGGCATGTAGCGCCCGAGGCAACTGACTCCACGCCGCTTCCTGACCCTAAGCTTCCTCTCCAACTTGATATCAAACCCATCATACAAGCCCCATTGCTCTTCAATCTCTTGCCTTGTACTGGTCACCACCATTTCAGCTGCATCCAACCCAGCCTCCTCAGCCTCAATCCTCCTCATAATTTTGTAGGTTGCATTTATGTCCTCCTTAGAATGCCTCCCTTGTTTAAGCAGCTGTTCAAACTTGTTTCGCCCCAATGAGTGCCCCGTTAGCACCATTGGCACGTTCAAGGCCCCCGACAAGTGTGCTGCAACCTCCCCAGCATCAGCATAGTGGCCATGAATCACATAAGGCCAAGTTGGTTTCCCCCCATTCACTTGCTCCCCCAACACCCTTGCCATGTTGACAATGTGGCTTAGAGCCCCGTCAACGAATTCGCCAATGTGAGGCCACAGTGACTCCTTTGGTATGTACCTGTGTTCATGAAATAGTAAAGATGTTCTTGTTAGTTATTTACCAATTACCATACATTTTTCTCAACTAGTATTGTAAAGCAAAAAGAAGTGTAAATTGGAAGATGACAAGTACTTACTGATCACGAGGGCCACAGGGAATGCGGAGTATATAGGCTCCACAACTTCCACTGCCATCAGGCGGGCACGACAACATCTCAATGGGCTCGCCATAGCTGAAGTCTACCTCTGGTGAGCTGATCTGCCTGGTCAGAAGATCCACTCTGTATACACCTTTTAGATTGGCTAGAGCTCTGGCGAGTTCAACCACATATTTCACCTGAGACACCGTCATTATGGTAAGTAAGTGACATTTTTGTAGTTATAGCAAGTTGCCATCTAAGTAGCTAGCATTTCTCAATTGATACAGTGCATGTGACATTAGTTAACAGTGAATGTTGGGTACTTAGTAGTACCTGACCACCTGTATCAGAATCTCTTCCTAGTTCCATATTTTCTCCCCGGACCAGACCGTGTAAACTACAAACAGGTGAGAACAAATTAAGCAAGCATGATATGGAGATAACTGATTTGTTATGACGAAGACTACATAATGTGCAAGAAACTGAAATAGTACAGTCTTGTTTGTAGGTACCTGATGAGAACGATATAAAGGCGTCTAGATATGTCATGATCATCAGACCAAATGTGCATGTCAGAGTTGATCCTGGAAATGTCAGAGGTTCCATTGCTGCTGACTTTACTGTCCTTGGTGTCACCTTCAGTACCTTTGTGATCCTTCTCACCTTCAGAGAGCTCAGACAGGTCATCTTCAGCATCGTTGCGACCTTGCTCCCTCTCTAGACGCCGTTTCGCTAGACGCCGGGCATCATCCCATGCAATCTGTAAGTATACATCTTAACTTGATCACTGCAATTTCTTACTACAGTTATTATTAAAAATTCTTGCTCCATCTCTCTGCAAAACTCGAATGGTATATACGTGTTTGATGTTGATCTTGCCAGTCAAGTGCAAGACTAGATTGTGTCAAAACTTCATAAAAGCATACATACATGATTCGAACTATTATTCGTTGATTCTTTAACTAGTCTCAACTATTTGAAAATAATAATTTTCCAAAAGTATATTTGAAGTACAGCCGCCAACTAGGAGTTTAGGTTTTTACTTGAGTTGATCATCTAACACAAGTATCAGGGTCGACTGTTATTCCACATTTAGAATCTCACATGATGTAGATCCTTTAATCTAGTCTGCATGTTAAGAGGGGTGTTGGATTTCACATCTAAAAAATATCAATTCATTCGCCGCTTGATAAACATCCTAAATAATTTGAATTTCTAGATGGGTCGAACTATCCATTTATATTGGTTATTAAATGAAGTTTCCGTTGACATGTTGTGTTAGTGAATAACTTAGTCAACTACTCTCTCTATATATAAAAACTTTGTATTTAGTAGTGAAAAAAAAAGAGAGTACCTGTTTCTTTTTGCGGGCAAGATGCCAAATGCGCCAGCACATATTCTCAAGCCTGTTACTCCGTTCACGAGTATTCCTGGTTGCTATCACCTGCCATTCCATTCCACCTTTCCTTTAATTAATTGCCATTCACATGTTTCTACCTTTTCTTCTATTATTTCATTTCTTCATAAACATTTTACTATTTAATTCTATGTTACTAATTCGGTTTTTCAACTAATTATTGCGCTTCAGATCACTTCTATGAGTCCATTTATTCAACTTTTAGTAAAGGCCCAAGTTGGTTTACTTCTATCAGCTCTTTCATGGGCTCCTTTTGTCTCCAAAATGCAATTTTTTGCATGATGCATGTGCTCTACTTTTATTTCTGCTTTTTTAATATTCATTTTTGGCCACCTATTTTATTTGTTAGCAAGCATATAATGTTACTATAAATCAAGGAACCTGATTTTATTTATTATGTTACCTTTATGTCCAAATATATACACGGGAATAAAAACTCATCCTAGCCATCAGGCTAATTTTTATTTTAAGATTAGTGTCATTAAGATAAGTTCCTAATTTTTATTCTAAGAAAGATGATCATTGATCTCTGCCCTGCATATATAATTCAAACTGTCTAATGTTATAATATCAACCCCTGTATTTATTTTGTGATGGATATGCTGTAAACTTAATTTAATTATGGGATTTCAATTTCAGCATAAAGGAACTATGCTCCAAACTAAGTAGTGTACTTACTATGTTTTTTCTTTGTACATGGTATCACTTTGTATTCATAATGTTTTTTCTTAAACTTAAAATAAACTGGTGGGGACGATGGATTAGAGAAAGAAGGATAAGCAATATCAACGTTTTGGGTTCGTCTTAATAATGGAGCAAAGTATAAGTTCATAAGAAACAAATATGCAGGCTGTATTTTTCATTTTGATTATATACATACCTTGATCCAAGTCCTGTGGAGATCAGATTCATCGAAACTATTAATAACTTCTTCCACAAAGTACTGTGTGGGACTGAATGACTTGAGTTCCTTCTCCTTCCCAATATCATCCATCTCATCTTTCAGCTTATCTAACTCATCAAGCTTTGGCTTTCCATAATCGTTCCTCTTCTTCGAGCTGCTACCGACGTCCAATATAGCCTCTAAGTAGCCATTAATCCATTCATTTCGAGCCATCTCTCCACTATCTTTCTCTTCTAATATGGCATCAACTTCAAGAGATGGTTCCTTCAATTGTGCTGAAAAACTAAGGAAACATATGGGGTGTTTATTAGATGAGAGTTTTTC
Organism: Erodium maritimum; assembly: GCA_963921825.1. NCBI lineage: Eukaryota > Viridiplantae > Streptophyta > Magnoliopsida > Geraniales > Geraniaceae > Erodium > Erodium maritimum. Next base: position 24,675,494 of record OY997594.1, read on the forward strand.
TTTTTCTTGCTACTCAATGCTCTGAAGCCGAGTTGGCCATGAGCCGAGGAATGGCCTTTTTAAAGGGTTCTTAAATTTCAATTTTTATGTTGGAAAAAATACGAATACAAATAAATGTGTATAAATTTATTGGGTGGCTGGTTTTGGTTCCTTTGGAAATATAGGTATATTATCGTACCATCCTTATTCTTCTTCCATCTATACTCTCACATGACACCCAAATAAACCTTTTTCTTTTCATATGCTATTTTTTGTCTCTTTATACTGAAACCGTATTATTTTCTTTTCATTCTCACATTGTTATGCCATCCCATCCATTCACTCTGTATTCTATTTTTATTTGAAATGCATGGAAATTGGGATTCGCACACGTGTTATTTTGTTAAATGTATTAGAAAAGAATATGTGACACTCAATTTAGACGGAATAAAGGTAGGGCGGTATATTTATATATTTGGGAGGATCAGAATGGTTAAATGCTAGAAGTATAGAATTTTCTTTTTCGGGCTTTGTAGCCCCAAGGAATTGACTCTGGTACTAGTAGCATGTCCATGTCAGTTTAGAGTTTTTGGGGCAACGGTTGTGGTAGGCGGTTGTCTTAAGGCGCTTTGTGGTAGGATCCTGTGACGGCACCTTGTAGCGATAGCTTGTTGTTTCGATCCCAACAACTAGTCGCTGGTCCATTAACGCGGCGACACGTCGCCATAAATTCCTTGACCTATCCTAATTTCTTATAAATTCACTATCCTATCTCCAATACTATTTCAACCCTCTTTATCATACTGGATGGTATAGAGTTTGCCGAGCCCTTGCATCCAGACGAGATTCACTCGTAAATTTGATCCTCAAGCTCATTCATCCAGCCCTCCTAATCGGTGTCGTCGCAAAACCTCCAACCCGGAAAACCTTTGAAATCAGTGCCGTCCAAGATCTTGGGGAGTCGGACGTAGTAATCAACAACGACTACAATTCTGAGGATCAAATGGACCATTAACAAGGAGGAATGGCTGGCATAGCCATAACTTAGTCAGTTTATGGATAACATCGATGGAAGGGCAAGAAAATCGAAGCCTACTAGACTCAAGTCGGGACGGAATTTGAACTGACAAGAAACCATCTGCCCTAATGGGCCCTTGGAAGACTGCAAGGATCAGTGATAACAAGTGAACGAAAAGGTCAATAAATTCAAGTTCGTTGGGCGCACACTACAAACGCGTAACAAAGTGGGAGGTCATATGATCAAATCATGACTGAAACAGAATTTGCTTACAAAGATGTGGAGAAACATGAGTTTGCCTGGAAGAATATTTGGAGGGTATTGAAGGATCACCCTAAGTGGGAGGTCATGAGGTCCCTTGGCAACCAAAACTCGATCCCGAATCGAAAACTGACATAGAAAATAAAGCAAGCAAGAGGATAAGGTTAAACAAGAATTGAAACTGCACATAAACCGATGGAACCGAGCATGAGTTGACCTCATTACTTACTTTATCATCCTATCAAAATTTTAAAATTACAAAAACAGTTTAAGCTTAACTTGTGATTTACGGTTGCATAACTAAGCTTAAGCTGCTTAGAGGAAATAGAAAATGCAATCTAAGTCTAGATCTTAAGCTTATTTAACTGATGCTCTTAAGTAATGTACGTGTTCAGATTCACTGATTTGATTAAAAAAATCGTAACATGAGTGAATGAGATCGACAAAAATCAATCTTAAAAAGAGTATCCATGATAAGTACATCAGATGACATGTAATACATTATTAAACTTTATAATTCATTTGAATTGTTGAATTATTCATCTAATTCGTTACTAAATTGTCACTTTATTTTGTAACGACCTGTTATTCCAAATATAAAGTTGTCAATAAACAATGCAACTCAATTAAAAAAAATTACAGTCGACGAAAACAATATCAAAATTACAAAAGGTGTTTTATTGAATTGGACACTTTCAAAAACTAAATTACAATAACAAAATTACAGAAATGAAATTGCAAAAATAACAAGCTCATCGGTTATGTTCTCATATATGTTTTACAACTTACAAGATCGTCTCGGAGCACGTACTGTATTGTTGAGTTTTGTAGTGTTACTTGACAATCTGACGAGACATTGTAATATGACGTTGCCTTCACATTGTTCATTACACCGCCACTTACGACGGGTAAATTTCATCCGCAAAATAATAATTATAGTTGTATTGCATACCGTTTGTTGGGAGCTAGAGGGTCACCTGAATCAACAAAGACGGAGCCCACCACAAGTGGTCAACATCATGCTAAAGCCACCACAGGAGAAACACGACAAATCTGGAGGAAAGCAGCAAAGACAACGAGGACCAAATAGAGACTAAGAACACGAGAATGACACCCAAGACGGAGCACACCACCACCGCTCGAGACCACTATCCAGCCGGAAGCCAAACCCCAGACACAATTTTTTTGGTCCATTAACTAGATAAGTTGGGCATGTTGGCAAAGTCTTGGCCAAAGGGGAGTATAAGGAATGTCTCAAAAGAATATTTGAATAGTCCGGAAATCTTTAATTTAAATTATGATTGAGATGATAACATATTCTAAATATGATAGAATTAGATGTCTTTGATACAGTGTTAAACATTTTTTGGAGATAAATTGAGGGTTGGGTGACTATATTATCTTGTTTAGTACTCAATGTGTCTAAGAAATTCAGATCTCTTTTAAGTTTTAACCTATCTTCGACAAATTATTAATACATATTTTTAGAATTTCGAAAGACGAGTATTTCATATACCCTATTGGGACATGATAGTGTAGAAATAAGTTTATGGTGATTGGGTCGGGATTGACAACCATAATTCGTTCAGTACCCATTCTATTGTCATTCCTAAGTTTAACTTTTTTTTTTCTGTAACTTAAATTGCCTAAACTTGGTGTCAAGTTACCTGCTCCATTAGGAAAGTGAGTTATATTATGTGAATTTTTGGCATGTCCTGCAATAATGGAACTTCATAATTTGGTATGATGAAGCCTAAGGATTCTAGCTTCAGTGAAGAGACAAACAGCCCTACCAAAGTGACATCTTCAAATTAGGACACAACAAGCAACTCTCATGTGACATTTGCACAGAAAGAGCTCAAAACTTGCCAACAAGTTAGAACCTTTGCTTGAAATAATATAACAAGTCTATCTAACACCAAAACAGCTTTCAAACAACACTTAGCCCTTAATCCATCCTAACCGGACTAATTAGGACTAAAAGAAAAGAAAAGAAGAAATCTCGAATATGTGATGGGAGATCATGCTGGAATTGATTTGACAGATTTCTATAAAGGGTTGAATATAACTTTGGAATCCGATACCTTGAGGGCAAGGCATCTCAAAAATAAGAACAGTCCACTTGGCTTTACCAGAGTAAGCTGAAAATTTTGTGCTGATTTTTTTTTTTTTTTTTTGTGATAAAGGAAGAAGAGAATATTGAGAGGAAAGTTGGGGGAATAATTGAAAAAGGTCCATACCGGTTGAAATGCGTTGAAATCTCGCATCTAAAATATATTCATCAAAACGAGACATCAACGTAAGTTCTAAGACGGGTTAGACTTCAACACGTTGATTAGAAAATAATTAACAAAAACATACTTCTGGAGAAAGATTTTGGTATGGGAAGATGGTAATGTGTACGGGAACTGAGAAAAAGTAGGCAGCACGGAAGCACGGGAAGGGGTGATAGAAGAAAACTCCATTGGATATTTCTAGTTATATCCACATTGGTTACAACTCTTATCATGCTTTCTAGCCATTTAGTTTCAACTATAAATTCCTCCCAAGATCTTTTGCTCAATGATGTGAATGAGTATTCATAGTAGAAATAATGTTACGATGATCAAGTTAAAATAAAAGTTGAGTGTTTGGTATTTTTCTCATATAAATCAAGCCTAGTTGTGTTTAGAAAATACGATCAAGCTGATACTTTTAGCACTTTACAATATGAAAGATTAATCTCAAATCATCCGATAGGAATATATGCTCTATTTTCTAAAAGAAAGAAAAAAAATAGTAGGCTCCAATCCATAGTAATTGTGTAGGTGGTTCATATGAAGGTTCATTTCCATTATTGCATGAATAGATGCTCTCTGTGTAGGCATTGCAACATGTCAATTTCCACCTCAGCTCCAATGACATGATTCAGCTTCCCATTTGCAACTCATCAGAGCTTCTATTATTTGAATGAAACCAAATTGATGGTTAGCACCATCATATCCACGCCCAACAAAATTCAGTCATGAGTTAATAAAATTGAAACATACCATTCTTCAAAGTGTGACTAGTGTTTATCACTTTCGCAGATGACACTATACTAGGCTAGTGTGCACGACTTGATATGTATGCCCATAGGTAGAATCGAGTAAATTGGCATCAACCATTGAAGAATCTTCGTGGAACTTAACCCCATCATTTGCCCAATTCTAAATTGGCATGCCAATAGTAATGGAGAAGACTGAAGAGTATGTTATTCTTCAGAATTTGGAAGATATAATATGGCAATCAATCAAAGACATTAAAGAAAATCTACATTTCTTTGGATGACTCGGTATGATCTATATGCATTAACGTCAACTTCCTTTTGACTATCAAGGTCTCGGTCTAATAAGGTAAAACAAAGTGAAAATGAGTTTGAGTTGTGAGAACATCTCTTCATACATGGGTACGAGACAACATAATAATAAGAGCATCTTGAAGTCGAGCCGTACTAACTTAAACTTAAAAAAATTAGAACGAAGCTCTTCAACGAAAAGAAGACCACAAATGAGGACAGATGATGAGTTTTATTACATGAGTCTGAACATGAAAAAGAAATACAACACAGACAAAAGAGCAACTCGGCACATAGCTAAACAAGTAGTACATAATACAGTCAACAATGGATTAATGGAGCCTGTAAAAAACAGGTCTTGGTTAAAAAACAACCTTTAAAAGGTTGTCAAGGCAGAATACAAAATCTGCCAAGGCCTAAGACCCAGAAACACGAGGCTCCAAATATCCTAGACTGCAAAAAGCAACCAACTCCAAGGACTCGACAACTCACCCGTCATTAACAACTACCCAACCATCTTGTGCACAACTCAGGTTCGGAGACTTTACAGGACAAGCTTAGCTCAAACATGACATCGCAAATACATTAAAAGGCTAAGCTGAAAACATAAGGACAGACCCTAAATCCTGAACCTAGAAACTTTTTCTCAGGGGAAATGAAGCTGAGTAAAAGTAGCACGCGGTTTTTGGGCGGGTGCCAAAACTAACAGGTTTCAAGTCAAGAAACCTGTAAAAAAAGGTGCTCAGCCATACCCCTGGAATAGGGAACTAGGTCACCGGACGAAGAAAGACCCACAACTGGACCCAAAAAAAACTAGACAAACTACTGAAAACCAACTAGAACCTTTTGAACTTCTTGACTAGTCAAACCCCGACCCTAAGCTTATTTGTCATGAGAGAAACTTTTCATATCAGTTCCTGCTTACTGAAGGATATCGCAGCTCCATAGCATCCCTACAAGCTGCTCCACTATTCTGGTGCTGATGCCACTGCAGTGCTTCAGGTTCAAGCCAGTAAGAACCTCACCTAATTTCACCAAGAACGGCATGCTCTTGTCTGATATGGATGAACACCCTGAAATGGAAAGGATCTTCAAGTTGAGGTGGTTTGCACGAGCCAAGGCAGCAACTCCAAAATCAGTAATTGAACATCTGGAAACATCAAGATCACTGAGCAACAAACAGCTCTCTGCAATTGCTACCAAGCTTGCGTCACTCATTATTCTGCAACCATCAAGGTTTAGCACCTCAAGAGTCCAACCGTGGTGATGGGCCAAGGCTTGTCCCACTTCATCTGTCAGATTCATGCAACCACTAAGATTAACCTTTGACAAGCCATTCTCGCAGTTTTCAAGTAGGGGGAGAAGCGCAGCATCTGTTATTCCCTGCAGCCCACTCAAGTCCAGATGCTGCAATTGAGGGCACAATTTTCCCATCAATGCTAGGCTAGCATCACCAAATCCAGGGCAGTTGCTTATGATCAGTGAACGGAGGGACTTGCAAGGAGAAATAGGTGACAACCCAAGGCTGAAGTCCTTGATACCGAAACAGCGTACAAGAGAAAGAGTCTTCAATTTTGCACCACAGTTAACAAGCAAACCAAAAAACCCACATTGGGTGATCCTGTGGCACTCCTCCAATTGCAGGCTCTCAATTGACATAGCAGCTTTAGCAAAAGAAACTAGTCCGTTGTCAGATAGGAAGGCACACTTGCGGAGGGAAAATTGTTTGAGGTTTGGGCAGCCCTTTCCCACAGCTTCAATTCCTACATCTGTAAGTTGGCAGGATGTAACAGTCAAGGACTTCAACTTCTGCAAACCATGACCGTTACCCATGACCCAGAAACCCCTTTCGGTCACACATTGAAGCCTGGAAAGCACTAGATCTGTAATTGCCTTGCCATAGTAGCCAACCACTGCAAGAGATACATCAGTAATGTTTAACGATTGAAGCTTCAACTTTGTCAAAAGGCAAGAGGTCGAAGACAACAAGCTTGCGACTCCTTGATCCCCTACAAGTGGGCAGTTTCCGACTGAAACAGATTTCAGATTGGAACAATGCTTCCCAAGGGCTTGAAGACCTTCATTCCCAATGTTTGCGCAAGACTCAATAGTTATATCAGTCAAATGAGGGCAGTTTTGAGCGATTGAAAACAGTGCCTTATCAGTGATTCCAGGACAGTGGCTAAGGTCAAGTTTCTCAAGCAGGTGGCACTCATTCGCGATCTCATTCAGACCTTCATCTCCGATAGAAGGAGCGTTCCAAAGAGAGAGAACCTTCAAAGATGGGCAACAACGGGCAATTGCCTTGAGGCCAACCTTAGTCACCCCACGAACAGGGTTGCTTCCTCGGATTGAAAGCTTGCCCAAACCTCCACGACTAGCAGCTCCAACAGCCATTGCTGCAAGTCTAATATCAGTTGCCTTTTTCCCTTCCAAGCTCCTGGAAAGGTATCCATCATTCTCAACTTCCAAATTGTCAAGCTCCTCGCCATTACCAACAATTCCACCCTCACTAGCAGTCTTGTTCTCATGGAATTCGTTCCTGCATATGTTGCTTAAGAGCATAAGCCAGCGCTTTGAAACACCAGCACATGAACTCCTCTCCTCGGCTCCAGGCAATCTCCTGAAGATCTCAAAGAGGCATTCATCAGGGAGAACTTCGATAGAAGGTTGTTTCTTGGGCTCAAAACTGCCTGCACTGAAGACAAATGGAACGCTAACGCGAGACCTTTTGCGGGGACCGAAGTGCATATCCACATGACGCCCAAGGGACAAAAAGATGTCTGATTCTTTGAGGCTTGAGTACATCGACCCCCCAAGGAAAAAATCATCATTTCCTACAAACAGAAGCATTGGCTCAACAGTCAGACTTAGAAAAAAATCAACGAAGCCTAACAAATATTGTTATACTGTGGCAAAGTCCATAATTAATTCAAAACAACAAATCAAATTAGAGATTCTTCTCTGATCATAATCCAAAAAAATAATAGTTAATAACAATAACCAAACTGTGAGATGTTTCAAATTTGTTTACCCAACACAACACAGATCAAGGAGATCTAGAATACTCTTTGTTCGACATATCTGCCTAAATTATTTAGAATTACTACTACATCATCTGCAGTCATGTGTAACCTTTTTCATCAGATATATTGAATCAAGCCAAGATTAATCATAGAGAAATCCATATCATATCCATTTGATCAGCTACAAAACCATGTGATCTATACTCACAGTGAAATCCATATTATATCCATTTGATAAACTACAAAACCATGTGATTTATAAGTGAAGCTTCCCATCACAAAAGGCAAGCAACCTACCACAAATTCAACTACAATCGCCACGATCTGCTCATAAGACATATTTAACATGATAATAATCATAATCACTGCTAAACATTCAAATCAGATTAAACGATACATACAGATCTTATAAACAAAAGACGTTAACAGCTCAACAATCCGATCAGAAAATAATAATAATAAGCAGATCATGCCGATTATACCAACAAGACAGAGGTAAATAAATCACAGCCAAAAATCAAACGGAAATGCCGACCAACAATTCTCAAATTCGAATAATTCAAGCGATCCACAAATATAATCTAAAATTTCAAAAATAATCGAAAAGCATCATATCAGCACAACTTACCAACGAAATCAACAAGATTCGACATGAGTGAAGCTCAATTAACACCGGGAAGGCGAATCTGCGCTGCTCAAGTCCAAAAAACCCTCCAACGAGAGCAAAAAAGAGAGGCACGGCCACGAGAAAGGAGAAGAAGACGAAGAATAGATCCGCAGAGCCAAAAAACATGAGAAAACTGGTGCTGCAAGGCCTCTGAAACCCTATCTGGTAGGGCAAAAAAGGTTGGAGAAAGGAGGGAGAAGAGAGAGAGGGAAGGACAGAAATGAAAGGTAGGAGAACACAGTCGGTAGATTTTATGATCAGTTGTTTGGGTACACTACAATACACACAAGTTTTTCCTCTCAACGAAAAATTAAAATTAATTAATTAATTGAGTGGATGCTATAATAATTTAATCGGATACACTGAACGTGGTCAAGGACCCTCCTTTTCAGATCCTTGAAAGATAAGCAAATGAAAAACGCACCCATAACTTTAGCGGTTACTTCATTTAGACCCTCCAACTATTAGTATTTATGTAAATACCCTGAAGTCGACCTTTAGCTAACAAAACACCCCTACCGTCCACGAACAGGTGGTGCAAAAAAATTGTATTAAGGAATTTTATGGTAATCGTACGAAATAATGGTTCTCAACTCCTGAATTTAGTTGTGTGTAACAACGATGAGAATCATATAGGAAGGAAACTATATTATGAGTGGATGCCGAATTAATATTTTGCTGATTTTATTTAAACAATAAATGTTATATAAATTTGAAATAAATTTGATAAATATAATTATTAATAATAAAAATAATTATAAATAATATTAACACAAGTTATTAAAATGAACTTCTAACTTTTAAAGTTATTGAAATAAAACGAATTTAATTAATAATAAAATAAATTAACTAAATAAAATTTAAAAACATTAATAATACACTTATAATTAATTAATAATTGCATTGCATGTTTAATTTATCCCTCGAAAACCCTAAAAAAATCAATCAGACTTTAAAAGTATGAATTTGCCCCTCTAAACGACCTCGGATGGCCGAAAAATATCGTACATCATGGTAAAGCTATGAGTTTTTCTCGGGAGCCCAATTCAACCCGAAAAATGCTAAGATCTCGTCGAAAACGGACACTGGCGAGTTTTACATTTTAGTAAAAAAATATTGGGTCTATTTTAAATGTTGCCTAATATTTGTCATAGTGTAAAATTGTCTTTTTATATTTTAATATTGAACCAATCCTATTTAGTTAAATATGATTTTATGTAAAAAAATTAATAAAAAATGGGATGGCCACATGTCGCGGCGTGAGTGGTGGCGCGTGACCAGCGACCCACGAATCGGAATAGCAATTCGCGAGTTGCGGGCCGCGACCACCCTCTATTTAACGGTTCGTGGTCGTGGAAATCGCGCTCCACAACTTGCGACTCGCGAGCCGCTAAATAACGGGTTGTGGTTCGTAGTCGCTATCTGGTGCATTATGTTGTACATGCTCTTAGAGCTTGTACAAGTAGGGACTCACATATGGGACTCGTGAGTTGAGAATCATATGCTAACTATACTGAATTGTCATGCGAGCCCCTTAAATTGAAACTCATGTATGAGACTCATGATTTGTAAGGATGTTGACTGGATAATTAATTGATTTTTTTTCTGAATTTATTAAATTCCGATTTAAAACAGTAAACATTATATAAAATTGATAAAATTAGTTCATGAAAAAATTAAATTAACTAAAGTGAAAAATTAATTAATAAAAAAACAAGTTAACTAAATCAAATTAAACTTGAAATTATATTACTCTTCGAATAATACATAACTAAAATTAATTGAAAAGACAATTGGTGCATAGAGAAATCGGGTCAAGTCCTTCGCTGTTGATTTACACTCGTATTCTTCCATGAAAACCTCAACTATAGCCTTACAAAAACGTTTTACACATTCGACCATGGTACTTGCCTCAATATATAGGGATTCTTCCAATGAATCTGTCGAGCACCCATACGCTAGCATTCGTAACGTGAGGGTGCATTTCTAGTGCGTTGATAACCCTATGCGTCCTACACCGTCCGACTTCTGAACGAAGTAATCGTCATGCTCTGCTACCTTTTCCATCACCCGTTGAAAGAGTGGTCGGGACATACGGAATCGGTGCCTAAACATATCGAGGCCATATGTTGGGTTCTCGACTAAATAATCATGTATCAGTCAGTTGTGGGCTTCAACACGGTCTCTATCAATCTGTCGTCGGGAAGGTTCACCGCGTTCGAGCATTTGCCTCAGTGCGTTGATCTTTTGTATTACTATCTCTATCATTCTGTCAGTCCTTCGCTGGATTTGTTGCTCCATTGCACGAAGGTTGGCTTCCAACTCTTCCCTCGTTCCAGCCTCGTCGTCGAACATTTTTTATCGAAATATGTGTGAGAAATTTGGGATTTTGAAAGGAAAATTTGAGAGAATTTGGAGAGAAATATTGGTGGTTTAATGAATGGGGTAAGGGGTATTTATAGGTTTTCCAAAAATGGTTTATTTGTATTTATTTTAATTTTAAAAAAAAAACCGTTTATCGGACCGTTTCCCTAACGGTCCGAATTTTTCCCCACTCATGCCACATGTCGGCGTTCGAATGGTCCATCCGTGATTTGCGATTCGCGAACCAGAGACTCACAAATGTGAGTCGCGATTCGGCCCACGAACCACAAACCGCGATTTAGTGAGTTGCGAGTCGCGACTCACGCACGCCATTTCGTGCGAATCGCGATTCGTGAGTCGGGACCTGATTCGGACGTTGTACATGCTCTTAAAACAGGCCAATAACCACATGCCTCAAAATAAAATGATGATGATGATGATGATAATAATTATTATTATTATTATTATTATTATTATTAAAAAATAGTCAATTTTGAACCTTTGGAAAAAAAATGAGGTTAGATTGTATTATTGCCAAACATTAATTACAAGAGGACCACGTGCCCTAGTCTTTAGAATATGTCTGGGGGGCCATAGGTGACCTAGTATTTATGGACACGTAGAAAGAGTCTAATTTGCATCTTAGACAAACACGAAGAAAAAGCTCGTTCTACCATCCCAACAACATAAAAACCAACAATGAAAAATATCCAAAAATTCAAAAACCCAACAATATAGAAATCACAAAAACATAAATAAACTTCTAATGCTTCTGAGCTCTTCTCGAGACGAACAAGCACCAGCCGTCCCGGGACTTAGGGAGTAGGCCCATAGCAGCACACTTCACTTTCCTTGAGTCCGCTCATAGGTCATGGAGGGGATGTTTTAGAGCCTCGCCCGTTGAGCATCAATGTCCTCCTCATCCACCAGGTGATGGGTAGGAACTCACGAAAGGTCCACGGCCCTCTTCATCTGGGTTGCACGGCTGTAACATTGCCTCGTCTTCCCCTTCCCCTTAGCCTTCAGAGCCTTTTTCCTCATTGGTCCTAGGCCACCCAACTGTTCACGAGGTTCTTTTTGCTTCCCAATGCGAGGTAGAGTCCCGGTCACTGTCCCTGCAAAAAAATAGAGGCCCCCATCCTCGAAAATGTTATCCAGGTCACAGGTCTTTGTGATCCTTAAGATCCCTTCTAAGGATCTTGGATGCTCCCATTGGGTTTTTGAATATGCCTCTTCGGGGTGTTTTATAGCCAAGTCATAGGTCTCTGAGCCGCCTTCACCCCATCCTCAAGCCCCGAGAATCATGAGGGAGGAAGAAAGGGAATCCCATTTCCTCCCAGGAAATCCTTAATCGGGTTTAAAGATAGCAAAGTAAGTAGCTCATCAATCGGGAGCACACACAGTTCCCTAGGTTCCCCTACTCTGTTTGAAGCAACCGATCCACGTCGAAACCCATATGTACTTTTAATGAGTCATCAAAACGAGCCTCCTCCTGTCTTACACCCTGGATGTTGGCCTGACAACCCATATCTGGTGACTGAGTTGTCCACACCGAACACAAAAGGCCGGGATATGTTCATATTGTAGGACTACTGTGGTGGAATCCACATGCCTTGGGAACCGGAGTCGAATCTTCTGACGTAATAGCTTGTTCATGTCAAGACTCACCCGAAACCACAAGAAATCATCAAGTCTACACGGAGTTGGGGTAGGAGCATATGTTACCTCGGTCCCTAGGGCATTGGGCAAGATGGATCTGATCGGAGCGTTCCTTGCATCGCTTGGGACGTTGAAAGCTTGTACTCCAATTTCCACGAAACAGAATGGGACTGTGCTCGACTGCATGCATGATAAAAGAGGCACAAGAAGCACTAGGTAGCTGCTAAAGGTCCACGGACCTTGATGGAAAATTTCATCCATGGTCGGCCCAGACGGGAAATGGAATGCCACAATGTTCTTTGTGAGGCATTCCACCTCTAAGCCCTAAACCTTCCAATTCTGAATCATTAGAGCGTAGAAGGTGTTGACATTGCAGCTTGCATCACCCACTATTCGTTCGACGAAGGAGTGACAGTAACGACATCGACCACTACCGGAATGGCTTCAATCAGGATGACAACTATGGTGTCCTCATCATCTGGATCGTCCTCGAGGAAAAGCAGCCCAGTTGTTGTTGAATCTCCCTTGTCCTTTTCAAGACGAGGGTCGAGGACGACTCCCTAGTGGAGCGCGGCATAATGGAAGTTGGGACATATCTCGTTGGGGTAGAAACAGCCCCTCTCGCCATTGCATGCGATAATTGAAGGCATAGCCAGACGCGGTTGTCTCTTGATGGTATTTGGGGCCGTGAAGATGGGGAAACCGTCCCCGATGGAGCGGTCAATAACCGGAGGAGAGGGCTGGAAGGTCCTCCTACTAAAGCTTTTCAAACCGGTAGATCTGTGGGAGGAGCATTTGGTAGCAGACCCCCTGTGCTTTCCGCCGTGACCCGATCTATAATAAATGAGTGTCATGGGATAAAGAGGCTCGAGGGATGGTGTGGCTTTCATGGAAGCCAATAGTAGTTTGGAGGGAGTGATCATGTGAGAGGCGACGGTGGTCCGTGGAAGAGAGCGACGATAGATTGTGGAAGAAGAAATAAAGGGGTTGCACCCTATTTAAAGGACGGATTAGAATTTCTATAGTTATTGACTACTACTATTTTGATGTTTATGTTTTTGTCGATCTTGAAACACTAACATATAAGGGTGGGCAAAAAAAATCCAAACCGCTAAAATCAACCACCACCATCCAGAAACCGCACCGGAGAACCCGATATCGGGATCACTGACGACATTTCCGGTGGAGAGACGATCAAACCAGAAGGTTAATAGTTGGTTGCCGGTTCTTGAAACGTCAAACCATTGATTAATAAACCAAACTGGTACTGTTTATCATATACATGTGGCTTCATAATGGCCACTGATCTAAATAGATGAATGACCCATGAGCTCTCTTCTATGTCACACGGATTGCTAACATAGAACACGATGACTTATATGTATTTTTATATTTTGTTTTGGAGAATGTAGTAATATGTTTTGACTTGAAATTGAAATATGCGTATGGTTATTGATATCCAAATTTGTACCTACATGTAGTAAAATGATTGGTTGGTTAAAACCACTAACCAACCAGTCAGTGAACTGGTTGGTTTCATTATAAAAAATTGATTTTTTAGGTTAGAGCTGGTTCCAAGATATATCAAATCGATAATATTGGGTTACGTTCGTGAAAGAGTCTATTGGGTGGTTAACCACCAAATCCCACCCCTACTACCATATACTCAGTGAACATAAAATATGTAAGTTTATTTTTGCAAAATTACGTTGAAGAATAAAATTTAGGAGAAATGACGTAAAAGTGTTCAAAAAAATTAGTTTAAATTTTTACGTTTCAATTCCAATAGATCAGATATGTGGATTTATATAAGTTACAAATCGGGTTTAAAAACATTATTTATGGTGTATTGTGAGTTATATTTAATAGTAGGGTTATGTATGATTTGGTACCCAAATGTTTCGTCCACGAATGATATGGTACCCTTATGAATTTTTTTCCAATTTGGTACCCAAATGTTTCGTCCACGAACGGTTTGGGTTAATGGGGTTAAAAAACTAACATACCCAAGTGAAAAGACCATTTTACCATTTATCATTCTAGTTGACTTTTGACTTAAGTGTAAAAAGACCGTTTTACCCCTTCACTAGATTTAATTTCATCAATATTTTAATTAATTATTCATAAAATCATTAATCTCTTTATTAATTCTGATTTATTTTACTTTTCAAAATTTTAATAAATTCAATTATTTTACTTTTTTAAAATTTTCATAAATATTTTTTATGTAAAATCTTATAAATTAGTTTATTATTCATTAATTATTTTATTTTTTAAATTATTATTATTATTTTCTAATAAATTTGATTTTTTTTTCTTTCTTTCTAAATACTATATTTCTTATTTGATTTTTCATTTTTTTGTTCAGTTTTACAAAAAAAATCAAATGCATTTATTTTCTTTTCTTTCCGTTCATGTTCATTCAGAAAAATAAAAATAAAACTCAATCTGATTTTTTTCAGATTCATGTTCATTCACAATTAAATGAACAACCCCAGAAATTGATTTTCAATTTGCACTTCATGCTTTTCAATAAATAAATAAAACCTAAATCGAACTCGAAGCTTTAGATCTGGACACGAACTCGAAGCTTCAGATGGGTCGGCGTCGTTCTCCGGCTTCAGATTTGGACACGAACTCGAAGCTTCGAGAAATCTCCGGTGGGCACGGGTGGAAGAAGAACTCCAACACCACGTCCCTATGAAGAAGAAGAGCTCCAGCACCACCACAACCCCAGTTTTGTCGCAACCGCTGCCATAAAGAAAACCACGGATCTGGAACTTCAGATCTGAGAAGAAGCTCGCCGCCTCATCCTCTACGGCGTTGACTGTGACCAAAAGTTAAATCGCCATCTCGCATGATGACTAGCTGGTCGGAGAAGGGGATTTGTTTGCCCGAGAAGAAGACTTGCTCGCGAGGTCGGAGGAGCGAAGTCGGAGGCTCGGTGAAGATGAACAGGTTGAGGTAGAGAGAGAGGAGAACATGTTGCGAATGAGAGAATGAGAGAGGGTCTGATGAATTATGTATTTAGTTTTTTTTTCAGTTTTTCATTTTTAATTTTGTATATATTTTATTTATTTAATTAATTATTTTTATTTATTGTATTATAACTAAGGGTATAATGGTAATTTTGTCTATCAAATTTATAAGTTTAAAATAAGAAAGGGTAAAATCGTCATTTCACGCCCCACTTAACTGCACATGACTAACTTAGAGGAATATTCCGTTAGTTTTCTAACGGAATATGCCACTTCCGTCCGTGGACAAATCATTTGGGTACCAAGTTGGTCATTTGAAACATATGGGTGACATATTGTTCGTGGATGAAACATTTGGCTACCAAATCGTAAATGACCCTTAATATTAAAAGAACAAAATATTGGGTAAAATTATTTTAGTTATTTTAATATCCATGTGTAAAAAATCAAATTAATATCAAAGTATATAATATATAAGGCGCATTCAGGTACAAATCTTCTTATGGTGTGAACCTGTAAATTCCGAATATAGCTTGAGAATATCGCGAATAAGATATTCAAGCTTTTTTGATAACTTTTTCTCTCGACTCAAAAGTCAAAACTCTAACCACAATCTAATCTCGTTTTTGCTACCGCCTACGTCGGCTTCGGAGGTCCTCACTGGACGCTCCTGGAGTCGCTGGAGGCTCTCATCACCGTGGTTATTCTCCGTTTAGGCGTGCAGAACTTCTCCTCTCTGGTGTCAGCCTCACCCTTCTTTTTCGGTAAGGTCCGTTCTCAGATATGGACTTCACATAGAGACAATGCTTTGATCTTCTTGGCCTCTCCCCTTCCATTCAGGTTCACACTCCTTCGTCTCTCCCTATTTACTCTTTTAGAGAAGTTTATACCCAATCGTCTGGGCTGGTCAGCGACTAGTCACGTTTCTGGGACTAGTGAGCTATGGGTGTCGGACCATGTGTTGGTGCCAATACGTGGTATTAGCCACCGATTATCGGTGTCTGGCAGTGGTCGTGGTGCGATAGGTGGGAGTTCAGCTTAATGGTGGCGTTCGTGGGTGCATCTGGTTCAGATATGACTACAAAGTCACACCCTCCTCTCTAACGTCCATGGGTTGTGATCTTCTTCTTGGGGTTTGTTGTGATGCTACCGATCCCCTGTTTGGGATGTCTCCTGATGTTGGCCAAAGGCAAGGTTGTATTTACAATCAAGCCGAGGAACGAATTTGGATCGTTTGTGGTGTTGGATACCGACCATTGATCTTGGTACTCGTCGGAAGGCTAGAAGGTCCAAACAAGTTGTTGGTCGTCAATGTGCAGTCGGTGATGATGAGCGGATGCAGAGCGTGGAGGCAGGCTTTCGGTTGGGGTGGTTGTTTCGTAGTTAAAACAGTTTCGTTTATGTTTCCTACTATTTTGGCACTTATGCCTGATAGATTTATTGGTTTTAGTCGGTGTTTGGCTAGGGTTTTTGCTCACTCATTGTACCTTAAACTTGTTGTTTTAACATGTTTTTTTCTTTCTTGACTCATTTTGAGCCGTGGAGAGTTTTATAATCATCGCCGATCAAAAAAAATATATAGAATAAAAAATATATATTATACTTGAAAATGTTGAAGTAAAATAACTTTTTAAGTGTTTCGTTTGTTTTTTTTAGCGAACGGTGCAATATTATTTAAAGATCAAATTGGACTACATTAGTGTGCGTCGAGGAACAGACTCCCCGACCATTAAGAGAAGACCAGAATAGACGAACAATGGTTCTCTAAGCCTTTTAATATCATAACCGACACAAGGTTTTTTGTGATGCCACACGGGCAAATGAAAGAAGTGGAAAGAAGGAAGAAGTACCAGAGATCCCGAGGGTCCTCGGCTGTAGTAGTGATGGGGGAAGGCAACGCATCTTGCAAGGACCCCTCCCAGGTCCAGTCCCTGATGCACGTAGTACCACTCATTCCTCCTGGCGGGGTTACTTCCCCGCCCTGAATTGATCCTCCTGAGGGACCCCATCTGCCGCCCGTTTCAGAGTACCCTGGCTTACCCCGACGCCCGCAGGTTCAGAACTCTCAACTTCCTTTGCACCCAAGTCTTCACGCGCGACCACATCCCCATTCCTCGAAATCGATAGCGACATCAGCAGCACTGGGGAAGCAGGGGACTGAGGCCGGATTCTCCCCAGCCGATGGGGTATGGGGGCTCGAGGGGCCGCTTTCACTCCCGATGGACCGGGTGGAACCAGAGTAGGATCCAGTCGTGGTGCCGAAGAAACCCTAGGTAGGGTCGGGGTAGAAACCCTAGGAAGGGTCGGGGTGACACTGAGGATTGGTGGAACCCTAAGTAGGTTCGGGGTAACACCGAAGGTCGATGAAACCCTAGAATCCTCACCGACACCGAATAAGGCCAGAGCAAGGTCGTGCCCGATTGGGAGGACGGGAGACTAGGTGGAGGAGCCGTCTCGCCAAGGTTCGGGGGAGGTAAGGCCAAATGGCCATTACTTGGGAAAGAAGGTACCGTAGGACGACGCAGAGGCCTCCCCCACTTCGGTTTAACATTCGGTACCAGAGAAGTCAATCTGAGAGAGAAACCTCCCTCCGAGATCGATCCCAGAGACGGGGGGATCGCAGAGAATGACCCATCCCGGTAGGCTTGGGTTTGCGCCGATGACGCCCCTTGTCCCCAACAGTCGAAAAAGGTTGCCAAAGGGAATGGAGAGGGAGGAGAGATCCACCGGCAGGGACAACGACTTCCATCGCAGGCATCGGGACTGCAGCGGGTGTAGCGAAGGAGGGAGAGGGAGAGAGCACCATAGGCAAGAGGACCTACCGACCAGTCAAGGCAGGAAGGCTAGATGAAACCGGTGGAGAAGGACAAGGAGGCATGGCGATCCGAATAGGGGTCACCGAAACCACCAGAGGACCGGAGGAGGGAAGAGGCGCGGAGGGTTGGGGAAAAGCCAGTCACTCCATTCGCACGTAAACCCCACACCAGGCGTGGTATGCGAGGTCATCTGGATGGCACAGGCGAACACGGGGACGACAAAACCGACAACCCCAGGCGGCGCAGCAATAGCAGCGGCAGACGAAAGCTCCATAACGACAAAAAGATTAGGGCTAGGACTAGGGTAGGCTCTCAAGTCGAGAGAGAAATTTTTTTACTTTTGTTCTTTAGATTTTTATTAGGAGTTTGATGCGTTTCGTTTGTTATTTGCATGAAAAAGTAATGTTTTAACATTTTAAAGGGATATTTTTTTTTCGATCTTTAACAATTAACATCATTTGTAACTGTATACCCAAATGTGATTTTACTTATCCATTTTTCCATTTCTCCTGAATATAGTAAGGGGATAATTGTCCAAAGTTATTTTAAAGTTTCGTTCAGATTAGTGCATAAAGTTTCGTCCACGTTATGTGGTTACGCTATAGTTTTGTCCACATACTTTTGTTAAAAGAAAATAGACGGAATATTTCGCTTCTGTTATGCATGTGACCCATGTGTTTGTTAAGGGTAAAATGAAATTACTATTTTACCCTTAGCATTTGAACACTTTGGCTTTTACAAGGGAAAATATTGTTTTATCTTTTTAAATAATATACAAATAAATAAACAAATAAAATACTTTCTAATTAATTTATAAAATATGTTTTAAATTAAATATTAATTTTAAAAGTATATAAATTTAAAAAATAAATTTCTAATTTTATAACATATGTTAAATAATTTATTTTGAAAAAATTAATTTAAATAAATAATTAAATTAATTTATTTATTTTGAAAAAATTAATTAAATAATTTATTTTGAAAAAAGTACTTAAATAATTTAAATATTATAATTAAATAAATAAATATATTTCGAAAAAATTAATTCAATATTTTATTTTTATTAAAAAATAATTTAATTTGTATTAATTAATTAATTAAATTTATTTTGAAAAAAATAATATTGAGAAATAAATAATTGAATTAATTAAAGACTAATTAAAGAATAATCAAATAGTAATCAACTTATTAAGGATTCAATGAAGTAAGGAGTATAATCGTCTTCAAATTTATTACTTATAACTTAATTCAAACATAGAAGGGTGAAATAGTCATTTCAGACTCTCCTGTTAAGTTTTACTGATAGAAGTGTGTGGACGAAACTAGAATGTAATCACATAGCGTGGACGAAACTTTGTACACCAATCCGTTTGTAGACGAAACTTTACAATAGTTTTGGAAAATTATTCCTACAAAAAGGAAGATTAACAAGTAGTCGTCGAGGTCGTGAAAAGGTCATACTACTTAAAGATAATTACTTCTGACCAAAAAAAACTTAAAGATAATTACTTAGATGTCGACAAATACGAGACTGTCAGAACATATATCTAGTGTTTTGACAAATGGTATATCAGCTTTAATAAAGCATTTTGATTCTTAGTCATAAAGCGAGTGGAACATTGCACTTGAACAGCACAAGAAACATTATAATATATAGTTTGACTATGAATCAGAATCATAAGATGAACATACAAAAAAACATGTCATATATGTAGTTTGACCAAAAATCAACGTACTTCCAAAACAGTTAAAGACATATGCCTAAATTCCCACATGCCCCAAGGGAAAAAAAAAATGGAACCACACACAAGCCATATAACTCCACAAACACAGTACTGCAACAAACTGGAATAGCTCCCAATTGCGAAACAATTTCAGTGTTTCCATACACATCTCTTTTTCTTCTATGCATGTATAAATAGAACATCTCTTTACATGCAACCTATCTCATAAGATCATGTCAAAATGGACAAAACACCGAGAATCATCTCCTCTCAACGCCTAGTCTTATCAAGAACTTCAATGTATTTCTTTGGGATACCGTAGTGTTCAACTAGATATCTGGCCAAATCATCGATTACCCCACCTTGAACCAGAACTTCGTGTCCTTTCTTACCTGGAAAAACGAGAGCATGACATTTATAAATTAGGATGAGATTTCTCAGAGTTAATGTATTTATTACAATGGAATTTGAAATAACACATCAAATTCTTCAAATCAAGACAGCATTAGAACAAGGGATGATTACATTTTCCATAACAATCAATAACCTAAATTGTGCTCTCGGCACTTGATAATCAAATAACCTTCTTATGGGTTTAAATTTTCCAAGGCATGGCACTCTTTTTTTACTTATTTAGAGACCAGAAAGTTCATCTCTTCTAAGTTTTTAAGAAATTTCCAGCAACATTAACAAAAAATTATATGAACTTCAAATATCCTAATCCACCTGCCATTCAAACCAGAACTTTGTGCACCCAAAATCACAACACTCAGAAATTGAAATCCATATCTTCAATGCCACAGCAAGTAACCTATCTGATTCTAACTGATAAGTAACTACCCTTAGAACAAATAACCATGAACAAACAATTTCTATCACACGAAAATAAAGGCAGAATCAAAACATGGCATACCTGGCAATTCTGTCACGGATGTACTTGCAGCACATTTCTTCTGCAATTCTGATGCCAACATATCAGCATCAATCAAGAATGTCTCAAACCCTGTAACTTTAGTCACCTTCTTGTTACCTTGCCTCCGTTCCGTAAGTATCTGGATGGTTTTCAAAGCACCTTTACGAACAACTGACTTACTTCCTCTAATCACAAGATGGTGGGCTTGCATGCGGTTAACAAATGTTGATCCTATATCTTTCTTATGAATTTCAGTAGGGTACATTGTCCCCTTCTTAATGGCTCCCTTGAACAACACATCACATAATATCGCATCCAACACCACAATGGATTTATTTGTTGGTTTGACCAAATTTTCTTTCTCAATATACTTGAAGACAACATCAGTTGCTTCTGCGGCGCTGAAAAGTTTTCCAGAATCAACCCCAACAGCTGCAAAAATAGGATTCACGTGTGAACTTGGTTTATAGATCTCTACCACTTCAAGCATTTTTTGTGATTGACTTTCTTTAGCTCCATGTTCACTGGTCAGATCGGTTCTCTCAACTGGTCGCTTGTCTGGACGGAAGGAAGAATACTCTGGACAATTGCGGTTAACAGTACATAACATTGTTTCCTTTTTGTGCTTATCTTCTTTCACTTGTATCTGCCAAGACAAAATATGTAAGAGAGGAAAGGAACAACTTTGACTTGATAGCCCAGTATAGGCAACAGCTTCATGCTTGACATCAAAATCTCATAATTCTTTAATGCCAAACACACCAGGGCTCATGAAATATATAGTTAATTGTCAAAAAGTGCACTAAAGTTTTGTCCACAAAAGAAAACACACCTAAAGTTTTGACCACGCTTTTAGGGTGCACCAAAGTTCCGTCCACCGTCTTCCGTTAGAAAAATATAACTCAAAAACTACCCTAAAGTATGGCCCACACAACTATAGAATGCATTATGAATTGCCCACACAACTTTAGAATGCATTATGTATTTCCCACAAATCTATTGAATTCGCAAAGAACTTCCCAGATCATTCATTCTGAACATCCCACCCTAAAAGTGTGGACAAAACTTAAGGTGTGTTTTCGTTTGTGGACAAAACTTCAGTGCATTTTTTGACAATTAACCCTAAATTATGCTCATCATGTCAAGAAATCTTCATATCCACCCCAAAAAAATCTTAAGATGGCATAGCGTAAGAAACTATTTTAAAAAGTGCACCATGGAGAAAAAATCCATGTAGCAAATTACACTAGTTAGTTATCAAGATTTCAGTACTGAGGGTTATCCCAAGCTAGCCCCCATAACATGATGTTTTTTTGTGGGAATTACAATTCATTACGTTTCTTTTGTAACTTTTATCATGTCACTACCTTTTTCGAAACTTGTATCAAGTCACCACCCTAAACGTTATTTTAGCAGTAAGTTTCCATTTAGTGTCAATCTAGCCTAAACTCCACTAAAAATGACGGGAAAATCTTTTCTTCTTTTTCCAAACAACGAAAATACCATTTGAATATATCTATTTAAAATCCAAAAAATGATGCCATGCTCTTTAAATAATTTTTTTTCGAACCTGTTCATAATTTTAAATTTTTAAACAGTGGTACTTTTGACATTTCACACAAATTTTAATACTTTTTGACGGTGATACAAAAACAACATTTACTGCGGTGGCTTGATACAAGTTGCAAAAAAATGTAATGACATGATACAAGTTCCACAGAACCGTAGTGAAGTGTAATCCCCCCTACTTTTTTAAATTAAGTAGAAAGATCAAGGAATCTGACATAATGAGAACACCATTAAAAAGGAAAAGAGAGAAAAGTCAATTTAGAAGCATCAAGTTACACACCAGTCCTGCTGTTGATTTAGCTTGTAACCACTTGGACAATTTCTTGAAAGAAGACTTCTTGATGTCTAATGTAATGCCTGGAGGCCTACATGGCAGGACATGGTTTGCCCTGCACATACGTAAAAACACAAATAACCAAAATGAGGTCTATGCCCATTGCTTGCGATGCAGTGATTAGTCTTACCAAAAACACTATGAAAGACATAGCTGGCAAAAGAAAGGGGAAGGATCTCTTACCATAACGTGCTCCCAGGCATGGGAAGGTCTTTCTCCTTAACAGTAGTGTGCAAAGCTTGCAGAAGGCATTTGTCCAAAAGCATATCAACGTCCTCAGTTGAGAGCACATGCTTTTCCTCTACAGTTGATTCATCAACAGATACACTATCGGCCAGTTTCAGATCTTCTATATTTGCAGTTATTTGTTCAGAAATATCATTGTTAGCATCATTCTCAGTTGCTGATGAAGTGGCATTGGCTACAGATGGGACATCATCTTCACCAACTTCCTTATTGCTACCACTGTTCTGTTGATCACTTGAAGTGTTACTGACATTTTTATGCGAATCAGAGGCTTGAGTAGATGACAAAAAGGCAGGATCTTCACACACAATGTCCTCGAAAAATCCTTCATTTGGCATGCCATGGCCTCCAGCCGATTCCCTGCAAAAGGGGGTCGAAAACAGATGGGTTGTCAATCATTTAATATGGTGGATATATCTTATTAACCTTCGAATCAGTTTCCAGCTACACTTACCAAAGTAAGTCGCGATAATAATGAGTTATTCTTAAAGCCTTTCCACGTAAACCAGCTTTCAATGCTTCAGTGCTGCTCATTGTTGTAGTCCCAACCTTCAGTAAGATTGTTCAATAATCAGTGCCAACTGAGAATATGAAAACCAAGAAATTCAAAACATAGGCAATAGGAAGAAGCTTACTGCAATTGGAGCAGAATTGCCGGGAACTTTTACCGCCCATGTTTCACCAGCTAAAAATGGAGGCAGACCTTCAAGAGGTACACTTACACCAGGGAACATCAAATCTGCCCCTCCGATGATATATCGTGAAACCTCACCCCCTTTTAGAAAGAAAGCAGGCAGGAGATCTGGAACCTTCCAGAGAGCATAAACTGCATGATAATGAAACCATTGGAGCCGGGAACTTTGTGGCTTTAAAATTATCATGCTGGAAAAATGATCTAGTTCTAACCAAGTTTTTGCAAAGTTTTCCATCCTAACTTCCCCCATTCCTTCAAAGATACATGTTATATGTTTCATTTTTTTTATCAGCCGGTTATATGTATCATTTATTATTCTGAAAGACAGAGAGATGACATACCTGTCGGGAACACATCCGTGCCTCGCCCATCAATATCGAAGAACATAGGAAAGTCACCTTCCACACTATATACGTGGACTCGATTTTGAAACTTCGTCAATGTTACTTCTGCCTAAAAATGATTTTATTAGAAGAAAAAAAAACAAAGTTGGTCAATGCATATATAACTTATTGCCCTTAACTTAATTAATCAAAACCAAGATAAACTTTAAGAGTGAGACTGCCACCAGTAAAAATAGGCACAGAAATATAATTAGTCATACAAACATCTGGTTCTAAAATGATTGAAGTACGGGTGCTATTGAAAAGTATCTCATTGTGCATAAGCAGAAGGAACATCCAAAGAGGGCTGGCAATTGAGGGAAGAAAAATGATAATACTTGATTATAACAAAAATCTACCAAACCTTGGCAAACACGGACCAGATCAATCAACCCAACAAAACATTACATCATACCAGGTCTTGTGTTCATTATAATGTGAGGAAATAAATACCTATATTGTTATTGATGGTGTATAAGATTTACAACTGATACTAAACCCCACCAAATGTGATATCATTGCAGTTTTTATACTTGCAGAGAAAGAAAGGCAACAGACTAATAGAACTGGGCATTACAAGAAATGTATCTAAGCTGCCAAACAAAAATATGAAAAGCTAATCCAGAGTGACAATGACCACAACTACCATGATATACACTAATCTAATTTTCAATCAGAAAATCAAACATATATATATATATAAGAAATTCAATAAGACTAATTGAGAGCAAGTGAGAGAGAGAGGTGAAACCTTGGGAGGAAGCAAATTGTCGAAGTCGGCGTCGGAGCTGCGAGGGAACTTGTCTCGGAGAGCTCTCCGGAGCTTCTTACGGTCGGCTCCGGAGAGCCGCTGCTGTGTCTTCGCCTCCACCGCCTTCTTGAACATCTTCGATATCGCCTTCGCTCCCTCTTCTCTCTGTGTCTCCGTCTCCACCGTTAAATTGGTATTCGTAAGCTCAAAAGTTCGCCAGAAGTGATGATGAATTAGGGGAACGAAACTTCTCGAACGGCAGATACGGTAGAGATTCTAAAACATGTTTATTGGGCCGTTTATTCACATACCAATTTTGGTTTTCTGATGGGCTTTGAGCCCA
This sequence comes from Erodium maritimum, assembly GCA_963921825.1. Taxonomy (NCBI): domain Eukaryota; kingdom Viridiplantae; phylum Streptophyta; class Magnoliopsida; order Geraniales; family Geraniaceae; genus Erodium; species Erodium maritimum. The sequence continues at coordinate 24,700,535 of OY997594.1, forward strand.
CTTTACGTGTTTTGGGCATATTAACCACCGATGTCATGTCGAAATAGGTATTACCACAAGCCCACCATGAAAGAATACTGGTATCGGATCCATACTTACTGAGGGCTCAATTTAATCCTATGAAAAATTAGGAAAAATTACCATATTGTTGTAAAATCAAGTTTGATCGGAACCAACACCAAGACACCAATGGCCCAAGAATAATAAGAAGGTTGGTGTCTACGGGTTGGTTACCAAGCAAGACAAAAAAGAACACTTGAGAATTAGAGAGTAGAGAGAATTTTCATAAATTTCTTGAGAACTTTCCTACAAGATGAGAGTGTTGGATGTGTGTTGGATAATCATCTAATACAAGGGGTTGACACCTCTATTTATAGGAACCAAGAGCACATGAGCAAATGCCACATATACTACACATGCAAGTAGTGGTGTCATGTTGATTGTGGTGGCCACACATGGCAAACACATGTCATTTCCACAACACTCCCCCTTGAACACCACAATGTGCTTCAAGTTGAAGTTGCCTCGTTAAAAACCTCCTCAGGAAAACCCAGTGGGACAAAACCTGTAAGGAAAAGAGTGCAACGCACAAGATGTGCTTGAAGCTGTGCTTGATGCTGCCTCGTTAAAAACCTTTTCCAAGAAAACCCTGTGGGACAAAACTTGGATAAGGGAAAAAGAGTGCAGCGCACAAAACTTGTCTCCCCCTGACTTCAGTCAGGTTACTTTGGTTGTTCGGTTGAGTCGACAGATCTTGATCTTGAACATTAACTTCTCAACAAGTGGATATCAGGAAAGCCATACCGAGTAGAGTGTTTCTTTCATTTACTCACTTCTGGTGAGTTGGACGTGCATAACAACTGCCTCGTTAAAAACCTTTTCAGGAAAACCTCGTGGGACACAACCTGAATAAGGGAAAAAAGAGTGCAACGCACGGAAACATACTCCCCCTGACTGTCGCTCCCCCTGAAGATCGACTGAGTAATCTCGGTTTCTTGCGAAGTCGACTCATATTATCTTGTAGACTGACTTTCCCAAAAACAAACTGATGTTGTCCAAATTTCAGTGAATCAAACCTGCATGATTTTCACTTTGTGATTCTGATTAACGTCAATCTCTCACGACTCTTCTGGAGTTCATGATTGTATCGTAATTTCGTACGAAAACTGATCGGTTGCAACTGAAAAACACTGAAAACTGTCTTCCCAAACTATAACCGTCCCGGGACATGCTTTGCAGATCTGCTTCTTTCTCAAAACCGGTAAGTAGTTTCTGAGCTCAAGCTGGCTAGCACATTTACTGCGAATTTTCTGTCAGGCCTTGTACATCATGATGTCTCAAATTTAGATATGGTACTTCAGGACCAAATATCTTTTCATTTCTTTGAGATACATGAGATCCTCTTTATGATCTAAATATCGATCGATCGTTTGAATATCAAGTAGAACACGCTGCAGGCGTTTCTTAGCATATGCATATTTATGAATCCATTTGAAGTATGTTCGATCTTCAGGCCGAGACAACACTTCATCATCAAAGCTTTCATTTAAAAGTCTTTCTTTAGACATACTGCAGTTTCAAGGACCTTTTCAGGAGTCCATATATTATCGACCCACATTGCTTATTGAGTACATAGTTTCTCATACCATGTCTCATTGACTCATGCAAATTAAACCCTTTAGAGAGTTATTTTTCTAGATAATCATAAATCCTTTGGGGAATGACATTGCTTCTGGCAATTTAAATTTTCATGGGATTTGCTTCGAGCAAATTACAATGCTTCAGGCAATGCATGAGATTTGCTTCAGGCAAATTGCAATGCTTCAAGCAATGCAAGTCCTTCGGGGACTTTTATAAATGTTGGCACTCAAAGTACCATTAGCAGTGGGTACGTATATCAAATATACCATAGTGACCACACAACACAACTTTATCAAAAGTTGGCTTCAAGTCATTTGAGAGAAATACATTTATAAGGTGTTCTTTATATTCAACATCTTTGTTTCTCATTCATCTATACCCAGCTGGGAAAACATCCTTCGATGTTTTGATCATGATTTTGAACATTGGACATTATGCCAATAAGTCAATTCTTCTGGAATGACATTTTCTCGTATTGGCCACACATGTCTTTTAAAAAATCATTAGTCAACACCACGTGGTTCAATGTCAAAATCATCTATCATTTCAATTATGGTAATAGAAATGCCTTTATCAATGGATGTCGATTTTCGATTCCATGATTTCTTTTCTCTTGCAACTCTTCAGGAGTATTAGAGATTTCTGGCATTTTCTGGGCAACCGATTCTTCTGGAACTGCCCCAGGTGGTTCTTCTGGAACCACTTCTAGTAGTTCTTCTGGAACTAACACTTATTTTATCATGTTCATGATTTTCCGAATGGAATCAATATTCTTTGATCCAAGTAGCCTCTCACGCTTCTGGCGTGTAAGAGGAGTCATTCCCCGCTTTCGCAAAGCTTTTAAATCTTTGTTGGTACCTTGGCATGATCTAATTATTTTTCTATATGCGTCTAGCATTTGGTCTGCAACATTTTTCAAATGTGCGAGCTTATGTACTTCAGGTACATATGATGAGACAAAAATAATTTTCAAGAACATTTCATGTCTTACTTCAGAAATGACTTTTCTCTTCACTTCAGGGTGAAGTATATCGTCTCATTAAGATGAAACTAACAGATCATGATATAAATATCTTGTCCTTCAGGGACTCAAGATACCATAAAACCATCTTATGTGTCACGCCCCAATTTCAGCGAACCGAAACTAGGGACGCGAATGTTTAAAAAGTTACAAAACTGAAACCTGTTTTCGATAAATCACCTAAAAAGTCAGTTTAGTTCCACAAAAGAATAATATTTACATCTCAAAATAAAAGTCCCACACTTGGACAAAACGAGATACACGTCTCTAGACTCAAACACCCAGCAACCCGCTTCAAGCTCTTCAAGCTTCAGAAGCTCACCTAGTCCAGACTACGAACGGTACCTGTAGGAAAAGCAGCTAGGGGTGAGCGTTCGCTCACCACCACAGATAACATACTGACTATGGCATAATTAGTAGGCAAAGCCGATGACACCAACAACGACTCAAGACACACGCACGATCAATACTTTCCTCAGCCGACTCAACACTCGGACACGTTATGTAGACCCCACACTACGATCGACGACCTCCTCCAAGACACGATTGACCACACAATACCAAACAAGATCACAAAGGATCGCAAACCGGCTGCTCAGTAACCAATCTCTGTCTCTCGCCCTTTACCGACCATAGACGTGGTCAGGGGGTCGACCTGTCGCGCAACTTCCCCCGATCCCAGTCGGGGGGCTAACCCACAACCTCTCCGCTTCACCCGATCCCAGTCGGGTGGTTAGCCACACCCGCGCGTCCTTCCCCCGATCCCAGTCGGGGAGCTAGCCCACAACCCCTCCGCTTCTCCCGATCCCAGTCGGGAGGCTAGTTACACCACACAACCTCCACCAGTAACCAGCAACCAATCACAATCACAAACAAGTTCAAACAGACAGTAACGACACCGGTGACAACTCCACAGGCACTCAAGGCCAACAAAACACCGACAACCAAACACAGGTTCAACAACCCTACGGGCCCTCATGGCCACCCAAGACACCAACGATAAAGTACGGGTTCACAACCCCACGGGCCCTCACGGCCACTCAAAATACCGAAACGACAACACGGGCTCTCATGACCACCCAAGACTCAGCAATAATTAACACGGGCTCTCAAGGCCACCCAAACTCAATCAACAAATAACACGGGCTCTCAGGGCCACCCAAACTCAACAACAAACAACACACAACAACCTCCGGGCATGGTCATATGCCTCCAGTGAAACAGTTAACGCTAAGTTCTCTGCTCCTGCGACACTACTAAGTGTCACATGCACTTTCAGTAATCGCTACGTTCCCGTATCATGCATTTCTAATATTCGATAACCTAAATAACCCACGACACCCCGGTGTCACATGCAATTCTACAGTTAACTTTCCCTAGTCAGGGCCGAGATCCGGCTACTTTTCCCTACCTCGTAAGCAACTCCAAAAACGCTCCACTAAACCCGAGATGAAACGCAGTCACTCGCCGAGCCTCCCTTTGCCTCGGTCCGCAGCACGATCTAAAAGAACACAGATTTAACTCACTTTTAAGCTAGTACGAACAGGTCGAAAATTTAAATAACTCAACGCCCAAAATTAATAACGGTTCCGCCGTTAAGTTAACAACTGCGATTTGTCCATTTGAATTCGACAGTTGTCGTTTACACTCGAGCGGGATAAAAGTCGGGTTACAACAGATCGGGTTCGAGCACCCGCGCACCGAACCCAGGTTTGATCTAAACCCAGTTTAAACCCCTTTTTAACTTAAAACCGTCTTTGAACTCCTTTGCTTTGTTTAAATACGACTTCGACTTGAACACAACGGTTTCCTTCCGCTCGTTTCCAAACTCGATATTTTTGGTCCGAAACCCTTCTAAAACCGATTTGATTTCGTTTTCCCTCCTTTTTGATTTAACTTCACTCAAATTCGTTTAACGACCGACCTTCATTTTAGAACCCAATTAATTCAACCGATTTAGTTTTATCAATAACTAATTAATCGAACTTTTAACCTAAAACAGATTTTTCAACGTAACGCTCAAATTAAACCCTTTTCTTCTTCAACGTTAACCAAATCTGGAAATCGTTTGAAACATAACAATAATGTCAAAACTTTGTTCAACTTTACAATTTTCAGATTTACAACAATACAACAAATCCTTTAAACAACCAGATCTACGTTTTCTGTTCTGTTCCCTTCCATTTCGGGAGCTCCGTTCCATCCCGACCGGATCTGAACGAACTCGGGAACGGGAAAGCAAAGACGAAGAAGAACGGATCGGGTTAGGTACGGCCGACCACCGGCGCCGGTCGGCGGAAGTTCCACGGCCGAGAACTAACCGTGAGGATGACGGCGGTGTACGGCGGCGTACGGCTGCGTAGGGCTCGGGTCCGGACGGCTCGTCCCGTTCCGGATCTGGCGAGCTCGCCGGCGACGACGGGAGCTCGGGGCGAGTTAGGGCTCGGACGGGAAGACCGGAGACTGGAAGAGGGCGGCGGCGCATTAGGGTTCGGTCGGTACCGGTGGTGGACGGTGGTGGCGTGGGGAGCTCGGTGGCGAAACTGGTGACCGGAGCTGGTGGTGGCCGGTGCTGGTTCGGCGAGGAAGACGAAGGAGAAGAGTGAGGCAGGGAGCTCGGGGACGGGGTTGCCGGAGCGGTGACGGGGTCGGGATGGAGGAGGATGGGATGAGACGGTGCCGGTGAGGGAGGTGGCGGCCGGAACTGTGGTGGACGGCGTCGGTTTCGGCGAGGAAGACGAGAGAGGAGAGAGGTGGCTGGTGGGGGTTGAACGGAGAGAGGAGACGCCGTTTCCGGCGAGAGGAGACGGGATCGGAACGGATTCGAAGAAGACGAAGAAGGAGGAGTGAGGGGGGTGAGTCGGCTGCGTTACAGAGAAGAGAGGAGGGTGCAAAAATGGGTTGAAACCCTAAACAAAGGGGCTTTATACCCTGGGCTTGGGCCAGGTCGGCACATCTGGGCCGGATCACTAGTCGGGTCTGGCCCAGCCCGGTCCAGCAGCTTCCTTTTTTTTTTCTTTTTTTTTCAAAAACCTACCTTAAGTTTTTCGGATTGCAATTTAATACCTTAAAGAAACGGAGCGGGTTTTACATTCTGGATGCGTCTCGTATAAAGTATCAAGATACCATAAGGTCATCTTCTGGATGTGTCTCTTATAAAATAAGTATGGTCATATATATCCTCATGAATTCCCTACATGAGTAATTGAAATTCCATACTAAAACTGTCTTTAGATGGTTGACCATTAATTTATCTTGTGAACAAGTTGTACATGATATCTCATTGGACATTAGGATCTTCCGGCCCTTTAATGAATGTCCACATGAGTTCTCAACAATCTTACGCATCATCGTTAAATATCTGGGCTAATGAACTTCTAGTTCATAGTCGTGTAGGTTTCAATTGCTCTTATGGTTGTATAATACAAACCTGATGATAGAGCTTGCAATTTTTCAAGTAGATGTTTTTCACCATATTTATCACTTCTGGTGATACAGAAAAACTCAGTCTCATTTGGGGTCTCAACATGACATGTATGTCGTTAATACTGGGTAGATGCTTCTGGATCTACTTTCATATAAAACATTTTCAACACTGAGTAGATGCTTCCGGGTCTACTTTAATATTGAGTAGATGCTTCTGGATCTACTCTCATATAGACCATTAATGTTTAACTTCATCGAAAATCTCAATGACATGGTAGCTCTTCTGGAGCTCTTCATTTTCGCACATGAATGGATCGCTTCAGGGATTCATGTATAATTAGCGAAATGGACCATGATCATATCGGCTACATCGTTATATAGAGTCGTCTGAGACATTAAATCCAATTAGATCTTCCGGATCTAGGTCACCAATCAGACTTTAATCCATAATAACAACAAAATCATAAAACAACAAATAGGAACACAAAATCAAAGCAGCGAAATTAATTATATGTTACTTACTTGAAGTCATGGGAGATCTCTTGAAGAAGAACAAGGTGGTTATGGATCTTCCAATGGATTATACTTGCTCCATAAATTCTAACTCTCAGATGGGGGTGAGAAGAAAGAGGAATGTCATGTACTCCATTGGGGACCATAACCATATATTTATAGATGACCAATGTATAGCCTCAAGTTCTGTGAAAGTTTAAGTCGGTATGAACTTCTGGCCATACGACATTTAACAACAATGCACATATTAAGTTCTCATGAAACGAGTCGTTCAATACATCTATCTAAAATTCTATGAAATGTTAAGTCTATATGAGCTTTTGGCCATACGACATTTTAACAACTATGCACATATAAATTTCCACTTGAACGAATGATGCAATGAACTTATCACAAATTCTGTGAAATGTTAAATATGTATGAGCTTCTGGCCATACGACATATAGCAATGGTGCACATATCTATTCCATTTAAACGATTGTCTCAATGAACATATCGTTAACGATTTTGGAACTTCAGGTCCAGAATTTCTCAATATTTTTAAACTTCGGGTTACAAATATACAACATTTGAATCATCATAATTAGATATATAACCACACAATGAGCAAACTCATGGGGTGAACATAATAAGAGTAAGTAACAACAAGATATAAATATAAGTATAACCACACATCGAGCGAACTCGTGGGGTAATCAAAATGCCGAAATTAAATATATGTATAGCCGCACAACGAGCAAGCTCGCGGGGTTGATAGAATAAATATAAGTAATTGCATTTAAATTTTAGGCTTCAGGGCTCAGACACAAGTTACAGGCATCGGGCCTGTGGTTTTGTCTTGTAACTTTTACTACAAGTTACAGGCTTCAGGCATGTGGTCTGTATTATGCTTTTAATGCCATCTTACGAGCTTCGGGCCCGTGGCTTATCAGTCGGTCATAAACACAAGTATCAAGCTTCAGGCTTGTGATTTATCGTTTGACCGTAAAAAGGCAAGTACCAAGCTTCAAGCTTGTGATTTATCATTTAGTCGTATAGGCAAGCATCAGGCTTCAGGCCTGCGATTTATCATTTGGTCGTAATATCAAATATCAGGCTTCGACCATGTGATTTTTCATTTGGAGCTTCTGGTCTCAAATGATTTAGTTTCGATAGAAGACCGTTTCACTTATGAAGTAGTCCATACTACAAGAGTTCTTCATCCTTAACATGGATTGAAACTTTTATATATCAAGATATTTCAATATGAACATATTGCCATTCATCATACACGACCTCAAGTCGTTGGTATGAATTATTTGGAACTTCCGGCCCAAAGTACGTCATGTCGCTGGTATCATGTATTTGGACCTTCTGGTCCAATATACCATCACATTTGTAAACTTCACGTTACCGTTATGCGAACTCACAAATTCATTCATAAAATTCATTCATAAAATGATCATGCGAGGAGTGAAGTCATGGAATAGCCAAATTACTCATATAACCTGCATAAAAAGTTTGCAAGCTTCAGGCTCTAAGCCAAGCTGCATGTTACATGCAAGTAGTTTCTGCATCTTGAAACTTCGGGCCCAAGTGCTTCGGTTTCAACAAGTCTTAAATTCAAGTCTTTGATGATAAGAACACAAATAATAAGCATCAAATTTCTGATGTGAAAGATCCAATGTAAATTGGCGATCACAGAGCATACCTATGAGGAAGTCATAAATTGAACATGCATAAATAAGCATGACTCAAATATAAATAAATTCACGAGAATATGAAACTTTGATACCGAATACGTAGGCGTGTTGAAGACTCAATCCATACATCCTTCTTTGGTGTTCTTCCTTTCCTTTGTGTTCTTGAACCAATTTGGGACAAGAAGAAGGTGCTGAATTTTCTGCACAGTTTTGGTCCGACCAGACACTTTCAAGAGCCCGATCGGAGGTTCATCCAATGTCCGATCAAGCTGATTCTTGGAGTGAATGTTCCCCACATATGGGTCTTCAAAGTGACCGGTGGAAATTGGATTTTGACGGTTCGTTTTAGAGATACACGAGATGGAAGTTGAGCCACTTGCACAAGATCGTGCTGATAACGTGTTGTAAAATCAAGTTTGATCGGAACCAACACCAAGACACCAATGGCCCAAGAATAATAAGAAGGTTGGTGTCTACGGGTTGGTTACCAAGCAAGACAAGAAAGAACACTTGAGAATTAGAGAGTAGGGAGAATTTTCATAAATTTCTTGAGAACTTTCCTACAAGATGAGAGTGTTGGATGTGTGTTGGATAATCATCTAATACAAGGGGTTGACACCTCTATTTATAGGAACCAAGAGCACATGAGCAAATGCCACATATACTACACATGCAAGTAGTGGTGCCATGTTGATTGTGGTGGCCACACATGACATACACATGTCATTTCCACAACACACATACACACACACACACACACACACACACACACACACACACACACATATATATATATATATATAAAATACTTTTTTTTATCAGCAAGGTTTTTTTTAACAAAAAATCGAAAATTACAAAGTGTAATCGAAGGGCAAGAGCAGGGTGAACAAAGGGACCAAACAATTACAAAGGTCTAATAACTACGAGTTACCTAACGTTAAGCACAACTAATGCCCATATAATGGGTTTACACAGGACTCTTAGCTAAGTACATATCACAACCATTAAGCAAACAGAGAGAACTAAACATACAGGTCCTGGCCTACACCAAACGAAAACACAAAACAAACGAAAACAGGCCGATCTACAGAAACAACAAACTAAACAGGTCAACAACTACCCCGATAGGCTATAAAAGCCCAGAGAACATAACAACAAACAAGTCACGGCCACCACTCTAAACCTAAAAGATCTGGCCTCACACCAGCAAAACTCAGCTCCACCCACACCCCAAACACTATCAGCACAAACCTCTGAAACCAAAGAATCCAAACCCCTTAACCCCTAATACACAACTAACTATCTTCCAACTAGGTCAAAAGACCAAACAAACTCATGGCGGCCAACACCGCTAAATCGTGAGTCCTCAACGATGTACAAGGTTAAGGAGGGGAAGAAAAGTACAGAGTGTGAGAAGGGAGGAAAGGGGATACCTGAAATCAAGGAAGCGAAGCTCACCTCGACGTTGGCCAGCACCAATAACGACGAACGATCACCACAAGTACCAAATCTAAGGAGAAGTGTGTGAAGAGGCGAGATCTGGACTAAGTACTACCCTTCGAGACCGCATCCCCTCCGGTAACCAGTCCCTCAAACCTCAAAAACCATATATACGCAACAAAGCCAAAGGCAAACCACATACTCAAGAACAGACCGAGAGGCCCCGACCTAAACATGGTCAGGAAAGGTAGATTTGGTTATAAGGAAGGTGGAAGAGGTTAACTTTGGGTAGCCGAGAGTAAGGGACGACCAGATCCTCTTTAAGCGTGCTTAGAGCTTCCAAATCTTCAACAAATCCGTGTACAGAAAAGTTTTCCACCGAAATTTCGTAAGTAAGGACGTTGGAGAGTACAGTGGGAAGCCAGAGAAACGAAGATCTAACGTCGAACCAAAGGAAGCGAGGAGCGGGTCACAGAGGGGGAAGCAAAAGAAGAGAGACTGTCACGATTGCTTGCGTGACAAGCTTCCCAAGGTAGAAGACGAGTGCAACGCTACGTTTCATTTAACCCGTTTAAATGAAACGCTGCATTTTGATTAGCGAATGATTCGTTGTGTTTTGAGTGGCAATCCACGTGGAGGCTCGGGATTGGCAGCTGAAGTCAAACCTCTTCTTCGTCGTCTTCTTCGCACGTCTGAGGTTAGTTGCAAAGCAGAAGCAGAGCTTGTCGAGGGAGCTCGTCTCGCATGTTGTTTGTCCGTCTATATATAGTAGTAGATGCTCTTGGGATGGGATAGAAATTTGATCTTCATAGTTGTAGCATAGAATGGGTAGTTTTGGGTAGAAGTAGTTTGGATCGTTGTGTAATCGGACCGTTGTCCATTTTTGAATCGATTGTAAGAGCTGTTGGCTCAATCTCTATATTAATCTAAGTTCATTTCCGTATGTTTCAAGCTTAAGAGTAATCTCACTCTTGACAGTGGTATCAGAGCCTCTCTCCAGCGACTTGGGTAGATGGCATCCAGTGAAGCTACCGATGAATGCGCAACAAAATCCGGCGTCAACGAGCTCAGAGCGGAGGTCGCAAACCTTAGAGTCATGGGGGAACACATCAGATCTGAGATGGAAGGTCTCTAGTGAGGCATGGAGTCCTTGCTGGAACGCTTGCATATCAGGCCACCCATAGCGCCACCACAACCTCTTGAAGGATTACATGTCCAAGATAGAGGTAAATCTATCGCATCCTCTATGGTAGCAAACCCATCAGCAACACTTCCTGTTCCTTTTGGTCTTGGGCAAGAAATTTTTTTTCCACCACCATTACATGTTCCCCACAACGTCACACCTCCCTTACAAGAGCAACAAACACCACATAACACCTTTCTTCGCCGACCAGTACCTCAGGACCATGGTTCTTCCTCTCATGTTCCGCCCCAACAACCTTTTGCTCCAAACATGGCTCCACCAACCTCTCCCCATAACCCACAGATAAATCATCCACCGCCAAGGGTACCACAAAACCATTTCATCCAGCCAAAACCTCACAATCAGCTGAATTTTAGAGCTCCATCGTTATTTTTTCCAGCGTTCGATGGGTCTGACATTCGTGGATGGATTAGAAAGGCAACACTTTACTTTTCCTTATACGACATACCTGCGATCAAAAGGTATGCCTATCATCGATGCACCTCATCGGTGCGGCGGAGTACTGGTTTACAGAATACCTCATAGGCAAAGGGATCATCTAGTGGGACCAATTTTGTTATGATTTGGTCTGGAAATTTGTCACGCCCCAAATCCGGTTTTAACCCGGACTCAAGACGTGAACTAAAAATAATAATAAAGTAGCAAATATTTAAATTAAATAAACTCCAACAATAGTTCAAACTGATAAATCCTGATAATAAGAGTCAAATGCTCGAAATCCAAGTAATAAGAAGTTTAGTACAAAAGGGAAAATACGTCTCTAGACCATCCAAACTAAGACTCTCGCTAAGCTCCCAAGCTCTGAGACGTCCTCTAAATCAAATCGCGATCAAAACCTGTAGAACAGTAGAAAAGGGGGTGAGCTTGCGCTCGGTAGGAAAAAGTAGTAAAGGGAGTGAGCAATTGCTCACCACCACGGATACCCGTCCGATTATGGCATACTAGTAAGGCAATAGAAAAGACCATTTAAACAATAATCCAAAGACAACGCTTGACCCCACTCGGGAGCAATCCGCAAATCAGACTTGATACCGAACCGACTCCCGGATACTTCTCCTCAACTATGCCCTTAACAAATGTCACCCAATCGATTCTCACTAGATTACGACCACGGTTATCTCACAATTGACCACGCGTGCGAACTCGCACGACAATACACTGAACTCAGATATAAATGCATTCAAAATCACAGAGGATCACATAACAGGCATAAGTAACCACAGGGAACCAAAACAGATCAACACACAGAGTAAAATCATTAGAAACCACTTCCACACTAGGTATCCCAAAACCATATCGTACCGAACTCGACATCGGCCTAGATATCCTCCCACAACCATATTGTACTGAACTCGACATCGGCCTAGATATCATCCCACAACCATATCGTACGAAACTCGACATCAGCCTAGATATCCTCCCACAACCATATCGTACCGAACTCGACATCGGCCTAGATATCCTCCCACAACCATATCGTACCGAACTCGACATCGGCCTAGATATCCTCCCACAACCATATCGTACCGAACTCGACATCGGCCTATATATCCTCCCGTAACACACAGCATCGGGGTACAACTCATATCAAACATACCGGACCAGAATCCTCTGTCGCCCGGATATCTTCCCGTAGCACGGGGTACAAATCACACCACACATACCATACCGGAACACTCAACATCGGCCTAGGTATCCTATACCGGAATCCTCCACGGTATAGACATCACCCCGGAACACCATCCTCGGAATGTATCATACCGAACATATCATACCAACACGTCATACCAGCACACACAACATCGGTCTATCAATCACCCGATCATATCAAAAGATAGTATTTCACACTAGCATTCACCGCGTTCTCATAGCATATCATAATCATTAACTTAACAACAGAACATACCACATATCAACATTATAAGCTACTAACAACAACAAGTGAAACCAACACACAATCCTACGGGCACGACCTGGCCCACATACGTAACTACAACACAACAAGTCTCACACCTACGGGCACGACATGGCCCGCAAGTGGTTCCATATGTTAAATGACTACACTAGTTATTCACATCCTACATGTGATTCTACCATTATTCTGGTTGTTCATATCCTATATTCATTCTAGTAACTTTCCGTAATTAAACCGGTATTCGCTACTTTTCCCTACCCCAACCGATATCCAACACGAACCACCACGAGTCGCCTAGTAGCCTCCTCCGCCGTGATCAGGAACAAAGTCTAAGATCACAAAGTAATACGATAATTAACAATAATTCAAGGGTGGTTTAAAGAGAAAACACCCAAATTACCCCCGACAAGAAAGTATTGACCGTATAGTATACCGGGCCAGAACAAGGCCCGTTCCGGGCCGCTTAGAGGGCCGGTTAGAGGCCCTCTCCGTGCCCCTCAGAGGGCCGGTCAGAGGCCCTCTCCGTGCACCTTAGAGGGCCGGTCAAAGGCCCTCTTTATGCCTCTCAGAGGTCCGGTCAGAGGCCATCTCCGTGCCGCTCTGGGTAGCCTCCTTCTTTTTCCCTCAACTTCGTCCCCACGAATGCAAACCTCCAAAACTCCATTGTTAACCTCCAAAACCTCCAAATTCAGTCCCAAAACCCCCAAAACTTCAAACCCAAAGTTGGGTTTCATCCATTTAACAAAATCCAACTAGTTTCCATCACAAACTTCCACTTTTCCACCATAAATCATTCATTTAATCAAGGAAGAGCTTAAACCCCTTACTACCCAAGCTAGTTCATACATTTTCTACCAAACCCACAACTAGGAATTCATCAAAAGAGGGTTTTTATTGAGTGCTCACCTTAGAAATGAAGAGGGGCTGAGAAATATGAAGGTTTTGAGAAGATTTGTGGTGGAAATCAAGCAAAAGGCCTCCATTTTCTTCCCTTTCTTCTTCTTCAAGCAATAGAACCCTCACTCTCCTTCTCTCCTTGTGATTTTCGGCCAATGTAGTGAATGAGCTGAATTTTTGGCTCATGTGTGGCATTTAACCTAAGTAGGAATGTCCAAATTGCCCTCTTTAGCCCCTTTTTATCCTTAGGCCTAAAATGGGCAAATGGGTCTTTCCCTACCCATATCTTCTCCTCTAAGACTCATGGACATGTTTCTATGTGGAGTCCACCTCTACCCATAATTAATTCAGCCAATTTAAATTAATTCGATAAAGCCCCTAATTTGACCTCGTTTGACCCAGATTTGACTTTTTCGCCAAAGTACTCGTTTGAAAGGAAACGACCCAACTAAGCTAACCGTAATGACGGCTAAGATTTTTGGGTCCCGGATAGGTCCCGAATGACTCCCGGAGTCATCCGTTGACTTTTTTGGCGGAAAGTCAACTTTTCCAAAATTTCACCGGTTTGACCGGTGTTGACCGGGGGCGGTTCTTACAAAATTTGAAACTATGGGAAGAGAAGATGTTCTGATCGAGCTAAAGCAACTACAGTAGTTGGGTTCAGTACCTGATTATGACCTCAAGTTTGGGGAGTTGAAGGTCCTCGTGACAACACATTACCGAAATCTGACGGAAGATTTCTTCATTTCCAACTTCATTGGTGGTCTAAAGCCTCATATCCGACCAGGGGTACAACTATTTGGACCTCGTTATTTGATGCACGACATGTATTTGGCACGACATGAAGAATATAGGCTCAAACAGTACCAGCAATCTACATCACGTCCTTCCTTCCAGCCATTTCCTCAACCACGGCCGCAATATCTGCCTCCAACAACCACAGATCCCATTACTCGCAGCTCCTCCTCCTCCAGCGGCAGCGAAACAACCTCCTCTCTTTGTCCCACTGCCATTGGACGAGAAGCGCGCCAAAGGCCTCTGCTTTACATGCAAACCAAGTACAGTCGAGACCATGTTTGTCCTAACAAGCAACGCTTGTATGTCCTCTACGAGGGAGATGATGAAGACGCCCTCCCACATGACATCGGGGTGCCAGACATAGCTCATGCCACGGTGGAGGAGTTACCGGAAGGCTTGGTCGACGGCGAGATGGACGAAACCAACTTATGCCACTTGCAATTGGAATTTCTGTGTGCGTCAGACTCGTCTGTGGACTGCAAATCCATTCGAATTGGGGGCACATTGAAGACAAAATAAATTTCAATACTGGTTGACTCGGGTGCTACGAAATCATTTCTTGATTCGCTCACAACCAAGCATCTGGGGTTAGATATGATTCCCATACGTCCAGTGTTGGTTCGTTTGGGCAATGGAAAATCCTACATCTGCTCAACAGGGTGTTCTATACAATGGAGCATGGAGGAAGAGATATTCACTTGGGAATTTCTAGTAATGCCATTGAGATCATTTGATGTGGTACTGGGTATAAATTAGTTGAAGACGATGAACCCAATCCTATTGGATTATGAGGCGCGATCGATCACAATAAATCATGGAGGGCGATCGATTGAACTGCAAGAATCTCCATCCAAGGTTCCTTATGCAGTTATTACACCACAATAGGTTTTACACGAGCTGAGGCAAGGTGAGTCACTGTACCTGGGTCAGTTTTTTTCTCTCGACAATGATTCCTTGCGACACACGTCACAACTCGAGTTGCAAAAATTGTTGTCGGAATTTAATGATGTCTTCAGCAAACCAACATCACTTCTACCTCGCAGTGCCCATGATCATAGAATACCTCTGAAGCCTGGAGCTACACCCTCATCGATAAGACCATATCGTCAAATCTTTCAGCAGAAGAACACCATTGAAAAGATGGTGATGAGTTATAGGCGTTGGGGGTAATTCAATAGAGTCGAAGCCCATACTCCTTTCCAATGATTATGGCCAAGAAGAAGGACGGATCGTGGCGAATGTGTGTCGAGTACCGTCAGTTGAACGACCAAACAATCAAATACAAGTTCTCGATACCGACGATCGATGAAATCCTAGATGAGTTACAGGGCATGAAGTACTTCTCGAAGATTGATCTTCGCTCGGGTTACCACCAAATTAGTTTAAAGAAGGGTGAAGAATTCAAAACCGCGTTTCGGACGCACAAGGGCCACTACGAATTTCGCGTTATGCCTTTCGGGCTAACAAACGCGCCGACGAGCTTTCAAGCTTTGATGAACCAAGTGCTCAGCCCATTCCTCCGTTGTTTTTCCCTGGTCTTCTTTGACGATAATTTGGTTTACAGTGCAATATAGGATGATCATCTCAAACACCTGCGGACGATATTGCAAACACTCCGAGAGCAGAGTCTCTTCAAGAAGCTTTCCAAGTGCGATTTTTCCTAGGAGAGGATCGCATACTTGGGTCACATCATTACAGGCGACGGGGTGTCCACAGACCCTGAAAAAATAGAGACAATGCGCACTTGGCCTGTACCTTGTACACTCAAGGCTCTAGCTTGGAATGAAAGGAAGGTATTAGCTTGGATTTTATTGAAATATGGGACTCAGGATCAGTAAGTAAATAAAGACAATTCTTTATAAAAATTATATTTAGTTGGTGTTATTTCTTATCAAGGTTATCATTACTTTGTCTACAAATAATTGTAATTTGCAGTTGACTTTTGCTAAGGGTGTCAATACTAGCTTGATTTTTTCTCTGTATCTATTGGTGGTCGATGGCTACCCCTGAATTAAATTTCTAGTTCTGCCCCTGCGTGTAGGTGACGGTGACTGATTGAAGAGTCGCGAAGAGAGCTACGATATTCTTCTTCAACGTCAGCTCCAAACCCTACGGTGAGTCCTTCATTATCTCTAGGCATGCTATGCTTCATTGTCACCTTGTTCCTTTTCGTGTATTTGGATTTCGAGTAGCTTTGCTATTTCTATTGATTTTGGAAATTGAGGTTTTGATTCCGTATTTAGTTTATTTTCTGCATACGCCTGTGTTCTTAAAACCCTACTTTTTTTGTTTATGTAGTGTTTTGCGAGATTTGATTTGAGATCTGAAAATGGCACATCTGGGTGGTGGTGCCGAGGCACACGCTCGATTCAAGCAGTACGAGTACCGGGCCAACTCGAGTCTGGTGCTGACCACTGACTCGCGTCCGCGCGACACTCACGAGCCCACCGGTGAGCCTGAATCTCTGTGGAACAAAATTGACCCTAGAAACTTCGGGGACAGGGCGTCCAGGGGGAAGCCTCCAGAATTGGAAGAGAAGCTCAAGAAGGCTAAGAGGAAGAAGAAGGACCCAAATGCTGAACCCGTGCCTAGCAGGCAGAGCAAGAGGCGGCGCCTTCAGGAGGAGAGTGTACTGACTTCTAGTGATGAAGGGGTTTACCAACCTAAGATCAGGGAAACCAGGGCTGCTTATGAGGCCATGCTCAGTGTCATTCAACAACAGTTGGGTGGGCAGCCCCTGAATATTGTCAGTGGTGCAGCAGATGAGATTTTGGCTGTCCTTAAGAATGATGTTCTTAAGAATCCTGACAAGAAGAAGGAGATTGAGAAGTTGTTGAACCCTATACCGGGCCCTGTGTTTGATCAGCTTGTATCTATCGGTAAGCTAATCACTGATTACCAAGATGGAGGGGAGGCAGATGGGTCGGTTGTAGCTAATGGTGATGACACGCTCGATGATGATGGTGTTGCTGTTGTGTTTGAAGATAATGAGGATGATGAAGAAGAAAGTGATCTTGATATGGTTCCAGAAGACGAGGATGAAGATGTGGCAGAACAGAATGGTTCTAGGGGTATGCAAATGGGAGGTGGGATTGATGAGGATGAGATGGAGGAAGCTAATGGAGGCATGAGCATAAATGTGCAGGACATTGATGCATATTGGCTTCAGAGGAAGATCTCTCAAGCTTACAAAAGCCAGAAGGATCCGCAACAATGCCAGCAGCTTGCTGAGGAAGTGCTTAAGATTCTTGCTGAAGGGGAGGACAAGCAAGTTGAGGACAAACTGGTGCTGCATCTTGCATTTGAGAACTTTGACCTCATCAAGTTACTCTTGCGGAATCGGTTGAAGATTGTTTGGTGTACTCGTTTGGCAAGGGCTGAAGATCAGGAAGAAAGGAATAAGATTGAAGAAGAAATGATGGGTAAGGGTCCTGATTATATTGCAATTGTGGAGCAGTTGCATGCCACAAGGGCAACTGCAAAAGAAAGGCAAAAGAACTTGGAGAAAAGCATAAGGGAAGAGGCTCGGCGGTTGAAGGATGAGAGTGGTTCAGATGGGCACAAGGATAGGAGAGGGCTTGTTGATAGAGATGGAGAAAGTGGTTGGGTGAAGGGCCAGCGTCAATTGTTGGATCTGGATGAGCTTGCATTTGACAAAGGGGGTTTGTTAATGGCTGATAAAAAGTGCACTTTGCTAGATGGAAGTTATACACTTACTGGAAAGGGGTATGAAGAGGTTCATGTGCCGGCAATGAAGCCCAAAGAATTTTCTCCTGATGAGAAGCTTATAAAGATTGCTGAAATGCCTAACTGGGCACAACCGGCTTTCAAAGGGATGACACAATTGAATAGGGTACAGAGTAAGGTTTATGAGACCGCCCTTTTCAAGGCTGATAATGTCCTTTTGTGTGCTCCCACAGGGGCAGGGAAAACAAATGTAGCAGTTCTCACCATACTGCAGCAGATAGCATTGCATATGAATTTGGATGGTTCATTTAACCATGGCGATTATAAGATTGTCTATGTGGCACCTATGAAAGCTCTTGTTGCCGAAGTGGTGGGTAATTTGTCTAATCGTTTGCAATATTATAATGTTAACGTGAGGGAGCTAAGTGGAGACCAGTCATTGACTCGCCAGTAAATTGAAGAAACTCAGATTATCGTTACTACTCCTGAGAAGTGGGACATCATCACTCGAAAATCTGGAGATCGTACCTATACACAGCTTGTGAAACTTCTTATCATTGATGAGATTCATCTTCTTCATGACAACAGAGGTCCTGTTCTTGAAAGTATTGTTGCCAGGACAGTGAGACAAATTGAAACTACAAAAGAGCATATTAGGTTGGTGGGTTTGTCAGCTACCCTCCCTAATTATGAAGATGTAGCACTGTTCTTACGAGTGAATCTAAAAAGTGGGTTATTCCATTTTGACAACAGTTACAGACCAGTACCTCTTTCTCAACAGTATATTGGAATCAGTGTAAAGAAGCCACTGCAGAGGTTTCAGCTGATGAACGATTTATGCTATGAGAAGGTGATTGCAGTGGCAGGAAAGCATCAAGTTCTTATTTTTGTTCA
The DNA here is from genome assembly GCA_963921825.1 of Erodium maritimum. Lineage (NCBI taxonomy): Eukaryota > Viridiplantae > Streptophyta > Magnoliopsida > Geraniales > Geraniaceae > Erodium > Erodium maritimum. The sequence goes on from OY997594.1 coordinate 24,719,653, forward strand.
TTCAAGGAAAGAAACTGCCAAAACAGCTCGTGCTATTCGCGACTCAGCACTTGCTAATGATACTCTTGGTAGGTTTTTGAAAGAGGATAGTGCTAGCCGTGAGATTCTCCATAGTCATACAGAACTTGTGAAGAGCAATGATCTCAAAGATCTTCTGCCTTATGGTTTTGCAATTCATCATGCTGGCATGAGCAGGTCTGACAGGCAGCTTGTGGAGGATCTCTTTGCTGATGGGCACGTTCAAGTGTTAGTTTCCACGGCAACTCTTGCTTGGGGTGTGAATTTACCTGCTCACACAGTGATTATCAAAGGGACCCAGATTTACAACCCTGAGAAGGGTGCTTGGACTGAACTAAGTCCTTTGGATGTCATGCAGATGCTCGGTCGTGCAGGAAGGCCTCAGTATGATTCATATGGGGAAGGAATAATTATTACTGGTCACGCTGAACTGCAGTTCTATCTCTCTTTAATGAACCAACAGCTTCCAATCGAAAGTCAGTTTGTGTCAAAATTGGCTGATCAGTTGAATGCAGAAATTGTTCTAGGGACTGTTCAGAATGCCAAAGAAGCCTGCCACTGGCTTGGGTACACATACTTGTACATTCGCATGGTTCGAAATCCTACTCTCTATGGTTTAGCACCCAATGTTCTTGCAATAGATATAACTCTGGAGGAGCGAAGAGCTGATCTGGTGAGTTTCAATTTTTTCTTATTGTACTTTAATTTTGTTAAAGAGTCAAATCCTTCGTTTTGCATTTCACTATCATTTTTCTACACTTAATTGTTGTTACATGATCTTGTTCATCATGTAGATTTTCCCCTTTCTGTGATACATTTTTCTTAATTTGCTCTGATATTTGTTTTTGCCAGTGAGAAGCTAGCTATTAACAAAAAACATGTGTGATCATCTTGTATTTTAAAGCATGCTTGGCAAGTTAAAACTAGAAATGATGCAGTGTAGAAATGATTCAGAGGGAAATAGTTAACGAACTTAATTTCTTTGTTTATTATGCTCTAAGCTTAAGGTTTTATGTCCATTTTCAAGATGTTGTGCTTTTCTGGATGCATTCAGTTGTGTGGACTATTCTACATGGCTGCTTGTTTACTTTTTAGCAGTGGCGATTCGAGCTTGTTTTGTTGGCTGTTATTGTAACTGTTTGTTCTACCTCCTTTCATATGATTGCTATTCCTCTTGGCTATATGCAAAATCATGTATCTTATTGTGTATGCCTTCGTGAATAGATTTCAGTTGGTCTAATGATGTTCTTGCTTGCTTACTGCAACTTCAAGTCTTTATGAATTTACAATAAATAAATGTCTCATGTTTTTTTTGTAATGTTCTTTGCAGATTCATTCTGCTGCAACTGTCTTGGATAGAAATAATCTGGTCAAATATGATAGGAAAAGTGGATACTTCCAGGTCACAGACCTGGGTCGCATTGCTAGTTATTACTATATTACTCATGGGACTATATCCACGTACAATGAGCATTTAAAGCCAACAATGGGTGACATTGAGCTTTGTCGGCTGTTCTCTCTCAGTGAAGAATTCAAATATGTTACAGTGAGGCAAGATGAGAAGATGGAATTAGCTAAACTTTTGGACCGTGTTCCGATTCCCATTAAAGAAAGTTTGGAAGAGCCTAGTGCAAAGATTAATGTTTTGCTGCAGGCATATATTTCACAGCTGAAATTAGAAGGGCTATCATTGACATCTGACATGGTGTTCATAACTCAGGTTTGATATTTTCTTGTCTGTATTTTTTTCTTATGTTACTTTAGTTGGGTGAATACAGTATATTTGCATTTACTTATTTGGTTTTTTTTCTTGTTGCTTAGAGCGCGGGGCGTCTTATGCGAGCTCTTTTTGAGATCGTCTTAAAACGAGGGTGGGCACAATTAGCTGAAAAGGCCTTGAACTTGTGCAAAATGATCAACAAGAGAATGTGGAGTGTCCAAACTCCTCTCCGGCAATTCAACGGAATCCCAAATGATATCTTAATGAAGTTGGAGAAAAAGGACTTGGCCTGGGATAGGTATTATGATCTCACTGCACAGGAGCTTGGGGAGCTCATTCGTGTATCAAAGATGGGACGAACTCTCCATAAGTTCATCCACCAGTTCCCTAAGCTAAACCTTTCTGCTCATGTTCAGCCAATTACCCGTACTGTTTTGAAGGTTGAACTAGCGATAACACCAGACTTCCAGTGGGAGGATAGATTTCATGGCTATGTGGAGCCATTTTTGATAACCGTGGAAGATAATGATGGGGGGTACGTTCTACATCATGAATACTTTATGCTGAAGAAGCAGTATATTGACGATGATCACACTTTGAATTTCACTGTGCCTATATATGAACCATTACCTCCTCAGTACTTCATTCGTGTTGTATCTGATAGATGGCTGGGTTCACAAACTGTTCTGCCTGTTTCATTTAGGCACCTTATCTTGCCAGAGAAGTATCCTCCCCCAACAGAGCTGTTGGATTTGCAACCACTGCATTAAGGAATCCAGCATATGAAGCTCTCTATCAGGATTTCAAGCATTTCAATCCAGTTCAAACCCAGGTTTTTACGGTCCTATATAACACTGATGATAATATCCTTGTTGCCGCCCCTACAGGAAGTGGGAAGACTATATGTGCTGAATTTGCCCTATTGAGGAATTATCATAAAGGACCTGACAGTGTCATGCGTGCTGTCTATATTGCACCAATAGAAGCTCTTGCAAAGGAACGATATAGGGATTGGGAGAAGAAGTTTGGGAAAGGACTTGGAATGCGCGTGGTTGAGTTAACTGGGGAAACAGCCACAGACTTGAAATTGCTTGAGAAAGGTCAGATAATCTTAAGTACTCCAGAGAAATGGGATGCTCTATCGCTGGAAACAGAGGAAGCATGTTCAGCAAGTTAGCCTTTTCATTGTTGATGAACTCCACCTGATAGGTGGTCAAGGTGGTCCTGTGTTGGAAGTGGTGGTCTCTAGAATGAGATATATTGCTAGTCAGTTGGAGAACAAGATTCGCATTGTGGCCCTGTCTACTTCTCTTGCAAATGCCAAGGATCTTGGTGAATGGATAGGAGCAACTTCTCATGGTCTTTTTAATTTCCCTCCTGGTGTTCGTCCTGTGCCTCTGGAGATACACATTCAGGGAGTGGATATAGCAAATTTTGAAGCAAGGATGCAAGCCATGACAAAACCCACATATACCTCAATTGTTCAGCATTCCAAGAATGGGAAACCTGCTCTTGTGTTTGTTCCCACAAGGAAGCATGTTAAAATGGCCGATGTGGATTTGATGACATACTCAAATGCAGACAGTGGAGATAAACCAGAATTTTTATTAAGGTCCCCTGAAGAATTGGAACCATTCATTGGCAAAATCCATGATGAAATGCTGAGAGCTACTTTAAGGTATGGAGTGGGATACTTGCATGAGGGATTAAATAGCTTGGATCAAGAGGTTGTGTCACAGTTATTTGAAGCTGGATGGATTCAAGTCTGTGTTATGAGCAGTTCTATGTGTTGGGGAATGCCTCTGTCTGCTCATTTGGTGGTTGTGATGGGCACACAGTATTATGATGGACGGGAAAATGCTCACACGGATTACCCTGTTACAGATCTGTTGCAGATGATGGGTCATGCAAGTAGGCCCCTGTTAGATAACTCAGGTAAATGTGTGATTCTCTGCCATGCACCTCGTAAAGAATACTACAAGAAATTTCTGTATGAAGCATTCCCAGTTGAAAGCCACCTGCACCACTTTTTACATGATAATCTGAATTCTGAAGTTGTTGCTGGAGTCATTGAGAACAAGCAGGATGCTGTGGATTATCTCACATGGACATTCATGTACAGAAGGCTTACACAAAACCCGAACTACTACAATCTCCAGGGGGTGAGTCATAGGCATCTTTCTGATCACCTCTCGGAGCTAGTAGAGAACACATTGAGTGATTTGGAAGCTAGTAAGTGTGTTTCTGTTGAAGATGACATGGACCTTTCTCCTTTGAATCTTGGCATGATAGCTTCGTACTATTATATCAGTTACACCACTATAGAGCGTTTCAGTTCTTCCTTGACTTCCAAGACAAAGATGAAGGGTCTTCTGGAGATTCTGGCTTGTGCCTCAGAGTATGCTTTGCTACCAATCCGGCCTGGGGAGGAAGAGATGGTTAGGAAGTTAATCAATCACCAGAGGTTCTCCTTTGAAAACCCCAGGTCTACAGACCCTCATGTTAAAGCAAATGCATTGCTTCAGGCTCACTTCTCAAGGCAGTCCCTGGGAGGGAACTTGTCATCTGATCAGAGAGAGGTGCTTCTTTCTGCCACCAGATTGCTTCAGGCCATGGTTGATGTTATTTCAAGCAATGGATGGCTTAACCTTGCTCTTCTTGCTATGGAAGTGAGCCAGATGGTGACACAGGGCATGTGGGAGCGTGACTCAATGCTTCTTCAGCTCCCACACTTGACAAAGGATCTTGCCAGGAGATGTCAAGAAAACCCGGGGAAGAGTATTGAGACGGTGTTTGATTTGGTGGAGATGGAGGATGACGAGAGGCGTGAACTTCTCCAGATGCCAGATTCACAGTTGCTTGATATTGCCAGGTTCTGCAACAGGTTCCCAAATATTGACATGACCTACGAGGTGCTGGAGAGCGAGAATGTCTGTGCTGGAGAGGATGTTACATTGCAGGTGACCCTAGAGAGAGATTTAGAAGGGAGGACCGAGGTGGGTCCTGTTGATGCGCCCAGGTACCCCAAGGCTAAAGAGGAAGGATGGTGGCTTGTTGTGGGTGACACCAAGAGCAGTCAACTCCTTGCCATCAAGAGGGTCTCTCTTCAGAGGAAGTCAAGGGTGAAGCTTGAATTCGCTGCTCCACCAGAAGCTGGTAAAAAGAGCTATACTCTGTATTTTATGTGCGATTCGTACCTGGGATGTGATCAGGAGTATAGCTTTGATCTTCATGTCAAGGAAGCTGCAGATGAAGATAAGTAGTTCATTTTAAGATACTGACAATGCTTTTGTTCTTGTGCTTAGACTTACAAGTGTTACTTGATTTTGCCTTTATTCAGGAATGGCAATAATGCTTTTGTTCTGTGCGTCCTGATGGGAACAGGGTCATGACATTTCAAGTATCAGTTTTATTCAGAATGAAAGATACATGACATTCCAAGGACGAGTTTTATTAATAATGAATGCTACAAAACGACATAGTATGGCCATTTAAAAAAAAACGACGTCATAGGGTACAATATAGCATAGACGCACGATGTGCTGCACTGGCGGTGGCTTGGTTAGGTGATATAGAAAATGTGTTTGGCAATTGTTCAAAATTTTGTAACTAGTATTACTAGTAGGGGTCGCCTCTTGTTGTAATCAATTCCATTGCGCTTTATTGGGAAAAACTATTTGAGGGTACCAATAAGGAGATTCATGAAAGTAACTATTGATAGAATGAGAAATCAAAATGTATTTGTGTAGGTAAGCATTAGCGAGAGTGCGATTTGAAATATATCTACGGGTTTGTGTCAAATAATGATCTGATTCAAGGTGTATAGTGTATACAAACATCGGCTCTGAAAATTCATAAACCCATATGTTTGAGAACTGAGGTCAGGGCCGTTCAATTGGGATCACACACCTAATCAGTAAAAGGATACGTTTCTTCTTTCCCTGCTCTGTTGTTGATGCGTAAGTCCGTTCTGGAGCGACTCATATATGAAACACTCTCTCTCTCTCTGTTACTACAACTACTCATCTCTCGCTCCAGGTTGCAAAGAACGAAGCCAGACAATAATTCTCGAATCTAACGGGAATTGCTGGTTTTCAAAAACATACTCCATTATTTGACCGTTCTCTTCGGTATTATCCAAACTTAACGATGGTGGCGTAGGAAATAATGCTTGTTCTTCCGAAGCACACTCTCTACATCGACGCCGAATAACTAGGTTATCAACATTATCTGCACGACTACCAATATACGCGTCAAATAACTATCACGAACAACATTGTCATTTTCATCATGCTCAACTTTAACAAGTTCATCTACATTCGGTTCAATTACCACCGTATCATCGTGGACCACCTGGTCAACTTCCACCGGTTCATCTTCCGCACCACTGGTATCTTTGTTGATCAGCTCTACACATAACATGTTTCTAGAACCTGCGTTTCTGTTCTCAACTACAAAAGCCCGAACATCCAAATTATCTACAATCTCATTTGGCAAGAGAACTCCTCTAAAATTGGGCATACAAGGTATATAACTTAGTTTCAATTCTGTATCACTTTTCTTCACCCCGATCCTAGAATACATGAGGTCCTTCAATGTGTTCAATGTGTTCAATGTCTTCAATGTTGCATTGACACTATCATCAACAACAAGACTAATAACTCTATTGTTTGTTGATATCCAATTATAATTCCCATCCCCTAGCTTATACTCCCCACCGTAAGTAGCATTAATTACAAATTGACTCATCCCTATAACAATTACAACCTCATAAACTTAAATAATTAACCATAGAGACATATTACTAAAAAAGCAGGTTCATCCTGCCGATCGACAGATGACCATGATATTCCTAAACCCTTGGCCGTCGATCGGCGACCTTCTACCAAACATGTAAAACCTTATGCTTTTACCGATCAGTGGCATTATTCAGCCGATCGGCCATATTGGTAGAAAATCCTCAAAACCTAAAAAAAAAACGTATCTAAGCTAGAACTGAAAATTACAAAAACCAAAGCTTGGCCTACTTACTTGGGCTTTGCTTTACTGTCAGGCACGAAGAGGATGAAGACACGGTCGAAGCAAGGTGCGGTGAACGGCCCGATGGATGACACGATGAATGGCGCTCAGGACTGTGGTGGACGAAAGGGCATGTTGAAAGGGGTATTTTGCAAAAAATACAAAAGGGTAAAAGAGGGAATATCAAAATTTCATTAACTATGAGGTCTTTTTTCCAAATACAATGTCGCATAAGGCTTTTTGCAAATTAAAACACCACATAAAGCTCTTTTCATAATACACCTGTTTTGATTTCGTAATTAGTTTTTTTTTTGCTACATGTTCTTGAAACCCTAGTTTTATTTTCCTTACAAGGGTTTTGCGAGATTTGATTTGAGATATGAAAATGGCACATCTGGATTTGAATGGTGGTGCTGAGGCACACACTTGATTCAACTAGTACAAGTATCGGGCTAATCAAGTCTGATGCTGATAACTGACTCGCGACCGCAAGACACTCACGAGCCCACCGGTGAGCCTGAATCTCCATGGAACAAGATTGAACCTATAAACTTTAGGGACAAGGCGTCTTGGGGAAAGCCCCTAGAGTTGGAAGAGAAGCTCGAGAAGACTAAAAGCAAGAAGGACAAGGACTCAAATGTTGAACCAAAATAAGATCATCTTTCCAATTGCCCCATTTCACATACAATTACCATAACAAGTAATTCTTTTTAAATGATAACATAAATGTTGAACCCATGCCTAACAACGCCTTCAAGAGGAGAGTATACCAAATTTTAATGATGAAGAGGTTTACCAACCTAAGATCAAGTAAACTCGGGCTGCTTATGAGGCCATACTCAATATCATTCAAAAATAGTTGGGTGGGCAACCCTTGAATATTGTTAGTGGTGCAACAAATGACATTTTTTCATCAACGATTCAATGTTGTAGGGAGGCTCGAATTTTCTCCACACCAGAAGTGCATGACAACACTTCGTCAGCTCTGTTATGGAGGTCCTGTTGATAACGTTGATGGGTACTTGCGAATGGCGGAGAGCACTGCTTTGGAGTGCGACATGAAGTTCTTTCTTGGGCGTTATCAAGATTTTCGGACGAACATATCTACGACGCCTGACCGAAAAAGATGATCGTCGCTTGTTGGAAATCAACGAAGCCCACGACTTTTCAGGGAAGATAGGGAGTATCAACTACATGCACTGGGATTGGAGGTGGCATGTGCTGCACAATTCTCAAGTAGAGACCACGTGAACGTCCCCACAATCATGCTAGAAGTCGTTGCATCCCAAGACCTGTGGATATGACACATTTTTTTTCCAAAACACCGGGCTCCAACAACAACATCAAAATGCTGAATAGGTCAACATTGTTTTCCCAAGAAGTTCAAGGCTTCGCTCCAACGGTTAAATTTAGGGTCAACGATAGAGAATACGCAACCCCTTATTACTTGACAGATGAAATTTATCCTTCTTGGGCTGCATTTGTGAAAACAATATCAGCCCCACAAACGACAAAGCAAAGGTGTTTTTTTCTCGAAACCAAGAGGCGACGAGGAACGATATCGAATGAGCATTTGGAGTTCTACAGGCTCGCTTGCATAGCATCACTCGTCCAAGACAAATGTGGGATAGGAACTCACTCATAATCATCATGATTACTTGTATTATCCTGCACAACATTATCGTTGAGGATCAACGGAAGTCGTACCCCACCGATTTGTTTGTAGATATTGATGTCCGACACAAGACCACCACCAACGATGAACATTACAAGTATCATGGGAATAGAACAAAAATACAAGATCAAGAAGTTCATCATCGTTTCCACAATGACCTCATCGATCACATTTGAGCTAAATTTGGAAATGACGAGCACAATTGATTATGAATAAAATTAGTAGTTTGTTTTGAAAATATAAAAAAAAAAACGAAAAAAAAAACACTCAAACAACTAGCTAGTTGTTATCATTGTAGGACTAGTGGTAGGAGCTAGTTATTTGGAAGAGAGAAAAACTCAAATATGCTTATACCATCCCTACAACTACCTAGGCTTATACTGTTGGTTTTGTGCCCTCGGCCAATCGTGATCTTGGATGGCATTACCATTTCATTAATACATTGGCACTACTATTATCATTTGTAAAATGTTAATAGCGTTAATAATCGACTCTTTCTAAGATCATCAAATACGTGATTTGATAGTAAAACTCTTAGAAGTAAAACAATATTATTCCATTGATCCCTGGTCTTACTGATATACTAATGCTAGTATGATGTTGGCTGATGATCACGTTTTACTGATCATCCATATTGGATATGAAGCCAAATCATAGATGTCATTTAGGGAATTGGCATTGGATGACCCGATGTGAGAATACTACATAAGAACTGTCATGAGTATTTCTCAGTACCGTAATATGGCTTAAGTCCTTTGACCTTGTAGTCATCATTGTTTCTGCACAGGTGGGTGTGTGTCTTGACATAACTCAACGTTGTCTTTAACCGGACAACAATAAAGATTGTTGTTGGACACATAGTTGTCTATGTGAGAGACGTGGTTGACTGATAAGGGATTTGTCACTCATGTAAATATGAGAGATATCGTTTGGGCCCCTTGATAAATGAGATTGCGGAAATGCATGGCCATGCAAATTGATAAAAGAGTTATCACTTGCAGTCTACTTAAGATCAAGAAACAGCGATCGAACAAAATAAGGATGATGGTCCTATGCCTTATTCGATCCAGATATCGATGACAAAGGGATTAAGATATTAGTGGTAAAAGGTTAAGTCGCACTGATGATCATCATACACGTTTGGGTAGTCATAATGCCTTGTTAGATGCCAACTATGACATGTGGACGAAACGAGAATTTCGGGTCCACTACCAAACGTTGTATGAGCCTGTAGGGTCGCACCCAACAATAAGCCCAAAATCGAATTGAACTTTGAAGTCTGAGCCAATAGGTCATACTTCCAAGCCGATCGGCTAAGTGAATAAAATAATATTATATTTGATATAATATTTATTTATTCATTAACTCGTTTTTCCAATTGCTAATATAATTAGATTATATTAGGCAATTTAAAATACAAAATAACTCTTTAATTTATGAAATTAAAAGATGGTTATCTTGCATATCCACTACTCCTAAATTGTCTCACTAGTCATGTCCCTTGGAAGGTGGTTACTTTTGAGGATTAGTTATACATGCAAAACAAGAGGAAAATTTAGATTTTCAATGGGGTATTGAGAATGATTCTCAAAGTATAGAGAGAAAAACGAGTAGAGAGAAAAGAGAGAGGAATAAGTGTTTTCATCTTATGCTAGCACACAAACGATTTTGGGAATGATTGTTCAAGAACTACGTGACTTTGATTCCTCCAAGAGGATACGTAGATGTCTTGAAGACTCAAGCCAAATCCATTTGTTTCGGGTGTTTTTGTTCGCAGGAAGAGAAGAAAAATCTGGGCAGATTTTTCTGGCCAGAATCTGTCCGAACTGCCACTGTGAAGAGCCCGATCGGAGGTTCATACGAAGTCCGATATTTCTGATTTTTGGAGTGAACGTTCTACACATACTGCTCTTCAATCTGACCAGAGGGATTTCCATTTCAACGGTTCGTTTCTGAGATATACGAGCTGCAAGTTGGTCCCTATCTCGAACCAAGCTGAAAAATTGAAAGAGGTAATTTCTCCTTTAATTTTGTTTGTCGGTTTACTCGAAATTACATGGATCCTGAAGCTATTCTAGGGAATTTTTTTTATTTTCCGCTGTGTTTTTCTCCCTAGAATCCAACAGTGGTATCAGAGCCTCTTGTAATTCGTTTAAACTGACCATGCATGCTTTGTTGATGTATGTGGTTTCGGGTTTGAGAGGTATTTGTTGTTGCATGATGATGCATGTTTGATTGTAGGCCGAATTTGCATGATTTAGGCATGTTGGATAATCAAGTTACAAAACATGTGTTATAGTTATGAACTATGATTATGCAAATTAATTTTCTAATTGGGTTCACGACTATGAATTGTAAAATTAGTCTGTTATGAACGGATGATTGATTTCATAATATAATTATGAAATGTTAAAGGTGCTAGTACCACATGCATAAGTGCTAATAGCATCTTTGGATTTATTTTCAAGTGATGATAGCATACATGCATTGGTGATGGTAGCATCCTTATTTAGGTGCTAATAGCATCCTTGTTGGCAGGGGCGGAACGAAAGGGGTATAGGGTGTTCCATGGAACACCCTATATATATGAAAATGTAGTCTTATGGTTAAAGACATCATCATTTTACCTCACAACCAGAGGTCGAATCCAACTGGGAACACCCTGTATTTTTTCTGGATTTTTATGTGGGCATTGGGCTCGTAAAAACTTCTGGATTTTTATGTGGGCATTGGGCTCGTAAAAAATAAGGAAGGTTAGACCTTTATTTTGGGCTTGGCCTTTTAGCTTAAACCATCGTCAAACCCCTTCTTTTTTCTTCACAAATCACAACCTTTTTAGCTTACACCATTGTCAAACCCATTCTCTTCTCTTCACCTTCAGATTGATTACGATGTCCTTTGCTTAGAGCACATCCATTGGAGCTTGCAACCTTCCACCCGTTGCGTTTTCTTGCCTAAAATCATGGTGACATCTTCAAGTAATTTAAGGTTTTCGTTTCTGGATTTCATTTTATGAGTTTAGGTTTTTTTGCTTCTCGATTTCATTTGATGATTTATTGGTGAACAACACAAATCGTGGGTGGCTCCTCCAGCAGAAAGGTAGGCTCTTTTCTCCCTTCTTCCTACCGATGTTAAGATCGTTGATGCTCCAAAAACGTTGTTATTTTGATGGACAATAGGATTGTCTCTGTTTTGGTTGTTTTTTTTCTTGAGTTTCCTGTGTATTGTGTGAATTGCTTGTGGTGTTTCTAAAAATTTATAATTGGGGAGTCATAGGCTTTTGGTTGATGGAGTTCATGTTTAGGTGTTTTGAGATGTTTATAATTGTTTGTTTGGTAATGGTTTGACATGTGTTATGTTCATGTTTCATAATTGTGGATCAGTATCAACCTCATTTTGATCCTTAGTTGTTGGTTGACACTAAGAGATTTTTTATTACAAGGTCCCAGGCTTTCTTTTATATCACATACTTGGAGGCTGGAAGAATGAATAAATATGTTCGATTTAAATTTTTTTATGATCCGTTGTTACAATTTTAAGTGTTGAGAAGTAGATTCAGTGTTGATTTTTGGTGTGATTGTAAAAAAGTACTACAATTTTTTTTTTTTACAAGTTGTAGTCATTTTCTTTGGTACTAACAAAAAACATTGATCTAATCTTTTTGTTGCACTTCGGGTAAAAAAAAAATTATATATTGATTTTTGTTGGATACCCCTGAAATTAATTCCTGGTTCCGCCCCTGCTTATTGGGGTACATATATGATTTAATACTCGGTTATGAACATATTGTTTAATTCACAATATGGTTGTGATTTATTAGAAGGAATGATGGTTATTCGAGTTTTTTTTAAAACAAATTCGAATATCATGGAATTCAATGGTTGAATTAATTCCGGTGAGGTTTTTCCTTGGCAATTCAAATGCCTTAGTGGAAAAATCTCTGAACCCCACAAAAGCCGGTTCCTTGACCCCATTAGAGGCGCTATAATTTTCGTTGGGTAAATTGTTTACTCAGAGGTGTGATAATTTATTGTATATGATATGTTGATATTGTATGTGTTTGATGCATGATGCATAACATAGCCCATCCCGACCAATTTGTTTGCTTTAATTTTATTTGGGTTTGTAATTTAAATATGGCATGCGTGTCGTTATTTTTATTGTAATAAGTAGATTAGTTCTTGCTTCCTTACTTTGTAACAAGAGAAGTCGAAGATGGAGTTTTTCAAGAGAAGCAAGTTCTTGAAGGAAGGCCAAGAAAGCAAGTGGGAGGTGGAACACCAAGATGGAGGTTCAAGAAGAAGAGTTCTCTTGAAGACTCGTTTTTGTTTCACATCTAGGATTGACCATTGGTCTTCATATGGGCTTATGGAGACCAACTTAGTTATGGGCTATGCTATGACACATTTACTTTTATGCCTTTGCATGATATTGAATGGTTTATACACTAGTAACATGCTTAGGCCATTTGTTTGCGATAAGAGAAACCTTTTGTATGCGATACAATAAGGTGAAATCAACCCTAAACTAATATTAAGTCAGTGAGATGCGTTCCATATTTATCCACCTATCGAACCTTAGATCGCTATGTGTAGGTCAAGCTAAAGTCGGGTGCACATGGTTGTCTAAGTTAGATAGGATGGATTAAACTCTTATCGAACCTTAGATCATTGTGTGTAGGTTACGCTAAAGCGTGGTGCACGCGGTTGACTAAGATTAGATGGATCGAAGTTTAGATCGCTATGTGTAGGTTATGCCAAAGCAAGGTGCACATAGTTGTCTAAATTAGATAAAATGGATTTAACCTTGGATTGCTATGTGTAGGTTAGGCCAAAGTCAGGTGCGCATAGTTGTCTAAGTTGGATATCCGGATATGGTTGAACTTAACTAGGTTATCAAAAGAGTTTTGGACCTAGGGCATCAGATATAATTTGTGCCAACACATGTGATGTGTTTATTCTATCCAAGAGTTGCATAGGGATGCAATTGGTAAAGAGTAACCTACCTAAATAATTCCGCTAAGGGTGATAAGCCAAAGCTTACTCTAAGTTGAATGAATTATGGATCTTGGTTTTTCTAATGTATCTTTGAGATACAACTAAGGGTTGATTGATTTATATCCGTATTAATGACTTTGCATATCTATCTGTTGTAGATCATGTCTTCAGACAATTCACATGGTTTATCGATACGATCGATCCTTGAGAAGGATAAGCTCAACAAGACAGATTTTCTGGATTGGTCCAGAAACCTGAGAATTGTTCTTAGGCAAGAAAGGAAAGAGTATATCCTGGATGAGCCAGTTCCTGAGGAACCAGCCTTAAATAATTTGAAAGCCATTAGAGATGGTTTGACCATGATTTACAACGACTCGATATATGTCACTTGTATAATGCTTGGTTGCGTGGAGGTTTATCTCCATAAGCAATTGATGGAGGAGAATGTGTATGACATGATGACCTGACTCAAGGAAATGTTCCAAGAGAAAGCTAGGATTGAAAGGTTCAAAACTATCAAGGACCTCATGTCATACAAGATACACGTTGGGAATGGGAACTGCGGGGAATATATAGATGATATGAGGAAGAACAAGGGTAGCACACTCAGCTCTTCTGGTATTCATGTTATAGAAGTCAATGCATCCCCTTTTGGCTCTTGGATATTGGATACTGGATCCAAATCCCACATTTGTACGAATGTTTGGGGACTCAAAAATCAGAGGGCATTGAAGGAAGGCGTGGTGGACCTACGAGTTGGGGATGACCATGGAGTCGTTGCCTTAGCTGTGGGGACGTACGAGTTGGCCTTGCCTAGCAGGGTTGTTTTGCATTTTGAACAATGTTATCATGTACCTACGTTTTGTAGGAGTATTATCTCCATTTCGAGTTTGGACAAAGAAGGCTATAAGTTTACTATTCCGAATAGTAAGTTTAGTCTTTCTCATGATAACGTTCATTATGAAACTTCTTCTCGAGTTAGATGTCTTTATGTTTTTAACATAGAAGACTCTAATGAGAAGTCCCTCTATAACATTGATACAAAAAGGTTTAAGTCCGATGAGACAAACCCTACATTTCTCTGGCACTGTCGCTTGAGCCATGTAAATAAGAAACGCACATCAAAACTCCAATTCCACGGACTTTTGGATTATTTTATGAATCATTTGAAGCATGCGTATCTTGTTTATAGGACAAGATGACAAAGACACATTTTTTCTGGAAACGGTGATAGAGCTAGTGGCTTATTTGAAATTATACATTGGATGTATGTGGTCCTTTAAGTGCAACTGCCAGAGAGGGATTATGGTACTTCATAACATTCACAAAATATATCTGAATTTTTGAAGGTTCAAAATTTTCAAGTATGAAGTACAAAGTAAACTTGACCAAAATATTAAGGCACTACGATATGATCGAAGTGGTGAATATTTGAGCCAATAATTCGTAGATCATCTGAAAGATTGTGGGATCATTTTTCAACTAACTCCTCCAGGAATATCATAGCTGAAATGGTGCGTGTGAACAGAGGAATCGAACCCTATTGGATATGGTTCGGTCTATGATGAGTAACATTGATCTCCCAATCTCACTTTCAGTATATGCTCTGGGAACTGCTGCATTCGTCTTGAACAAAGTATCATCAAAGGCAGTAGATAAGACACCATATGAGATATGGACAGGAAAAGTTCCTAGTTTGTCTTTTCTAAAGATACGAGGATGTGTAACTTATGTGAAGCGTCTAATGACGAATAAGTTAGCCCAAAATCAGAGAAGTGCCTCTTTGTAGGATATTCTAAGGAAACTAAAGGATATTACTTCTACAACGCTACGGAGAACAAAGTGTTTGTTGCTTGGGATTGGATCCTTTTGGAAAGAGAATTTATCTTCAAAGAAAATAGTGGGAGGACTCTTGAACTTTGAGAAGTTACAGACCCACAAAGTAGCGTTGTGCCTGAAATGGTTACTCAAGTACATGAACAAGAGAATGTAGTACATGAAGTTGTACCACAAGTACAAAGAAGGTTTGATAGGACACGACAACCCCATATCAGATATGAGTTTCTCACTTCGGAGAATGATGACGTGATAGTTGTGGATCAAGATGAACTCACAACCTATCAAGAGGCCGTTAACGAGTTGCACAGATCCATTCATGGACTGAAGTAGGAATTGGAATATTCGTTTTGATGAGACAGTCAAAGAGTTTGACTCCATCAAAAACGAAGACGAGTTTTGGTGTGTACCAAAAGGTTGGTGGGAGCACGATCGTATTCTTGGTGTTGTATGTAGATGACATACTGCTCATTGAAAAGGAAATCCCTATCTTGCAGGAAATAAAGGTGTAAAGACCACCTTGTTTTAAAAGGGTAATAAGTTGCTTTTTAGAACGATGGGGTAGGTTTTTGAAACAAGTGTTTTTGGGGAAAAAAAAAGGGAAACACTTTTTTTGGACTGAGTAGAGATTTGGTCACGCTTGGGCCCAATCAGAATCGAGCCCAACAACAACTCTCGCAGCCCAAACCCTAGCATCAAAACCGAGCGCGCCGCTTCAACTCCTCCCATTTTCGCGCACGCATCCCAATACGCGTCCCTTTCCTCGCGATTTCGCTCCCCCTTCCTCGTGAACCAGATCTCCTTCGCCGGCTCCCTTTCCCCTCCGACCACCTCCACCTCTCTCCTTCTTCCTTCTACTCCATCTTCTTTCCCTTCTTCTACTCCCACCGTGACCAGAACCCCAACACCAGAACCCTCCTTGCTTCTTCTTCCTCGTCGCTTCGAACCCGTAGCCGCCGCCCCTTTTCTGGTTCGAAGCTTCGCCGTGTCAGTATAGAACAAACCCACGACGGTGAGCACGATTCTCTACCAGGCTCACCTTCCCCTTCAACCTCTTCGCCGGAAAACCGCGAGATCTGAGCTCGTTTGGGGTCGGGTGCAGTCGGAGAGCTGTTAGGTCCCAAGGAATCAATCTAGAGGGGGGGGGGGTGAATAGATTGATTACAAAATATAGCAACTTAAAAATAAATTCGGAAATTGAAACAAGCAAAGATAGCAAGATAGAGAAAGTCAACACAAGATATACGTGGTTCACAACTCTCCTTAGAGTTGCTACGTCCACACTAAAGAACTCACTTAGAGTTCGGCCTTTTACTAACTTATAGTAAATGTTACAAAGTCTCGCAAGAAATAATCTTGCAAGTTACATCACCAAATGGGAAGCAAGAACAAATCTTGCAACCACTACAACACTGTGCAAGAACAAATCTTG
Source organism: Erodium maritimum (assembly GCA_963921825.1). NCBI lineage: Eukaryota > Viridiplantae > Streptophyta > Magnoliopsida > Geraniales > Geraniaceae > Erodium > Erodium maritimum. The sequence continues at coordinate 24,736,350 of OY997594.1, forward strand.
CAACCAACTACAACACCCTTTTCTAGCCTACAAGGCCAATTACAATAGAAGATATTGAGGTCAACCCACCAAGAGTCAGCAATACAGAGTGTTTAATCTTATATAGAATAAACACAATGCCTCAATTACAATCAAGATATAAAGATGAAGTACAAGCAAGCTATATATGATTTCAAGATATGTAAGGCTTAGCTCAAGATGATTTTGAGAGAAAAGGATTTCAAAATAGTTTACAAAAAGAGCATAACATGTTCAAGAAGAGATATAACAATAAGAATATATGTTTTTCAAAGATCAAAAGATATGAAACTATTAGTTCATGACTTTGAAAACAATTTCTTGAACAAAGAAGAATAGAGCTCTCAAGATGACTTTTCTCTCAAAGATGAAGAAGAACTTTGTGCTGAATTTTTGTAGAGAAATAGTATAAGTGTTGTCTTCAAATGAGGGATTTTATAGACAAAAACTTGGCACTTGATAATTCAAAAAAAGAGTTGTTGGAAGAAATACTTGAGTGCAAAGTCAAGTGACATATCTTGGCAAGATTTGTCCTCAACACATTTCAAGATTAAAATGATGACTTTTCTCTTTTCAAAATCAATTTGAATGAATAAAAAAGGATTAAATAATCAAGATAAATCATATTTTTGAATAAGGGAAGAGAGATTGAGTGATGAGCTAGCCAAATCATATCTTAATGATCATACTTACAAGAATCCTATTGGTAGGACTTGAACTCTTTCAAAGTAGACATTTTGAATCTTCCATAGCCTTCCTTGATCATCATTGAAGGTCTGAAAATGTCCTTGAAGATTTAAATTTCGTGCACAAATTCATTGGACACAAGTAGATGATGAGCATGCTTGCTACCAGAAATTTCAGATTTGACCTTAGCTTGTTCAAATGAGCATAACGTTTTCCAAAAGAATCCAAATCAAGCAAGGTCAGTTGGATTAGAAAATAGACTCATATATCTTTCCAATAGTATAGCATAGGCCTATTATTACCTGGTAGATAATACCAGTTTAATCAAGAAAGACAGCCAAGAAAATCTGTTTTACCTGTTCTGGCAGATTTGATGTCTACTCACTTTTCTGTCCATTACTCTCTGATAGAGTATGCAAATGAAGAACCAGTTTGTGAAATAAAAAGTAGACTCATAGAGGTTTCTAAAAAATTAAAGAAATCGTAATTTTATAAAGAAATGAATTTGATATGATTTTTCAAAGTTACCTCAAATGCAACCAAAGTTGCTGTCTTGAAAAAATCCGAAAATCACATGTATCCAAAAATATAAGAACTTTTGCAAAAAGAGTTTGGTTTTAAAAAATAAACATATGGAAGAGTTATTTGATCTTGAATAAATATTTGTATACTTGTCATCATCAAAACACATAGATTATTATGTTGACACAAGGTCACAACAAGAGCGTCGCCGGAGTTGAGGGTTCCAGATCTGGAACTCTCTCTCGACGGCGAGCTCTTTTGGCCGCCAGATCTGAACTGGAGAGTCCGGTCTTTTCCCTAAACGCCTCTCCCATTGACACCCAGATCCTGACGCCGCCACCACCGTCAATTTCGACCTTCGAACTTCCCGGCGCCGTCGCCGGAGTGGCACCGGAGAAAGACCGAACCCTAACTCGAGCTTCCTGACGAGTTGGGCCTTTAGCCTGATCTGACTTCAGGTTTGGGCCTTGGGCCTCAGACAAAGCTCGGCCCAAAACCATGGCCTGGACCGGGTTCGGGCTCGGATCCGGGTCAACCCGACTTTAAGGAAAATTATTTTAAAAATCAGATTAATTAATTAGTTAATTAATTAAGATTTGGACTAAAATCAGATAATTGGTGGACTTTATCAGTTAAAATAAAAGACGGATTTGTTATTTCAGAGGACCTTGGACCTTGCCGGGACAGATAGGACTGTTTACCTGTTAAACCCAGACCGAGAAATTGGACTTCGCCCGAGAAGACGGAGTTGACCCGGTCGTCAGCAACTAGGAGTATTATTAGAGGAAGACCTTGAGGTAGGGAAAGTTATAAACTCCTCTCGTAATTCAATGCTTTAGTATGCCTATTAGGTTAATAAAATCGGAAAGGTCCTAGATTGCATATAGGATGCGAATAACTAGAATAATCGTCTTTCAATTACTAATAACCGGACGTGTCTAGCATGCATGCATAGGATGTGAATGACTAGTTTAACTCGCTTTCAATACTTGAGAAATTGTCGTGCTGGTAGAAAGGCCGAGATGAGCCATAGAATTGGTTGTGGTTGCCTCACATGCATTGCTTGCTTAATCTTAGAGATAAAATAAGAGTCTAAAGATAAAATGAATGCTTGAATGATTGAATGATTGAATGAATGATTGAGTGTAATTGATTGTGCCAAATGGTATGATCGGGTGAGTGATAGACCGATGGAACGTGGTTGGTAAGTATGCCGGTAAGTGTAATTGTGGGTATGATTTCCTTGTGGTGTGTACTGATGAATCTATGGATTTCTAAGTTTGGTTGCATGATGTGTTGGCATGTTAGTCTCTTGTGTGTGTTTTAAGATGAATTGTGATCCGGTATGGTACCTACACCGTGGAGGTGATCCGGTGTGGGGTAGTATCATAGCCGATGGATGGTTACCCTGCAGGGAATGGTTATTGGTGATCCGGTATGGTACCCACGCTGCGGTGTGGGGTAGTACCATAGCCGAGAGATTGGTTGACCCTGCGGGGCATTGGTTGGATGATCTGCGGGGCATTGGTTGGATGATCCTGTGGGACATCGGTTGGTTGACCCTGCGGTGCATTGATTGGTTGACCTTGTGGGGCATTGGTTGGATGATCCTGCGGGACATCAGTTGGTTGACCCTGCGGGGCATTAGACGATTTACCCTGCGGGGAATGGTTACTTATTGATTCACCCGAGAGTATGTGTCCTGCGGGAGCACTCCGGGAAGGTTACGTTGTTTCACCCCGATGATCTATGGTCCTTTGGGGGCATTTCCGAGAATCCCTATGATATGTGTCCCTTCAGGAATGTTTCCGGTAGCCCCGATGTATGTGCCTCCCCTGGACCGAGGGGCAATCCGACATAACACAAGGACTATTGTGGATCGGAGTATGTGATCCGACATGACACGAGAACCTAGTGTGATTCGGAGTATTGGGAATTAAGTTGTTAGCGTGATATTTACTTGCTCTCATTTTAGTAGTTATCAAAGATTTGCAGCACTTTCCACTTAATCTCTTAAAGTTACAGTTATCCTTAAGAATGAGACATTATTTTATCTTTATCCTCTCCATAGCATATTATTGATTAGTGGTATTATTGGCAAACTGCGTTGTCGTGCTAAAGCACTTTTATTACTAATTTGGAGGTTAAATTGGTTATGATTTTCCCTACTGAGTGTAAGCTCACCCCCTGTTGTTTTATTACTGTTTGTACATGCATGCTTGATGGTTAGTGGACTCGAGGCTCGGGAGCTTCTGGACAGTATGGGTATTTCGTATTAGAGACGTCTTTTGGTCATTGCAATGAACCTTATATTTTACATACTCTATTTAGAGCCTTGGTTCTTAACTCTCATTTTGGACCTGTTATTTGAGTATTTGATCGAAATCTTATTCGAGCATTTAATCGGTTTTATTACTATTTTATTGTCAACTCAAGTCACGTCTCGAGTCTGGCCAAAACCGGATTTGAGGCGTGACAAAAGGCATGGTTAGGAATGTTTTTCAATGAAGGACTTAGGCGAAGCTGCCTATGTATTAGGTATCAAAATCTATGGAGATAGATCTAAAAGGCTTCTGCGTCTAAGTCAGAGCATTTACATTGATGAGGAGTTATCAGGGTTAGTATGCAAGACTCTAAAAGAGTTTTTTTTTGCCTCATGGCATTAGTCTCGACAAGAATTAGTGTCTTATGACACTTGATGAGCGAGACCGAATGAGTAAAATCCCATATGCGTATGATATTGGATTTATCATACAAGCGATGTTATGTACTAAACCCAATGTCTCGTATGCATTGAGTGCAACGAGCAGATACCAGGCAGGTCCATGTGAAGGTCACTAGACAGCAGTTAAAGGATCCTTATGTACTTGAGAAGGACTAAGGATACCTTTATACTGTATGGCGGTCAGAAAGGTGAACTAGCTGTGAATGGTTACATAAATGCTAAGTTCCATACCGACATAGATGATTTGAAATCATAGTCTGGTTGTGTGTTTTTGTTTGAATGAAGGTATGTTCAGCTTGAGAAGCTCGAAGCAGTATACTGTTGCTATAACAGAAGTTGAGTGCTTAGCTGCATTGGATGCAGCTAAAGAAACTTTTTGGATCCGGCTTGGAAATTATTGCTAGTATATCAGAACCGGTAAACATGTATTGTGATAACTATGAGGCGATAGCACAGGCCATGAAGCCTAGATCGCATCAGAAATCCAAACACATCGTAAGTCGATACCATCTCATTCATTGAGACATGAAACACTAAGATATGCAAAGTACCTACTATAACACCCCGCCGTGCCTCACACAGAGCCCCACGCGCGGCGATGTTAGGTCTGCAGCCCAATACACCCCAACCCCTCTGGTTTATTGTTCACAGACAAATACCAACCTAGGTTGTTGGTGAGACTTGAACCCAAGACCTCACCCTTTATAGCATTTCCTTGAGTGATGCTATCACCAATTGAGCTGCAGCTCAATGGGCTGCAGACCTAACATCGCCGCGCGTGGGGCTCTGTGTGAGGCACGACAGGGTGTTATAAAAAAAGTTGTGAAGACCGCTTCGGTAAAAAGGTTACTTTAATTAAATTTTAATCGTTCGGAACGTCGTGGTTGAAATCTAATTCGGTTTTGGTAAAGGCGAGGCTGAAATTCGATTTTAAATTCTTTAGTCGTGTAAAAAAAAGAAAAAGAAAGAAGGTCAATTTCAAAAAAAAAAAGGAGTTGGACAGGGCTGACCCAACCAGACCCGCAGGCCCGGCCAGGCCAGGCCCGCCCCGACCTCCCTCCTCTCTGGGCCGTGAGCCCAAAGCTCGACTGAAGCCCAAGAACCCGTTATAAAACTGAAATTTTTTAGGGTTTTAACCCATTTTTGGTTCTTTCTTCTTCGTTTCAGTCGCCGACCCCCTCCCCTCTTACTCCCCTCTCTCCCGACCATCCACCTCCCTCTTCACGTCCGCCGCCGCCCTCCCGTAGATCCGACCTTCCAGCCGTCTCCGGGTCCGTTTCCGACCACCGCCGCACGACACGCGAACCCGTCTCCCCTTCTTCGTCGAACCTCTCGGCCGCCCCGATCCCGCTCGTTTTTCGCTCTGGCGAGCTCGCCGGCCAGACACCGAGCTCCACCCCCCCTCACCTTGTTTCTTCTCTCCATCGGCGTGTGACCAAGCTCCCGTCGCGCTCCACCGTTCTCCCGGCTGCAACCAGCCATTCCCGTGACGGCCGCCTCACCCAATGTCTCGTATGCATTGAGTGCAACGAGCAGATACCAGGCAGGTCCATGTGAAGGTCACTAGACAGCAGTTAAAGGATCCTTATGTACTTGAGAAGGACTAAGGATACCTTTATACTGTATGGCGGTCAGAAAGGTGAACTAGCTGTGAATGGTTACACAAATGCTAAGTTTCATACCGACATAGATGATTTGAAATCATAGTCTGGTTGTGTGTTTTTGTTTGAATGAAGGTATGTTCAGCTTGAGAAGCTCGAAGCAGAATACTGTTGCTATAACAGAAGTTGAGTGCTTAGCTGCATTGGATGCAGCTAAAGAAACTTTTTGGATCCGGTTTGGAAATTATTGCTAGTATATCAGAACCGGTAAACATGTATTGTGATAACTATGAGGCGATAACACAGGCCATGAAGCCTAGATCGCACCAGAAATCCAAACACATCGTAAGTCGATACCATCTCATTCATTGAGACATGAAACACTAAGATATGCAAAGTACCTACTATAACACCCCGTCGTGCCTCACACAGAGCCCCACGCGCGGCGATGTTAGGTCTGCAGCCCAATACACCCCAACCCCTCTGATGTATTGTCCACAGACAAATACCAACCTAGATTGTTGGTGAGACTTGAACCCAAGACCTCACCCTTTATAGCATTTCCTTGAGTGATGCTATCACCAATTGAGCTGCAGCTCAATTCGTGATAGCATCACTCAAGGTGTACCGGGTTCTGTGCTCGGGTGCCCGAACCGGGTTCCGTGACTCGAGAAACGTGTACCGGGTTCTGTGCTCAGGTGCCCGAACCCGATTCGTCGAAATCCCGGTTTTAGCCCGCTCGAGTCTAAAAGGCAACTTTTGAACTTAATCGAAACCGTCGTAACCTTTAAATTATTTTGTGAAACCGGTTTTAATTGTAACACCCAGACGCGGACTTCGCCCTAGAAGACGGCGTTGGCCCGGTCGCCAGCAGCTAGGAGACGCTGCTGTGGTTTCGTCGTGAGGTAGGGAAAAGTAGCCGGATCTCGGCCCTGACTAGGGAAAGTTAACTGTAGAATTGCATGCGGCACCGGGGTGTCGTGGGTTATCTAGGTTATCGAATATTAGAAAAGCATGTTACGGGAACTTAGTAATTATTGGAAAGACATGTGACACTTAGTAGTGTCGTAGGAGTAGAGAACTTAGCGATAATTGATTTACTGGAGGCATATGACCATGCCTGGAGGTTGATTGTGAACTTATCGATATTAGGAGTACTGGAGGCATATGACCATGCCCGGAGGTTGATTGTGAAACTGGTAATATTAGAACTGTTGGAGGCATTGGTTATGCCGGAGGTTGTTGTGCGTTATTTGTTGTTGAGTTTGGGTGGCCTTGAGAGCCCGTGTTATTTATTGTTGAGTTGGGTGGCCTTGAGTGCCTGTGGAGTTGTCACCGGTGTCATTACTGTCTGTTTGAACTTGTTTGTGATTGTGATTGGTTAGTTGATACTGGTGGAGGTTGTGTGGTGTAGCTAGCCTCCCGACTGGGATCGGGAGAAGCGGAGGGGTTGTGGGCTAGCTCCCCGACTGGGATCGGGGGAAGGACGCGCGGGTGTGGCTAGCCACCCGACTGGGATCGGGTGAAGCGGAGAGGTTGTGGGTTAGCCTCCCGACTAGGATCGGGAGAAGTTGCGCGACAGGTCAACCGCCTGACCTGATGAGATCGGTAAAGCTTGGTATCAGAGCACGAGGTTTCACACCTCGGTCTGCACGTCAATTAGGTGGGAGAGTCGAGTTAGTTAAGTCCCGTCGTGCGTCGGGTACGCAAGTCGGAACCCGTGTGTAGACCCGTAGTGGTTTGAGTCCTGTTTGTGTTTGTGCGTATGTGCAGTGTTTGATTGCTGGTGTGCTGATTGTTTGTTGTTGCGTGAAAGGTTTTTAAACTGTCGCGACTCGACTCAGGGGCGCCCCTGTGGTCGAGCGTGACGGTGTTGACGTCAAGTGGGTACAATGTAGTTCGGGGATGCCTGGACCGGGTTGTAACCACCTGATGTTAAGAAATGGGGTTTTGTAATAAAAAGGAGAAAGTTTTTTTTAAATTGATTGGCCCGGTGGGCGTGCTTGTTTGTGTTGTTCCAGTGGGTGCGTTTGATTTTGTTTGGCCCTGTGGGCGTGTTATGATTTTGGTTGGCCCGGTGGGCGGGTTTTCAGTTTGTTTGGCCGCGTTGGCTTGTGGTTGACTTTGGGTGAGTTGTGTTTTGGTCTTGAATTGTTTTAAGTGTGTCGTTGGTTTGGTGGTCAAATGTCTGCGACGCACAAGCGTGCGGGTCGCTAGGAGAAGGGTAGGATGCGAGTGTCCTAGGATCGACGTGACGGTGTGTTGGGTGCGAAATCATCACCGCTACGGGACGGGTCTTGGACCGGCCCGATAGAAAACGTGGCTGGAGCCTCTGTTTTGGCCCGGTAGGTGGCACGATCCATTTGGCGTGCCGGCCCGGTAGGTGGCACGGCCCGTTTGGCGTGCCGGCCCGGTAGGTGGCACAGTCCATTTGGCGTGCCGGCCCGGTAGGTGGCACGACACGACTTGGGTGCCGGCTCGGAAGGTGTTACGGCCCGGGTCAGTTGTCGGCCTTGTCCAGTAAGCCGGTTTCAATTGTTTTGTGGTTGTTTCGTTGTACGGTTAGGTTTGTCGTTGCGCGGCTTAGTGTGCGTTTGTGCGGTTTATTTGAGGGTTCGCTTTTGTATTATTATAATTGAAGTATTAATAGTGTGAGCATTGGTGTGTGCTCAGTTGAGAGCGTGATCTCCGTCTTGAGGTTTCCCTACGTGGTCGGGTATTTGGGTGATTGAGGTTGTGAACAATAGTGATTACTGAATTGAGGAAGTGTTTCCCGTGTCGAGGTTTATCTTACGTAAGCGAGTACTTGAGGCGTTGATGGCGTGAGCAGTGTGACGTTTGGCATCAGGTTTTGAGGTAGTGGTTGCCCTGGTTAGATCGGTAAGTCTTTAGTGCGTTACTAGTATGCCATAATCGAACGGGTGTCCGTGGAGGTGAGCATAACGCTCATCCCCTTTACTACTTTTCCCGCAAGGGACGAGTAGCGAACACTGGTTTGGTTGCGGAAAGTTATAAGTAAATGCATAGAGGACCGTGTGAGGGTTGCACTGGATCTTACCGGGGTGACTAAGGGAGTGGGTGTTCGGTCTCCGTTTTGGGCGTCAATTTTAATGGGTAACGGGGCGTCACACACTTCTGCTTCGTCGAGTTGTGCTGAGTTAGAGCCGTTGAGTCCACCCCTGCGTCGGGACACGCCGGTTGGTGGTAGTGTGGTGTTGACGAAGGTCTGTCGTGCCTGCGAAGTTAGAAAAACGAGCTGATACATGAGGTTCGAGAGAGGGCTCAAGAGCCCTGATGCTGGATCGAGTCCTCACCCCGAGGATCGGGTATGTTCGGAGTTGGTAGGCACGACGACGGCAGTGGAGCGAGGTCTTAGAGAGACTGCGAGGATCCGTGAGAATCGACAGCGATTGAACTTGTGCTTGTATCCGTGGGAAGGATACTTACTAAATGTCAACCTTTAACGTAATCTTGAGAATAGATTGGCTGGCGAAGTACCGAGCCAATATCGACTGTCACAGACGACTAGTGACGGTGTCAACGGGCAACACGAGAGGTTCGTGTATTCTGGACAGTGGGAGCGGAGTTCTCCTGTCGACTTGTCCGCAGTAAAGGAAGTATCGGTCGTGCAGAGCCGAGAGTTACCGCGAGAGGCGTGCGAGTTCCCCGTGGTCTTCCCTAAGGAATTGAGCGGGTTGCCACCAGTTCGTGAGGTGGAGTTCAGGATTGACCTGGTGCCGGGAACCGCAGCGCTATCGATGGCGCCTTACAGGTTCGCTCCAGCCGAGTTGACCGAGGTGAAGAGTCAGCTCGAGGAACTTCGGAAGAAAGGGTTTATTCGTCCGAGCACATCGCCGTAGGGAGCGTCAACACTCTTCGTGAAGAAGAAGAGTGGAGAGCTTCGAATGTGCATGGACTAACGGAAACTGAACTGGGTTACGGTGAATGACCGATGCCCGATGTCGAAAATCGATGACTTGTTCGACCAGTTGAGAGGGTCGACGTATTTCTCGAAGATCGACCTACGATCTGGATACTACCAGTTGCGAGTCCGAGAGGGGGACGTCGCAAGGACTGTATTCCGGACATGCTATGAGCATTACGAGTTCTGGGTGATGGCTTTGAACTACCGAACGCACCTGCAGCGTTCAATGGATCTGATGAACAGTATATTCCGGCCGTTCTTAAATCGGTTTTTGGTGGTGCTTGTAGACGACAAGGATCCGAGAGAGAGTTGTCGGCGGTGCTGACGCCGAGGGATGGGATCGTTGTGCTAATTGGGAGTTATGGTATCGCGGAGGTTCGTACATACCGCGTGACGGCGGAGGCGACGAGTTGCGAGAGTCGCATCATTCGCATCTAACAGTGCACGTGAATGGCACTAAGAGGAGCGCGACATCGGGTGGCATGCCTAGTAGAGCGGGATGCGGAGAGCGGTCGTGGGATTAGTATCACGGTGCCTCACTCGTCGGCAGGTGAGAGCCGAACATCAGCGTCCCGCTGGTATACTACAACCACTGCGGGTTGCACCGTGGAAATAGGGGGCACATCACGATAGGTGTCGTGAGCGGTTAACCGAGTTTGCCTACAACGACAGCTTTCAGGCCAGTAAAATGATGGCACCGTTCGAGGCGTTGTATGGTAGGCCGGGTCGATCGCCCGTGTGCTGGGCAGAAGTGAAGAATGAGGGTTTACTGGGTCTAGAACTGGACCGAGAGATAGTTGAGTTGGTCATGCCGAAGCGTGAGCGGTTGAAGACCGCGCAGAGTCAGCAGGAACTATGCTGACAGACGGCGCCGACCTCTAAAGTCAGCAATCAGTGGTCAGGTATTCCTACAGATGAGTCCGAAGGGTGGACTGATGCGTTTCAACAGCGGCGGAGGCGGGTTAGCCCCGCGGGGTATCGGGCCTTTCGAGGTCTTGAGTACATCATTGAGTGGGCAGATGTCGAGGTAACGGGTGATGTCTCGTTGAGGAGAAACCAATTTGGGGAACGGATCCACGGGAGCAGTTCTTGCGCATAAAGATTATCCGTTTAGAACGGGTGCAGTGTCGGCACCACGAGGCCGAGTCGAATTGGGAGCGCGAGGATGAGGTACGCGCGAGGCATCCAAGCTGTTCGAAGCCTGAGGGACTGGTACTTATAGCGTCTTCAGTTTCATGGTACTGTGAGTGAGTCGACTTGTAAACTGGTTGACCACGTTGGTATTCGATGACGATCGTCCGAACAACGGGACGTGGACTTCTTTCGTTTGTTGGAAGCACGATACTAGGTTAAACGAGTGAGTAGCCGAGGAGAAGTGTCCGTGTGTTGGACCCATTTTAAGGATGAGGTGAGTGTTGTTCTGGTTTGATACCCATACCGACGGACGGTTCCGGTATTGGAGGCGTCGACCAAGTTGCGTGTGCCGGTATTGCTTGAAGGGTGTGACTGGGAGTTTTAAATCGTTTGTTCCCTGAGAGAGGGTTAAGTGGAGCACGTTTGTTTGAATTTCGAGGACGAAATTCTTTTAAGGGGGGAAGATTGTGAAGACCGCTTCGGTAAAAAGGTTACTTTAATTAAATTTTAATCGTTCGGAACGTCGTGGTTGAAATCTAATTCGGTTTTGGTAAAGGCGAGGCTGAAATTCGATTTTAAATTCTTTAGTCGTGTAAAAAAAAAGAAAAAAAAAGAAGGTCAATTTCAAAAAAAAAGGAGTTGGACAGGGCTGACCCAACCAGACCCGCAGGCCCGGCCAGGCCAGGCCCGCCCCGGCCTCCCTCCTCTCTGGGCCGTGAGCCCAAAGCTCGACTGAAGCCCAAGAACCCGTTATAAAACTGAAATTTTTTAGGGTTTTAACCCATTTTTGGTTCCTTCTTCGTTTCAGTCGCCGACCCCCTCCCCTCTTACTCTCATCTCTCCCGACCATCCACCTCCCTCTTCACGCCCGCCGCCGCCCTCCCCTAGATCCGACCTTCCAGCCGTCTCCGGGTCCGTTTCCGACCACCACCGCACGACACGCGAACCTGCTCCCCTTCTTCGTCGAACCCCTCAGCCGCCCCGATCCCGCTCGTTTTTCGCTCTGGCGAGCTCGCCGGCCAGACACCAAGCTCCACCCCCCTCACCTTGTTTCTTCTCTCCATCGGCGCGTGACCAAGCTCCCGTCGCGCTCCACCGTTCTCCCGGCTGCAAACAGCCATTCTCGTGACGGCCGCCTCACCCACGCCGTCATTCTTTCCCCACGGTGAGAACAAGGCCGTGAGGTTTTGGTCGCTGGCGGTGTCTTCGCCGGTGACCGGCCGGGCTCAAATCTTCTTCCTCCTTCCCTTTGCTTTCTTTTCCCGAGTGTTCTCAGTTTGGAACGTTCTTGGTGGTTCTAGGCTCTGTTGAAACCGATCTCTTTTTGGATCTGAACTGTTGGAAGCAAGATCAAAAGGTTTTGAAAAGAAATTTGAATTAAAACGAGAAAAAAACTGTTTTACAAGGAAAAGGGAAAAGAAATTTGTTTGAGTTTAAAAAGGAAAAATAATTTAAAACCGAATTTGTTGTAATTAAAAGGTTGTTTCTGGACTTGATCGAATCCAGTGAACGATTTTGGAAACCCGAACTTAGAACGAGTTTTAAAAGTGGAAATGCTGAATTTAGGGTACCTCGGGAATCGTGCGCGAAACCCACACCTCGGGAATCGTGCCCCGAAACATGTGCCTCGGGATCCGTGCAATGGGACCCGTGCATCGGGAAACGTGTACCGGGTTCTGTGCTCGGGTGCCCGAACCCGATTCGTCGAAATCTCGGTTTTAGCCCGCTCGAGTCTAAAAGGCAACTTTTGAACTTAATCGAAACCGTCGTAACCTTTAAATTAATTTGTGAAACCGGTTTTTATTGTAACTTTTTGTGTAAAGTAGAGTGCGGCTTCGATCGAAGAGAAAACCGGAGTTACACCCAGACGCGGACTTCGACCTAGAAGACGGCGTTGGCCCGGTCGCCAGCAGCTAGGAGACGCTGCCGTGGTTTCGTCGTGAGGTAGGGAAAAGTAGCCGGATCTCGGCCCTGACTAGGGAAAGTTAACTGTAGAATTGCATGTGGCACCGGGGTGTCGTGGGTTATCTAGGTTATCGAATATTAGAAAAGCATGTTACGGGAACTTAGTAATTATTGGAAAGGCATGTGACACTTAGTAGTGTCGTAGGAGTAGAGAACTTAGCGATAATTGATTTACTAGAGGCATATGACCATGCCCGGAGGTTGATTGTGAACTTATCGATATTAGGAGTACTGGAGGCATATGACCATGCCCGGAGGTTGATTGTGAAACTGGTAATATTAGAACTGTTGGAGGCATTGGTTATGCCAGAGGTTGTTGTGCGTTATTTTTTGTTGAGTTTGGGTGGCCTTGAGTGCCCGTGTTATTTATTGTTGAGTTGGGTGGCCTTGAGAGCCCGTGTTATTTATTGTCGAGTTTGGGTGGCCTTGAGAGCCCGTGTTATTTATTGCTGAGTCTTGGGTGGCCATGAGAGCTCGTGTTGTCTTTTCGGTGTTTTGGGTGGCCGTGAGTGCCCGTGGGGTTGTGAACCCGTACTTTACCGTTGGTGTCTTGGGTGGCCATGAGAGCCCGTAGGGTTGTTGAACCTGGGTTTGGTTGTTGGTGTCTTGTTGGCCGTGAGTGCCTGTGGAGTTGTCACCGGTGTCGTTACTGTCTGTTTGAACTTGTTTGTGATTGTGATTGGTTACTTGATACTGGTGGAGGTTGTGTGGTGTATCTAGCCTCCCGACTGGGATCGGGAGAAGCGGAGGGGTTGTGGGCTAGCTCCCCGACTGGGATCGGGGGAAGGACGCGCGGGTGTGGCTAACCACTCGACTGGGATCGGGTGAAGCGGAGAGGTTGTGGGTTAGCCTCCCGATTGGGATCGGGAGAAGTTGCGCGACAGGTCAACCGCCTGACCTGACTGGGATCGGTAAAGGGCGAGATACAGAGATTGGTTACTGAGCAGCTGGTTTGCGATCCTTTGTGATCTTGTTTGGTATTGTGTGGTTGTCAGTCGTGTCTTGGAGGAGGTCGTCAATCGTAGTTTGGGGTCTACATTAACGTGTCCGAGTGTTGAGTCAGTTGAGGAAAGTCTTGGTCGTGTGCGTGTCTTTTGAGTCGTTGTTGGTGTCAACGGCTTTGTCTGCTAAGTATGCCGTAGTCAGTATGTTATCCGTGGTGGTGAGCGAACGCTCACCCCTAGCTGCTTTTCCTACAGGTACTTGTCGCAGGTCGGACTAGGTGAGCTTCCGAAGCTTGAAGAGCTAGGGGCAGGAGTCCGGGTTACTTTTTTAGTCTAGCGACGGATACTTCGCTTTTTGTCCGCTTGTGGGACGTTTTATTTTGAGTTGTAATTATCATTTTGTTAAACTAAACTGGTTTTGTAAAGTGTTTTAATGGAAAGGGTTTCAAAGTGTTTTCTTATTTTAAACGTTCGTGTCCCGAGTTCTGTTTACTGAAATTGGGGCGTGACACCTAGAAATGATAATGTGGCTGATTCTCTAACCAAAGCGCTTCCGCAGCCGAAACATGAGCGTCATGTCAGGTCAATAGGCATTACTTGTAATGTCGATTGGACCTAGTGCAAGTGGGAGTCTGTTGGTTTTGTGCCCTCGGCCAGTCGTGATCTTGGATGACATTACCATTTCATTAATACATTGACACTACTATTATCATTTGTAAAATGTTAATAGCGTGAATAATCGACTCTTTCTAAGATCATCAAATACGTGATTTGATAGTAAAACTCTTAGAAGTAAAACAGTATTATTCCATTGATCCCTGGTCTTACTGATATACTATGGCTAGTATGATGTTGGCTGATGATCACGTTTTACTGATCATCCATATTGGATATGAAGCCAAATCATAGATGTCATTTAGGGAATTGGCATTGGATGACCCGATGTGAGAATACTACATAGGAACTGTCATGAGTATTTCTCAGTACCGTAATATGGCTTAAGTCCTTTGACCTTGTAGTCATCATTGTTTCTGCACAGGTGGGTGTGTGTCTTGACACAACTCAACGTTGTCTTTAACCGGGCAACAATAAAGATTGTTGTTGGACACATAGTTGTCTATGTGAGAGACGTGGTTGGCTGATAAGGGATTTGTCACTCATGTAAATATGAGAGATATCGTTTGGGCCCCTTGATAAATGAGATTGCGGAAATGCATAGCTATGCAAATTGATAAAAGAGTTATCACTTGTAGTCTACTTAAGATCAAGAAACAACGATCGAACAAAATAAGGATGATGGTCCTATGCCTTATTCGATCCAGATATCGATGACAAAGGGATTAAGATATTAGCGGTAAAAGGTTAAGTCGTACTGACGATCATCATACACGTTTGGGTAGTCATAATGCCTTGTTAGATGCCAACTATGACATGTGGACGAAACGGGAATTTCGGGTCCACTACCAAACGTTGTATGAGCCTGTATGGTCGCACCCAACAATAAGCCCAAAATCGAATTGGACTTTGAAGTCCGAGCCGATCGGTCATACTTCCAAGCCGATCGGCTAAGTGAATAAAATAATATTATATTTGATATAATATTTATTTATTCATTAACTCGTTTTTCCAATTGCTAATATAATTAGATTATATTAGGCAATTTAAAATACAAAATAACTCTTTAATTTATGAAATTAAAAGATGGTTATCTTGCATGTCCACTACTCCTAAATTGTCTCCACTAGTCATGTCCCTTGGAAGGTGGTTACTTTTGAGGATTAGTTATACATGCAAAACAAGAGTAAAATTCAGATTCTCAAAGTGTAGAGAGAAAAACGAGTAGAGAGAAAAAAAGAAGGAAGAAGTGTTTTTCATCTTGTGCTAGCACACAAACGATTTTGGGAATGATTGTTCAAGAACTACGTGGCTTTGATTCCTCCAAGAGGATACGTAGGCGTCTTGAAGACTCAAGCCAAATCCATTTGTTTTGGGTGTTTTTTTTCGCAGGAAGAGAAGAAAAATATGAGTAGATTTTTCTGCCAAGAATCTGTCCGACCAGCCACTGTGAAGAGCCCGATCGGAGGTTCATAAGAGGTCTGATCTTTCTGATTTTTGGAGTGAACGTTCTACACATACTGCTCTTCAATCTGACCGGAGGGATTTCCATTTCAACGGTTCGTTTCTGAGATATACGAGCTGCAAGTTGATCATTGTCTCGAACCAAGCTGAAAAATTGAAAGAGGTAATTTCTCCTTTAATTTTGTTTGTCGGTTTACTCGAAATTACATGGATCCTGAGGCTATTCTAGGGACTTTTTTTTTATTTTCCGCTGCGATTTGCTCCCTAGAATCCAACATATATCATTAGAGATGCTCTAAGACACTAAGACCATCTATAGTGGGGTCTGCTTCGCGTCGATTCGGGAGTTGAAATCGCCGAAAAAGCACCTTTTTCAGGAGGAGGAGTCGAATCGGGGTCGTATCGCGCGTTGAACTGGGAAGACTTCTTTAAACGGTCTACGATTCTATAGACCGTCTGCAGAGTCGGTTCAACATATTCGCCGTTGACCGCCTGAATCAACGAGCGACACGTGGCGTGATTTGGTGCGCAGAATATGACAAGGCGGGGAGATTTTTCCACGTGTCCGAGTCAGCAGATTCGGTTGACCGAACTAAATTTTTCCCCATAAATTTTCTTATATAAATACCCTACTAGTTTGTTCAAAATTGTATCCCCACAAAAAAAAAAAATCAATCGTTTTCTCTCTACAAATTGTATTATCATCTTTTCGTTATGGATTCATCGAGTAGCGAGGAGTATGATGGAGGACAAATCGACTATGAAACTTTATGTGCAAGGACCCGAGAAGAGGAGAAAGAGATGTTGGAGGCTTTACGGGAAAAGTTTAAGGAAGCAGAGGCGTGAATGACGGAACCCGTTCGTGGGAAGCAAAAAAGGAGTTATATTTTAAGAGATCGAAGCACTGCTCACGACTGTCTTATGTCTGACTACTTTTTAGCGACCCTATGTACGATGAAAAAAATGTTTCGTCGGCGTTTTAGAATGACACAATCTGTTTTCATGAAACTTATAGATGACTATTTCCAACAAAAAATTTATTGTCGTGATCGGACCGGGCTCTCAACAATTCAAAAGTGTACGACAATTATACAGATGTTATGATACGGTGCTTCAGCTGACAACCTTGATGAATATTTGAAAATGGATGAGGCAACGACCCTTGAGTGCATGCACCATTTTTTCTTCATCGTAATCAACGTCTTTGGTGAAACCTACTTTAAGAAGCAGAATGGTAATGATATTGCTTACATTATGCGTGTGAATGAAACTCGTAGTTTTCCAGGTTGTATCAGCAGCCTCGATTGTATGCATTGGACGTGGAAGAATTTTCCAAAAGTGCGTAAGGTGGTTCATGAGTGGGGTGATCGTTCTGAACCTACGGTCATGCTTGAAGCAATTGAGGGACCTGTCACCTGGATTTGGAACACATACTTTAGTATGTCAGGATCTAACAACGATATTAATGCTTTGAACCAATCGTCCATTTTAGCACACGTATATCGAGGTAAGTAGTTTTCGGTCACATTTGAGGTAAATAATATGTACTACAACACTCCTTACTATTTAACTTACGAAATTTACCCATTGTAGGCGGCGTTTGTAAAGTCTATCCCTACACCACAACTACCGAGGCACTTGTTATATAAAAAATAGGAGGCCGCAAGGAAGGATGTGGAGAGGACATTCGAAATTCTACAAGCCCATTTCCACATCATAAGTAGACCTTCTCGGGGTTGGGATGATAGGAAATTGTCTATGATAATACGTGTGTGCATTATTACACACAACATGATTGTGGAAGATGAACGTGACACCTATAAAGGAGAAATAGAACGATTCCCATTCGAAGAACCACTCATACCCGTCTATCGAGGGTCATTACTAGGTTACAATTACATCTGAAACCACTCAATCCGCTAGAGAATTGAGCAGTGCACCAACAACTGAAGCCTGATATGATTGAACACATTTGGACTTTGTTCATGACGGAGGCCGTTATGGATGTCGGCAACTAGTAAACTACTTGTTCATTTTGTTTCCGTAGTTGAGTTCAATGTATTTCCGTATCTCTGTTTCATATCCGGACGATAAGTTTTGCTGCTTTTCTGACGTTCCGTTTACCTGTATTTTGACAATTTTATTTTATAGTAATATGAACCGTGTACCTCCCAATGCTACCTCCTTGGCCGATTCAGTTTCCTATAAAAGGCAACTCATCCTCATCTATTAAAGGAAAAAACCTCTTCTTCTAAAAGTAGTCTCCAACCATATTTATGGAGTCTGAGAATGAAAGTGGTGTTTCCTAGGCTGATATGGATCCACCACCAATATTGTTCCTGATCGAGCGAGAACAAAGATGTCATGGTCGGTTCGAGTGCACAACAGTCCGTATTATGAAGTGCCAGTTGTCATTGACCAGACAATACATTGAAGCAGTTGCTCTCGACACATCCGATTGGAGCCCACTAGAGAAGGCCTACCACGAGGCTCTTATGTTCGAGACGTTTCTAGTTATGAACCACAACTAGCATGTTCAATGTTTCTATTTTCTATCGTTGTACTCGGTTTCGACCACGTTCGTTTTATTTTGTACTCGAAAACGTACCCCGGAATGTTTGAAATAAATGCAACCTTTTAAAATTGTCTTGTGTGATCGATTTTCCACGTGTTCTCATGCACCGATTCTTCCTTATTAAATGGTGTGACCGATTCTACAAGTTGGGCTAATATTTGAGAATTTCTAAAATGAAACCCTACGATTATACATCCCCTATTTAAAGCCTATCCAAAACAGAATCAACATCAACTCTTCTTCTTCAATACCCTCTCCAATACAGAATCGGCAGCAATTTCTTATTTTTCCAACACCGAATCGCTCACCCCCACAGATAACAGACTGACCATGGCATACTTAGCAGACAAAGCCGGTGACACCAACAATGACTCAAATGACACACACACGACCAATACATTCCTCAACCGACTCAACACTCGGACACGTGATGTAGACCTCACACAACGATTGACGACCTCCTCCCAAGACACGACTGACAACCACGCAATACCAAGATCACAAATGATCGCACACCAAACAAGATCACAAAGGATCGCATACCAGATGCTCAGTAACCCAATCTCTGTCTCGCGCCCTTTACCGATCCCAATCAGGTCAGGCGGTCGCCCTGTCGCGCAACTTCTCCCGATCCCAGTCGGGAGGCTAACCCACAACCTCTCCGCTTCACCCGATCCCAGTCGGGTGGTTAGCCACACACGCGCGTCCTTCCCCCGATCCCAGTGGGGGAGCTAGCCCACAACCTCTCCGCTTCTCCCGATCCCATTCGGGAGGCTAGCTACACCACACAACCTCCACCATCATCAAGTAACCAATCACAAACACAAACAAAGTTCGACAGACAGTAACGACACCAGTCCCAAACTCCACAGGAACTCAAGGCCACCAAGACACCAACAACAAAACACGGGTTCGACAACCCTACGGGCCCTCATGGCCACCCAAGACTCAACAATAATAACACGGGCTCTCATGGCCACCCAAAACTCAACAATAATAACACGGGCTCTCATGGCCACCCAAAACTCAACAATAATAACACGGCCTCTCATGGCCACCCAAAACTCAACAATAATAACACAAACAACCTCCGGGCATGATCATATGCCTCCAGTAATTCTAATATCGCTAAGTTCACTACTCCTACGACACTACTAAGTGTCACATGCCTTTCTAATAATTGCTACGTTCTCGTATCATGCCTTTCTAATATTTGATAACCTAAATAACCCACGACACACCGGTGTCACATGCAATTCTACAGTTAACTTTCCCTAGTCAGGGCCGAGATCCGGCTACTTTTCCCTACCTCGTATAAGTCCTCCAAAAGCGCCCAACTAAGCCTCGGCGCGATCGCAGTCACTCACCTAGTTTCCCTTTGCCTCGGTCCGCAGCACGATCTAAGAGAACACAAATTTAAGGCACTTTTAAACTAGTACGAATACACCGAAATTCAATAAACTTAACGCACAAACGTAACCCCGACAATGTCGATCACTCCCAAACTTCCCAATTACTCGACATTGTCGATAAAGGACCCGTAAAGGCCCGATTCGCCCGACATGGCGAATCTGCCCGGGTTTTGTAAATGGCCTTCCGAGGCTCCAAAAGTCCCCGTTTTCGTTTCTACGGTCTTAGAATAATTCAAGGATACCAATGCACTTGACGGAATCGAATTCCGACTTCCGAGTCGATTAATTAACATTTAAAGTTTCTAAAACCCGTTAATTACAACCTTTCCAATTTAATTCCAAACTTCGATTCGGTTATGGATAAATGGTCCGGGGGACGTTTTAAACCACCCGAACACTAAACCCGAGCACCCGAGCACGTGGGCCCCACCCGGCCCACTTGGCCGTGGGCCCTAGGGTTTCAATGGGGGCTCGGCCACCATGGTGGTGGCTGGTCCCAGCTCCGGCCAGCCACCCCATGGCCGGCCGGCCACCACCCACGGTGGCCGGAGCTCCTCCCGAGCTTCCGGTCACCGGAAAAAGTGCAATCACACCTCCAAACACCTCTAAAACGTCTCCAACACTTCCCCAACCTCAATGCAACCCTAACCCAATAGTTTCACCCAAACCCTAACTTTCAAAAGTTAACAAAACGACGATCGGTTCGGTGCTTACCCAAGAGGAGAACGAGGGGAACTTGTTTCCTCCTAGCCTTGAGACGATCCAAAGGTGGGATGACGTGAATAGTGCTCCAAAACCCTAACTTCCTCTCCCTTCTCTCTTCTTCTCCTTCTCCTTCTCCTTCTCTCTCTAAAACACTCTCTTCCTTTTCTTTTTTTTTTCTTTTTCTTAAGTGTTGGCCGAACCCCTATATCACCCCCACCTCTCATTTTTCCCCCCAAAACTAACACCACCATTTGTTGGACAAGTGGCAAGGTGGGTCCCACACCTTTTGGAAAATATCTACTAGATATTTTCCAATCAGATTCGCGAAAATCGGAGGTTTCAGGCCCCGAACGGGCACTTTTCCCAAGAAATTACGAAACTTGGCGGGCAACAAGGAAACGGCTCAACTAAGATCGCTTCGACGACGGTTAAGCTTTTTGAATCCAAAATGGTCCTCGAATGGACCAAAACGTCGCTCGGTTGACTTTTCCAGCGAAAAGTCAACATTTCCCAAATTGATCAGAAAGTTGCCCTGAGTCCCCTGGAACTCATTTTGGTCGATAACGGGGTCAACTTAAGTCCGGTATGACCCTCGGGGTCAATTTAGGTTAAATTAAGTGTCTGTCTTAAAAATTTTAAATTTTCCTGTTTCTCGCAGGTTTGACTGTCGTTGACCGGGAGTGGTTCTTACAATCTACCCCCCTTAAAGGAATTTCGTCCACGAAATTTAAGATAGACGTACCTCGGGAAACGAACATGGCGGGATACTTCGCGCGAACCTCGTCCTCGCGCTCCCAATTCGATTCAGCCCCGTGATGCTTCCACTGCACTCGTACCAGGCGAATAATCTTGCCTCCCCGCAGGACCTGCTCCCGTGTGTCCATGATCCGAACCGGCTGCTCCTCATAGGAGACATCGTCAGCCACCTCGATATCTTTCCACTCAATGACGTGGGAGGGGTCTGCGTTGTACTGCCGTAACTAGGACACGTGGAAGACGTTATGGACTCTCCCAAGTTGCGGTGGCAACGCCAGACGATAGGCCACTGCTCCCACTCTGCCCAAGATCTCGAACGGGCCAATGTACCGCGGAGCCAACTTGCCCCCGCTGCGCCTGAACCGTACCAGCCCCTTCCTCGGGCTCACCTTCAAGAACACGTGATCCCCGACTGCAAACTCAAGCGGTCGACGTCGCCTGTCGGCATAAGTCTTCTGTCGAATCTGCGCGGTCCTCAACCGATCGCGTATCAGCGCGACCTTCTCTCTCGTCTCTCTAACAAGATCCAGCCCCAGTAGACTCTTGTCCCCCACCTCTGCCCAACACACTGGCGATCGACATGGCCTCCCATACAATGCTTCGAACGGTGCCATCCCAATACTGGCCTGGTAGCTGTTGTTGTAGGCGAACTCGACCAACGGCAGGTGGGTCTCCCATGATCCCCTGAAATCCAGCACGCATGCTCGCAGCATGTCCTCCAAGATCTGAATAGTGCGCTCGGACTGACCGTCTGTCTGGGGATGATGTGCGGTACTGAGTAGAACTTCGGTCCCCAACGCTTTCTGCAGACTCGGCCAAAATCTGGACGTGAAGCGGGGATCCCTGTCAGACACTATCGACACCGGGACCCCATGGAGCCGCACTACCTCCTGAATATACAAGCCGCTCAACTTGTCGACCGGGTCAGTCATCCTCATAGCCAGGAAATGGGCCGACTTAGTCAACCGGTCGACTACCACCCATACGACGTTGTTTCCCTTCGGCGATCTCGGTAGTCCATACACGAAGTCCATCGTAATGTGCTCCCACTTCCACTGAGCAATCGGTAGTGGCTGCAACAATCCTGCGGGACGCTGATGCTCGGCTTTCACCTGCTGACAGACGAGACATCTCGACACAAACTCTGCGACTGCTCTCCGCATCCCGCGCCACCAGAAATGCCGTCTAAGGTCACGGTACATCTTGGTGCCCCCCGGGTGCACTGTAAGATGCGAATGATGTGGCTCTCGCAACACGTCGTCTCTACAGTTAACCGGCACGAACAGCCCCTCGTGGTACCGTAACCCCCAATCAGTACTATCCTCCCAGCCTACCACCTCGTCACCCCTGACGACTCTCTCGCGGATCTCTGACGCCTCGACGTCCTCCGACTGCGCCTCCAACACTTGGGCAAGCAGTGAGGGCTGAGCCACCAATGAGCACATGGCCACGTCGCCAGTAATCTCCTCTAGCTCAAGCCCGAACGTGCTCAGCTCCCTCATCATGTCCCACTCTCGGACTGATATGCTGGCGAGGCTCGGAACAGACTTCCTACTCAAGGCGTCGGCGACCACGTTCGCCTTGCCCGGATGGTAGTGTAGCTCGAAATTGTACTCCTCGAGTAGCTCCATCCACCGTCGCTGACACATGTTCAGGTCTCACTGGGAAAATATGTACTTGAGGCTCTTGTGATCCGAGAACACCTGAAACCCCTCGCCATACAGATAATATCGCCAGCTCTTTAGCGCAAACACGACTACTGCTAGCTCCAAGTCGTGGGTAGGATAGTTACGCTCATGCGTCTTCAACTGCGTGGAGCCATAAGCCACAACTCTGCCCAACTGCATCAGTACGCAGCCCAGTCCCTCTCCGGACGCATCACAGTAGACATCATACCCGATCCCTCGCTCGGGCACCACTAATACTGGAGCGGTAGTCAACCGGGTCTTCAACTCCGTGAACGCCCGTTCACAGTCCTCCGTCCACACAAACCCGACTCTCTTGCGCGTCAACAGAGTCATCGGCGCGGCTAGTCGCGCAAAGTCCTGGACAAATCTCTGATAGTAGCCTGCCAACCCCAGAAAGCTGCGGATCTCGAAGACACTCGTGGGTCGTGCCCACTTCGAGACCGCGTCGATCTTCGACGGATCGACCAAGATACCGTCACGGGACACGATGTGACCGAGGAATTTCACCTCAGCAAGCCAGAACTCGCACTTTTCCAGGTTGGCATACAGTTGATGTTCGCGCAATAATGTCAGAACAGCCCTTAGATGTGACTTATGTGCCGCCTCGTTCTGCGAGTAGATCAGGATGTCGTCCATGAACACCACCACAAACTGATCTAAGTACGGCCGGAAGATGTTGTTCATCAGGTCCATGAACGCTGTAGGTGCGTTCGTCAGTCCGAATGGCATCACTAGGAACTCGTAGTGCCCATAGCGTGTCCGGAATGCAGTCTTTGCGACGTCCCCCTCACGGACTTGCAACTGATAATAACCGGATCGCAGATCGATCTTCAAGAAGCATGTCGACCCTCTCAGCTGGTCGAACAAGTCATCGATCCTCGGCATCGGGTATCGGTTCTTCACCGTAACCCGGTTCAGCTTCCGGTAATCTATACACATCTATAGCTCTCCACTCTTCTTCTTCACGAAGAGTGCTGGTGCTCCCCACGGTGATACACTCGGACGGATAAATCCCTTCTGCTGAAGCTCCTCTAGCTGACGCTTCAGCTCAGTCAACTCTGCCGGCGCAAACCTGTAAGGCGCCATCAATATCGCCGCCGTTCCCGGCACCAGGTCAATCCCGAACTCCACCTCACGAACTGGTGGCAACCCACTCAGCTCCTCAGGGAAGACCTCGGGGAACTCGCATACCACTCTCGGTAACTCTCGGCTCTGCACAGCCGATACTTCCTCCTCAGCGGACAATGCCGATAGGAGGACCCCGCTCTTACTACCTAGAAAACATGTCACCTTCGTACCGCCCACTGACACTGTCACTCATCGCCTGTAGCAATCGATATTGGCTCGGTACCTCGACAGCCAATCCATTCCCAAGATCACATCAAAGGTCGTCATTCCCAGTACGAGAAGATCCCCAGGGCAAGGACAGTATACGACTCTAATCTCGCAGGCGCGACAGACCCTAGTCAACGACACTCCACCCCCAACTGGGGTGTCCAGGCACAGGGGTGGACTCAACGGCTCTAAGCTCAACCCCAACCTCTCAGCACAACCCAACGAAATAAAAGAGTGTGACGCCCCAGTATCAAATAAGAATAACGCCCATAAATGATACAATAAACACGTACCCTGGATGGTCTCGCGGTACGTGCTAGATCCTGGGGCTCTGAGTCGGTGACTGCATACACTATCCCCTGCGAGGCCTGCTGCCTCTGACCCGGCGCACTGGCTGCTGAATACACATGACTCTGCTGCTGTCTCGGAATCGGTGCGCTCGTAGAAGGCTGTGACGGCCTCGACTGCTGACTTTAACGAGGACGACCCCTGAGTGACTGTACTGTACGCGACTACTGCGGTCGCTGCGCTGACGTTGCCCTCGACGGCTCACGGCACCACGCAATGGTGTGCCCAACCCGGCCGCATCGGAAACAGCCGATCTCGTCGGCTCTCGACTCCGTGCCCTGGCTCGTCCGGCTGGTCGCTGGCAGCGTCGTGGGCTCTCCTCCCATCGGACACTCGCGACGGAAGTGGCCTCGCTGCCCGCAGGTAAAGCACGTCGGTGCCCTCTCTGACGTGACTGGCCCAACTAATGCCACTGACCTCCGTTGTCTCGCTCCACCCAGATGAGTCGGTGGTCGGAAGAACCCCGTGGTCCTCTGCCTCCTCGGGTCTCATGACTCGGACGGTCCTGCAAAGCTGGTCGGCCGCTGTCGGACCTCACGGATCCTGGCCGCATCCCGGACGCCCTGCTCCACTGTCGCCGCGGTGTCAACGAGATCTGTATACTTCCGCAGCCTCAAGGCGAGGACCTTATCCCGAATCACCGGTCTTAGTCCCCCCTCGAACCACAGGCAACGGTTCTGCTCGGTCATCACCATCTCCGGCGCGAATTTGGTCAAGGCCGTGAATCTGGCCTTGTATTCCGCCACTGTCATCCCCCCTGCTCCAAATCTAGAAACTGCCGATGTCGCTCCAACCGAGCCGACTCGGGAAAGTATTACGCCAGAAACACCTCTTGGAAGATGTCGTAGTCGTGCTCGACAATGTCTTTCACACGCCCCCACCAGTGGTAGGCGCTGTCTCTCAGCTGGTGAGCTGCGAAGGACACTCTGTGACGGCCATCTTCGATACCTGAAGTATCCAGGTCTCGCGTGACCTGCTCTGGCCACATCTCGGCTAGGTCGGGGTTCAGCTCCCCGATGAAGATGGGTATCCCTAGCTTCAGGAAGTCTAGTAGGGGCCGTGCTGTGTGATCCTCTGCCTGATCGGGCCTCACTGGGACCGCGGCTGCCTCTAGAGCTGGTGAAGCCGACTCTCGGCTGGCGATGACTGCCACCAAACTCTGGATTATCTTGGTCAGCTCATCCAGGGCAGTCATAACGGGAGGGTCTGCGACCGGGGAACACTGGGTGTGCCTATAGACGGTCCCGCGTCGCTTCTCCTGTCTTCTCCGACAGGAGTGCCCTGCGCCTCCGCGTACTCGGTGGGCTCAACGGTTGGCACCCTACCCGGTATCCCCGTTGACCGTCCCCGCCGGCCTCGCGTGGGCGCCCGACCCCGTGTTCCCGCTGCTCGTCCTCGTCTACCGCGAGCCATAAGTCAGTACCCTCTGCACGGACACACGCAAACGTCCAGTTCGCGAACTCAAATAAAGACAACAAGCTCAACCACACTAACGTTCACACGGTCTATGTTTAATCTAGCGTGCTTATCACTAATACGTCACACCGCTCACGCTATTAATACTTTAAATATTAGTATTAGTAAAAGAAACCTCAAAGAGACCGCACCAACGTGCACCAAAACACGCGATGACAAACCTAACCACACAACGAAACAACAACAACCAAAAATAAATTGAAAGCGACTCACTGGACTAGGCCGGCACACGACCCGGGCCGTGCCACCCTCCGAGCCGGTAACCAGGCCGGGACGTGCCCCGTACCGGGCTGGCACAAGGACCGTGTCGTGCCCCTTACCGGGCCAGCACCCAGGTCGTGTCGGGCCACTTACCGGGCCGGCGTCCAAACCGTGTCGGGTCCCTTACCGGGCCGGCGTCCAAACCGTGCCTTGCCCCTTCCCGGGCCGGCACCCAAACTGTGCCGTGCCCCTTTCCGGGCCGGCACCTTAACCGTTCTGTCTCACCTACCGAGCCGGTACTCAGTCCTGCCCATTTCACCTTCCGGGCCAAACCAGTGACCCCGATTTCGTAGCGGTGATAATTTCGCACTACTTACACCCGTTATGTCTACCCTAGGGTATTCGTAACTTTAACCGGCTAATAGCGACCCGTACATTAGTACGTCGCAGACAAACGACCACCAAACACATAACACAAGTACGTCAACTCAAGACCGACCTCAAACACAAGCCAACACGGCTGAGCAACAACAATACACGCCCACTGGGCCAACCAAAGTCACACATGCCCACCGGGCCAACCAAAAACACAACACGCCCACAGGGCCAACCAATTTTAAAACTTTTTCCACTCCATTAAAAGCCTCATTTCTTGACATCAGGTAGTTACAACCCGGTCCAGGCGTCCCCGAACTACATTGTAGCCACTTGACATCAACATCGCCACGCTCGACCACAGGAGCGCTCCTGAGTCGAGTCGCGACAGTTTAAAAACATTTCACGCAACAACACACAAACACTGTACCAGTAACCCCGTACTGCACAAGCACATAACAAAAACAGGACTCAAGTCCTAACGGGTCTACACACGATTTCCGACTTGCGTACCCAACGCAAGACGGGACTTTACTGACTCGACTCTCCCACCTAATTGACGTGCAGTCCGAGGCGTGAAACCTCGAGCTCTGATACCAAGCTGTCACGCCCCAATTTCAATACGCGAACGTTCTGAAACAATAAACCATTTTGAAACCCTTTTTATAATTCACTTTAAAAATCACCATTTGTTCAACAAAATAATATTTACAACTCAAAATAAGTCCCAACAATTGGACAAAAACGAGGTACACGTCACTAGACTAAAAAATAACCCAGAGACCCGCTTCCAGCTCTTCAAGCTTCAGAAGCTCACCTAGTCCAGCCTGCGAACGGTACCTGTAGGAAAAGCAGCTAGGGGTGAGCGTTCGCTCACCACCACAGATAACAGACTGACCATGGCATACTTAGCAGACAAAGCCGGTGACACCAACAATGACTCAAATGACACACACACGACCAATACTTTCCTCAACCGACTCAACACTCGGACACGTGATGTAGACCCCACACAACGATTGACGACCTCCTCCCAAGAAACGAATGAAAACCACGCAATACCAAGATCACAAATGATCGCACACCAAACAAGATCACAAAGGATCGCATACCAGCTGCTCAGTAACCCAATCTCTGTCTCTCGCCCTTTACCGATCCCAGTCAGGTCAAGCGGTCGACCTGTCGCGCAACTTCTCCTGATCCCATTCAGGAGGCTAACCCACAAGCTCTCCGCTTCACCCGATCCCAGTCGGGTGGTTAGCCACACTCGCGCGTCCTTCCCTTGATCCCAGTCGGGGAGCTAGCCCACAACCTCTCCGCTTCTCCTGATCCTAGTCGGGAGGCTAGCTACACCACACAACCTCCACCATCATCAAGTAACCAATCACAAACACAAACAAAGTTCGACAGACAGTAACGACACCAGTCCCAAACTCCACAAGCACTCAAGGCCACCAAGACACTAACAATAAAAGAGAAAAGGAAGAGAGTGTTTTAGAGAGAGAAGGAGAAGGAGAAGAAGAGAGAAGGGAGAGGAAGTTAGGGTTTTGGAGCACTATTCACGTCATCCCTCCTTTGGATCATCTCAAGGCTAGGAGGAATCAAGTTCCCCTCGTTCTCCTCTTGGGTAAGCACCGAACCGATCGTCGTTTTGTTAACTTTTGAAAGTTAGGGTTTGGGTGAAACTATTGGGTTAGGGTTGCATTGAGGTTGGGGAAGTGTTGGAGACGTTTTAGAGGTGTTTGGAGGTGTGATTGCACGTTTTCCGGTGGCTGGAAGCTCGGGAGGAGCTCCGGCCACCGTGGGTGGTGGCCGGCCGGCCATGGGTTGGCTGGCCAAAGCTGGGACCAGCCACCACCATGGTGGCCGAGCCCCCATTGAAACCCTAGGGCCCACGGCCAAGTGGGCCGAGTAGGGCCCACGTGCTCGGGTTTAGTGTTCGGGTGGTTTAGTGTTGGAGACGTTGGTGGCCTTGAGTGCCTGTGGAGTTTGGGACTGGTGTCGTTACTGTCTGTCGAACTTTGTTTGTGTTTGTGATTGGTTACTTGATGATGGTGGAGGTTGTGTGGTGTAGCTAGCCTCCCGACTGGGATCGGGAGAAGCGGAGAGGTTGTGGGCTAGCTCCCCGACTGGGATCAAGGGAAGGACGCGCGAGTGTGGCTAACCACCCGACTGGGATCGGGTGAAGCGGAGAGGTTGTGGGTTAGCCTCCCGACTGGGATCGGGAGAAGTTGCGCGACAGGTCGACCGCCTGACCTGACTGGGATAGGTAAAGGGCGAGAGACAGAGATTGGGTTACTGAGCAGCTGGTATGCGATCCTTTGTGATCTTGTTTGGTGTGCGATCATTTGTGATCTTGGTATTGCGTGGTTGTCATTCGTGTCTTGGGAGGAGGTCGTCAATCGTTGTGTGGGGTCTACATCACGTGTCCGAGTGTTGAGTCGGTTGAGGAAAGTATTGGTCGTGTGTGTGTCATTTGAGTCATTGTTGGTGTCACCGGCTTTGTCTGCTAAGTATGCCATGGTCAGTCTGTTATCTGTGGTGGTGAGCGAATGCTCACCCCTAGCTGCTTTTCCTACAGGTACCGTTCGCAGGCTGGACTAGGTGAGCTTCTGAAGCTTGAAGAGCTGGAAGCGGGTCTCTGGGTTATTTTTGAGTCTAGTGACGTGTACCTCGTTTTGTCCAATTGTTGGGACTTATTTTGAGTTGTAAATATTATTTTGTTGAACAAATGGTGATTTTTAAAGTGAATTATAAAAAGGGTTTCAAAATGGTTTATTGTTTCAGAACGTTCGCATCCCGAGTTCGGTTTATTGAAATTGGGGCGTGACAGCGCCTGTATAGACCAAAGTGGAGGAAAGGCGACTAACTGGTGGTTGCATGGAAGCTTCACACTCACACCACCAGAGAGTATTGACACCATCTGTACAAGGACTGGAAATCCTTGGCTTTGGCTTCATTTCCTTGGTCCGAGAAGTAGATCAAATATCACTGGCAAAGGAACAACGTCCGAGTGAAATGATTTGAGTTGGCGTTCTTGAAGGCCCGACATGAGTTTGGTCCAACTGCCACCGATGTCGAGGTGCTCCTCGAGGCCAACCGTACGTATGCCCGTAATTTCGATCTCCCCTTCAACAAGCATGAGTGATGGGCGACTGTTCGGGAATGTCCGAAATGACGCCTGATGAACGGGTTCACCAACCTCTAGTTCTCAGCCTCTCGGGTTGGTCAGTGGTGCTTTTTTTGTTGGTTCTTGGGTTTTGGTGTTTATCGGATTTGCATTGTAGTTTCCTTTGCCTGTTTTCGGAAATAATAATATTATCTTCGTTTACTTGTTGACGGTATTTTTTTTTGAACATTTGACTCGGAATAAACTGAATTGTCTATTTCCATTGTGATGAAAAAAAATGCTCTCGGATTAAGCCCAATGTCTCCTAATTTTTTAAAAAATACTACTTAATTAGATCGGGATTAAACCGATTCGATCTAATTAATTGTTTACTCTTAAAGATGCTTTTAATTGTATATACAAAATTGTCAAATGAGTCCAACTGAACTCAACCGCAGTTGACAAGTCCTAGAGTCTTATCTTAAGAGTTAAGTTGCTGCAGTCAGTTACCGTCCCAAGTCTCAACGCGCCGCCGTAAACGGTAAAACCAGTGCCTCTTGCTTTTGACCTTCAGGTAATTTTTGAAAAGGACAAACATAACATTTGAATCGAAGTGAAGAAAACTTCAAAAGTTAGAAACAAGAGAGAGAATAGAACTAAACATTTTTTTCAAAACCAGAGAGAGAAAGTGGGAGAAAAGAGAGAGGAGAGACCCCCAAAACTCAAACCCTTTTCTCTTCTCTTCTCTTCAATCTTCTTCTCGATCTCTCGATTCGCTCCGGATCCAATTTCTTCTTCGAGAGCTGTTCGTCTCGATCCGCCTTATCTGATCCTCACCCGGCACCTCCAGTCCCAGATTCTTCTGTTTCTCCGGCTTTCATGGATGCCATGGACGATTTGCACCAGCTTGCCGATTCGATGCGGCAGGCCCAAGCTGTCCTCGCCGACGAAGACGCTGATGAAAATTCGAGCTCTTCGAAGAGAAGCTCCACTTTTCTCAATGTTACTGCTCTTGGCAATGTTGTAAGTATCAATTTAAGCTGTATATGCTGGATTTCGTGTGAGATTTAAACGGATCTTCTGATCTGCATACTTGTTCGGTTCATATGCACTATTGATCTATTGGAATGCCATTTTTTTGGGTGAAGTTAATTTTTTGTTGCTGAGATATGAATTTGGTGCAAATGATTGTTGAACGAGTTGTATGGGCGAGAGTGAAGTTTAGGGATTAAGTTGGGATTGGTTGTCATTAGATCTGAATCTAGTGCTCTAAAGGTCACAAACACAATTAGAGTGGAACGACCAAATTCCCTGTTAATAACTAATTAGCACCCAATCTAGGTTTAAATCAAGGGTTTAAAAGTCTTGCTTATTTACAATGAAGTTGTATACTTTTTGTCTGTTATTGTGGTGTTTAACTAATGCTTATGT
Organism: Erodium maritimum; assembly: GCA_963921825.1. Taxonomy (NCBI): domain Eukaryota; kingdom Viridiplantae; phylum Streptophyta; class Magnoliopsida; order Geraniales; family Geraniaceae; genus Erodium; species Erodium maritimum. Next base: position 24,767,361 of record OY997594.1, read on the forward strand.
CTTAGAAGGCTACTTTTGCTTGCTTCACCTAACATCCTAGGTCAGTAGTTGCTTCCTGCTGCTGCTTCAAAGCATATTTGAGTATTATACAGTTAGTGAGACTATATTTGCTGATCAGAAGCAGGCAAGTAGAGTAGTAGCCAGTAAACTGGTATGCAAGTAATTATTCAGTCTTCTATGCGCACTTGGCTATTTACAGTATGACTTGCTAGATAGTTTAAAAAATGTATGCTCTTTGTTCTCTTGATAGCTAATCTGGATGTCATAGCGTGCTTGTTGTCTGGTGATACTCATTTACTTTAGTTCTTATATTACTCATCTCTTCAAATGGCTAGGGTGCTGGTAAATCTGCTGTTTTGAACAGTTTAATTGGACATCCCATTCTGGTAAGTTGGATTTCTTTGGGTTTTGATTTTACAGTGTACTATCGATAAACTATAGTTGATTGGCTTCCATAAAAAAATAATTTTCAATGTGAACTTTCTTTTCTCTTCTCTGTTCAGCCAACTGGTGAAAATGGTGCCACTCGAGCTCCTATAAGCATTGATTTGCAGAGAGATGAGTCTTTGAGCAGCAAATCGATTATCATGCAGATTGACAATAAGTCTCAATCAGTTTCTGCAAGTTAGTAACTACAACTGATAAGTCCTCATTTCTGATACTAGTTATTTGTATTCATAGTTGATAATCTGTATCATCCTCCAAGGATTGCAACAACATCACTGACCTTTATTTGTATTATGAATTGCCAGTTTTGGTCAAACTTTTACTTGTAATAGTTAGGTGATTAATCCAATATAATGAAGGACTGTTTAAAGTCAAAATGAGATGACAAGGGGTCAGTGATGTTGTTAAAACCACATGGTTAACTATAACGTGTCTGCGCTGCATGCTTATATTGGCCGCTTCCAGACATTTGATGCATTACTGAATCATCGATGTTGGTCTCCAGGTGCTTTACGGCATTCTTTACAGGATAGGCTGAGTAAGGGCGGTTCAGGCAAAGGTCGGGATGAGATATACTTGAAGCTCCGCACAAGTACAGGTTGGTTAATTGCTGACAGTAGTCTTTCTTCGGATCATGTGCTTTAACATGCGACTTCTGTATAGGGTTTGGTAAAGAAAGGCCGCTATGTTTCAATTATTTATTTTAACACTGTAAAATATGGCTATCTTGAAAGAGTTGCATCAATTGAGGGTCTTTTTAAGTCCGGTAGTAATTTTATTATTAGAAGGAATGTCATATGTCTGTAACCATACTGAATACAAACCTTACCTGGTTATTTTTTTGAAGTAGAGATGCTGGAGGATATAACATTATTTTCTGTTTTTACTTTTTATGACATGTTGGTTAATTATGTAGTTTGTTACACTCAAACATTCATTAAAACTTACTCATTTTAAAGATCTATGGCTACACATGTATTGAACACTATTGAGTTTATTCATATTTGGCGAGTTGATTTATTTATGCGATGATGTTATGCTTTTACCTTATTAATTGTTTCTTTGGTACCACACCTTATATTTTTAACTAACGTCAATTCTTTTCAGCACCTCCTCTCAAATTGATTGATTTACCTGGATTGGATCAACGAATTATGGATGACTCGATTGTAAGTGATGACTGGCTGCTTTATGTTCTAACTTGATTTTAGCGTTATGTGACTGATGATATCGAGTAGTTCCTCAGTGAAAAGTTGCAGCCAAGTTAAGGAATGTTTTAATAACGTCATGGTTTCTCTAATATAGGTTAGTGATTATGCCGAGCGTAATGATTCTATTTTGCTGGTTATTATTCCTGCGGCCCAAACTCCTGAAATCTCATCTTCTCGTGCCCTCAGAATTGCCAAGGAATTTGATGGGGAGGGTAAGTATTGACTTTACTCTCTGCTTGTTTGGTGCTTTTACTTTGCATTCATGTCTTGCTTATTTGTTTATTTATTTTGCTATTAAGTTGTGTAAGTACTGTTTCCTGCCTCTCACCCCAGAACAGAAAAATGACTAATCTAAAAACGATACATTTTGTCCTCATCCTTGTGCATTTATTCATTTTCCTAGTTAGTCGTGAACACTTATTTTGTTGGCTACAGGTACGAGAACTATTGGTGTAATTAGTAAAATTGATCAAGCTGCATCAGACCAGAAATCTCTTGCTGCTGTTAAGGCTCTTCTTTCAAATCAGGGACCACCAAAAACAGCTGATATTCCTTGGGTTGCATTAATTGGCCAGTCAGTATCAATAGCTTCTTCGCAGTCTGGAGTGGAGAGCTCCTTGGAAACTGCTTGGAAAGCTGAAACTGAAAGTCTGAAATCCATACTTACTGGAGCCCCTCAAAATAAGCTTGGAAGAATAGCTTTGGTGGATGCTTTGGCACAGCAGATTCGCAGTCGTATGAAAGTCCGACTTCCGAGCATTTTGTCTGGGTAAATGTTTTTGTTTAAAGTCTAGACATTTCTCATATTGCCATTTCTTCCTCACTTATGTGCATTAGTATTCCTTTTATTTATAATTGGTAATAACAGAGGATGCATACTGGTTTTCCACCGGTGGCCAATGTAGGAATTTCCTTGTGTTTGTAACACCCTTCATTTATCCATGCAGTTTGCAAGGGAAATCTCAAATAGTTAAAGATGAGCTCGTTAGACTTGGTGAACAAATGGTCCACAGTGCTGAGGGCACAAGAGCTATAGCATTGGAACTTTGTCGTGAATTTGAAGACAAGTTTCTTCAGCACATTACAAGTGGTGAGGTAAGCTACATTTGGTGTTTCTTTTCCGCTTTCAAGTTTCTCATAAACCATTTTTTGTCTATATAGTTCGTGGTTTCTTCTGCACACTACAAATCTTGTTTTAATGAGGTATAGAAATTGAAGAATGAAAGCAAACACAAGAATGGAGAAACAGAAAAAAATGAAAGATCAACTGTTCTGAACACTAAATCTATTATTTTTATCCAGTTGGAGGGAAGTACATATGAAAATTCTGAGATAGTTTTGATTTTTTATTGTCCATGTTGAGACCTTTCAGGAATTATCGCCAAATAGCTTCCAAATATAATATGCACTTCTTTGCCTTCACAGATCAGTTGTAGTGCATATGATGATAAGTAAAAGAATAACCTTATATCATTGAATAATTCTGTTGTGTTAACTATTGAATTATCTAAATAGTCCTCATTAAGGTCAGAAGAGGATGAAATGTCTTCTTTCAGGCTTGTTACCTGTTTGGCGTAAGGGAGGGAGGGAGGACTCTCTTATATTGAAGTGTTGATACTATGACAACCTTTTTTTGTGACAGGGTTCTGGTTGGAAAATTGTTGCCAGTTTTGAGGGAAATTTTCCAAATAGGATCAAGCAGCTCCCTCTAGACAGACATTTTGATATCAACAATGTCAAGAGGGTTTGTTTTGTTCCACTGATGTCCCCCAGTTTCATATACATTATATTTGTATTACACTTAGGATTTTATACAGTGACTTTCTTTTTATTTCATTTGCATCAGATTGTGTTAGAAGCTGATGGTTACCAACCATATCTCATATCTCCTGAAAAAGGTTTGAGATCGTTGATAAAAATTGTCCTGGAGCTTGCCAAAGAACCATCACGACTTTGTGTTGATGAGGTGCCTTTCATTCTAACCTTTTTTTCTGTTTAATGTTTGAGTTTAGTGGTTCAAAGCTCTAAATCTGAAAAAGATATGCCATGTCTCCGTTTTGTTATTCACTGATAAGTTTATAATATTATATAAAATAACACTTTCGGTCTAGTCTAGTAATATCATATGGATTTTTATTGGTCGTATGATTTGTGTTGGGTTATAGTGGCTTAGATCTGGAAACCCAACCTAGGCATAATATTACTCTAATGCTATTCTTCTGTTCATTTTGGTCTGCACCTCATTTCCAATGATTATATATATTTCAGTATTTTTTTCATGGATTATACTCGGCTCAGCAGATAGTCTGATAATTTATGTATACATAGTATTTCCCTTACATGATTTTTGTGTTGCATTACTTTGAACAATGTTAGAATTCATTTTCGGTTATGGTGTGTATTCATGAAGTTGCTGACTGATTGAGGATACAGGTCCATCGTGTGCTATTGGATATTGTTTCTGCTGCTGCAAATGCGACACCTGGTCTTGGGAGGTACCCTCCTTTCAAGAGAGAGGTATGGTTTGTTCTTGGTAATTATTTGTTCGATTATGTGGACAATATTAGTGTGTTTTGATCAACTTCTATAACTGAACCATTTTCAAGGTTGTGTCAATTGCAAGTGCTGCATTAGACGGGTTTAAAACTGAAGCCAAGAAAATGGTGGTTGCACTGGTTGATATGGAGCGAGCATTTGTGCCCCCTCAACACTTCATTCGTTTAGTGCAAAGGAGGTACTCTAATATGCTGTTTGGCTCATAACAGGGTACACCGTACTCGTTGTCCATTTATAATACACTGGAGATTTGTGTTATAACAAAAAAAAAGTTCAAGTAATTATGAAGTGTAATAATAGCATTTCCGTAACGACTCAGAAAATAGAGGATTTATTAATTTGTCACTACGCACTTGAAAACTCTAAAGTAGCTCAAGTTATTAAGGTCTCTTCCAGACCTTCACCAGCTGCTAACACAGTCCACTTTTTTGGGTGTGTTCTTCAGAATGGAGAGACAGCGGCGAGAGGATGAGCTGAAACACCGACCCTCTAAAAAAGGAAACGAGGCAGAGCAAACGATCCTGAATAGGGTAATCTTTTCCCCCCCTCTTATGTGATCTGCAGAGGGAATGTGTGGATTCAACAAGAAAATTAATTTCTGATTCATAATTTGCTTTTATTATGTTAATCATGATACGTCTATATTTTGCATTCCTTATAATTTGTTGACACAGGCATCTAGCCCTCAGACAGGTGGTCAGCAAGCCGGTGGAAGCTTGAAATCAATGAAGGATAAACCTGGCCAGGCAGAGAAAGAAGTTCAGGAGGGTTCAGGTTTGAAGACTGCCGGCCCTGAAGGAGAAATAACAGCAGGTGTGTGCCCAAATGTGTGCTTTCAATTAATATTTTCCTGCCCGGACCTGTCTGTATTATAATTTTATTTCGACAATTTTGAAACACCTTTTATATAGTTGGCTAAATATCTCTAAATTCTTTATGAAAGTAAAGTTGATTATTTTAAGGTTCTTGTCCAATGATGCACATTTGGGGTCTTAATGAATTCTTTAAAATATTATCTATACGTCTCTCAAACTTCTTATTGTTTGCAGGATTTATATTAAAGAAAAGTGCAAAAGCTAATAAATGGAGCAAGAAGTGGTTCGTTTTAAATGAGAAGACCGGAAAGGTATGTGAAAGTGATCTTTTAACTTAATTGCAAATTATTTTATATGGTACTATTTGTTTCTGTTTTGCACATGTTATTAATATTTTAATCAACAAGGTGTTGAATTGTATAATGTGGATGTTTATTAAAAGGGACAATTGTCAAAACATGCACTTATGTTTCGTCCACAAACGAAATAGTGCACAATGTTTTGTCCACGTCGTCTGGCTACCCTTATGAATCGTCCACGCACTTCTGTTAGAAAAGTGTAACAACAGAACCTGAATTGGCAATTTTGCCCTTTTGGTTTGAAATTCAAAAATAAGAATTTCGTCCAAAAAAATGAGTGGCTGAGGATTGTTAGGGCAATTTCGTCCAAAAATTTTTCCAGACACAAGCACATGATAGCACGTGAGGCTACAGATTCGAATATTCTGTTAATTTTACTGACAGAAGTGCGTGGGCGATTCATAAGGGTAGCCAGACGACGTGGACGAAACATTGTGCACTATTTCGTTTGTGGACGAAACATAAGTGCATGTTTTGACAATTATCCCTTATTAAAAATATTAATTCGTATTTACTATTGATTTTAATCAACATGGCGTTTAATATTGATTTTTATTCCAGTAGTATTTACAAATGAACTTTGTATATTATTTTGTACTTCAACACTATCACATATTTCAAGTTTGTTATTTGCTTAGTATGTGAACTGATTTTTTTATGTTCCCAATTTCTATTCTAATGCTGACTGCTTTACATTACAGCTAGGCTACACTAAAAAGCAAGAGGAAAGACATTTTCGTGGGGTCATAACGTTGGAGGTATGAAAACTTTTGAGTACTTGTGCTATTCATTTTTTAAGGTCAGCAAGGAGCCCCCTTGAGCTGCAGAATTGAGGGTAGCTTCCCCCTGTAACCCTCACCCTCCCACCCCCACCCCCACTCAAGAGGTTCCAACTTGAAGCCTTCGTGGTCTGCTGGTCAAACCATGGAACACTTCTGTTTTTGTTAATAGGAGGCTGCTCACTGGGACATTGAGCTGCAGACTTGGAGCCAGATTTCCCACTTATAACTCTCCCACCCCACTCAATAAGCTTTCAAATTGAGGCCTCCATTATATAAGTATGATGCTCAAGACATTAGGGCATCCCATCTGGATAACTTCGGTCGTACTTTTTAAATTACTACTCTCAGCTGCACTTTCCCATTTTTGCTATATTGTACATTGGAAGTGTGGACATGAATTCTTAGGTACTATGTGTGCAATAGTCTTGCTCCCTTCTCATCTATTTATGTGCAGGATTGTAATGTTGAAGAGGTCTCGGATGAGGAAGAACCTCCTTCAAAAAGTTCAAAGGATAAAAAGGCTAATGGACCTGATTCAGGAAAATCCCCAAGTCTTGTGTTCAAGATAACTAGCAAGGTTCCATATAAAACCGTCATGAAAGGTATGCGGTTGGGTTTACAGTACTTCTCTGTAATCTGCCGCTCTACTAGTCTAGTTTAAACTCAATTTTTATCTGTCGTGCAGCCCACAGCGCAGTTCTGTTGAAAGCCGAGAGTATGGCTGACAAAGTTGAATGGTTGAACAAGATATCAAAAGTTAGTCAACCGTCTAAAGCTGGACAAATCAGGGGCGCTTCTACAGAGAGTGGTCCTACACTGCATCAAAGTCGTTCTGATGGTGCTCTGGTTAGTTGCTGGCAGCCTTTCTTACCATCTTTTGGTTCCAATGGAAGCAAATGATAATTGAAAAGTTGTTTACATACTGTGGAACTGATTGATGTGATTCGCTTTCTATTTAAGGTGATAAAAGGACCTTATTTCATTGTTTGTGGATCCAATACTTTTATTTGGTGGTGCAAAACATAGTAAAATACAACTTATTCAGGGTTAGCCTGAAATCTCTATTTTTTCAATTTCATTTACCATCTTTTATAACTAATCTCATATTGTTGGAAATAGAAGTAACAGAATATAGTGGACCATGGTCTGGTAGGGCCATGTTTTTCCATGTCATGAATCCTATCCTTCCAATACAAAAATATAGTCAAATTGATTGTCATATTGCCACCCTTTTCTAGGATACCATGGCTCGAAGGCCGGCTGACCCTGAAGAAGAACTACGGTGGATGTCTCAAGAAGTGCGTGGTTACGTTGAAGCAGTTTTGAATAGTCTCGCTGCTAATGTCCCCAAAGTAAGCTCACATTTCCTTTTGTATACTTTATACTCATACTTATTATTCAATATTATTAAATGTTGTAATACATTTTTCTGATTCACTGTCTGAGCAGGCAGTCGTTCTTTGCCAAGTTGAGAAAGCCAAGGAGGACATGTTAAATCAATTATATAGCTCCATCAGGTTGGAAACATTTCTAGTTATTTCTGTAATTACTATTTTCTTGTGGATGGGTCCTTTACTGTTGATGGATATGATGTTGTGGTTATATTAGTTCTTCAACAAATAATATTTATAATGTTTTGTATGTGTTTATGTTCAGTGCTCAAAGTACAAAAAGGATTGAAGAACTGCTTCTAGAGGACCAGAATGTTAAGCGTAGGAGGGAGCGCTACCAGAAACAATCCTCTATCCTCTCAAAACTAACACGCCAATTGAGTATTCATGACAACAAAGCAGCAGCTGCGGCAGCTTCAAGCTGGTCTGATGGTGGTAGCGGAGCAGGTATGTTGTTAAGAACTTAGACAATTGTTTTATATAAATGAAAGTTAAAAACCACTCTTAAACTAAAAATTATAAACCACTCGGTCTCACCGTCTAGATCAAAATCCAACACTGCAGCAGTGCTCATGCTTCTGCTTCAAATTCAGAGGGGTGCGGGGAAAGAACAGTAATTTCACACATTTCTGATATTGAAACATATCACATATCACACTCACACCTTTCCAATACCGTTATCAGAATTCGAATGGAATAGTCCGATACAATTCCGATATTAGTCAATGACGAAACTACCCTTAGTGAAAGACTACTTACTCCCACACTGTTTGCCTTATTTACAAAAATGCTACCACACGTTTTGAATCAATCTCAACTTTTTATTTATCATATGTGCGGTGTAAGATGTGGTTTCTAGTTTTTATTACGTGGTGTTTAGCTGAACTCGCCCCTAGAGGAAAGAAACAATATTATCTGTTTCTGAAAGTTTTGTTCTGGTCCCCGTCTTCTGATAGAACAAATGCAAATCACATGTTTAATGATAGATTCTTCTGTAATTTACTGAATATCTTTTGATTACTTTATTTTTTTGCAGAAAGCAGCCCGAGAACTGACAGTCCAAAATCAGGTGATGATTGGAGATCTGCATTTGATGCAGCCAGTGCCAGCAGCAATGGCTCTCTTAGCAGCAGTTCGAGGTCTCGATCCAATGGTCACAGTCGACCTTACAATGACGCAACACAGAATGGTGATGTGAACTCCAGGTCAAACTCCAGCAGCCGCCGTACACCTAATCGGATGCCGCCTACACCACCCGGTTCAACATACAAGTTTTAGATGGTTGACTTCATAGAAGTAACCTTGCATGACTTCATTTTTGGCGGCTGAGATTCTTACTCAGTCCACTCATGATTAAGGTATTTAAAAGAGGTGTGTGTACATAGAAGATGGTTGCTTGATATCGGGTTTTGAGACTTTCCTTTGGACATTCTAAACTCATTTTTGGATTGCTATACGATGCATTTTTTTTTATGGTTTTGCTTGTAAGTCTATTCCATACCTGATGGGTTGTAACAATTGCCAAATTGGATTGCCTTTTAGTCGTTTAAATTGTATTTACTCGATAGTTATCACAGATACGGTTTTTATGTTCTGTGCTATTTCATGCCATCTCATGATTTTTGCTTGGATTTCGTTTTGTGGCTTCTGGTATAATGCTTCTCAACTAGTACGTGTTCATCCTCCCAAAGGTATAAATCAATGCAAAGCTAAAACGCACCTGAAGGCAGACATGAGCCGCAAAGCAGCACTCTAGGCACGGAAGCATTGTATCACAAAAGAAGCAAGTGACTAACAGGAGTAGTTACGTAAGATTTTCAAGCCTAAATCAGTTCAAATTAATTTCACAACTTTCCTCCATAGTGTTCTCACTTTTTAGAAAATTGGAATATGATTTTTGGTAGTTGTAACTGTTGTCCAACTACACTCAGTGGATGTCCGGTCGGTCGAGTACTATCATCATATCCTATGCTTGTTTTGACGGATGGCTCATCGAGTACCACTGTATCCGGTGTTCCTATTCGTCGGGTATTGAGTATTCCTTACTCCGTTTTCGGTCCGTATCTGAGCCCCACTGTATCCGGTGTCTGTGGCACCAGTCCCCATATGTTTTAAAACCCAGAAGAGGAGAAGATGATCCCTGTGTCTGTGGTACTGGTCCTGCTCCATGCCTATGTGTAGAGGAGGTCCCTAGAGGATTTACCTTGCCTACCATTTAGCGTTGCTGAGGAGAATCCCTAGGCCGAAGAAGCCGCACATGAAGCGAGAACAGATGGCCTCTTCCTCGTTGTGTGATGTCGTGAGCCCTGACCCGACACCGATGTTCTGTCTGTCGTGGTCCAAAGTCTGATAGTCGCTACTATTGGTCTCTCCTCCACCGCGATTGAAAATGAGATAAGAAACTACCAAAGGGCCTATTTTCATTTTGATATGTACACGTTTCTAAGGTAATGTGATATTTGATTATTTTGAGGTAAAATTGTATTGTAATATATCATAGTTTATCTTTGCAAGCAATACATAAAGTATCCGAGTAATGAGCCTATCCATGTCCTTCCAACTCTCTACATTTCTCGCTAATATATAACCTACTTTGATCGTAGTTTGCCGGATGTACTTCAACCGAAATATATATTATATTTATATAATATAAAAGGTATCAAGTATAAAAATATAAAAAAACTAAACCAAATAATGTTCTCATTTTGATTTTACTCTATATTTTAATAAAAATCTAAATTATAATGATAAACCACCAAGAAGGTATACATCACATAATCTTTTTATCAAGAAATTAAAGACCATTACAAACATATTGTGTCTCTCACATTTTCATCTCTCCTTCAAAGGTTTAATTTCACAAACTAGAGTCTCAAATTTTCGATTAACCGGACGAGACGTGAGTTGGATAGTTTTCAAATATTGGGGCCTAGACAAACTAGACGAAGACTTTTACAATGTTTTCTATAAGTAATAAGTGTTGAAGAGGGTTTGTAATGTGTCAACATTATCGTATGACTACGAATCCAAACCTTGATTGGACAACTCAGGAATGTTAGGCTAAAGAGTGGGTTGAGAGGGGGATACAAGCCGACGAGATGGAATGGAATTGCAACTTGGGCTTGCGAAGCCCAATCAACTTCCGCAGTCCACATGGTACTCAACCGATTTGTAACGGTTATCCGACGGTTTAATGAAGACATAATTGGTGACCAACCAAAAGGTCGTTCGTTCTCTGATTCTTCCATCGTCGATTCCACCGAAACCACCAGTTACAGATTCTCCGATGTCGGTTATAGTTGGGACCAGTCAAATTTGACAATTCCGACGGAAGTTGAACAACCCTGGTTAGCTTGTGGTCACACAGATATTTAATGAAGTCACATAAAAATGATTTTTTTGGACTAAAAGATGCAATTTTATACATCAGAATTCAAATACATCGATGTGCGTCAGGGAACAACGTCCCTGACCACGAATAAAGAACAGCGCATTTCTTGTAATACCAGAATTGTCACAGACGATATTGAAACGCCACATGGGCAGGAAGGAAATATGGGGGAAAAGCAGACGGAACTGGAAGTCCTACGTACGGTAGTGCCTAAATGTTGCATCTCGGGTGCAAAGCGACCGAACTTGGACTGCATCAGTTGTATTGAGAGGATATACGTGAATCGGGGTTCCCTCCCTGGAAAAATCCATGATTCTCTACTCACTAGTCATTGACCCTGCAAAGACGAAATCTGAAAAAAATAAAAAAAGACCCACTCGATTAGCCAGATCCAGAATCGAGAGAGGGGTCAAGGAGAGCGTAGTGGTGGAGGCCAGGGAGATGGACGTGTCAGTGGCGACTTAAGGGACGAAGGGGGTTGCTCAGGAGAGATGATCTGATACAAGTTGTTCTAGTTTAAGCTCAATCTGTAGGAGATACAGAAAACGAGGGTGCATCGAATCCGTACACTTTGCGCATGCATCGGTGGAGGCCAAGGAGATGGGGACATCGATGGCGGCTTCAATGACGATTGTATAGGTAGTGGGCTGCTCAAAGGTAGGGATCAGTTGTGTTGAGGATCGGTACAGCAACGACAGTGAGTTATGTGACAACGACGAGGCGTGAAAAAAGAGCGGAGCAGGAGAGGCAACCATTGGAAAAAGGGTTGCTGTCTGGGGTGGAGAGAAGTGAGAACGACACCATTGAGACGGAATTGGATGATCGGAATAGGGCTAGTAGACACGACGACAACACTGAAAAAGGACAATCACCTACACTAAAAACACATAAAGAACTCGAACCCTAACAAAACCAGAGAGCTTCGGTTTCTAGCAAAATAGTTTAGTCACATAATATTGATCATTCGCTTTTTAAAATATTTATTTGTTCTCTCCTAATAAATAAGATCACGATTTATTTGGCAAATGTATCAATAATTTTTTTTTCTGAGAGTAAACATTCCACGTTTTATTTGCTTGAGAAACGAAAAAATCACAATTTTGGTGAAGAAGAAGGATTATAGATGGAAGCACAGTTGGTTAATTTCCCTCCATTTTGAATCGTTGCTGTGCCAAGGAAGGAGGACATTTTGATCATGTCAGGAAACCCTCGTTGCACGGTTTTCATAGGTAAAATTTTCCCCAGAATCTGCTTTCCTTTGAAATCAAAATGTTCCCTTCACTTGATTTTCTGTATGCATATGTGTGGATCTTACTTTCCCTTGTTTGGATCCTAAGAAAGTTGCATGGTAGATCAGAGAGTTGTAGGGTTCACATTTGGAAATTTCAACTGTCTCTTGAATTTGTATGCTTAGGTTTCATTTTCTGCTCCTTTTCTTATTTTTTTTCTTTCTGATTTAATTTTGTTTATTTAATCATTTAATCCTTTAGTAATTCAATTCAATGAAATTCTTCATATTGTATAGTATGGAAATATAAGAAATATGATCGAGAGTGAACCGGTGTGAGGGAATAGGGTTATGAGGGAGGACAATGCCGTGCTAGATTTTAAGAATTTCACCTTTGGAATCCCTGGTTTTTAACAAAGAATTTGGGATAACTTCACAAACCTATGATATACAATTCACTCATTTTACAAACTTATGCGTATTTGGCTAAAACTCTGTCTTAAGTTTACCGTTATTAACAGAGTTAAATTTGAAGTAAGATGTCGATTTCAGCCCACTATGCATGAAAATAAAATAAAATAGGTTCTTAGTTTTTTTTTTTCTGAAATGAAAAGCAATTGTTTTCTATATAAATATGTAATTTAAAAATTATGAAAAATAATTATATTTAAAATCACAATAATATGTATAAGAAAAAAGAGATCATAATTTAAATTTAAATATAAAAAGTGAAAGAAAAATAATCTAACATTTAATCCCGTATAATAAATTAATTGAAAAATAGTTATTTTTTAATTACATTTACCAAAATTGAAAGGAAAAAAAAATACTGAAGGTTATCAGGACTTGTTCTTTTCCAGTGAAATATTGACACCCACTAGTTCGTGCCACCGATCTTCAATGATGAACAAAATTTTGATTCGTTATTCGTGAATGAGTATTAGTGGAGGAGGAGCTCGCTGAGGGTTAAAATCCCGCCGGATATGTATTAGAGAACACCATTTTCAAGGATTCTTATGAAAATCTCACACCATTTTCAATTTTTTGGATATGGATAATAAGGCTAGTGAAAGGGAGCTATGTTGCCTAACAACAGTTGGAAAAGGCCAAAAAATCTCAGCCGAAACTAGCGAGAAAAGGCTTCAGAGAAGCCACAGTTAAGACTTGAATCCTGTTCTCACAAAAATGTATTAAGTTTTGATTAGTTAGGAGTGCATTGGATTAGTTATTGTTTGAAAACTCGCGTTGTCTTATTGATGTTATTGGTTTAGCTGAAAATCAGTTCACATTGCAGCCTCGGCGTTGATCATCAAATCACCTTGTGCTAATCAATCACTAGTATGATTTGATTAGCGGGTATTGTTCCTCATCTCCATTTTCTTCTCATGTCACACTGATATGATTTGTCTGGTTGTCGAGTCTCATGTAGTCTCTGTTTAACGCAGGTAATGTTGATACGAGGGTGAGTGATAGGGTTCTATATGATATTCTGATTCAGGCAGGTCGGCTTGTGGAGTTGTGCGTTCCTAGGGACAAGGAAACTGATAGACCAAAAGGCTATGCATTTGCAGAATATGAGACAGAAGAAGTTGCAGACTATTCAGTCCGGCTCTTCTCTGGCCTCGTCACTCTTTACAACCGAACTCTCAAATTTGCGGTACATTCCCGAGCAAGACATCAAATTCCTCAGACATATACTATTCGATGTCCCGCTAACCTGATTTCTTTACATTTACAGTACCGTGCTGTAATGTAATGGGTCATATAATGATTAGTGCTGAACTGATGTTTGGTCAAGCAGGTGCACCGGCTGAGTGAAGGAAGTCCTCCAACACCACAACCGGATCATCATCGCTTCTTGCTCGGACCTCAAATGCAAGAGGAGCATACGAATCTGCATTTGCCGCGGCATTGGTTGCTTCCAGACACGGAACATGAAAATTTGCAACATCAGATTCTGCATCAACAGTCTGTTCCGGATCCTTAACCATGATGCTGTCTCATCCAACATACCAGGGTTAAGTTTATTTCTGGCTTCCGACCAACAAACTGAACTAGGCTTGCTGTTTGTTTGCCGAGGTCTTAAGAAAGGGTCAAATTTTCGTGCTCTTACTATGATTAAAATTTCTTCTTCGGATAGTTCATCCAATCAGTGAAATCATCTTTGTTTTGTGGTGCTTGATCATCGTAATAAGGCCGTACATGCTGAAACTTGTTTGTAAAGTTTGGACTGGAACAAGTTGTGTACAACATGATTTTTTAAAAGATTTATATGTGTCTATGGATTTTATATATTTATTTGATTAAGAATTACAAATATATGCTCTATTTATCAGTTTTATACACAGACATTTAAGTTTTTTTTACAAAAGACACTAAGAGCATGTACAATGGTGAAGTTTAAGGTTTGGGGTTTATATGTTAATTGTGCATAATAGTGAGTATGGACCCTTTAATTCCATAATGGTGAGACTTACTAAAGGGCTTATGATTCTGACTGGACGCTGAATTTATTAAATTTCGATTTAAAGCAGTAAATACTAAAGAAAATTAAAATAAATTTAATAAAATTGATTAATAATAAAATAAATTAACTAAATGAAAATAAACTTCAACTTTTATTCATCACCAGAATAATACAACCCCAAAAAATACAAGTTAAAGCATACAATCCAACCAACACATCAATCATCCGAGAGTTTGTTTATATGATCCTTGATCCGACCACTAAGCAACCGCTTAAGAGGCTTAAAGGTCAAGTTGGGCTTGTTTTTTTTGTTTGGTGATGTCATGACTGAACACAATGCATCAAATGACCTTTCTTGTTACAGTTCCGTCTTTTGTTTCTTGATCCTGTGTTTTGATTGTAAGTGATAACTCTTTGTTCACTCGCAGGGTCATGTTTCATTTTATAATCCTTCACTCATTAAGTGGTCCGATGACATCGGAATCATGTTATAAATATAAGTGACAAATTCTTATGACAATCATCCACACACATGACTTTCAACCATCTTATTAGGAGTAGTGTTCGAATGTGTCAAGACCAGAATCCATTAAGTAGTATTGTGATTTCATGATTGTAGGACTAAGCCATACTTTGGTAGTTGAGCAATACTCATGTCCTTGTTCTTTAAAGTATTCTTAATGTGAGTCATTTAATATCAAAATATTTAACATATGTGAAGTTGACTCATATATCTATATGCATATTGATCAGTAAAACATGATAATCCAATCAATCATTACACTAGCTATAATGATCGAATTAGACTAGGGATGAATGAATAGACTACTCCTTTGTTCGTAAGAGTTCTACCATTGAGAAGCTTCTCCTTTATGATTCCTAAGACTACACCCATGTAGTTAGTGTTTTGACTAATCACATTTTACAGACTTCAAACCTGTAGTCTGTCGACTTAAATGTAAGTTTTAAGTTTGTACTTTAAATTAAAACTTCATGTTTTGCTAAAGTTAGGTCCATGTGAACTCGTGTTATGTTAACTTCAATTATTATAAGACTCGTGGTCTCGAATAAGAACTCCATGTTTAGTAAACATTTTCTTGTTAATATTTGAACTTCGGTTTTTATTTTGTTTTTAATAAACCTACATGTATGAGTATCACTTATAAAATAAACAATTAAATAAAAATTATATGTGATAACTACTGTGTTTCATGATTTGAAATATCCGATGTATATTATTGACTACCACAAAGTATATTTATGAGAGTGTGTAATAAATATAAGGGATAATCACAAAAACTTATAGTGAACTATGCGCGTTTTGAAAAACTCTTGGTGGACTACTTTTTGCATGTAAATCTGTTATTTTTAAAGAAATTTATTCATGTGACAGCCACATGACATCAACAATTTTTCTGAAAATGATAGTTTTCCCCTTTAAGCTCATGTATACGTTTTTTTTTTGTAATTTGGAACTCTTATGTATGCTTTTTTATAGGGGTACTTTCAATTTTTTTGCAAAAAAAAATGGACCCCGTTAGTGGATTTGCAGACAGAAAATAATTCATCATGAATTTTTGCAAAACACGCACAGTTCAGTACAAGTTTTTGCAATTATCCATAAATATAAATATACATGTAGTAAATATAAATAAATTTATAAAAAATAGAATATGTGTAAGCACTTAAGAAACTGAGCGGTCGTACTGATAACGTGTTATGATAATATGAGAAACAACTCGAGAACCATTAATTAGTAATTAATCATAGAGGAGAAATCTATTAGTAATTAATCATAGAGGAGAAATCTATTGAGAACCACTCTTAACATAGGAACTATGAGAACCAATCTTAGCCACTCTCACCTATGATCCAACACTCATCAAAATGCCACATCATCACTCCAATTCAACCCACATACACGCCACTTTCATCCATTCTCACACAAGCAAGGGCATAATTATAATAGCATGGTGCCTTGTGGACAAGTGTCAATTTTTTTCTTCACCAATTCACTAATTTAATATTTCCTAGATTCGTTTGAACTCCGATTAACTTCAAACTTGCGCCAATATTTTTCTTTTTTCAAGGGCTTTAAATCAAGATCAATCATGAATATATTTTGAAGCACGAAAATAAAAATTTATATCAAGGTGATAAAAATAATGTTGAGCGTCGATAAATCTTCACTAATAAGTGTTTTATATCGGAGTACCAAACCAAACTAGTGCTAAATGTTGACAAAAACATGTAATGAGGTGATAAGAAACAAATAATGAGGTGATAAAAACCATTTTCAATTTTGATAATAAGTGTGATACACTAGAGTTTAACGTTGATAAAAAAACTTGTGATGGGGTGATAAAAAACACGTAATTCAATGATAAATATAGTGTTTAGTGTTGATAAAACTGGTGTTCATAAAAAATATGTGATGAGATGATAAAAATCATGATCAGTTTTGGAGAATGGGGTGATAAAACCAGTGTAAAATGTTGATAAAACCAGTGTAAAGTGTTGATAAACCCAGAGCAAAGTGTTGATAAAAATTACCCATATATAATTTCTTTAAAAATCAGTCCTGAAATAATTTTTTTTCGTGCTTCAAAAAAACATGTGATGGGGGTGATAAAACACACGTAATTTGAATGATAAACCTAGTGTTTAGTGTTGATAAAACTAGTGTTCATAAAAAGCACGCGATGAGGTGATAAAATCATGATTAGTTTTGGAAAATGAGGTGATAAAACCAGTGTAAAGTGTTGATAAAACCAGTGTAAAAGTGTTGATAAATACAGAGCAAAGTGTTGATAAAAATTACCCAGTTTTTTTTATAAAAAAAATCAACCCCAAAATAATTTTTTTTTTCGTGCTTCAAAATATATTCATGACTGATCTTGATTGAAAGCCCTTAAAAAACAAAACTAATGGCGCAAGTTTGAAGCTAATCAGAGTTCAAACGAAGCGGAAAAAATTAAATTAGTGAATTGGTTAAAAAAAAGTAATATGATACTTTTACTAAAAAAACTCATACGACTTACTAAAAAGTGATGTTTTTTTGCAGTCAACAAGTCAACTACTCAATTGCATCTCATCCATCTATTTTTAAAATGGATGACTTAGATTGGTTCTCGCGCTTCCTACGTTAAAACATGGTTTCACCAGATTTATTCTCATTAATCATATATCAATATTAATAGGTAAATGGAAGAGTCTCAAATATCTTCCTCATTTGACTATTTCTCCGACAAATGTGGAGTGGAGACGAATGCTTGATCATTAAGATGTCTCTTTTGGGACGGTAACCACATCATTGATTACATGAGATATGATCCATATTTTACTATATGGCGTGAGATATATTCCTTAATTACAACAAACAAATCATTTTGGCCATTAGAAATTCAAAGTTAATCTATCCTTTAAAAATAACTTTTTTCTTTTAACAAAATAGACCAATTTTTTAAACTTTCATTATAATATGGAAAAAGAATAGTGAGATAGTGAATCATATGAGGATGACTTGATATATAATCCTTTAATTATAATCGAAGCATAGTTTGTTATATTTAAACGACTAAACATTAAGGCACGGTAAAACTTGTAAGAAATAATGAAACCAATTCCGGTTCGAATTGAACCCAACCAAAAGTGTCTGAAAACAGCTAGAATCTCTCATGAGGCTCACTAAAAGTCTGGGTAAAGCACATGGTGTAGGCAAGGAGCTTTGGAACTAACTAATGGATGAGGACAATTAGATGTAGCCGATCGTGATGGGGCGAGATGCTTCTCCTCCCTAACGTCCCGTTTCCTTGTTGGTGCCTCATTGGATTTGGCGAGGATGTGTAGCAAACATCGCCTGATTGTGTGGGCCAGCAAAGACACCTGATACTGAATCTTGATCATCCTCGGCGATAAAAATCTGTGGTCTGGTTATGACAATGGGCGTGATGGCGCAAGAAGATAGCCCAATTGAGAAGATAACCACCACAACTGGAAGACGCAGATCACCTATGAAGACGTCCCACCTTTGAATACATCGACGTGAAAACCCGAAGGCGTGGATGAGAAAACCACCGTAATAAGTAATTATGAGTCGCCTCTAAAAATACCCCATCCTTTAAATACAACAGGGTGAGACTCTGAACATGCAGTTGGGGTTACACTAGAGTTCATCATCCCTTTTTTTTATATAGAAAATAACGTTTAGTTCGTAATGATTTGAAATTATATGACTTTATTATCAGATAGGTAGATAAAAAAACCACTACAGCGCCACTTTGCAACCCCTCTTCCCCTTGTCGAAAACCTAACCCTGTCGCCGCCGCTGGCGGCTTTCAAGGGCCTCAACCTTGAAAGTCGTCGGCCCTTTCCCTTCCTTTCCCTTTCTCACAATCTCCTCCTCTTTGCTCTTGGCCTTCTAAAACCTCTCTTCCATTGTCGTAATGCTTGCGGCTCTATCTTTGAGGTGGAGCGATCCCAGACGGCTTCATCTTTCGCGAGGTCTGGTTGTCGGTCCGCTGTCGTGTATTTTGCCACCAAGAGGTGGGGTTCTCAAACCCAAGCCGGTCGTCGCCTTCGGTCCGCTGTCGTGTGCTTCGCCGACAAGTGGAGGGGTGTCTCGAACCCCAGTCGGGGGCGACCCCCTCGAGCTCTAAGGTTCTCTGTTGTCGCGGTACTCCGTCCCAAATGGTGGTCTCGTTCTCGACGGCGTATGCTGACCTCACCGTGTACTGGTTCGTCACGGCATCCACCGTCCATTCTTCAACTCTGCTATAGGTGGGATTGAGTTTCGTTGGTCTTATGGTGTTGGCCACCAACGAATCGGTGGAGGCAATCACCATCGGGGTACGATTGTTCGAGGTTGGTTCATTTCTTGTTCTTTTGGACTCCTGTCATTGTTTTCTCTGTAGGTTTGTCGGTTCTATCGTGGGTCAGGGCAGATCTACAGTTGATAGGGTTCTTGCCGGGTTATGGTGTTGGCCACCGATGATACTCGTTCCCTACAATGTTGAAGGTTGTCTGAAGAAGATGGACACCGTAGTGCATTCACCATCCGAGTGGTGTTGGTCATTGATGTGTTGGATATAGTTCAGGGTGGAGCCCTGTTGGCATGGTGGTGTTGTCGAGTACTAAGGTTTCGCCGGTCTGAAGCTTGTTGGCTGGTTGGCGTTTACGATTCATTGTGGCAATGGTTTCCACTAACCCAAGGCGGATGCTGGAGTGTTTTTATCGTTGGTGTGTTTGACGGTTTGACCTCTTTTGTTAGGACGCCTTGTTAGACCCTAATTGTAGGTTTTGGTAGGGGTGGGCGTCGGCCGGGCCCCGGCACTATTTTGATTTATTTATAACCAAACCGGGAGGACCGGTTACATGAAATCTATAACCGGCACCGACACCGGGTTCTAGGGGCAACCTAAAACCCGACCAGTTCCGGTTACGGCCGGTTTCGGTTAATAACCGGCCAATGGGTCTGAAATTATAGCCCAATTTTCAAACAAAAATACACATGTTTCTGATAGTTTCCAATCCTATGATAACAAAACCTGTCCATTTTTCAACTGCAACATAGACAATCAAACAGCTTCCTAAAGCTACTGCCTCAGAAATCAAAAGAGTAATAGTTTTACAATTTAGGTCCCATTAAATTCACAAAAACATAACGAATCATATTACAAAAAGAAAAAAATATATATGCATGTTACTATTACAACAACAGAGAACCTGTCCTTCAAATATCAATTCCAAAAGTGTCAAAGCGAATGGTACCTGCCAAAAAAGATTAGAATGGGCTGTAAAATAAATGGACTGAAATAAATCAAGGTTAGGTAATGGATGAAATAAGAGAGATGAAGAGATAAATTGGAAACTGAAACAGAGAGAGAATAGTTAGGGTTATAAGGTGAGTCATGAATTGAAGTATTTATAGAGTGGTGAGGAGTGTGACTTAGGGTTAGATAATGGACACGGGCCAGCTAAAATTATTTTGGACTTAATGAATGGCCTGTAATATAAATGGACTAAAATAAATGAAATGAATGGTAGTCCATGAGATTAAAAAACAAATCAAGATTTATGACGTGAAAGACCAGTCGGTCGGTTTTTTCCAGTTTGAAAGATAAAAAACCGAACCCCACCCGACATGCCATCGGTTTTGTAATTTTTTAACCGTAACTGTCACCGGTGACACCGGTGACGGTTTTTCCGGTGTCGGTGTCGGTCGGTTTGGTCGGTTTGGCCGGTTCCGGTGATGTTTTGCCCAGCCCTAGGTTTTGGGGTTCATGTTTTTTTCTTCTTTTTACTGGTTGTTGGACTTGGTGGTTTGTGACTCCTATTTCGGAATTCACGTCATCTTTATTTTATGCATTTGTTTCACTCTGATAAAAAAAAAAGATATATCATGAATTCTCATTCTGATTGTCAAATTAAAATATCTAGAATTTCTCTTTTCAGACGACTTGTCGTTTTCCTAATTGGCAACTACTGAACTGAACGGTATCCAACGGTCGTAACGAAATCAAATCTGAGTAGTGAGTTTAATAGATCGGAATATAAATGTTGAAAGTTCTCTCTCTATATATATATTACGAACTGGAACTTCAGAGCTCGCCTTCTTCTACGGCACCGACTCGTTTTAGGGTTTTGCGTCTGAGATCCGAAGGCCGCAGCAACCGCTATGCCAGGGAACCCTCGTTGCACGGTTTACGTAGGTCAGGATTTTGCCTAAATTCCATTATTCGTTTTGCTTGTTCATGCATGTTTCTTGTCGATGCAATTACAATTCAGAGTCTGGTCTTAATTTGGGTATTAGTATTAATTTCGCAAATTTAAAATTCTGGGTTAGATGAATAATTGGAGTACTATAGATTTCAACCATTGTAGTTGATTTGGGATACCTAGGAATTCATGTGAACAGGAACACAGGGATTTTAAAAGAACTGGAACTGTAATTTGTATTGCAATTGAAAGGAAGTGATAAAGACAATCTCATTCACTGCAATGGAGAGCCAAACCTCCAACAGGGGCGGAACCAAAGGGGTATAGGGTGTTCCATGGAACACCCTAAATGTATGAAAATGTTGTTGAATGGTTAAGGGCGTCTGTATATCTGCTACCAATCTGAGTTCGATTCCCTGTGTGGAACACCCTCTATTTTTCCAGATTTTAGCTTCATTTGACATATTGTTTGGGCTTCTAGAATTGGTGGGCTCCGCTTCATTTGACATTTTACTTAGGTTGGGCCCTATAAAAACTCATTCTTTTATATGCGGATATGCCCAACAACAAATAAATATTTATTTCACATTATTATGAGTGGTTTTATTTCTTTTTTTTTGTTCTTTCTTTGATGTAATTTTCTTTTATTATTATATGATCTTCAGAGAAACTATAGTGAATTTCCGATTTTCTTTAAAAATAGATATATTAATATTGTTTCTTAATAAAGTATAATGTGAAACTAGGGGCGGATTCATTTTTTTTGACAAGAATGTTGTTTGTTCTTTCAATTTTTTTTTCTGTTTCAATAAGAGGAGAAAGTAATTATGTTTGAGTTCTAATTAAATATTTATATTTAAATTATAGGTTAGAATATCAATAAATTTGAGTATGTAATAGTGTGTAATACTCATATATTTGTTATTATTGATTTTCTTTATATTTTGTAATTATAGAAGGACAACCGTGAATTTAAATCATTGTTCCAATCCTCGTTGATCAAATCTAGTCATTTGTATTTTAACTTCAGCCTACCTTTAATTAATAAAGGGTTTAGTTAGTGCCTAAGAATCGGTAGGCTTCCGTCACTAAAAAATCATTTTGTTAAATTAACTTGTATTCAAGAAATAAATATTTTGGCAAAGAACGATAAATTTATAGGAAAAATTGTGTATATTATATATCAATTATGAAAGTACAGTGATATACATGTAAATCATTGAACAAACAATATAAAATAATATATTTTTCTTATGAGTGTAATTTCTATTTATTTATCTATTGTTTTTAACAATTATCGATGGAATACCCTGAATAATATTCCTGGTTCCGCCCCTGCAACAGGCCTGAACAATTTAGCCAAAAGACACCTAAAACAATATTAGAAACGATACTGAATAGCCTAGACTAGCCACCCCAACAATGCACCCGCTGCTGGCGTGCTGACAATCAGTACGAACTCTGCAATTCCAGCTGCAGCCACGACCTCCACCACAACTGCCATCCAGCTCAGCGTTCACCTGAGCCAACCATTATTTTTAAACAACTAAGCAAACAACCTCTTTTCTTCTCCTTGACTTGGAGGAGGCAATACCGTTATGACAAAAAAGACTGTACTTTTTGCTGGAATTGTCAATTTAGATTTAGAATTTTAGGTGGAGCACCGTGGTTGAAGAGGGCTTAGATGGAAAAGGCTTACAGCCACAGAACCGGGTGCTAGCTTTGATCTTCGGTTAAAGGCCTTTGGTGTGAGATTTTAAAACAATGAAGACCGGTGTTGATGCAAAACCTTTCAAAGAGTTTTTGGAAAGACATGTTGATTGTAGTGTTGTTTCTTGCAATTATTAGACTTGGAGATAAAAGCTTATATATGTAACATGCCAGTGTACAAATTCTTTTGGCAGCAATTGCCAACTTTTTTTTTGTTACTTTAAAATTGAATCATATAACTCTAGATCTGTTTTCATCTAAGTCTTGAAATCTTTCGTTACATACATATTTATCTAAACTTTTCTTATGTATCATTTTATATCTATGGATGCTTCATTAGCTAGCCTTGTTATCGTTGTTGTTATTGTCATATGTTTCATTATGAATTGATTACCTATGGTTGCAGTAGTGCCTCTTATTAATTTTATTGCATATAGTTACATTGTTTAACCTTTACTTTCAATTTTCCATTCATGTAGTATGACTTAGTGGATATCCAATTTCATTCATCCATTTATTTTTTGTAATTAGAAAACATATAAATTAGTCTGACTTGGCTATAACCTCTATTTCATACAGGTAGTTTGGATGAGAGGGTCAGTGAAAGGGTTTTGTATGATATTCTAATTCAAGCAGGGCGGATTGTTGACCTGTTTATTCCTAAGGACAAGGAAACCGAAAGACCCAAAGGGTTTGCCTTTGCCGAGTATGAGACTGAAGAGATTGCAGACTATGCAGTCAAGCTTTTCTCTGGCCTTGTGACTCTGTATAATCGAACACTCAGATTTGGGGTTTGTTTTTCTCATCTCTGCTTTTATACTCGACTATTTCTCTTTATAGTGTAGGCCTGTGATAATGAAACCTACGCTTTTACTATCAGATTTCCGGGCAAGATAAGATCGCACAATCACAAGCAACACCCACAAATGCCACCTCGAATTCATCTCACAGACCTAGGTCTGTACCTGTTTCAGTTAACAAGATGGAAATATCTCAGCATTCCTCTAGAACACCAACGCCTAGCAGGTTTTCGTCCCACCCAGATAATCATTCGCAAGGTGATTGCTTTATTTCCTACCTTTTGTCTATATCTTTTGTCTCATCCCTTTCTCCTCCTCATAATTGCCTTCTTTTCTTAAAAGAAACACAGTTTTTATATTTCGTCTCACAATTGCTAAACAGCCTCATCTTTGGTTCAGAGCCACCTCCCCCTGGTGTAACATATAATGGATCACATTCCAATGGCATCGACTACAGATACAGTCGGAGAGTTTTGGGGACAGCATTGGATAGTATTAACAGCTCTAGGCCACGGAGCTATGATACAAGTAATCCAGTTCATTATCCCCCTTATTGATTATCCAAGACTGTAGAGTTCAGATTTCACCTATAGGACTGGAGTTGGTATGTCTTCATATGAAAATTAAGCTATGTGCGCTAGTTGTCGTGGGTTAATGTAAGGTTAGTGTTGTTTAATGCGATTAGTTGGAAGATTGGTAATTAGCCGTGTTCGTAGATGTACCAAACCTTGCTTAATTGTACTGTGGTTCCTGTAGCTAAACTTATTCACTTGCTTATGCAAGTGTAGACTTCATCTTTGTACTAGTAAGGGGGTTGCCTTTTGAGCAGCCTGAAGTTTGAACTGTAATAGTACATTCTTGGAAATTGCTTCCGTTGCTTCTCATGAATGATAGCGGTTCTTTTTTACTTCTTGGTGGCCCTAATGAAGTTTATTTACTCTTTTTTTTTCAATACGGGAATTGGAGGTTATTGGACATATGCTTGAAACTCTACGTGTGATTAAATGTTATGTGGGCATATATCATCTAATGCTGCTAAACTATTCTATTTTGTTGTTTACAAAGTGTTTCATCAGTTATATTATTGTTTTGTGATTAAATGTGCTTTGTCAGAAAATGCATGGTGTACTTGGATTGAAGATAGTGACATTTATGAATGTTATTGTTCACTAAATTGGGGAACCAGGCAAAAAATGTAATATATAGATTTCTTGGATGTGTTCTGTTATTTTATTTTCTTTTGATTAATTAAGACAGGTGTGAACCGTACACCTTGAAAGTGGTCATGGACTTTGTTTATGAGTTGGTTTGAATGTTGGAGACTTTATTTGCAAAAAAAAAAAAAATGTGCTGGATATGTGTTTTATGAATAGAAACGGATCGAGTTGACCTGGTGGCCTCATGCTATTGACAATGGATTTTTTTGGTGAATGCTGGGAAGACTGTCAGTATGCCTTCCCGGTAAAACGTTTCGCTTAGTATGAAATTATTTGTATTTCTCTTGAATGGCAAGCAGGTTCTAAAGTTCATCTTAAATGGTAATGGATGGATATTGGATTTGACAGTCACACAGGATGTAGAGTTCATTATGTACTTTACAGGAGCTAAATGTATCTGCTACAAAATTGATGGGTCTCATATTGGCAGCTGAAGGAATTATCATTGAGCCAATGTGGGTTAGTTTTTGTTTTTTATTTATTTAATTCTTGTTAATTTTATTTCAGATCCATGGATATTCTTGAAATTCCTGATCTTTGACTTAAGAAGGCTCAATTTGGTATGGATCTTAGACCAGCGTAGAGTGTGAACTTATATTGCAGGGTAATGGGTGAGGAGGTTCCAAGAGGAACTCAATGAAGTTGAATTTATTTCAGCAAGATGAAAGGCTCAAAACAAGTATGGCTGGTAAGTCCTGCTTTTGTTTCATTACATTTTTATTCTTGCAAGCTATTAATGAAGATACTACTAATTCATTGTAGTATGGTTTCACAGTCACACTTACTAAGATAATACTAATTTCCATTATATGTTCCAAAGCTTCATGAACACCCAACCTCAAACTCTTGCCCTATGGGTTGTTTGATATACAAAACCACCACATGAGGTTACAAGGAAGGGTTGGTACCCAAATTCTACTTAGTTACTTAGTCAAACATGAAAACAGAAACTACACCAGGACACCATCTATTTTTTTCTGGTGACACACATCCCATTTTGGGGCAGAACATTCTTGAGTCACCTAAATAAATTACTACTTGCCATAAACACTACACATAAGTTACCGCTTAGCAAAGTAAGCCAAAGGTCCAACAATGGCTGCATTGATATAAGTTGCTGGCTCAGAGTGACTGTAGTCAGACCTGTCATCTGGGTATCCATCATTTTGATTCGGACCTCCAACAATAGCTCCTGTAAGTATGTTAGGATTAGGGTTGGGCGAATAGAAGAATGGCTGGAAACCGCCTTGACAACCTATGGCCTGTGGATGCTTTGCTGTAGACGGCAAGGAAGAACCTCTGTGATGAATCCTCCTTGGGTAGTTTGGCCCAAATCCAACCATGTAGGATAGTTTTAGCGGGTTCACACCTAATATGTAGTCAACCTGAATATTTCAAAACATAGTTAGTATAAGCTATAAATTCGATTACCTTACTCGCTAGAGTTAACATGCATTCTAGAATTCTGACTTGCCTGCTGTTTTGCTAGGTATCTGAGGGTGTTTGCAGTTACAACAAGGTTGCCACAATTGAAGTTGTAGTTTTTGTTGGTTTTCATGTACTTGGAGTAGGTTGTGAGCAAGAATGTTATTGAAGTAACATATTGAAGGTTACTCTGAGGTAACTTGTATATGAGTCCTCCTGAGATTTATCCGAAATCAATTCATGATTCACGACAATGAGATGAAATTACACAGCAGGGAAATATAACTTGCAAATTTCATACCTTGTGTATATTGTGTACTTGAGGAAGGAGAGTTTGGCAAGATCTTGCACATGAAATCTTCCGCTTTTTTCTGGAATTGCTGGAAGTTTTTATCCTTGTTAACCAGTCCTCTCTGCAGTAGCAAGTCTTTGTATGAGCAAGATGAAAGACAACTTTTTTACTGTCAAATTGAATCGAATCGGAAGATATTTTACCCTTGCAAGGTGAACATATGCGCCTGCAAACTTGTTGTCCCAGCTGAAGGTATCAGCGGAATCGCTTGCTCCCATGGATTTTAGAAAGTTCCAATAAGTAGCCTCATTGGTTGCTCTTAGAAGCCATGAAGCTCCCCAAATCAGCTCGTCCTGAAACTCAAAAGAAACTATTTGTTAGAGTATTGCCAGGTAAAACGAACTTTTTTATGGAATATTTGATAAAGTGTTACCTTGTATCCAGAATAAGAGCAGTAAAATGGGCACACAGCAGATCCAAGAGAGTCACTGTAAGCTCCTCTGTACTGCATTGCAAATTGCATCACCTTCTTTGCAGTCCTGACAAGCACTTTGGAGTATTTCTTGTCGGATTTCCTGAAAACTAGAGAAGCGGCCGCCAAGGCAGCAGCGGTCTCGGCCGCAACGTCAGAGCCGGGGTTAGTGGCGGAGACGGAGTAAACGGCACGGAGCGTGTCCATGTCTTCGGGGCGCTCCCAGCACTTGTGGTCCACATTGGGGTCGCCAACGCCGACGTAGAGCTTGCCGGGGGTGGCGGTGGCGCACTTGAGGAGATAGTCCGTGGCCCATCTAATGGCGGTTCTGACATTGGCTAGTTCAGGGCCCATTCTCTTGCCGTACTCAAGTGCTCCCCAGGAGAGCATGGTGGTGGTGTATGCCATCGGAAAGTTGAACTTCACATTGTCTCCGGCGTCGTAGTAGCCGCCGGTCAGATCAACCTAAAATACCCATTTCAGTCAAGTTAAGAGGAGGAACAAGTAGTAGCAAACATAACATTAACTCATATCAGAACATACATGGGCAGAAGAGCCATCAGAGAGGCCAGAGTTGGACCTCCAAGAGAGCTGCTGGTTATTGGGGAGCTTGCCAGACCTCTGACCTTGGAAGAAGAGGATGGACTTGTGAAGGGCATCTTTGTAATTAGGGTTTGCTTGGACCCCAAATTGGACACTCCTCACCACCAATACAAATGACAACACGATCACCAACCCTCTCACTGCCATTGGTGCTCAACAACACTACACTTGAGCACCTCTCTCTCTCTCTCTCTCTCTGATCTGAGCTGATTTGTGGATCCACCGAGTTCCTTTACCTTCCGTTTTATAGGAGAGAAGGAGAGGGACTACATGCTGCTCTATTAATGCCCTATCACCTTTGCGCAGATTAAGGCTTTTGTTTTTGTCTATTGGCGCCGTTAATTACCTTTTAATTTATACTTACGAGAATGACAAAACGATGGCAACTTCAGAATATATTGACCAAACATTCTCACGCTTGACTTTTAACTACTTGGTTGAATTAAGTTTTGCCATGGCTCTATTCTTTTTTACCACAACAACAACGATGTCGGAGGACGCTCGATGGGGCGGCAACAGGCGAGTCCGCCAATGGTCTTTCTTCTCTGTTCATGCACAGTCACGATAATTCTCTACTCAGTCTCAGATACTTTATTTTGAGTCTAAGAGTCTATGAAGAGCCTTCAGGGTTAATCCGATATCGATCTCATTAACTAATGATTTCGATTTGCCGATGTTTGGTTTTGGTACAACTCTACCAGCCGAACACCTACATGAACCGGTTGGGAAAAGTCTCGGAGCAATACAGACGGTGGATTTGAGATCCAGGAGGAGGGACAATAGGTCGGGGTCTATCTCCGCTTCACCCACGGCCAGAAGAATCGAGTTTGGAGCACAAGATGCCATTGGAGGATCCGCATCCCGAGAGAAGCAAGAAAGCAACCCGTTTTTTTTTTAGTTTGGTGCATTTTGATTCAGCTTTAATTTCTGTTTTGAGTTGTTGTAGTTAGATTTTATTCTGCTGTTTTGTTTTCAGCTATTTCGTTTATCAGCACATGATACAATGTAGGGATAATTCTCTTTGTCTATGATACAAACTAGACTATTTTTACGAGTTCATGAGCGTCGGGTGTCCTAAAAGAGACACAGACTTATTCTGTTCTCAAGACTCTTTACTCCTACTTTTAAAGTTCTACGTGCATTAATAATAAAAATCAATGTTCCTTCTCCGATGGAATAAGAATTTATAGATCAATTTTTTCTTTGAAACTCATTCTATCTGTTAATAGCCCCTCAGTCTCATTTTGTCTTGAGGTTACAAATTCAAGTTTCAGTGGAGACTTTCATTCAAGAGCATGTGTAGACAAATTATAGACTAGGATTAACATAGGATTTCTCTATATATCTTTTCGATAACAAAGAAATCAAATACTAAGGTATTATCAAAATTAAATTATCTTTTACTCAAATCCATTGTTTAGGTTAGATGGAGCTTTACTATTTAAAATATTTACTTGTATCATAGTAACAAAATGCAGCCTAGATATTGGGTATCATAATTAGTTTGTGGCATATGGATTATAATTAGGTTGAATTCGTTAAATGTGCTTGGACTGTGGTTACCAATGATGTCTTGTCTCCTCTCCCATGCCAATAAGGGAAATTTGAAAATATATGCTTTATAATGTATTATATTTTTTTAGTATGTCTCTATAATTCAATATTTGTAAATTTATGCTTTTGAAATATTTTTGGACAAAAATACCCTTATTTTTATTAGTTTAAACCTCAAAATAAATTGTATACGAGAGGATTTGAACCATGGTTGTTCAAGAAAAAATGTGTAAACTTAACCACTTGTGCTAAATTACTTACATGTATTATAGCATTTTCTTATTTATTTTACTATACTTTATTACATAATATATTCTTTACTACACCAAAATTTAAAATAAAAATACGGATAATTGAAAAAAAAATATGGTGAACTATGCACGTTTTGAAAATACTTACGGTATATTGTTTTGTTACAAATACTTATAGTGTACTTATATTTTTTTTATTTCCTAATTTTTTTAAACTAACGGAAAATTGGGATTTTAGAGGATGTGCAATTTTAAAATTTTCAAAATAAATAAATATGTGTATATATACAAATCTATTTTCTAAACTATATTTAATGATATAAAAATAATTAAAATATAATTTTTAAAATATATTTGTATATATACATATTTATTTATTTTTAAAATTTTAAAGTTGTACAAGTTCTAAAATCCTTATTTTTTTCGTTAATTTTCTCACTTTTTCACATAAAAAATAATATACTGTAAATATTTATAACAAAACAATATATCGTAAGTATTTTCATAACGTGCATAGTTCACCATAAGGTTTTTTCAGTCATCTATATATTTGTTTTAAATTTTTGTGTTGTACGAGAATATAGTATATAATAAAGTATAGTAAAATAAATGATAAAATGATACAATACATGTAAGTGATTTAGTACAAGTGGTTAAGTTTGTATATTTTTTCTTGAACAACCATGGTTCAAATCCTCTCATATACAAATTTATTTTGGGGTTTAAACTAATAGAATTGAGGGTATTTTTGTCCAAAAATATTTCAAAAGCATAGATTTACAAATATTGAATTATAGTGACATACTAAAAAAATATGCTATATTATAAGACATAGATTTCCAAATTTCCCTGCCAATAATTCCCCATTTCTGGGCCTGGTTCAATTTGGTCTTTGTTTAATAGTTTGGAAAATTGTATATTTGGAAATATTAAAAATAATGAATATTTGTTGTCTTAAAAGGAAAAGCGCAATTGACGGTAATGAAAATGAGCCTAACCCCGAACTAAACCAAAATGCTGCTTTTTTGGAATAGGAGTTGGTTGCTTTCATTGGGCATTGGGATCTCCTTAGCCCTAATTCTACCCTTTCTTCCCCTACTTTATAACTAAGTTTTTATTTTTATTTTCATTTTCTCCAATCCCCCTTTCCTTCTTGTTCACATCAAAGATTCTTACTTGATTTTATCTTTGTAATCTAAATCCAATTTTGTTTATTTATCTGACCCACCTTATCACATGCCATGAGTAATAAGTTAACAAAAATGAATAGGATTATCAATTATGTAAGTTTATTGTCGAAAATTCTAATATTGTTGGTCAGATGGGGTATATCTTTTAAAACTTTTCATTGATTACATATATGGTTTTTGTTTCAAATAATTACATATCAAATGAAGTAAAGTGTTAATCAATGTTTGATAATTTATGCACATACCACACTCTATTGTAATTTCATTTTCAAAATTGAATCAATCTTTTTTTAAAACGGGAAAGAAGTATTGTATTACGGTATCATATCAAGCTTACAAAGGAGAACATAACAGTCCCGAAAACCAGATTTCTGTCCCAACCGGCCGTAGTCCGTCAGACACTCATGGGTCCATACGTGAAGTTTTCTTTGTCTCGCAGATCCAAACTCAAGAGTTCCTCGATCCAACGTTTCAAAAAATAATAAACTACAACCCTAATCCTATCTAGCCAAAATATTATTCGACCTAAAGCATGGAAAACAAGGAGTAACTTAGCCTTTAGTGCGGATTCCCCGAGACCTCCCGACTACAATTGTCTCGGGTTTGTGGGTATAGGCCCCAGACAGTCCACCCCACCCCCGCATTGGGAGATCATTCACCCCTCGGGGGGATATAGCCCCCGGGCTTATGACCTGGTCCTAAGCTTGACCGATTGTATCCGGGGACTTCGGTTTCTCATATTCTCCATCAGGTACCTCTGGCTCTGGTTGAATCAATCTTGATGTGTTTAGTTCAATATTAACATTGGACCTACTTTTTAGTAATGTTCTAAAAATCGTTACGTGTTAGTTGGGTGGTTATAATTTTTTGGGGGGATTAATCAGAATTTAAACAAAGATTAATTGGTCAACTAACAAAAAAAAACGTTTAGACGAGACCTGATCAGAATTTTTAAAACATTGCTTTTTAGACATTTTGCATTTCCATGTACAGACCCATTTCTATGTTTAGTTGGTTTAGCCCCTATTTTCAGTCATTGTTTAGGGAATAAATGTAATATATTCTCTTTTTTTAGTAAGACGAGGTAATATTATAAATTAAAGAGTGTTTACAAGAGCAAAGGATGGCAACTCGGCAAGCACAGGTGATCGACGATGGCGATTGACGGCGGTAAGGGGGTTCTCTCTTCTATTCTCCGGCGATTGAGAAGGCGGGGGCGTCGGGTATATCTCTTCTAGTTTTGTTTTGAATTTTAGTGTGCGTTTTGTCCGACTGGTCTGGATTTGGCGTTTGTGACGATCGAATCTGGGTAGTGGGGCTTCGATTACGACCTTGCCGATCGGAGCTCGTGTAGCCCATACCCGATTGGTAGATCGGTGTGGTTATTGTTTGGTCTTTCGATTTCGTTCTCGTCTGAGACGTGGGCGTATGTGCGGGAAGAACTGTGCTGATTGAAGTACGGGTATCGGAGGCTTGTTTGTCGGACCTGGGAGGTTGGGACTGCGAGTTATTGGTGCCGGGTTATTGGGGTGTTTCTGCTGGGACCGTGACCTGGTTACTACTCTGTTTTGGGCGCGATTGTGCTCGGTCAGGGGTGGATCTTTGTTTGGGATAACATGCGGGGATTGTGTTGTTTCGATGAGACTTGTATCAGGAATTGTAGGGGTCTTAAGAAGGCAGCTCCGGTGGAGTGCCTGAAGGGGATTATTCGGCGTCGCAAGCCCCAAGTGATCTTTCTTAGTGAAACTTTAGCTAAGAAAGGTCGAGTGGAGACGTTAAAATGTCAATTGAGCATGGCCGGGGGATGCGAAGTGCCGGATGTGGGGCACCAAGGGGGGTGATATTATTGTGGACGGAGGCAATCCACGTTGCCAACCGGGGGTCTGGCCCTCGGTTCATTGATGTTACTCTGAGTAGTGCTACCGATATGGCCTTCCGATTTACGGGGGTCTATGGTTTTGTTGATCGCAACCTACGATGGCAGACATGGAATATGTTGAGATCACTTGGAGGAGCTCTCCCGTTAGACGAGAAATGGCTTCTGATGGGGGATTTCAACGGAATATTGGATCATAAGGAGAAGCGAGGGGGTTTAGCGTATCCGAACTATCTGGTCAAGTCTTTTGTTGATGTGGTGGACGAGTTGCAGCTGAAGGATGTACCACTTCAAGGGTTTGCGTACACTTGGCATAGTGGAAGTACGCCGGCTACCAGGATGGAGGTTCAGTTGGATAGAGCCATTATCTCACCGGCATTACAAGCACAGTGGCCACAAGGTCATTTGTCAAATATGGGAATCGCCACTTCGGATCATTTCCCTATCCTGTTCGATTCAGAACGCAGAATTGATCTGATTGGATCTCGACACTTTCGTTTCGAGAATATCTGGGCGGTGGATCCAAAATGCGGCCATGTGATCCAGACCTCATGGGGTGACCCGGGGGATCGACCGATCCTCACCAAAACGAAGGAAGCTGGAGAGGCTCTAAAGAAATGGGGGAATGACGTATACAACACCCTAGCCCGAAAGATTAGTCGATATGAGAAGGACATTCTATGGCTGAATGGGAAATATGACAAAACCAGTATCCGGAGGCGACAGGCGCTCCAGATACGATTTGAGGCCGCTTTGGATCAAAAAGGAGAATTCTGGAGACAGAGGGCCAAACATCACTGGTTGGATGATGCGGATCGTAACACCAAATTCTTCATGGCTTATGTGTCTCAACGAAAGAATATCAACCAAATCAATGAACTGAAGGATGAAACTGGTACGGTTCTCACTTGGGAAACGGGTTTAGGGGAACATATACTGGATTTTTACGAGGCTCTGTCGTCCAAGTCAGACTGCCGGGGAGCCTCCTGGTTGCCCGGATTTCCTCAGCAGGTAACAGAGTCCCAAAATGCTTCTCTTATGGCCCCAGTATCCTCGGAGGAAGTTAGGGATGCTACATTTTCTATGGGGCCATCAAAGTCCCCGGGGCCTGATGGCCTAAATCCGTTCTTCTATTAGAAGTACTGGTCGACAGTGGGAGATGACGTGACGACATGCGTGTGAAGGATATTTGACGGGGAGGAAGTCTCTCTCGACCTCAATCGGACTACTTTGGTCCTTATTCCGAAGGAAGAAGCGCCCAAAAGCCTTAAGGATCTTCGACCTATTGCGTTGTGCAATGTATTGTTTTCAGATTGTGTCGAAGGTTGCGGCTAACCGTTTGAAATGCGTTCTGGATGGTTTGATTTCTCCCACTCAGGGGGCTTTCGTACCAGGGCGATCAATTCAGGACAATATCATTTTATCTTCTAAGAACCTTTATTATATGAAAAGTAAGCGGAAAGGTCGGGAAGGATGGGTTGCTTTGAAACTGGACATGAGTAAAGCATGTGACAAGATCGAATGGGGGTTTCTCTGGGAGATGATGTAGGCTTTTGGATTCGGTGAACAATGGATCTCGATGATAAGGAGGTGTACGTATTCAGTCACATATAAAGTAGTGGCAGGTGGACACCAAGCCAGCTTCGTTCAACCAGAATGCGAAATTCGGCAAGGAGATCCCTTTTCTCCATACCTATTCTTGTTCTGTATGGAAGGGTGTCCACGCCTGCTTCAAGTGGAGGAGGGTAGGGGCAATATTCATGGAATCAGGATTGCTCCGACAACACCCTCAATTAGCCATCTGTTTTTCGTCGTTGATTGCTACGTCTACTGTAAAACATCTCATGTGGAGATGGGTCGAGTTAGAAACTACCTTTGTATGTTTGAGGAGGTCTCAGGACAGGTGGTGAATCTGCAAAAATTGTCGCTGTTTTTCAGTACGAACACCCATGTGGACGCGCGAGCGGAAGGGGTCAGACTATTGGGAATTCCAGAGCTCCAAGTGCCATCCCCGTATCTAGGAGTCCCAAATATGATGGGAAGAAGTAGGAAGAAAGATCTACAATATATTCTGGATCGGGTACTGAGACGGGTTCGGCGATGGGATGGGAAACTTCTGAATGGGGCAGGTAAGGAAGTCCTAGTTAAATTCTTTCGGGCCATCCCGACTTACGTTATGTGTGTAATGCGGTTGCCAAAAGGAACGATAGAGAAGATGAATGTGGCGCTGGAAAAATTCTAGTGGAAGGCCGCTGGGGGAGGAGACAAACCGATAATATGGCAATCATGGGCAGCCATGGCTTGTTCAAAGGAGAATGGGGGTCTTGGTTTTCGGAACCTGTAAGAGTTCAATACTGCATTGCCAGGAAAACAACTGTGGAAGATTGCCACGGAAGACACATGTCTGCTAGCTCGGGTTTTGAAGGCCATATACTTCTCGGAGTCCTCGGCGCTAGAGGCAAAACGGGGTCTTAATCAGAGCTTTATCTGGCAGAGTCTGCTTTCGGCTCAGGAACTGGTGAAACAAGGGGCACACAGATCTATAGGGCCAGGGACAACCACTTCGGTACTACGACACCCGTGGCTTACCGAAGTAAACCCGTGGATAACCACGGACCACCCAGAGCTGGATCATATCAATGTGGCTGGTCTTATGTTGGGGACTACTCGCCAATGGGATACAACGAAATTTGGGCAGTTGTTTAACGCAAGGGACAAGGCCGCAATTCTTGCCGTTCCCACAAGTGCGTTGGCTCAGTCGGACTCCTGAGACTGGAGGGGTGAACATCTAGGAGAATACTCAGTCAAGTCGGCCTACGACCTACTGACATTGGGACATACATCTCCACATATCCAATCAGACATCTGGTCCTCGATCTGGGATGTGGACGTTCTACCCAAAGTGCGAACGTTCTTATGGCGGGTGTGTACGGAATGCTTGCAAGTGGAAACCAGGTTGCGAACACGTAGAGTGGAAATAGAAGCTATCTGCCCAGTGTGTCAAATGGACGAGGAATCGAAATTCCATCTTCTCGTCACCTGTCCGGTGGCGGCGGAGTGTTGGCAAATGAGTGGGTTGATTCTCCCAATAGTTGTGGGAAATATGCTGGAATGGTTGTGATCTATCCTCAGTATAAACCCGCCAGATAAGAGGGGGGGTCATAGGCTGCCTACTCTTGGAAATCTGGAAGGCTAGAAATAAAAAAGTGCGGGAGCAGACTACGTCCACGGCAAGGGACATTCACCATACGGCAGCCATGCTGAATGCAGGGTGGATAGAAGCTAAAATACGGAAGAATGACCGTACACCTTTACTGATTCAGGCCGCCGTTAAGGAGAGATATCAAGTGGAAGTACCCGCCGCAAGGAACATGGGTCGTTAATACAGATGGTGCACTGTTTGCCTCATCAGGACATGTGGGAACAGGATGGTTATGCATAAATGATGCGGGGTTGCTTACCCATGCTCGGTCAACATCATCCCATGGCCCACAGAACCCGGGGCTCGTAGAAGCCTACGCCATCAGAGAAGTACTTCAATGGTTAACACAAAGCCCGCAACAAAAAGCCACCATCAGAAGTGATTGTAAGGTCATAGTGGATATGATCATGAGGGGAAGAGCTTCATCTTCCCTTATAGGGATAGTCGTCAAAGATTGTAGTTCCCCATTATCTAGTCTCGAGTATGTGCAGCTCGATTTTGTTAAGCGTACATCGAACAAAGCAGCTAACTGGCTTGCCAGGGCGGCCTGTTCCTACCCTGTCTGGGAGTGGCAAGGAGGGGTTATTCCGGAGCCACTTCGTAGTATTCTTATTGCCGACAATTAATAATATTCATCGTTAATCCTAAAAAAAAGAGTGTTTACAAGTGGCAAACACTTAGACAGTGAAATTGAAACTAACAATAGAACATAAAATAAAATCGCTCTAATAGATTTAATAGTTGTCTGGAGGATGATACTGCGGTAGCGCCTGGTGAGCACCAATACAGCGGCTCCAAACAGATTAGTAAGGGCCGAGCAGACCCATTGTTGAGATTTGTTGTGGTGGACCGGATATTCCCCTGAGATATCAGCGTGCGTCGTCCTCCCTTGAATGATAATGGTAGAGCTCCAAAACGCGGGAATGCTGACCTCCGAGCTTGTAGGGGAGTACCATATTGGTTCTTGGTGGTACCGTTGCCACCTTACGTCCAGAGAGACGGTGAAACCGTGAAACCGGTAGACCCCCTTCTGGACCACTTCAGAATCATTTTGTGAGGCGAGGGTGCGTACTCCCCCTGCCGCTGCATAAATTGCCCGGTCTCCAATTGGACCCGTGACCTTAAAAAGATCGACCCGCCCGCCAGTTGGACCCAACCCGTCGGCCCATGGTGTGATACCCGGCCCAATCTCCTGGCCCGGTGTGGGACCCGGCCCCATCTCTTGACCCGGTGTGGGACCCGACTCCATCTCCAGACCTGCCTAGTAGCCTTGATCCGACCGTCCCCGGGCCCGGATCAATCTACCCGCCCAAACCCAATACTCCCTGGGCCTCTCTGATACAAGCCTGACCTGACCAAGTTCAGCTTCTACCGGGCCTCGGCCCAATGAGGCAAAACGAGGGCCCGACCCGTGAAGTCCTTGCCCAGATATCCTAGGTGAACCCGTCCCTCTCGCCGCCGCCCCCTCCGCCCGGTCCTATGTCCCTCCGG
Source organism: Erodium maritimum (assembly GCA_963921825.1). Taxonomy (NCBI): domain Eukaryota; kingdom Viridiplantae; phylum Streptophyta; class Magnoliopsida; order Geraniales; family Geraniaceae; genus Erodium; species Erodium maritimum. The sequence goes on from OY997594.1 coordinate 24,804,808, forward strand.
TGATCGAAATGCGGTGCCTTGAGAAACCGACCTCGGCAGTATGTCGCCCCTCCCCGCTCGAGGTCGAGGGCCCATCTTCGGCGTCCTACGCAAAGGGTCTCGGCGGTACTCCATGAGGTGAGCCTGCGAGAAGCGCCTACTCACCTCCCGTGGTTTCGATCGCCCCTCGTCTCCTAGGTGAACCGAGAACACTAGAGAGTTAATTGCTACACACTCCTCCACCATGATCGGTGGTACAGGTTGTGCAGATTCAGAGGCCGAGGGGGACAGCGGGGCCGAGCGATCTGAAGTCGCCGTCATCATGTTGGTATCCCCTCTTGCTTGTCTGTTGATCGGGATTAGCCTGAGAAGACATCGCAGCCGTTGTTCCGAAACTCACGAAACACTATTCGTTTCTCTAGGGTGTAGAGAGAAGAGGCGCTGCGCATATTCTTCTAGTACTAGTAGATGCATTGCCTTTGTCTCATCGATGATTAAAAATGATTAAATTACGTAAGTACGTTAAAATAGATTAAAGTGTAGATAATTGACTTGTCCCAAACAGTATTTCTTAGACACAATTTCACTCACATTTGTCTTTATTTATGAGCTAGGGACCAGCTTAATAGAATAATTAAACGAAACAAAACAAGAAGATAGAGTGAGTCAATAGGAGTGGCACTAATAAAGGCTTTAAAGATTGCTTGATTATAGGAAAAGCTGCTCTATTCATCTTCTTAATTTATTATAAATGTCACTCCACACCACACATGACACAGTGACCAGAGATGTGTTGAAATCATTTCCAGATATTTATTGTTTAATTTAACCTGTAGTTGCGATATGAAGTTTTGGATACGTCTTTTCATGCAGTGCATAGTGCTGAGTAATGAGCATTCTTCTTTCTCATCCTCACCACCTTGCAATTATGGCAATCCTTTTCATATTCACTCCAAACCCTAATCCCAAATCCACTTCACGTACTGCTTGCTTTTATAGTTGGATTTGGCGGCCTTCAACTTGTATGCTATTAGGTCAAGGTGCCATCAAACCTAACCCCAATCTCGGCATCCCTTTGTTCAAGTAACAATTTAAAGAGATACTTCATTGTTCCATTTAAATATACCATTAGCAGTTGGTTATCGTCATTCTATCAATTTGAGTTTTAATTAGTAGTCTTGCTATTCCTAATCATAACCTTACACTTTTATTTTATCTTTTTATCAACAAGACATATATTAAAAGAACATCTCACAAGAAGGAAGAGAAACTACAACCCAAATCCAACTATAGACTTTCGTCGCTTGATCGATGGGGTCTCTGTGCTTGAACAGTCAATAGCCGTCTAAAGCCCTATATCTCAGCTGGTGGATGCCCTGTGTTGGTGTTCGTTTCGTGGTGGCCGGACTTTTTTGGACTGATTTGAGTCGATGGTTCCTTCGCTGGAATTTACTCTGGGTCAGAATGGACCCTTCTCAGATCCGTTCCCCTCTAAGCCTCCTACTCTCCGGTATGTTCGTGCTCGTGTTCGTCGGAGCACTTATGCGGAAGGATGGTTGGTGGTTGTTGTTTCGGTGCTCCCTGGATGGTCCCCGAGTCGTATTCGTTTGGTGCACTTTTGGGATCGCTACTGTTTCGGTACCTTTATTTGGGCGTTTTTCCGGTTTAGATGCGTTTTAATAGTTTTTTTTTTGCCCCTCAACAGCTTTTATTTGTGAGTCACGCCCTTGTCCTTTCATTCGGATTCCATTTCGTCTTCTCGGTTACCCTTCTCCATGAGTAGGGGCTCGTCGGTATTTAGGTGATGGCCTCCGGCGAGTGTTTTGGTATGTCAGCCTTAGTTTGAAGACTGACGGTTTCGGTGATATGGATTTAGATTTTTCGGTGGTTTGTAACTGCTGGCCTATCTTTTCTGTTATCGGTGTTGGTCGTCGGCGTGTCGATGGCCATATAACTCATGGTGTAGATGGCCTCGATGAGATAGGGTGCTCTTCATTAATTTGGCTACTTTAAGGGTGCTACGGTTACAAATCGGTTATTGAGGTGCTGTAGTCGGAAGCGGAAGGTTGTTTAAGGTGCTACATTTTGAGTTTCATGTTAGTCAAATCTAGGTATTAGACATATTAGTGTTTTGTTTGTTCGTGTTTGTAATGGTTTGCCCCTTGTTGGGGTTGTGTTTACGATTGTCTGTATCTGGTTCTATGACCTGTTTCGGTTTTTGATCAGCACATACAAATTTAAATTAAACCTCTCACGAGTGGATCGGATGGGCTGGATGGGCATGTAGTTCAAGCAGACCAGTTCAACCCATGTTCAGTTAATGTTCTGACTGAAGCTGTTGAAAAACCTGAATCTACACAGTAGGTGGCATCACCGTGGAAGGATGCGCTCGTACTCTCAAAACGTGTGAGCCGTCCTCCTAAGCACCTGACGGATATTTATACCATGGTGTGTAAACCGAAGGTCTCGGATCGACAAAGGTATATCTGTCCTGTCAATATTGGGAAACAGGTTGAGCAAGTCCGAAGTGGAAAAACTCATGCCATAGCCCCGTCTAAGGGTACCGATGCATGGATTACAATTCGTGAGTTGGCTGCCAAGAAGAAGGTTGAGACGACTCGTCGTTGACCGGAAGGCGAGGATTGGCAGAGTTTTCTCTATTTTTGATTTTTGTTCCTTGTTTTTTAGTTTTCGTAGAAAAGGCTTGGCCTTTTGGCTTCCGTTTGTGAAGCCCTTTTGTAATCGTTGGTTCTCACCCTGCTTCCTCTAGAAGTGGGGCTTTCTGATCCATTTTTGGGATCAGTCTTTCTAATAAATTTTTCGAGCTTATCAAAAAAATTAAACCTCTCACGAGGGGAAAGAGGAGTACTCGGTATAATTCCCCTTGTTGAAAATACTCTGATTCGAGGCTGTGTTTACAAGACCAGTGCTCCTATTTGTAACGAGGGTTCTGCCTTTGTTCTTCGACTTCGTTTTGAAACCGTTGGATTTTAAATCAAAAAACTGCTGATAAAAAAATGAATAAAAGCTTTTTCTTGTTCTGCAAACTAAAACACCTTATACTCAATCCAGTTCCGTCCGCCTGCATTTCTTAATTCTCACTTTGAAATTTGTCAAAAATTATGACTGTCCATCCTTTTCCCAACCTTGACAATTTCTCTAGCATTAACAAGTAAACGATAATGACACATTCAATTCATGATTGTCCCTTATCCAAATCCTTAAGACCCTGCCCATATTCATGCCACATTTTAAGGTCAATTATGGAGATTTTTTACACTATGGAGTGACCCTCAGAGAATAACAACAATTGTTGTTCGGAGAAAATAAGCAAAGACTAGAGAATAATAAATAGGAATGGAATGAAAATTTGCAGCAAGCTGACCAACTTCAAAATGACCTAAATTCAAATCTAATCGGGTCATTACAGCACATAGAACGTGTCTCGTACCAAAATAATAACAAGTCTAGAACCATAAAGAGATTTTTTGTCACGGCTCCAAATAAAAAGAATGTGAAACATGAATTCGAACTTGTACTCACAGTCAAACTAAGTTTGGGCTATGATATCACATAAGTTTTTATAATCAGGTTGTATAAGTGTGATTTCAACTGAAAGAATATAAAGCTTTCTTATGACCAAAAGATACAAAAACATTTGTATTATAAAACTTTCCCATCACGTAAGCATCCAAAAACATGATACAAGGAGAAACAAACATATGTAGATAGAAACTGAGGATCATTGATAATCGGCAATCAGGACTGAGCAAAGGGTAATATAATAGCGTTTACCTTTTCCCTGAGCCCAAGATCTCATGGCCAACAATTATGTGAGCTGCAATAGACAAAGCAGAGTCATGTTCGTATGTATTAACCGATGTACATCGTTGGCTAAAATCGAGCGAATACTTACCAAATGAGAACCATCAACGGTCAAGAACAACAAGTGATGAAGCTTTATTAATTAAACTAAAAGCTTAAAATGATAGTTCTAAGACTTAATTATAATTTCATATTATATAAGATGAGTTTAACACTCTGCTGGACTCAACAAGGGCCAAGTTGACTATCCTAGCCAAGTAAAGTTGGGCTAGGCGGAAGGAATTGGAAGGAAGCCCTGGATCCATGGAAAGCCCATGGGGGTTTGGATAGTAGAGAGTTTTGCACATGAATACTTTCTTGAATATTTCTAAAGCTTCGAATAGGTCCCTGCCCATGTTACTAATTTGTGTCTCGATAGCCAAAAATAACGGAAGACGAAACATAAAAGTTCTAAATGCACAAGTTTCAAATACAATGAGAGGATGTCTGGATGTGTATTCTAAGACCGTCCGGTCTGATCCCCGTCTAATTAAGCATGTGTGAAGGTAAATCAGCTCCTAATCGACGTCGTTTTTGTGGTCTAATTCAGAAGCGATCGCAGTGGGAATAGACACTATCGGTCTATTCCTAGTCTAATGTCCCTGTAATAAATCAAATTTAGTGGAAAATAACGTTGTTAAAATAACGTAAAGCGAGTCGAACGGAGGCATATTTATTATTTACTCCTCATGTCATCGAGTTACACTTCCGAAAAAAATACACTTTGTTGGCTATCGGAAACAGTTTGTGGTTTTTTTGTCGTACTGTCCACAAACACAATCAAGTTCCCTTGAATTATACAGAACCGACACATATTACCATTTCTCGAAACATTTAAATGGAAGTACAACATAATACGATCTACAATTCATATTCTTGGACATTGAGTAATGGGTCCGGGGGTGTAATATGACGACACGACTTCAAATTTTATTCTCGGTGTTCCATAATCAAAGATGGCAAATCATGACATGGAAGCTGTAGTGTCATTGCTCAAAGAACTTTCTATGTTCTTTGAACAACGACGCGCTACAACTTCCATATTACTTGGCATCTTTGATTATGGAATATTAAGCTACAAATTGAAATCATGTTCGCACATTACACCTCCAAAAACAATTACAAGTTCTTCACCATCCGTTGCGGATCTTCTTGTTTTGCCTTAGTGGCTATTTTTTTCAAACCGCATTCATGTCACTTGGTATCTTTGATTATGAAAGTGTCTATGACACCATCCAACAGGGATGGATCCGCACGAGAATCCACCAATACTGTCAGACGAAGTCGTGTCCGTATCTCCCAACATACACCGCTTCTGCAAGTTCCATGACCTGAGCGTCGGACCATCTGGGTTGGTAAATGTACTTCATCTTCGATCAGCACTCATTGAAACACTTCACCTTCTGGTTGACGACGGTCCAATGATATTTTCAGTTCACGGTGGACCGCTCAATCATCGGGTTTCACGGGTCACGTGGGCGAGCTCCCCCCGTATGTCATCCCAAAAGGTTTCACCGGATTGGTCACCCCCTTGCACCGCCATTTTCAGCCACGCACACACCAAGGTAACCTTCTCGGACCGACTCTATTTCTGGTACATGCGTAGCATCGTTGGTGGGTTGACGTTAAGTCGGTCATACAAGAGCATCGATGGGATTTGCATTCTCGGTGTCGGATGGCCGTGATACGGGGGGATTTACCTCGTGCCCGGCTTCGTGGACGACCCTTCGAAGGCGGTGTTGTCAGCCATTTGTGGAGAATCTGAGGTGGGAGACACGACAAGTGGACAAGCGGCGGTGGAGAAACGGGAGGGGTCAGAGGTAATGCTAGTGGAGAAACGACATGGGTGAAACGAGACTACTTTCGGTGGAGACAAGGTTGTGGTAGAAACACTGGTGGCGGAAATGGTGGAGGAGAAACGACTGTGGTCATAAATTATTAGGAAGAAACGGTGGTGGAGAGACATCGGAGGTAGGAACGGTGGTGGAGAAACGCCGGTGGTAGAAACAGCGGTGGAGAAACGAAAGAGGTCAAAGAAGATGAATCGTGAAGAAGACGAAGGGTCTGGCCCATGCTTTAAGCCCAAATCATGCCACACATCAACACCCTGTTTATCGGTTTCAGATTCGTTTGGGCCCATATCCGTCGATTCGACGGCTCGCTGAGGCTACAAAAGCATTGACGTCGAATCTACACTTTCGCAGATTTGACGTAGACCCGACTCTACGAGCCCGATTCGACGCCTTTTCCCACCGCCACTTCAGATTCGACAGGCACAAAACACGTCGTTTGGACGCCACTGTGGTTAGCCTAAGGGTTCCTTGATTCTAATTCCTCATTTTGAGAAGTGTGTATTTGAAGAATCGAGTTCCTAGTCTTCGTATAGTCTACACGGTGTATGTATTCCAATGCCGATTTCTCTTGTATTTTAAGTTATTTTAATTAAATTTATAATTTTATTTTAGGGTAAACTACAAATGACTACCCTTAAGTTGACACGTTTAACCGATGCATATCCTGAAGTTTTTGACGTTTTCCTTAGGGTATTTTCATCACTTTAGCCGACGGAAGGAGTTTCTAGTTACAAGTTGTAACTTCAGGGTATGCATCAGTAGTTTTTGAACTTCAGGGTAATCATCGGTTAAAAGTGCCAACTTTAGGGTATGCATTTGTAGTTTACCCTTTATTTTATTCTTCAAGTAATATATTTTGAATAAAATAAATAAAATGATACATAACCATTTTTTAATATTTAAATATATTTTTTCTAATTTCCGTGCAACATTTCACGTTTCCATTAGATGAAAGAGAGGTACTAGCAACACCCGATTCTAAGAATTGATTCCAAGTATCGAGAATTGGAATTGACTGATTCCAAAAATTGTAATCAGAATCCTAAGAGAAATCCTATATGCACATGTTCTAAGGGGTCGATTTTCCAACTGTTAATAGTCTTAGAGAAACCATATGTTAATAAAAGAAGTTAAGGCTATAGACTTAAGATTAGAGTTTCCCGTAGAGGATCTTCTGAAATTGGCATCTCTATTTGTAGAAACGCTCTCTAGAGAAAATACCCCCACCTGTAACCCTAGCCTGCCATCATCATTTCACGCCTCCGCATGTAATTGGCGTGGCTCCGGCCATGGTTGTTGCCGACGGAGGCCATCCTTTGCCTCCTTCCCTCTTTCTTCCTCCATTCCCTTTCTCCATCTCCCGTTCTGAGCTCTTCTCGCGTATTTTGTAGACCTTCGTGATCCTCGCGTATACTTCCCCCTCCTCCTTTGTTCCATTATCGATGTTAGTGAAGCTGTCGTCGCCGAAGCTCTACTGCTATTAAAGTTGTGTTGTCGGTCGGTTGAACTTGTGTCGTCGGAGCTCGAATGTTTGGACCAGTTTCTACTCGGTTCGACATGTTCGTGTTTTGTTGCTAGCTCTATCCCCGTGTTGTGGTGTGGTACAACCTTCGTCAGATATGGACTCTTGCTTTGTGAAGAATCAGATTCTGTGGAGCGTGGCTCGCTAGAATCTTGGCCAGCGACGGTCTAATCCCGGTCTGTTTAGGCCATAAATTTGGAAAAGTGAGGTCTAATTCGACCTGATTTGTGGGTATGTAGTTGGGGATGCTGAAGTGGGAATAAACCGATTCGGTCTATTCCGAAGGTATTTGCATGAAAAATAAATAAATAAATATAATACATATTTTATTATTTCCGATAAAAAGTGATCGAGACTACAAAGTCGGCCCGATAAACATAAAACCCTAGAAATTAGAAAAAAAAACCTTTTACCAGAAAAACCATGAGCAACCCGACTGGAAAAACCCTAGAGGCTCGGGAAGTCGTGCATCCGACGCCATTTAGGGCATTCCCGAATAGTCGCCTACCACTTATGCTTGTTGAATGGAATGGCCATAGTACGGGCATAACCGGTTGGCCTCAAGGAGCAGTTCAGCATCGGTGGCGGTTGGACCAAGCTCCACTCAGGCTTGCAAGAACGCAACCTCGAATCGCAACACCCGGAGGTTGCTCTTATGCCAAAAATCTTTGAGCTACTTCTCGGTCCCAGGGTAAGTTTCAATCGACATGGTTTGCCAATCCGAATAGAGATCGTGTGAATACTCTCTACGGCCACTCTCGTGAATCATCCACGCCACTTAGCCGCCTCTCCTCGACGTCGGTCCACAAAGGTTCTATGGAATCACTTTGGGAAGGAATTTGAGTGGTTGCCGAATCTGTTAGGTATGGAGGAAGGAAGAGGAGTTGTGGATGTCGATTTTGTGAAGATGATGTTTAAATAGGGGAGGCAGAATCGTAGGGTTTTAAATTACAAAGGCAAAGAATTGGTCAAACTATTATTTTGACAAAATTGGTTGGAGTTATTATGGAGGCAGAATCGGGACGTGTGACCAAGTTGTGGAATCGATGTACATTAAATGAAAAAAAAAACTAAACAAAAATATATATTCATTACACGATTTTTGATTAGGTTTTTCGAGTACACAAAAAAACATTGACACGTTTGTTAATGGATACATGTACATGAAACCATTACACATTCAATGTAAAACCCAGTTTGGTTAAAAGGATATTAAAGTGCGAACCGGTACTTGGGGGGTTGTTTTTGTATCGAGTTTGTTTTAAAAAAAAAAGGGAAAAGGAAAAGAGGTTTCAGGCTTGGGCCTGATCGGACTCGGCTTTGGGCCGAGCCAGACCAGGCCCGTTACTCGCGCGCACCAGGGTCGGCCCAAGGCCCGTTTACCCAAACCCTACCTTTAAAACCCAGAAACCCGCCGCCGTTCTCACTCTCCTTCCCCCGGCCACCACCATCCCTTCTTCTCCGAACACGCACCCACCGTCCTCTTCTTCTTCGCCGTCTTCTTCTACCCATCGTACCAGAAACCCAGAAGCTCCACTCGTCTTCTCCCTCCTCGATTCGAGACCGCCGCCGACGAGACGAACCCCACCGTGCCGATTCAGGCAGAGCTTCAACGGTGAGTCGTCCCTCACCGGTCCTTCCCTTTTTCCCCTTTCTTCTCGCTTCGCTTCGAAGAGCTTCGGGCTCTTTTGGGGTCAGAGAGGGTCGGGAGCGTCGTCGGAACTCTCCGAGCTCCAGATCTACGATTCGCGTCGCCGGCGAGCCTTTTGGCCGTCAGATCTGGCCGGGAAAGTTCGGACCTCGCCCCAACCATCGTCCCCGTCGAGTCCCAAACCTCTGGCAACCCAACCGACGCCGAGAACCCGCTGTCGAAACCCTGACGCCACCGCCGCCGGAGTCGCCGGAAACCTGACCTCAGCCAACGCCGCCATCAGCTCATACCGGACAAGGACGAGACTTTGGGCTCGGGCTCGGAACTCAGCTGGGCCTCGGCCTAGACTAGATTTGGGCCTTGGGCTCGAATCTGGTCTGGGCCATGGCCCGGACTGACTCTGGTCTTCGGGTCCGGACTCGGGCCCGACTCTGGGACTGGATCGGATTCGGACCGTTTGGGACTGATTCGTTTAATTAAATTTAAAACTGATTTAAACGACACTTGTGACTAAGTCGGACTTTTATCGGATTAAACGGTTTAATCAACGGAAATGAAAACCTGTTAATTTAAAGAACTGGGTAATCTGGACCCGATCTGATTTTGGATCGTTTGTGTGTAAACCCAGATTCGTAGCTGGGACTTCGCCGAGGTGACGAGGCGAGCCGGACAACTGTTGATAGGAGTATTTGTTCGTAGGAAGACCGCAAGGTAGGGAAAGCCTTAATTACTTATTTACCGCTTAGAATGCATGATCAGGATAATAAAACCGGAAAGGTCCTAGAATTGTCTATAGGATGCGAATAACTAGAATAATCGTTTTTCAATTACTAATAAATGGATGAGTCTAGTATGCATGTTAGGACGATGACAATTAGTGAAGTGTGCTTTCAATACTTGGGAAATTGATTTACTGGTAGAGAGGCTGTGAAGAGCTCTCGGATTAGTTGTGTGTTAGTTTCACATGCTTAGTTGCTAATTGCTCGGTTAACTTAAGAGTCTAATGAAACTAGATTAGCTCGTATGCTGAATGCTAGTTAGTTGTTCACATGCTGATTAATTCGTTGAATGTAAACTTGATTGATTGAGTATTTATGTTATTATAGTTGTTGATTGAACGGATGATCGAGTATGACTGGTTGTGCCACGGGGCACAATCAGGTGATCGATGTACCGCTGGTTCGTGACAGGTAAGTATACGGTAAGTATGGAGTGTATTGGATGTCTTGGTTATGAGGAAAGTATGATCTGTTGAGTGTTGATTGGTGACCCACTTATGCTTGTTCCTTTATTCTTATTCTTGAATGTATGCTCGTTTAGTGGTTTGTCTGTTTGTTTGCTTGGTTCGGTACTACACCGGGGGGGGGGGGGGGTAATCCGGTGCCGTTGCGGTGGTTGGAGTTGGACAGATACAGTGAGTTATGGACTGAGTGTTGGAGCCTGAGGGCATTGGTTATTGGATATTACGAGAGTTAATTATTGGCAGATCCTGCGGGACATTATTGATTATTGGCAGATCCTGCGGGATATTTATTGATTATTGGTAGATCCTGCGGGATATAGATCGATTAGGAGTAGATCCTGTGGGATATTATTTGGGTTACTTCTTGAGAGATGGTTACTAAGGTTCCACCCAAGTATGTGCGTCCCCATAGAGCACTACCTTGGTTCCCTATGATATATGGTCCTTTGGAGGTATTTCTGGGAATCCCGATGATAAGCGCCCAATTGGGATTGTTTCCGGTGCCCCAACGCATGTGCGTCCTCTGGACCGAGGGAAAATCTGACATGATGTGGATACTCTGGTAGATCGGATTATGGGAACCGAGGTGATCCCAGAATCTATCCACGGATCGGAGGCTTGAGAAAGCAAGGGGTTGGCAAGATACTGATATATCCCAGTTTACTAATATTCGTCTTTTGAAACGTTTATTATAAATCCAGTTATATTCCTGTCACTTGGATACTATTGCGTTATTTTAATTATTTCTGATTCTTTATCGCCTCCTTATTTATTATATCGTTCTGTCGTTCGGGCTACATTCGTAGACAGTTCATCTTAAACATTAAGGGTTGAGTTAATAAGGTTTTTCCTACTGAGCGTCAGCTCACCCCCTTTGGTTTCTAATTGTTTTACAAGAGTACCAGATGTCTAGAGAGGCCGAGGCTAGGGAGCTTTGGGACTCTTCGGGTTATCACTAGAGTTGTGTTGGTCCCTTATGTCGGACATACTTTATTTGACTATTTATGTTGAGCTGCGACTCACGTTGTTTTAAACTATTTACTGATATGTCGTTTTGACGGAGTTTATTGAGATTTTGGAACCTTTACCTATCATTTATGTTTCTTAATTATTTCAACTCAGGTCACGTCTCGAGTCCGGTCAACGCCGGATTTAGGGCGTGACAATTTGGTATCAGAGCCTGGTTTCATTTGAAACAGGTGGTAATTTTCGAACCGTTTTCAAAAACCTCGGACCAACGTATTTTAGGTGGGTAGAGTTAGGAAGTTTAAGTCGAGTACTCAGTTATGCGGAGTTAAACACGTTGATGCATAGAGTGCATAGAGTAAGAACGACTCGAGTTTTACTGTTTATTTGGTTGCCCAAAGTTGAACTCCTCTTATTATAACGGTTGTGTCGCTTGAGGGATACCCTTGCCTTATTAATTGTAAGATGCAGAGATCGGTGAAACCGATTGGTTGAGGTCGGTATTGGGTGAGCGAGCAATGACTGAACCGTTGTATGATACTTGTTGAGTAGATTGTTATTTGATTAAGTGCATTATCGCTGTGATTGATTGTTTTGTGGTGTTAAAGCTGAAGGATTAATGGATGGGAGTGTTGACGAAGTTAGGGATTGGATTTGTTAGGGTGGTACGGTCGAAAGGGATGTAATCGAAGAATGGAATTATGGAAGAATCGGATGGTTATAATTTGGGAAATGGGTTGAGTGTTACATCAGTTATGGTAATTTGACTTATCTAATATTTTGACCTTGAAGGGTGTGACCCAACTTGGGTGACTTTGAAAAGGAATCGAATTTGAGTAAGTTGGTACCCTTTGATTGCGTGTGTACTTTGCGAAGCATGAAAATCTCTGTGTTGATTGTGGTATGAACTGCAGAGCATGGGAACTCTTTGAGTATTATAACTTGTGGAAATTTATTGATAATTGTCCCGCTTAAGCGGAGGGTTAGTGGAATATACGAATAGGTCATGCCGAATTTTCTGTAAAACTGAAATGTGGGTTCTATCACGGGTTGACACAGGGCGCCACTGTAGTCAAACATGATAGTTGGATGTCAAGTGGTTACAACAATGTTCGGGGACGCCTGAATCAAGTTGTAACGATGCGAGATCGAATCGACTATTTGATTAAAGATAAGTAACTTGAGGAAAGAGAAAAACTGTAAATAAGAAGGTTAAGGACTTAATTTATGACGCTTGCTTGTGCTTTCCACCCTAGTGATGGGTGTGTTGGTGTGTGAATTGTGCCTACTGAGGGAGTTGATTGCTTTACTGTTTGCTGTGTGAGACGCACAAGGTGCGAAATTCTTTGTCTATATGAGTACTATATACGACTTATATACTTATTCCTGATCCAACTAGGATCCATCAAGACGCACGAGAACGTCTCCTTTGGCCTAGTTAGTTCGGTTGTGCTGAACTAAGTTTGAATTGTTTGTACTTCTGCAACATACTTTTGATGTCTCGTGTCTACGTTCCGAGAGGTACCCGGAGTCGCCCAGCTTTAGGGCAGAGTCAGTCACCAGCTGTTGGACTGACAGGGGCAGCGGGTGCCCAGGGTGCTGCTCCCACAGAACACCAGAGCTTTGAGGAGGGACCGTTAGGGTCACCAGTGAGAGTTACCCCAGTCGCAGAGCCGACACAGGCTATCCCTATCGATGAGGTAGTACGCGCTGTACTAGCAGCACTCAGTGCTCAGCAGGGGACCGCAGCACCGGTGCCAGAGCCCGTGCCTGCTACTGAGACCGTCGTCGTAGAGAGGCCAGGACAGATGGATGGCTCTACGGCCCAGGCACTTCGCGATTTTCGTCGTTTGGGTACACCGATCTTTTTTTGGGAGCGCCGACTCAGAGGCAGCAGTGTTATGGTTGGAGCGGATCACTCGCAACCTGGATACGTCTGGCATTTCCGAGGGACGTCTGAGAGTTTCCTTCTCCACCTTCCAGCTTGAGGGCAAGGCTTTTTATTGGTGGCAGTCGGTGCAGGCCAGAGTCGGTGAGGATTTTGAGCTCTTCAGTCTGTTGTTCCTGGAGCAATACTTTCCGCGATCGGTTAGAGATGATCGGCGCCAGCAGTTCATGGATATGCGGCAGAGGGGGTTGACAGTGGCTGAGTATGCAGCGAGGTTCCTATCCTTGTCCCGCTACGCACCCGAGATGGTGCAGTCTGAGGACATTCGTTGCAGACGATTTGAGCGGGGACTCCTCCCTGCTATTGCAGATCGGCTTATTATTCTGAGGACAGAGGTATACACCACCTTGGTGGCCCAGGCTTTGGCAGTGGAGAGACACATTCGAGATACAGCCAGAGAGCGAGATGTCAGGCCGAGACCGAGTGGGTTTCTCAAGCCATCAGAGAGACGTGATGCTAGACGACAGAGGACTTCTGGGTACTTCCAGCCTCAGTTTCCGCAGAGTGGTATGTGCAGAGGAGCGGCAGTAGCATCAGTCGGACCTGCTCCGGTGACTCAGTTATGCCCCACGTGCAGGCAGCCGGGACACTTGGCCCGAGACTGCCCGAGAGGCAGAGGACCCGCAGAGCAGCAGATGGACCGTCCACAGGGATTTGTTGAGCGGCAGCATGCTGAGGATCGGACTTGTTACCAGTGCGGCAGGGACATTTGTCTTTCGCTTGTCCCGATCGGGTCGGAGTTGCACCTCCACCGAGGCCTTAGCAGGCACAGCCGCGTCAGGCACCTCCCGGCCGACCACGACAGGCACAGCAGCAGAGAGCTCCGCGTCAGGCGGCGGGAGCGGTAGTCCCGAGATACCAGGCTAGGCCCCAGCAGCAGGTGGCACTACCACCACCACCGAGAGGAGGACCACCGGCACGGCAGGGTCGAGTTTATGCAGTTGCAGATGCTAGAGCTGAGAGGCAGTATGCCGGTCATGAGACCACTCAGGGTACGTGTTTATTGTTTCATTCATGGGCTTCCTTTTTGTTTGATACAGGTGCATCCCATTCGTTTATCTCTACTTCTTTTGCTCGTTCCTTGGGTTTGTTGGCGGAGCCACTTCGTAGGCCCCTTTGTCTTGAGACCCCAGCTACGGGGGAAGTGGTGTTGAGCACAGTTTGCCGGAATTGTGAGGTTCGAGTGGCTGATTGCCCTTTCTTGGGTGACCTTCTCGTTCTGGAGATGACTGGTTTCGACGTGATCTTAGGGATGGACTGGCTTGCAAGATATCAGGCGACGATTGATTGCTTTCGGCGGCAGGTGACCGTGCGATCTGGTGATAGAATCATCACTTGTGTTTTGGGTAGCAAGAACGGAGTCCTTCTATCCGCCTTGACTACTGGAGTGGAGGCCGAGGTGGTGCAGAGTGGCAGAGACTTGCCGTGAGTAGTGTGTGAGTTCCCGGACGTGTTTCCGGAGGAATTATTCTGGTTACCACCGACGCGAGAGATAGAGTCACGGATCGACTTGATCCCAGGCACCGCGCCGATCTCGATGACACCTTATCGATTCGCGCCAGCCGAGTTGGTCGAGTTGAAGCGCCAACTCGAAGAGTTACAAGAGAAGGGTTTCATCCGCCCTAGTGTCTCACCGTGGGGAGCACCCGCCCTATTAGTGAAGAAGAAGGGTGGCGCCTTGAGGATGTGTATCGACTATCGGAAGCTAAACCGGGTGACGGTGAAGAACCGATACCCGATGCCGAGGATCGATGATCTGTTCGATCAATTGAGAGGAACGACATGTTTCTCAAAGATTGATCTGAGATCAGGCTACTATCAGTTGAGGGTCCGGAAGGAAGATGTAGAGAAGACCGCGTTCCGGACGAGCTACGGACACTTTGAGTTTCTAGTGATGCCGTTCGGGCTGACGAACGCGCCAACAGCCTTCATGGACTTGATGAATGGCATCTTCAGACCTTACCTGGATCAATTTGTCGTAGTCTTCGTTGATGACATTTTGATCTACTCGCCTAGCGAAGAGGCACACGAGGAACACTTGAGGGTGGTGTTGGCCTTGTTACGCACTCACCAGCTGTATGGGAACCTGGAGAAGTGCGAATTCTGGCTTGCAAATGTGAAATTCCTTGGACACGTAGTGTCCCGTGATGGTATCTTAGTTGACCCAGCAAAGGTCGACGCAGTTTCGAAGTGGGCAAGGCCCAAGAACGTGTTTGAGATCCGTAGTTTTCTGGGGCTGGCCGGTTATTATCGACGCTTTGTTCAGGACTTCTCACGTTTGGCTGCACCTATGACAGCTTTGACTCGGAAAGGAGCATAGTTCCTTTGGACTAGTGAGTGTGAGCATTCGTTCTCAGAGCTAAACGCTCGTCTGACCACTGCTCCAGTGTTGATTGTTCCGGAGCGAGGAGTGGGCTACGACGTTTATTGTGACGCTTCAGGCGTGGGACTTGGGTGTGTTCTGATGCAGTCAGGGAAGGTAGTTGCCTACGGCTCCAGGCAATTGAAGGTACACGAGCGCAACTACCCGACCCATGATCTCGAGCTGGCAGCTGTAGTCTTTGCATTGAAGAGTTGGAGACACTATCTGTATGGTGAGCAGTTTAGAGTGTTCTCGGACCATAAGAGCCTCAAGTATATTTTCTCTCAGCGCGACCTGAACATGCGCCAAAGGCGATGGATGGAGTTACTTGAGGAGTACGACTTCGAGCTGCTCTACCATCCGAGCAAGGCGAATGTCGTCGCAGATGCCCTGAGCAGAAAGTCAACTCATTGTGTGGTCAGCATGGCAGTCCGAGAGTGGAACATGCTGGAGGAGCTGAGCTCATTTCGACTTGACCTTGAGGAGATCACAGATGGTATGGCCTTATGTGCATTGGTGGCTCAACCCACTTTGGTTACTCGGGTGCTAGAGGCACAGACCGAGGATGCTGAGGCGATGGGGATTCGTGGGAGACTGGTAGCTGGAGAGAAGATCGATGTGTTGGGTCTCGAGGTAGGGTTGGAGATGAACCAACTCGCAGCGGAAAATCAATGAAAACCAAGAGACAATTAAAACCATGAAACAACTAACAAAGAATGGATTAACAAGAGAAAAATTCAGTACTAGTTCTTACCAAAACAAGAACACCGGGTAACGAATGATTGGATTGAGTCTCCAAGACGCCTACGTATCCACATGGGAATCAAAGCCACGTAGTTCTTCTCTTTGAGGACTCAAGAACACAAAAATGGAGGTGGGAGCTTGCCAAACCCGAAATGGCCATGGAAGAGGGAGAGAAAATGTGTTTCCTATTCTTGTCTTGTGTTTGTTATGTTGAAAAAAGATGACTTAAACATAACAAAACCCATACTTGTCCAACTAAAGGCATGGGACAAGTATGGTGTCAAGTAAGGTGTAAATAGGACAAAGTATGGCAAGACAAGATTGGGTTAGGTGGTGAATCACCAACACCTTAATCCTTGTCTTACTTACTTAGTACTAATTAATCAAGACTTGATTAATTAGTTCCATGGGCCTTGGTTGCATGGGCCTTTCATGGGCCTCTTGGAACATGGCCCGTGGCCATTTCCAACGAGGTCCCGTGATTCGCTCATCGCCTCCATGCCTTCCATACCGGAAATGTCCAACATTATCCGACGCGATCAATCCCAAGACTCCAAGCCTTGTCTCGATCCGTAAAGTCCTATTCACTTACGGGCACATGACCCAAAACCCAGTTTTGGTCATGTCCCGAGACAACTCCCTTTTGGCCATTCTCCATAAATGTGTCAATGAGTTTCATCCTCCGGTGTGACCCTTAGGTTTATGCATGTCAATAGATCAACGTAAAATCCCATTTTACTTGATCCTATTTAAGTGGCAACTAACGAGACTTTAGTATTGCCTGACACTACATAACAAATCGACCCTGTCGATTCTAACCTTTCCGTCGTCCCTGTCATTATCCTTTTATCTCCGATATCCTGATTGAGATAAGGCATAGAGCCGTCATCCTTATTATTCTCAATCACCGTTCCTTGATATGTGAGATGACTGAAGATATGATACCCAGTATCATGTGCATGGCCATGCTATTCTTCCAGTCACTCTCGATCAAGCGGCCGAGAATCGATATCTTTCCCATACCTTAGTATGAGGGATAAATCCCTTAGCCGTCTTTCGTGTCACTCATGTAGCCCGTCCCCAAGCCAATCCTGGCCGTTATGGAAGCCCTGTTACGGACAACGTTAGGCTCAGGTCAAACTCAGTTGTTGACTACATAGTGATCACAAAGACTCCTTGGTCTAAGGATACATGACAAGCTACAACACTAAATATGTTCATGACTTAATCTATGGCACATATTCAGGGCGGGTCGTCCAATATCATGTCCCACATGATATCTATGATCAGACTCCGGAATCCCATTCCAATGACTAACAGAACGTAAGCCATAAAGAGCCATCTTTCATACTAGTCGCTTCTAGTGAAGCTTTGTTGACTAGGGACCCATCGAGTGTGATCTATCTCGATCTATGGTTCTATTCGCATGGTGGGCATAGATCAGAGCACACATCGATATATTACTCCAACACATAAGTAATATAAAGCCGCTTTAATTTTATTGCTAACGATGATATATACATTTGGACATTTAGGATTGAACTACGGGCACTAAGACTAACAATCTCCCACTTGCCCTAGTTCCAATCTAAACTCCAATATGTCCCCATCGACTTTACATGTCTAACATGTTCAGGCAGTGACACTGCCTTAGTCAAAGGGTTGGCTATGTTATCATCTGTTGCAATATCGGTTATCTTCACTTCACCTCAGTTCAGTATTTATCTGATGAGGTGGATACGCCGCAGTACATGTTTGGATTTGTTATACGATCTAGGCTTTTAGCTTGCGCAATGGCCCTTGAGTTGTCGCAAAATGGATTCACCGGACTGGATGGGTTTTTAATTACACCCAGCCCTGCCATGAATTTTCAAATCCACATAGCCTCCTTAGCTGCCTCTACAGCATCCATGTACTTGGCCTCTGTCGTAGATTCGGCAATGGTATCTTGCTATACGCTTTCCCAGCTAAAGCTCTGCCATTCAGCGTAAACACATATCCTGATTGACTTCTAAAGTCATCTGGATTTGTCTTGGAAAACTAGCGTCTACTCATCCTTCGACGACTAGTTCAGCATCATCTTTCCCCCGGGTTAGAATGATGTCTACTGGTACAACATAAGGCTTACGAGACGTCTGGTCTCATACATGTCATGGCATATATGATCGATCCTGCCCCCAGGCGCATATGATTCTCATCATCCTTTTCAGCTCATCAGGTGTCTTAGGACACTGAGTCTTGCTGAGATGAATGCCATGACTAGTGGGTAAGAGTCCTTTCTTTGAATCGAGCATTAAGAACCTACTCAATGCCTTGTTCACATAGGTTCCCTGACTTAAATCCAAGACCCTCTTGGTGCGATCTCTACATATCTTAATCCTTAAGATATGAGAAGCATCGCCTAAGTCCTTTAATGAAAAACACTTCCTCAACCAAGCTTTAGTCTCGTGCAAGGTTGGGATGTCGTTTTCAATGAGAACCAGAAAGGTAATATTGCTCCCACTAGCCTTCTTATAAACGCAAGATTCATCCTCGTTCTTGATTAAGCCAAATCCAGTTACAGCTTCATCAAAACGAAGGATCCAACTCCGAGAAGTTCGTTTCAATCCATAAATGGATTTCAACAACTTATAAATCTTTCCTTTATTCTTCGGATCGTCAAAACCTTTGGGCCGAGACATACAAACGTACTCAGTCAAATTTCCATTTAGGAAAGCGGTTTTGACATCCACTTGCCACATCTCGTAATTATGATACGCAGTTATGTCAAGAAGAATTTGGATCGATTTTGACCATAGCCACTAAGGAGAAGGTTTCCTCATAGTCAATCCATTGGATCTGCCTATAACCTTTCGCCACCAGTTGAGCTTTGTAGGTCAGAGGGTTGCCGTCCATGTCCATCTTCACCTTGAAGATCCATTTGCATCCTATGGTCCTCACACCATTGATGGGATCAACCGATTCCCAGACTCGGTTGTCCGACATGGATTGCATTTCCTCCCTCATGGCTCCCAGCCATAACTCGGAGTAGGGCCCATCCACGACTTCTTGAAAGGTGGCTGGATCATCGTGATCCACCATGACTTCATTGTCACCTCCGGATACCATATCTTGGAGGTTGAAGATTGACCCTTTCAAATCGCCTTGGACCTTCCGGAATTGTAACAGGAATTGGTTCTCACTCTACGACAATCTCTGGCTCCTTTCTACTGGGTTGTCAATTGGTTTAGACAGATCTGTACCATCCTGAATTTCTTCGAGATGCACAGTCCTCCCAATGACGTCTTTGGAAACAAAACTTCTTTTCCATAAAGACCTCACCCCAAGCGACGAACACCATGTTCTCACTGGGATTGTAGAAATAGTATCCCCTTGTTGCTTTGGGATACCACACGAAGGTGCATATCTCAGATCTTGGTTCGAGCTTAGTCGAAACCAAATGTTTCACATAAGCCTCGCAACCACAAATCTTTAGGAAGGACAAAGCGGGCATCATCCCGTACCATTTTTAAAATGGTGTCCCTTCCACACCATTCGTCGAAGCCCGATTCACTATGAATGCGGTCGTCTCTAGAGCAAAACCCCTAAAAGAGATTGGGAGATCAGTCCAACTAATCATGGAACAGACCATTGTCTAACAATGTCCGATTTCTCCGTTTGGCTACACCTTTCAACTACAGTGACCTAGGAGGAGTCCATTCCAAAAGGATCCCATTCTCTTTTAGATGATCTAATAACTCTGTGGTCAAGTATTTTCCACCTCGATCCAATCGAAGTGCCTTAATACCTTTGTCGAGCTGGTTTTCTACTATAGTCTTAAACTCTTTGAATTTATCAAAAGCTTCAGACTTATGTCTCACCGAATAGACATAACCATATTTACTGTAATCATCAGTAAATGTGATAAAGTAGCTAAAACCCCTCCTGGCAAGTGAACTTATTGGTCTACACACATTCGAGTGTATCAGCCCCAATAATTCACCCGCCCTTTCATCGCGATCGATAAAGGGCACTTTAGTCATTTTGCCCATCAAACAAACCTTGCACCTATCGATCGAATGGAATTCGAATGAACCTGAAAGCCCGCACTTCTGAAGTGCTGATAGGCGCTTCTTGTTTATGCGACCCAAATGACAGTACCATAACAGAGTTAGGTTTAAATCGTTGGATTTAGACCTCTTGGTATTAACGGAATATATAGAACTTGAGGCATTGTTACCCATATCTAATATGTACAATCCTCCAACCATGTCAGTACTGGTATAAAACATATCATTGCATAGAACATTGAAAACTCCATTTCCAATATTAACATTATATCCTTCCTTGTCAAACACGGATACAGATATAATATTCCTACTAAAAGTAGGTATGCAATATACATTATACAATACTAAGACAAGGCCTCTTGACAAAGCAAGACTCATGGATCCTACAGCAGTTGCCACAACTCTGAGGTCCATTTTCGTGCTTTCCAAATCTCTCCTACTTTCAGCCACCATATATTAGTGCATGTGTGAGATTCAGTCATGGTATCTAATACCCATGAATCTTTGGAAGTAGAGAGATGTAGCTCTATAGAGTTAATACCGAATGAAGGCACGATCCCACCGCCCTTCCTTAGATCATCCAGGTTTCCTGATGAAGGCGCAGTCCTACTGCCCTTCTTCAGATCATCCAGGCTATTTGATGAAAGGCGCAGTCCCACTGCCCTTCTTCAGATCAGCCGTGAACTTCCTGTAATACCGGTTCCAATGACCAGGCTGTTGGCAGTAGAAGCAGACATTCTCAGGTGTCTCATCTTTCCTGCCAAGTGCGCATGGGCCCAGCCCTTGCCACTTCCAATTCCCTTGTTGACCATCAGAATATCCTTGGATCCCAGATCCCTGAGATATTCTTCTTAGCAGTTGATGACACTTCATGTAACTCTGATATGGTCTTAGAGACAGCCTTGTCAAGGACATATTTTTTGCGTTCAGACTTGAGGACTATCCTCAAAATTCTGTACCAGTCCAAATAGTTTGTCCCATTTAGCTTGACCCTGTCAAGAATGGTTTTTAATGACAAACTATTAATGTTCGCTGAATTTGCCATTTGATCTACAACAGATAAAATTCAATCAGTAAACTGAATAAATTTTATGAAGATCAAGCTTAAACACCAACAATCAATTCTAAACCTTTAGAATCTGAAACCAAGATCCTTGATTCACTCGATTAAGCTGAACTAATGCTCACCACTTAATCGAGCTATGTAGGTAGGACTCCATCCAATCACATCCAATGTGACTCTTGGCTAGGGTATGTACTTATGTACACGACTTACCCTATCTGTTACCCTAGCTCAACCTCAGGCCGAGAATCGTAGTCGGGTCCACCAATTTTCAACTATGGCTCGTCACTATGTAGGTGCTCCGCTAATGCGCACGACACCCACATATGTCGTCCAAACCTACTACCCCGCTTCCCCATGGATGCTCCGCTAATGCGCACGACAACCATAGGACGGGGAGGTAGTAAGGTGTTGATGATTGGGAGGTATCGGACATGACCCGCTTTTACTTGTCCAGTTGTGTTCAAAACTTTGGCACATCCTAGATGCGATGAGCACATCAACTACATTCCAAATGCAATGATGCCTCAAATTACATCCAATGTAATTCTTCCTTTGAACCCGTCAACTACATCCAATGCAATGACGGTTCTAAGGGTTCACACACAAGGATTAAAATTCCAATTTTATCTTTGCATGTGAGGTGATATGCTCGGTAAATAAAGTTAAGCATGCAATTCTAAAACACATAGAATTAATCATGCATAAACTAAACCAAGCATAAAGCGATAAATGTGCACATAATAGCCCCCTAAACTAACTCCCACTAGCTTCTTGAGCTCCACCGACTCCAAGCCGATGCCAACACCCGAAAAGCCGCCTTTCTTCGTCTTGAGTAAAAAATTACAATTTAATACACGACTCGCAGGTCGGGAATAAATAAATATTACAAACAAGTGGTTCGACGACCACACCTTGAAAGAATAATTACACGTTAACTCTAACGGCTCGCAGGCCGTGAAAAGCGATAAATAATTAAATTGAGCTCGGGGCTATTATGTACACCATGCCAACATCACATCACACATCGTGTTATCAAACAAGCATGTTATCAAACATCATGTGATTTTCCGGTTTTAATTAATAGCCAAGTTTCGAAATTTTTTGATGCTCGGTTTATCGAAACCGTTCAAAAATGAAACTTTTGAACATTTGATCTTCGAGTTCATCATGACGGTTCCAAACTCGTCATAACTAACAAAACGGTTTAGCCTTGGCATATCAACCATCCAATGGTCATGCTTGGCCTAGCTCCGTCCAACGGAGCCCCGTTCGGTCCCGGTTTCGGCTCCCCGAGAGTCCCGCTCCCGAGACCCGAAAAATCAAATTTTTTTCAAAATTTCCAGATTTGAAATAATTTTCAAAAATTCATTTTACATGCATTAAATCCATAAACAATAATTTAAAACATGTTATCAAACAATTTAGCAAAACAACATGCCAAAAACGAAACTTTCAAGCAAAACCGAAACTTTGAACACCGTCTTGTGAATCCCGAAGGTAGCACGGCTCTGATACCACTGTTGGGTCTCGAGGTAGGGTTGGAGATGAACCAACTCGCAGCGGAAAATCAATGAAAACCAAGAGACAATTAAAACCATGAAACAACTAACAAAGAATGGATTAACAAGAGAAAAATTCAGCACTAGTTCTTACCAAAACAAGAACACCGGGTAACGAATGATTGGCTTGAGTCTCCAAGACGCCTACGTATCCACATGGGAATCAAAGCCACGTAGTTCTTCTCTTTGAGGACTCAAGAACACAAAAATGGAGGTGGGAGCTTGCCAAACCCGAAATGGCCATGGAAGAGGGAGAGAAAATGTGTTTCCTATTCTTGTCTTGTGTTTGTTATGTTGAAAAAAGATGACTTAAACATAACAAAACCCATACTTGTCCAACTAAAGGCATGGGACAAGTATGGTGTCAAGTAAGGTGTAAATAGGACAAAGTATGGCAAGACAAGATTGGGTTAGGTGGTGAATCACCAACACCTTAATCCTTGTCTTACTTACTTAGTACTAATTAATCAAGACTTGATTAATTAGTTCCATGGGCCTTGGTTGCATGGGCCTTTCATGGGCCTCTTGGAACATGGCCCGTGGCCATTTCCAACGAGGTCCCGTGATTCGCTCATCGCCTCCATGCCTTCCATACCGGAAATGTCCAACATTATCCGACGCGATCAATCCCAAGACTCCAAGCCTTGTCTCGATCCGTAAAGTCCTATTCACTTACGGGCACATGACCCAAAACCCAGTTTTGGTCATGTCCCGAGACAACTCCCTTTTGGCCATTCTCCATAAATGTGTCAATGAGTTTCATCCTCCGGTGTGACCCTTAGGTTTATGCATGTCAATAGATCAACGTAAAATCCCATTTTACTTGATCCTATTTAAGTGGCAACTAACGAGACTTTAGTATTGCCTGACACTACATAACAAATCGACCCTGTCGATTCTAACCTTTCCGTCGTCCCTGTCATTATCCTTTTATCTCCGATATCCTGATTGAGATAAGGCATAGAGCCGTCATCCTTATTATTCTCAATCACCGTTCCTTGATATGTGAGATGACTGAAGATATGATACCCAGTATCATGTGCATGGCCATGCTATTCTTCCAGTCACTCTCGATCAAGCGGCCGAGAATCGATATCTTTCCCATACCTTAGTATGAGGGATAAATCCCTTAGCCGTCTTTCGTGTCACTCATGTAGCCCGTCCCCAAGCCAATCCTGGCCGTTATGGAAGCCCTGTTACGGACAACGTTAGGCTCAGGTCAAACTCAGTTGTTGACTACATAGTGATCACAAAGACTCCTTGGTCTAAGGATACATGACAAGCTACAACACTAAATATGTTCATGACTTAATCTATGGCACATATTCAGGGCGGGTCGTCCAATATCATGTCCCACATGATATCTATGATCAGACTCCGGAATCCCATTCCAATGACTAACAGAACGTAAGCCATAAAGAGCCATCTTTCATACTAGTCGCTTCTAGTGAAGCTTTGTTGACTAGGGACCCATCGAGTGTGATCTATCTCGATCTATGGTTCTATTCGCATGGTGGGCATAGATCAGAGCACACATCGATATATTACTCCAACACATAAGTAATATAAAGCCGCTTTAATTTTATTGCTAACGATGATATATACATTTGGACATTTAGGATTGAACTACGGGCACTAAGACTAACACGATGAATGGGAGTTGAGTACAGATCAGGGACTTCGATTTAGGGGACGGTTGTTCGTACCCCGAGATTGTAGGGACACGGTGTTGAGAGAGTGTCACCACTCACGACTTGCAGTGCATCCCGGTGGCACCAAGATGTATAGAGACATCCGACGGCAGTTCTGGTGGAGGGGGATGCGCAAGGCAGTTGCATTCTTTGTTTCGAGGTGTCTTACCTGTCAGCAGGTGAAGGCGGAGCATCAGCGTCCCGCTGGTTTGCTACAGCCTTTGCCGATTTCCGAGTGGAAATGGGAACATGTGACTATGGATTTTGTGAGTGGGCTACCGAGGTCTTCCAAGGGACATGATGCCGTTTGGGTTGTGGTTGATCGACTGACCAAGTCGGCACATTTTCTAGCTATGAGGATGACGGATACTGTGGACATGTTGGACGTTTGTACGTCAGGGAGATTATTCGTCTACATGGGGTACCAGTGTCAGTGGTATCTGATAGAGACCCTCGTTTCACATCCAGATTTTGGAAGAGCCTACAGAAGGCTTTGGGGACTGAAGTACTGTTGAGTACAGCTTACCATCCTGAGACAGATGGACAGTCAGAGCACACCATTCAGATTTTGGAAGACATGCTTCGAGCCTGTGTACTTGACTTTCAGGGATCATGGGAGGACCATCTACCCTTGGCAGAGTTCGCTTACAGCAACAGTTATCAGTCCAGCATTGGTATGGCACCATTCGAGGCTTTGTACGGCAGACCGTGTAGGTCGCCAGTATGTTGGGCAGAAGTAGGGGAACGGAGCATACTTGGTCCTGATATGGTCAGAGAGACGACAGAGAAGGTCACAGTGATCAGGGAGCGGTTGAAGACCGCACAGAGTCGTCAGAAGAGCTATGCAGACCGACGGCGTAGACCACTTGAGTTCCTGGTCGGAGACCACGTATTTCTGAGAGTGAGCCCGAAGAAGGGCCTACTGCGATTCAACCGCGGAGGAGGAAAGTTATCCCCGCGCTTCATTGGACCATTTGAGGTCTTAGAGAGGATTGGAGCTGTAGCTTATCGATTAGCCTTGCCACCACAGCTTGGGAACGTGCATAACGTTTTCCATGTATCCCAACTACGGAAATACACGGCGGATCCCTCTCATGTTATCGAATGGGCCGATATTGAGGTAGTAGATGATGTCTCTTATGAGGAGCAGCCTATCAGGATTGTGGATACGGAAGAGAAAGTCTTGCGGAAGACGACTATTCCGTTGGTTCGAGTACAGTGGAGACACCAAGGGGCTGAGTCGACCTGGGAGCGTGAGGACGAGATCCGGGAGAAGTATCCCCACCTGTTTGACGTTTGAGGTACGTCTGCTTTAAATTTCGAGGACGAAATTTCTTTAAGGGGGGTAGACTGTAAAACCCAGTTTGGTTAAAAGGGTATTAAAGTGCGAACCGGTACTTGGGGGGTTGTTTTTGTATCGAGTTTGTTAAAAAAAAAAGGGAAAAGGAAAAGAGGTTTCAGGCTTGGGCCTGATCAGACTCGGCTTTGGGCCGAGCCAGACCAGGCCGTTACTCGCGCGCACCAGGGTCGGCCCAAGGCCCGTTTACCCCAAACCCTACCTTTAAAACCTCTCTCTCGCCTCTTCAGCTCCATTTTCGCGCACCACTCACGAGGCGAGACCTCGTCCCTCTCCCGACGACCCAGAAACCCGCCGCCGTTCTCACTCTCCTTCCCCCGGCCACCACCATCTCTTCTTCTCCAAACACGCACCCACCGTCCTCTTCTTCTTCGCCGTCTTCTTCTACCCATCGTACCAGAAACCCAGAAGCTCCACTCGTCTTCTCCCTCCTCGATTCGAGACCGCCGCCGACGAGACGAACCCCACCGTGCCGATTCAGGCAGAGCTTCAACGGTGAGTCGTCCCTCACTGGTCCTTCCCTTTTTCCCCTTTCTTCTCGCTTCGATTCGAAGAGCTTCGGGCTCTTTTGGGGTCAGAGAGGGTCGGGAGCGTCGTCGGAACTCTCCGAGCTCCAGATCTACGATTCGCGTCGCCGGCGAGCCTTTTGGCCGTCAGATCTGGCCGGGAAAGTTCGGACCTCGCCCCAACCATCGTCCCCGTCGAGTCCCGAACCTCTGGCAACCCAACCGACGCCGAGAACCCGCTGTCGAAACCCTGACGCCACCGCCGCCGGAGTCGCCGGAAACCTGACCTCAGCCAACGCCGCCATCAGCTCAGACCGGACAAGGACGAGACCTTGGGCTCGGGCTCGGAACTCAGCTGGGCCTCGGCCTAGACTAGATTTGGGCCTTGGGCTCGAATCTGGTCTGGGCCATGGCCCGGACTGACTCTGGTCTTCGGGTCCGGACTCGGGCCCGACTCTGGGACTGGATCGGATTCGGACCGTTTGGGACTGATTCGTTTAATTAAATTTAAAACTGATTTAAACGAAACTTGTGACTAAGTCGGACTTTTATCGGATTAAACGGTTTAATCAACGGAAATGAAAACCTGTTAATTTAAAGAACTGGGTAATCTGGACTCGATCTGATTTTGGATCGTTTGTGTGTAAACCCAGATTCGTAGCTGGGACTTCGCCGAGGTGACGAGGCGAGCCGGACAGCAGGATATTGAGTGACGTGAGGAGCCTATGGCTCGGCAGATCCAACGGGATATTGAGTGATTATTGGAGCCTGAAAGCTCGGCAGATCCTACGGGATATTGATGGGATTACTTCATGAGAGATGGTTTCTGAGGTTTCACCCAAGGGTGTGTGTGTCCTACGGGAGCACTACCTTGGTTCCCTATGACTATGATCCTTGGAGACATTTTCGGGAATACCGAAGATGAGCATCCCTATGGGATGGTTTCCGGTGCCCCGACGTATGTGCCTCCTCCGGACCGATGGAAAATCTGATGTGATATGAATACTCTAGTGGATCGGAGTATGGGAACTGAGGTGACACTAGAACTTATTCATGGATAGGAGGCTTGAGAAAGCAAGTGGTTGGCGTGATATAAATTGACCTTTTTTCTAATCGTTATGATACTTTTATTGATTCTGTTATGGAACCTTTTCAGTTAATGTTATCTTGTTATTATATTATTTCTTCGTACTTATCTTATTCTATCTTGTTACCCATTATTCCATTGTTAATCGTAGTTTTTACTGTTATTCGAGTTATCTTTCTATCCAGTACAGTATTGACCTAAGGGTTGAGTTGTTAAGGTTTTTCCTACTGAGCGTAAGCTCATCCCCCTTTGGTTTTCTTACTGTTTTACAGGCGTAGCTGATGTCTAGTGAGTTCGAGGCTCGGGAGCTTTTGGACATCTTGGGGTTCATTTTAGAGTTATGTTGGTCTTGTGTTTTAAACATTATTTATTTAACTCTATGAAGGTTTTGGCATTTAATTGTTGCTTTCCTACTTTTAATTCCGGTCACGTCTCGAGTCCGGTCAATACCGGATTTGGGGCGTGACAATTTGGTATCAGAGCCTGGTTTCATTTGAAACAGGTTTAAATTTTGAACTTGTTTTCAAACCTCGGACCAACGTCAATTAGGTGGGTAGAGTTAGGAGGTCTAAGTCGCGTGCTCAGTGACGCAAGTGAAAATATTTGATGCGTAGAGTGGGAACGACACGAATCTTGATTGTCTCAATGGTTGTTTAAATTTGAACCTCTTTATTATGATGGTTGCATCGCTTGATTGGGATCCTTACCATATTGACTGTAAGATACAGTGATCGGTGAAGCCGAATGGTTGAGATCAGTATTGGGTTAACGAGCGGTTATCGAGCCGTTGTGTCACGCCCCAATTTCAGTAAACCGAACTCAGGACGCGAACGTTTAAAAAAATATAACATTTGAAAACCTTTTACATAAATCACTTTAAAATCACCACTTGTTCATCAAAAATAATCATTTACAACTTAATAGTACGTCCCAACAAGTGGACAAAATGCAAGGTATACGTCGCTAGACTCAAAATAAACCCAGAATCCTGCTCCTAGCTCTTCAAGCTTCAGAAACTCACCTAGTCCAACCTGCGATCGATACCTGTAGGAAAAGCAGCTAGGGGTGAGCGTTCACTCACCACCACGGATAACAGACTGACTACGGCATAATTAGCAGACAATGCCGGTAGCACCAACAACCAACTCAACACCGGGGATCACTATCCCCAACTCAAGTACTCCGACTGACACACACCCACTGTTACTTTCCTCAACCGACTCAACACTCGAAATCGTAATGTAGGCCCGACACAACGATTGACGACCTCCTCCAAAGACACGACAGACAACCACGCAACACCCAAGATCACAAAAGATCGCACACCAAACAAGATCACAAAGGATCGCACGCCAACCTCTCAGTAACCTCCCTCACGCCTTTTACCGATCACTATCAGGCCAGGCGGTCGACCTGTCGCCACTTTTTCCGATCCCTGTCAGGCCAGGCAGTCGACCTGTCGCACTTTTCCCGACACAAAGTCGGATCAGGCGATCGACCTGTCCCACCACGCACGCGCGGCCAGGACCCCTTTACTGTCGGGCGGGCCCCCTACCCCGTCTAAACATGCAGACGCGTGCGATCACGGGACACCCATTTAATGAAGCGGGCCCCCAACCTCAGGTAACCACAATCACAAGCAAAGTTCAACAAACAGCAACAACACAGGTTCAACACTCCACAGGCACTCATGGCCACCCAAGACACCAACAGTAAAACACGGGCTCTCAACAACCCCACGACACTCACGGCCACCCAAGACACTTCGACAATAATTCACGGGCTCAACAACCCCAGGGGCACTCATGGGCACCCAAGACACACCAACAGTAACTCACGGGCTCAACAACCCCACGGGCACTCACGGGCTCCCAAGACATACAAACAGTAACTCACGGGCTCAACAACCCCACGGGCACTCATGGACACCCAAGACACACCAACAGTAACTCACGGGCTCAACAACCCCACGGGCACTCACGGCCTCCCAAGACATACCAACAGTAACTCACGGGCTCAACAACCCCACAGGCACTCATGGCCTCCCAAGACATACCAACAGTAACTCACGGGCTCAACAACCCCACGGGCACTCATGGCCACCCAAGACACCAACGGTAAAGACACAGGTTCAACAACCCCACATGCACTCATGGCCACCCAAGACACAACAGTAAAACACGGGCTCTCAAGGCCACCCAAGACACCAACGGTAAAGACACGGGTTCAACAACCCCACGGGCACTCATGGCCACCCAAGACACAACAGTAAAACACGGGCTCTCAAGGCCACCCAAGACACAAAATACACAATCAACCTCCGGCATAATCAATGCCTCCAACAGTTCTAATATCAACAGTTTCACAAACAACCTCCGGGCATGGTCATATGCCTCTAGTACTCCTAATCTCGATAAGTTCGCAATCAACCTCCGGGCAGGGTCATATGCCTCCAGTAGTTCTATTATCGATAAGTTCACTGATCCTACGACACTACTAAGTGTCACATGCTTTTCTAATAATCGCTATGTTCCCGTATCATGCCTTTCTAATAATCGATAAACCTACTTAACCCACGACACCCCGGTGTCACATGCAATTCTACTGTTAACTTTCCCTAGTCAGGGCCGAGATCCGGCTACTTTTCCCTACCTCGATATGTTCTCCAAAAGCTAGCCAACAAGCTCCGGCGTGATCTCAGTCACTCGCCTAGCTTTCCTTTCCCTCGGTCTGCAACACGATCTAAAAGAACACAATTTTAAACGCTTTTAAGCTTGTAGGCATAATGCTGAATTTTAATAAACCTGACGCCCAAAAGTAACCCCGACAATGTCGATCACTCCCAAACTCCCCAATTACTCGACATTGTCGATATTGGACCTGGAAAGCCCTGATTCGCCTGACGTGGCGAATCTGCCCGGGTTTTGGAAACACCCTTCCGGGGCTCCGAAAATTCCCGTTTTCGTTCCTACGGTCTTAGAATAATTCAAAGGTTCCTAGGCACTCGACGGAATTGAATTCCGACTTCCGAGTCATTTAATTAACGTTTAAAGTTTCTAAACCCGTCAATTACAACTTTCACATTTTAATTCCAAATTTCGATTCGGTTGTGGATAAATGGTCTGGGGAACGTTCTAAACCACCCGAACATAAAACCCGAGCACCCAAGCAAGTGGGCCCCACCCGGACAGCCATGGCCGTGGGTGGCTAGGGCCTTTCGGGCCCGGCCCACCATGGTGGTGGCCGGCCCTAGCTCCGGCTAGCTACCTCACATGGTGGCCGGCCACCCTACATGGTGGCTGGAGCTCCTCCCGGGCTCCCGGTCACCGGAAAACGTGCCTCTTCACCCCAAAACGTCTCCAAGACGTCTCCAACTATCCCCACACCTCATTTCCACCATAAACTACTCATTTTAACCAAACCCTAACTTTGAACTTTAACCAAAACGAAGATTGGGTAGTAGCTCACCGTAGAGAACGTGGAGGTGAGTTCGATTCTCCTAGCTTTGAGACGATCCAAGGGTTAGATGCAAAACCCTATCCCAACACCTTCTCTTTTCTCTCTTCTTCTCCTTCTCCTTCTCCTTCTCTCTCTAAAACTATCTCTCTTTTTCTCTTTTTTTTTCTTTTTTTGTTAGATGTGGCCGACCCCCCCTCCTTATCTCTCCTCTTCATTTCCCCCCCAAAACCTAACACCACCACTTGTTTGACAAGTGGCAAGGTGAGTCCCACACCTTTTTGGAAAATATCTAGGAGATATTTTCCAATCAGATTCGCGAAATACGGACGTTTCGGGCCCCGAGCGGGCACTTTTCCCAAGAAATTACGAAACTTGACGGGCTACAAGGAAACGGCTCAACTAAGACCGCTGCGACGACGGCTAAGATTTTTGGATCCAAAATGGTCCTCGAATGGACCAAAACGTCGCTCGGTTGACTTTTCCAGCGAAAAGTCAACATTTCCCAAATTGATCAGAAAGTTGCCCTGAGTCCCCCGGAACTCACTTTGGTCGATATCAGGGTCATCTTAAGTCCGGTATGACCCTCGGGGTCAATTTTGGGTTTAATTTAGTGTCTGCTTAAATTTTTTAAATTTTCCTGTTTTTCGCAGATTTGACTGGCGTTGACTGGGAGTGGTTCTTACACGTTGTAAAGTGGTTTTTGAGTAAATCATTTGTTCAGAAAGATTTTTAATTTGAGTTTTTTTGGTTTGTGGCAATGGTGTGTGTTGCTAAGCTAAGAGTGTCCTACGACGGTTGTGATTTTATGAGTGATTTTGTTGAGGTGTACCCACCTTCCGACTAGAAGTCGGTAAAGCGTGCAACGATTCTGAGATTTTGGGGCACGAGAACTCCGTGGTATTTTGGGGAGCACGAGAACTCCGTACACTGAGAACTTCGAGGAACATTTTGGTTATTGTATGTTTAATTTGGGGTCTTGAAGGACGCCTACTTTCGGCTAAATGCCAGTACGAGGTTCCACCGTTCTTGTTATTTTGCGTCGTTCGTCCGACAAGATGTTGGTAGAGTTCGTGGTTGTACGGAACCGTGCACCGGGTTTGAGAATCGTGGCCTCGCAGATGCAATGACTTTTACGAAGCGACTTGTAAGATGGTTTTTTCAGAAGTGTGAACTGGTACCGATGGTAAGAGAATTATAGCAAGTTGGTTAACTTTCGTGATCGACCGTAGTTGAGATTTGTTAGTTCTCCTTATTCTAGGATCGTGATTGTTGATTGGTTGAATGCTTACTTTATTGGTTGAGTGAGTGTGTTGTTATAATTGTGGTTCGAACGGATGATCGAGTATGACTGGTTGTGCCAAGCGGTACAATCAGGTGATCGATGTACTGCTGGTTCAGGACAGGTAAGTATGACGGTAAGTGTAACTGTGGGTATGAATCCCGTGTGTTGTGTATGGATGAACGTGTATACTTCTAAGATTGAGGATTAAGTGAACGTCTTTGGTGTACTTGAGATCTGGGAAATTCGAGGCTCGGGAGCTTCCGGATGTTTTGAGGGTTGTATTAAAGGTGTATTGGTCCATATTGTTGAACTTTATTTACCTTATGTTACCTGTCAAGTTTTGACACCCTATTTGAATTTTGGAGTGAATTATTGAGAAATTCGTTGGACTCGCTTTCAGTTTTAAGGGAATTTATTACAGTTTTACTACTTTTATCTCGATTGTTTTCGGTCACGTCTCGAGTCCGGCCAAAACCGGATTTGGGGCGTGACAAAATGATAATTAGTTAAAAAACTAATTTATTAAGGAAAAATAAATTTAATATATCAATAACATATTCGTCTGCCGCGTGGCAATTTTCCATAGAAGAATCGTGGCATTCGATGTATCGTACGAGTCGAGAAATCGATAAACGTTGGATTTGGTGTGATCCATTTTTTTCGTGGATTCGACCCAAAACCTTTATTTTGGCCCGATTCGACTTTGATTCGACGCGCATTAACCTTTATTGTGTATAGCCTTAGGACTCTGTAGCTCTATTACAATAAAATTTGATCTCCATAGCTTTCTATCCTTGGGTAATATAAGACTATGATCTCACACTCTTCTCTTAATCTCCTATTAGAGTTTTCTATAATAGACATTTTTTTTGACGAAAGTGAAGGATTTATTAAGCTGAATCACAAGCCAGTAACCCAGAAATGGGTTCTGGAAATGAAGAAAAATCCCACACCATAGATGCCCATTCTCGAGCATTCCTAGCTAGCTCATGAGCTACCCTGTTTGCAGTTCTCTTTACATGAACTACAATTACTTCTACCAAACAAGAAATAATCTGTTTACAATCATCAATAATAGCACCTAAAGGAGTAATCAGAACCGAATCGCTCTTAAGAGCCATAACTAGACCCAAAAAAATCCGATTCGACCACCCCGTTTCCCATACCTCGGTCTGCTAGCTCTTGTAGTGCCGCCTTCACTGTCAACACCTCAAGCACTTCTGGATCCTGATGACCCCCAAACACCCTACACTGCATAAAACACGGGGAACCATCAGCATCTCTACATACCCAACCACCCCCACCACCGGCACCATGGAAGACCGCCGCATCAGAATTGACCTTCCACTTACCGGGGTCCGGTTTCCTCCATCCTCCATTCTCGAGCACAAACCCGCTAACATCACGTACTCGCGGCACCTGAGCCTCTTTCCAATCAGTCAACAACTGCTCTGCACCCCGTACAATGCCCTCCACTGAGGGACTTTTCCCTTCCCACACTTTCTGGTTGCG
Source organism: Erodium maritimum (assembly GCA_963921825.1). Classification (NCBI taxonomy): domain Eukaryota; kingdom Viridiplantae; phylum Streptophyta; class Magnoliopsida; order Geraniales; family Geraniaceae; genus Erodium; species Erodium maritimum. Next base: position 24,838,508 of record OY997594.1, read on the forward strand.
AGCCCTCCAAAGACCCCAGCATATCACCGAAATAAACTCTGCATTGGTGTGAAATTAAAGACACTTGTGTCACATATAAGTTTAAAGCTATCACTAGTACTCATATTAAAGGTTAACCTTTTTCATTAATTTTGACTTTTGACCTAAATCAAACTTTATTTTCCATCTTTTAGACATGTAAGGTATATTGGACTTCAGTTCTTCAATAAATTTTTGTTCTCTCTTCTACACAAGGTTAGATTTATTTTTTCCAAATCACACAAGCTCTTTCTTTTTTATTGAAAGGAGCAAATATTATTAATATTTGAAAAAAAGTCATTATAACGACCAAAACCTCATAAGGTCTTTGTTCATAAACTCAAAAACATAATGACGGTAAACCTTAAAATAGGAAACGGTTTTGAAGAAGCATGATGATGTTGAAGCGTAGAAACTGAGTAGGACTGATCAAAGTAGTTCTTAAACATTGCTTGATCCCATGGAGAGGAATATTTTCGCCGTGAAGAGGACGACCGAACTTGAACTCGACAGTTTTAACGGGAGGATATATGTGATTAAGGGTTCTCTCTGGGTAAAAGTCTCTGAATCTCTGCTCACTAGTTATTGACCTTGCAAAAAAGAAAACAGACATGATAAAAAAGATCCAATCGGTTAGCACGATTCAGAATTGAGAGAGAGGTCGAGAGGTGCATCGGTGGAGACCAAGGAGGTGGATGCGACAGTGACGGCTTCAGACTCAACAGAGGTTGATCAAGGAAGAAGATCCGGTACGGGAAGGTCGAGAGGCTTTGAGACGAGGAGGTCGATTGATGTCGATGTGAGCCAGACAACAACCATCGGAGTTGTAGAAGAGGATCCAAATAAAATCGAAAGACACATCGTTGATAATAAGAGGAAGTCAACAACGTAATGACTATAAGCGGCTAAAAAAACCTAATAAAAAAATCCTAACAAAACTCACAAGGAGAATATCTCCTCTTAGTCGGTACTAAAATCAGTCGTACTTGTGAACCAAAACTTCAACTATCATTTACACTCATGTTGTTAAGCTAATTAAACAAGCAAATAAGGATAGGGAGAACAATAGATAGGCAGAGAGCCCATATCCCAATAATAAAAGTGGGCCTAGTGAGGTTTGAAGCTAGTACATTGGGCTTGATATTCGTGAGGCCCCATAACACAAAATCAAACTTAATTCCATTCCTTTCAATTTGATTGTTCCAACTTGTATTAATATTAGTTTACCTCAAAATGTAACTATTGAGCTAAACAAATACTTTAGGTTATGTGAAAGCAAACCTGATCTGATACTCACCATGTTAAAATACTCTCAAAAAGTAATCTTATTCATTTAGCACACCTGTTTAGAGGTTTGTCTCGGCTAATAAAAAAAACAAATTCTACCTGAATTATAAAGATTGAAAAGTCATAATTGACAAGGATAGTAGTACTATTGCCGACAACAACACTGATACATACAATAATTTACCAAACACCAGTAGGAAATTGATTGATTAAGAAGTAGTTACAAAACTGATTATATAAGAGCATCCGTACGGGTAATAGATCGATTTAGTCTATCTCTGAGCCAATTGACTTAAATTTAAGAAAAATAATGGAAATTTGACAACGAAATATGAGAAAAAAAATCCATTATGGGAAGGAAAAAATTAAACAAAAATAAATTTAACAATAATGAAATCAAAACAAAAAATTATTGGAAGGAAAATTTCTATTATATCCGGAAACAAAAACAAATAGTACAACGAAGTTCCGAGAAACCAAACAACACAACATCGACCAAACCCTATGGATGAAAATCTAGGAGGCGAACCTGTTGTACATGTACCATTTCGGGCAATCCTGAACTGTCGTCTACCAGTCATGCTTAGTTAAGGGGTGGCCGAAATTTGATTCACACAACCGATTCGCCTCCTACAACATATCCGTTTCGGTGGAAACTGGACTGAGAGCATGTCCTGACTCCAAGAGCGCCACCTCGAACGCCCCCACCCGTACGTTAGTCTTCTGCCAGTTGACTTTCAGATGCTTCTTAATCCGAGGATATGGAGTCGTGTGTATGGTTTTCCAGTCATGGTGAAGGCGTCGCCAAAAATACCGTGTCACATTTGTGTCGACGATCTACGAGAGAACAAGGTTCCTCTCTTCTCCCGCCTCTAACTATGGTCTCGACAGCTTGACTTCTCCTTGGATGGGCTCACGACCGCAACTACATTCCAGGTTAGCGAGCTTCGTGGATACCCTGAATGACTTGGAAATGGCTTAGGGTGATATGCTTTGGGTGAAGTTTTGAAAAGATCTGATTACTCTCCTCTACAGGGCAATCTACTTACATCTTAAGGCATGCATGATCGCCTAGGGCTCGTAATCCTAAGACATGTACGATCGTCCAAGGCTTGTATTCGTAAGGCATACACGGACATCCAAGGCTCGTATTCCTAAGGCATACACGACCGTCCAAGTATCAAATCTAATATAAGTGACTGCCTGATTTTTTGCTTCTTATGTGGATGCATAGGCCACTTTCATCTTGACCGCCCCTAGGAGCAATGGGGTAGTCCGCATACTTCTCGTCCTTTTTATATCTTGTTAGATCATCCAACGCCACTGCCGGTTGCTGGCGCTGAGCATTAAAATATAGTTTTTCTTGTTTGCCGCCAGCTCACCGCCCGCGGTAAACGCAAGCAACCGGTAATGGGAGATTTTTTACCGGCGGGAAGCCGCCGGCGGTGAGAATAAAAATAATAATTAAAAGCATAATTTTTATTGAAAATAAGAAGAAAATTAACACAAGCAAGCTCGAAAATAACACAAACAAGCTCGTGAATGGAAAAGTACACGTTATTATCACCGAAAAGGGAAAGCCAACTTAGTTTGTTCACGATTTACAGTTCGTGAACGTACTGGAGGAATTTCGGGTGGTCTTTAACAATCTCCCAAAACGAGAACTTCGTGAAATGGTGGTCATGTTGGGCAAGATACCGGTCCACTACTATAGTTCGAAGAAAAGCTTTGGTTTGTCCCGGAAGGCGAGCACGCACTGCTTCACGGTAACATCAATTGAAACGGTGCATCTTCAGGGATAGCTCTCGACAAGCTCCTTCTTGATTGCTACAGGGCCTTTACCTTTGAGTTTCGCGGCTTTTGCCGCCTTCTGACCCATAGGCCGCTTGTACGCCGGTGTGCGCTTTCCCGAGTCGGTAGATGGGTCGAAATTACTCACCAGTGTGCCTTCGTATTCACCCTCAGATATGTCGACGACAAAATATTTGGACGTCCACTTGTGCTCGTTTCTGACGAGCCTCCACCAACGTTCCCAAGTGAATGGAGCGTCTTCTTTCTTCAAGTACATTTCCTCGGCCAATGTCCTGACTTCATCATCGGAACCACTGCTCCTACAGTCATTCATACACCGTGTGTAGTACCGCCGGAACTTCCTCACTTTTGGATTCACTTGGCCCCAGTGGTCTTTACACTGCTTCAAGCTCCTCTTGGGATCATCCGGCCCATGCATAAAAGCAACTTCTTCGGTGATGGCCCCCCAATACTTCATGTTATGCTTCGCATTCCTGTGAATTGAATCGTAGGAATGGAGCTCGTTCGATTGTTCGCCGGCGCCGACCTCGACAACCATTGGAGCTCGTTCGATTGTCGCTCCGGATACACCGCTCGTAGAGAAAAATTGTTGAGTTGCCGAGTCAAACATGTCGCCGCCCAACTCGGTGACCATATCCCCCAGTCGTTGAGATCCAATTCCATTTCGAAACAAAAAAAATGAAATGTAGAGGAAGAATAAAGTGGTAGATTGAGAGAATGTGATGTGTTTAACAAAAAAAATGAGGGGTGCTATTTATAAAGGGGGAAATTTGAAATCTGCAGCTGCCAGCACCTTGCCACGTGTTGCCAGCGTGTGATGGTCCAACGGCCGTCGCAGTCAACGAGGCGGACCAGCTCTCAACGTCAGCGGTAATTGCTGACGTTGAGCTCAACGGCTACTTTCCCAGCCAACGCTGAAAAAGTTGCTTCCCGCTAGCTCACCGCCTCCTCCTCGTCTGCTCCACGCCATCCCCTCCCGGCCAGCTCAATGTCCACCACTGTGGACGGTCTTAATCACTGTATTCTCGATTAGATTTAAAAAATAAAAACTAACTATCCACATTGTGTGAAAAATATAATTTTTTTTTTGCGCTCGTAATGGCTGAATTTTTACATACAAGATTGGGTTGGGAGGTTATTTGTGCACCACTTATCCGAGGCGTGGGTGGACGAAGCATTTAATTTAAACTTTTAAAGTACCGATACAGCTGCAGCCCGAGAGAGAGGCACAGCCGACGGGTTTGATTTGACCAGCCGCCTATTAGTCAAACTTGTATCCTTATAAAAGCCACAACACAAACCCGTACTTATTTCATATCTCACCGTTCCCCATCTTCCTCATCGCATAGACCCAATGAAGCCTTCTATCACCTTCCTCTTATCCATCACCGTCTTTTACTATATCACCCCCACGTCAGCCGCATCATGCCACGTGGACGACCAGCAGGGCCTCCTTGGATTCAAATCGGGTATCACCCGTGACCCGTCGGGCCTGCTCTCGTCCTGGAAGCCCGGAACCGACTGCTGCACCTGGCTCGGAGTCTCCTGTACTAACAACCGAGTCAGCTCGCTCACCCTCGGCGACAAGTTCATCTCCGGTACCATCTCTCCCTCTCTTCAGAAACTCCGATTCTTGAGCAGTATTTACCTCAACAATCTCGGAAACCTCACCGGTCCCTTCCCCGCTTCTCTTTTCCGGTTACCTGAGCTCGGAATCGTCTACATTGAGAACAACCGCCTTTCCGGCCTCTTACCCCGAGATATCGGAAATCTTACTAATTTACTGGCCTTGGGTCTCAACGGTAACCGGTTCATCGGACCGATACCGAGTTCGATCTCGAAATTGACGAATCTGACTCAGCTCAAGCTCGGCGGCAATCTCCTCACCGGCACCGTACCGGTCGGAATCGGACGGCTCACTCAGGTTACCTACCTGACACTCGCTGGGAACAGGCTTTCCGGTAGCATACCCGACGTCTTCAAGTCACTCACCGAGCTTCGATTCCTCGAACTCTCCGACAACAAATTCACCGGCAACATACCGGCATCAATTGCATCACTCGCGCCGAAATTGATTGGCCTCGAGCTCGGTAACAACCTTCTCAAGGGTCCGATTCCGGCCTTCCTCGGCAACTTCAGGACGCTGGACACGCTCAATTTGTCTCGGAACGGGTTCTCGGGAACCGTACCGAAAAGTTTCGGGAACCTGACGAAGATATTCAATCTGGACCTCTCGCACAACAATCTGGTCGACCCGTTTCCGGTGATGAACGTGAAGGGAATCGAATCGCTCGATCTGTCGTACAACCAGTTCCATCTGGGTACGATCCCCAAATGGGTCGCTTCGTCTCCTCTGATCTACTCTTTGAAGCTCGTGAAATGCGGAATCAAGATGAGTCTCGACAGTTGGAAGCCGGTGGAGACGTACTTCTACGATTACATCGATCTATCGGAGAACGAAATATCGGGGAGTCCTGTGACGTTGCTGAACCGGACAGATTACTTGGTGGGGTTTTGGGCATCGGGGAACAAATTGAAGTTCGATATGGGGAGCTTGAAGATCGTGAAGACGTTGAAGAATCTGGATTTGTCGAGGAATTTGGTGTACGGTAAGGTTCCGGCGGCTGTTTCCGGATTGGAAAGGTTGAACGTTAGCTACAACCACCTGTGCGGGAAGCTACCGGCGACCAAGTTTCCGGCGAGCGCATTTGTGGGTAATGATTGTCTGTGTGGGTCTCCACTGGGACCCTGCAAGCTGTGAGCAATCAATACAGAAAGTGCTCGTGCGTAGTGTAGTCTCTAAACTCTCAAATAAGGAATATCGATAGCCCATATTGTTATATTGGGTCATTAGTCAGGGTCGGTATGATGTGAAAACCCAAATAAAGCCCATAAAGAATATGTACGAGTGGCATCCAAAAACCGATGAAAATTACCTATACCTCAAGCATATGATGTTACTTTCCCCCCCTCTAAAATTAGGGGTATCCACGGGCCGGGCCCCGGCCCCGTGATTAAATTTTGGGTTAATTACGCTCACATGCTCCGAACTATACACGTTTAACGGATAAATACCCCAAAGTTATTTCGTAACGAATACATACCCCGAACTAAACGTTTGTAACGATATCCCCCCTTCCATCCATTTTTCCATCCATTTTTAGGTTTAGATTTAGGTTTGGAGAGAGATTTAAGTTGGATTTAGGGTTGAAATTGGTTTTAGGATTGTGACACTACGAGTAGTTCCAGAATTTCTGAAAAAATAAACAACAAATGGACGAAAAAATGGATGGAATGGGATATGTTGTTACAACTGTTAGTTCGGGGTATGTATAAGTTATTTGGGGTATGTATCCGTTAAATGTGTATAGTTCGGAGTAAGTGAATGTAAATAACCCTTAAAATTTTGACTCGTTTTGTAGAGATCGGGTTTAAAAAATTTAACCCACTCCCGACCCCAGGTCTAAAAAGAAACATTTGAACCCGTCCGTTTGAATTATGAGCCGGTTCACTTGGTTGGATCAACCCATCCGAATTTATTAACAGTTAATCACATTAATCGTAAGTAGTAGCACATATAATTTCTAATATTTTTTCATTATCCAATAATCATTAAAAATCAACAAAGAGTGTATAGAAGCTCTCAATTTGGTCACTTCTTAATGATGAAAAAACTCCATACCTTATTGAAATTTTATCAAAAGTTCAAGGATTACAAACGTCAAATAGGGAGTTCAAATTGGCCAAAAAAATTACAGTTACAAAAGATGAGTTCAACTCAACACAAAACTAATGTTATATTACAAAATTGGTAATCATCTTCAAAAACTCAAGCCATCAATCTTCATCTATAAAAGCAATTAAAATGTGTGGCCTTTGGCCTTGGACTTGTACCATATCCGGGTGGTCCGGTTTTAGTAGAAAATTATGTCACGAACCCGATATCCGGACCGCTCACTCCGGGTTTGGTATTTTGAATCCGGGCCCATCCTTGTAACTCATAGGGGCAAACCCACTAGGGTCGGGTGGTTCGGATTGACCGGATGAGTGGATTACGGAATAATTTTGGGCACCCCTACTCAAAATGTCCAAACTATCTTCTAACAACTAAGATCTAACTCAAAAGTATCCATAGTTATTTAACTTAATTGAAGTTAGCTCATTCAGTTAAAGCTTTTGACGATCCGACTTTGACATCGGATGGTGAAGAGTGGGTCACATATGGTTGATTTTTGTTCTCTTTCTGGGTTTTTGTTTCGGATTTTTGTTCCCGCGACTCCTTCTGAGAGCTCCCTTGGAATAGTTGTCTTTGTTTAGATCCTACTTGGATCTAATTTTTTCTAATAAATGTTTCGAGCTTATCCAAAAAAAACTTGATTGAGGTTGAATGGTCGAGACTGAAAAGAATAAAATACTTTATCTCTCTTCTTTTAATCTTACTGATACAATTTCAGTTACAATACATTAATTTTATGTAATAGTTTATAAAGTGAAAGCATAAATATACTACTATTATAAAATCAAAAATGACATGTACGAGTTGTTTATTACCGAAACAAAAATTAAACATAGATGTTAAAGCTTTGGATATCGTTCCTAAACAACGAGTTCATTGCAATATTAGAGCCACCTGATATGATCTTTAACGAGTTTCCATCATTCAAACTTTTTGAATGGTTGACACATACGCTCTAAGTACCCCACTACGAACAACACTCTAATTTGGGCATCAACTTGACCCGGTTGTCAAGCATGGAGTAGGTCGTGGTGGATTAAATTGAACCGTTTCACCTTCAGGGAGGTTTTTTTTCCACTGGTCCTTCAACTGCCTTTGGGTTCGTGCGAGGGTAAACATCGACCCTTCGGTGAAGAAGTGATCGTATACTGTTGGCCAATACTTGATGTTGGGCCCGGATCGTGCATGTTGAAGCCACATTAGGCAGAAGACCGTTTCTTCTTCAAGAGACTATGGGATGTTGCGGTGAGCGAGAACTATTCGGATGACGATTCAGTGGAAATTCAGTGGGGATATGGAGAGAGATGTAAGTGTCCATTGTTGTGATTTTGGAGGAAGGTTAAGGATGTATTTATAAGTGGGGAATGGAAGAAAACGCCACCAAACCGAACCGTCAGCTAAAACAAGGGTGTTTCAATTTTTTGCAAGGTTGGGATATTAATTTTATAAAAATAGAGTAGATTGGAATGAAAGTGAAATAGTAATGAAATTGGACCTAAATGCTACGCAAATGCAACGGAAATTAACTAAAATATGTAACGAAAATTGAAAAGGAACGCTACACCAAAAGCTTACGTTAGCAACCAAAAGATTCGGTCGTTGTTGAAACTAATCGACCAAACGGTTGGTCACGCATGGTTGGTCGTTTTTTAAACGATTTCTTTTCAGTACCGACCAAACAATCTTTAGTCGTTGTTGAATATTCTACGCCAACTAAATTTTTTGATCGACAATGAAACATTAAAGTTGGTCATTATTGAACATTCAACAGCGACCGAGAATTTTAGTCGGTGTAGAATATTCAACAGCGACTAAACTTTTCGGTCGACATTGAAAAAATGGATTCAATTGAGACCAACCATGCACGACGAACTATTCAGCTGGGGTTGAATATTCAATAACGACCATTCCTTTCAATCGACTTTGAATATTTTTTGCCGTCTATATATCCTAGAAGATTTTAAAAACATTTGGAAATCGCACACCTAAATGTGCAATGCGTTCAAATTAATTTGCAAATCTATACAAAACAGACTATTCATTGAAACATAAATGGAAATAGAAAAAGAATATTCTAACAATTCTTTTTTACTATTGAAATCTTACTACAAAGACAAAATGTCACAACACCGGAAAAAAAACTTCACTATAGATACAACGTCTTCTCATGCTTCCACTTTTCTTCTCTTATGTCCATGATGCGTTCCAAGATCTCAATCACATCGTCCAACCTGTTTAGTTCATTGGGTTAACTTCAGAACGTAAGGATAAAATTAGTGTTATGACGTTATGAGATAAGTTTTGACAAGGAAAAAAGGGTGATTATAAATAGTTATCGCCCACTTAATCAACCCCAACTATAAGAAAACGAGTTTTAAACCACCTTAACATACAAACAAGCAATCAAGTTAGTGTACCTAGAGTCTTTGACTGGCCCTATACAAGAGGATCGGTGTGGGTCAATGGATGTGCTCTTTATAGGTGATCGGATTCTCGCCAGAGGTTAATTTTTTGTTCAGATCGACTTAAAGAACTAAGAGATGGGTGTAGGTGAGGTGAGAAGGAGGAAGGAGATGGGGTGTCTGTCCTTTCCTCCTTCTGTTCGGTTTTGCTTTCTTCTTATGATACGTACTATAAGATCGTAACTGAGGCCTATACGGTTGGTAAAGGTGGAACAGCTGGCCCTGTCTGATATGCTCTGATGAAGGTTGTAGTCGGTAAGGTGGGACGAGTTTGTCCTGACCGATATACTATGGAAAAAGAGGCTTCCAAGACTGCAGATGAGGTTGGAGGAGCAACATTTGCCCGCATTGCTAAACCTCCCAAGGTAGATGGAGGAGCCAGGCCTGTCCGTGCTGCTTCGATTCCAGTTTCTAATTTGACCGGCATTGTCCCTACCGGCTCAAGTAAGAAGATTTTGATCCGAAAACGGTTGAAGACAAATGATGTCATCGAGAGCGAGATTTTCGTGTGTAACCTACCGTAAGATATATCATATGATTGGGTTAGACATGTTTTTGGTACTTTTGGTGATATTTCGTCAACGTTTGTATTTCGTTGACCAAACCGCAAGGCACAATTTTATGCGTTTTTCCATTTTAGATCGAAGAAGGCTGCAACTCAAGTAGTCTCCATCCTTAATGGGTTTAAGTTGAATGGATTTATTCTATTCGTAGCTCTTGCTGGTGCCGGAAAGATGGCTCGATCATTCAAGTCGCCGGAGGCGAGAAATAGAGCATAGGATTTAAGGAGTCAGACAAGATGATCCAAGGGAAGATTGAACTCGTGGTGACTGTTCCTTGTATGCAGACCGGAGACGTAGGGGATGTTTGCGTGTTGGAAGCTTTCCTGAGCATACGGAGTGAACCTCAGATCTGAGTTTCAGAACAGAGTATCGGTTCTCAACTTCGACAGAACTCGCCATAGTCTAGTGATTTGTTGGCCTATTGGGGAGGCAATGTGGGTGGTGTTCCCACGAGTGAAGGGGCATCTCATCTGGATGGAATCCTTACCAACAACTCGTCGAAGTAGGGCGTATCAGGGGGTTCAAATTGCTAGAGGGGCTCTAGAGATATCACACATGTTCTTCGCGAATGATTGTTATATATTCTATAGGACTGATGCTGGGGAAGCCAGTAGGATCCGAGATATTCTCAGCTTGTTTAGGTAGTTGTCTGGTCAAGTACTAAACCTCCAAAAGTCTTCTACATTTTCAGTACGAATACGCCCACCAAGGTACGACAAGAATGTTGTCAGATACTATCTATTGCTGAGATATCGGTCACGTCTATGTGTTTGGGGGTCCTTAACATGATCGATCGGAACAGGAATGCCACAATGGCCTATTTGGGAGAGCGTATTATCACACACATTCATTCTTGGGATGGGAAATTCTTATCCCCCACTGGGAGGGAAGTAATGATTCGTTCGGTGCTAACATCTCTACTAGTAAACATGATGTTTGTCTTTAGGGTACCCCATCAAATCATCTCCCGTATTCATGTTGCTTTGGCCCTATTCTGGTGGGGATGTAGTTTGGCTCGGCCAATTTTTTGGTAAGATTGGGATAAGGTTTGTATACCGAAAGAGGCAGGAGGAATGACATTCAGACATCTACAGGATGTTAATACGACTCTCTTGGGGAAGCATGCCTAAAGTCTATTCCACTAGCCTCTATCTCTCAAGACTCGAGTATTGAAGGTCTGGTACTTCCCTTCGACAAATCTCCTACATGCACGAATAAGAGCTAATGTAAGTTTCACTTGGGCAGGTATTTTCTCAACTCTATATCTATTGAGGAGTGGGCTGCGGATTACAATAGGGGACGACCAAGACACACTAATAAGGGGAACACCCTGGCTCCTAGGTTCGAACCCAGAAATTGTGTCCACTAGGCTTTCCTTGGAGGGTGTACCAGTAGCAGGCTTGATGATCCCTGACACCCGTTGTTGGGATGAGCCGCTTTTATCTTACATGTTTGAGGATGTGGAGAGGGACCAAGTTCTCCAGGTATCTTTATCTAATATCCGAAACAAAGATACTTGGTACTGGGCGACGGAAAATAAGTATTTACTCAACGAAAGCGGGATATTTAGTGTTGGCCAATGAGCGTCATGTTGCTCGCCAAAACACTATTGCGGTGACATGGGCTTCCACATGGGATATTCCGGCCCATCACGTCTTCGGGTCTTCCTTTTGGAGATGCCTTACCGATACCCTCAAGGTAGCAACTTATTTGAACTGTCGCAATGTTCCGATTACACCTACATGTGATATATGCGGGAGAGCTCCTGAATCTGTTGACCACCTTTTCTTGAGATGTGGCTTTTCCAGGAAATGTTGCGCACAACTCGGAGGGATGCATCCCCATGATCCATCGGTATGGTTTGTAGACTGGTGGAAGGCTATTGAAACCACGGGACCGCGGAGCCGGGTGACTGATGTCCTGTCCGTTCTTTGAGAAATTTGGAAGGCAAGGAATGCACTGAGATGAGGGGTACTGTTCCTGTAGTCTTGGGGGTGCTCTCGGCAGCCCACGCTTACCTCACGGTTTGGATGGAGGCAGAGGCCGCTGTGGACACGCCCCACAGGCAACACCCTCCTTGCCCGTCCCGGTGGACTAGGCCACCTAGGGGTACAACAGTCATCCATGTGGATGACACCGTCTTTCAGGACTCCAATAAATCAGTGTGAGGCGTCATAGCATGGGATGTAGAGGGAACCGTATGCCTTGCGGGAAATGGTCTGCTGTCAGGATATTGGTCTCCGATCATAGTGGAAGCATGTGCGATTGTCACATCTCTTCACAATATTTCCACATTAGGTCCGGGCCCAATCATCATTCGATCTGATGCTTAGGTATTTATTAATATGATCAAAAAAGGGGACTCTCCGGGGTCCTCGATCGGGACGATTGTACGGGACATTCGTGACATGCTTTCTCAAAATAAGGGGATCACCCTTCAGTTTGTAAAAAGAACCGCAAACAAAGCTGCTTATTGGTTAGCCAGAAAAACTCTTTCTATGTCTCTTTTTTCAGTGGTTAGAGACTCTACCTAATGTACCACAATATATTGTTCATTCCGATAAAGGAACAAAATCGCACTTTTTCATAAAAAAAACACCAAGCTTTATGATTGTCAATGTCATCCCCTAGTGAAGATTCACTCCCGTTACTGCCTAAGCAAGTATTCACTCCCCATTGATCCCTTGACGCTTCAACATCATCCTCAATTCCTCCGGCTTCATTGCAGCTTCCGCCATGCAGGGTCTATTGGAACCGATTGAGAGGCCCGTAAGATTTGGCTTATTCGTATAAATCATATAAAGCATAACTTTTTTTATTATCAACGAAAGCATACGAAAAATTACCCTCTCCTGAGGAAGAAAAAGGTTACAAAAAAAAAACAATCTGTCTATAGATTGAAGTGAAGAAGTCCTGAAATCAACAGAAAATCAATAAACAGGGATGGGTACGCAGACCCGGAAATGAATGGGTACGCAAACCCAGAATTGAATGGGTACACAAACCCTGTAGTGAATGGGTACGCAGACCCTGAGTAGATGTGAATGGGTACGCCGACCCTGAGTGAATGTGAATGGGTACGCAGACCCTGAGTGAATGGGAATGGGTACGCAGACCCGGAGTGAATGGGTACGCATACCCTGAAGTGAACGGGTACACAGACCCTGAAGTGCAAGGGTACGCAAACCCTGAAGTGCAAGGGTACGTAGACCCGGATGTGAAAGGGTACGCAGACCCAAAAGGAAACGAACGAAAAAGACGGCTTAAAAAGGAGACTCACACCCGAATAAAGCCACCATGAAGCACAAAAAAGGTCTAAAAACCTAGATATGTCAATCATAAACCACGAGAAAGCTAGCCGTCTTCTAAAGTAAACACCGAAGACCTAACTTGAACTAGAGGGGAAACTGTATCTCATCGGTATCTCAACTCAACGAGTTAAATGATACCGACACGCCGCCGACCAACATTGCAAACCGGCTGAGATAAATCAGTGTAAAAACACTGAAACTCAATACCCAAAGAAAGAAGGACAACTCGATTTCTAAGGCCTAAAGACCCAGTACAACCCGTCATAAGCCAACACCTAAAGGATGACGGGCCCCGCAAACAAGGCAAGGGTACAAAGGAGATCGGAAGAGCCTAAATCTAAGGCTGAGCAGAAATCATACAAGCTACAGATAAGGCCAAAGGAGAGACAATAACCATACCATCCGCGACAATGAGTGATGAGGCCAGAAGCACAACAAATCCAAACTCGGAAACTCCTCCCACGATGAAACTAGACGAAGTCACCCGAAAGTCACCGCGATCTGATCCGGAAGACAACAAAGAAAATGAACTGAACAAGTCGCCGAAAGCAAGGACAACTCCGACAACCCAAGAACACGAGCAGAGCTAACCGGCTTGTACCAAGAGCCGATCGACCAAATCCGCTACAATCTAGATCCACAGAAATCTACACGAGAAAACCGTCCCACGTCGGATCTAAAACAGCAGGACCTCACCACCGAATTCAACCCGAGCTTCCAGCAGACCAAAAGCTTTCCTAGCCCAGACCTAGGCCTAAAACAGACCCAGACCTAGACCCAGGCCCAAATCAGACCCAGAACCAGGCCCAGATCTAGACCCGGATTGTAAGAACCACCCCCGGTCAATCCCGGTCGAACCGCAGATTTTTGGCGAAAGTTGACTTTCCGCTGGAAAAGTCAATTGATGACTCCGGGAGTCATTCGGGACCTTTCCGGGACCCAAAAAGCTTTGTCGTCGTTATAGTTAGCTTAGTTAGGTCATTTCCTTTCAAATGACACCTTTTGTGAAAAAGTCAAACTTGGGTCAAACTAGGTCGATTTTGGAGTATTAACGAATAAATATATTATGAGCTGAGATATTTTAGGTAGGAATGGTCCCCACATGGACACAGGTCCATGTTAGCTTGGAGGGGAAGAAAAGTGGGAGAAAAGACCAATTGATCACCACTTAAGGACAAAGGAGAGAGATAGATGGACTAAAGGACGAAAGGGACATTTCCACCTTGAGGATAAGACCACATGGGGCAACAATTTAAGCATTTTTTCACTATTGACCGAGCCCCATTGTTGCTAGAGAGAGAAAGTGAAAACTCCATTGAAGCTCCATTGCTTGGAGAAGAAGAAAAGGAGGAAAGGGAGCTCATTTGGGTGATTTCCAACACTATTCTTCTCCAAAACATCATTTTCCTCTTCCTTTCTCCATTTCTAAGGTAAATCTTCAAACCAAATTCATTTTTATGGAGTTTGGGTTTATGGGTTTTCTATAAATGTCATGAAATAGGCTTGGGTCCGAAGGATTTAAGGTTCTTAAAGTTTAATTAGCTAAGTTTTGGAGAAAGTATAGATTATTGATGAAGTTTCATGGGTTTTTGGTGGTTTTAATGAAACCCACCTTGGGTCTTGAAACTTTGGAATGTTTGAGGTGAAATTTGAAGTTTTAGAGCTTAAAATTAGTGTTGTGGAAAACCTAGAACTAGTTAGGCACTTATTGGGAGAAAGGAAGTATTTTCCGGCGACCATAGGTTCGCCAGAGCTCCGGCCGGTCACCGGAATCCGGCCATCAAAGGAAGGGAGGAGCGACCATAGTCGGCCAAATGGAGGACCGGCCATAGTCGGCCCTTTTGGACCGTGATCGGCCCGTTCCGGTCCAGCCACCCACGACCCTGTGTGGCCGTGGGGGCCACATGGCCGGGAATTGGTGTTTTTGTACTTGGACGATCCTAGGTGATCCCCGGGATGTTAATTTCACACCCGGAACGAATTATGGATGTGATTCGTGAAATTTCGGGAAAAGCGATTAGAAACTTTAATAGTGAATTTAGAGCGCTCGGACCTCGGAATTTAATTCCGTCAAGTGCGTTGGAACAAGTAAATTTATTTATGAACGATAGAAACGAAAAGGGAAATTTTCGGAGTCCCGATGGACGTTTTCTCGATTCCGGGCAAAATGGGCCTTCCGGGCCCATTTTGACAAGTTGAGCAATTGAGATTAGTTTGGGTATTTCCCTCTCTAAAGCCGCTTTTGAATTAGCATTAATTCCTGGATTGCCTTTGATCTTAGACGTTGGACCCGAGCTCGGCGGAGGAGACTTTCGGGCATCTTGAAGTGACTAAGCGTTTGGAAAGCGATCGAGGTAGGAAAGAGTAGTAATTACCGCTTTTAATTAAAGAATGTTAATAGTATGCAAGTAGGACGTTAATAACCGGAAAAGTCTTAGCTTGCATATAGGATGTGATTAACTAGAATAACCGCTTTCAATTATGGGAATTGCCGTGCTGTAGAATCACATGTGGCCATGTCGGGCCTTAGGATTGTGTGTTGGTTGTGTTGATTGTGGTTAATATTCCTTAAATGTCGATAAAGAGTTTATTCGTTGGTTAATTTAAGAATCATAGTATGCTATATGAATTATGATGAATGTGATATGAATGGTTGTCTCGTAATATGATTGGTTGAACGAATGTGATGAGTGTGATATGGATTGTTATCTCGTGATATGGTTGAATGAATGGATGTGATGAATGTGATTTGAATGGTTGTCTGGTGATATGATCGGGTGAATGATAGACCGATGTGGTGTGATTGGTAAGTTTTGACGGTATGATAAGTTCGGTGTGACACAGTTGGTATGGTATTGTGTGATGTGACTTGTACCCCATGCTATTGAAAGATACCTGACCGAGGTGTGTGCCGGTCCGATATGTTGTTTATGTGATTTACCCCGATGTGCGTTTCCGGGAAGACCGATGTGCGTTTCCGGTATGATATATATTTTACCCCGATAAGCGTTTCCGGGAAGACCGATGTGCGTTTCCGGTATATTTTTTACCCCGATGTGAGTTTTCGGGATGACCGAGGTGTATTCCGGTACGATGTGGTTGAGCCGTGCCGTGTGATCCGGCGTATTATTGGACACTTGCTGTGTGTGTGGTTATTAATGATTGACTGTGTGTGTTGACTAGTTTGGTACGTTGTAGTTGCTTATGCCTGTTATGTGATTCTTGTGTGACTCGAGTGTAACGTTATGGGTGTCCGACAACGAACTGTACGATGTAATTGTTGAGTTGTGCGTAGTGATCGGATTGTCATGGGTACTTGTTTTATGTTGTGAGATATTGGATCTGAGTGACGTTCATAATGATCTTAGCAGTATAATGTCCCAGGGTTGGGTGTTGAGAACCGTCCGGTGTCCTTTCTTATGTCCGTATGATGCCGGGTTTGGGTGACGTTTGTAGTCGAGGTCGTAGAAGATTGTCCTATCGTTTATAGGGTTATATATCTCGGATCTATTATCGACATTGTTGTGTTCCTGTTGGTTTCTGTTGTTGTTGTTGTCGTTTATTAATAAGTGTTATGAATCGAGTAATTATGGCGACGGAGCGGAAGACCTTTCCCGTTACTACTTTTATAGGGCTCACTCCCTCTGTTTTTACTATTTTACAGGTTTCGATGGTGAGTCGGTTTAGCGGACGATTCAGAGCTCGGGAGCTCATTGAGGGTCTGGGGTTTACTTAGTAGTGGCGTACTCCATTTTTGTACCGAACCTTGTTTATTTATTCGGATTGAGTATCTGACTCGTGGTATTTTATTGTGTTTTGGAACCAAGTTTCAGCGATTTATGTTATTCAAATTTACTTTTATTATTATTTTATTTTATCTTAGTTCACGTCTTGAGTCCGGTCAAAACCAGATTTGAGGCGTGACACGGATCCGAACCCACACCCAGACCCAAGCCCAAGCCCCTAACCAGACCTACCCGACCTGCAGACCTGGAGCTGGCCCAAAAGGAAACAGGCCAAGGAGTTGGCCCAACTAGACCAGACCCTGGCGCTGGCCCAGTGACACAGCCAGGCCCAGGGGCACAGTCAGGCCCAGGAATGATGCCACAACAGGGTCGAACTCGCCCGACCCAGATAAGACCTACCCGGACCAACTCGAACCGAGCCAGCCCGAGCCTGCCGCCACCGAACAAGCAGCCCCCGAGCCACATGCACCGCACGACAGCGAACAAACTCCCCTGTAGAAGAACCCGAGCTCCAGCACGAGTACGAGAAAGCCCAGCAGTAACGAACCTCCACGCCGCAGCCGAGCCGTCGGCAGGCTACCGGAGCGCAATCCCGAACTGAAGACGCAGAAGCTCACACCTCTCCGGCGAGCGCAACAACTCGACGCCGTCAGCCTCTTGACCAGCTGCCACACGAACGACGGGACGACGAGCTCCGACAGTAACTCGAGCAGATCCCGAGCAGGTGGACCTCCCGTAGATCGGAAGAAGGACCAGATCTGCGAGTCAAGATCTGGACGAACCACGGCGAGCCTCCGGCCAACACCCAAGCCGAGCACCTCCCGGAGGGCTGAACGGAGAACCAACCCCGAGCAGCGAGCGAAATGACTGGATGAAGGAGACGCGGAGCAGCACAACCCAACTCGATGAAGTTCCGACCACAGTTCAGAACGAAAACGGCAAAGAGAGAGGAAGGAGAGGGATAGCAGGGAAAGATGGAAGAGGGAAGGAGAGTAAGGAGAGGTAGCCGTTACCGGCAACCGACGTGGCCGGAGACCACGCCGTCACCGGTGGAAGCACAAGGTGGCGGCTGAGAAGAGCTAGGGTGTGGCTTTTTTCTAGAGAGTCTTTGATCTTTGATAAAACGTTGATTTAAAAATATTAGTTTATTTCTCAAGTGTAAATCATGTTTGTGTATTCCTACTTTATAGTTCCGATTTAGTAATAAGTAGCAGTAGAGGATTCTTAAAACTTTTCTGAAAATATGAGATTTCTCATGGTGGTGAGCTTAATATAAAATGATTTGAGACCTTTAAAGCATCCGCATTGTGCGAGCCGGATCCTGATTCGTATTTTGCGATTTTGCGATTTTGCGATTCGCTGTTTCGCGAAGCGCGAGTCGTGCATGCCCAATGATATTGTGCCATGTGGCACGACGAAAAAAGAAGATTAGACCCAAAATTACAACGGTTTTATATATTTTTTCTTTTCTAATTAAATTTTAATACAGAATAACAATTTTCTCCACCTAAAATACCCCTTCACCATTCATCAAACCACACAATTTCTCTCCATATTGTCTCAAATTTCACTCAAAAATTATACACTTGCTCTATACAAAATCAATAAAAAATGTCCGACGATTCGTCTCATCCACCGAGCTCAACGGAGCAACAAGAGTACTCGCCGAATGAAATCAATCCGACTCCAGAGATCAACATACTTCCAAGAAAGGGCTTCCAACACATGTTGAAAGAGCATACTTTCAACCAATATGTGTTACAACATTGGAACACCAATATTTTCAACTTCTCATTTTTTATTTTTTATTTACATATGTTGTTAATTTTTTAGTAATATATGTTGTTAATTTTTTAGTTATATAAATATAATTGAGTTAAATATTGAAACTTACTCTTAAGTATTGGTCACGAACACTACACTACCTACGTTTTCAAAATGAACACTACACTACCCTGAAGTATTGGTCACGCGATTTTGTTAGTAAAAATAGACAAAATTTTCCATTTCGTTAGTCATATGATCTCAAGTGTCATATAATGGATGGTAAAATGACGTTTTTTGCCCTTATGTATTAGACCTCTATACATTTTATAAGGAACAATAACAAGGGTACAATGGTAATGTTCCTTATAAAATGTGTAGAGGTCATATAATTAAGGGGAAACGTCATTTTACCATCTATTATATGACACTTGAGGTCATATGACTAACGGAATGGAAAATTCCGTCCATTTTTACTAACAAGATCGCATGACCAATACTTAAGGGTAGTGTAGTGTTCATTATGAAAACGTAGGTAGTATAGTGTTCGTAACCAATACTTAAGTGTAAGTTTCGATATTTAACCCAATATAATTTTAGTAATATGTGTTGTTAGTTTTTTTAGTTTCATTAGTTAATTTTGTAGTAATATATGTTTTTATTTTTTTTAGTTTTATTAATTACTTTTTTAGTAATATATGTTGTTAATTTTTAGTTACATCAATTAATTAATTCATTTGAACATGGGTCCAAACCAACAACAATCCAATCCAACAACCGCTCAATTTTGGTCACCGACTTTCATCCCCCCGACTTTCAAACCCCACCGATAATAGTGAGTACCACCAGCAACACGTTGGCGTCAACAGCGGGACCTGGATGTCCTCCACATCGTCCTCTGTTGGCCCCCGAGGTGGACAACAAAAGAAGGCATTTGCAGACAAACGCACCTGATGGCACCCCGAGGTGGAAAAGCTCTTGATCACAGCGTGGCTCCGCACAACCAAAGACCCTATCAAGGAAAACTCCCAAGCCGCCACCACGTTCTGGGGCTCTGTGACGAAAAGGTTCGTTAGAGACGAAAAATTCAAACCCAAAGAATGGACGTGGAAATCTGTTAAGAGCCATTGGAACCGAAATGCTCCCAAAGTTCGGAGGTGGATCACCCTTTTGAGGAAGGAGAAGGAGGAGGACCATAACGGCTGGGACGAAGCAAAGTACAAGGAACGGGTACTCAAACTCTTTCGAGTAGCGTGCCCACCCAACGAACCAAAAAATTCACTAGCTTCCATTGGATCGAGCTGTTGGAACACGATGATAGGTTCTCGGTAGAGGAAGGCACGACAGGGACTCAACGACAACGATTGAATGAGGGCGGTAGTTACAGCACAACCCCACCCCATTCACTTCCCACCGATGATGATAATGTTACAACTCTCGGTGGTGAGTCCGACGTTAAGTGTCCAACGATCCGACCGAGGACTCAAGTGCCTCAATCGGTCCAAGTGCACCAACCCCAATTGTCACTTCGCGTGAATGTGAGCGCCCAATTGGCAACAAGTCCGCGAAGAGGAAGGGGAAGGGAATCATAGACCAAGCAGCTGCCATCGCCCAAATGGACAACGCAAGGTGCGAGAAGACCAAGCTTGTGTGCGCTCTCGACGAGAAAATTAGGTCATACTTGACCAAAATTGAAGAAATGAAGAGCGTGGACGTGGAGGAGGAGTTCGACGAGCAACATGTCATGCACACAAAAAGGTTGTCTGTATACAACGAACAAGTTGACAGGCTCTAGAAACAAATTGACGACTTCCAAACTTGAAATTGTAATTTTTTTTAGGGAAAACACTGGTTCCAAACCTTTCGGAACGTTTCGTTATCACGTCCTAACCCAGACCAAAGTTTCGTTGCAATTCCATACTTGAAAGGTTTGTTTTATTGCAGAAAGTATAAAAAACGGTCAAAGTTAACAACATAGTTAGACATCAGAACACGTGTATGTCACGTGTACTGTTTCAAATTTAAATATGACCATTTCAACCTCGACCTTTGTTACACGTCCTAACCTTCGCTCTCGACCTTTGTTGCACATCCTAACCCTGACTATGTAATATTTCACACAAACCATCAAAATCACATTCACAACTCAGTAGTTCTGAATTCTTTATGGGTTATAGCTTCTTTTCATGAATTTGCTATGAGTTCTAGCTTCTTTTCATGAATTTCGACGTTGAATCCTCTATGGGTTTGAGGTTATCTTCATAAATTTGCTACTAGGTGTTTGGATAGAGAGAAAAGGAAAGAAAAACAGTAAATATGAGAAACATAAAACAAATATTTGACTTTTAATCCTTAATGGGGTTTGAGCTTTTTTTTCTTCACGAATTCACTTCTTGGTGTTCGGATAGCGAGAAAACGAAAGAAAATGTGCAGCATTTTGACCTAACATCCATATAAGCTTCAAGGTCTGAAAATAGAGTATAAAAGACAATGATGGAGGTTGAAGAAGAGGGCTTGAGGGCATAAAATACAATTCGTAGCTAAAACTAACATCATCCACCATTTTAATAGTTTTTTTTATACTTTTTTGTAAAAACCCAAACCTTTTAAGTATAAAATTACAACGAAACGTTGGTCTGGGTTAGGACGTGATAACGAAACGTTCAGAAAGGTTTGGAACCAGCATTTTCCCTTTTTTTTTTAGTATGATTGAATGTATTATTTGGGGAGTAATGAAATTTGAAGTTTAATTATTCATTTTGGTTAATTAATTTTATTTATTAATTAATTTTGCATTATAGTTAATTTATTTATTCATAAATTTTATCATTTTTTTTCAAATCTATTTTTTTAGAATAATAATTGCAATAATATTATAAAATAAGAGAGTTTGGTAGGTACACAAATGTACCCCACCTACAAAAGCAAATCCAACTAACAAACAGAAATGAAAAGCAAAACAGTAAATTCGGCTCTGGTAATTGGGGGCGGACGAAGGGGATATCTGCGGTAGCGTCCAAAGACACCGATACAGCATGCTTCTTCCAAAGGGGACTAGGCGAGCCAACCAAGTTAAGAGGAATATTGGTGGACCTACATCTCCCCCGGTGTGTCAGCGTGCGTCGTCCTCCCTGAACTGATAATGGTAAGGCTCTTGAACCCGGGTGTGCTAACTCCGGACTGGCAGGGGAGACAAAGATCAACTGATGATGGTGTCGTCGCCATCCATCCGCCGGGAAGGGGTCACAATTGACCCACCCCTCCCCGGGCCACCTCAGCCTCATTCCTGTAGGCGGGGGTGCTTGACGCCCCCACCGCTGCCGCTTGTGATTCTCCATCTGACGCTGTCGATCCGTCCGACTCGTCCTGAGCATCCTCTCTTGCTAGGCGTTTCTTCCCAGATAACGACGGGCTCACCTCCTTCTCCACCTATTCAGACGGGATGTCCTCCGTTCCCGCATCATAGGCCTTCTCCTGCTCCCTCCGGGAGTCATATCGCGGGGACGGTGTACGGGGTCCACCCCGATTCTTGTTCCTTGTCTCCAAATAGCTCCAATTCGTTCCCGCGATCGCCTTCCCATGTTTGGCCTTTTCTAGGGCCGACCTCGGATCCCCCGGGGCACGAAGCGAATGACCCCTGCCCCCCTGCTACCGGGTACGATGGGAACAAATGCCCCGCACAACTACATCCATAACAATGATCCGGTAAGTGTTTAAAAGACACATGGAGTATCGTTCGTACCTACGATTCCGACAGTCGGAACCAAACTTGGCTTTGCAGAGGTAGTCGAATATCAGCTCGAATCCGGACCCGCATAAAATCCCCCCAACATCGCCCAGAGCCGTCCACATCCACTGCCTGGCAAGCCCACCACTCTGTTCCAAGCCCCCACAGGTAGATTGGAGACCCTAGCCCAGACCGAGAACAAGTGGAAGCTCAGCTCGCCCACCTGCATGTGAGCCCGCAGGTCCGTAAACAACACCAGGGACTCCCAAAACGCCCATGGTTCCCCCGCTAGGACCCGCGCTCGCTCTCGCGCCGTGCGAAAGAAGAAACCCACCAGCCCTCCTTTAAGAGGTCTAGCATCCACCTTCACCCCCCACAAGTTTTCCATTCTGTCCACCATTGATTTCCAGAAAAAACGCTTCGATGTCAGAACCTTAGCTGCAAGCGCAAATTGAAACTGCCCTCCAGCCTTAGCGATATCCCCAGATGGGACCACCACTTCGTTGATGCAGAGCGAGGAAAGACGCTGACCAAGAGCATGCATCTCCCCCAATGGACCGTGAAGCTCCCCAGGGGAGGCCTCCCGACCTCCCAGGCCCACCGGGTCGTTTTGTCTTCGGGCTTGGGCCCCCGATTCCAGTCCCCCCTCACAATCGACATGCCTCCCCGATCCGTAACGGGCTGCCCACCTGCCCCACATCGCCCGGCCCAGATGGCCCATCTCTACCGCCCCGACCCGCTCGAGGGGTCCAGTTTCCCAGACCTCGATCCGCGCGACGTGCATCGCCCATGAACGTCCCCCCCGCTGCCCGGTCCAACCCGCCGCTCCAGACCCGGTTCCACCTCGCTAGGGTTTTGCCCTATCTCAGCTACCGCCTTCCCCTTCAGCCGTCGTCGCTCCTGCGCCGCCGGAGATTACGACTGCGTGTCCTCCGAGTCCGATGGAACCCAGACCGGCACCCGAGCCTCCCTCCCGTCCGCATGCAGAACACCCACCGGACGGAAGTGCGAACCCCTACGAGCCCGAGCACTCAGACCTCTCGCCGGAGCGCGATCCAGCCCTGATCCCGTCCTGGCTCGCTCGATTCCACCCCGACCTACTCCTGCCGATCGCCGGATCGAGGAAAATACCAGGGTCGGCTCCATTCCCTCCCCCGGCAGCGACATGCCCGTCTCCTGTAGAGATGCAGTCTCACCGTCCTACTCCCCTCCGTCGGACGACAGCCGGATCACCGGCACCATCGCACCCAGCCGACCCTCGCGCGCAGGGAGCCCCACGGCAGCCCCCCGGCCCGCCACCTCGCCTGTACCCGTACCGGCGATTCTCGCCGCAGCCGCACCGGCTACGCTCGCCGCTGCTCCACTCCCGGCTACGCTCGCCGCAGCCGCACCCCCGATGCTCGCCGCAGCCACACCGGCTACGCTCGCTGCTGGTCCACTCCCGGTCACCATAGCCTCCACCGGATCAAGCCACAGAGACGGATCAACCGATATACTAGAGAGATTTGCCGCCGATTGCACCATTGTCTCACAAAACCAAGCCTAGGGTTTGTCTGCTAGAGAGAGCAAAAAGACCAGAGGCAGCTACAAACTTATTTTTCAAATCTATTTAGTATTTACTATTTTAAATATGAATTTAATAAATTCAGCAAAATAATAATTAATTATCCACTCAACATCCACTCAAAACTCCTTTAAACCATGATTTCCATACATGAATCCCTTGATGTGATAGTCTTTCAGTTTCAGGAGTTCGTATTATAGTTTATCCTAATCATCACATAAACCCCGAACACTAATCCTCTAAATGTAAGTCCCTTGATATACATGCTCTTGGGGGATTGAAAGATTGCCTGAACTCCACGTTCAAGTTTCACTGCGTATCACGTGATCGAGGAAGGGAAGAAAAATCAAACAATTGAAAAGTGGTCCTTGACCAAGTAATGCCAACCACTTCTTTTTCACCAAAAAAGCGATGGAACAAGACCTCTTCCTTACAATAATTTTACAATGTGTCCAATGACTTGTAGAGTCTCCGATCTAACCATTGGCATAAGAACAATAAGAGAAGACTAAGACTTTTCTACTAGTGACTTACAAGATAGGCCCAAGAAACTCTCTCGTGTCTCCTCCCATTGATAAGTTACCATTTATGCAGAACTAGTCCTCACGCAAACGAATCAGTAGAGGCATGAGGTTAGAAGTAGCACTTGTGGTTGTGGCAATGCTATCAGTCGTCAATGCCGATGCTGGTACTGTCGCCAAACCTGGCTGCCAAGAAACATGCGGCAATCTCAGCATCCCGTACCCATTCGGGACAACCTCGGGTTGCTACCTTAACGAGGATTTCTTCATCAACTGTACCGTAGATTCGAAGCCAATCTTGAGGAGAAGCAATGACATAGTTGTCTCAAACATAACAATCGGCGGTGAGATATGGATCGACGTCGGGCCAGCCTATGAATGTTACAACAGTACAGGCTACAACACACGTGGTACTTGGCAGTCTCTTCGGGTGTCACGCTTCTTCATTTCTGATACGCGAAACAAGTTCACCGCAGTGGGCTGCGACACCAAAACACTGATCCAAGGCCTCGAAGGAGGCAAGTACGCTACCGGATGCATTGGCATGTGCTACAATGTCAGTGATGTGGTGGATGGGGCTTGCTCCGGTGTCGGCTGTTGCCAGAACACCATTCCTCGAGGGATCACAAACTATAACATAACGGTTAATAGCTATTTCAGTCACATATATGTAGCTGCTTTCAATCCTTGCAGCTATGCTTTCGTGGTGGCAGATGGCGTGTTCAATTTCTCATCCTCAGACCTTGGAACCAGAGACCCTTCAACACTCAAGTTCCCTGTGGTTCTTGATTGGGCCATTGGTAACGAGACTTGTGAACAAGTGAGGGGAGCTCATGTATGTAGGAAACACAACAACAGCGAGTGCTATAATTCTGGCAATGGCAGAGGAAGTGGGTACCGATGCAAGTGCCGTCATGGTTACCAAGGGAACCCTTATCTCGGTTGTCAAGGTACTAACTATACTCTCTATATGTATGGCTTCTTTTTCTTCTTCCTTACATAACTTTCCCCTGTTTTTATTCTGCAGATATCGACGAGTGTAAAAATCCAGAGCTTTCTAAATGCAAACATGAAAAGTTTTGCAACAATTTTGAAGGAGGCTTCAACTGTTCCTGCTTTTTAAATGGCACCGGTTGTACTTCAATCCAACAAGTAGGGATCAATGCCCCATCAAAGAATCATGTAGTCATCAATGTTGTTCTTGGTAAGTTGTTTGAAAATCCGATCAGACTTCTGATCCATCAATCCTTTGTCCTGTTTCTGATTTTTGTGCTGTGTATTACTTTTCCTCAACTCAAATCGATCTTAGAGAACTCATGTTTCGCATCTTCTTTAAATGAAGGAGCTGGTGCAGGTGTGGTTTTTATTCTGATATCCCTCACTTGGATCTATTGTGGATTCACGAAATGGAAGACCTTGAAGCTCAAAGAGCACTTCTTTAAGCAGAATGGCGGTTTGATGTTACAACAAGACCTCCATAACCAACAAGGATCCAAAGACACATCCTTAATCTTCACAGAAGATGAGCTCAAGAAGGCCACAAGCAACTTTAATGAAAGCAAAGTTGTGGGAAGAGGAGGCTACGGCACAGTCTATAAAGGAACTCTACCGGATGGCAGAGTTGTGGCAATCAAGAAATCCAAAGTTGTGGATCAAACCCAGATCGAGCAATTCATCAACGAGATGATCATTCTGTCCAAGGTCAACCATAGGAACGTTGTGAAGCTCCTAGGCTTTTGTCTGGAGACACAAGTCCCGTTACTGGTCTATGAGTATGTCTCCAATGGTACGCTCTCTGATCACATCCACGACAAGAACAGGGCATATCCCATTCCATGGGATGTTCGGTTAAAGATAGCCGCTGACACTGCTGGAGTGCTGTCTTATCTACACTCCGCGGCTTCAATACCCATCATCCATAGGGATGTGAAGACCACAAACATACTCTTAGATGAGACCTACACTGCTAAAGTCTCTGACTTCGGAGCTTCAAGATTGGTTCCCCTCGATCAGGACGAGTTGTCCACAATGGTGCAGGGCACATTAGGCTACTTGGATCCCGAGTACTTGCACACAAGTCAACTCACCGAGAAGAGCGATGTTTACAGTTTCGGGATTGTGCTAATGGAGCTCTTAACCGGGCAAGTAGCACTTTCGTTCGAAAGGCCAGAGGAGAAGAGAAGCTTGGCTATGTATTTCCTTTCTGCACTGAAAGTGGACGGGTTGTTTGACATTCTCGCGGAGAGTTTAAGGACAGAGAGTGACACTGAGCAGGTTCAGGTTAAGGAAGTTGCTGAGCTGGCCAAGAGCTGCATAAGAGTGAAGGGAGAGGAGAGACCGAGCATGAAGGAGGTGGCAATGGAGCTGGAAGGACTGAGGATGATGGTGAAGCATCCATGGGTTGTTAACGATCAAGTAGAAGCTGAAGACGAGGCAGTGCACTTGCTGGGACAATCATTCATGGACATCAATGATTATCCGGACAGTACAGGATGCTCAAGTTCTGGTTATGACAGCATGAGGAGCCATGTAGTTGTACCAGTTAATGATGCTAGATGATGAAACTTGGTACTAGGTATGTGTTGCATTTTCAATTTAAGTACTGTCATGTATATCAGTGTAATAATAACCTCATTAGCTTCAAATAAGTTTTGAACCATTCCCTTTACATTGTTAGTTGGATCAATAAAGTTAAGTCTCATGAGACTTGTTCATATGATATCATATTACAAACTGACTTTGAATTTTAGTTTCATGGGTTGTCTAACATTTTGTAGCGTCAATACTTCTTAGTGAGTTTGATCGGGATAGAGTTGGAAGCATTTGTAACAGTGTAAGCAAGGCGATAGGAGTTGGTAGTAGCGGTGGCTATTGCTTCTATTGCTTAGACAACAATGTTGATGTTGAATATGAGGTCGCCATGGACATAATGATGGTACATAGAACAAAACAAAATAAGGAAAAAGAGATGATAATTTCGGTTTGAAAGTTGTTTTTCTACTAGACGTGAATCACGAAAGCAGGCAACATGTGAGCAAATCAGCGGTCTTCCGTTGGAGGCTGATTTGTCGGAGTTGTCGTTAGATCTCGATGTTGAGCGAGCCGGGAAAGACTCGATTGCACAGTCTCGCCTAGTCCAGGCTATCGCTGGGTCTATTGAAACAAAGGTTGGGCCTGAGTTTGGGCTTAACGTTTTTAGCCCAAATTCTCCTTTAGGTGAGGTCCAACCTTTATTTGGTTCGGGTTCAGGCTCTGTCGGGTCGGTTTCGGGTTTGGGGACCCAAAATCAACTAGTTCCTGTTGAGGATGTTTCGGGAGCTAATGTCTATTCAGCGAGTCTTTCGCCACAACAAATGAAACATAGCGATCCAATCAGGGTTCAACAAAGTAGTCTGTCGAAAAATGTTCTCCTTCAACCTCCGATTTCTAGACCTTTTAATAAGGATCATCATTCGAAACAAGCTCCTTCTAGAGCTTCGAATCGCCAGTCAACCTCCCAAAGTTTTAGGGGACTACTACACTGCTGAAATCAAACAGTTCGCTCCTTCAGTCGTGCATATCATGTGGACGTTGGGAAGCAGATTTCACAAGCTCAAGCCGCTCGGCTAGCTCATTCAGGTAAAACTTTTGTTGATCCGACTTTGACTTCGAAAGATAAAGAATAGGTCATTGATGGTTGATTTAGCGACACATTTTGGTTTTTTGTTTCGGGTTATGTACCCGTAGCTCCCTACAAGAGCTCACACGTAAGGTTTGCCTTTGGTTAGATCCTCCTTGGATCTATTTTTTTTCTAAATAATTTTTTCAAGCTTATCAAAAAGAAAAAAAAGAATAAAACGAACACATCCATTTGGTAGAGTGCAGAAAAGCAAGTAGTGTCGTAACAATTAGGCTTATTGACTTGATCCAATTTTTCCTGACGCATCCCAGATAGAGAACAAGCAGGTATGCTCTCGATATTAACACAACTTTTATCCAGACTCGTACTCGCTCAGGTTATGTAGGTGAAACTTACAGAGACGGTACACAGGAACTGGAATTGTACATAAAAAAAAGAAAAAATATTGTACATGAATAGGCTTACTAGATTGGAAATGAGTAAAAGTGGAAGGGTCGCAAATGGAAGGTCTATTTTTGGATTCTTGGAAGTGCAACAGAATGTTGAAAGAGAGGAACAATTGTACGTGTTAACATATGAGATAAGAGCTTCACGTTGACCCAGATGCAGAAAGGAGGAAGTAGTCGGTTGTGGAGGATTTAAAAACGGGGAAATAAACAGGGTAAAGGTCGAAGAAGGAAACGAGTGGAAAGAAGAGGGGTAGGGAGGCACGAGTCACCACCGACGACGCTCATGGCCGGAGACCATGGCGTCGCTGACGGTGGGACGCGGCATAAGAAAGGGAGTCTGAGAGAGACGGCTAGTGTTTTTTAGAAGTTGAGAGCGTTTTCACCTACCCCAAGATTAGTTTCAATTTTCCCTTTTTTGTTTGTGATGTGCTAGTTACATGTACACAGATGATTGTCGGAGTAAGATTTTATGTCCCCTCCATATCAGTGTATTTTTGTGTGTTATATTAATAAAATATCGGAATACCGTCTCATTTGTTTAATATTTGAAGGCCTGTTTTTTACGTTTCTACCTAAGGTCCCTGAATCCCTAGGACCGGTCCTATTCACTCCCCGTTGATCCCTTGACGCTTCACCATCATTCTCAATTCCCCCGGCTTTGTTGCAGCTTCCTCCATGCCGGGCCTTTTGGAACTGAGAGAGGCCTGTAAGTTTTGGCTGCTCATCGGGTGGGTATCCGACCCAGTTAAGTCATACCCGGACCCGGACGGGTTGGAGCGGTAAGAGGTGGAGGCTACCGGACCCGAAACCGGAAAGATACGGGTGGGCCGAGTTTTGGGGCCGGGCGGGTGGACAGGTTGACTAGTTTCGAACCGGGTTGCTTCTAACAGATTTGGCTTTGTAATTGGGCCAGAATCCAGACCCAATTAAGTTACAAATACACAAAATTAAATCATTAATTATCAATTTAGCTTTCAAATTTGTTTACGATTACAAAACGTCTAAATTCTAACAATTAGAAACTTATTACGAATATATTTTGGAAATTGAAGAAAAAAATTCAAATCTTCATCATTATTTCCCTTTTGCCGAAGTCCCCTGCTACGAAATAGGAAATTAAAGAAAAAAAAATTCAAATCTCCATTCTTTCCCTTTGCCGAAGTCCATTGCTACAAAATGGGTAATTGAAGAAAAAACAATTTAAATCTTCATCTTTCTTTCCCTCTTGCCGAAGTCCACTGCTACAAAATAGGAAATTAAAGAAAAAATAATTAAAATCTTCATCTTTCTTTCCGTTTTGCAGAAGTCAACTGTTACGAAATTGAAGAAAAAAAAAATCAAATCTTGTTGACATTTAGGAAATTTCTATGAATTTGAAACCTAAATGACTAATACTTTATTATTATGAGAAAATTTCGGAAATTTATGAAACAATCATAAACAATATTAAACTTACAATTTCTTTGTTCTTTGCCGAAATCTCTTCTCCTTTGCCGAATAGTCGCAGACTTGAGAGAAACGACTGGAATATGTGTTGAATTAGTAAAGGTATTAATAACATCAACAACGGTCGTGGCAGGCGTGTCGTTGCAGGCGCTGTCACGACTGGTCGTGTCAAGGGGTCGTGTCAGGGGCGACGTGTCAAGGGGTCGTTGCAACATCCTGCAACGACGCAACGTGTCGTGGCAGCCCCAACGGCTAGTCGGCGAGTCAGTGAGAAGTCGACACGTGTCGGCGCTGATTAAAAAAAACATATTTTTTTTTATATAAATACAGATTCACCCCAACCCCAAAAATTACTCCTCCACTTGTTTCACAAGATCTCTTTCTCCTTCTATTTTTCTCCAAATTCTCTCGTTTTTTTTCCTTCGTTGTGTATTTTTTTCGATGGAGAATTTTCCAACGCTGGAGGAAATGAAGCAAATGACTCCTACACAAATAGACGAAGCGATGAGTAGGCTGGTTGCGGTAACGGTAAAAACAATTCGCGATCAAGTGATGTCAGGGATACTGCTAGGGCTCGGGATGATGATGAGGCCGAGGGCTCAGGTCGGCGCCGCGACCAAAGCGGAGAGTGATTGAGCGCAATCGAGAAGATGCACACGAAGGGTTGATTCGTGACTACTTCGCGCCTAGACGGTGTATATCGACCAACAATTTTGGTGACGGTCCTGGATGTCGAGGGAAATGTTCATACGTATCATGAATGGTTTGAGTGACCGGTACGCCTACTTCCGTAACCAAAATGATGCTACGGGGAGACCCTCTTTCTCTCCACACCAGAAGTGCACGGTAGCACATCGTCAGCTATGTTATGGAGGTCCAGCGGATGCCTACGAAGAGTATTTGCGAATGGTGGAGAGCACTCTGTTGTACTGCCTGAAGAAGTTTTGCTTGGGTGTCATCAAGGTTTATGGGCGGACATATCTATGACGCCTGACCAAGGAAGATACAATATGTTTGTTGCGAATCAACGAAGAACGCGGCTTTCTAGGGATGATAGGGAGTCTGGACTGCATGCACTGGGATTGGAAGAACTGTCCCGTGGCTTGGTCTGCACAGTTCGCAAGTAGGGACCACGAGAACGTCCCCACAATCATGCTAGAAGCCGTTGCATCTCAAGACCTTTGAATTTGGCACTCTTTTTTCTAGACATCGGGATCCAACAACGACATCAACGTGCTCAATAGGTCTACCTTGTTTTGTCACGCCCCAAATCCGGTTTTGGCCGGACTCGAGACGTGACTTGAAATAATAATAAAGACAATAATAAAAGGAAAATTAAATAACATAAAACTCCGATAAATTTATAAATCCAAATCCGATGCTATGAGTCAAAAGCTCAAAATACAAATAAAGTAGGACACTATTTAGTACATAAAAGAAAGGTACGTCTCTACTAAGGATAAAACCCCCGACTCTCAATGAGCTTTCGAGCTCTGAGACGTCCTCTACACCGACTCATCATCGAAACCTGTAAAACAGTAAAAGTAGAGGGGGTGAGCTTTCGCTCAGTAGGAAAAAGTAGTAATGGGAATGGACTCCCGCTCCCTCACCTTAAATACTAAGTCAAGAAGATAAACTAATAAAAAAGTGTTGTCAAAAGAAAATTTTCACTATCAATAATAGAGTCTAGAGAGAGAAGCTGCGACCTCTCTCTAGACGTTTCCAAACCCTAAGCAAGAGCTCATGTCACGCCCCGAATTCGGTATAACCGGACCCGGAACGCGAACAGTGAAACAGTAAAACAATTTTCAAACATTTTAATAAACCGCTTCAAATTACCACTTAAAGTTAAACAAAATAATATTTTACAACCGAAAGTACGTCCAAAACAAGCGGACAAAAACAACCAAAGCGTAGGTCGCTAAACTCCCAAAAAGAAACCCGGACTCCCACTCCCAGCTCTTCAAGCTTCGTGAGCTCCCCTAGTCCGTCTCGCGACCAGTACTTGTAGGAAAAGCAGCTAGGGGTGAGCGTTCGCTCACCACCACGGATACCAGATTGACTACGGCATACTAGCAGAAATACCGGAAACACCAACAACAAACAAAACACCGGGGACTACTATCCCCAAACTCAATAACCCGATTGTCACACGAAAACTGTTACTTGCCCCAACCAAACTAAACACCCGTACACGTAATGTAGACCCGACACCGTAATGACGACCTCAAAGAACACAACACAGAAGAGATCAGAATCATGCAAACCACACCCACAAGCCTCAGCACTTTACCGATCACGCGCCGGAAGGTGCTACTCACCTGATGGGGCCCACATCCCTCTGCTCTTTACCGACCGCGCACCGGAGGGTACTGTTGGGTCTCGAGGTAGGGTTGGAGATGAAACAACTCGCAGCGGAAAATCAAGGAAAACCAAGAGACGATTAAAACCATGAAACAACTAACAAAGAATGGATTCACAAGAGAAAAATTCAGCACAATTTCTTATCAAAACAAGAACACCGGTTAACGAATGATTGGCTTGAGTCTCCAAGACGCCTACGTATCCACATGGGAATCAAAGCCACGTAGTTCTTCTCTTTGAGGACTCAAGAACACAAAAATGGAGGTGGAAACTTGCCAAACCCGAAATTGCAAGGGAAGGGGGAGAGAAGTTGTGTTTCCTATTCTTGTCTTGTGTTTGTTATGTTGAAAAAAGATGACATAAACATAACAAAACCCATACTTGTCCAACTAAAGGCATGGGACAGGTATGGTGTCAAGTAAGGAGTAAATAGGACAAAGTATGGCAAGACAAGATTAGGTTAGGTGGTGAATCACCAACACCTTAATCCTTGTCTTGCTTACTTAGTACTAATTACTCAAGATTTGATTAATTAGTTCCATGGGCCTTGGTTGCATGGGCCTTTCATGGGCCTCTTGGAACATGGCTCGTGGCCATTTCCAATGAGGTCCCGTGATTCGCTCATCGCCTCCAAGCCTTCCATACCGGAAATGTCCAACATTATCCGACACGATCAATCCCAAGACTCCAAGCCTTGTCTTGATTCGTAAAGTCCTATTCACTTACGAGCACATGACTCAAAACCCAGTTTTGGTCATGTCCCGAGACAACTCCCTTTTGGCCATTCTCCATAAATGTGTCAATGAGTTTCATCCTCCGGTGTGACCCTTAGGTTTATGCATGTCAATAGATCAACGTAAAATCCCATTTTACTTGATCCTATTTAAGTGGCAACTAACGAGACTTTACTATTGCCTGACACTGCATAACAAATCGACCCTTTTTATCTCCGATATCCTGATTGAGATAAGGCATAGAGCCGTCATCCTTATTATTCTCAATCATTGTTCCTTGATATGTGAGATGACTGAATATATGATACCCAGTATCATGTGCATCGCCATGCTATTCTTTCAGTCACTCTCGATCAAGCGGCCGAGAACCGATATCTTTCCCATACCTCAGTATAAGGGATAAATCCCTTAGCCATCTTTCGTGTCACTCATGTAGCCCGTCCCCAAGCCAATCCTGGCCGTTATGGAAGCCCTGTTACGGACAACGTTAGGCTCAGGTCAAACTCAGTTGTTGACTACATAGCAATCACAAAGACTCCTTGGTCTAAGGATACATGACAAGCTACGACACTGAATATGTTCATGACTTAATGTATGGAACATATTCAGGGCGGGTCGTCCAATATCATGTCCCACATGATATCTATGATCAGATTCCGGAATCCCATTCCAATGACTCACAGAACGTAAGCCATAAAGAACCATCTTTCATACAAGTCGCTTCTAGTGAAGCTTTGTTGACTAGCGACCCATCGAGTGTGATCTATCTCGATCTATGGTTCTATTCGCATGGTGGGCATAGATCAGAGCACACATCGATATATTAGTCCAACACATAAGTAATATAAAGTTGCTTTAATTTTATGTCTAACGATGATATATACATTTGGACATTTAGGATTGAACTACGGGCACTAAGACTAACAATCTCCCACTTGCCCTAGTTCCAATCTAAACTCCAATATGTCCCTCATCGACTTTACATGTCTAACATGTTCAGGCAGCGACACTGCCTCAGTCAAAGGGTTGGTTATGTTATAATCTGTTGCAATATATGTTATCTTCACTTCACCCCAGTTCAGTATTTCTCTGATGAGGTGGATACGCCGCCGTACATGTTTGGATTTGTTATGCGATCTGGGCTTTTATCTTGCGCAATGGCCCTTGTGTTGTCACAAAATAGATTCACCGGGCTGGATGGGTTTTTAATTACACCCAGCCCTGCCGTGAATTTCCAAATCCACATAGCCTCCTTAGCTGCCTCTGCAGCATCCATGTACTTGGCCTCTGTCGTAGATTCGGCAATGGTAACTTGCTTTACGTTGTCCCAGCTAAAGCTCTGCCATTCAGTGTAAACACATATCCTGACTGACTTCTAAAGTCATCTGGAAACTAGCGTTTACTCATCCTTCGACGACTAGTTCAGCATCATCTTTCCCCGGGTTAGACTGATGTCTACTGTTACAACATAAGGCTTACGAGACGTCCGATCTCATACATGTCATGGCATATATGATCGATCCTTCCCTAGGCGCATAGTATTTTCATCATCCTTTTCAGCTCATCAGGTGTCTTAGGACACTGAGTCTTGCTGAGATGAATGCCATGACTAGTGGGTAAGAGTTCTTTCTTTGAATCGAGCATTAAGAACCTACTCAATGCCTTGTTCACATAGGTTCCCTAACTTAAATCCAAGACCCTCTTGGTGAGATCTCTACATATCTTAATCCTTAAGATATAAGAAGCATCGCCTAAGTCCTTTATTGAAAAAAACTTCCTCAACCAAGCTTTAGTCTCGTGCAAGGTTGGGATGTCGTTTTCAATGAGAACCAGAAAGGTAATCTTGCTCCCACTAGCCTTCTTATAAACGCAAGATTCATCCTCGTTCTTGATTAGCCAAATCCAATTACAGCTTCATCAAAACGAAGGATCCAACTCTGAGAAGTTCGTTTCAATCCATAAATGGATTTCAACAACTTATAAATCTTTCCCTTATTCTTCGGATCGTCAAAACCTTTGGGCCGAGACATACAAACGTACTCAGTCAAATTTCCATTTAGGAAAGCGGTTTTGACATCCACTTGCCATATCTCGTAATTATGATACGCAGTTATGTCAAGAAGAATTTTGATCGATTTTGACCATAACCACTAGGGAGAAGGTTTCCTCATAGTCAATCCATTGGATCTGCCTATAACCTTTCGCTACCAGTTGAGCTTTGTAGGTCAGAAGGTTGCCGTCCATGTCCATCTTCACCTTGAAGATCCATTTCCATCCGATGGTCCTCACACCATTGATGGGATAACCCGGTTCCCAGACTCGATTGTCCGACATGGATTGCATTTCCTCCCTCATGGCTCCCAGCCATAACTCGGAGTCGGGCCCATCCATGACTTCCTGAAAGGTGGCTGGATCATCGTGATCCACCATGACTTCATTGTCACCTCCGGATACCATATCTTGGAGGTGGAAGAGTGATCCTTTCAAATCGCCTTGGATCTTCCGGAATTGTAACAGGAATTGGTTCTTACTCTACGACAATCTCTGGCTCCTTTCTATTGGGTTGTCAATTGGTTTAGACAGATCTGTACCATCCTGAATTTCTTCGAGATGCACAGTCCTCCCAATGACGTCTTTGGAAACAAAACTCCTTTTCCATAAAGACCCCATCCCAAGAGACGAACACCATGTTCTCACTGGGATTGTAGAAGTAGTATCCCCTTGTTGCTTTGGGATACCACACGAAGGTGCATATCTCAGATCTTAGTTCGAGCTTAGACGAAACCAAATGTTTCACATAAGCCTCGCAACCACAAATCTTTAGGAAGGACAAAGCGGGCATCATCCTGTACCATTTTTAAAATGGTGTCCCTTCCACGCCCTTCGTCAAAGCCCGATTCACTATGAATGCGGTCGTCTCTAGAGCATAACTCCTGAAAGAGATTGGGAGATCAGTCCAACTAATCATGGAACGTACCATTGTCTAACAATGTCCGATTTCTCCGTTTGGCTACACCTTTCAACTATAGTGTCCCAGGAAGAGTCCATTCCAAAAGGATCTCATTCTCTTTTAGATGATCTAATAACTCCGTGGTCAAGTATTTTCAACCTCGATCCAATCGAAGTGCCTTAATACCTTTGTCGAGGTGGTTTTCTACTATAGGCTTAAACTCTTTGAATTTATCAAAAGCTTCAGACTTATGTC
Source organism: Erodium maritimum (assembly GCA_963921825.1). Taxonomy (NCBI): domain Eukaryota; kingdom Viridiplantae; phylum Streptophyta; class Magnoliopsida; order Geraniales; family Geraniaceae; genus Erodium; species Erodium maritimum. Next base: position 24,874,836 of record OY997594.1, read on the forward strand.
TCACCGAATAGACATAACCATATTTACTGTAATCATCAGTAAATGTGATAAAGTAGCTAAAACCCCTTCTGGCAAGTGAACTTATTGGTCTACACACATTCGAGTGTATCAGCCCCAATAATTCACCCGTCCTTTCACCGCGATCGATAAAGGGCACTTTAGTCATTTTGCCCATCAAACAAACCTTGCACCTATCGATCGAATGGAATTCGAATGAACCTGAAAGCCCGCATTTCTGAAGTGCTGATAGGCGCTTCTTGTTTATGCGGCCCAAATGACAGTGCCATAACAGAGTTAGGTTTAAATCGTTGGATTTAGACCTCTTGGTATTAACGGAATATATAGAACTGGAGGCATTGTTACCCATATCTAATATGTACAATCCTCCAACCAAGTCAGTATTGGTATAAAACATATCATTGCATAGAACATTGAAAACTCCATTTCCAATATTAACATTATATCCTTCCATGTCAAACACGGATACAGATATAATATTCCTACTAAAAGTAGGTATGCAATATACATTATACAATACTAAGACAAGGCTTTTTTGGCAAAGCAAGGCTCATGGATCCTACAGCAGTTGCCACAACTCTGAGGTCCACTTCGTGCTTTCCAAACCTCTCCTACTTTCAGCCACCATATATTAGTGCATGTGTGAGATTCAGTCCTGGTATCCAATACCCATGAATCTTTGGAAGTAGAGAGATGTAGCTCTATAGAGTTAATACCGGATGAAGGCACGGTCCCACCGCCCTTCCTTAGATCATCCAGGTTTCCTGATGAAGGCGTAGTCCTACTGCCCTTCTTCAGATCAGCCGTGAACTTCCTGTAATCCCGGTTCCAATGACCAGGTTATTGGCAGTAGAAGCAGACATTCTCAGGTATCTCATCTTTCATGCCAAGTGCGCATGGGCCCCGCCCTTGGCACTTCCAATTCCCTTGTTGACCATCAGAATATCCTTGGATCCCAGATCCCTGATATATTCTTCTCAGTAGTTAATGACACTTCATGTAACTCTGATATGGTCTTATAGACAGCCTTGTCAAGGACATATTCTTTGCGTTCAGACTTGAGGACTATCCTCAAAATTCTGTACCAGTCCAAATAGTTTGTCCCATTTAGCTTGACCCTGTCAAGAATGGTTTTTAATGACAAGCTATTAATGTTCGCTGAATTTTCCATTTGGTCTACAACAGATAAAATTCAATCAGTAAACTGAATAAATTTTTATGAAGATCAAGCTTAAACACCTACAATCGATTCTAAACCTTTAGAATCTGAAACCAAGATCCTTGATTCACTCGATTAAGCTGAACTAATGCTCACCACTTAATCGAGCTATGTAGGTAGGACTCCATCCAATCACATCCAATGTGACTCTTGGCTAGGGTATGTACTTATGTATAGACTTACCCTATCTGTTACCCTAGCTCAACCTCAGGCTGAGAATTGTAGTCGGGTCCACCAATTTTCAACTATGGCCCGTCACTATGTAGGTGCTCCGCTAATGCGCACGACACCCACATATGTCGTCCAAACCTACTACCCCGCTTTCCCATGGATGCTCCGCTAATGCGCACGACACCCATAGGACGGGAGGTAGTAAGGTGTCGATAATTGGGAGGTATCGGACATGACCCATTTTTACTTGTCCGGTTATGTTTAAAACTTTGATACATCCTAGATGTGATGAGCACATCAACTACATTCCAAATGCAATGATGCCTCAAATTACATCCAATGTAATTCTTCCTTCGAACCCGTCAATTACATCCAATGTAATGACGATTCTAAGGGCTCACACACAAGGATTAAAATTCTAATTTTATCTTCGCATGTGAAGTGATATGCTCGGTAAATAAAGTTAAGCATGCAATTCTAAAAACATAGAATTAATCATGCATAAACTAAACCAAGCATAAAGCGATAAATGTGCATATAATAGCCCCCTAAACTAACTCCCACTAGCTTCTTGAGCTCCACCGACTCCAAGCCGATGCCAACACTCGAAAAGCCACCAAATGACCTTATCGCCCTTTCTTCGTCTTGAGTAAAATATTGCAATTTAATACACGAATCGCAGGTCGGGAATAAATAAATAAATATTACAAACAAGTGGTTTGACGACCACACCTTGAAAGAATAATTACACGCTAACTCTAACGGCTCGCAGGCCGTGAAAAGCGATAAATAATTAAATCGAGCTCGGGGCTATTATGTACACCATGCCAACATCACATCACACATCATGTTATCAAACAATCATGTTATCAAACATCATGTTATTTTCCGGTTTTATTTAATAGAGAAGTTTCGAAATTTTTTGATGCTCGGTTTATCGAAACCGTTCAAAAATGAAACTTTTGAACATTTGATCTTCGAGTTCGTCATGACGGTTCCAAACTCGTCATAACTAAAAAAACGGTTTAGCCTTAGCATATCAACCATCCAATGGTCTTGCTTGGCCTAGCTCCGTCCAACGGAGCCCCGTTCGGTCCCGGTTTCGGCTCCCCGAGAGTCCCGTTCCCGAGACCCGAAAAATCAAATATTTTTTCAAAATTTCCAGATTTGAAATAATTTTCAAAAATTCATTTTACATGAATTAAATCCATAAACAAGAATTTAAAACATGTTATCAAACAATTTAGCAAAACAACATGCCAAAACGAAACTTTCAAGCAAAACCGAAACTTTGAACACCGTCTTGTGAATCCCGAAGGTAGCACGGCTCTGATACAACTGTTGGGTCTCGAGGTAGGGTTGGAGATGAACCAACTCGCAGCGGAAAATCAAGGAAAACCAAGAGACGATTAAAACCATGAAACAACTAACAAAGAATGGATTCACAAGAGAAAAATTCAGCACTATTTCTTACCAAAACAAGAACACCGGTTAACGAATGATTGGCTTGAATCTCCAAGACGCCTACGTATCCACATGGGAATCAAAGCCACGTAGTTCTTCTCTTTGAGGACTCAAGAACACAAAAATGGAGGTGGAAACTTGCCAAACCCGAAATTGCAAGGGAAGGGGGAGAGAAGTTGTGTTTCCTATTCTTGTCTTGTGTTTGTTATGTTGAAAAAAGATGACTTAAACATAACAAAACCCATACTTGTCCAACTAAAGGCATGGGACAAGTATGGTGTCAAGTAAGGAGTAAATATGACAAAGTATGGCAAGACAAGATTGCTTACTTAGTACTAATTAATCAAGACTTGATTAATTAGTTCCTTGGGCCTTGGTTGCATGGGCCTTTCATGGGCCTCTTGGAACATGGCCCGTGGCCATTTCCAACGAGGTCCCGTGATTCACTCATCGCCTCCAAGCCTTCCATACCGGAAATGTCCAACATTATCCGACACGATCAATCCCAAGACTCCAAGCCTTGTCTTGATCCGTAAAGTCCTATTCACTTACGAGCACATGACTCAAAACCCAGTTTTGGTCATGTCCCGAGACAACTCCCTTTTGGCCATTCTCCATAAATGTGTCAATGAGTTTCATCCTCAGGCGTGACCCTTAGGTTTATGCATGTCAATAGATCAACGTAAAATCCCATTTTACTTGATCCTATTTAAGTGGCAACTAACGAGACTTTAGTATTGCCTGACACTGCATAACAAATCGACCTTGTCGATTCTAACCTTTCCGTCGTCCCTGTCATTATCCTTTTATCTCTGATATCTTGATTGAGATGAGGCATAGAGCCTTCATCCTTATTATTCTCAATCATTGTTCCTTGATATGTGAGATGACTGAATATATGATACCCAGTATCATGTGCATGACCATGCTATTCTTTCAGTCACTCTCGATCAAGCGGCCGAGAACCGATATCTTTCCCATACCTCAGTATAAGGGATAAATCCCTTAGCCATCTTTCGTGTCACTCATGTAGCCCGTCCCCAAGCCAATCCTGGCCGTTATGGAAGCCCTGTTACGGACAACGTTAGGCTCAGGTCAAACTCAGTTGTTGACTACATAGCAATCACAAAGACTCCTTGGTCTAAGGATACATGACAAGCTACGACACTGAATATGTTCATGACTTAATGTATGGAACATATTCAGGGCGGGTCGTCCAATATCATGTCCCACATGATATCTATGATCAGACTCCGGAATCCCATTCCAATGACTCACAGAACGTAAGCCATAAAGAACCATCTTTCATACAAGTCGCTTCTAGTGAAGCTTTGTTGACTAGCGACCCATCGAGTGTGATCTATCTCGATCTATGGTTCTATTCGCATGGTGGGCATAGATCAGAGCACACATCGATATATTAGTCCAACACATAAGTAATATAAAGTTGCTTTAATTTTATGTCTAACGATGATATATACATTTGGACATTTAGGATTGAACTACGGGCACTAAGACTAACAATCTCCCACTTGCCCTAGTTCCAATCTAAACTCCAATATGTCCCCCATCGACTTTACATGTCTAACATGTTCAGGCAGCGACACTGCCTCAGTCAAAGGGTTGGTTATGTTATCATCTGTTGCAACATATGTTATCTTCACTTCACCCCAGTTCAGTATTTCTCTGATGAAGTGGATACGCCGTCGTACATGTTTGGATTTGTTATGCGATCTGGGCTTTTATCTTGCGCAATGGCCCTTGTGTTGTCACAAAATAGATTCACCGGACTGGATGGGTTTTTAATTACACCCAGCCCTGCCGTGAATTTCCAAATCCACATAGCCTCCTTAGCTGCCTCTGCAGCATCCATGTACTTGGCCTCTGTCGTAGATTCGGCAATGGTAACTTGCTTTACGCTGTCCCAGCTAAAGCTCTGCCATTCAGCGTAAACACATATCCTGACTGACTTCTAAAGTCATCTGGATTTATCTAGGAAAACTAGCGTCTACTCATCCTTCGACGACTAGTTCAGCATCATCTTTCCCCCGGGTTAGACTGATGTCTACTGTTACAACATAAGGCTTACGAGACGTCCGGTCTCATACATGTCATGGCACATATGATCGATCCCGCCCCAGGCGCATAGGATTCTCATCATCCTTTTCAGCTCATCAGGTGTCTTAGGACACCGAGTCTTGTTGAGATGAATGACATGACTAGTGGGTAATAGTCCTTTCTTTGAATCGAGCATTAAGAACCTACTCAATGCCTTGTTCACATAGGTTCCCTGACTTAAATCCAAGACCTTCTTGGTGAGATCTCTACATATCTTAATCCTTAAGATATAAGAAGCATCGCCTAAGTCCTTTATTGAAAAACACTTCCTCAACCAAGCTTTAGTCTCGTGCAAGGTTGGGATGTCATTTTCAATGAGAACCAGAAAGGTAATCTTGCTCCCACTAGCCTTCTTATAAATGCAAGATTCATCCTCGTTCTTGATTAGCCAAATCCAATTACAGCTTCATCAAAACGAAGGATCCAACTCCGAGAAGTTCGTTACAATCTATAAATGGATTTCAACAACTTATAAATCTTTCCCTTATTCTTCGGATCCTCAAAACCTTTGGGCCGAGACCTAAGCTTTTTAAATCCAAAACGGGCCTCGAACGGACCAAAACGTCGCTCGGTTGACTTTTCCGGCAAAAAGTCAACCTTTCCCAAGTTGGTCAAAAAGTTGCCCTGAGTCCCCCATAACTCACTTTGGTCTAAATCGGGGTCAACTCAAGTCCAATATGACCCTCGGGGTCAATCTTAGGTCCATTTAGGTGTATGTCCAATTTTTTTAAATTTTCCTGTTTTTCGCCGATTCGACTAGCGTTGACCGGGAGTGGTTCTTACAGCTCACCCTTCTCCCTCCGTCCTTGACCTCCGGTGGCGGCCTCTCGGGGCTGTCGCCGGTGGTCTTCTTCTTCTTCTCTTACCCTTTACTTCCTTATCTTTCCTTTCCCTGAACCTGTTATCCTTCATCCTTCAGGACACTCAGTCTTCTTCTTCCTCTACTACTTTGGTTGCTCAGATCTACTCCTCGGCGCCCTTTTTGGAGCTTTTTCTCGTCGCATATGGTCATCTGGTTGGTGTTGGCCGCCGATGGGTCTTGGATTCTTTGAGATCTGAGAAAGGGGAGCTCAGATCTGGGCTCAGGTATTCTCTTCACTTTCCCTTCTGTTTGCGCCCCTTGATTCCTGGAGCCAACGCATCTCTTTTGAGGCTCTGGTCCTTGTCTCTTCCCCTCCTGGCCGATCGGTTGGTGCTGGCCGCCGTCGGTATCTCCTTCTGGAAGATCGGAGAGACGAGATCTGGGTTATACTTGGTTGTTTTCTCCTTGGCCTTCTCATTCACTATCCTCTGGGTTACTTCCCAAACGCTCCCCTCATCAAACTTCCTTTCCCGACAATGGTGATGTGGTTCGGGGCTCACGGTCGGCGTTTACCGGCGTGGGTTGTTTCATCCTTAGGCTCTGTTGAAGTTGTGGGGGTTGGATTCGGTGGGGTTTCACCTTGGGTGTGGTGGTTGGTTTAGGTCCAAGGGACGTTCCTAAGTTTTGGGTCGACGGTGGGATTCTCCCAGCGTCGGGGCTCCTACCTGCTCTTTGTGGGATCCTTGCGGGTGTTGGGGAAAGAAGAGTTTTGTGGGAGTTGATTGCTCTGTGGTTCTGTCTGGGGGTTGGCTCCGTCGTCTTTGGGGGTGGCTTCTCGGCGTCTGGGCTTCACTTCTCGGCTCGGTGTTTTGGACCGGTTGTTGTTCACCTGTTTTCCGGCCGAGTTTGGTCGTCGTTGCTTCATTTCAGAGAAGTGGTTCCGGTTGTAGGGACGTGATCTTCGGTGGCGCGGGGCTCGAGGACTCTTCTTTTCTTTTCGTTGTTTAGGTTTTACTTTGGTTTGGGCCTGGTTGACCCGGTTTGCCCCTGGATGGGTCTGTTGGTTTTATATCCTGTTTGGGCTCGGCCCTTGTGTAATTTTGCTTCATTTGAGTTATCTGCCTGGTTGACCCGGTTTGCCCCTGGATGGGCCTGTTGGTTTTATATCCTGTTTGGGCTCGGCCCTTGTGTAATTGTGCTTCATTTGAGTTATCTGGGTGTAGGTATCTGTTAGACCCATCTTTGTAATGTTTGGTTGGCTTTTAAGCCCTGTTCGTTGTGTAACTTGAGGGGTAATACCTTCGGCCATGATTTTCACTTTTGAATTCATGGTCTTTTATAAAAAAAAAACTTGCTGATCAAAAAAAGAAGAAGATAAACTATTAACCGACCATACGAAAAGAAAACCAACTTTATCGACCATGGAACCAAACGAGGGAAACAGATAAACAACAGAATATTGTACCACGACAGATACTGCGAACATCACTCAAACCCAACACGACACAACATAAGACAAGTACCCAAGACAATCCAATCACCACGCATAACTCAACAAATACATCATACCGAAATACCCCCTCGGTCTAGATGTCTTCCCGGAAACGCACATCGGCCTAGATATCTTCCCGGAAACGCACATCGGGGTAAAACAATATACCGGAAACACACATCGGGGTAAACAAGCAATACATCATACCGGAAACGCACATCGGCCTAGATGTCTTCCCGGAAACACACCTTGGGGTAAACAGACACTACACCATACCGGAAACGCACATCGGCCTAGGTGTCCTCCCGGAAACGCACATCGGGGTAAGCAAACAACACAACACACAATACCATACCAAACATGTTCACCGAACTTATCATACCATCATAACTTACCGACACAACTTACCAAGCACATCGTATCGGTCTATCATTCACCCGATCATATCACAAGACAACATTCATATCATATTCATCACATTCATTCAACCAATCATGTCACGAAACAACCATTTACATCATATTCATCATAATTCATGTAGCATAATGTGATTCTTAGCTTAAACTAAGCATGTACCATACGTCGACATTTGAGGACTATTAACCGCAATCAAACACAAACAACACACAATCCTAAGGCCCGACATGGCCACATGTGATTTCACAGCACAACAATTCCCATAATTGAAAGCGGTTATTCTAGTTAATCACATCCTATATGCAAGCTAAGACTTTACCGGTTATTAGGTCCTATATGCATACTATTAGCGTTCTTTAATTAAAAGCGATAATTACTATTCTTCCCTACCTCGAGTGCTCTCCAAATGCTTAGTCACAAAAGTCGTCTAGTAGCCTCCTCATCTGAGCTCCGGAATGACGTCTAGGATCATAAATTAATACTAGAATTAATAAACAATCAAAAGACGGTTCTAATGAGAAAATTCCTAAACTACCCTTAATGACGAAACTTGGAACAAAGGGTAAATTGGGCCCGAACAAGGCCCAACTCGGGCAGTCCACAAGCCCAGCACTCGGCCCGGTCCGTGCCCCTCAGAGGCCCGGCACCTGGCCCGGACCGTGCCCCTTAGAGGGCCGTCTCGGACCCGGACCGTGCCGTTCAGAGGGCCGGTACCGAGCACGGACCGTGCCGTTCAGAGGGCCGGTACCGAGCACGGACCGTGCCGCTCAGAGGGCCGGTACCGAGCACGGGCCGTGCCGCTCAGAGGGCCGGTACCGAGCACGGGCCGTGCCGCTCAGAGGGCCGGTACCGAGCACGGGCCGTGCCGCTCAGAGGGCCAGCCAGAGGCCCTTTCCGTGCCAAATTTGGGCAGACCCAAACTCCTTCTTCCCCAACTTCGTTTCCACGAAAATCTACTTCAAAAACTCCATTTTTAACACCATCAAATTCCAAAATCATTCACCAAAACCCTCAAACTTCAACACCCATAATGAGTTTCCTCCAAATATCAACAATCTATTGATTTCTAACCAAAACCTCCATTAATCTTCATCAAAACAACCGTCTAACAACAACTAAATCAAAAACCATCTAGTTCATGCAAGTTCCATGTAAACCCATAACCCCAATTTGATTGAAAGTGGATTGTTGGAGTTTATTTACCTTGGAAATGGAGAGAGGATGAAGATGGAGGTGTTTTGGGAAGGTTTGGTGAAGAAATGCCAACAAAGGAGCCTCCTTTCTCTTGCTTCTTCTTCAAGCTTCAATGAAGCCTTCTCTTCTCTCCTCCCTCTTGCTATTTTCGGCTAAAATGGTGTAATTGGGCTGAGTTGGTTTCTCCATGTAATATTAAAACCTATTTGTGTGAAATGTCCACTTTGCCCCCTTACTCTCCTTCATTTCTTTTGGCACAAGTGAGGGTAAATGGGTCATTAGAGACCCATTCCTTCTCCTCCAAACCACAATGGAAAAGTGTCCATGTGGGGGCCACCTTGTCCTTAATAATTTCCAGCATCTTTAATTCCATTAGGTTTAGTCGATAATTAGTCTTAGTTTGACCGAAAGTTGACTTTTTCACAAAGACAGTCATTTAAAAGGAAACGACCCAACTAAGCTAACCGTAACGACGACTAAGCTTTTTGGGTCCCGGAAAGGTCCCGAATGACTTCCGGGGTCATCGGTTGACTTTTCCGACCGAAAGTCAACTTTCGCCAAAAATCACCGATTCGACCGGGATCGACCGGGGGAGGTTCTTACATGTTTCACCAGGCAGTTCGAGGCTTCGCTCCAAATGTGAAGTTCAAGGTCAACGGTAGAGAATACGAAACCCCGTATTACTTGATAGATGGAATTTATCCTTCTTGGACAACATTTGTGAAGTCAGTACCTGCTCCACAAACGCCGAAGCAAAGATGCTTTGCTAGATACCAAGAGGCGTGTAGCAAGGATATTGAACGAGCTTTTGGAGTTCTACAGGCCCGATTTCACATCGTCACTTGCTCGGGCCAAATGTGGGATAGGAGCACACTCGCAACGATCATGACTACTTGTGTTATCCTACACAACATGATCGTTGAGGATGAACAAATGTCACGACCCAATTTCAGTAAACCGAACTCAAGACGTGAACTTTTAAAACGATAAAATATTTTGAAACCTTTTACATTAATTCACTTTAAGATCACCGTTTGTTCAACAAAATAATATTTAGAACTTAAAACACGTCCCAACAAGTGGACAAAAGTGTGGTATCCGTCGTTAGACTCAAAATAAACCCAGAATCCCGCTCCCAGCTCTTCAAGCTTCGGAAGCTCACCTAGTCCAACCTGCGACCGGTACCTGTAGGAAAAGCAGCTAGAGGTGAGCGTTCGCTCACCACCACGGATAACAGACTGACTACGGCATAATTAGCAGACAATGCCGGTAACACCAACAACCAACTCAACACAGGGAACACCATCCCCAACTCAAGTAACCCGACCGACACCCACACACTGATACTTTCCTCAGCCGACTCAACACTCGGACACGTAAAGTAGACCCGACACAACGATCGACGACCTCCTCCAAAGACACGACAGACCACCACGCAACACCCAAGATCACAAAGGATCGCACACCAAACAAGATCACAAAGGATCGCACTCCTGTCAACTGCTCAGTGCCGGTTGCTAACCGGCTGGGCTCGAGCCTGCCCCACGCGTTTTGCCGATCCCTGTCAGGCTCCAGGCGGTCGACCTGTTGGCGATATATACAGCGCTGCTTTTCCGATAGCTAGTCGGAAGGGGAGCTGCCCTCTCATCGCCTAAAAACGCTCACAACCTCCCGAGACTCGAACTCGGTCAGGCTAGCCAAAGAACGCTCGCAACTTCCCGAGACTCGAACTCGGTCAAGCCAGCCAAAGAACGCTCGCAACCTCCTGAGACTCGAACTCGGTCAGGCCAGCCAAAGAACGCTCGCAACTTAACGATCCCTGTCAGGTAAGCCAGCCAAATTCCACACCACTTCCCGACACACAGTCGGGTCACTAACCTCGGGCAAGCACAATCACAATCACAAGCAAAGTTCAACAAGCAGCAACAACACAGGTTCAACACTCCACAGGCACTCATGGACACCCAAGACACCAACAGTAAAACACGGATTCAACAACCCCACGGGCACTCACGGCCTCCCAAGACACACCAACCATAACTCACGGGCTCAACAACCACACAGGCACTCACAGCCTCCCAAGACACACCAACCATAACTCACGGGCTCAACAACCCCACGGGCACTCACGGCCACCCAAGACACACCAACAATAACTCACGGGCTCAATAACCCCACGACACTCATGGCCACCCAAGACACTCCAACAGTAACTCACGGGCTCAACAACCCCACGACACTCACGGGCTCAACAACCCCACGTCACTCACGGCCACCCAAGACACACCAACAGTAAAGACATGGGTTCAATCAACCCCCACGGGCACTCATGGCCACCCAGAAACAACAGTAAAACACGGGCTCTCATGGCCACCCAAGACACAACAGTAAAACACGGGCTCTCATGGCCACCCAAGACACAAAATACACAATCAACCTCCAGCACAACCAATGCCTCCAACAGTCCTAATATCAACAGTTTCTCAATCAACCTCCGGGCATGGTCATATGCCTCCAGTACTCTAATCTTGATAAGTTCGCAATCAACCTCCGGGCATGGTCATATGCCTCCAGTAATTCTAATAACGCTAAGTTCTCTGCTCCTACGACACTACTAAGTGTCACATGCATTTCCAATATTCGCTACGTTCCCGTATCATGCCTTTCTAATATTCGATAACCCACTTAACCCACGACACTCCAGTGTCACATGCATTTCTACTGTTAACTTTCCCTAGTCAGGGCCGAGATCCGGCTACTTTTCCCTACCTCGTATGCTTTCTCCAAAAGCGCACAATCAAGCTCCGGCGTGATCTCGGTCACTCGCCTAGCTTTCCCTTTCCTCTGTCAGCGGCACGATCTAAAAGAACACAATTTTAAACGCTTTTAAGCTTGCAGGCATAAACTGAATTTTAATAAACCTGACGCCCAAAAGTAACCCCGACAATGTCGATCACTCCCAAACTTCCCAATTACTCGACATTGTCGATATTGGACCCGGAAAGGCCCGATTCGCCCGACGTGGCGAATCTGCCCGGGTTTTGAAAACGCCCTTCCGGGGCTCCGAAAATTCCCGTTTTCGTTTCTACGGTCTTAGAATATTTCAAGGGTTCCTAGGCACTCGACGGAATCAAATTCCGACTTCCGAGTCATTTAATTAACGTTTAAAGTTTCTAAACCCGATAAATACAACTTTTCCAATTTAATTCCAAATTTCGATTCGGTTATGGATAAATGATCCGGGGAACGTTCTAAACCACCCGAACACTAAACCCGAGCACGTGGGCCCCACATGGCCACAATGGGAAAAATTCCCTTTTCGCCCCAAAAGGGAATTTTTCCACCGGTCGGATGATCGAGAAACGTCACAAATTCCCCAAGCCTCTTCTCTTTTCTCTCCTTTTCTCCTGACTCATTTTCTCTCTCTAAAACCTACCCTTTTCTTCTTCTTTTTTTGAAAATGGACGTGTATCATCTTATTTCCCTTTTGTTTTACTAAAAAAACTAACACTTTAAAAAGCAAAACTAACCATCAGAGTCTTGTCTTGTCCCAAAACCTAATGCCACCACTTGTTTGACAAGTGGCAAGGTGGGTCCCACACCTTTTTAGATATTTCCCAATCACATTCGTGAAATTCGGACGTTTCGGGCCCCGAACGGGCACTTTTTCCAAGAAATTACGAAACTTGACGGGCTACAAGGAAACAGCTCAACTAAGACCGCTGCGACGACGGCTAAGCTTTTTGGACCCAAAACGGTCCTCGAATGGACCAAAACGTCGCTCGGTTGACTTTTCCAGCGAAAAGTCAACATTTCCCAAATTGGTCAGAGAGTTGCCCTGAGTCCCCCGGAACTCACTTTGGTCGATATCGGGGTCAACTTACGTCCGGTATGACCCTCGGAGTCAATTTTAGGTTTAATTAAGTGCCTGACCAAATTTTTTAAATTTTCCTGTTTTTCGCAGGTTTGACTAGCGTTGACCGGGAGTGGTTATTACAACAAAGGTCGTGGCCCACTGATCCATTTGCAGATATTGGTGTCTCGGACCCAAACATCCGTAGAGAACCACCACCGGCGGTGAACGTGGACACTATCATCGGCCATAGAACAAGGATTCGGGATCGAGATGTTCATCACCAACTCCACGATGATCTCATCGAACACATTTGGACTTGATATGGAGATGGTGGCCACAATTAAATATTAATTGTCTATTTTAATGTATTTTATATTTGGCTTTAAATAAAAATAGTAGTTATGCATTTTATATTTGGCTTCAAATACAATTAATATTTATATTTGTGATGCTTTTTGAAATATTGAAAGTGTGCTACCATGGCTTTTGACACTAGTTATAGCAGACCATTGGAGAGGCCATGGCAGGAAGCCATGGTAGGGAGGAGAGAGAAAGCCAAAAAACAGCTCCTACCATGACTCCTTGACACTAGTCATAACAGACCATTGGAGATGCTCTAAAAGGTTCTAGGTCTGGAATTCTATTGCTGGGTCATGGGCTTGTGCAGCTAATGCAGGCCTATCGGACGGGCCGTGTATAACCGTGTGTACAGATTCCTCACTGATCACCCACCCGATTGGCATCAGCTCTGCAATTTTCCTACCGGAAATCCATGGTAAACATACCGACGGTTCCGGTGACGATCGGTTCCGACCGGATCGGCAGTTTCCGAATAATTTTGAGCACCTCTACTCATGATTTAAAAATATTAGTTTATTTCACGTATAAATCATATTTGCGTATTCCTATTTCATAATTCTGATTTATTAATAAGTAGCATCAAAGGATTCTTAAACCTTTTATGATGAGATATTGAATTGATAAAACACTTGAAAACATGAGTTTTCTCATGGTGGTGAGCCTAATATAATATTACTCGAGACCTTTAGGTGATTGAAAGTTTGTCTCAAGTCCACTTCACTCCGTATCACATGATCTAAGAAAAATCAAATGATAGACAAGTGGTCCTTAACATAAGTAGTCCCAACCACTTCCTTTTCACCGGAAAAGCGACGGCGGCTTAAATACAGGGACAAGACCTCTTCCTTACAGTGATTTTATAACGTGTCCAATGACTTGTAGGGTCTCCGATCTTACCACTGGCATAAGAATACAATAAGAGAAGACTTCCTTAGCAAAGACTTTTCTAAGGATATGGCAAACCCTTGGACATGGTCAATTGAGGCATCCCAAATAATTCCAAGAAACTCCCTCTGTGTCTCATGGTATTATAAAAGGATGTTTCATGGTATTATAAGCTCTACACGGAAACAAATCAGTAGAGTTAATGGGGTTAGTAGTAGCACTTGTGCTTGTGGCTATGGTATCAGTAGTCAATGCCAATGCCGGTACTGGTAGTGTGGCCAAACCTGGTTGCCAAGAAACATGCGGCAATCTCAGCATTCCATACCCATTCGGGACAACCTCGGGTTGCTACCTTAACGACGATTTCTTCATCGAATGCAGCGAAGATGCGAAGCCAGTCTTGACGGGAAGCAAAGGCATGGATGTCTCAAACATAACAGTTGATGGTGAGATATGGGTCGAGGCCATGCCGGCCTATGAATGTTATAGCAGTACGGGGCAGAGGACACATGATTTTAGGCAAGCTCTTCGGCTGTCCAAATTCTTCGTTTCTGATAGCCGGAACAAGTTCATTGCAGTGGGTTGCGACACCCAGACAATGATTCAAGGCTGGGAAGGAGGCAAGTATGCTACCGGTTGCATTGGCATGTGCTACAATATCAGTGACGTGGAGAATGCTTCTTGCTCGGGCGTCGGGTGTTGCCAGATGCCAATGCCTCCAGGGATTACAAACTATAACATAACAGTTGATAGCTACTTCAATCACTCGCTTGTGTATGATTTCAATCCCTGCAGCTATGCTTTTGTGGTGGCGGAGGGTAAGTTCAGCTTCTCATCCTCAGACCTCGGAACCACAGACCCTTCAACACTCAGGTTCCCTGTGGTTCTTGATTGGACCATCGGTAACCAGACTTGTGAACAAGTAGGAGGATCGAGTATATGCCCCAAACAGAACAACAGCGAGTGCTATGATTCTGCCAACACCAGACAAACCGGCTACCGATGCAAGTGCCGTCATGGTTACCAAGGCAACCCTTATCTTGGTTGTCAAGGTACTATACTCTCTGTCTCTCTATATATATATAGGTACACAATCTGTTGTAAATGGATCCTTGTGTTGTAAAATGTAAATAAAAGTACAATATGAACAAAAAAAACTGTAACATAAAGAACAAGAAAATGTAACATCGAATTTTGGGTTAAGGTTCTTCTTCTTCTTAAGTTTTTTTTCCTTCCTTGAATAACTTTCCCCTGTTTTTATTCTGCAGATATCAACGAGTGTGAAAATCCAGAGCTTTATGAATGCAAACATGAAAACTTTTGCACCAATTTTGAAGGAGGCTTCAACTGTTCATGTTTTTTAAATGGCACCGGATGTACTTCTCTCCAACAAGTAGGGGTCAATAGTGGAGTAGCGATCAATGTTGTTCTCGGTAAGCTGTCCGAAAATCCAATCAGCCTTCTAATTCATCAATCCTTTGACCTGTTTCTCAACTCCACATTATGTAGGTTTTGCTTTGACCGAGAATTTGTGTATTACTTTTCCTGAACTCAAATGGAGCTTAGAGAACTGATGTTTGGCTTTTTCTTTAAATCCAGGAGTTGGTGCAGGTGTGGCTGGTATTCTGATATTCCTCACTTGGCTCTACTGTGGATTCATGAAATGGAAGGCCATGAAGTTGAAAGAGCACTTCTTTAAGCAGAATGGCGGCTTGATGTTACAACAAGACCTCCATAACCAACAAGGATCCAAAGACACATCCTTAATCTTCACAGAAGATGAGCTCAAGAAGGCCACAAGCAACTTTAATGAAAGCAAAGTTGTGGGAAGAGGAGGCTACGGCACAGTCTATAAAGGAACTCTACCAGATGGCAGAGTTGTGGCAATCAAGAAATCCAAAGTTGTGGATCAAACCCAGATCGAGCAATTCATCAACGAGATGATCATTCTGTCCAAGGTCAACCATAGGAACGTTGTGAAGCTCCTAGGCTTCTGTCTGGAGACTCAAGTCCCATTACTGGTCTATGAGTATGTCTCCAATGGTACGCTCTCTGATCACATCCACGACAAGAACAGGGCATATCCCATTCCATGGGATGTTCGGTTAAAGATAGCCGCTGACACTGCTGGAGTGCTGTCTTATCTACACTCCGCGGCTTCAATACCCATCATCCATAGGGATGTGAAGACCACAAACATACTCTTGGATGAGACCTACACTGCTAAAGTCTCTGACTTTGGGGCTTCGAGGCTGGTTCCACTCGATCAGGACGAGTTGTCCACAATGGTGCAGGGCACATTAGGCTACTTGGATCCCGAGTATTTGCACACAAGTCAACTCACTGAGAAGAGCGACGTTTACAGTTTCGGGATTGTGCTAATGGAGCTCTTAACCGGGCAAGTAGCACTCTCGTTTGAAAGGCCAGAGGAGAAGAGAAGCTTGGCTATGTATTTCCTGTCTGCGCTGAAAGTGGACGGGTTGTTTGACATTCTTGCGGAGAGTTTAAGGATCGAGAGTGACACTGAGCAGGTTCAGGTGAAGGAAGTTGCTGAGGTGGCCAAGAGC
Source organism: Erodium maritimum (assembly GCA_963921825.1). NCBI lineage: Eukaryota > Viridiplantae > Streptophyta > Magnoliopsida > Geraniales > Geraniaceae > Erodium > Erodium maritimum. Next base: position 24,891,399 of record OY997594.1, read on the forward strand.
TGCATAAGAGTGAAGGGAGAGGAGAGACCGAGCATGAAAGAGGTGGCAATGGAGCTGGAAGGACTGAAGATGATGGTGAAGCATCCATGGGTTGTTAACGATCAAGTAGAAGCTGAAGAAGAGGCAGTGCACTTGCTGGGACAATCATTCATGGACATCAATGATTATCCGGACAGTACAGGATGCTCAAGTTCTGGTTATGACAGCATGAGGAACCATGTAGTCGTACCAGTGAATGGTGCTAGATGATGAAACTTGGTACTGTGTTTTGTACTAGGTATGTGTTGCACCGTGAATTCAAGTATTGTCATGTATATATATGAGTGTAATAACCTCATTAGCTTCAAATAAGCTTTCATACCCTATAAGTTGTTAGTTTGATCAATAAAGTTCAAGTCTTATGAGACAGGCATATGATATCATATTACAAACTAACTTTATTGTACACTCTCACAACATTATCCTCTTGAATTTTAGTTGAATTGGTCTTGTAATATTTTGTAGCGTGGATCTTTCTTAGTAAGTTCGATCTGGATAAAATTAGAAGCACTTGTAACAGCGTAAGGAAGGCACGTAATGGGTGAATCGAAGGTCGACTGATTCTCCGCCTTCGACTTCCGTTTCTGTTGCCGGTAATCGGTCGGCATCATCCATCACCGGCCAAGCCCCTCGCCTGTGCAATGTCTCTGAGGTCAGATTGTTTGTATTGTTGTGCGGAGGTTCTGTGTGTTTGTGGGTTTGATGTTGAATCAATTGTTTTGGTGTAACATTTATCTATGGCCGGTGTGCTCTCGTTCTCATTATGCTTCGTTTTGGCCTCTCTGTACGGACAGTATTGCCAAACCATTGCAGCATCTCCCTTGGCTGGTCCTCAAGTCACAAAGAACGCCAAAGATGCTGCTCCGGCCAAAGGGAAAAGGAAGGTCAGGGTTAAGTAGAATGAAGTCTCGGCTAAATCAAGGTTTAAGTCGAAGGAGGCCTCGGTTAAATCGAGGTTTAAGACGAGGGATTTGGAGGAAGCTTCTTTCTTGGCTGGTCTCGTTTCTCAAGCCACCAAGGACGGTTTCAAAGCTGCTCCGGCCAAGACCAGGACGAAGGGCTCGGTTACAGTTGCCACCAAGGACAGTCCTTATATGAATGACTATGTTTTTTGTTATAAAAAACAGAGCATAATCTATAATTAACAAAACACATAGGTGCCGCTTCGGTCTGAATCTAATGTCGAGCAAAAGCCACCAGAAGAATGTGGTCATTCATTAATTTTGAACCCATGGAGCCCCTCAATAGCCTGAACAGTTTCATCCCTTGACTCGAAACAAATGAACCCGAAATAGCGCCCTTTAAGATTCAGTCGTCGGGGAACGGACGCCGACGTAATCCGACCAAAAGCTCCAAAAACCTTTCGCACCCAATCTTCTGAAGACCCGGAAGGCAGATTACTAACAAAGACTTTCGTTTCCTTTAGCACAAAAGGCCTTGCTTCACACTATAATTCCAGGTCCGTAACTTCACTAGAGGTAATGATGATGCATAGAAGTTGACTCCGTATTGGTATCACCAGAATGTTGTGGTGTGGTTGCGGGTCAACCAACCATTGACTCGTCACAGGCTACCCTGATTCAGGCATTCAGAGACCTAAGTCAGGGGCTACCCCGAAGGATGCTCTGGGAGGGATTGGCGATCTTTTGGAGGGTAGTCCCTGGAAGGAGGTCCTACTCAACCGAAACGAGTGATTCGGCTGCCCAAACACCTGTCGGATTTTTATACCATTCAGTGTAAACCAAGGGGTCGTTTTTTGGATCAGAAAAGATATGTTCGACCGTTGACATTGAGAAACGGGTTGAGCAAGGCCGAACTGGGAAAACTCTAGTTGCAGCTTCATCTCATGGAACTGACGCCTGGGCTACACTCCGTATTTTGGCTTTCAAAAAGACAGATGCGACGATTCGTCCCTGACTTCGGGAGACGAGGATTGGTGGGGTTACCTTTTATGTTTTTTGTTCCTTGTTTCGTGTTTAGGAAAAGGTTTGACCTTTTGGCTCTCCTTACTGGAGTCATTTTGTAATCATTGTCTTTTATCCTGCTTTCTCTTGAATCGTGGCATTCCGGTTCCTTTTCTGGAATCGGTCACATTAATAAATTTTCGAAGTTGGCGTCATATTGATCTCTCTAGAATTCTTTTCAAAGTTGTCTGTCATGTTCTCTGTTTTTGTTGAGTTTGGTGTGTTTCGTTTTCTTTTCTTAAGAATAGCGTTTATCTATGAGACGACCTTCTTTCGGGTGGTCTGTCTCCATCTTTGTAATTTTTCTCAAATTTCAGAGATTAATAAATTTATGGTTTAACAAAACTCTGTAACCCTAGAGAATGAAGCACGATGCTTTTTTATCCTTTTCAACCTTTGGTTTTGTTTTGATTTCCATGTACGCTGATTACTGCACAGTCGCACACTCAGTCAAGAAAACCAACGAGAAAAAGGTTGGTTCTAAGGCCAAACGCAGAGGAAAAGTTGCTTCCTCATTGGCCAAGGAGGGGTCTGCTGGTTTTGCTCGATCAGTCCCGGTGAAGCCTGTTGCAGGCCAAGAGGGAGGAGTGCGTCCCAACCATGATGGAGGAGCAGGTCGTGAACGCTCTGCGAAGGTTATTGATCCTGGCTGTGTTGTGTTGGTGTCAGCTTCCAAGGTGGTTGGCGAGGTCCCGGCCGTTCCCAATAAGAAGCACTCAATCCGGAAGCGCTCAAGAAACAAGGACGTGATCGAAGACGAAATTTTTGTGTGTAACCTGTCGTACGATTCATCGGAGGAGTGGGTTAAACATGTATTTGGTACTTTTGGCGATATATCGTCAATGTCAGTTCTCCGCCGTCCTAATCTCAAAGGAAAGCGTTTCGCGTTTGTTCGTTTTGAATCGAAGGAGGTTGCAGCTATGGTTGTTTCTAGCCTCAATGGATTCAAGGTGAATAGTTTTATCTTGTTCGTAGCCCTTGCCTGGCGACGGAGAGACGATACGAAGAATTGCGTGAAACAGAGCATAGGATTTCAGGAGCCACAGAAGCTAATCGACGGGCAACAGGAACTTGTGGTTTATGATCCTCATGTGACATTCGGAGATGGTGGTGATTCCGGTGCGACAGAGGTTTTTCCTAGCTCGAAGTCGGATCTAGCATCACCTGTTTTACATATTGTAAAACAGAGCTCTGTAAATCGTCCTCGTGTGGCGAGCGAAGCTGTAGTAATGAGTGGTACTGCAGAATCTCCGGTGATGTGCGGTTTGACCGGAGCTGGAATTGGAACAGGCTCGCCGGAGTTGGTTGGAAATACAGTCGTATTGGCTCATGTCACGACCCAAATCCGGTATTGACCGGACCCGAGACGTGACCGAAGCCCTCACACTAAACCCTAAGACGCGCCTCTTCAGCTTCCATTTGCAGGCACGTTTCCCAAAGTCTGTCTCTCTCGCGTTCCCCATCTCTCTCGCGTTCCCCATCTCTCTCGCGAAACCCCTCAGATCTACACCGCCGCCCCTCGTCTCCGACCACATCCAGCCCTCCCTTCTTCCTCTTCTTCTTCAGCTACAGCCACCCTCGACCTCTCAAGGTCTGAACCCGAAGCTCCATCGCTGCCGTTCGCTCTTCTCCGACCGTCCGGCCACCTCCATCGAGCTTCTCCACCTTCTTCTCCTTCTTCTACTTCACTCTCGACGAAACCCCAACCCAGAAACCATTTTCCCTTCGCCCTTCTCCTCCTCGATTCAAACCCTAGCCGCCGCCGCCCTTTGTGGTTCAGATCTCGCCGTCCCTCTTCTTCCCCGACCTCGCTTTACCGGAAATCGCTTCGGCCAGGCTCGATTTAGACGGGAGAAATCGGAACGACGCCGGCGAACCCTCGCCGTGTCAAATTTGAGACAGACGGGTCGTTAGGTAGCGTTCCTGCCACCGTCAGTTCCTACCACCGCCGTGCCTTGACCCTGACGCCCTCCCCGCCTCCATTTCTTTCCCTCTGTGCGTCTGTCATCGTTGTCGACGGCGGCCGGAGCTCACACTGGCTCGCCGTCTTCGTCTTCAGCACGGACGCGGTCTTGGGCTGGACCATGGCTGGACTGGGCCAAAAGGATTGGGCCAGGGAGGCTGAACCTTTTGCCAAGAAGCTAGTGGGCCAGAGTGGCCAGGCCTAGGACGTGGGTCTGGACCGGGTTCCGGACTCGGGTCTAGAGTCGGGTCTGGGTCGGGTCCGGGCCAGGCTTCTGGACCGGGTCTAGACCTGGTTCGGGCTCGGATCCGGGTCAACCCGTTTTTAAAGAAAATTATTTTAAAAATCAGATTAATTAATTTAATTTGGACAATTAAAGGACTAATTGAACAAATCAGAGGACCTTTGGGCAATACAGGGACTGATTGGACGTTTTGCTTGATTAAACCCAGACTTGGACTTCGCCTGAGAGGTGAGTCGTACCTTCCGGAGTGTGATCGGTAAAGTGAGAGGGTTGGTGTACGGTGGTACACGAGAAAGGTGGTTTCCCTAGCTTCCGACCGTGAGTCGGTAAAACTTTGTGTCCCGCGAAGAGGTGGTTTCCCTACCTTCCGACTAGCACTCGGTAAAACACTGTGTTGAGCACCGCGAGAGATGAGCCCGTGAAGAGGTGATTTCCCTGCCTTCCGTTGATCGGTAAAACGCTGTGTTCCGCGATGAGGTCGACCGCTTATCCCGACTTTGTGTTGGGGAAGTTGTGTACGGCTGCGTCGGGCCGAGAGGGTTGCTCCCTAGACCGTGCGAGGGTTACGATTGTACATTTGAGATTGCCTGAATTGAATGAGTTTTACTTTATTGTGATTTGGGTGTTTTCCTTGGTGCGAGTTACGTATGACTGATAAAGCCTTGCTTTGATTGTTAGTGATTGCGCAGGTGTGTGTCGTTGACTTTGTATTGTGAAATTTGAGTGTTTGTTGTTCCTTAGTGTAACCTCAAGGTTGTTGTTAGTGTGGAGCTAACGTTAATATTGTTGGACTTTGAGTATCCGAGTTTTAAGAGGGGTTTTGGTTGTTTTTGGCTCAAATGTCGTATCGTGATAAAACCTTTATTAATTTTCAACTTATGGAACTACGTTTTGATAAACCCGATGTAAGGAGGTTTTTGTGGTCTTCTCTACTGAGCGTCAAGCTCACCCCATTCACTTTGTTTTCTACAGGTGATAGCTTTGCTTTGGAGTAGAGGGCATCGCGAAGCATGGGGCTAGCGAGGGTCCGGGAGTTGTGTCCTTTTTAGTTTATGTATTTAGAGACGTACGTTGTACTTTTAAGATTGAGACTCGTTTGATTTATTACTGATGGATTTGGAGTATTTGTTGGATCCTTTTATATCCTAAATCACTTTCACTTGCTTCTATTTAATTTCACAAAGTCACGTCTCTAGTCCGGTCAATACCGGATTTGGGGCGTGACAGCTCAGATTGTGGGGGAGAGAATCACGGATTCAAATCCGATCTCTGATGTTACGGAGAAGATAGGATTGTGTGGCGTCGGCCGTGATTTGCTCGAATCCGTTTCAGTTGATGGCTGCGTCATCGTCCATGATTCTCGCGATACGCTAGAGGTTGAAGACGCACAGTTGCACGTCGAACTATGTGTTGACCAAGCCCAAACGATACATTCGGATTGGCTTGCTGATCAGGACCCAATTTCGACAGGCCCGTTATTAGGGCAGTTCTAGTAGGCCCAGGCCCAGGAACCCATGCCCATCCAGCAGAAGTATTTGTTGTTGGGTCAGAACCGATAAGCCCAGAACGCGGTTCAGGTAGTATGGATACAGAAAGGGGTGTTTCGTCCAGGGATCAGTCCGGTCCATGGAATGAGGCCCTGCTTAAGCCCCCGAAACGCCTGAGCCGGGCCCCCTCTTATCTTTCGGATTATAAAGTGTTTGGCATGAAGCTTCCACCCATTGAGAACGTGTCCCAAAAAGCTTTGTAATCGATCGAAGGGTGGGTGGACGAAGCCCTTGTGGCTAAGGCCCGTAAGGGACGCCCTAAGTCAAATTTGGTACCTCGTACTCAAACTACCAGGTCCAAGATCCGAGCTTTAAATCAGAAGCCTTCCAGTGTACCGACCTCAGATAGCGAGTGGTATAAGGAATGTCACGCCCCAAATCCGGTTTGGCTGGACTCGAGACGTGACCTGAAACAAACGATATAAAAGTGGTAAAACTGTAATAAATTCTTTTAAAGTTGAAAACGAGTTGAAAGTATTCCTCAATAATTCAATCCAAAATTCAAATATGGTGTCAAAACTTGATAAGTAACATAAAGTAACTGACGTCCAACAATGTGGACCGACACATCTATAATACAACTCTTAAGACATCCGGAAGCTCCCGAGCCTCGAATTCCCCAGATCTCAAGCACACATGTACACACAAATAAATAAACAAATAGGGATGAGCTTACGCTCAGTAGGGAAAATCGTAAATAACTTTAGTCTCTAGGTTTAATATTAAAACTGCTTTATTTCGATGTCACGAAAGTATTTAAAACTCTTAGACCAAAAGGTATAATAAACAAATAAGAAGCAACGATAACAATAGCGCCTTGTCAAGGACAACGATAACCTCCCAGAGAATAAATAGAGAACATTATAATAAAATAGAAAACCGACACAACTGGGAACGAGTAAATTCTATTAATCAATGAAATGTTATGGAATCCGTGTAATGAAATAGTATCGCTTTTTCAAAGATACAGTAACTTAAGAGATTCCATGAAAGTATTATAACGAATCATAACTTAATAAAATGGGAGCAATTTATATCACGCCAACCAATCGCTTTCTCAAGCCTCCGATCCATGGATAGATTCTGGGATCACCTCGGTTCTCATATTCCGATCCACCAGAGTATCCACATCATATCAGATTTTCCCTCGGTCCAGAGGAGGCACATGCGTTGGGGCACCGGAAACAATCCCAAATGAGCGCTTATCGTCGGGATTCCCAGAAATGCCTCCAAAGGACCATATGTCATAGGGAACCAAGGTGGTGATCCACTGGGACACACGCCCTTGGGTGAAACCTCAGTAACCATCTCTCAAGAAGTAATCCAATCAATATCCCGCAGGATCTACCAATAATCAATTCCCCGCAGGGTCCATAACCATTGCCCGTAGGCTCAATAACCAATGCTCATAATATCCAGTAATCAATGTCCTCAGGCTCCAATAATCAGTTCTCACAATATCCAATAACCAATGCCCTCAGGCTCCAATACTCAACCAACATCTCACTGTATCTGTCAACCTCCAACCACCATAACGGCACCGGATTACCCCCCCTCCCCCCCCCCCCCCCCCCCCCCCCCCCGGTGTAGTACCGAACCAAGCAACAAGCAAACAAACAAACAAACATTTCAAGTATAAGAATAAGGGAATGCATTATAATCCAACCAACCATGAACACTCCACAGATCACACTTTCATCACAGCAAGGCATCCAATGACACTCCACACTTACCGTTTACTTACCTGTCCCGAACCATCGGTACATCGATGACCTGATTGTACCGCTTGGCACAACCAGTCATACACGATCATCTGTTCAACCAACAATTATATCAACACCAACACTCAATCAACCAAGTAAGCATTCAATCAATCAAACATCATGTGAGCTATCAATTAAGCATTCAATCGTACAAACTAATCTAGTTTCATTAAACTCTTATATTATCCTTATAACGAACAACCAAGCATGTGAACCTAGCACACAACTAATCTGAGAGCTCTTCACAGCCTCTCTACCAGTAAATCAATTCCCAAAGTATTGAAAGCAAGCTTCACTAATCATCTTCATCCTAAGCATGCATACTAGACTCATCCATTTATTAGTACTTGAAATACGATTATTCTAGTTATTCGCATCCTATAGGAAATTCTAGGACCTTTCAGATTTTATTATCTTAACATGCATCCTAAGCGTTTAAATAAGAAGTTAAGACTTTCCCTACCTTGTGGTCTTCCTCTAATAAAACTCTGATGAAAAGCTCGAGTGGTCACCACTCTGTTCTACACACGGGTTCCGGCGTGATCTTCGTTCTTCTAGCTCGGGTCCAAGCCCTTGATCTCGGGCGAAGTCCCGTCTGGATTTAACACATAAAATGAGTAATCAAAACCAATAAAAGTTCAAAGGTCCACTGATTTATCCAAATTTGTAAAACCCACTTCGTTTAAAAGAGTAGTAAAGTGCGAGCTGAAACGTGAGGGTTGAGGTTTACAACAAGTGTTTTGTTTAAAAAAAAAAGGAGAGAAAGGAGGGAAATTGGGCTGGACAGGTTGACCAGGCCGGCCAGAACCTCGGCCCAGTACCAATCTGCTGCCCAGGCCCAATTCCCCAGCGTGGCCCAACCCTAGGATCAAAACTGAAGCGCAACCTCTTCAGATCCTCACTTTCTCGCACGATCCCCGAGGAGCTTCTCCCTGATCGAGCTTCCCTCTCTCTCGTTCCGCTCGGACGCGACCCAGAGCAGAGGCGTCTCCGGCCAACGTCACGGCTCCTCTCTCCCTTCACCTCCGTCTACTACTACCTCACCAACGCCCTCACCTCCCTCTTCTTCTCCACCATCGGCAGAGACACGCGAGTTCGAACCGACGCCGGAGATCTCTCCCCTCGGTTCCGTCCTCCCCAAGCTCGAAACGAGCCCAACCTTGACCTTTTCCGTTCTCCCAGACCTCGAATCGATCGGATTCCTCAGTTCCGTGCTCGATTCGAGGGTTTTCAGTCAGAAGCACCGGCGGCGAACACCGTCTCCTCCAGATCTGCACGGGAACGGAGCTACGCCGTGTTCCAGCCAACGCCGCAGCGGTTCCGACCTCGCCAAGCCCTGACGCCGCCTCCCCACTCTCGTTGCTCCCTCCACGACCTCACCCGACGCCGTGGGTGGTGGTCGGTGGTCGGAGCGATGCCGTCTCGCCGGAGGGCCACAGCTCAGGCACGGACAGGGTTGGGCCAGAAGAGAACTGGGCTGAAAAGGCATTGGGCCTGGGGGAAAGATCGGGTCGGACAGAACAGAAGACGGGCCTTGGCCCATTGTGGACTCGGGCCTTGGGCCCAGTTGGACTTCAGGACCGGGTCTGGACCGGGTTCGGGTTCGGATCCGGGTCAACCCGACTGTAAAAGAAACCGTTTTTAAAATCAGATTTAATTAACTGGTTTAACTGATTCAAGGTGAGAATCTAAAAGATAATTTGGATTAAATCGGGGGACCTTTGGACATCTATTGGTTTTGATTGGACTTTTCTTTGTCAATTCTAGACGGGACTTCGCCCGAGATCAAGGGCTTGGACCCGAGCTAGGAGAGCAAAGATCACGCCGGGACCCGTGTGAAGAAAGGAGTGGCGACCACCGGGCTTATCATCAGAGTGTTGAGAGGAAGACCTTGAGGTAGGGAAAGTCTTAACCTCTCGTTTAAATGCTTAGTATGCATGCTAGGCTCATAAAATCGAAAAGGTCCTAGAAATGCCTATAGGATGCTCATAACTAGAATAATTGTCTTTCAATTACTAATAACCGGAAGTGTCTAGTGGTGAATGATTAGGATGTCAATCACTAGTGTAATTCGCTTTCAATACTTGAGAATTGTTTGACTGGTAGAGTGGCATTGGCAAAGCCCTCGGATTAGTGGCGTGTTAGGATCACATGCTTGGTTGTTTGGTTGCTTAGTGGATAGGCTAATGAGTCTAATGGAACTAGTTGAATTGCATGCTTGAATGCTCGATCGAAGGTTTTCATGCTTGGTTGATTAAACTCGTACTTGACCGTTGATTGTATTTAAATGATTGCTTGTCTTCCTTAAATGGTTGCTTGGAGCATCGAGTATGACTGGTTGTACCGAGCTGTGCAATCAGGTGATCGATGTCCCGATGGGTCGTAACTGATAAGTGAATGGTAAGTTATGATTGTGCGATTCGTGTGTTGTGATTATGTGATTTGTGTGCTATGTGTTGTGGTGAAACGGTGATGTGTGAGTTATGCGTGACAGTGAATTGGTGGTTGTTGGGATTGGACTGCTTCGTGTTTCGGTTTAAGTGTATTACTCAATTATTATCTGATTATTATTGAATTGCCCAAGTGTATGCTTCCTATGGGAGTAATACCTTGGTTCCCGAGGACATAAAATCCTTTGGAGACGTTTCTGAGAATCCCGATGATAAGCGCCCCGAAGGGTTGTTTCCGGTCGCCTCAATGATATGCGTCTCCCCTGGATTTGAGAGAAAATCCGAGAGGACACATCATATGTGGATCGGAGGGTGGTGACTTCATGTGCCACGGCATTTATTGGATTACCTATTGCCGTGATTGTTAAGAATTATCTTGTTGACTTTGTTGAAGAAATTATTGAGTTTGACCTCCACCTTGTTATGTATTTTCCCTACTGAGCGCAAGCTCACCCCTATGAGTTTATTGTTGTGATTAAAAGCTTGATTGAGGAGTAGAGGCTCGGGAGCTTCTTGGTGTGGGTGTCTTGTAGAGACTTCGTTTTTATTTTATTTCAGTTTTGAATAAACTATGTTGGAGGATTGTTATTGCACCCTTGTAGGGCTATGTATGTTTTAAACAGAGTTTTGTGGATTTGAGTTTCATATTAGAGATTTACAGGAACTTATTGTTCAGTTATTGCCTTTTTACTCGTTTTATACTAGTCATGCCTCGAGTCCGGGCAAGAGCCGGATTTGGGGTGTGACAATTTGGTATCAGAGCCTGGTTTCATTTGAAACAGGTGTCTTGTGAACTGGTTTTCAAACCTCGGACCGATGTCGATTAGGTGGGTAGAGTTAGGGAGTCTGAGTCGTGAGTCGCTTTAATGGTTGTCCTAAATGGAACCCTTACAATACAGTGTTTGCATTACTTGATTGGTATCCTCTCCCTAGTGATCGGTGAAGCCGAATGGTTGAGATCGGAATTGGATTAATGGTCAATGATCGACCCGCTATGCATTCATGGTAGGGTGAGCCAACAGTTGGTGGTGTTTCCATTTTGGTGGATTACTTCGAAAATTTTCAAGTTGTAGTTTGGTCCTGTTCAAGTTTTGACTTGTGGTTGACTGCTTTTCTGGAGCATGAGTACTCCATGTGTGCTGGTTTTGAGTGTTTTGGGTGGGGCGCGAGAACCCCGTATCCCATTGTATGAGAACTTTGTTGGGGCACGAGAACCCCGTATGCCCTTGTGTGGTGAGATTGGGGCACGAGAACCCCGTATGCCCTTGTGTGGTGAGATTGGGGCACGAGAACCCCGTATGCCCTTGTGTGGTGAGATTGGGGCACGAGCACCCCGTAGTATTTGGGAGCACGAGAACTCCGTTTATTGATTGTGTTGTGTACTTTAGGAGCACGAGAACTCCGTTTATTGACTGTGTGATGTCTTTGGCCAAGCATGAGAACTCTGCGTACTTTTGTCTTGTGAATTTGTGTTGGTACTTGTCCCGCTTAAGCGGAGGGTTAAGGGAAAATACGAATGGGTCATGCCGAATTTTCGGTAGAACTGTAATAATTGTACTATCACGGATTGACTCAGGGGCGCCACTGTAGTCGAGCGTGATGGTTCGATGTCAAGTTGTTACAATGAGGTTTGGGGACGCCTGAATCAGGTTGTAACAACATGAGATCGATATGGAAAAGGTTTGAGTAAGAGTTAAGAAATGGGAAACCTATAGAAGGGAAGGAAGGGTTAAGGGTGATTGTTGAATTGAATTGTGTTAAGTGATAACCCCTCTTTGTGAAAGGATACCCGAGCAAGGGGTATGCCTGTTGATTTGTGCTTTGTGTGGTGTGCTTGAGTTGGAACCCTCCTGTGGGAGTTGGTGGTTGATTGCTTAAATCGCTGGTTGTTGTTGTGAGACGCATAGAGATGCGAACTTGTGTGCTTTTTATATGAGTATATATCTACTAAGCTTAAGAGCGTAAAACCTTGGGTGACTTGTGAGACGCGCGTGAACGTCCTTGTACTTGATCGAACCTTTGTTTTGGTGTGAGACGCACGAGGTGCGGGTCTCTTGTCTACGTAAGTGTTACTTATGACTTTACGACTTACTTTTGATCCAAGTGGGATCCGGTGGAGACGCACGAGAACGTCATGTTTTGGTGAATCGAATCGATTGGGTTAAACCGAGTTGTGAACCTATAGGTTCTAAATGCAGTGAGCTTACGAGACGTCACAAGTTTATGTCCTGGAGAGTACCAAGACCCATTCAGTTGAGGGGCAGAGTCAGACACCAGCTGTTGTTCTGGCAGGGACAGTGAGCGCTCAGAGTGCTGCTTCCATAGAGCACCAGAGTTTTGGGGATAGACCGGTAGGGTCGCCACCTAGAGTTCCTCCAGTCGCGGAGCCGACTCAAGCGGCCCGATTAATGAGGTGGTTCGCGCAGTGTTAGATGCGCTCAGCATGAGACTACAACACCGGCACAAGAGTCTGTGCCTACCGCCGACGCAGTCACTACCGAGATGCCAGGCCAGGTGGGCCGTTACACGGCCCAGGCACTCATGAGTTTTCTAAGTTGAGTACACCAGTTTAATCCGGGAATTTAGACTCCGAGGCAGTTGTATTTTGGTTGGAGTGGATTACCCACAACCTTGATACGTTTAGAGTATTCGGTTATTCGTTGGAGGATGTGTTCCGCGACCTCCCGACTGAGGGAGAAGCACAGTGTTGGCGGCAACGTGTGCAGACCAGATTTGGAAATGACTTCCAACCGTTCAGCGGACTGTCCTTGGGACAGTGTTTCCTTTGATCTATTCGAGATGACCGACACCGGCAGTGTTGGATCTGCATTGGAAAGGGGTGACCGTCTATGGGTATTAGGCGAGATTCATGTCCCCGTATCGCTTCGCACCCGGGATGGTGCCGTTCGAGAAGGGTCGTCGTAGGCATTTGAGAAGGGACTCAGTTCTCTTGGCACATATTGAGTCATTACTTCAGAATCGTGGACGATTCAGCACTAGTGGAGCAAACACTAGCGGTAGAGAGACAGGTTGGGAAACCTCCAAGGCGCGGAAGACCAGGCCGAGACCGAGAGACTTCTTGAGACCGTCAGAGATTCGCAATCCGTGGAGGCAGGGGACCCAGGATTCTTTCAGTCGCAGAACCAGTCCCGTGAGACACGACGGGTTGGAGAAGTAATGTCCGTTGTATCTACCTCGGTGGCACAGTTTGCCCTCGAGCAACCAGTTGGAACGTCTAGGCCGAGAAGGCCAGTTGAGTGATGGATCTACGAACCGTCCCACAGATCGATCTACGAGAGTCGACAAGAGAATATGCTGCCATAGCGGTGAACTCTTTCATCCCATCGAGAGGAGGACCTCCGATGTGGCGGGGCCGAGCGTACCTACTTACCGAGCCCCGAGTGAGGACTTGATACCGATCTTGGGATCGCGTAGAGTACTTGTTACCGATTACATTTTTGGATTTCGTGTCAGCGGACACTTGAGCTTTACACTGGTGTATTGGTTCGTGGTGACGTATTGATCGAGCGAGTTTAACACTGTTAAGCCCACCGGTACTTTAACCACATCGACTAGAGGTATGGTAGTACCGACTAGCATAAGTGGGAGTTGGGAAGTGGAGTAACAAACTTAGTCAGATTGAAGGTTCTTTTCTTCTCCGATAGTGCGGATCGAATTTTAAGAACCGAGTGCTGAAATAGCAAGCGTTCATCGAGCGCCATCAGCGACGAATGCCGAACAGTGAAAGGCCGCAGCCCTAACCAGTAAACGGTCCGACCGATCACCGGAGATGACCGAGCAACTATAAGATCAGAGTAGCGCAGCGGAAGCGTGGTGGGCCCATACCCACAGTAGTCGTAATCTCCAGTTCTCCCAACCCCGCTACAAGATTTAAGTTATAAGATTCGAACCGTCGAGACGATGTTGTTTCACATCCTTTTTAGCAAGCGAAGGTGGCACGAGTGTGTGCCGTACATGAGGAACTAAATGAAGGGGTGTTTCTTACGTTATCCCCAGAAGGACTAAGCTTAACCATGGGGTTATGTCCTAGAAGCGAGAGCACCTCGCGTCGAAATACCAGCTACAGATAGTTGAGGGCGACTACCACAAGCGTTCAGGTCAGTAACAAGATGGCATCGAACGAGGAATTGTATGATAAGTCGGAGTTTGTGCCACGTGTGAGCATAGGAAAAGTTAAGAGCTAATCGTTATTGGTTTAAGATTGTCAGGTAACGAATGGAGGAATCGCGCGGGTTTCTCACCTATTCAAGATTTTCAAGATCTCAGTGCGTGTTGTTTACCCCTTAAAGGGCGACTTGGGTGGACTTGACTATAAGTTGGTTGATTGATAGCTCGTGAACGGTATAAAGGATACCGCCGGTCGGGATGACCTTTGACAATCGATCTGGGATCGTGTTTCGCAGTCGAGTGTAATTATCGTACGTTCAATGGTGGTGTCTTGAAGGACGCCTACTTTCGACCAAGTACCAGTAAGGGGTTCTATTGGTCCGTGTTGTTGTACGTCGTTCGTCCAATTAAATGTTGGTAGAGTTCATGGTGGTACTGAACCATGCACCGGTTTTGAGAACCATTGTCTTGTGTTATGATGATTCAGGTGAGATGACTTGTGACGTGGTTGATCAGATATTGAGAACTAGTGTGGATGTCAAGAGAAATATCGCGAGTTGAATAACCTTCTCGATGGATCACAGTGAGATGTGGTTGGCTTACCACGAGTTGAGTTTGTGGTATGTGATGTGTAACTGACCCGTACCAGGTGGAGAAACGTGTGAAGGTTTAACCGCTGTGACAGATGTGCGTGATGTTGGCTGTGTGCGAGACACGTTTGTGCTTTATCTTTTACCCTGGGTATGAGATGACCTGTTAATTGATGTTGTTGCAGTTGGTGTTGGTTCGTTCGAGTATGTTTTGTGAGTGTGATGGGATCTTGAGTTGAGGAGTGTGATTACGAGTTCCGTTGGAATTTAGTTGTGTGAGGCACCGGTATGCCAGGCTTAGTATGACGGAAAGTTTTGTTTAAGTTATGTTTTGAGGCATGCCACAGTTCGACTATATGCCGGTACGTTGTACCATTTACTTGATTGAGGAACGCCTACCTTTTTCACGAGATATGACGAAACGGGCGTTTGTTCCAAACCCCGCAGTGGTGATGAGAAACTTTGAGCGGATGATCACGTTTGTGTGTTGCTCGCTCGTCTTGAGTGTGTTAGGTCGTGACAAGACCTGTTTGGCATTTTAGGGTGAACTATTTGGGAGACGGTTACTAAAGAGAATTGAGGAGTTACACCTTCGTATGACTCCGTCCTTGTCCGAATTTCGGAGTTTTCCGATAAGACACCCATATCGAAGGAAGATCCCGGTATGGCATGTCAGAACCGAAGTCGTTCTATCCGGTGGGATACCGATACATTTGAGGATCCTGATAAGAAGTATCTACATCGAAGTTGTTGATGACGGTCCGCCGTCTACACTAAAATTGGAGTCGGCTAGGGGTTGCCAAGATCGTTTTTGGAATTCCGCATTATCTGAGCGGGGTACGATTACCCTTTTGAGTTGCGCCTATTGGTACACCAGGTGTGGTAAACCGGATGATTGTTCCGAACCGTGCAATGATCACGAGATCCCTTGTCTGAGGAAATGGTTGTTGTGTATTACTTGATCGTGTGGTCGTTTGCGGTTGATCTTGACTTGGCGAACCTCGGATTTCTGGGTAAGTTGTTCCTGTAACGGTCACTAAGAAAGAAACTGAGTGGTCCTGTTTACGTGTAAAGTCCTACTTCAGCTCACCTTGCGAAGTTTTTCGACACGATATCTATGACCGACGGGAGATTCCGGTGTAGAATATCCAGACCGATATAGAGTATTTCAGTACGACGTCTATACCGAGGTAGGATTCCGGTATAGGATGTTTTATACCGTCATCCGATATTTCTTAACGATTTGAGTGTTCTTTGACATGTTGCGTACATCAGTGGTTCTTGAGTTGTGGTTGCATGTCAAAACTGCGAACTGTGGAGAAAGGTTGTGGTTCACCGCCAAGTATGGCTTTTTGAGTAACTAGCGTGAACTAGCGAAGCACGAGTTGGTAAAGGTCAAGTAAATGCGGAAAACGGTTAAAGACCGAGTGGATCCGACATAAGAGTTATACAGTGAAAGGCGTAGGCCTATTGAGTTTCATTACGGGATCAAATCTCCTTTTTCTGAGAGTGAGCCAAAAATAAGAGCCTTAGTGGATCGACAACGACAGAGGCAAGTTGGCCCCGCAGGTTATCGTACATTCTGAGGTCTTCAGAAAGAACCAGAACCGTTGTATGACAACTCCCACGTGTCTCCGAAATACGGAAGTACACCGCGGCTCCCTCACAGGTGAGTCGTAATCGAACGTTCCCTAAGTTTTGGATAAGAGAAGCACGTTCATGTTAAATTTCGAGGACGAAATTTCTTTAAGGGGGGTAGATTGTAAAATCCACTTCGTTTAAAAGAGTAGTAAAGTGCGAGCTGAAACGTGAGGGTAGAGGTTTGCAACAAGTGTTTTGTTTAAAAAAAGGAGAGAAAGGAGGGAAATTGGGCTGGACAGGTTGACCAGGCCGGCCAGAACCTCGGCCCAGTACCAATTTGCTGCCCAGGCCCAATTCCCCAGCGTGGCCTAACCCTAGGATCAAAACTGAAGCGCAGCCTCTTCAGATCCTCACTTTCTCGCACGATCCCCGAGGAGCTTCTCCCTCATCGAGCTTCCCTCTCTCTCGTTCCGCTCGGACGCGACCCAGAGCAGAGGCGTCTCCGGCCAACGTCACGGCTCCTCTCTCCCTTCACCTCCGTCTATTGCTACCTCACCAACGCCCTCACCTCCCTCTTCTTCTACACCATCGGCAGAGACACGCGAGTTCGAACCGACGCCAGAGATCTCTCCCCTCGGTTTCGTCCTCCTCAAGCTCGAAACGAGCCCAACCTTGACCTTTTCCGTTCTCCCAGACATCGAATCGATCGGATTCCTCAGTTCCGTGCTCGATTCGAGGGTTTTCAGTCAGAAGCACCGGCGGCGAACTCCGTCTCCTCCAGATCTGCACGGGAACAGAGCTACGCCGTGTTCCAGTCAACGCCGCAGCGGTTCCGACCTCGCCAAGCCCTGACGCCGCCTCCCCACTCTCGTTGCTCCCTCCACGACCTCACCCGACGCCGTGGGCGGTGGTCGGAGCGATGCCGTCTCGCCGGAGGGCCACAGCTCAGGCACGGGCAGGGTTGGGCCAGAAGAGAACTGGGCTGAAAAGGCGTTGGGCCTGGGGGAAAGATCGGGTCGGACATAACAGAAGACGGGCCTTGGCCCATTGTGGACTTGGGCCTTGGGCCCAGTTGGACTTCAGGACCGGGTCTGGACCGGGTCTGGACCGGGTTCGGGTTCGGATCCGGGTCAACCCGACTGTAAAAGAAACCGTTTTTAAAATCAGATTTAATTAACTGGTTTAACTGATTCAAGGTGAGAATCTAAAAGATAATTTGGATTAAATCGGGGGACCTTTGGACATCTATTGGTTTTGATTGGACTTTTCTTTGTCAATTCTAGACGGGACTTCGCCCGAGATCAAGGGCTTGGACCCGAGCTAGGAGAGCAAAGATCACGCCGGGACCCGTGTGAAGAACGGAGTGGCGACCACCGGGCTTATCATCAGAGTGTTGAGAGGAAGACCTTGAGGTAGGGAAAGTCTTAACCTCACGTTTAAATGCTTAGTATGCATGCTAGGCTCATAAAATCGGAAAGGTCCTAGAAATGCCTATAGGATGCTCATAACTAGAATAATTGTCTTTCAATTACTAATAACCGGAAGTGTCTAGTGGTGAATGATTAGGATGCCAATCACTAGTGTAATTCGCTTTCAATACTTGGGAATTGTTTGACTGGTAGAGTGGCATTGGCAAAGCCCTCGGATTAGTGGTGTGTTAGGATCACATGCTTGGTTGTTTGGTTGCTTAGTGGATAGGCTAATGAGTCTAATGGAACTAGTTGAATTGCATGCTTGAATGCTCGATCGAAGGTTTTCATGCTTGGTTGATTAAACTCGTACTTGACCGTTGATTGTATTTAAATGATTGCTTGTCTTCCTTAAATGGTTGCTTGGAGCATCGAGTATGACTGGTTGTACCGAGCTGTGCAATCAGGTGATCGATGTCCCGATGGGTCGTAACTGATAAGTGAATGGTAAGTTATGATTGTGCGATTCGTGTGTTGTGATTATGTGATTTGTGTGCTATGTGTTGTGGTGAAACGGTGATGTGTGAGCTATGCGTGACAGTGAATTGGTGGTTGTTGGGATTGGACTGCTTCGTGTTTCGGTTTAAGTGTATTACTCAATTATTATCTGATTATTATTGAATTGCCCAAGTGTATGCTTCCTATGGGAGTAATACCTTGGTTCCCGAGGACATAAAATCCTTTGGAGACGTTTCTGAGAATCCCGATGATAAGCGCCCCGAAGGGTTGTTTCCGGTCGCCTCAATGATATGCGTCTCCCCTGGATTTGAGAGAAAATCCGAGAGGACACATCATATGTGGATCGGAGGGTGGTGACTTCATGTGCCACGGCATTGATTGGATTACCTATTGCCGTGATTGTTAAGAATTATCTTGTTGACTTTGTTGAAGAAATTATTGAGTTTGACCTCCACCTTGTTATGTATTTTCCCTACTGAGCGCAAGCTCACCCCTATGAGTTTATCGTTGTGATTAAAAGCTTGATTGAGGAGTAGAGGCTCGGGAGCTTCTTGGTGTGGGTGTCTTGTAGAGACTTCGTTTTTATTTTATTTCAGTTTTGAATAAACTATGTTGGAGGATTGTTATTGCACCCCTGTAGGGCTATGTATGTTTTAAACAGAGTTTTATGGATTTGAGTTTCATATTAGAGATTTACAGGAACTTATTGTTCAGTTATTGCCTTTTTACTCGTTTTATACTAATCATGCCTCGAGTCCGGGCAAGAGCCGGATTTGGGGTGTGACAAAATTTGTCCTTTAAATTCTCACCTTGAGTTAAATAAAATTAATTATTTAATCTGCTTTTTAAAATATTTTCTTTGAAGCCGGGTTGGCCCGGATCCAAGCCCAAACCCCGTCCAGACCCGGTCCAAAACCCGGATTCAAGGCTGACCCGGACCCGAGCCCAACCCGATCCGGACCCGAGTCAGACCCGGTCCCAAGACTTGGGCCTGACCCACCTCTGAATCACAATCTGGCCCAGAGCCCACTCAGATCCAGGCCCGCACTGGTTGTCTTGGCCCAGTGACGTCCGGCCCAATCATTTCACTTGGCCCAAGGCCCGCTTAGCTTCGTTCCCGAGTCCGCTCAGCTCCGGCGATGCCCGTGCGTTCCGACCACCGTCTCCGGCGGCGACGGCACCCAAAACTCGACGTGAAGGGCTGGAGAAGCTCTGGAAGGGACGGCTGAGCTCACGCCGTGGCTGGACGAGGGCAACGGTGGCGTTAGGAGTCAACCCTTTTTACATCTAGGGTATGACAACCGTCGGCGATGATTCCGACCCAAAGTCGCTCGAATCGAGCCCGGAAACGTCAGAAACTGAAAGGGGCGAGGCTGGAGAAGGAGGAGAGAGGTCGGGAGAAGCACGAGACGTGCTGGAGCGAGCTCGAGGGCCTCGTTTGTTCTCCGGGGAGACCTCGAAGCTTCTGAGGGTGAAGCGCGAAAGGAGAAGAAGGAAGGGGAGGCTTCTGGTGAGGGTTTGAAACGAGGGACGAAGGTGGGTGGATGAGGGAGGTCGGAGAAGACGGAGGAGGCGCCGCCGAGCTGGGTTTGGTAACGCAGAGGGAGAGGGAGGCGTGAGGTTGGGGAAGGTGAACAGTACCCCTCCTCACTAGGGTTTGACCCTTAATACCATGCCCACTGGGCTGTGCCTCGCGCCTCAGCGAACCGGGCCTGCGTCTCCGATTGGGCCCAGCCTGGCCCAATCTCCCCCTTTAGTCCAGATTTCCCATTTCTCTTTTTCTTTTTCTTTTTTGAATTTTCTTTTCCAATAAAACTTGTTGCAAAAATCTACCCCCACGTTTCTGATTTCGCAAAAAAAACCCATTTGCTTCCTATTTCAGATAATATTCTTTTTTGAAAGAGCGGGGTTTTACAGTCTACCCCCCTTAAAAGAATTTCGTCCTCAAAATATACAATGAACGTCGCCTCTTGTCCCTATCTCAGGGAAAGTTCGTTCAAAACTCGTCTGCGAGGGATCCGCGGCGTATTTCCGCAGTTGGGACTACGTGGAAGTTGCTAGGCACGACTCTAGCCCTGCCTGAAGATCTCAAAAGGTTCGATATGTTGCGGGGCCAACTTGCCTCCGAAGCGGTCGAACCGCTAAAAGTCCTTCTTAGCCTCACTTTCAGTAATACGCGCTCACTGACTGTAAACTCCAGAGGTTTGCGCATCCTAACTGCATAATTCTTTTGTCGGCTCTGCACAGTTTTTAACCGTTTCCGAAATTATGCAGAAATCACTTAATCGTACTTCACTAGATCACGCTATTTTCTCCAACGCCATACTTGGCGGTGCAAAACAGTCTTTCTCAACAGTTCGCAAAACCAACGTGCAACGTCTCACAACAACTCAAAATGCCACCCTTAGCAGTGCAAATCGCATTACCCCAAAACTTCACGAACACACGCGCAGCGTTTTACTACCTCAAGAAAATCGAGTAACAACACGAGCCGAGAGACATCTAAACACTTAAGAAAACTAAGGTGAAGATCTCGATATCCCACACCGGGATGTCCGTCGTCAAGGTATCCTGCTGGAACTCTTTACAAGTCAAAACAAGGTCGGAACCACACACAAACCCAACTCAACCACTCTCTCCTTAGTGATTGCCACGGGATCAATCCCAACAGAACTCAAATACTAACAAGTCAAGACCGACTACCAACAACTTCCAAGGGAGCAATACGTACCCCAAACAACAAACAAACGACCTCACTAACACTGAAGGATCTGGAACAATCGTTCGTTTTATCACACCTCGTGGAAAGGTAGGCGTACCTCCAATAAGTGAATAAAACAAAGCACCGAACTCTAGTCGGAAGTCGGAACGCCTCAAAACGTAATACCATTAGAAACTCACGTTATCTGAAGTGCGGCATACTTGCCCAATTCTAACGACGGGTTACACCCGGTAGATCCTTTCAAGATTCTCAACCTGGTAAAGATTCAAACACTCGTCAAGTATCACGATCCTAGAATAAGGAGAAAATAATCATTCTCAACTACGGTCGATCACGAGAGTTAACCAACTTGCTATAAACCTCCGACCGTCGATACCAGTTCACACTTCTGACAAACCATCTTACAAGTCGTTTCGTATAAGTCATTGTATCTGTGCGACCACGGTTCTCAAACCCGGTGCACGGTTCCGTACAACCACAAACTCTACCAACATCTTGTCGGACTAATGACGCACAATAACGAGAACGGTGGAACCTCGTACTGGCATTCTAGCCGAAAGTAGGCGTCCTTCAAGACACCAAAATAAACGTACAATAATCACAATCGACCGTAAACTACAATCCAAGATTCATCGATAAAGTTTATTCCGATCAGTGGGAATCCTTATACCGCTGACACTCGCTCACGAACTGTCGATCAAAACAACTGATAGTCAAGTCCACCCAAGTCATCCCATAAGGAGTAATCATCATGTACTGTGATCTCGATAATTTGAACCGTTCAGAAACTAGCGCGGTTCCTTCCATCGTTCCTTGAACACTCAAAACCAACAATGATTAACCTTTAACTCTCCGTGTGCCCATGCATGGCACAAAATCCGACCTACCACACAACGCTTCGTTTGGTGCCATCTTGTTACTGGCCTGAAAGCTTGTGGTAGTCGCCCTCGGCTATCCGTTGCTGGGTTTTAACGTGAGATGCTCTCACTTATATGGCGTAATCTTATGGTTATGCTTCGTCCTCGCGGGACGTTTGACGTTTGTTCTTCTCTCGCTGGCAAAGGTACACCTTGGTACCCGGTTCTCGTCTTCCGTATTCTTCTCCGCTGGGGAAGTGGTTTCAACAACTCTCGATGTTATTCGCCTCTTCCGTGTGAACTGACGGCAAACTGTTTAGTCCCTCCGGGACGAACGTACGGAGCACATTCTAATCCCATCTCTTAAGTACGTCTCACACTTGTGCGACTTTTCGCTCGTTAAGCGGGATTTTGAAGCAAAAACGTCTCGAAGGTTCGAATCTTATGACCTAAGCCTTCTAGCGGAGGTAGAAGAAGCTGGAGATTACTACTCTGATCTTATCGTTACTCGGTCATCACTTGTGACCGTTCGGACCGTTGATTGGTCAAGGCCGCAGCCTTTCACTGCTCGGGCATATGCTGCCGATAGTGTTCGACGAACGTTTGATGTTTCACCAATCGGTTCTTAAAACTCGGTTCTCACTATCGAAGAAGGAAAAGAACTTCTTGTACTACTAAATATGTTACTCCTCTTTCAAACCCTAACGGGTGTTTGTTGGTACTACCGCACCTCTGGTCGGTGTGTTAAGATACGGGTAGGGTTTACCAGTTTTAATTTCGATCCAACAGAAAATAACCACGAAAACAATACGACCAAGGGTAAAGCTCGAGTGTTAGCAAACACAATCCACAATGTAAATCGTAAACGGGCACTCTGAGCGATCTCAAGATCGGTATCAAGTCCCTCAGCTCGGGGCTCGGCAATCGCGTATGCCCGGCCCTGCTGAATCAGAAGTTCTCCTCTCGGTGGTGGTGGAAGAATCTACTGCTGTGATGGCATGTCCTATTATCGGCTCTCGTAGGCCGACCTGCAGGACGGTTTGTGAATACAACTCTCCATGGGCAGTTCCGGCCCGGATGTCCAAATTGGTTGCACTATGGATAAAGCTGTGCCATCGGGGCAGGTCCAAATGACGCTGCTGCACTAACCCGTCGTGTCCCATCGGACTGGGTCCGTGGTTGAAACAATCCTGAGGTCCTCTGCCTCTTAATATTGCGACTCCTTGACGGCCTTAAGAAGCCACTCGGCCTCGGCCTGCCCTTCCGCGTTCTGGCGATCTCCCGAAGATGCTTCTCAACGGCTAGCACCTGATCCACCAGTGCAGAAAATCCTCATTCTGAGGGTAACAACTTGATCCGCAACAGACGGGGTGAGTCCTCTCTCGAACACCCGTGGCGGCTCTCCTCGGTTTGCACCATCTTGGCGCGAAGCGGTACAGGAACGTGAACCCTGCCTCATACTTAGAGACAGTCATCCCTCTCTACTGTATATCCAACAACTGTTGGTGTTGGTCCTCTCTAACAAATCGAGGGAAAGATACAATTCCGGGAACAATCTAATGAACAGCTAAAAAATAACATCCACCTCGATCTGCACATGCTGCCACCAGTATCATGCTTCTCTCTCAAGCTGCACGGTCGTGAAAAATGTCCTCAGATGACTATCTGAATACTCTCGAAGTAACAAAGTTGCGGGTAATCCGCTCCAACCGTGCTACCCCTGCCTCGGGGTCTGAACCCCCGGGATTGATTGGCGTACTCAATCTACGAACATTCCTGATAGTCTGGTCGTGTTTCTGTGCACCTGGCCTGGCTTCTCGATAGTGACAGCGTCGGTCCTAGGCACAGACTCTGGTTCCGGTACTGCAGTCTCCTGCTGAATGCAGAGCGTTGCTAGTACTGCGCGAACCACCTCGTCCATAGGGGTCGCCTGAGTCGACTTTGCGACTGGAGGAGTGCTCGATGGTGACCCTACCGGTCCACCTCAAAACTCTGGTGCCCTGAGGAAGCCGCACCCTGGCGCTTGATGTCCCTGCCAGACTAACGGCTGGTGTCTGGCTCTGCCCCATAGCGGGGCGACTCCTGGTCCCTCTCAGACTGTAAACACGGGACATCTCGTGTACTCGTTGCACTTTAAACGTAAGTTCAAATTTCAAATTTACTCAGGTGATTCGATTTATCATAAAGGGACGTTCTCCGACGTCTTAAAGGGATCCTACTTGGATCGGTAGTACGAAATCTCGTTTAGAACAACCGGTTCGATCAAAACGCAAAGACATTCACGCGCGTCCCACCAAGATCATAAAAAGATCAACCGCACTTGGCTCAGTAGATATATATATTACTTTATTTATAAGCAGAAAAGATCGCAACTTAGTGCGTCTCACAACAGCAATCAACGGTGTTCAATCAAATCAATCAACTTCCATAGGAGGAACAATCTCAATCAATTCACACAATTCGCAAAGCAACAAGCATACCCCTCGCTTTGGGTCTCTTCCCAACACTAGGGTCTAGAACCGCAACACGATACATCTCACAATTTAAGTCCTCAACTCTTTTCCATAATCTCCATCCTTTTTTTTTCTTATAACATTCCTGTCGATCTCACGTCGTTACAACCCGATTCATGCGTCCCCGAATCTCGTTGTAACCACTTGACATCCCTCTATCACGCTCGACTATAGTGGCGCCCCTGAGTCAGCCCGTGATAGTGCAAACACTTCAGTTTCTACCGAGAATTCGGCATGACCCGTTTGTATGTTCCTTTAACCCTCCGCTCAAGCGGGACATTTATATAATAACCTGTACACAAAGTCCTACCCGAAGGTGTATACAAGACACCTCACTTACACAACATCTGAACACCACAGTAACCCATGAGGGTCTTAGCAAATATCTTAATATCATCCGGTTAAATTTAACTCTTCAGGTTTTACTTATCAATTAACGGCCGACCAAACGACAATTCCTTCAATAATTATTTAACCCACTTGTCATAACCAACCCGAGCATCCCTCGTTCACCCGATCTAAACCCGATCTTAATTTCAATCTCAAACTCTGCCTCGACTTACTTTCCATTTCGAACTCAATTTCAAAACATAACTTAAGCCTCATCTTCAAACTCAAAATTCATTTCAAACTCACTATTAGTTTCAATTTTAATTCTTAAAGGACGGTGGGCATTTAAGCAAGTCGACAATTATCAATTAAACTTTCGCAAGGCATTCAATACTTAGAGTTCTCACGCTCCGCAAAGTACACAACACCATCAATACACAAGGTACACAACACAATCAATACACAGGGTACACAACACAATCAATAACCGAAATTCCCATGTTCCTCGAAGTTCTCAGTGTACGGAGTTCTCGTGCTCCCCAAAATACCACGGGGTTCTCGTGCCCCAAAATCTCAGAATCGTTGCACGCTTTACCGACTTCTAGTCGGAAGGTGGGTACACCTCAACCAAATCACCCATAAAATCACAACCGTCGTAGTACACTCTTAGCTTAGCAACTCACACCATTGCCACCAAACCACCAAAACTCAAATTAACGACCTTTCTTAACAAATGATTTACTCAACAACCAATTTATAACGGCTTGATAACCGCTCGTTAACCCAATACCGATCTTAACCTTCCGGCTTCACCGATCACTGTATCTTACAGTCACTAGGGTAAGGGTATCAATTAAGCGACGTAACCATCATAATAAAGAGGTTCAAATTTAAACAACCATTAAGACAGTCAAGATTCGCGTCGTTCCCGCTCTACGCATCAATATTTTCACTTGCGTCACTGAGCATACGACTTAGACCTCCTAACTCTACCCACCTAATTAACGTCGGTCCGAGGTTTTGAAAACAAGTTCAAAATTTAAACCCGTTTCAAATGAAAACAGGCTCTGATACCAAATTGTCACGCCCCAAATCCGGTTTGGCCGGACTCGAGACGTGACCTGAAACAAACGACATAAAAGTGGTAAAACTGTAATAAATTCTTTTAAAGTTGAAAACGAGTCCAAAGTATTCCTCAATAATTCAATCCAAAATTCAAATATGGTGTCAAAACTTGATAAGTAACTAACGTTCAACAATGTGGACCGACACATCTATAATACAACTCTCAAGACATCCGGAAGCTCCCGAGCCTCGAATTCCCCAGATCTCAAGCACACCTGTGCACACAAATAAACAAACAAATAGGGATGAGCTTACGCTCAGTAGGGAAAATCGTAAATAACTTTAGTCTCCAGGTTTAATATTAAAACTGCTTTATTTCGATGTCACAAAAGTATTTAAAACCCTTAGACCAAAAGGTATAATAAACAAATAAGAAGCAACGATAACAATAGCGCCTTCTCAAGGACAACGATAACCTCCCAGAGAATAAATAGAGAACATTATAAAATGTTCTCACAACTGGGAACGAGTAAATTCTATTAATCAATGAAATGTTATGGAATCCGTGTAATGAAATAGTATCGCTTTTTCAAAGATACAGTAACTTAAGAGATTCCATGAAAGTACTATAACGAATCATAACTTAATAAAATGGGAGCAATTTATATCACGCCAACCACTCGTTTTCTCAAGTCTCCGATCCATGGATAGATTCTGGGATCACCTCGGTTCCCATATTCCGATCCACCAGAGTATCCACATCATATCAGATTTTCCCTCGGTCCAGAGGAGGCACATGCGTTGGGGCACCGGAAACAATCCCAAATGAGCGCTTATCGTCAGGATTCCCATAAATGCCTCCAAAGGACCATATGTCATAGGGAACCAAGGTGGTGCTTCACTGGGACGCACGCCCTTGGGTGAAACCTCAGTACCCATCTCTCAAGAAGTAATCCAATCAATATCCCGCAGGATCTACCAATAATCAATGCCCCGCAGGGTCCATAACCATTGCCCGCAGGCTCAATAACAAATGCTCATAATATCCAGTAATCAATGTCCTCAGGCTCCAATAATCAGTTCTCACAATATCCAATTACCAATGCCCTCAGGCTCCAATACTCAACCAACATCGCACTGTATCTGTCAACCTCCAACCACCATAATGGCACCGGATTACCCCCCCCCCCCCCCCCCCCCCCCCCGGTGTAGTACCGAACCAAGCAACAAGCAAACAAACAAACATTTCAAGTATAAGAATAAGGGAATGCATTATAATCCAACCAACCATGAACACTCCACAGATCACACTATCATCACAGCAAGGCATCCAATGACACTCCACACTTACCGTATACTTACCCTCCACAAACCATCGGTACATCGATCACCTGATTGTACCGCTTGGCACAACCAGTCATACTCGATCATCCGTTCAACCAACAATTATATCAACACCAACACTCAATCAACCAAGTAAGCATTCAATCAATCAAACATCATGTGAGCTATCAATTAAGCATTCAATTGTACAAACTAATCTAGTTTCATTAGACTCTTATATTATCCTGATAACGAACAACCAAGCATGTGAACCTAGCACACAACTAATCCGAGAGCTCTTCACAGCCTCTCTACCAGTAAATCAATTCCCAAGTATTGAAAGCAAGCTTCACTAATCATCTTCATCCTAAGCATGCATACTAGACTCATCCATTTATTAGTACTTGAAATACGATTATTCTAGTTATTCGCATCCTATAGGCAATTCTAGGACCTTTCCGATTTTATTATCCTAACATGCATCCTAAGCGTTTAAATAAGAAGTTAAGACTTTCCCTACCTTGTGGTCTTCCTCTAATAAAACTCTGATGAAAAGCTCGAGTGGTCACCACTCCGTTCTTCACACGGGTTCCGGCGTGATCTTCGTTCTTCTAGCTCGGGTCCAAGCCCTTGATCTCGGGCGAAGTCCCGTCTAGATTTAACACATAAAATGTCCAATCAAAACCAATAAAAGTCCAAAGGTCCATTGATTTATCCAAATTTTTCCTTTAAATTCTCACCTTGAGTTAAATAAAATTAATTATTTAATCTGCTTTTTAAAATATTTTCTTTGAAGTCGGGTTGACCCGGATCCAAGCCCAAACCCGGTCCAGAACCCGGATTCAAGGCTGACCCGGACCCGAGCCCAACCCGATCCGGACCCGAGTCAGACCCGGTCCCAAGACTTGGGCCTGACCCACGTCCGATTCACAATCTGGCCCAGAGCCCACTCAGATCCAGGCCCGCACTGGTTGTCTTGTCCCAGTGACGTCCGGCCCAATCATTTCACTCGGCCCAAGGCTCGCTTAGCTTCGTTCCCGAGTCCGCTCAGCTCCGGCGATGCCCGTGCGTTCCGGCCACCGTCTCCGGCGACGACGACACCCACAACTCGACGTGAAGGGCTGGAGAAGCTCGGGAAGGGACGGCTGAGCTCACGTCGTGGCTGGACGAGGGCAACGGTGCCAGACACGGCGTCAGGAGTCAACCCTTTTCAGATCTAGGGTTTGCCAGCCGCCGGCGATGATTCCGACCCAAAGTCGCTCGAATCGAGCCCGGAAACGTCAGAAACTGAAAGGGGCGAGGCTGGGGAAGGAGGAGAGAGGTCGGGAGAAGCACGAGCCGTGCTGGAGCGAGCTCGAGGGCCTCGTTTATTCTATGGGGAGACCTCGAAGCTTCTGAGGGTGAATCGCGAAAGGAGAAGAAAGAAGAGGAGGCTTCTGGTGAGGGTTTGAAACGAGGGACGAAGGTGGGTGGATGAGGGAGGTCGGAGAAGACGGAGGAGGCGCCGCCGAGCTGGGTTCGGTAACGCAGAGGGAGAGGGAGGCGTGAGGTTGGGGAAGGTGAACAGTACCCCTCCTCACTAGGGTTTGACCCTTAATACCGTGCCCATTGGGCTGGGCCTCGCGCCTAGCGAACCGGGCCTGCGTCTCCGATTGGGCCCAGCCTGGCCCAATCTCCCCCTTCAGTCCAGATTTCCCATTTCTTTTTTTCTTTTTTTCTTTTTGAATTTTCTTTTCCAATAAAACTTGTTGCAAAAATCTACCCCCACGTTTCTGATTTCGCAAAAACACCCATTTGCTTCCTATTTCAGATAATACTCTTTTTTGAAAGAGCGGGGTTTTACAAGGAAGAATAGAGGAAGCTGGTTTGACTGGATTATTCTGGTCGTTTTTTTGTTAAAGGATTGTTCCTTGTATTCTCTTATGGAGACTTTTGTAATCGTGGTTGCTTGTTTTTTCGGCTTCTCCTTCTTGGAGAATGACCATCGAATAAAATTTTTAGCGCTTATCAAAAAAAAATATGGTTTATCAAAAATAATCGAGCTTATAAAAATAAACCGTGTAAAGAAGGCCATATGAGTTCGCAATTGCTACAGTGGTAGGAGTTGCATAGACAATGGTGGTTGAGGTTGAAAATAAGGTTTCCGTGGACTTGGTGAGGATGCATAGAGCAAAGCAAAAAAAAATTGAATAAAAGGAAAGGAGGAAGTAAGAAGAGAAAAGAAATGTAATTTCAGTTTAGAAGTTAGCATAGGCAACAAGAGGTGAGACAATGAGATAGTGATGGAGAGACCGACTCATAAAGAAGCATAATAACGTTAGGGCCGATGTAGGAAGAAGCATAATAATGTTCGATGAGGAAAGAAACTGAGGTATGGTAAGTTCTGATACATGAAAGATGGTAGTTCCCAAGATTTTGCGTATTCATCAATATGGATACATTTGTCATAATACACAAAATTACTAATCCCATATGTTTAAAAGTATGTGATCAAAAGATAGGCTAGCACATTGGACATTTTGAAACATATGAGACTATAAAGTACGTAACTAAAATATAAGAGTACCGAAAAGTATGTAACTCTAAATTCCAAAACTGACAATAATACCCTTTTCTATCTTGCTTAGTTACCTTTGAGAATGCTAATATGTTATTCACTAAGGAAAAACAAGAGATGCCGGATTTCATTATTCCTTTTTTTTTCGGCAAAGCATATTGAAATTTTATAAACCTCTTTTGAGGTGAAAGAGATTATAACAAAAGGAACCCCAAGCCGATCACAGTTGATTTTTAAGGGTACTAACAACAACCACGAAAGCAAGAAACCAACCAGGCAAAGGATTACAACCAAGGAGCATCAAAGCAACCCAACAAGGGGAAACAACAGAATACAAGGACCAAACCACAAACCGAAACCAGGTTAAGAGCTTAAAACTTGAAAATCCGAACAAGAAGCCCTGAAGGAAGGTCTGTGAACCACAAATGTCCACCAAAGAGATCAAAGCAGGAGCTAAGGAGGTCTTCCAACAACTCATGATCCCACGCAAAAACTTAACCTAAGCTGTAATAAATCCCCACCCCAAGCTCAAAAGAAGCACAAAGATGTGATCTTCCAAATGTCGTCGGCCAACACCGGGACGACTGAGCGAATCCAGAGGAAGACTTGCTCGACCCCCATGATCAAACAACCCCTCAAAGGCTTCAAAGGGCCAAGACACCTTAAGAACACGCCGTCGGCCAACCCCGAACATCGACGCCCCGACCCACGAACTTGGTCAGGAAGAAGAGAAGTCCCAAGTATAGGTTGAATGAAAGGGGAGGAAGAGGAAGAAAACAGCCTAGGAAAAGAATGAGCAGGGAATCATACCTGAGTGCCCAAGGGGCGGAGAGGTCACCGAAGGGAAGAGCCTCCATCCAAACCAGTCCAACCAGCATCACGACGATCCTCGGAGAGGAAGCGCGTCCCACTGCTGCTACTGGAAGAACCGAACCGAAATGAAGAGGCTAAAACCCACCGCAGCTTCACCGAAGGAAAAACCCAACACCGCCAGGGAAGCAACACAAAGCCGCGAGGATCCTCTCCAGCGTGGATGAGGAAACTCGTCCCACATCAGAACTAAAGAGCACCGCGACGATGAAGGGGAGAAAGACCAACCCTCTTGCCACCACTCAAACTCAATCATCCACTACCGCCAAAAGACGGTAACCCCTTTCTAGTCAGCACCGAGAAGAGGCCCCAAGGGGGAGAATCAACATTTCTGTTGAGCACGAGGGCGCCGAAGAAGGAGATCTGACCTCCAAAAACTCAAAGCAACCGTAACCAAAGTCGAGCAGAGAAAGGCTACCCCACAAATGAGTCGAACTACTCCAGAGAAGAAGGAGAGTGACAAACAGACGAGTAGCAGACGAGGGAGGAAGAACAAGTCCCCGAACGCCCGGCCCAAAGGAACTGGACCGGCCCAAAAGAAAAAAACGAGGCCGGCCCACAAAGTAGAACTACACCGGCCCAGAAGGAAGGACAAGGTCGGCCCAAAGGAACGAAAGGCCGACGAACCTCTCCTCAGCCCAGAACCGTAGCCCAACCTGAACTCAAAGCCCGAATCCCGAACCCGAACCCGAAGCCAGCCCACACCCGCGCAGCAAAACCCTAACCGATCTTCTTCAGATCCTGAAAGTGACGGAGCTGAACTCAGCAACGCCGGCGAGCTAACCGGGAAGAAGTCACCCGAGGGACGATGAAGGCTACGCTGATCTGAATCACCAGAAAAGCTTCCCACACCCAGAACTTCAAAAACTCCCAAGGAAGTGAAGGGATCAGCACCGGACTGGCTGAAGGTGACGGGGACGAGAGGTGCGAGCTGAGATTTCCTGAAAACTTCGAAGATCTACGCCGATCTGAACATCAGAAGCAGCGACCCACACCCGAACCTTTAGAAAAACCCGCAGGAACCCCAAAACAGACCAGCCATAGACGAAACGGAGAGGGGCGTCGAACCCAACCCTCACCCCTCAACTCAAAGACCACCAGAAGTTGTAGATCTAACCATGGAAAGTCAGATCTACAAAGATCCGAAGCCTAAAAGCTTAGATCTGAAAGAAGCTCGGATCTGACGGGTGAGGGAAGCAAAGGAAAGAGCGGGAAAAGGAGGGAAGCAAAGAAAAGAAGCGGAGGAAAACAAGTTAGAGAAGAAGAAGGTCCGACGATGGCTTTGGTGGCCGAAGCCACCGTCACCACCGCCGAAAAAGAAGGAAAAAAAGAGGAAAACTAGAGAGAAAGGAGAGCAAAGTTTTTAGAGAGATTCTTTTAGTAGAGACTCTTTTTACTCCATTATTCCTTTTGGATACCAAGTGAACTTAGAATATTCTTAAATTGCTTTTATATACTCTGTTAACGTATAGATCATCCTCAAGACTATATAATTGTTGTCAGACTTCTCCAACATATTTCTTCAGGAAACAGAGAGAAAAAATGTGTTGCACAAATAAATAACTCTTTATCTATCCTAAGGACATAAGGGCCCATAACTTTGAGTCAATCAGAAAGTTAAAAGTCCCAGCAAGAAATCAATTACTCAGATTCCAAGAACCAGAAATTCTTATGACAACTATTAACTCTACAAATTTATATTTGGAACACTTCATTTCTTGCCAACAGATAGGATACTTCATGGCAAACGCTAACATAGATATAATGTGTAGAGAATTGAATCAGCTTGTTTATTTTATTGATGAACAATAATGATATATATATACACGTACAGTGCAACAGAATCACAAGGATAAGAGAAAGATATATGGAATTAATCTCCTATTAATCCTCCAACTAAGTAACCACTTACACAGATCATGTATGACTATTATAAGTCACAATAGTATGCATCTTTGTTTTGGCTTCATGTATGTTAAAATCTGGTTCTGAGACCGATTAGTTTGTTTTCCACCAATGTTTGGGTCTGTTCTGAGGTCGTACTAGTTTATGATGCTCTTGCTTGTAATGTTTGTATGAGGACGCTGTCCTAGCCACCTCTTTAGTCTTTAAGGAAGTGGTTTTAATAAATAAAAAAACTTGCCGACAAAAAAAAAGAGATATAGTATGCATCAGCTATGAAAACTTCACTATAATAGGGATATGATAAGCAGAACAGCCCACAGTAATTGACTTGAGTCTTCAGCTACAAAAGACTGTCCCTTTTTTTTTCTTCTAGGTGATTTTTGAGTTGAGCAAATAAAAATGGATTCACCCAGATATGATATGCAGATGAAATCCAACTTTCATTTCAAAAAGCATAGATTTTTTGCAAATTTCACTTAAAATAGGAGCTCATAAATAAAAGCAATAAGAATATACTTGTATAAATTGTGATATTTACATCTTTAAACATAAATAGGCACGCATATATACACAGTTGAACTCTTTCCCTCACCTAATATGAAACAAGGGAAAACTAATGATAAAGATTCTTAATCACCTGGCATCACCAGTATGTAATGTTATGTGCTCTCTGATCATGCTATCATACCCTGCAGTTGACTTGTCATTACCAGTGTCCCATAACTGTTCAAGCAATAACTCACCCTCTTCTTCATGCGGCTCACCATTGACCCATGGATGGTTCACCATCATTCTCAATCCCTCCAGCTCCATTGCCACTTCCTTCATGCTCGGCCTCTCCTCACCCTTCACTCTTATACACCTCCTCGCTAGCTCTCCCACTTCCTTCACCTGAATATGCTCGATTTCGTCTTCACTCGCTGCTACACATTCTTCAACTATTTCCAACAACCGATCCTCCTTCAACGCCGTGAGGAAGTACATTGCCAAGCTCCTCATCTCCTCGGGCCTCTCGAAGGAAAGCGCCTTCTCCCCTGTCAGTAGCTCCATCAGCACCACCCCAAAACTGTACACATCGCTCTTCTCAGTGAGTTGACTTGTGTGCAGGTACTCCGGGTCCAAGTACCCTAATGTCCCTTGAACCATCGTTGACATTCCCACCTGATCCAGAGGAACTAACCTCGAAGCTCCGAAGTCCGAAACTTTCGCTGTGTATGACTCATCTAAGAGTATGTTTGTGGTCTTCACATCCCTATGTATGATGGGCGGTGAGGCTGCCGAGTGTAAGTATGCGAGCACACCCGCGGTTTCCGCGGCTATCCTTAACCGAACCTCCCATGAAATGGGACATGTCTTGTTCTCGTCATGGATGTGCTCAAAGAGCGTACCATTGGAGACAAACTCGTACACCAACAATGGAACTTCTGTCTCCAGACAGCAACCTAGGAGCTTCACAACATTCCTGTGGTTGACTTTGGACAGAATGATCATCTCATTGATGAATTGCTCGATCTGGGTTTGATCCACGACTTTGGACTTCTTGATTGCCACAACTCTACCATCTGATAAGGTTCCTTTGTAAACTGTACCGTAGCCTCCTCTTCCTACAACTCTGGTTTCGTCGTAGTTGTTGGTGGCCTTCTTGAGCTCTTCCCCTGTGAATATCAAGGTTGTCTTGTTTGAACCGTCGAGTAGGGAGAGTTCTTGCTGTAGCATCAACCCGCCGTTCTGTTTGAAGAACTTCTCTTTCAGCTTCACGACCTTCCATTTGTTGAAGCCCCAAAATAGCCAGGTGCTGCATATGAGCATTACAGTCACACCTACACCGGTTCCTATAATTGTTTCACAAAAGAAGATTGTAAGTGCACAAAAGTTGATGGGTGGTATGTTTATCAAGTGGTCAATTCGTCCATACAGGACAGACTCACATGTATTAAACAACTCAGATGCTGTGTTAAAGCTTAATCTGATGGGTAAAGGCGTCAATATGTTTATCAAATGGTTTATTTGTCTATACACTTCCAACGTGGGACACACTTTAACAAATATGATATGAAGTGTCAAGAATTTGATAAAATATTGATGGTACTCACCAACAGCAACCTTAATCCAAATTTGTTTTTGTTGAGCTTGTTGCTTGACAGCATTTAGAGTACAACCATCACTGGTTTTCGTGCCATTTCCATGGTAATCTTGAGGACAAGAACAATTGTAACCTCCTTGTGTGTTCAAACAGATATGTGTGCAGTCATTGAGATTTGGATCCTCACACTCATCAATATCTGCATAACAGAAACAATACAAACCCATGATCAAAAACAGAGAAGACATCAAAGAAGCAGCCAAGGATTGGCATGTAATCAGAATCCTAGTACATACTCACCTTGACAACCAGGTTCAAGATATGGGTTTCCTCGGAAACCTTGGGAGCAACTGCACCGGTAACCAGGAACATCCTTGGAATCATGGCAAAAACTGTTGTTCTTACAAGCATGCTTTGCCTCAGGCTCTTCCTCACAGGTCTTGTTGCCAAGAGCCCAATCGAGAACCACGGGGAAGGCGAAGGTTTCGGGGAAGCTACTCACAGCAAGGTCTAGAGAGGAGAAATTGAACTTACCTTCCTCGACAACGAAAGCATAGCTGCAAGGATTGAAGTCTTGTACATATGAGTGATTGAAGAAGCTTTCGACCGACAAGTTATAGCCCCAAATGCCCTCCGGAATAGGGGTTTGGCAGCAACCTTTGCCAGAACATGACCCATTAACAATGTCATCAAGTTTGTAACACATGGCTATGCAGCCTGTTGCATACTGGCCTCCCTCAAAGCCTTGGATCAGAGTAGTTGCATCACATCCCACTGCAGTGAACTTGTTTCGAGTATGCGAAACGGGGAATTTGTAGACTGTGAGCCATGTGCTCCATTGAATAGTCCTTTCCCCTGATCTGTAACAGTCATAGGCCGGAGAGACAGCAACGGATAGCTCACCGTTAAGTGATATGTTAAGGACTCTCAAGTTGCCATTACCTAAGAAAGGCTCTGAGTTATTGTTGCAAGTGATGAGAAAGTCTTCATCTAAGCTGCATGATTCAGTTGTGCCAAATGGGTATGGGATGCTGATATTGCCACAGCTCTCTCTGCAGTCAGGCTTGGCTTGAGCTCTTGCTGATGGGATTGCTAAAGCTAGTAGTAATAGCACCATGAATTGTGCTACCATAAATCTCAAGCTCAAGACCATGGCTTTGCACCAAGACTCTCTCTTTTTGGTTGATTTGATTACAACTCAGTAGACCTTTTATCACACAACATTGCATGATCAAGTTGACAGGTTCTTCAAATTGTAACAATATACAAAGACTCATCAGAGTTGAGGTTTTCAAGTCAAAGGCTAGTTCATGACATGTTTGTTTGTCTTGTTTACAACAATATGAGGAGGCATTCACATTGTTACTAGTTGATTATGTAATATCTTTCATTAATTTATTGCACTCATGAAAAGACTAGATCAGATTAATTAGTCAAATTACGTACGTAGAATTTTAAATCAAATTACGTATATGGGGTTTGTATAATTGAAAGGTTGATTTTATACTTCAACACTCTTCTTACATGTAGGAGGCGGCTTCTCAAGCTCAATCACTTGGGTTATGATATCATGTAAAATTTAAAATCAAACTACATGTATCGAGCAACTTGGGATTGATTTTTGTTTTTAACTCTTTTGGGTTCAAATCAATTGAAGATAGACAAATGTGGTGTACTGATGTTGCAACAAGTGATATTTATTTCATACAAAATAGCTGCATTTAGTTGACTATTTGGAATATGAAATCTTACCTAAATTGAATGAGACATCACCTTTTATGACAACCTCGTTTTTCTAGAAATGCTCTTGTGGAAATTAAGATTTGTTATCACTTTCCTTATGTTTATTAGACACCATCCAAGAATATAAGGAGACAGAGAGTTAGGATTTTTATGTCCATTCTCATCTTCATATGAACAGCTAGGGAATAAGAAAAAGAATCCAAATGAATCTAAATTAGACACAAACGATGCCTCGGATCTTCACCATTGTTACACTAAAAGTGAATCAAGTTCAGGTTTGATCATCTTGCATCAGTAACTGTCAAAGCAATGTGGTCTCTGATACTATCATACCCAGAACTTGATTCACCTTTGCCATCAAAATCACTAGCTTCCCATGGCTTTCCAAGCAAGTATTGAGCCTCCTCTACACGCGACTCAGAAGTAACCCATGAATGCTTCACCATCATCCTCAATCCCTCCAGCTCCATTGCCACTTCTTTCATGCTTGGCCTCTCCTCTCCCTTCACTCTTACACAGCTCTTCGCGAGCTTGGCCACTTCCATCACCTGAATCTGCTCAATTTCGTCTTCATTTCCTGCTACACATTCTGCAAGAATGTCATACAAACCATCATGTTTCAGTGCATCAATGAAGTACATAGCTAAGCTCCTCTTCTCCTGGGGCCTGTTGAAGCATAGCGCCTTTTCTCCTGTCAAGAGCTCCATTAGCACAATCCCAAAACTATAAACATCACTCTTCTCAGTGAGTTGACTTGTGTGCAAGTACTCGGGATCCAAGTAGCCTAATGTGCCCTGCACCATTGTGGACAACTCGTCCTGATCGAGTGGAACCAATCTTGAAGCCCCAAAGTCAGAGACTTTTGCAGTGTAGCTCTCATCCAAGAGTATGTTTGTGGTCTTGACATCTCTATGGATGATGGGTATTGAAGCTGCTGAGTGTAGATAAGACAGAACTCCAGCAGTGTCGGTGGCTATCCTTAATCGAACATCCCATGAAATGGGACATGTCTTGTTCTTGTCGTGGATGTGCTCAAAGAGTGTGCCATTGGCGACATACTCATAGACGAGTAACGGGACTTGTGTCTCCAAACAGAAGCCTAGGAGCTTCACAACATTCCTGTGGTTGACGTTGGAGAGAATGATCATCTCGTTGATGAATTGTTCGATCTGGGTTTGATCCACAACTTTGGACTTCTTAATTGCCGCAACTCTGCCATCAGATAGGGTTGCTTTGTAAACTGTGCCGTAGCCTCCTCTTCCCACAACTTGGCCTTCAGCATAGTTGTTTGTGGCCTTGTTGAGCTCTTCTTCTGTGAAGATCAAGGATGTTTCGTTGGATCGATCGTGCTGATGGAGGTTTTGTTGCAGCATCAAGCCTCCGTTCTGCTTAAAGAAGTGCTCTTTGAGCTTCAGTGTCTTCCATTTCTTGAATCCACAGTAGAGCCAAGTGATGCATATCATAATGCCTGCTACACCTGAGCCAGTTCCTAGATTTAACAAAAAAGAAGTGATACATGAGTTGTTTAAGATCGATTCGAGTGCAGTACTGATTGCAACTTCAGACAAGTTGATAATGTCCTACTTACCAAGAGCAATTTCGATCCACACTTGTTTTTGAAGTGAAGTACAACCGGTGCCATTTATAAAACAGGAACAGTTGAAGCCTCCTTCAAAGTTGTTGCAAAAATTTTCATGTTTGCATTTATAAAGCTCTGGATTTTCACACTCGTTGATATCTGCAGAATTAAAACAGGGGAAAGTTATTCAAGAAAGGAAAAAAACTTAAGAAGAAGAAACATATATATAGTATAGTACCTTGACAAGCTAGATAAGGGTTGCCTTGGTAACCATGTCGGCACTTGCATCGGTAGCCGGTTTGTTTGGTGTTGGGAGAATCATGGCAGTCGCTGTTGTTCTGTTTGGGGCATATACCTGATCCTCCTACTTGTTCACAAGTCTCGTCACCAATGGTCCAATCCAGAACCATAGGGAACATGAGTGTTGAAGGGTCTGTGGTTCCAAGGTCTGAGGATGAGAAGTTGAACATACCATCTGCCACCACAAAAGCATAACTGCAAGGATTGAAATCAGATACATATTTGTGATTGAAATAGCTACCAACTGATATTCGATAGTTTGTAATCCCTCGAGGAATTGGCATCTGGCAGCACCCGACACCGGAGCAAGAGCCATCCTCCACATCACTGGTATTGTAGCACATGGCAGTGCAGCCGGTAGCATAGTCGCCTCCTTCAAGGCCTTGAATGATTGCGTCCGCGTCGCAGCCTACAGCAGTGAACTTGTTTCGGGTATCAGAAACGAAGAACCTGGTCAGGTTAAGCCCATTCCAAGTACCATCTGTCATATTGCCTCCACTGTTATAACATCCATAGGCTGGCCCCATGTCAACCCATATCTCACCATCAACTGTTATGTTTGAAACCTCTAGCTCCCCGCTTTTCCTCAAGAAAGGCTTGGAATCTTCGGTGCATTCGATGAAGAAATCATCGTTAAGGTAGCAACCCGAGGTTGTCCCGAATGGGTACGGGATAATATGATTGCCACATTTTTCTTGGCAACTAGGTTTCGCCACATTTCCAGCATCAGCACTGAATACTGATAGCATTGCCACAACCACAAGTGCTTCTTCTATCCTCATGGCTGTCTGATAATTTGTTTGCTGTAGATACTATGAAACATCCTTTTTATAGGTCCAATTGTGTCTGCATAAATGATAGCTTATGAGTTGGAGAAAGTTTCTTCAGATTCTTCATTTGTTGTTGAGCTCTTGTCATTATTTGGCCCTTGCTTCATACCAATCACCAACCTGTCTGCTTTGCTCGGAAAAGGAAAGACAACCTAAATGGAGCCATGACTTTGTCACACACCCATTTCTTTATATACAGTGTGCACTAAACAAAGGTAAGTCAAATATGAACAAGAGTTGAGTCTTGTCAACTTCACTTTCAGATGAGTTGTTTGTTGCATTTTTTTTCATAAGCGTACGTACACTGTCGGTTATTAGTTTGGGATTTTAGGTTCTTGGAGTTTCAATATGATATGCTATTTTACGTGCAAAAAGTCAGTATAATATGAATTATCTTAATCATGTTTATTAACGTTTGATAAGTTATTGCTTTTGCGTCTCTCTAAGTTTGCGGTTGGACCGGGAATGTATGACAAGGTCAATTAGTGGAAAATAAAAGTTTTAATCGCGTCTTGTGAATAGGAACGAACCGTGTCCTATCCGGTAGTTAACCATAAGAAAGAGGTCTTTGGGCTTGGGTCATGGTGAATAAAAATCAGATAGCTTTAAGGCTTGGGCCTATTATAGTAGCCTGAGTTTCAGATCAAAGGTTACAACCGAGCAGTTCAAACGTAAATTAGATCAGTTGGACGTTGAGTTTGTTTTTAGTCTGCTTTTGAGTTGACTGCTTTCTCTCTTTTTTTCGAGCCGGTAAAAAAAATCCAACCTTGTTCGTGAACATCTTGATGACGATATCATAATACAGGTTCATCAGTTTTAAAGCCGGTTGTTCTTCAGTTCGTTGCTTGTGGTTGTTGTTGATACAAAATAGATTAATATCAAGAAACCGCATAAGTATACTCGATTATCAAATAACTAAACAAATGTTCAACTCCTTCACACGCACCTAACTATCCAAAAAAATAATCACCATTACATTTTCTTCTATAAAATGTTAATTTAAAAAAAAAATCAGAAAATGTCTTCTATGTTAAAATCTTATTGTCAATTCTAACATTGAAAGAATTACGAAAATATCATTACATATATGTTTTTTTGGATAAGCTCGAAAAAATGTATTTAGAAAAAAGATAGATCCGAGGAGGATCTAACCAGAGGCAACCATTACAAGAGAGCTCTCATAGGGAGTTGCGGGTACACAATCCGAAACAAAGAACAAAATGTGTCACTATGTTAACCGTTAGTGACTCACTCTTCATCTTCCGAAGTCAAAGTCGGATCATCAAAAGCTTTAGCCGAATAAGCTAGCAGAGCGGCTTAAGTTTGTAAAATCTGTTTCCCAATGTCCACAGGATACGCACGACTCAAGGAACGGGCTGGTTTGATTTCAGTAGTGTAGTAGTCCCCTGAAAATTTGGGAGCCCGACTCTGACGATTCGAAGCTCTAGAAGGAGCCTGCTTTGAATGACGACTCTTGTTTAAAGGTTTAGAAATCGGAGGTTGAAGGAGAACCTTCTTCCACAGACTACTTTGTTGAACCCCGACCGGCTCGCTAAATTCCACCTGATGTGACGAAAGACCTGCTGAATTAACTCCCGAAACATCCATAGTAGAAACTACTGGGTTTTGGCTCACCAAACCAGAAATCGACCCAGCAGAACCTGAACCTGAACCGACTAAAATTTGGACCTTACCTATTGTAGGATCTAGGTTCAAAACGTTAGGCCCAAACCCAGGCCCAAAAAGATCTGATCCAAACCCACCCAGCGTATTAATTGTACCAACACTATCATGCAATACAAGCGTAGTATCCTCAGGCCCAACCTGAAAATCAGACCCAATGTGAAAGCAAGGCCCACCCTCATCAAACTCGCATGAAACCGCAACAGTTGGATCATCATCGACCTTCCCTGCTATTAAACGCAAACTTCCATGATCAAAATCCTCTTGAAAATCAGGAAGACCAGATCTTGCCACAGCCAAATCGTTGTTCACAGGCTCCGAGATTCCTACAACCTGAAGATCCAACTCACTACAGTTCGAAATCAAAATTCGTAACTGATGAATCGAATCCCCATGAAACAAGGGATCTCGACTCTCAACAGTCGATCGCTGGAGGGATTCAACGCCGACACTGACGAATCATGATCATGATTTGCATCACCCTCAAGACGCAACATCCAAACCGTTGCTCTGTTTTTCAATCAGAACAGTACTCTGTGTCGCTGGTTCAACTAATTTTGAACCTGCAATACTAATCTAACGGGCAGGCCGAGCTAGAAACACGAAGAGATTATAACCATTCATGGTATCTACTGCCCGAGTTGCTGCGGAATTGGTCGTGAAAGTGACAAAACAGAAATAGTAACCTTCTCTACTTGGCCTACGAAGAACTGAGCAGGAGAGAATCTCACCAACGGACCAAAAATGTTATGTACCCAATCCTCCGATGTCTCAAATGGTAGATTACTAAAGAAAATTTGGCCGGGGATTACCTTGATTCGGGAACCACGACATGATGAATGTACTCTCTTATCATCACGTCGAGTTTGTAACTCTTTACCAGAGCTATGGATTACAGTCAAGGACTTATCGCCAACATCAGATGGCATCTTATCACCACATCGAGTTTGTAACTCTTTACCATAGCTATGGATTACAGTCAAGGACTCATCACCATTACATATATTTTAATTCTTTTTCCATTATCTACAATTAAAAGCTCATTATTTTCTACAAAAACTAATAATGTTTATTTATTATTTTTTGGGTCTTTATTAATTATTATTTTTTATAAAACTTTAATTTCAATGTTTCTTTTTATATTTTTTATTAAAGTTTAATTTCCAATGTAATTTTGAATTTTTAAATAAAAACTTTATTTTTTTCATTATTATTTTTTATATCAAATTTAGTTTTGAATTTTTTTAAAATTATTTGAAGTATTTATTTTTATTTTGTAAGAAAACTAGTAACCATATTTGGAATAGAGTTGGGTTCCTTAACATCTTTCTTCGGCCATAATTTTTATGTTTCTCTGATCAACAAATCTGAACCAAAGCTCCACGATACAATGTGATATCAAAGCTACAGATCTAAAAATCCCTTGCTACAAATAAAAATCCAAATGTGATACCAGATCTCGGAACCACAGTGAGATCCAGGGCACCATGGCGTCTCTACAGCGAAAGCTAAAGCTTGTCGGTGTCCGCAAACCAGGGCTCCATGGTGAGAGCGTGTTGTTGGAAATTAATTAGTGAATGGAAACATTCATTATATGAAGTCAACTTTGTGGTCATTCATGGGTCTATTCCCTTGATTTATGGACAACTCCCACAAGTCAATTGCATGCATAAGGTG
The DNA here is from genome assembly GCA_963921825.1 of Erodium maritimum. Classification (NCBI taxonomy): domain Eukaryota; kingdom Viridiplantae; phylum Streptophyta; class Magnoliopsida; order Geraniales; family Geraniaceae; genus Erodium; species Erodium maritimum. Next base: position 24,933,633 of record OY997594.1, read on the forward strand.
GTCCCATTCCATCAGATTTTTTACACTCCATATCCATGTTCTTGAGTTCTATGATGGCTAGAACTCATATACTATAAATACATAGTCTTAGTCCCTAAGCTCACACAATAACATACAACACAAAGGAATACTCTCTGTATCAGATTCTAGAGCAACCCTAGTTAAGTAGCAGTATTGAGATTTTGGATCAGATTTAGTAAATAATACATTTATTAAGGATAATTATTTTGTGCACGATATCTTAGTGATCCATACAATTTAAATTTATTGGGGCTTAGCCACAGCAACCCTAAGTAAGAAGAATTATTAAGTTTTTTGGATCACATTTGGTAAAAAAAATATTTATTGAGGCTTAGCCACTGCCACCTCACTTTTGGTGCATAAAATTAGAAATGTCAAGTGGATTAGTATAACTTTTATCAATTGAGGCTTAGCCACAACAACCTCAAGTTTTTGAAGTTATACATTAAGATAAATATCCACAGTTGGTTAAGGACATTTCGATTGTAATTGATTGTTTGATCAATTAGGATAAAATATCATATTACTCTCCTAATTTTCCCACAAATATTAGGAACTACATGATGATTTGATAGTTTAATCGATAAAGAGAAACATAAATCTATTTGAATTAAAATTTAGCCCACAAGCAATTTTATGTCATTAATTTATGTTTCGTATGTTTGGCATTGGAGAAACATATATTTGGTTATATAGTCTCTATTTTGACATAGAAGCATGATTATTGTGCAACATCTCAACCTATTACTATCTTTGATAATAATGATCCCGAATTAACGGGTGAAAACTATAAACTTTGGAGGGAAAGTGTGCATTTCCATTTGGGATTCAAGTACATTGATTATGCCATTAGGATGGATGAACCACCTTTTGTTCAAAGTACCAGTACTTTAGTTAAGATTTCATTTTATGAACGATGGGAGCGATCTAATCGCCTTTGTGTGATGTTCATAGAGTCGAAGATCTCTATTGGTATTCGTGGTTCAATCGAGAATCATCAAAATGTTCGTAAATGAATGAGCGATTGAGTGATTTTTGGGTTGTGAGTTGTGAATCCACGAAGAACACCCGTGAAGAACAAGACCACAAGGCTAAACCGGGACTGAAGGGCTCGAAGTAATCCAAGACTGTAGGATCTTGAAGAGTCGGATCAGTGAGGAGCTCAGATTCAGGGGGAGCCCTAAGATAGGTATTGCACTTTGTAATAGTAGCATAGGTTCAATTAGGATGATTTGAGGAACTTCTATGTTGTTTATTACTTGATAGTGAAAACCATTCCACTGGCAGATGCCTCTAAACTTAGGTGATGATGCACTGAACTAAGTAACAAACTTGTGTGTATTGATTGTTTGTTCTTATTGTCTTTATATCTCCATATTGTTCTGACGCAAGATGTCATCTCACATGTCTTAACATCTGCCGACCAATAACATCTTGTACGACATTTTGACACTACACATAAGCAGAATTTCAAGAAACACGATTGGTACAACATGCTTTGTATCTAAAATCGAACCAAAGAATGTGAAAGAGGCTATAAATGATGAGTACTAGATTAAGGCTATGCAAGAAGAACTTGGCCAATTTGAAAGAAATGTTGTATGATAATTGTTTCCTAAACTAGAAGATGCCAATGTGATTGGGACAAAGTGCTTCTTCAAGAACAAAACATGTGAGGATGGAAATGTGGTCGGGAATAAAGCTCGTCTTGTGGCTCAAGGATTCACTCAGGTAGAAGGAGTAAATTTTGATGAGATCTTTGCACCTATGGCCAGACTTGAAGCTATCAAGCTACTTCTAGAAATTTCCTGTCACTTGCACTTCAAATTATATCAAATGGATGTTAAAAGTGCATTTTTAAATGGACATCTGAATGAGGAGGTCTATGTGGCTCAACCTAAAGGGTTTATCGATCCTCATATGCCCCAACATGTCTACAGACTTCATAAAGCTCTATACAGACTCAAATAGGCTCCTCGTGCCTGGTATGAAAAGCTAACTCAATATTTAGAGAAGAATGGGTATGTTAGAGGAGGATTTGATAGAACTTTGTTCATTGACTGAATTTGAAATGAGCATGGTAGGAGAGTTAAGCTACTTCCTAGGCTTTCAGATAAAGAAAATAGAGAATGTGATCTTCATCTCTCAAAGCAAGTTTGCAAAGAACCTGGTCAAAAAGTTTGGGCTAGAGAAATCCTCACACGAAAGATCTCCTGCAGCAACTTATGTCAAGCTCACTAATGATAAACAAGGAGAATTTGTGGACCAAAGTCAGTACATAAGAATCATTGGAAGCCTATTGTATCTTACTGTTAGTAGACAAAACATATCTTGCTATGTGGGAGTATATGCTAAACATCAGGCTAATCCAAAGACTAGTCATCTTCTTCAGGCTAAACGAATCATAAGGTACATAGCTGGCACTTTAGATCTCGGTCTCATGTACACATTTGACACATCATCTACATTGATTGGTTATTGTGATGTTGATTTGGCTTGGAGTCCTACTGATAGACGAAGAACATCAGTTGGATGTTTTTATCTTGGGAATAATCTGATGTATTGGTTTAGCAAGAAGCAAGATTGCATTGCTCTTTCGACAACTGAATCAGAATATATAACTACTAAAAGCAGTTGCACTCAACTGCTTTGGATGAAGCAAATGTCTGAATATGATGTTAGTCAAGATGACATGACATTATATTGTGACAATGTCAGTGCTATCAACATCTCAAAGAATCTTGTTCAACATAGCAAAACGAAGCACATAGACATCAGACACCATTTCATAATTGACCTGGTGGAGGACAAAGTCATTCAGCTTGAGTACCTCTCAACAGAGAGAAAACTAGCAGACATCTTAACGAAGGCTATGGGTGTTGCTCGTTTTGAAACGCTAAGGTCCGCATTGGGACTTTACTCCATTGAGCGATAAGATGTATAACTCTATCAGGGAAGGTATGTGAAGTGAACTTAATTATTGTTTCAAATTCCCTAATAGATTGTGTGTACACATTCTTTTTTAAAAAGCTAGGTACCTCCAACCTTGCATCAAGGAGTTCTTAAGAATGTCGTAATATATGTTAGTCCTGAAGCTAGTCAGCCACTTCTGGATCTGTTTGTTGAGAACTTGAGGACATTCTTAAAATTCCAATGATCTCTTGTGGTTTTCTCTATGATGCATGTCCTCTCGCCTACAATTATGTTTGGAAATGCTCTGAGCTGTGATCTAAAGAAAATAGGAGTTCTTGCTGATCTCCTTAATACTATGCTCAGTAATTGTAAACTTGTATACTTCATTACTTATTTAATCTTTAGCAATTTCGTGTGGCAATCAAGGGGAGAAGGCTATAAGTCCATATGTTACTGATATGTAACTATGGTTGAGTGTTTCATGTCGTCTGGTGATGGTGAACAAACATCAAGTGGGTGAGCATACGAAAGAAGGTTGTTATCTCTCCGGCCTTGAACTGAAGGACATATGTTGTTGTTTGGTGTTTGCCTCAAAAATATCCAAAGGGGGAGATTGTTGTTACATATGTATTGGCTACATTTGAGTCAAGCAAGATGTTAACTAGGATGTCAGGGGACATCATCTGTGCGCAACCGGTACAAAGCTAAGCAAAGATGTCAGCACAGAAATTCATTAACATAGCAGTGTATGACAGTACAAACACGTGAGCTCTATCGTATATATTTAGAATGCATACATTCTTATTCGGTACTGAATTTTTACATTTCCTAATCTTACAGATACTCATAAAAGATTTGTATTTGATTAAGGAAACCAGATCATATACTTTCCAAAAGAGAAAATCCAGAAGATGTGTACACAAATTCGTATGGACCGATTTTGGGAAGTTCTGTTGAACAAGGAAACAAGAAGTTCAGCGTAATCGTGACTATAAGGTCAGGAAAACCCTAGGAGGCGCATACCTTCAAAGTGGGAAGCTATATAAATCGAGAAGACCTCTAGAGCTAGGGTTGATCTCTATATTGACTATATGTCGATCATTTTTGTCTAAGAAGACTACTTCTGTGCATTCTCTTGTGTTCATAAGTTTAGTGTTCTTGAGCGTGTTGGACTAGCGTGTCAAGAAAATGGATGAATTGAAGCAAAGTGAATGTTTTTGTGCTCACACCTTGTCTCATAACTGAACAACAAATTGAGTGATGTTCTTGTGATTGAAGCGTCACAATGTCTTATCAAAGACGAAGAACAATTCAAGACCGATGTGCTTGAAGAGTGGAATCGAGCTAGGAGTTTGGATTCAGGGAGAGCCATGTAATAGGTTTTTCACTATGTAATAATAACATATGTTTGATCTGGATGATTAAAGAAACTTGTATGTCGATTATTGCATTATAGGGAAAATCATTCTATTGGCAAAGTGCCCCTAGACGTAGATAGGATGTAACGAACTGGATAACCAATCGTGTGTCTTTTGTGTGATTGAATGGGTTTATTATTGCTTTCTATTCGATTACTAAAGTGAGATGTTAGATCACATGTTATAACATTCTAAGTGACATCTCATCTAATAGTTATGTCACGCCCCAAATCCGGTTTTGACCGGACTCGAGACGTGAATTTAAAGAGATAAATGATTAAAGAAATTTTAATACTAAAATGGGTCTCAAATAACAGTTTAAAATATTCGACTAACAGCGCGAGTCACAACTAGACAAAACCAAGCAACAAATGAGTTTAAAAGTCAAATAAACAGCACGTCTCTAGACCACACTACACACAACCCTCGCTAGCTCCCAAGCTCCGAGAATCCCGCTAGCACAAATCCAGCTCAAGACCTGTAAAACAACAAAGTAAAGGGGTGAGCTTTCGCTCAGTAGGAAAAGTAGTTAACGTTATGAGCATCCGCTCACCACCACGAGTAACCGTCCAATTAGGGCATACTAATACGGCACACAACTAACCATCACACGGAAACTCAAAACCAATCCTCAGTCACAAGGCTATAACCACACTCACAAACATACTCATGTGACCACTATCACACTGCACTCACATCACTTAACCGATCATTAAGCATACAGTAAATAGTAAAACAAGCACACGTCTCGTACCGCAGTCCTCGACTCTACCGGCTGTCAACAGCCCGACTCTATCATATCACATCGAAACACACAGCATCGGCCTAGATATCTTCCCGGAAATCCGTCGGGGCACAATCACAATACATCATACCGGAACACACAGCATCGGCCTAGATGTGTTCCCGGAAATCCGTCGGGGCATAAACACGACACCTAGTGCCAAATCACAAACCGTCGGCCTAGATTCCCTACACCGGCATACCCCCTCGATGTAGGTATTGTTGGGTCTCGAGGTAGGGTTGGAGATGAACCAACTCGCAGCGGAAAATCAATGAAAACCAAGAGACGATTAAACCATGAAACAACTAACAAAGAATAGATTCACAAGAGAAAAATTCAGCACTATTTCTTACCAAAACAAGAACACCGGTTAACGAATGATTGGCTTGAGTCTCCAAGACGCCTACGTATCCACATGGGAATCAAAGCCACGTAGTTCTTCTCTTTGAGGACTCAAGAACACAAAAATGGAGGTGGAAACTAGCCAAACCCGAAATGGCCATGGAAGAGGGAGAGAAAATGTGTTTCCTATTCTTGTCTTGTGTTTGTTATGTTGAAAAAAGATGACTTAAACATAACAAAACCCATACTTGTCCAACTAAAGGCATGGGACAAGTATGGTGTCAAGTAAGGTGTAAATAGGACAAGTATGGCAAGACAAGATTGGGTTAGGTGGTGAATCACCAACACCTTAATCCTTGTCTTGCTTACTTAGTACTAATTAATCAAGACTTGATTAATTAGTTCCATGGGCCTTGGTTGCATGGGCCTTTCATGGGCCTCTTGGAACATGGCCCGTGGCCATTTCTAACGAGGTCCCGTGATTCGCTCATCGCCTCCAAGCCTTCCATACCGGAAATGTCCAACATTATCCGACGCGATCAATCCCAAGACTCCAAGCCTTGTCTCGATCCGTAAAGTCCTATTCACGTACGAGCACATGACCCAAAACCCAGTTTTGGTCATGTCCCGAGACAACTCCTTTTTGGCCATTCTCCATAAATGTGTCAATGAGTTTCATCCTCCGGTGTGACCCTTAGGTTTATGCATGTCAATAGATCAACGTAAAATCCCATTTTACTTGATCCTATTTAAGTGGCAACTAACGAGACTTTAGTATTGCCTGACACTGCATAACGAATCGACCCTGTCGATTCTAACCTTTCCGTCATCCCTGTCATTATCCTTTTATCTCCGATATCCTGATTGAGATAAGGCATAGAGCCGTCATCCTTATTATTCTCAATCACCGTTCCTTGATATGTGAGATGACTGAAGATATGATACCCAGTATCATGTGCATGGTCATGCTATTCTTTCAGTCACTCTCGATCAAGCGGCCGAGAACCGATATCTTTCCCATACCTTAGTATGAGGGATAAATCCCTTAGCCGTCTTTCGTGTCACTCATGTAGCCCGTCCCCAAGCCAATCCTGGCCGTTATGGAAGCCCTGTTACGGACAACGTTAGGCTCAGGTCAAACTCAGTTGTTGACTACATAGCGATCACAAAGACTCCTTGGTCTAAGGATACATGACAAGCTACAACACTGAATATGTTCATGACTTAATCTATGGCACATATTCAGGGCGGGTCGTCCAATATCATGTCCCACATGATATCTATGATCAGACTCCGGAATCTCATTCCAATGACTAACAGAACGTAAGCCATAAAGAGCCATCTTTCATACTAGTCGCTTCTAGTGAAGCTTTGTTGACTAGGGACCCATCGAGTGTGATCTATCTTGATCTATGGTTCTATTCGCATGGTGGGCATAGATCAGAGCACACATCGATATATTACTCCAACACATAAGTAATATAAAGCCGCTTTAATTTTATTGCTAACGATGATATATACATTTGGACATTTAGGATTGAACTACGGGCACTAAGACTAACAGGTATCATACCGGAATAACACACCGGGGGACCGTGCATACGTAGGACCACACCGTCGGCCTAGGTACTACCCTACACCGGCGTACCCCCTCGGTGTAGGTACCATACCGGAATACAACTCATCTTGGAACACACATCAAGATAATATCACGCATCATAATGCCATAGATCATTCACGGCTTACCAAGCCCAACAATCTTACCACAACACGACACGTCGGTCTATCAATCACCCGACCATACCACACCCATTGGTTCACTTCATAACACGCATGGCACACTTGCCCAAACATAACAACACCCTACACCGAGCATATCATAACATGATTCTCAATCTAACGACGAATGAATCACATAGCAAGCATCACAATCATAGATCAAGGCATCACAATCAACAACAACCTAAGGGCTCGACCTGGCCCACATGCATTTCTACAGCACGGCAATTCCCAAACTTACGGCTCGACATGGCTCGTAAGCTATCCCTCATTTCACTCGTTCCTCACATCCTAACATGCAATTCTAACAATTAAATTCAAGTAATTACGACATATATGCATACTAGTAACTTTCCGCAATTAAACCGGTATTCGCTACTTTCCCTACCTCAAAAGCAATCCAATCCTAGCAGCGGACGACCTGGCTAGCTTCCTCATCGTCACTTCACGAGGTCCAAAAATCTCCTCCTCCGCCAAGCTCGGGTCCAATGCCTAAGATTACAAGCAATACAAGAATTAAAGCTAATTCAAGTGTGGATTAAAGAGGGAAATACCCAAACTAATCACAATTGCTCAACTTGGCAAAATGGGCCCGGAATGGCCTATTTTGCCCGGGATCGGGAAAACGTCCCTCGGGACTCCGAAAATTTCCCTTTTCGTTTCTATCATTCCTAATTAAATTCACGTGTTCCAACGCACTTGACGAAATCAAATTCCGATATCTCACGAATTACAAACCCTAATTCCCTGTTTCTCAATACACAAATGACACTCCAACATTACTCTTATGTCTTGCTGTAATTTTTGACCTCCAACACAACACTCTGATGCTAAGTCTTTATCTGAAACATACCCTTGCCATAACACTTACCATATCACGGTAATGTTTATGCAAAGTGATTATGATGATCAATTAATAATCATAATGGTCCATATAAGCATTTAATGCTTCTATTACAGCAACCAAAAAAGAAAGGAGTAAGCTTGAGAGATGTTACCCACGTGGTTCCTTTTAACCACACACCTCCTCAAGAAGCCAATCAATTCAACAATAAGAATCAGCAGCCACTTGATCTCTTGATCAAGATGAGGTTCCTTGATGAATCATCACACAAGAGACACGAAGAACACGAGCTCTCTCTTTCCCATAACCAAAACGTTGCTGCCGCACAAGCCGCCACCCTCTGTCCCTTTTTCCCCTCAAAGTAAAACCCTACTATTCCTGTGTAAGTGCCAAAAGGGAAATATGTGCTCAAGTTATCAAGGGCCTTAGTAAATGTTTGGGCCTTACGACATGGGCCTAGCTCAAGGGCCAAATATTAGGCCCTTTTCTTTTTCTCTTTTTTTTTATTTTTTTTATTTTATTATTATCATTTTTTTAGCCAAATATTACAAGTTACACTTCATCAGAATTTCAAAAGTAAAGCAAGCAAGCGTACAAGGTTGGATGACAATTACAACTATACATCAACTGACAAAACCGAGCAAGATCACGACCTCACTAGTACGGGAGGAGCGTCCGACCGGGCAGGAAAAAAAAGAGAAGGCTAAAGCAGAGGCAAAGACAAAGGGAAACAAGTGGAGGCAGACAAGGACCATGGATCCGGCACAACTAAGTTTCTTGATAGTTATGTCAACAAACTGTGCCAAGTTACTAAGAGAAGAGAAAGGATACAACTACGGTTGCTTGATACGTTAATAAAAATAAACAGGAAAGACACATCTAATATGACCCAGCAAGAACGGGCATCTTCAGTCGTGGTTATGGAGAACATCGGGAAACAATTGGGACAGATTTGATTTAGCATCGGATTATTAATAATATATTTTTGTCTCGCCTTGTACGCATTTTCATTGATAAACGAATTAATTGTCAGATTTTTTTATCGGTGTCTCGGTTTTTAGGTAACCACAATATTCAGGGAACATTGTGCTGCTGTGTCGTAACTACCACGCCGAAGTTGAGCTCTCCCCTCCTTATAAACACTCTCCCTCTTCATTCATCCTCACACCCTCTCAAATTCTCTCATCCTCAATTTCCTTTTTTTGTTCTCCCCACAATGAGTTCTTCGGCGGGTTCTTAGGCAATTGGTCCAATATGGTCGCTAGAGAAAAAAATGCATTTGGTGGAAACATGGCTTGACGTTTCCGAGAACAGGGAAAAGTCTTGGGAGAAACTCTACCTCGCTTTTGTTGACACGACAGACAAAAGTTGGCTTGTACAGACATAGAAACAGATGAAGAATCATTTTGGCAAGACTAGCCAAAAGTGCAAGCACTTCAATAATATCTACCGGGACCGTCTCAACGACCCTAGAAAAGGAGAAACCGATGAGGAAATATATGTTGCGGCCGTGTCCGATTACGAGAGGAAACACAGGATGTGGACTAAACATGTTGTATGGGACTTGCTCAAAGATCAATCGAAATGACGTCTGTACATTGGCGCGATTAAAAATTAGTTGAATGGTCCTAGGGTTTGTTTTAATGTCGTTTGTTTAAATATCATATGTACTTTCTATTTAGTATGAATAAAATAAATAATTTAATTTTGGATTGTTTTGAAAATATCAAAAAGTACAAAAACACCCAAATAACTAGGTCTTGCAACTAACTAGTCGTTACCATTATAAAGCTAATGGTAGCAACTATTTGTTTAGACAATAGAGAAACTCAAAATATGCTCTTACTACCCCTCCATGCAACTAGCTAGACTTATATCATTGAAGATACTTTTAAGTTTGTGAACTAACTTTCTGATTTCGAGCCTTTTGTTTAGAAGATTTGGTTGGTGTCGTGTCTGTAAAATCACTTATTTATGTTCAATTACCACTGTGTATTGTGTTGTAATTGAGATTTTGAGAAAGAGTTGATGATTTCATTGGTGAAAATTCAAAACCAGTTGTATGTAGGTTGTTTCAAGTATACCCTTTTTTCTAGGTATCAATAATTCAGCCAATAAAAATTGATGAGCCTTGGACCTTTCACAGTGGGATTAGACCGAATCGGTCTAATCCCGGTTTAAATGAGCTATTTTTGGAGGAAATTAGTGGACATTAGATCAGATTCGTGGGCCGAGTTCAATTCTCGTTACAGTGGGGAATACACCGATTCGGTCAAATGTAAAAAAAGAAGATAATATTATTATTTCCGAAAACAAACGAAAGAAAATACAACGAATATGAATAAATAAAACAAAAAACTAAGGAAATAGAACAATATAAATTTAAACAACAATATAAATTTAAACAATAATTTAAATAACAAATTAAATTAATGTAATCTTAAATTAATATAATCATAATTTGGTAATCTAAAATTAATATATTAATTTTTAATATTAAATTAATAAATCCTAAATTATTTTATTATAATTAAGTATTATTATTCTGAAATTAATAAATAAAAAATTAATTTATTTTAAATAGGCAATATTAAATTATAAAAAAATAATATAATATTAATTATGTAATATTAAATTATAAATTATTAAATTATTAAATTATTAAAATATAAAGTTATGAAAATATTAAATAACATATTAAAATTAAATAAATTATTGAATATTTATTAATTAAGGAATTATTAAATAGTTTACTAATTAGCTAATCTTTAAATAAATATTAATTAATAAATAAATAAGTTATTAATTAAAAAAACTTATTAAGAAAAATTATTTAATAAATAAATTTAATATATTATTAAATTAGTGGATGTCACAAGACCTGAATGAGCAGTGGACCAATCTACCGATAGATTCTTTGGTCTAAACCCAGAAATCAACGGATTTTAAGTTTTTTTAATTTTAGGCCGATTCAACCCATAAAAGACATCACTGTGAAAGGTCTAAGAGAATCCACAATGGTAGTATTGGTCTAACACTCTAACACTACTAATTCATGTTAGAAGAGAAAGAAACTATTGCCAAATAGAAAAGAGAAACCATTATTTAGTGATGTTTAACATTTTTGTCTACAATAGAGTGATGCTAAACTAGAGCTAAACTTATTATTTTTATTGTTAGTTTATTCCATCATTTTTAGTTTATTTTATTACTTTATTTTTTTTATGTAGTATATAAATAGTTTATTGGTTTACTATTATATTTTGTTAGTGTAATTTTTTCTAAATAAACCATATGTATATAATAAATATATAGGAGACTAAGAAAATAAAAAAAAACATGGAAATAGAATAAATATGATGCAAAACTATATATTTTAAAGGGAAAATTTCACTTTAACACCCTGCCAAACATTTTATTTCATTTTGATACATTGACATAAATTTTTAACACTTTCATACCGCAACCAAACTTTTAATTTCACTTTCATATCCAGCCATCAGATTCTGTTAACTTTCCATCCAAAATAGGTAAAATGTCCATAATACCCCTAACTATTACTCAAATTTTCAAACTCATGCCATTGAATTCAGAACTGAAAAATAAGTGAAATGACAATATTACCCTCCAATGTTAGGGTGTTAAAATGAAATTTTAATTTTTTTTATAAATAAAATCATTTTAAAAATTTATTTTATTTTTATAAATTCAGTTCTTATTTTCAAAAATTCAGATTTTAATTTAAAAATACATAAAAATCAGATTTTATTTTTAAAAATACAAAAATAATATTTTATTTTTTTATTTAATTAATATTTTATTATATTATATTTGTTTTTATTTTCATTTTTCTACCTAAATGTACTGTCTCTCTCTCCTCATCTTCGTCTCTCTCCTCTCACCTTCATCTCTCTCTCCTCTCACCTTTGTCTGGTTCAGTGAGGGGTAACCAGGTTCCATTCACCAGCTCCGCCTTCATCTCCGCCCACCTCTCCGCCGTCGTCCGTCGCCGCCCCTTCCTCCTCACCCGCGACCCCAACACCCCCGACCCACGAGCCTTTTCTATCCACTCCAACCTCCAAGACCCATTTCCCCTTTCCCGCCCTCTCCGCTGCCCATTAACCTGCGACAACTCAGTCGTCTCCTTCCGCTTCATCGGCTCCGTCTACGGCCTCATCTGCCTCTCCGACGACCTCCTCGGCTACACCTAGACTGTAATCATCTGGAACCCATCAATCTGCAAGTCTGTTCACCTCCCCAAACCGACTTTCAACTACGATTCACTCGGCCCTTACCATTTCGCTCTTGGGTTCGGATTCGATTCCTCCATTAACGACTAGAAGGTGGTCAGGGTCGATTCCTCCATTCGATTCCTCCATGAACCCATCAATTCGATTCCTCGCATTGGAAGAGGGCTTCACCGATGAATGGAATCTGGTTACCCCTCACTGAACCAGACGAAGGTGAGAGGACAAAGAGACGAAGGTGAGAGGAGAGAGTGATGAAGATGAGGAGAGAGAGAGAGTACATTTAGGTAGAAAAATGAAAAAAAACAAATATTAATTAAATTAAAAAAAACTGATTTCTTGTATTTTTAAAAATAAAATCTGATTTTATGTATTTTATAAATTAAAATCTGAACTTTTGAAAATAAAAACTGAATTTATAAAAATAAAAATAGAATTTAAAAAACTGATTTTATTTTTTTTTAAATGAAAAATTCATTTTAACACCATAACATTGGAGGGTAATATTGTCATTTCACTTATTTTTCAATTCTGAATTCAATTGCATGAGTTTGAAAATTTGAGTAATAGTTAGGGGTATTATGGACATTTTACCTATTTTGGATGGAAAGTTAACAGAATCTGACGATTGGGTATGAAAGTGAAATTAAAAGTCTGGTTAGGGTATGAAAGTGTTAAAAATTTATGCCAGGGTATCAAAATGAAATTAAATGTTTGGCAGGCTGTTAAAGTGAAATTTTCCCTATTATAAAGCCAGAAATGTGATTAAATTAAAAAAAAACAAATTTTTAATCTTACAAGGATGAGGTGTTTTTGATTTTTTTTTAAATGATTTTATTTCATAAAAAAGGTACGAATAGTACTAGTTTTGACTTAATCTTATTCACATACAAAATGAATGCCCTAAAAAAATTAATTTCAAAATTTAAAAAGAATGAAAATTTAATGTTTAACCAACATATGTTTTTATTTTCAAAAATAAAACATATCATCATTAACTTTGTTTTTGATCGGCGATGCAAATTATAAATTGAAACCTCTTTTGAGGTGAAAAGAGGAGTTACAATGGATTACTCTAAGAATCCCAAAAGCCCAAAGATAGACGCAACTATCTGATAAGGGCGAAAATAGCGAAAACATAAAGAAAAAAAGAAAGCAACCAAGTAAGGTCGAACTGAACCATCAAAAGACAAATTAGTGAGCCACAGATCTCAGGGATACCGAACAAGACGGTAGTAATCTGCTAATTTCTTCTGTTTTTTGAATTTCTTGAGCCGCACGCAATGTCTACCCTCCTCGACATCAAAGGACAAATTAGTGAGCCACACATCTAAGGGATACCGAACAGGAGGGTAGTAATCTGCCAATTTCTTCTGTTTTTTTGAATTGCTTGAGCCCACGTAATGTCTACCCTCCTCGACAGAAGCTTGGGACTCACGCATACCCACTCAAGAGCCTTTTCAGCAAAGGAAATAGACCTTGAGATACTGAGAGAAGTCAACTGAAAACGAATTAAGAATCTGATATGCCATAGGCCTAGACATCATAAACTACTGCAAAACAAATAAAGGCTTGAAGTTACTGTTGAGGAAGCTTGTGGAGCAAGTCAGGGCTCACTTGTGAAGCTTATAGTTATTGAAGTATCAAGATTTTGTCAGCTAACAGCAATGCCATAAGTAATGAGAGAACAACAGCAGCAAAAAGCCCGTGCAAACACAAAGCAAGGAATGACACCAAGAGCAAGAGAGAGAACACCAAACAAAATTTGAGGACTGCTGAATTTAAAAGAAAAATTCGAAAATATCGCTCTCTGAACCCTCAGGGTTACGAACAGAACCCTTAGGGTTGCATTTTCATTTCTGAGCCGCCCCCGACTTTCCGATCAACCATTTTCATGGCCTCCGAGCAAACTCACCTTCCCTAGCCACTCCAGGAGACCCATGTTGCTCCCGCTTCCTCCATTGCATCTCCTTCCCTCCCTCAGATGGATCTTCAGCGTCGACTGAACCAGAGATCTCACGGCCCCATGCCTTGAAACATGAGTACCCTCCGGTGCCGACCACTCCGGAGTCCTCCTTGCCCCAAGCACAGCCATGTGACTCTGTCCCTAGGAGCCCCGACCGTTGGAGAAGGCGGAGGCACCGGCCTAGATGGCGCCCCGTCGTCCCCATGCCGAGGTTGGCCGGAATCTGTCCCGCCATCGAAATGCACAAGAGCCACCGAGAAATCTTGCCATTACTCTGGCTGGCCATCCTAGGACTCCACCTCTCCCGGCCACGTATGTTGCAAATCTGGTGGGCCTGCCAGCGATATCTCCCAGATTTGGTGCAAGGCCGATCATAAATCCGGTGGGATGCTCTAAAGGGGTACCAGACTGGGAGGACGAGGATGAGGTCTTGGATATCCTGATGGAAGCCATCCCGGCGGCGGCAAACGGTAGGTATCTGTTTTCTTTAGCGGGTCGGGTCGCCGGTGTGAGGCGTCACAACAAAAATGCTTTATCTGGTCTGATGCTGCAACAATGGAAGGTGGACGGTCTCCAGGTCGAATACCTATCAAAAGAAATTATCGACTTCCATTTCCCGTCTCGAGCAACTTTGGAGAACATCCGTCATCATGGACCATGGGGTTTCAGAGGATATCCGGTGTTGTTAACCTCGCTCCAAGCTTGCATGCAACCCAGCAACATCAACTTCGGCTATATGGAAATAGGGGTTCGAGCCCTGAATGTTCTAGGGGATGCCCGGAACTCTAAAGTTCGTGACCTACTTGCGTCCTAAATAGGCACTCAGGTAATTACTGCCCCTATACCTTTTGTACGACGTGATGATTATTTCCTTTGGATGAGAGTCAGCTTGGACGTGAACCAGCCGTTACGCAGACGTATTCGCCTTCGTTTCCTGGGTAACACTCAGTTCTCATTGATTGAGTTATAGTATGAAAGGTTACCGGATTTTTGTCTCCGATGTGGTAGACTGACACATCGGTTACCATAGTGTACGACCCACCTCCCTGGAATTGGTCGGGAGGAGATACGTTATGAAAACTCCATCAAGGTGCCAAAACACCTAGATGTGAATCGCCTGCTTAAAACAGTTTGGAAACCTCCGAGACCTATGGGGGACTTTTCAGTTGATGACCTTCTGACAAGTCTCACTCTGAACCCGAATCGGAGGACTTGGGAAGACTCCCAAGAAGGCAGCAGTAGAAATTCCGTAATACCTATCACTAGACCCCAGACTCTACTTAGGGGGGAAGATCTTAGATCAAAGTCTGACAATATGGCTAATGACGTCCCGGAGTGGGCAATATTAAATCTACAAGATGAATCTCCGGGAGAATTAGGGGGACAGTTGGGTATCACAAATTCTGACAACCTGGCTAATACTCCTTATGTTGGGAACGATTCTTGCCCGGATGGTTATGCAGGTGACATGTGCCTGACAATAGGGAAACACAAGGAACCTCTGGTCCATTCTGGTGGTGCAGGCCCCATCCGATCAAAGGAAATGAAGGCCAAGATGAAGAGTAGGAGCGGACAACTGTGCGTCAAACCTACCAGCATGAAGAAAGTTCCGGAGCTGTCATGCATCATCCATCAGGAGCACAAGGTAGGGGAGGAGGAGGAGCAGCAGACTACACGGGTGGAGGCAATAGAGCCTCTTTTGCAGGAATGAGAAGACCCGGTGGGGGTGGGAGTGTCCGTCTCTGGCCTATACCCACAGACCCGGGACTGCCAGTGCTGGAAGGTCTCGGGAAATCCGCAATCACAACTCAGTATCCTTGGCTTTATTATGGTTTTTATGTTGTTAGTATGGTTTGTTTATTTTGTTTCGATTGTTGGGCAATTTTCTTTATGTTTCGATTTTTTAAGACGATGGTAAGGGGATGTCGTGAGTTAGTGTCTACGATCAAAAGTAGACTACTTTTACGGGTCCATGAGCGTTTGGCTTGCTACGATCGTCCCGGAAAAATATCTGGAACCCAGGGCTTTTACGCTCTACCTTGTATGGTTTTTTGTTCACAGTAATGCACTTCCCCAGTTACTCGTTTCAAAAATAAAACCTTAAAATTTTGACCAAAAAGAAAAAAAAATGAATGCTTAGCAATTATGCATGTGGCAACAAAATACCTATTTAAAACGTTTCCATCATTATCTAATATAATTTATTGTTAAAATATGACAAATGACATCCTCAAGCAGTACCGGCCCATAGAGCGGTATCGGGTCGGGGCCGTAACCTTACCGGTGGGTGAACCAGCGCACGCATAAGGGCATCCACAATCGTGGGCGGGGAGCTGGAGGGGAGGCGCTGGCGGGGAGCAATCGTCGGCGAGGAGCAGGCGTGGAGCTGGTGGGGAGGTAGATGGCGGGGAAGATAGCCGTTGAGGTCCTCGCCAGCACATCTCGCTGACGGGGTGAGCTGGGCCTCCTCGATCGTCGCGCCGGCCGTTGGGTCATGACGCGCTGGCGACACGTGTCCGTTTGCTAGCATCCCAAAATTAATTTATGTTTTCTTTTTACCTCTATAAATACCAACATTTTTTTCAGTTTTCATCCACAAATTATACCTTTCTTCTCTCTATTCCCACTCCACTAGTCATATTTTTCCCGTCTTGCAATGTCGTTCGATCTCAACGAGTAGGCCATATGTTCACTTCATTGGCCGACGACACGTTCAACCCGACGACGCAACAGTTTTCCCTCCCGGCCTTTCATCTGGTTCGACAACCGAGGCATCTCCAACGTTAACGATGATGCCGCCGTGGTTCCACCTAAACTTAAAGGGAGGCGAAATATGTGGAGCGTCGATGAGGATAAGCGTTTAGTTCGAGCTTGGATGCACAATTCCTACGATTCAATTTATGGGAATCAGAAAGATAATATGAAGTATTGGGCCATCGCCGACGAAGTTGCTGCTATGCGTGGACCGGATGATCCGGTAAGGACTCTAAAGTAGTGTAAAGACCATTGGGGCCAATTCAATCCAAAAGTGATGAATTTCCATGGGGTTTACACACGGACGATAAGGGACCACATGAGCGGTCGTTCTGATGATGAAGTCACGACATTGGCCAAGGAACCGTACGAGAAGAAGGAAAAACATCCATTCCCTTGGAAACGTTGGTGGAGGCTGGTCAGAGACGAGCCGAAGTGGACTTCAAAATATTTTGAAGTCGCGCAGCCCGAGATAGGAAACGAAGGCACACCGATGAGTCACTTCGATGTCGATGTGTTTACCGACTCAAGCAAGCGCACTCGTGAAGACACGCCACAGGAAGAGAGTGAGCGAACCACGGGTGCTACTTCGGACTGTCGAACGGCATACCAACGGCCTATGGGTCAGAAGGCTGCCAAAGCTGCGAAGCTCAGAGGTAAAAACCATGTAGCCTCCAAGAAGGAGCTTGTCGAGAGTGTTCAGCAGGCCTATTTAGCGGCGAAAGAAGCAAACGCGACGCTGGAAAAAGCAAATACAGCGCAACTGAAGCTCAAGGCATTCGATCAATGGTTGCTAGAGGAATCGAAGGACACGTCGGCCATGACTCCCCCCAGCTTGAGGCACACTATGCGACCCTTGCGATGTTGCGCTATCTGATGAAGTAGTGACGTATCCCGTGCTTTTTTTTAATTTTAATTAGTTGGTTGTTTTTGTTGTTTTTTAATTGGTTTTTTTTAATTTGTTGTTTTTTTTAATTTAATGAATTGTATTTTTCATTCGTAGTATTTTTTATTTAATGAATTGTAGTTTTTTTTAATGAATGGTATTTTTTTTCTAATTCTTGGGTTGTGTGACATTATTGCCATGACCATGCTAAAGGACCAAATTACCCTAGGAGGCCAACGTTTAGGGGCTATAAAAGCCACCTCTTACTTCCATTATTTTCACACCTCTTCAACCCACGAACTCTCTTGCTCCCGAGCTTCTTTCCTTCTAACCCCTTCCTACATTTCTTCTCTTGTTCGAAGGTTCAATGACCGGCATAGCAGAACACCCCTGGAGCCACGAGGAAGAGATGGCTTTGGTGTTATGTTGGCTACACGATGCCCGTCCGGGACCAAATAATAGGTATTGGCCGGAAGTGTTCGCAAATTATGTACAAAATGCACCAGCCGATGCCCCACCGCACACACAGAAGTAGTGCAGGGACCATTGGCAGCAGATATCTTGGAAAATCCACCGTTTTGAAGTATGTTACCGTGAAGCAGTTCAGGCTGCCCTACCGAGACAAACCGAAAGTTTCTTTTGATCTGCAGCGGCGGACCGGTATTTTGCCCGACATGGCCACCAGTTCACGAAGTTCTTGTTGTGGGAGATCGTTAAAGACAAGCCGATATTCCTCTAGTACGTTCACGAACTGTAAATCGTGAACATGCTCAGTTGGCTTTGTGTAACGATCTCATCTCTGTTATTTTCGACCTTGTCTGCGCAAATATCCGTCTTAATTTTCAATAAAAATGATATATTAAAATATTAATTTTTTTCCTTACCGCCGGCGGCTCCCCGCCGGCATAAAAATCGCCACTACATATTACTAGCGGTTTGCGCAAGCGGTAAGCTGGCGGGGAGAACAAAAAGTAATATTTAATTGCTCTCCGTCGACCACCTCTGTCAGCAACCGACAATAGAATTGTGGATGCCCTGAGACTGCCATTAGTTGCGCGTTGGTTTAGCGCCTAATGGCTGTGGATGCTTAGGGATATGTGGAGTTGGGTACATAAAATAAAGAAGTTAATCAAATTACAAGAGTGTCCTTTTCGATGAAGACAAGATTCAGAACCCAAAATCAAACTTATGCTTGTCTCAGCTCAGCTCCTCCTTCCCCAATCTGAAAAGTGTGCCACAAAAAAGGAACCGCAGAAAGATTTCAGCTCCTTTTCTGATTACCAACAAGAGCTTCACCCACTGTTCCTTGCAAATTCTCTCGTTGGGTTTCTGGTAATTCCCTCTTTTGATACAACACTATTGTATTTTACATCCTGTGATTGTAATTTTATTCAACTTGTTTTTTTCTTCTTCTGGGTTTTCATGATATCTTCATTAATTCCACTCTATTGGCAACCGAAAATTGGATTAAATTACTCTTTCCTGAACTGGGTTTTGATATTATTGAGTGATGGGTTCAATATGCTTACTGATCTGTGATCAATTTGATGATCCCTTTGAATATACCCTTTTTCTAGGTAAAATCGACATGTATTGATGGTCAAAAAGTACTGATTAGTTCATAAGATATGTGGTTCTTTTATGGATTTTGTTGAAATCCTAATTTCAAAGGATAAGTGATAGTATATTTTGTTTGTTCAGAGGGTTAGTGATAGTATATTTTGCAGTGGAAGTTCATTACTTGTTTAGTGATGCATGTGTATAGCCAGCTATTGATTTGGCTTTGGAGTAATTCTTTGGCTGTAGATTTAAAGATGAAGAGGAAACACTTAATCATTTAGATGGATGGCTCTACGGTTTAAACTGTTTGAAGATTCTAAACAATGTCGTTGCAATTTCATACCTGGATGTGTTGTTTTGTCTGGATGATCTGACTTCAGTGTTACTCAGTTTGATTAGTGTTCTCGACTCTGGCCTTGTATTGTTTTGGTTCAAAATGTTTTACCGATGATAATCGCTGGACAATGTTTAGGCATGGATGTTATGGAACCTGAGGCTAAAGCTGAAAGGGGTGAGTCAGGCAAGGGGATCATAAGTTCCTCCGTGGCGATCAAAGTTCTGTTTTTTGCAAGAGCTCGAGATCTGACTGGATTAAGTGACATGCCATTGGAGGTATCATCTGGTAGTACTGTGGAAGATTGTTTGAATAATCTTATTGCCAAGTTTCCAAGCTTGACTGAGATCCGAGGATGCATAGTCCTGGCCTTGAACGAGGAATACACATCAGAGTCCACGATCGTTAAGGACAAAGATGAATTGGCCATTATACCCCCCATTAGTGGTGGCTGAAAGCTTCTACAAATGGCCATTGTTTTGTTACCTCCAACAACTTCTGTCAGGAACTACATTACATGATTCAAACATTCTGCAAAACTCATTTGATGTCATTGCTCTGTTTTGCTGGTTTTTGTTTTGTTTTTTTTTTTTGTATTTTCCTCTATGTGCATCCAAATGTTCCAGAAAATGGAAGAAAATAAAAGATAATAAGAGCTGTGTTTAATTTTTTTAATCCGCAATTTTTAATTTAATCTTAGCCGAATTTATGTCTTTATTTGCTTGGAAAATGGTTTTTTAAGTGGAAGCAAGCAAAATCAATATTGAAATATAAAAAGTCACATTCAAGAAAAATACGAAAAAATCATAATATGTAGAGACAAAACACGCTGAACTAATAACATTCATGATATCAAAGTCTACTTGATTTAAAAACATTCATGATATGGAAGTCTGCTTGATCCGAACTTTATGTTGACTCTTTTGTCAACCCTCCTTGTGGTCTTTGGTCCATATGTAAAATGTACAACCCACAATAGAAGTCCAATCTTACACATGAATGATGATTAGTATTGAAATGTAAAATGAAGTACGGCTGAAACTAATGGTAAAGCTGGAGCTAATTCTATCACTTGCTCACAAAAGGCATGGGCAGAAATTAAAGTATCATTCACACACTTAAGGTTCAGGTTCACACAGAAAGCACTACAATACTGAGAAGGTTTATAATAATAGAGCAATAGACAGAATGATAGACTTTTTATGTTATGAACATGCTGCTTCACTTTTATATACTACACAATAGGCGATTTAATCATCTCAAACTCATCACAGGCCAGGAAGCCAACCCAGCTGCTGGATGGGAAGGGCGTACAATAGGAACACGCCTCACCACCGAAAATGCTTCATTAAGACGTGCAGCACGGCTCTTGAACAATGACACCTTCTGCAACAACCCATAATACAAGTAGAAAGTTGAAAGTCAGTTTAAACCTCTATGACATCACTGTACTATGTAACTTCAAACAAAAAACTACAAACTGAATTTCATTGAATCCAACACTAAGATTGGCCTCGCGAATAGAGGAAAATGGCCGCATGTATAAGGTATGGCTGGATAAACTCAAAACATGAGTTAAAATCAATACCTCGGTCAAACAGAAATCATCATAGACTCAGTTTTACCTCCGTTCATATAGGTATGCGATGATAAAAAATGTCAGAGCAACTGAACCTTACAAGAGTTGATATGATGAATCAGTCCACCCAGACGCATGCAGACTCAAGCCATCTAATAACTATGGGATAATTGCAAAAACTTGCGGTGAACTATGCGCATTTTGTAAAAACTTACTGTGAACTATTTTATGTCTGCAAATTCACTAACGGGGTTCAATTTTTTTTGCAAAAATTCGAAAATACCCCTATAAAAGTGCATACATAAGGGTTCCAAATTGCAAAATATGTATACACGAGGTTACAAATAACGAAACACATATAATGCAAAGGGTAAAACTGTCATTTTCAAAAGAAGAGTTGATGTCATGTGACTGTCACATGACTAAATTCCGTTAAAGATAACGGATTTGCGGACGGAAAATAGTTCACCATAAGTTTTTGAGTATTTTCATATAGTATCAAACTCCAGTAGGCAGTAGCATCTCCTACTTTATCTATTACTCACTCTCCAGGCATTCTTCACCTCACTCTTGGCCAAGTTCTGAAGATTATCACTTGGCAACAAATCTTGACACTTTTCTCATATTCAGACCTAGAATTTACAGCTACAATAAATATAATTTTAAAAAGTTATTCCAAACTTTATGATTCCCTGAAATAACCCACAAGAGTATTAGCTTCATATTTAGTTTTTACGTATTATCAAATTAAGCCACATCATCAATATGAACCCAGAAAAAAATCTTTGAAGTGTCATAATTACTACATTTAGAGTATCCGTTAGTTCATAAGATATAACCATAGGTCATGGTGTAGAGCACTAAAACTAATTTCCCGATGATTTATCAATGTGAATACAAAAATCAATCCACTAATGGTACTGGATTTTTTTATTTCTATGTTGCATTAGTAAAGCAGCAGGATCCCTTTCGAAGCAATTTACCAAAATTCAATAGCCCCAAATAGTGATGCCTGAACAAAGGTAAAAAAAAAGGAAGATATATCTAACCACTGAATAACCCAAAATTATGTGGGACTTGAATTCAATTAAAGATATCTTCAGACTAACTATCTGAAGAATAAGAAACAGTTGAAAATATCTTCAGGCCAACTGCATAATCAGAATTTGCAAATAAAGGCACACAAATGCATTCCCAAAACTTCTGTAATAATCAAGAACCTAAGGAGTTAATGGGCAGAAGCAGGACTAGTAAACCCTGCCCAACCCAATCACCACCTAACAGATGTATATCTAGAATTAAAACAGCATACGATGTCAGTGCCTGGCATATTAACATTAGATGTAATCAGATGCCCAACTTGAAAACTAGCACACAACACATCAAACATTATAAATATAGAGTTTTAGAAGCAATGCAAAAAACAGACCTTTTCGTCCACTGTAACCTTCAGCTGCAGGCTCTGAGTCTTCCTCTTCATTCTGGATAATCTCCTGCCCAAGATGATAAATCCCATCAAAGCAGCAGCCACTGAGAAAGACCAGACTGGGCTGGCCCGGAAAGCGCAATATTTCAGGAACTCAAGAGGAACCTTCCACCATGCTACACTCCTCTTATCTCCCACACCATTGGTATCAGCTTTCATTTCCACAATTGCACCATCTTCACCCTCCTTCTCTGATGAGCACTCATCTCCTTCTCCCGACTCGATATTGAGGTCATTCCCACCTCCTAATTCAACGGGATGCCCCAAACCAACAGCACTCTTATCATTTCCAATCAAACCCAGTTCACTTTGTGCATCCAAACAACTATATTTACATTCACCAGGCTCAAACACACCCGAACTCGCATCCCCTGCTCCCAATTCTTCCCCAATCCCATCAACGCCCACTTCGGTCTTCATTTCAACAAATCCCACCGTACCCAATTCGGGTTTGGCATCAGAATCCGATAATTTCCGCTCATCGGACCTGTCACTGCTCGAATCAGACCAGAACTCCCCCGAAATCTTCCTCCCGTACCTGTTCTCCGAACCCGGATCAATCCAACTCGGATTGTCGGACTCAACAGATCCCTCGCTCAAATCAACCCCAGAAACAGTTTTAGCGTACCTCTCGTGGAAATCAATAGAGAAGTAGTCAGGCCTGATCATGCCCTCGGAATCACCATCCATAGCAGCCTCCGCCTCCGCCTCCGCCTCCTCCAAATCCGAGTGGACCATAGCAGAGCCATGATTCAGCACCTCCCAGTCCTGAAACTCGCTCGATTCACCTTCCATAACGATAATCGGTTAGGTTTATTTTTCCCGATCAATCAATTCAAAAACCTAACCCTAACAAGAGCTCGGAGAAGCCTCTGTTCATTAAAATCCTCTGACAGTACGATCAGGAGGAGTCAAGACTATCCTCAAGTAGAAACATACGGTGCGGACTGCTAGATTTTCTCAGGAGGGGAAAGATGCACGTTAGAATCTCAATTCTTTTGACTTCTTAACTTACTTCACCAATCATACTGTGACACGTGGTGGGACAACAAGTCCTGGCCACAGCCGATTCTTCTGTCAGGGCCTATCCTTTTCGTAAGTGAGTGCATGGTACAGCAAAAGAGGACAAATGACTCGAGTTGGATTGATAAACTACTCGGGAGGTTCTGATAACGTCACTCGTTTTATTTATTTTTATTTTTTTATATTAAACGAGAAAATAGTATATATAAAAAGTATTTACAACCAAAAAAAAACAATAAAATGCTTAACTAACAGAAAAGAAAACGAGTTTCCAACAATAATGAAAGATCTCAACAAAAAAGTAAAGAGTTTAAGGCAACAAACCGTCTTATTGAGATGTTTGGAAGGTTAGTGGTGGAGCCACATGGGCCCTAGGAGGAAGTTCCCTACCTATATCCGTCATTGGATTGGATATGGAGGGTAAAGGAAATGCAAATGGATGGAAATGGAGGTTGTGATCCCTACCCATATCCGCCTATACCCGCCCATTTGTCATCCCTAGGAGGAACGTGCCCCCCTCAATCTTTTTTGAACAATTCTTACATGTTTTTCGATTTTGTTCAAAAGTACCTCTTAGTTCATTCTAATTTCGTAGTTGTGCTCCCCTCAAATTTTTTTACTGTCACGTATTGTCATTGAAAAATGTCAGTGCTCCCCCCCCCCCCCCCCCCCCCCCCCCCACCACTGAAAAAAGCTAGCTCCACCACTATAGGAAGGGGATACTGCGGTAGCGTCTGATGACACCGATACAACGAATCCAAACTGGAAGCTAAGGTAGAGCAGACTCATTGTCGGAGAGAAACAATGGTGGACTAAGTATTCCCCCAAGATGCCAATGTGCGTCGTCCTTCCTGAAATGATAAAGGTAGGGTTCCAAAATGCGAGAATGTTGACCTCCGAGCAGGTAGGGAAATACCTTGTCAGTTCTTGGTGGAACCTATTCCACCTTTCTTTCAGTGGGACGGTATTGCTAGCCAACCCCCCTATTGGGCCACAAGGTCCTCATTGATTGAGGCGAGGGTGCTTAGAGTCCCTCGCCGATAAGTTTAATGTCTCCTCAGACTTTGTAACCCTCTCTACTTCCATGATTGGACCATCCCTAGACCCATCTCCAAGCGTCACTTCCTGACCTCCTGGTATCCCTGGGGACCAATCACGTTGAGACGAAGGACGATAAACAACTTTCCTCCGCCCGTATCGCCGTCGCAGGGGACTCGGTCTCTCTTTCCTGCGTCACAAAACCCAACCACAACTATGTCGCCATCGCAAAGCCAAATAGACGCACGTCCGTGGAAGAGGGGGTAGACGTTCTACGCACGCCGATGAATGAGACACCGATCACGCCATCTACAGCCACTATCGCCGCTTGAGCTTTTTCGCTATAAACCCTAAAAAGATAGAGCGAGCACCTTGGGACCGCCATAATATTTCCCCACCGGCGGCCACCCTTCTGATTGTAGAGTCGAAATCTCACACGACCACCGGATATCTGATCTCCTCCTCTCTCAATATATGTTCCTTGATTGATCCACATCTATAAGGGTATATGAATCAAGAAACGATCTAATGGATCATGTCGTTCATTCAGGTCGAAACCATTCCGACTTAATCCCACAAAACACAATACATCATAAAATACACGTACGAGCCATGGTGCACAGAAATACCCCGTGATCAATCACCGGTGAATAATCACCAAGGGACGGTAGAGCTCTATTAGGGTCGACTCTTTTTTTTCTTAATTCGAGTGCAAATGGATGTCACGCGTTTTATATGACAGTTCAAGAAACGAATTTGATAAACATACTTTTTTTATATAATTTTTTAGGGAAAAAAGCATATGTTATTATTTTTCAGGGCGAATTTACGTAAAACCAAATATAATAAACAAGCACGACTACAAAGAAATAAATGCGAAAATAGTTAAAAGAAATCAAAACACAATCACTCATGTCTCGACTCGGATCTTGTTTTAGTGCCTGAATACATGTCGGTCGGAGCCCAAGCCCCCTGACGCCCAAAGAATCGACAAAGACATCGGGGTTATTGTAATCCCTAGCCGAGAGTTGAGACGCCGACGAGTTGTCGCTGGTCGTGCACTCGTTCGTGATAGCCATGGTAAGAAGAGCTAGCACGAAAAAGAAAATGAGAACTATCGGTGTAGAGTATTGCGGGTTGTCATCGGAAATGCTCAGTTCCTAAGTCGCGGTGGCTACTTGGATGGGAAACAGAAGAAAGAAGGTAAGTAATTTATATTAGAACAAGACATTTTATAGCTGGGGAATGATGAACATACCCTATATTATAGACTTTTAAAATTACCTAATGAAATATATATGTCATTAAAGTCATTCCGTTTTCACGCGTAAGAGGAAAAGTATCGGTGCCCATTTATTTGATGATTTACTCGTTCAATGCATATAAATGGATGTATAAATCAATGAGTTTCGTTCATTTTTCATTACGGTTGTTCTCGATACCTCAAAGATAAAACATTCCATGATCGTTAGTAAGCATAAATCGGGGAGCAAGCTAAGCAATACGTGTGTTTGAGCTAATGAGTTGGGGACGCAAAAAAAAATGGGAAAAAAAATAAACATACATGATATATACTTTCAACGGGCTGAAATTCCAACTTCTTCCACAAACTTATCTACCTCCAACTTCAAAATTCCACTCCTTCTCCCAAATCTCCAAAATGTCTTCTGACGAGAAATTTGTTACATCGAAAATATCTCATGAGTATATTGAATGTCCTTTCCAACAAACGTTGATAAAACTGATAGAAAGAGCTTGTTCATTCTTTTCGTAAGGTTGAGAGGACAAAGCTAGAGACTAAGGTTGGAGAGAACAACCTAAAGAAGATAAAAGAATTGAAAGATAAAGACACGTAAATAATAGCATAAGCCGGACTCAAGCAATCCGAGGAAAGGATCCAAATACTGAGGGACAATATTTCATCCAAACGCATTTAGTTTTATGTTAATGCAGTTTTGAAGAAGTTTCTTTTAATAAAAGTCGTATGCACTTTCGGTTATGTTTGCTACAATTTCTTTTTTATTTCGACCTAAAATTTGAAATAGACAAGCTAGTATGCTAGTAACTCCAGTACTAATAGGAATAGACTCACTGAACTTGATTAAGATTTGACATTTCAAAACCAAAATGAGACAAATAACGATAAATTGATGAACGATATCACTATAAATGCTCCAAGTCATATAAAAAAACATATGCACATCATAACTAAAATAATTATAGATTTTTAAAAATAAACTGTCATGAGTATGTTTTATATATTTTAACACATCATAATTTCATACAAGTAATGAGTGCATAGTCTTAGTAGTTCTTCTTTGTTAATGTCGTTGTCGTCGCATAAAGTCTATGGCTTTGCTCTTAGACGTTTTCACATGACTTTTCTCGTGTCACTAAGTCTCAGCTTTGTTGTCTTTGAAGGATAGTGCATTCTTGAAGGGATTATGCAACTACATGTTGTAGTGGTTCTCCTACTCTCCGTACTGGCTCCTCTCGTCGTCCCGGTCGTGGTCATGGACGAGTGTATGGTTACAAGTGTTCTTTTGGCGCACACAATCAGGCGAGGTCTGCTATGCGGTCTCGCCAGATCCAATAAGACACATGCATGGAAGCGGGACGTTGGGGAGGAAAAGTGTCTCGTCCTTTCTATGGTTAGCACCTGCTAACCAAACTCCTCCACCAATTATTCAGCGCTCTACCCTACCGCACTCTTCACAGAAACAAATCCCCCCATAGGATCAAGCAGCGTTCAAGCATCATAATAGACAAATTGCTCTCCACTTGGCTACTTGCTCAGATGTTTACATTTACTTATTTTAGTTTTTGTGTTTTATGATTAACCAAAATATTGTAGTAGATTCAAAACAAGGCGATGTAAAATCTATAACTTTGATATGATCAACGAACAAGGTTTCTCGCTGGATTGTCAGAAGCGCCTGTTCTATGTCTATTTCTCTATGGTCGAATAATCCTTTGTTAATGCGTTAGTGATTCAAAAAGTTAATGTACAATACATTATACATCTGTAATAATCTTTTTATGAATATGCAATTAATTTTTTTTATGAAATGGACAAACAGAGGCGTGCATTACTGTAAATCAAAATATTACAAAATAAGGCCAAACGGCCCTGGGCACCAGAATATTGTCTGAACCTCCAATAGGCGGTCCAGCTCTTTTGGTCCCGTTGAAAACTCTACTTTTCATCGTAGATACAAACTGAGGACAATCTCTTACCACACTTTCAACATTGTTGAACCTAAAATTGAAAACAAAACAACATAATAAAATTCAACTAATAAAACAATTCGGATCTGAAACTAAAACTACATCCAAACTAAAACAAAAAACACGAGCTGCTTTCTTGCTCCTATCGGGACGGCCAAGCAACGTCGGCCCCGAGTCATGGTGGGTAGGCCTTGAATCCCAAATTTATTGACTGTATTGCTCCAAGACCTTCTCCAAACGGATCGTGTGAGTGTTCGATTGGTAAAGCTTTTGGAATAGCCCTGAAGGCTCGCTATAGTGTTTTAGATTCAATATTACGATGTACTCTCTTGGACTCAGTGTTACCTTGTTCGATGACGATGAGGAGATTAACCACCGGCATCTTTCAAGCCTGAAGCGTAGATCCAACGGTGGATGGGCACGACAAGGACGACGACAGATGTACTCGGGTGGAGGAAGGTTGCAGTTACTGTGTAGACGAAGATGACTGCTAAAAAAGGGGCTCGAGATGAAAAGGAGGGAGAGATCTCCATCAACAATTTCCATAACCAAAACCATGGAGGCTGTCGACGACGGTTAGGGTTTGGGGCTGTGTGGGCTGTCGCAAAACTAGAGAGTTTAGGGAAAAAGTTGTCTTAAGCAATATAACTTGTAATATGCAATTAGCTAAATATATTGAATCGTGTTTATTTATTTTGTCGACTTGCACCATTTATTTAGGTATGTTCTGAGTATCTTCCCGTAGTGTGTTATCATTATACCAAGAACAAAATTAAATTTGTTGGGCATTCACTATTCAAAAATTCTATATTTTTTTATACATACATGGCCTGATTTGTTTTGCTTCCTGAATGCATTCATTGTATTTATTTTGCTTTGTGAATGATTCATTGTTTCTTGCTTACACGTCAACAAGAAAGAACAAAACCGCCATCTCAAGGAAAAGAACAAAACAAATTCGTTGTTTTTCACATTCCTTTCTCTTTTTCTAAGCTTTTCATGTCACATTATCTCCTACTACATCTTAGTATGCAAATGTTCAAAGAATCACACGACAAGAATAAGAAAAAATGTGAATCTTATTTCTTTCGTGTGCTTCAGTTTCAGCTTCTATTAAAGAATATGATGGTCTTGGTCGTGGCAGATACAAGGGGCAAGTTCGGAGATCCAACTCCTCAACATGACCAATACAAATGATACCATATAAGTTGAAGCCTTCCCTCTCTATAGCACAAGGTTTAATCTAAGACCATCCACAG
Source organism: Erodium maritimum (assembly GCA_963921825.1). Classification (NCBI taxonomy): domain Eukaryota; kingdom Viridiplantae; phylum Streptophyta; class Magnoliopsida; order Geraniales; family Geraniaceae; genus Erodium; species Erodium maritimum. The sequence goes on from OY997594.1 coordinate 24,963,094, forward strand.
TGCTCTTCCTAGGCTAAAACAACTTTGTTAATTGGATCGGGTTTCGACACAGACAAATGTATTCCAGAAACTAAGTGTCTATATATAGGTCATTCCACATAACAAACTAATGAGCTATAAGACTGTCAATGGTACTTATTTACTGGCAGTTAATACTAGCAGAGTGTAACCTACCATATGAAAATCCAGACTGAACTCAAGAACATTGTGTTAAGCCACCAGTATATGTACACAGAGTGTTGTATAGAGGAAAATTAGAAGTTCAAAGAAGCTTACTTGAAAATACAAAACAATTAATTTGAGAATGACTATCGACTGAGTTTAGGACTGAGGTAGAATTTTGGATCTCTGAAAAACCTTGTTATTGTCTCTGCCTTGTCAGCCGACAGGTCCGTGACTTCCAAAATCTTCTCCTTTGATGATTTGGCAATTTCTTCTATCGAACCAATAGCTTGGTTAAGCTGAACAGAGAAACCTTACAAGCTGTAAAGAGTGTGCATTACAGAATCTACCACAAGTTGAATAAAACAAAACAAAGTTTGCAGAATTTTTCACTAGTTTCTATCCTATCAAGCCTGTAGGTTTTTCGTTTCTGTATCATACCTAGCTTATCATTTCTGGCAAACTATGAAGACTAAATATGTATTTTTAGTTAACCATTTTGTTCCTCGGGCTCTCTCCCAGACAAAAAAAAAGAGTTGTCAGCAGCCATATATTTGAATTTCTCAACTTGAGTATGTACGAAAAATTTGTGAACTCACGAATTTGGAAACAATCTACAATTAAGTATATTTCAAGAGAATAGTATGATGAAAATGAGAAAGTAATTCAAGAAGAGAAAGGAAGCACTCAGCAACAATTAGGACTTGAATGTTCTTTCTATGTTCTACTTAACAGTTGGAATTTCGCTCATCAATATCATTCTTAAGAATCGTTTGGCTTCTCGAGAAAACAAGGAGAGACAATTACTAATCAAAGCAAAATTGGTGCCCGCATTCATTAGATATGAGGATACAATGGTGGATTATGAGTTTTCTTCCCAAATTTCTAATAAAATGACAGACTGAGCCTATTATGACACAAGTCAATGTTGAAGTAAGACGGGACAAAAAAAACATAGATGGATAACTATAGAAGGTTGTTTTGAACGTACCATATTGGCATCATGACTATCAATGCTTGGTATGGATGTCATCACTTTGACAAAAACCTCCATCCTTTCTACTGATTGCTTCCTCTTTATAAGTAGAACAAAGAAAATGTCTTAGGGGTAAAGAAAAACTAAGAACATCATTGAAATACTAGAAGGTTTAGAGAGTCAACCAACTAACCTCTGTCTTCATTCTTGATGCGGCATCCTTCTGCTTGCATACTGTACCTTTAAGGGTTATTTCTAGAAATCACTTGAGAAGAAATTGAACAGAAATTCGAATATAAAGTCTTACCACCATGAGAGTAAGCTATATTTACTATCTTCTCGAAACCCATCTCTAAGTCTTGCACTGGCACAAATGTAGGTCTGCCAACTTCCATCCCATACCTTCACCAGATACAAAAAAAAATCCAAGCTCATTAGAATAGCTTGAAATCACTGTACAGAGGAAGGATGTGGAGATTGTATAGCTCACTTGAAATAAGAGCGAACAAATGAGTCATTTTGCTCACGGGTTGGGAGGTTGACGACAACGTACAGGTGTGCAAACTGTCCCTTCAACTTATTAATTCTGTAGTTGATAGATTAAAATAAGCATAACCAAGCATATTTCCTAAAAAGTGGTGACAGCTATAGATGACACCTGCTGAAGATTGGTGGGATATTGTTGCAATCCCATGTAGTCAAAAACACAAATGCCACTGACACGCCCCCACAATTGAAAATAAAATCCTGCAAATGAAATGTCCAAACAACTGAGACGTGAAACTAAGAATATACTTTATGGCAAAATAGGCATAGATAGGCAATTACAGGGGTTATTGGGACAAAATTAAGGCGGAAAGAATTTGCACTGAGGAAGGAGGAGGCAAATTTGATGAAGGATGGGTGTTGGTTATCTCTCCAAGTGTTGCTCATCATACAAACCCCACCACCACCTGCAGTTCTAAAGCACAACTTAAATACAGCATATAAGAATAACAGCTCAAATCCACACATTTCCAAAGAGTGTGGACCCTCTTGCAATTGTTGTCCTGCAATTCTATAGCTAGCAAAAAAGTACAGTATGTTGAAGAGACATATACATCCATAAGTACACACAATTGACATTCAATTAAATCCAATAAAGTAAGTCTATCAGCTATATAAAATTGATGAAATTTAGCACATCTGTAATACTATTGAGGAGGTTTCTTTATAGAAGTTGATGCAACAATTTGACTATGAGCTCAACATGCCAAACTGATCAGGATGGATACGAAGAAAAGGAGGTAATGTAGTTCATTATAACACTAGAGAAGTATAAAGGAAAGGAAAGGCTTGTATGGGTCGCACCACAAATGAGACCAGTTTACAGTTTGGGTTTGAAGGTCATGTGTCAACAACATGTTGTTGTGCATATCTAATGTCTAGCTGAACTGTACAAGAAAATAACCATATTGCTAATTTAAACCAAAGATTTCTTTGGTGACACACTGACACTAAAAATTCTTTTTCTCTTTTGCAAATTTTAGGCCTACATACTTGTTGTCACAAAAGGATTTTACTGCTCTATTCATCTTCTTCAAAGGCCGAAGTTCCAGTGCTGGCATTGTTGAAATTGGCTTTTTACTAGAAATTGAGGACACACTCGAAGAAATTATGTAGCTTAATAATGATGAAGAGTGGAGCTCTTTACCACCAAGGCTAGGAGAGAAATTTTGGCTCATCCCAGACTTTCATATCTTAAAATTACGCTATTATAGTGCCACACAGTCACAGACTCTGGATCAATAGCAAGTTTTCCATGAGACTGTAATATCTTTGTATAAGCATATAATGGAATATCTATTTTCCAGAATGAGTAAACATTAAGGCGTAACTCTAGTGTAGCTATTAAATGAAAAAAATCTAAAATCAAGGCTTGTGGGAAAAGGGACAAGGATTTCATGTAATAAACATAAGGTAACTGATTCCGATTCTCACACTTATGCATATGTTGTTTTAAACTCCATCCACCACAAGTGGAAGAACTTCCAGCACTAACAATATCCTATCAGCTAGGATTGATATCACTATTTTGCATCTTAATTAGATGGTAAAAATCATTTGCACAATGAGCTAGTAGCATTATCTGTCTTCATGAAATCAAAGGACTAGTTTAATTTATTCTTTTTATATCTGAATTCTATTCTGTATGAACCAGTGAATCGGCATGTCAAATAGACAACTGAAATATAATTCAAAAAGTTGCCAAATTTTGCAGCAATTGACTCAAATCTAAGAAGAAATTCAAAGTTACTGTTATAGACAATTGAATCTGAGCATCCTAGTCAACATTCCATCAAAACTCATTAGATAGCTAAAAAGTAAACTATTTTCGGCTTAATTTGGGAAATTCTATCTATGGTTTCTAATCTACTTTCAGCTGACCCTCACACAACTGGTTTGCTTAGCTGAGGAGCCAGAATGAGATTTAATATTTCTCTTATTTTCCCCAGGTTTCTCAGCTATGTTTGAAGAACAAAATTCATGCTCAAATCTAAGAAGAAATTCAAAATTGTTGTAATAGACAGTTGAATCTGAGGCATCTTAATCAACACTCAGTCAAAATGGTTAGACAGCTAAAATAAACTATTTCCTGCTTAATTTGGTGAATTATATGTATCATTTCCAGTCTATTTTCAGAAAATCCTCACACAGCTCGTCGGCCTAGCTGTGGAGCCAGATTCAGATTTACGATTCGTCCCTTTCCTCAGGTTTCTCAGAAACCAAACAGATCGCGCAAAAAATTAAGCGCCTACATTTGAAGAACAAAAATCATGCTCGATTTCCGCTTATATGTATTAAATTTTTCTAGAAGTCTTAATTTCCTTCAGCAATCACCTTTAAAACTCGTGAAAATTCAAAAGTGTGTTTGGCTGCTGATAAAATCCATCAAAACAAAAGAAATTTTACAAAACTCCTAAATCAACCATCACTATTCAGTCTCTTCCTCGCATTTTTCTCGGGAAACAAACAGTAAATCGTGAAATGTTGACGAAGAGTACCTGAATTCGAGAGACGCGATGGATTTGGATCCGTGCGGGTTTGTCTCAGACTCGCCATTTCTAAATCTCGGGTATAGGAGCGGGAAAGTTGAAAGTGGCTTTAAATAGAATTTCAAGATTTATTGAATTCGAAAAACAAAAACAAAACCATCCTACAGTAAGGCCTCTGGTCCTCATTTGGGCTTCTCCACCCAAAGCCCAATATTAAAATAATTTTATCCGACCCGACATCGGGTGGGGCATGAAGACTTGTCGGGTACGGTTAATTTTACCGTCTCGATGAACCATCCACAGATTCATGCGAGAGGGTGAAGCTGAGACTTTGAGAGAGCTGAAATGGAGCCCAAAACTGCCATAGCCACGACCTCAGCGAAGAACCCTTCTTCCAAACGCCTCTTGTTCGATCGCCGATACGGTTGGGTGTAATCTTTCTCCACCTCTCTCTCTCTTCAATGCTATAAACACAAAATTAAAGCATACCTGAATGATTTGATCGTTTTGGTTGTGTAGGTACGATGAATGGACGGACCCATCAGAAGTGGCTCTCGCCGGTGGCCGAGGAATGTAAGTTTGTTACCCTTTCTCTATATGCTTCTGGTTCCAATAAAATCAAACCCTCTGTTTGGTTGCTGAGAAAACTCAGGAAAATTTTGGGGGAAGGAATTTGGATGCTCTTAGTCTCTGAGTGAATTGAATTCCCGAGAACACCTCTCAATTAAGCCTGTTTTGTTTTGTTTTTTTGCACTGGGTTCAATTTGTGAAGTGTTACTGATTAATTTTGTTCTTCTTTCCCAAAAGGTTTTGCATTTTGCCTCTAGCTAAGACCCTGCTGAATTCTGCAACACAGTTGGTACGATGATCTTTCTCTTTCTTATTGTTTCTTGTATGTTGTATCAGCTATATGCTGTTTTGGTATCTAATTTGTGGTGATTTGGTCATCAGTAGGCACTTCCCTGTATGGTTCATGTGTCGATAAAATGCAGTTCATGGTAGCTTAAGGCCTTCTTAGTTTACTATTGTCCTTTCTTGTTTGATATATTATGCGGGATTGTTATTATAATTTTGAGTACTTGTAATATGAGGAAGCTAAAAGGGTCATGCTTCTTAAACTTTCCAACAGATAAATCCAACGGCAGTCATAGGTTTTGTACCCATGAATTCACACATCATATCGTAAATATAGCACTAGCCTCAATTGACGGGTTCAATATGAAGTAACTAACATTGTAAGAATAAGAGGAAATGCAGTAAGTATAAGTGATGTAGTATGGTTTAACTCTTGAATTAGTTAAGTAATTGCAAAGATAAACTTTTGATTTATCAAGAAATATAGTATTAGAGTGATATTGCACAGCGGGACAGGTCCTATGATGATGTCCAACTCCAATCTAGTCTTTAGGAAAATACTCGTGAGCAGTCAGAGATCACAACTACTGGTCTGCTGCTATTATGGTATGGTAGGTAGAATCGTACAGTTTAACTTTGCAGAAGTTCCGGTTCTAAGTTCTAACTAACCATTGGTATTTGAGGTAGTAGTCATCGACATCAATGGTTTTTTTTTCTCCTTTCACTGTATTTATAAGTTTATCGGGAAGATGCTTGCTTTTATTTTTCCTTTAGATATCAATACCATTGTTAAGCTATAATATACATAAAGAGGAAAACAGATACTTTGCAATTGGGCCTAGTAATACTCATTCATACAGATGGGAAGTCCAAGGGCATAGAAGTTCAGTCATTCCTTGTTCCTTTTATGTGTTTATTATTATTACACACTTGTTTTCTTCCTGTTGTCTTATGTTGTATTATATTTGACATGCTACAATTACAAATCAAAATACTGATGAAACCATATTGTGTTCTTTTTATTAATTTCTTGGAAAACTACCAATACCTACCCAAAACCATGCCCATTTAACTGATGTTTACCCTGAAGTTTAAAGTTAACTGATGCATACCCTGAAGTTACGACTTGTGACTAAAAACCCTTTTTGTCGGCTAAAATGACGAAAATACCCTCAGTGATTTTTTTAAATAATTTTTTTTAAATATAAATGAAGTGATTTTTTAAATAAAAATGAAGTCATTTAATAAGTAAATATATATATATAACAAAAGTAATTTTTAAATAATTTTTTTAACATAATTATTGAAGTGTAGTTGAGGGTATTTTCGTCATTTTAGCTGACGGAGGGGTTTTGAGTTACATTTCAAAATTTAAGGGTATGCATCAGTTAACTTTAAACTTCAGGGTAAACATCAGTTAAATGGGCATGGTTTTGGGTAGGTATTGGTAGTTTTCCCTAATTTCTTTTAATGGAAGGTATGGTCATAATTTTCCAGGACACAGAGATGCATAGAATTTCATTTCTGAACATGTTGCTCACTACTTGTTAGAGACTTGGTAGTGTAATACTTCATTGCTGAGATTTTGATGCATTTACCTTGCAACCCTTTCCTTACAGATAAATGTTGTAGTGAGCTCCACTTCTGAAGTTCTTGAGAGGCCAGATCTCCTCTCACTTCCGGCACTTCAAGGCCAGCTTCACAAATTCATGTCTTCAGTGCAAAAACCAGATCTGAAGTTGTTTGCTTGCAAAACAAACTCCACTTCACCATCTACTTAAAGTTGCATTGAAGCTTCTCCTTTGGCAAGCAATGAATTGCAAACAACTATGTATAGTTAGATTTCTTGAGCTGCTTGCCTGAAACAATATCTTGCACCATAATTATCATTGTGGGGATGGTGATGAATTTGTTAAAAAGGTTGCTACTGGAATTTATAGGATACTATCTGTCTTTGTATGATCATAACACATTATCATTATTGAAATGGGCAGTTTTTTCAAATCCCAGAAATGAAATGCATTCTTAATTGAGAAAATCTAGCAATTGTTATGAGAAGTGAAACAAACACACAATTTCTGTGTAAAATCTACATATCCCTTACATCAAGATGGTACATATCAGCGGTCTTTACTAGCAAATGGGAGTGAGAGTTCATCATATATCACAAGGATTGCTCCCACCATACTTCCTCTTTCTTCATCTTGTACTTTAGGTGCGTGAGATATGTAAAAAAACACTAGCAAGTTGTTGTGCTCCAAAGCAAGAAAGTTTTTGTACTGGTGGTTTGTTGGTCTTTTCCATTTCTACCATTGTTCTTGATATACTATTCCTTTTACATATCATATATCCTACAATACGATTTGTTCTACTCGATCAGTTCAGGTACTAAAATTTAATATTATATCATTGATTTAAGTCACTAACGATACCCATGAATTTATATTTATTTTCTTCACTCTTATTTGTATCGATTATTTATACCCATAAGCAGGGGCGGAACCAGAATTTTTTTTAGGGGTAGCCGCCGATTATTTCATCGAACACTACAAATTATTTTTTTAGAAATAACCGCCGATTACTTCATCGAACACTCTACAAATTTTATATTAGGGGTAGCCCTGATTACATAATATTTGTAAAAGTAAATCAAAAAATTATCTGGTAGAAATTAGATTATGCAACAACTAATTAGCAATTACACAAGACTTAATCATACAATGCATTATGGTAATGATTCCTCATAAGGTATGATACACCTTTCAGTCATTCAAAATCAAAACAATAAAGAGATGATAAGTTATTAAAGATGTCTACGATTCAAAATATATAAGAGATGGTAAACCATCTTCATAACTGTAGGATGAACCAAGAGCATAAATCATGTAGTTGGTGTTGCAGGGGTCTTTGAACAAGTCCAAAGAGTGTTTACCCAATTGTCAAAGGTAAAATAGTATGATTGGTTGAATCTAACCCATTCTCCACTAAAAACTTTGCTCTAGAACTTTGAACAAAATTTCCCAAGCTGTATCAGTTTTGTTCTAAAAAATGAAAATGTTTCTTACTAACCAAATATACTACAGGGTTGATTTAAGCACATTACCTTAAATTCTCTTGTGTTTAGATTGTACTAGACAGAGCCATGAATTGAAAAGGAATTTTACATCACATGGTATTACCCAAAAAAGTTTCCACCATGCTAAAATTAAGGATCAGACCTCCCAAACTTTGTTTAATTTTCAGTAAGTAACATTAAAACGTTGGAATAGAATAAAAGGAAAGTTGAGAAAGCAAAAAACAGTAAGAGAGTAACAAGATGAATTAAATGAAGAAATATAATTGAGTTAATTTTTTTGTTTTACCAGACACAGAAACCCAGCCCAAGTCCAAGCAAGAATCAGGAGAAAGCCAAAAATAAACAGGGTGTTCCATGCTTGATTCGAACTCAGATTGTAAGGAAATTGTGCAGGAGTCTGCAACCATTAAAAAACCCTAATCCCCACTCGTTCCGCCCCTGCCCATAAGTATGATATGTGATCGTCGTTAATATTTTAGATATTTCACACCAAAAAACATGGCAGTATCAAAGTTTCTTTGTATATTAACTTTTGTTTATAAAACTTTATTTTACTAACAACAATTGTGAATTTATTTGTATTTCCTTTATACTTATTTATATCTGTTATTTATTATATTTACCCAACGAGGTTGTTCGGCGTGTGTTTATATTTATATTTGGTTACCCCACGAGATTGCTCGGCGTGCGTTTGTATTTATATTTGCTTACCCCACGAGTTCGACGACACATAGTTGTAGATAAATCGAAACTACAGACCAGAGATCAAAATTGATCGGAGGCATCAGCCAAAGATCAAAATTGTAAGTACACCAGAACACAACACAAAAAGTAGTCATTAAAATCTCATGATCGCATAATTGATTGCTACTATACGCATGTAATTTCATACGAATATAAACTATAACTGATTTACAATAGCTGAGGTAAGAATATGTGACCAGAATTCAAAAACTAGGTTCCAAGATTCAAATTCACTGCGACCAGGATTCAAAATCAATGTGACCACGATTCACAATCTTAGTGTCCAATGTATATAAGTATTCATCCTACTACTTTGTTGCATTTGTCGCCAGAATTTTTGACCAGGTCGATTAAAAGTCTGTGTGTCCCGGATTTAAAATGTTTGTGTCCATAATTCAAAATATACATTTTTACATACAAATGTACACATCCAGAATGTATAACTTGTATATCTAGAATTTTTATCCACTATATCCAGAATCTACATTCTCGATATCTAGAATCTACATTCTCGATATCTAGAATCTACATGTTTTATATATAAAATCTACATTTTTACATACAAAATATACACATCCATAATTTATAACTTGTATATCCAGAATGTTCATCCACTATATCCAGAACTTACGTCAGCTATATCCGCAAATTTCACCACACGATTTACATACACATATAGGACCTAAAACACAAATAGCAACGACTTCTATTGAACAATGACTTCTTGAATCGCTTCACTTCCTTTAGGAACTATCGTCAGGCTCATCGAGAAGACACGACACCGAACTTAATGATTACAATGCATGTTGAGCGGTGTCATTTCCCTCCACTTCCTTTAGGAACTATCATCTGGCTCATCGGGAAGACACGTCACCGAGCTCAACGAGTACAATGCAAGAAGCTCACAATTACCTTTTTCAGCAACGATGTCATTTGCCCTCAAACCAGCTTCAATGTTATTCACACTAGTTGTCACGCCCCAGTTTCAGTAAACCGAACTCGGGACGCGAACATTTAAAAACATAAAAACACTTGAAACCTGTTTGAATAAAAACTTTGAAATTACCAATAAGTCATCAAAATAATAATAATATTTACAATACAAAAACGTCCCAACAAGAGGACAAGGTACAACATCTGTCACTAGACTCAACAAAATAAAGACCAGACTCCGCTCCAAGCTCCATGAACTTCAAGAGCTAACCTAGTCCGTCCGGTGATCAGTACCTGTAGGAAAAGCAGCTAGGGGTGAGCGTTCGCTCACCTCCACGGATAACAGACTGACTATGACATAATTAGTAGATAAAGCCAGTAACATTAAAATCAAACCCAACACCAGGACTACGGTCCCCAACTCAAGTACCCAACTGACCCACAACCCGTTACTTTCCTCAACAGACTCAACACTCGATAAAGTAATGTAGACCCGACACAACTATCGACGACCTCCTCCAAGGACACGACAGAAAGACTACACAACACCAAACAAAATCACAAAGGATCGCACACCAGCTGCTCAGTAACCAATCTCAATCAGGTCCAGGATCGACTTATCGCAATTCCTCGACACTAAGTCGGATCAGGCTGTCGACCTATCGCAATTCATCGACACTAAGTCGGATCAGGCTGTCGACCTTTGCAGTTCATCGACACTAAGTCGGATCAGGCTGTCGATCTATCGCAATTCATCGACACTAAGTCGGATCAGGCTGTCGACCTTTCGAACTCACAACTTCAAGTAACCACAATCACAATCACAGTCAAGTTCAATCACACAGGCACTCAAGGCCACTCGAGACACCTCAATAGTCAAGACTCGGGTTCAACAACCCCACGGGCACTCACTGCCACTCAAGACACACCAACGGTCAAGACTCGGGTTCAACAACCCCACGGGCCCTCACGGCCACTCAAGACACACCAACGGTCAAACTCGGGTTCAACGACCCCACGGCACTCACGGTCACCCCCAAAACACCAACAGTAAAAACACGGGCACTCAGGGCCACCCAAGACACCAATTTAAATACACGGGCTCTCATGGCCACCCAAGACACCAATTTAAATACACGGGCTCTCATGGCCACCCAAGACATAAATTAAACAGTCAACCTCCGGGCATGGTCATATGCCTCCAGTAATTCTAATATCGCTAAATTCTCTGTTCGTACGACACTACTAAGTGTCACATGCTTTTCTCTTAAACGCTACAATCCCGTATCATGCTTTTCTAATATTCGATAACCTAAATAACCCACGACACCCCGGTGCCACATGCAATTCTACAGTTAACTTTCCCTAGTCAAGGCCGAGATCCGGCTACTTTTCCCTACCTCGTAAATAACTCCAAAAGCGCTCCAATAACACTCGATGTAAACCCAGTCACTCGCCGAGCTTCCCTTTGCCTCAGTCCGCAGCACGATCTAAAAGAGCACAATTTTAAAGCACTTTTAAACTAGTACGAATAAACCGAAAATTCAATGAACTTAACGCTCAAACGTAACCCCGACAATGTCGATCACTCCCAAACTTCCCAATTACTCGACATTGTCGATAAAGGACCCGTAAAGGCCCGATTCGCCCGACATGGCGAATCTGCCCGGGTTTTGTAAATTGCCTTCCGGGGCTCCAAAAGCCCCCGTTTTCGTTTCTACGGTCTTAGAATATCTCAAGGAACCCAACGCCCTTGACGGAATCGAATTCCGACTCCCGAGTCAATTAATTAACGTTTAAAGTTTCTAAAACCCGTTAATTACAACTTCTCCAATTTAATTCCAATTTTCGATTCGGTTTAGGATAAATGGCCCGGGGAACGTTTTAAACCACCCAAACATTAAAACCCGAGCAACCGAGCACGTGGGCCCCACCCAAACCCCTTGGCTGAGAGCCCTAGGGTTCAAGGGGGGCTCGGCCACCATGGTGGTGGCTGGTACCAGCTCCGGCCAGCCACCCCATGGCCGGCCGGCCACCACCCACGGTGGCTGGAGCTCCTCTCGAGTCTCCGGTCAGCGGAAAACGTCCAATAACACCTCCAACCACCTCTAAAACGTCTCCAACAAACCCCCAACTCACTACAACCCTAACCCATAGTTTTATACAAAACCCTAACTTTCCAAAGTTAACAAAACGAAGATCGGGTTAGGTCTTACCAACGAGGACGACGAGGGGAAGACGATTCCTCTTTGTCTTGAGACGATCCAAAGGTTTGAAACCCTCCAAACCCCAGCTTTCCCTCTCTTCTCTCTTCTTCTTCTTCTCCTTCTCTCTCTAAACACTCTCTTCTTCTTTCTAATTTAAAACAACTAACAACAAACTCTATTTTTTTTCTCTTTTAACCCACATGGCCGGCCACCCTATAGTCCCATCTAGTTTCACCCCAAAACTAACACCACCACAATTAGGACATGTGTCAAGGTGGGTCCTACACCTTTTAGAAAATATATAGTTGATATTTTCCAATCAGTTTCGCGAAAAACGGACGTTTCGGGCCTCGAACGGGCACTTTTCCCAAGAAATTACGAAACTTGACGGGCTACAAGGAAACGGCTCAACTAAGACCGCTACGACGACGGCTAAGCTTTTTGGGTCCAAAACGGTCCTCGAATGGACCAAAACGTCGCTCGGTTGACTTTTCCAGCGAAAAGTCAACATTTCCCAAATTGATCAGAAAGTTGCCCTGAGTCCCCTGGAACTCATTTTGGTCGATAACGGGGTCAACTTAGGTCCGGTATGACCCTCGGGGTCAAATTAGGTTAAATTAAGTGTCTGTCTCAAAAATTTTAAATTTTCCTATTTTTCGCAGGTTTGACTGACGTTGACCAGAAGTGGTTATTACACTAGTATCATGTGCCGAAACTTTGGAACAAGGTTTCGGACACAACAGATGACCTAAAATATGTGGCCTTGTGGCACCACCTTCATTGGTGGTCAAGAGCCCGTTAGGCGGCTGGTGGCTTTTGGGAGAACATCTTCGAAAACAGGTTGGAACAATCCTTGCCAATGGATGGTTAGGCAGGGCGTTGGATGTCACAATCATACTGGCACCCGAGGCCATAATCTCCACGGTTTATCCCGATGCTAGGTTTGGCCACACCGAACCAAAGCACCTATTGTATGATGGTTTCTTAGGCAGAACGTTGGGTGTCATGTTTGACCCTCGAACAAGACTATTTGAGAGATCGTCATACACTGCTAGTAGAGAAATGGACATCAGAAGAATACCTCCAATCGTGATGGCCGGAGAAGGATATGGTGAAGGTGGGGGAGCCATCGGATCCCGTAGCATATTGCATAGGAGGCGATGGAAATAATGAAGAAAATGAAACCCTATGAGCCCCTTAAATACAGAGGAATATATAGAGAAAATTCAGTTGGTGGGTGGTAGTTGATTGGTTGAAGTCATTTAATGCACAACAGAGAGGATATAAATGCAAAGAATACAACGCGTGGTTCGTTCTTCTATTTTGTTGCACATATTATTAACTGACCCGAACTTCAAATCCGTGTGTCCAAGACTTAAAATGTCATTGTCCATATTTACAAAAATCATGAATGCTATCCATAATTAGTTGGTGGGTGGTGGTTGATTGGTTGAAGTCATTTAATGCACAAGAGAGATGATATAGATACAGAGAATACCACACGTGGTTGGCTCTTCTATTTTATTGAAGATATTAACAACTATCTAGAACTTCGAATCCGAGTGTCCAGGACTTAAGATGCCTGTGTCCAGGATCATTTTGCATGTGGTCAAAATTTCAAATGATGGTGTCCAAAATCAATGCATACTAAACCCCCCAAACCCACACATTTGATAAATCAAACTTCCTAATCTTCGTGTTCATTCATCAATACCTCGAATCTAAACTATTGAATAGTGTATAAAGCGATAGCACCACCGCTTGCGGTTTTAGAAAATATGCAGTCTGACCTAAACCGAACGATTTCTAAAAATCTAGAAAAACTTATAAGAGAAGAAGACTGAGAAGCACAACATCGCGTTTGGCGCGGTGATATGTTTAACGAAAAATCAAATTTACCCTCACAAAGCCATGAATTCAAAACTACTCAACGCCACGCGCGATATTTACTATTCGTGCCTCCGAGTCTCACCATCTAATCTCAGTCATCTACATCAACGCATCGCACAGTTAAGATGGAGTCGTACAATCACACTGCAGTTTCCGAGTTGCACCCCAAACCGCTCCCATACATATATATATATAACATTGCTGAACTTGTTTCAAGTGATTGCTTGCAGCATTCTTAAATGAATAAGATTGTTGTTCAATTACAGGTAGAGTAAATTCAAGATTAAGGATGATATTGATTTTGAACAAGGTTATATCTAGAGTACGTAGTATTTGTTTAGACATTCCAAACCCTATTAATTATATTGAACCATAAACATTGAAAATAATGTTTTATCACATGTTTTGCTTTTGTGTGAGTAAAAAAAATATATAATGGGTATGTATACACGTTGTATCGCATTTCTTTCTTGATTACACACATCCTTTACAAAGCAAACCAGCTGACAAAGTTCACATTTTTTCAAGGGCGACTATTTTCATGACTTTAATTTTGGTCACCCAGCCAAGGGTCCGACTCCGACCAGGAAAGATTACATTTAACAATCCCAATGTGCCCATAAATATACAAGGATTTCCAGTGCAACACACCAGCTAACAACTTTCCACACTGGATATACTTGGCACTGTGCCAACTCGCTAGACTCGTGTGAAATGAGATATTTACCGTTCAGGGCTTGTTTATAAACTTCCTTGCTTTACTTGAGAAGCTTCGAACTATAGTCTGGTCAGAGAATGTCAAAGGAGCTTCCTCTTCAGCACGCCAGCCCATGGAAGTAGAACCACCAGCTTCCTCTTTTGAATTGCTTCCATTATCAGGCTCCTCAGGTATATCCCGATACAAGTGCTTCAACATGAAAAGGGCAGTATCGTAATCCCTCCAATAATTCCTGCATACACCAATCAATCTAGTTAAAATGGCGTGGCTTGAAATGGGTCACACAAAGGAAGGCAAGTGGAAATACAGTTGAAAGATAAAATTGTATCTATTTCATTGAAATAATTGAAGTTATATTATCACAGTTCAAAGTACATACGTATGTGCTCCAATGGCCTGAACGTAAGGATGTTCAAATGTTTTATCCTGGCCAATAAACACAAAATCATTACTTGGAAATCAGTCGAGCATACTAACAAATAATGTCCAACATAACCAAGTTGAGAGATACTACACCAACCAGTTTAGTTACTTGGCATGTTCTAGGATAATTACTTGGCATGTGCTAGGATGTTCAAGTACAGACAACTCTAATTATATTTCATGCATGCGCTAGGATAATTACTTGGCATCATTTAGTTTGACAATGCCGTGTCAGATCCCAATCGGTTCATTTTTATGATAGCATAAATAGCCAATATGCTAGACATATTAATCAGTAAACACATTATCAAGGTTTCTATAATCTGTGGTGGATCCAGACACATGACAAGTACTGCCTGGAATGTGATACCTATTGTTTGTGAAGCATGTAATTGTGTTTCTTCATAAGATAACATATCGAAGTTGCACATGGGAAAAGTACTGGTAGAAAATAATTGCATGGAGAGACATGGAATGAACATTGGACCAGACTGTGTGTGTGTGTGTGTGTTTGCTATATTGTACAGTGCAATAGCCTAACCTTTGGTTATAAAACAGATAAAACTAAGCACCTGAAGCATATGATCAATTCGTCCTGCACCTCCCGTTACTCTCTCCATCATGAGAGAGCCATAAGATATCTCATCTTTCTCTTGGTCATTTTCTTCTCCTTCTGCAATGTAGAAGTTACTGAGAATTAATTAATTAAGTCAAAAATGAAAACTGTTGAGACATTTACATACTCAAAATAAGATTTCATTACTTCTTTCATTACGTTTAACAGAAAAAGGTGATCTCTTTGTCATTACAGTGAACTAAAGTGGATATTTGATTTAACCATGATTAGGGTAATCACATGGGAATTAAGGAAATATAAGATATATGATCCACATCTTTACAGAAAATACTATTGAAAGTTTGAAACAGAGTAAAGGTTCTGTTACCTTCAATGACATCCATGTTTCTTGATTGGCAAACTGTAAGCACTTTTACCTATTTGATAAGCAGAGTTTAGAAGTCAGGTGGTTTCTCATCATGTCTAGAAACCAATAACTATATTTGCATGCAGTAAATCAATTACTTCTGTATGATCTGACTGACTAATTCAGTGCAAACTCAAATTAGTAGTGAAAGTACGAAACATTTCAAGTTGGATCAAATTAAACGTTGGCAAAAGACAAACCGCCACCTTAAATTTGCAGCTCTATAGTGAGATGTAATGAATATAAACTTGCTAGTGTACAATGAGGATTGGCATAACAAATCATCAGCTTTAGTGATTATAATAATTCTGAGTATGAATTTGTAATGCAACTATATAAGGTAGGAAACAGATATATAGCTTGGGAACTCAAACTCACCCGCACAGAGTTAAAATGATTCTTAACTATCTGAGAACGAGCAGCTAAATTTTCAGCAAATTCCTGTACAGTGTCAGAAATAAGTGTGCATGAAAGTGAGAGCACTTTTAAAAGTAGCAATTTGATCAAATACCCATACCTGGAACCCAATATGCAACCGCTTTCCACCTTTGTGGTAAGGGACAATAACTGGACGTCTAGTGAGGTATTCTTTACAGACGAGTGGTTCGATTCTATATGAAAAGAGACATAGCTTTTAAATGTCATTTATGTTAAACATAGCTCAACATAAAGAAGTATATGAATGTGCAGGCTTTGAGAAATATTATTTTCTGAGGTAAAAGATGAATGATGTTGGTGTGGGGTCCATATGTCTGCATTGTCATTTCCATTTAAAAAAGGTGAGAAGCTCTTGAACAAGAGCTCAAGCAGCCCTAAAAAAGGTGAGAAGCCGTCAAGTATGTACTGGACAGCTTCCAAATTTAGTAACTTCTTTGGGTAGGTTATAGGTAGCCAATTTCTGATTGTTTTCAAAGCGGATTTCGTAATCCTTTCTATATTTATTAGTAAATCACTACCAGCCCTAAAATGAAGCTAATCCCAGATGTCTATCATTAGCTAGGAGCATGTTTCTTAAGATTCCCTCTCACTGTCGTGACTCTATTAATGCAAGGGCACTTCTTCTGCTTGTTGGAATAAGCATTCTATTGGAAGGATTAATGTGATTATAGCATGCTCAGCATGTGAGTTATATGCAAGTATAAGTATATACATGATACATGTGAGTGTAAATATATGTATATCCCATATATTCATGTATTAATGTGTAAGAAACAGGACGTGTATGCACAAACATGGAGATAGAAGACCGTGAAGAATCGATACCTATATGCTACAGGATCATAGGGATGAAATATATTGTACATTTGACGACAAGCTGGCATTTCTTCTCTTATATTTTCCTCTTCCCAATATTCTTGTCCTTTGCCTGGAATCAAGAAGAGACCGGCTCATAAAAAACTGTATTTCAGTCAGATATATGGGTACAAATCAACTTGAAAGGAATAAATTTGTATGGAAAACAAAAAGACTTGACAGAGCTTGACTCAACGGAGGATATAAGATTAGATAGGATAGAATGAGGAAAATAACTAATGGGCCAAATCCCAACAATGTTTTGAAATGGTTGGATTGTTATTGCTCACTTGTTTTTAAAACAGCAGTAACCAAGCCATTTTCTCAAACAATGTTGTGGTCTTACTTTTGTTTTAAAAAAAGAAAAGAGAATGATACGGACTTGGGTATTCATTGAAGTTTCCAGAAATAACAAAAAAAATACTGATTCTATAAACCACATGCATCAGAGAGATATGCAATTAATTAGAAACAGTACAAACAATCATGAAGGAAAATAGCGAGTAATTGGATGATAAACTATTTATGTGAATTACTTGTATCATAATTTGACATAAAAGGCTGAACACACATCGCAACAATCTTTCAGTTGGACGTTTGAATTTCAACACATTGTAATAAGTCTAGACCCTGTATGATAATCTATTAATAATACGCAACTCCTCGCCGATAATATGTGGATAGCTACACATAATGAGGCAGAAATTGTAATTCTAATGGCAACTCTCATTTCATTAAAGTCTCTGCCTCTTAGGAAGAGGAACATTTTATGAGAATTAAGATCCATGGTTCTAAATTTTGCTTACACATTGCCTCATAATAACAAATCTACTCATGTTTAAGCATGCTAATAACAAAAGATAATTAACTTTTACCAATCCCAAGGCGAATATTCCGAAGGGCAAGGAAGACACCCAGAGGTGATCCAACTGCAAAGAATGTGTCCACCTAACACAATAAGATGAATCAAATAACAGAACCCCTGATAGAGAATATGCAGTTAGGGTAATAATGGAATATGTCAAAAGGTCTAGCTAGTATAGAGTACACGCCACTTTTTCTTGGGTGTAGAATGAACTACAGCACCACCATAAAATGACAGATGAACAAAAAATTGGAACAGAAAGTATTCAGCTACTTTAGGATACCTTGAATTCAAGCTTTGTGTAATTAATATAGGGGGTATAACTCTTTGATTCACAATTTTGGTTTGGTGGCGGCACCTCAGAATTTCCTTGCTTTGGCATATTAACAAGCATGTTCTCATGACCTGTTTATATAACACACAATTATAAACACATAGAAGCTCTTCCATACATAAAATCAAAGAAATAACATGAAGTGCAGCACACCTGGATGCCATCCTCCACTAGTATCTCCAACACTACCCCGTAATTCCATCTCTGCCATTTTTGCTTTTAGAGAATCAATCTGAAACAATGAATTTTCAAGGGCATCAAAAGGAAAGGTCAGATATTTGAGGTTGTGAAATTTGCATGTAAAAAGAAAACATGTTGAAAATATTTCTTTATTATAGCCACCTCTTCCCTCAACGATTGGATTGTTTTTTCCTCATTATTTGTATCTCCACACACTTCCTCAACTTCCAAAGCAACAACAGGGACTGCACAGTTCGTCTCAGACAAGTCATCCAAGCTACTCCTCGAAGAAAGCATATTGCCAGAATCACAAACTAACTCACTGATAGCATCCTGAGCATTTGGCTGTTCAGGGTCCACAGCACTTGAACTGTGTTCAACAGAATCCAATTTGATGGGAGAAGTGGTTGCAGAAGACCCATGGGGATATTCATCCTCAAAATCCATAAGAGTTGGCTGTGAGTTCATCTTGTCTTCACCTGTAGGATCAACAGCGTTTTCAGTTTCAGCAATCATAGTGGAGTTCTTATCATTGTGCACGTCAGCTGACAGATCTTCCATTGTAGCATGTTCCTTGTACATCCAATCCATTGGAAATGGGGAGGATAGAACTTCTTGATGGCAGAGGATATCATACGAAAGGACACTTCCCAAAGAATGACCATATATGGAAACCTAAATAGTTTTGGGCACATTGTAAGATATCTCACACAAATGATATGTAACGAGAAAATCAGTGAATGTTCAAGCATCCAAGTACCTTTCCATCATAACCAGGATTCCTCTTAAGAAACTTCACATACAACATGTTTAATTGGTTGGACACCTGAAGAAATAAATAATCATCAATACAAATTTCAAATAAGATATTCAATACATCCTTGCCTCCACAAAATGGAGGTGCCATCTTTAAAAAGCTATAGTCATAGACTTAAGCTTCAACATAAATTTTTGAACAAGCAAATCGGTGAGTGTGAATTCAATATAACAGGCGGTAACCTAAAAATACTAGGGATAATTGTCAAAACATGCACTAAAGTTTCGTCCACAAATGAAATAGTGCACAATGTTTCGTCCACGTTGTGTGGCTACCCTAAAGTTTCGTCCACGAACATTTGTTAGTAAAATTACTTAAAATTACTTATGAAACCTGAATCAGCAAATTACTTTAGGGTAGCCACACAACGTGGACGAAACATTGTGCACTATTTCATTTGTGGACGAAACTTTAGGGTAGCCACACAGCGTGGACGAAACGTTGTGCACTATTTCATTTTGTGGACGAAACTTTAGGGTAGCCACACAACGTGGACGAAACGTTGTGCACTATTTCATTTGTGGACGAAACTTTAGTGCATGTTTTGACAATTATCCCAAAATACTAATAAATACTTCAGGCATCTTCACCTAAAAGTTAATTATAAAGATATATTTTCATAAGAGACTCACTGACTCCTCTGAACATCATATATATTTATAACTTCGAGAGCTAGATGCCTCATTATACACCATTAAAGCAGCAAAAATAAATTAAGACATGCCTTTTTAAGTGTATCTCTTAACTTAAAAGATTGGGACTGACTATAATCATAAACTGTGAGATACTGTTTATAGTCAGAGAGTTTACAGATTACAGACAGAAACAAGGTTATGATTTCATGGGTTAAGTGTTAAACCTCCAGAAACTAGTATTACATTTAGAACACTCCAATTGATACTGAAACAGAAAATTATAATGAAAGACTCAGTGGGAGTTTCAAAATGAAGTTTGCAGTACCGAATCAATGATATCTTGACAGTAGATGGGACTCATATAGTACAGTACATCATGAACAGTAGCGCTCAACATGACCCGCAAACCACGTACGCCATCTAAAGTAATTTTTTCAACTGCAGTTTCTCCACTAAGCTTCAAACCCCTTCTCCACTGTAAACACAAATATCTAATCAGATTTGGGCAGAACAAAGCAAACTAACACCACATACGATACAAAATAATATGATCGCTTATGCTAAATATATTAACGAAACACTCAGCTTCAGTTTGGCTCCTCAATATGGGGATTAGTCACCCAACTTTCATGTAGAATATCTGTCATTTAAATATTTTTTAGATTTCAAATTATGTTGAAGGATCACTAACTCCTCCATTCTACCAAATGTTCTCACTTTCATCATTCTATTATCTCCCAGTTGACCTTTTTACCAACTATGTCATGCACAAATAACTAATCATCAGAGAAAAAATACTAAATTCCATTCTCTCACATTCCATAGTCTCCCAAAAAAATAAACAGAAAAGAAGCATACCTATTCGAGAAGGAAAATCTGCCTGGTCTAATGTGCTTAATCTTCTACATTACATTTATGGCTTTGCCAAGATCACTAAATCTAAAAATACTATTATATTTGCGTCTTTTGAAGTTAATGAAATATGTATACGACTCTGAATTTAGTGATCGTTGTAATATGATCCATCCTAGTTTCTTATACTTGTGGCAGATCAATTTTAAAAATAAAATATGTATGCATGACTCTTTCATACCGAATCATACAAGTCATTTTGTAACGATGAAATCATTCATTTACCTGGCATGGGATGTAAAGGATTCTTTGAGTGTCACGTTGGTACGATGTAAGATGCTTTTCAGCTAGGCTAGCTGTGATATGGCGAAAATTTCCAACATCATCGACCAAATTGGATTTCTCCAACCTTTGACCAATGCCATGAACCATGAATACCAGGTGTCGAACGGGAACCTAGACAAACAAGAAATGTGAAAAATAAAGATCATCTTCCACATCTTGTACTTGTGGACCCCCATTGGTAAACTCATTCATATCTACATCTGCTACTTTTTTCCCACCTTTAGACACTCTCACATATCACTTCACCAAATATGCATACATAACTCTTATAGAAAATAATTATTAAAAATGTGCAACATCTACTATGGTGGGTATTGCTGGCAGTTTTTAAAAAAAAGTATGATGGCATTCTTGCCGTGCATTATCTCACGTTGTACGCCGTCTGTACGAAATCTACATCAAGTTCCCTACATCTATTTTCTCTGCCTGACTTACTGGATACGTAAGCTATACTATGTATCACGCTTCTCTTTCCACCTCCAACGTGCTTGCATTTCCTTAATGTCTTTTCTCTTCAAACATGTTTTTACTGAGTAAATTAGGAACAAAACATAAATGAAATAAAACAAAGGTATTAACTAGGGCAGTCTGTACAGAAGAAATAAAAGCGCAATGCAAGCAAGAAGCAAAACACTAAGGTACACATACCTGTGAACAGTAATCATCCATTTCCTCCTCCTTTTGCTGACGTAGTTCATCCTATGTAAAGATTATGGTTGTTAATTTGACTTTCAATGCTTTTTATTCTTTTCAGCAACAAGGTAGCAGTTTTTTTTATAAATGAATCAAACAGTAACAATTTAGTTTAACATAACCAAACATGTTACAAAACCAAGCTTCCATATAGTGAGTAAATAACAATTATATAAGATAACACGTAATGATATTTACATATTAGTTATCACTACAATTTATAAATAAAAAATGTGTGATTCATTTCATATTACAGTTGTCGATCTAATTAGCAGGCTGAAAGAGGGAGAGAAAAAATAACTCAGGGCATCATTTGTTTCCGGTTTGCATTTTCAGAGCTCAGTGCATCAATAAAAGTTATGGACAGAAAACATTTTCCAGTCTGGCGGAGGTTTGCTTCACTATTTGTCGGAGGAAACTTCTTTTCGAAAAGGGAATCAACTTCCTGACACACTACATCTTCTACAACATTTTACACGTTTGTATCTAAGTATCTCGTATTATATATGATATATGAAGAAAATATAATAAAAAAATCTATGATCTCTCTAATTGCAAGAGCCTATTTCTCGCAAAATATACTCTTAAAAGAAATTTTAGATACCATGTAACAACCAAGATGCAGTGTCAACCTTTAAACGGCTATTCATATATATTAGCGAGCTGACAACAGTCTAATTACAAACCATCTTGTCATTTGTCCCGATGAGTCAATCAAGGGTAGAACCGTGAACTCCTGTCATTTTCATTCATTAGGTTGGGGGTTCGACTTTGGCAAACTTTGCAGTCATTTGATTTCAGAACAACCTCATGGCATCAGAAACACTTCCTTTGAGGCTTGAAAAAATTCTTCCCTAGGAGCTTTAAGTAAGACGCATATGCCAGGCATGGAGGTGGATGGAAGCAGAAGAAATATGTTCTTTCTAGTTGGAGTATCTGAGTTAAGCAGTAGATTGTGGTTTATATAAATATCATCTATATTTATCACTGTGTGGATTTGTCCAGCTTTGCGTGGTGAGGGCAATCACACTCAAAAATTTACAATTGAGAGTGACAGTGGGAGCTAGTAAAGAAGGTTACAGAGGATAAAATTAACAAGGAATTGATTGATTGATTTCGGGCATCAACTATGGTGGATAAAATTAGGGGGGAAATAAGGTAAATAATAATAGAATGATACTTAAACACGTAAGTTAGCAATTATAAACCTGGGTTGGTTTTGGTGATTGAGATGGTGAATAACCACGCCTTAACTTAACTCCATTTCCGCTAAATTTAGCGACACCAGAAAAGCCATAAGAATCAACATTAAGCCAAGCCTCCCAGGTGTCATCTTCTCCGGTAAAAAGTGCATGCAATCCCTATATACAGAAATCCGAAACAAATCAATGCAGTACTAAAAAATAAAAGAGAATCTCCCTTTTACCTCACCTCTAAACAAATGTGCATACCATGGTAAAGCCTTGCAAATCAACTCGAGCTGCAAAAAGCCCTGATGGTTGAAATGTCCTCCGATGCCAAACCTGGGGATTAGAATCCCAAATCAGTTGTTGGTTACTTCATTGACCATGATGCAAAAAAATATAGAAAAACGCTCATGTCTAAGTTCAACCCAAAGAGGGAAGAAAATGAATTTATAGGTAATAAATAAAAATGAAAACTTCCCTAGAAGAGAAATGAAAGATTGTAAATAGTAAAGTTGAACCAAAGTACTGCAGAACACCTGTCTACGATAGGCAATCTCTAATTGTTCAGAAACATCTTCACGGATAGGAAGCCAATCAAGCCCCCCTTTACGAGCAAACCAATGGCCTCTCAGAACACGCCTATTTTCTCCATTCCAATAAACTGGAAAGCAATGTCTATTCACTAAATCAACCTGCATTTATATCATTTTACTTGCATGAGTTATTCGTTTAGCAAACATATATGTGCATCTGTGTTAAAAACAGTAGACCAAATAACGCCCAGTAGTCATGAAAAGAGATATCCTCTTCTTGTTTTTTCCTTGTAATAAAAATGAAGATGGAAGAACACAATCAAATCTGTAGATCTCGTTGAGGAAATAAGAAACAAGAACTAGATAAGGAGTACCTCATAGAGTCCACCTTTCACTGGGACACCAACTCTTTCTTCTTCAAAATCATACAGTTTGGCTGACTCTGGACATTCTGAAGAAGGTAAGTTCGATTTTGTATCCAATTTCTTGCTGGAACTAGATGGTTCTCTTGGACCTTCACTGCACTCTGCATACTCCTTCCACCAAGCAGAAAGCAACTCCTCTTCTCTCTGCAAATGCATATTAAACAAATAAATTATTACACTTACAGAGGGGCTGAAGAGATTTTCTATCTTATTACTTAGTGCACAGAGTGCTCCAGATTAAAAACCATTAGAAATAAGATAATAACAATTACTCTTCACTTTTGAAGGGTGTTTCATGGATATTTCACATCAGAAGAAAGAATGAATAAATATGTATCTCACTTCAAAGGGAATAAGTATGCATCATAACAATAAGTTAGGTGTAGATACTTCATTCTAAACAAGGATCCACAATCCAAGATGAAATTGAGAAGTAAAGTCAAAACCAGTAAAAAAAACAATTAGAGAGTTACAAATTACCTGCAAGAAAGATGCCTCTATTGCAAGGGAATCCCTTATACCAAAACGAAAGTAGTCACTCTTCCCCACTATCTCAGAGCGGGGGACTGAGGCGGCTAGCTCTGTTGTACACAAGAAGCAACAGAATGTCATCAAGCATGTCTGTAAAGTCGTGCACATGCTTTAAGCGTGTGTGTGTCTATTAACCAATGAAAAAGATGCAACTATGATATTATTGATATCTTATATAACTCTAGTGATTCCTTTAGCAAAACTCGGCATAAATTCATCAGCTGACCAACTGTTCAGCCCTAAGTTCTCAATTGTAAGAACCCAATTCTTTCTTATCATATCATCAAGGATTACTTACTGAAAAGGTTCCATAGACCAGCCCTCAAATCTGGTGTAAATAAAATGTGAAGATCACTACATCTAGTTCAGCCAAGCAAGTTCATGGCCTCCATTTCCCAGACACCATTAGTGGAGATTCTTTCATTCATTGTAAGTTATTATTATTTTTTCAATTCACTACATTTTCATTGAAACAAATCAAAAAATGTACAGAATCTAAAACCACACAAAATAAGCAGATAACAGCACCAAAAGAATGAAACAGTTCAAAATCAACAGAGAACTCACCGTTCGCTGCCAAAGGGACCTTGCAGAAATACCACCTGACATCACCACCATCAGAGGGACTCCGGGTTTGTGCAAGATACTTCTGTCTGCCTTCACAGTTCTCGATCTCATCCTCCAACCTTGCAATATTAGATGGCGTGTTCTTCAGAAAATCAGGTAGAGTTTCTTCAAGCCCATGAGAGCTATCAGCTCTTCCAACAGCAGACGATACCGGAGCTCCCTCTTCGCATTTTCTACTGCTCCCATCACTTCCGAATTCCGGAACATCAAGCTTTGCCCCAGAGTCCGCCATCAAAGCAGTTCCGAAGCAAGCAAATGATCACAATTTCTCTCCCAAAACACACGAATTGCAATGTCCTATACAGAAAATCAACACATGCGTGCGATTCCACCAACGATATCAAATCGGTATTCTTCAATTCGGCCAAACTCGAAGGTCCCAAAAAATGAATTTCACAATCGGTTACTCTCCAAGCCGAATATCAAATTCCCGGTCTCGGAAATCGTCAGCAGTGAGGTTCGGATTGAAACGCACTCCGATAAAGAGGTGCGTATCGATGCCACCGCCAAAAGACAAATACACGTGAAAGAAGAGAGACACGAAGCAATGAATCGGAGAGAACTCTGGGGAAAGCCAGAATCAAAATGGCGCGTAGTGATTGAACATTAAACCCTAGCTTTTGTGGGAAAGTGAAGGAAAATGGACTGGTAGCTTTGGAGTTGAACGTCGGGTGGAAGAAGACCAAACCAATTCGATGAGAACTGGCCGTTGCTGGAGCCTTATTTTCTTTTTCAAAACAATTTCAGCAGTTGCGTGCTACATTGAACATTTGCTCGGCTCATTCTCATTTTTCGTACGAGTAGGTTTTTAATTAGAGTTTCAGTTTATAAAAATTAAATTGAAATCTGTGTAGATGAATTGATTTATTCGTTTGAATTAATGATTTTCACCCCTTAAACTTTTATGCAGAGTTTTTTAGGATTCTTAGTCAAATATATTGTTTTACTAAATTTATTAAATATTAAATCAAAACAGAATTGTAAAATATAAAATAGATGCATTTGAATTATGAAAACACAAATCTAGTAATGAGCAAATTCGAAAACCACACTTTTAATAAGTTTAATTATTATTTTATTTAAAAATTACATCAATTTAATCGTCTGATTCGTAATCCTCTCCAAAGCGATCTCATCTGTATTCAATAAGGTTCGGTTGGAGTTGTCAGTGGATGTTATCATTTCTATGATGTGCTCAAGCTACCAAATATTGTTGGTAGGATATGGGCCTTCTGTGGTGTTATTGTTGAGGTGGTGTTTAATCAGGTATGTTCGGAGGGGGGTCGTTATACCATTCTTCAGCTCCTTGAGCGTACCGATCACGTTCATCCTCAACAATCATGTTTTGTAGAATGATACAAGTTTGCATGATATCAGTCAACGTATGCTAGTTCCAGACACAAGCGGGTCCAAAAATTACATGTCACTGTGCTTAAAGGACTTCAAAAGCTCGTTCAATATCTTTTTGAGCACCTTATGGACTGTAGCAAACAATTTGTGTTTGGGTTGGATGGGATGTCGAATCGATTCCAGGTTGAGTAAATGTCGTCAACCAAATAATAAGGTTAGTTCCTTTGTAATTCACAGTGATGGACCTTTTCTCATAATCAAAAGTTATAGGGTTGACAGAATAAAGTCAATCTACTCCCTGATAACATCATAAGATCCTAGGGGCATAACTAGAAATGACCAAGTGAAATTAATCAAACCAATATTCCAGTGTAAAGAGTAGGCAGTAGAACACACATACCTCTTGCCATTTCCCATGGAAACTAAGACAGGAGCTGTAGAAAATAAGTTCAAACCTAATTGTTGAGTTGTCAGAAGATCCACAAAAGATTTAGAAGCCCAGAATCCATTAATGCATAGATAATTTTTTGATTTATAGTGCCAGATGTCCTAATTGACTTATGAATTGCTCCTTCCTCCATAGAACACAAATGCTCAATTTGGTAGCAGCATATGTTATGCTCATCCAAATCTTCCTCTAAATGTCCTCCAGGTAAGGATGTATGATTCTCCAAAGGTGAGTGTAACACCTTATCCACATTATCATCAACAGTAACCTAATATAACTTCTGCTTGTTAGGGCAGATATGATCCCTAGTGTACCTGACAGGACAAGTATTGCACATTCCCTTATTTGTTTTTTCCTCATGAATTGGAGGGTTGTTTCCAGCATACTGAGGTATTGAGTGTTGGCCTAGAGCTTGAGAGTTGTACTGAGGTTAAATTCTGGCTTGATTTTGGCCTCTTTGCCTCTGATAAAAAATTTGTAACACTGTTTGATAAGGCCTCAACCTGATTTCTTCTTGTCTAGCCATAAACATTGCATGTGAACGAGTCCAAGGCCCCAATAGTTGCACCTCATCTCTCAAATTAGGTATCAAACCCCTAATAAAGTAAGAAATAAAGTACTCCTCACCAAAATACTGGTATTTACAATGCATCGATATCTTTAATTCAGTGAACATGTTCTCATACTTTTGGACTCCAGCATGTTGCTTACAATGTTGGAAATCTATCTGCACATCTTCGTGGCCACTTGCCTCAAACTACCACATCAATTCATGACAGAATTGATCCCAATAAACCAACCTATGGCCTAAACAATACTCAGTGTACCAATACTCTACATCTCTAGAGAAGCGTAAGGAAGCAGGCCTCACCTTTTGATCTTCAAGAACCTCGCAATAGGCAAAATACAAGGAGGTCTTTCTCAACCATCCTCTGACATCAGAGTCATTGAATGGTGGAATGGAGATATTTTGATTCCTGAATTGGGTGGTTTGTAGTTGGTTGTTGTGTCTGGTATTTTGTGGGTACTGGGGATTAGGTGAGTGTGGCATAGTAGTGTAGGTTTGGGGCATAGCTTGTTGCAATGGTGGAGGATGGTTATAGTGATGCGTGGGATGATGTATTGTGGTATGGGTAATATATAATGGTGTTGGGAATATGTTGGTTGTGAGACATGGTAAATAGGTCCAGGTCAATGATTTCTCTGGTTGTGAGAAAAAATTTCATTAGGGTTTGTAACCAATGGTGGAAAATAGATTGGAGTAAAAGGTTGCTGAATAATCTCATATTCAGCTCCATAGAATACAGGTCGCAGATTTGATAGAGAATCAACTATGTTCTTACCTCTATCTCCTAGGTCATGGAGAGGTACCCCAATTCCATCAAAGCATTGATTTGAGGAGATCTAAAGAGCTGGAACCGAGGCCTGTTAGAGCATCAGAGCCTCCAACTTCTTCTTCAGAAGCTCCATTTATGCTCTCATCTCCTCCATTTGAGTTTTTTCAACTGGGTGTTCTTGTGTGTTTTATGAAGCCATATTCACTTCCACATGCACGAAGACGAAGGCTCTGATACCACTTATACGTAACTAACTATCCTGAGCTCGAATTCAACTCGGTAGTTGCATAAATGAGGAGGCTTTGAATTGATTTTGAGGAATCAATTACATAGGAGACAAGCTCTAGAAGCCCCTCTTTCTACAATTAAGCTACGATTTACACAAAGGGGAAATTCGATACTCAAACCCTAGCTATCTCTATCCTTTTATAGTGGAGCCTATGGGGACAAACGAAAAGGACGGAGCTATAGAGCCAGCACGACGTGCTCTGGTTTTGCAGGACCACTTGAAGAAGACGCCTACGTGAACGGTCTTGCGTAGGTGGCTTGTAAACACCGCTCCGGTTAAAAAGGTTTAAGTTTTATTTTGTTCGATGCTATCGTCGGGTTTGGAAAACGGATCGAAGATTGGGAACATTTGCAAAAAAAAAAGGAGTTGGACCGGGTGGGCCAGACCCGACCAGCAGACCCGTCCCAGATCTAGCCAGCCCGACCCAGCCCCTCTTCCTCACTTTGGGCCGAGAGAGCCAAAGCCCGTCAGAGGCCCATTTGGCGACCGACCCGTGTTATTTAACCCTCGGTTTAGGGTTTCAGCTTCATTTCTCCTCCCTCTTCCCTCACGCGCAGCCCCTCTCTCTCTCCCGACCCTCTCTCTCCCTCTTTTCTCTCCCTCACCCGAGCCTCTCTCTCCCTCTCCTCTCGTCCCGAGCACCTTCCTCTCTACCCGTCCTCTTCACCGTGGGCGTTCCGGGCTCGCCGGTGAAGGAAAAGGCCTTCGCACCTCAACCCGCCGCCTTCGATTCAGGCCGCCGCCGTCGTTCTCTCTCCCTCTCCTCTTCTCCTCCCGTGCTCGATTCCGACCACCACAACCCCCCCTCCGACCGTATCAAGCCGTACCTGCGACGGAAGACGGTGCTCAGACCAGCGAGACGCCACACCTTCCTCGTGCCGTTCCAGAATCAACGATTCGACGCCGCCCCGCCACCGGAGAGATCTGCACGGTTCAGATCTGAGGCGAGATAACCGTGCTCCGCCCGCCGCCGCCCTTTTCCCCTACGGCGAGCGTCGCACCGTGAGGCCTCAGACGGTTTTGTCACCGCCGATGGCTGGTCGGAATCTGACCCGAAACCTCCTTTCTTCTTCCCTTTGTTTTTTTCCCGAGCGATTTTGGATCTGGACTGATTGGAAGGAAAATTAAAGAAATTAAAAGAAAACAATTTTAAAACCAAAACTTATTTAAATTAAAAAGGGTTTAAAATTAGATTTAATTAAATTGGACTGTTGAACGAATCTGGAACGTGGGACGTTTGAATCACCGGACGTTTTAATTCGGACTTAGAACGGGATTAAAAGCGGGATCGCTGAATTGGACACCTCGGGAACCACGCCGCAAAACTCGTGCCTCGGAACCCGTGCATTGGGATCTGTGCCTCGGGAAACGTGCATCGGGTTCTGTGCTCGTGGCTCGGGTACTCAAACCCGATTCGTCGTACAATTCCTCTTTTGACTCGTTCGAGTTTAAAAGGCAACTTGTTGGTTTTAAATTGGAACGTACGTAACTTTTTAATTAACTTTGGAACCGTTATTAATTTTGGCTTTCCGTGTTAATTTAGAGTCCGGCTTCGATCGTAGAGAAGACCGGAGGTAGCGAGCCAAGACGTCAGCAGCTAGGAGACATAGTTGTCTGTTCTTCTTGAGGTAGGGAAAGTAGCGAATACCGGTTTAATTACGGAAAGTTACTAGTATGCATGTTAGGTAATAATAAAACTGGAACGAACATTTACATTATAATAATAACTGGAAACGTCCTAGTTGGCATGTAGGATGTGATTCACTAGTGTTAGCCGCTTTCGATATTCTGGGAAATTGTCGTGCTGGTAGAATGGTCATGTCGAGCCTTTGCTGGTTATGTTTGCATGTGTGCTCTGTGTTGTTAAAACGGTTAATAATTAATAAGCATGAAAACGGGTAGAAGTGGTCTTAGCGATGCGTATTGGTAAATTGATTGGTTTGATTCTGTGTTTATGACGTGTTGAAATGTGGGAATGTTGGGGAATGGATACCGGTTAAGCCGGTGGGGTTACCACGTTGAGGGTGGTGTCGGTAAGTGATGGTAAGTGCGGGACAGTTGTGAGTGTGTTTAAGAGTCTAGTCATGGTGTTTTCGGTGTAACATGTTGTTGCTATGTGTGGGCAAGTGTGCCCTGTTTGATAAATTATAAATCCTTGATTGTGATATGACCGGGTGAGTGATAGAACGGTTTGTGTGTTATGGTGAGTTTGGCTTGGTTGGTATATCGGGGTCGAACTATGTTTTTTGTGATGCGTGTTATACTCTTAATGTGTGTTCCAAGAAAAGGCGTAACCGGAGTGGTACTTACACCGAGGGATAGTTCCGGTGTAGTGTATCGAGACCAAGGATGGCGTGATTGATACCCTGAGTTTCCGTGATGGGAAGGCGTACGACCGAGGTATGTGCCGGTCCAGTATGCGTAAGGCCCTGAGTCTACGTGACAGGAAGACATCCGACTGAGGGATTTCCGGTTTGGGATGTTACCCCGAGTCTATTACCCCGAGTCTACGCGACGGGAAGATGTCGGGACCGAGGCTTCGTGTGTCGGTACGATATAAATAGTACGGGTCGTGATTGGGCCTACGGGACGTGATTGGGCCTACGGGTTGTATTGGGCCTACGGGTTGTGTTGGGCCTACGGGTCGTGGTTGGGCCTACGGGTCATGTTTCTACCCCGATGATCTATGGTCCTTTGGGGAAATTTCCGGGCCCCCCCCCCGATGAGATGCGTTCCTAGAGAACGTTTCCGGTCGCCCCGACGCATGTGTCTCCTCTGGACCGAGGGGCTGTCCGAGATGATACGATGACTTTCTGGTATGGTATGTTGGAGCTCGGGGAATGCGGTACATGACGTGTATTGGTTGCTTTTGTGCGTGATGTGTGTGCTGTTCGGTTAATGTATTATTGTGTGAAAGCGGTCGCTTGAGTATGCTGTAAGTTTGGTTATGAACCCCGGGTTGGCAGTTAGGTAAGATGTACTAGTATGCCCTAATTGGACGGTTACTCGTGGTGGTGAGCCGATGTTTATTACCTTAACTACTTTCTCTACTGGGCGAAAGCTCACCCCTTACCTTGTTCTGTTTCAGGTGTTGAGCGGGATTTGTGCTAGCAGGACACAGCTGAGTTTGGGAGTTGGCGAGGGTCTTGTCTAGTAGGTCTAGAGACGTACAGTTGTTTTGAACTATTTACTTATTGTTTTCACGGTTTCTTAAGAGTTGTTGACTCTTTTAATCGAATCTATGAAATTGCAGTTTATTATTTTAAACTTTATTACTTTAATTATCGCTTTATCTATTATTATTTTAGTTCACGTCTCGGGTCCGGTCAAAACCGGATTTGGGGCCTGACATGGCTTAATAAGATGAAGATGTGTGGCTCGGGCTAACGGCAAGTAACTAATTGGACTTTTTCGTTATTCTAATTCAAAAGCAAGGAATGGACTTGCTTGACGTGCAAGCAATCATGACATATTCCAATGGAAAAATGACACATAATCCTGGCTAACTATCACCGTTTTTCACATCACCCTCCCTAACTATTTTTTGTGATATTTAACTCCTTTAACTTCTATTTTTTTTCACTTTAGTCTAACAGTGTTAAATTTTGGATTGAAATAACCCATGTGCAAAGCACATGATGTTTTATTTTTATTAAATGATATAACTATCTTTTCATATACACAAACTTAAACCTAACTAAACTCAAACCTTTGTTTCTCCCCCTCTTCCTCTTTCTCATTTCCTCTCAACCGCACAAAACTTCTAACTCCAAATTCTCACCTCCAATTATTAAATGATAAGCGAGATTTTATGATTCCAATTGTTTGGTGTGGAGATTTTTTTTTGGTAACCAACGCCGTCAATACGGAACGGATTGATTTCCCGACTACATGTGTTTTTACCGATACAGCAGATGAATAGAAGGTTGCTGAAATTTCTGGAACCTGAAGGAAGACAAGCGACCGACTTATACGCCCAAAGTAAAAGCAACAGCTATAGAGCTAGAAGCTTCCCCATTTCTCCAAACACAAA
The DNA here is from genome assembly GCA_963921825.1 of Erodium maritimum. Taxonomy (NCBI): domain Eukaryota; kingdom Viridiplantae; phylum Streptophyta; class Magnoliopsida; order Geraniales; family Geraniaceae; genus Erodium; species Erodium maritimum. The sequence continues at coordinate 24,995,870 of OY997594.1, forward strand.
TGAAGATTTTTCGAGAACCATCCTCTCATAGTGCCACGTGTCAATGATATTGTCTGTACACAGACTATACATATCCTCACCTCACTTCCCTGAGAACACACACTGATCCAAGGAGTTAAGCACAATACAGAACTAGTAGTCGATACATCACCTTCTCTGTTTTCACAACAAGAAGATGAAAGTCCCGCTATTGCTGTTGTTGTCATTTCTTGTGGTTGTTCCATCCAATGCATCCATCCTCTCTTTACTTGACCGACCAGCAAGCGGCCTCTTCCCGGATCTTAGAGCAGATCCCGCTGGCCCTGAACCGTGACGAGGACCTCTCCCTAGGGGCACGTGATCACGCTGGACGTGCCGGGGCTGAGGAAGGAGGAGATCAAGATCGAGGTGGAGGCGAACAGGGTGCTGAGAGTGAGCGGAGAGAGGAAGAGGGAGGAGGAGAAGAAAGGAGACCACTGGCACAGGCTCGAGAGATCGTACGGCAAGTTCTGGAGGCAGTTCCGCTTGCCCGAAAACGTGGACTTGGATTCGGTTAAGGCCCAGCTGGAGCATGGAGTGCTGGTTCTGACGCTGCCCAAGCTGTCTCCCGACAAGATCCAGGGTCCCAGGACGGTTAGCATTGCCGAAGGAGGTCGGGACGAGCAGGTTAAGCTTCAGGGTGGTCAAGGCAAGACAGAGCTGTAACGCAAATATTGATGTAGCATGTGAATGAGCTGGGCTTGTTCACTACGGGTTGTGGCGTGCGTGACTTAATAAATAGAAGAGATAAGTAATAAAATGTGAGTTTCTCTAAGTAAGACATGGTCAATGCGGTTGCATCTAAATAATTTGACGATATAATAGATACATTGCAGCGACAATAATTCAAGTTAATAAATCAGAACGGACTCAAATCACCAACAACAGAGACCGTACGCATGGATTAAGCATTGAGGCATCGCAAATAACATAATAAACCAATCACATTTTCGAAAAATGAAATAAATTCGTGTAATACACAGATTCATATACAGATCTACCGATTCAGTCATAGGAAATAGATATTACAAATGATCACTATCTAGCTTTTCTCAATGCTGTGTTTCGAATTAAAAGTAACTCTTTAATTTATAATGACTCTTTCGTTTCCTATATGACCGACACTATCTTCATTTTTACAACTATGTCTCGAGCAAATATGTTTCGTGCGTGAACCGTAGTTTTGCCTCATAACTGGCTACAGAGATTGTACCAGTTTCTTATTCGTATCTTGCGGAGTGAAAATCCTACTTCACATAATGGGCTGAAGCAGGGTCGGTCCAATGATTATAGGGGCTTAAAACGAGAATTTGATCGATAATTTTTTTTCTTATGAAAAAAAATATTATAGGAAAATAAGTAAATTTTCTCATATAAAAAGATTATACGAGATGATATTGAAAATACGAGTTTTAACATCTACTTATATATAAAAAAATCTAAAATGAAGGATGGATATTAGTTTCTAATAAGATACCCTTGATGGATAAGATTTATTCTATAACATTCTATACAAAAGTCCAAATATTTAAGGATTCACATATATCCCTAACTAAAAATGTTCATTTCATGTTCGGAATTCTATACAAAAGTCCAAATATTTAAGAATTCACATCTATCCCTAAATAAAAATGTTCATTTCATGTTCGGAATTCTATACAAAAGTCCAAATATTTAAAGATTCACATTTATTCCTAAATAAAAATATTCATTTCATGTTTGGACGTGATAGGCTCAAGGTAACTCTAAAAAATTGCACTAAATGACCTATAATATATGTGACGTCGTGTATGACTAGCTATTGTCATTATCTTCTACAAAATTTGACACTTAAAAAATAATTTTTAAATACTAAATATGGGTTTTAACTATGACCAATCAAATATAACCAAAAATAAGAAACCCGTTAGAACTCAGAATATCGGTGCAAGGTAGTAGGTAGGTGAAAATTTTCAAGAACTAAAGGTATTCAGTATTGAAACTCATCGTTTAACCGGCCAAAACATAACAGGACAAGTCTAACACATTTCCTTGGTTACCTCAAGATATATCTCCAATTTAATTTAATTGTTATTACTCTCTAAAGATTAAAGACGTTCATTAACAAACTCATGTTTATTGATCCATTTATTTTGGACTAAGGAAACATAAATAAATCATCATTCATGTTCATGACTTTAGGTCTTTGCTCTCCGTTAAGCATCTTCATGTCAATGATTGGGAAGCACATCCATCTCCAATTAGTGAATCATTTTCTTAGAATCTGGACAATACAACTTCATGCGATAAGTATATAAAATTAAATCTACTTATTATCTTGATTAATCATGAAATAAACATTCGTAATACCTCTTTTATTGGAATAAATTTGGAAGGGTTCTCTTTCCCTTGACAACTTACTTTCTCATATTATTCTAGTTTACACATATTTGTAATGAAGTTGATAAATTTCTGGTCATTCCTCAAACAAATACTATAATGTGTACATATATGAATATCAACATTTCTTTTCTTTGGTTTTGTTCCATTCTTTTGTTTAATCCTTATTTTTAGTTCACTAATCACTGGTAAATTGAACTTGTATGTTTTGTTTCGTTATCGATAGATTTCACTGCTAAATAAAGATACATAGAGTTGTTAATTCTTTCAAGAATCAAGAAAAATTGTTTTCCTTTCAGATGAGAATTGTGTTGTTTTTTCTAGAAAAAATGAATCGAGATCAAAATAGTCACAACTAGTGATACAATTTAATTTCAAAATTAGAAGTTTGATATATTTGTTTGATTAAATTTGATCAAATGGTAATAAAACCTGAAGTTGTATATATCTTTTTCGATACAAGGCCTTAAATGGGTGATTATTTAATTTTAAGAGACTTTTTCAATCTGAGGCCTTAAGCGGTTGCTTAACTCACTTAAAGCTGGAGATGGACCTGGGCTGACGATCATGGGAGGCTCACTTTTGTTCTTACCAGAAATGTATCGTGGCTATTCGTATGTTGGCTTAGGACGGGGTTCATTGCTGAATATACAAACTACCGTGCTTCAACGTGAAAGTACCATTGAAAGTTTCAATAATGAACAATTATGCGGACAAACAGTCTTCATGGAGAGCAGAGTCGAATATGGTTTTGGGAAGTCTGAATTTAAGGATAGTTTTGAAACAAAGGTATTTTTGGATTTCATAATGAAATTAGAGTTTCATAATCCAATTAGAGCCGCAGTGAGAAAAAAAATGAAAGTTTAATGTAATTAAATGATAAAATTCAAAGATCAGTATAGTTGAGAAACATGATAAGAACAACTAAAACGTGAGGAATATGTGGTTAGAATTCTACCATAGAATTTGGTAGTTGGGGGATGAACGTTACAGAGGAGAAGATCTTGCGGAACCGAATCCGATCGAGGGATTCATGAGTCGGAACCGATCAACTCGATTTTTTTACAGAACAGACAGTAGTCGGCTCCTGAATCGTTACAAGCCAATGGTTGCGTGTCACGTAGCATGAAGAGGGGAAAATAGTTATTGTTTGCCATCGACGATTTTTAATGTTTTTTCAAAAATTATTTAAAAAATCAAATAAAAGTCTATACATACCCCACAACTTTTGTTGTTGTCCACATTTCATACTTCACAACCACAAGCCATATTGTTTAATTTCTTTCCCGTTTTTGTGATCGAGCTATGGATGAATTTAAAGACATGGTCTAGAAATGGAGGCACGAGCCCGACAAAGGAGGATCAAGTTAGAGCAAGGATATAACCTCGGTTGGAGGCATACAACCTTCCTAAAGAGTGAAGAGAGGTCATGTCAAGGGCCATGAACGAATGATGCATGATTATTTTGCTGATGAGTCTAATTACGGTGGAGGCATTGAGGCAAATGGTAGAGAGTCGTCCTCTTTTCACTCGGGTGATGGAAGTGGTTGCGTATGACGACTTTTTCGTCCAAAAGAATGATGTTTTCAAGCAAAATAATGTGGTTTTGCAAGGCTGTTTTTGGTGTATTCATGGAGGAGTACGATAGACCTCCTAATACAGATGAATTGACCCAATTGCTGGAATCGAGATATAGACGAGGGTTCCTAAGCATGATTTAGTGTCTTGACTGCATGCATTAAGAGTGGAAGAATTGTAGAACTACATTGAAAGGAACCTTCGAACCTAGAGATCTTCATGGCCATCTAACGATAATGCTAAAAAGTTGTAGCGTCCCATGACTTGTGGATTTGACATGCGTATTTTGGTGCGGCTACCTCAAACAACGACATTGATGTGCTCAACAACGGACAATTGTTTGATGAAACTCTTTTCGACCTTCACTATGTCGTGGACTATGAGGTCAACATGAATCGATACACCTGAACTTATTATTTGGTTGACGACGGTTTCCCAAATTGGAGTCGGTTTATGGAAATGATTCGACGTCCTGTCCAAATCAAACACAAGCTGTTTGTCAAAGTCCAAGAAGGTGCTTGGAATGATGTTGAACGAGTTTTTGGAGATCTTTAAGCACAGTCACACATAATTTCACTAGTACAAAATAATTCATTCCCAACTCAATAATTGAGTCGGGAATGAATATGGCCGACCCACAGGTGGGTCGGGAATGACGAGTTGGGTATGAATACGTTTTTTGATTCATTCCCGACCCAAATATATGAGTCGATAATAAATATTCATTACCGACCAAATAAATATTCATGACAGAGACCAATTTTAGTTTTTTTTCGTTCGTTTCCTTGATTTCATGTGAAAATGAATGTGATTTTTTTGATCAAATACTATAGGGTATTGTTTTACAACAAGATGAATCTAATGGATGTAAATTTGTGAATTATGGATACCGTTTACTCAATTTGATATTAATTTTAATTCATTACCGTCCTAGTAGTATTGAGTCGGGAATGAAACAAATTAGTATCGAAGTTGAGCAAACGGTATCTATAATTCACAAATTTACACTCATTAGATTCATCTTGTTGTAAAACAATACCCTATAGTGTTGGATCAAAAAAATCACACCCATTTGCAGTTGGAATCAAGGAAATGAACGGGAAAATAAAAACTTAAAGTTGGCCTCTGTCTTCATTTATTGCCAACCCAATAATTTTTGGGTCGGTAATGAATGAAAATAGAGACCGAATTTTAGCTGTTTTTTGTCCGTTCGTTTCCTTGATTCAAAATGCAAATCAATGTTATTTTTTCAATCTAACACATAGGGTATTGGTTTACAACAATAATGAATCTAATGAATATAAATTTGTGAATTATGGCTGTCGTTTACAACAATATCGAATTTTAACAAACGATATCCTGGACCCCAAGTACAAATACGATGTTGTGCCAAATGATTACATATTTAGTTGCAATAAACTTATGTTTGTTCCAATACAATTTATTCTTCGTCGTCAATCGATCGTTCGTCCTGTAGATACTCTATTTCTTCATCATCAGACGACATGTCGTCGGTGAACTCTTCTTCTTCATCATCATCAGACCGCATGACATCATCATCCTCGATATCAAACACTGACGCGGCATCGTCGAAAATAATTGTATGGAGATCATCTAGTTCATTCAATGCCAGGAGCGGAATAGACGATGGACTAGGCTCTTGGTATGCGACCAGAACCTCGTCCCTACGACTACACCTGGGACTGGGATTCATTGTGTCAATGGTACTTGGAATGAATATTCCACGTTGTGACATCTTGTTCACGATCTTGTTGTGTTTAATCTTCAGATCGTCCACGTAAAATACTTGAAGGGATCGACACACGTAATTTATTTAACATTGTATATGTATTGACGAGATTATAATAAACCAAGAGAAAACATACTTGTTTCGCCATATATGCGAGACAAAATGGATCGTTTTGGTGACATGTTATGTTGGTCGGCACATATATCATCCCATGAAGATCCACTACCGCTTTCTTCTCGTCATACCAACGAAATTTAAAAAGCACGACCTTCATCCCATCCTTGTATACAAGCTCCACAACCTCTAAAAAATCCCTATAATACTCCATGTTGTCCTCTGTCTCGAACATCACGCTGGAGTTTTATACATGGACACTTAAATACATTACCATAATATGGAATACAATTGTTCACCAAATGTTCGAGAAATAACATCACGTCTGCTTTAAGCATTTTATGTTTCGGTGGCAATCTCATCCATCTCTTGTCATCTTACGTTCAAATTTATAATACAATTAAATAAAATGTATTAATACATCAATAACAAAAAATCTAACAAAATATAATCAATATATATATATATATATATATATAATCAATAAATAAACAATATTAATATCATTAACTAAAAAATCAATGAATAATACAAAACTTATCATTTTTCGTATGTTGTAGTGTATATTGTTAACACCGGATAGTATATCAAAATTTTGGGAGACAAATTTTGAGTTTTGTTGAAGATATGATGAATTTTGGGAAAAAATGGGGTAGAAATCGAAGGTAGGAGAAGGAGTAAAGGGGTGTTAGATGAATTTGTAGGTGGGAAAATATTATGGCAATTTAATGAATCCGTTAAAACTTAGCCGGCCTAATTTAAAATTCATTATCGACTCAATTAATTGAGTCGGTAATGAAAGTTTCATTCCCAACTCACATATTTAATTGGGTCGGGAATGAAAGTTTCATTCCCAACTCAATAGATTGAGTCGGTAATGAAAGTTTCATTCCCTACCCAATTTACTAATGAGTCGGGAATGAAAGTTTCATAACCAACTCAATCTATTGAGTTGGGAGTGAAACTTTCATTACTGACTCAATTTATTAATGAGTCGGTAATGAATAATTCATTACCGACCCAATGAAAAATGGGTGTAATCAAACTTTCATTCCCGACCCACTTTTACTGGGCCGGTAATGAAGTTTCGTTACCGACCCAATTAAATTAAGCCGAGAATGAAAGTTTCATTCCCAACTCATCTATTTAATTGGGTCGGGAATGAGACTTTTTGGTGTAGTGTTTCCTAGTCGGCTCGTCTTTGTGGCAGGTCTACGTTTTCTTATATCATGCACATTTGTATCATTCTATAAAATATGATTGTACAAAAGAAACGTGACAAGTACGAAAGAGGAGCGGGATCCTTTTATGATGACGACCCTCAAGACATACTTTATTGGACACACCAGAATGATGTCACTACGGAGGCCCTTATCCTACCAATTATACATTGTCATTCGAGGACACCTGAAAAGTGTTAACATCCACCGAAAATTTCAAGCTGACTTTGTTGAGCACATCGTTTTAAAGGGGACTACGAATCAGAGTAGTGATTTAATTTATTTTGTATTTATTGTACCATTGGAGTTTGAATTTGGAATAAAGTTCTTTGAAATGTCTTTCTATTACTGTTGCACGAGTACTCTTGTCCAACTCAAAAAATCGAAAATTGTTGAAAGAGTAGCCTTGTCCGACTCGAAAACATTTGAACGAGTAGTCTTGTCCAACTCATATATTCAAAGACTTTCCAACATTTTTCTTTTCAAACTCAGATATTCTACATTTCAATTACCCTAACACAAGCCATATGTTTTGCTTTGTCCATTTACCAACTAAGATATTCAAAGTTTACACAAACCTACTACTATAATGAGTCAAAATTCTTCTTTCCGAGTGTCTTTTATACAAAGGTGATCATAGTTACTACGGTCACCTTTGGTCCCCCCCCCCCCCCTCCTCAGGTTTCTAGTCCTTGTATTCTTTTAGTGGAACTTATGGACACATTGTCGCCGACTACTAATCTTGACAACGACGATGAATCAGAGTGAAACCTTCAAGATCCACCACTACCAAATGAAGTTGCACTTGAAACCAACCAATATGCGGGGCCATAAACTTTAAACACACCACAACCCAACGAAAATAACCCTCTTATTTTTATAATCGCCTAATGACACCTCCTTAGTTTTGGTTGTCAGATTCTGATGACGAGTAAGATATGGGGACCTATCAAAATACCAAAATTTTCATAATCTACGTTGGTGTTCTTAGTTGTATTTAATAATATTCATTTCGTAATTAATGTGTAATCAAGAATGTTTTTTAGAAGAACATATATTATTACTGAAATGAAAGATAGGGTGATTAACACATAACTGTACTCATATTACGAAGTAGAATCCAACTAAAGAACATAAATCAATAACAGAAATATAAATTTTGCTCAAAGCATAGGGGCGGTTGAAGGGGATATCTGCGGTAGCATCCTGAGACACCGATACAGCATACTTCTACCAAAAGGCACTGGGCGAGCAAACCGAGTGAAAGGGGAATACTGGTGGACCGCCATCTCCCCCGGTGAGTCAGCGTTCGTCTTCCTCCCTTGACTGATAATTTTAGGGCTCCTGAATGCGGGATTGCTGACACCGGACTGATAGGGGAGACAGATGTCGACTGTAGATGGTACCATCGCCATATATCAGCCAGGAAGGGGTTACAGTCGACCACCCCCTTCCTGGGCCTCCTTAGATTCATTCTTGGAGGCGGGGGTGCTTACGCCCCCCCGCCGCTGCTACGTGTGAACCTCCATCGGATGCCGTCAAACCCCGGGAGTCGCACCCCGTACGATCTCGGACCCTAGTAGGGGCAGACCCAGCTATCGGAGTCGGCCCACCCGGGTGACCCGACCGGAGCGGATAAGACTCTGGCCCAGGCAGGTTGACCCACGGGTGAGAGAACTGGGCCAGCATCCCCACAGTCCCCAGGCCCACATCCCCACAGATCCGGCCCAACCCGTCACCCGAAACCCTAGCCTTGTCTCGCGCCAAACCATTCCCCTTGCTTCTCCTCCACGCCAGCGCCTCCGACGATTCTTTCGGCGAAGCTCCCACACCCGATGACATCACGATCGGCAGAAGCCCATCCCCCTCCTTGATGGGCTCATCCGTGCCGACCAGCATCGCTCCCCGGAACGACGTCCATCCAACTTCCTCCTCGATCTCCTGCGATTTCCCCGTCGAGCCACCGCCCAATCTTCTCGGCCGCAGCCCTTTCGCCGGGGTACGTCTAATACCCCACGCCGCCGTGTGGCACCAGTACCCCTCGCCCCGGATCTCCTCCACCGTCCACTGAGCCGAGACCGTCATCGGGGTTACACTCGATCCCCACGACATCATCGTCCCTGTTGGCGTGAGCGGTGCCCCCTCCATGGACGCCAACCACTGCATCGACCTCGTATCCATGCCTGCATCACGCTCTTGCACCTCCCGCTTCGGTCTGCTCGGCTCCCGGAAGAGCTCGGCATCAAAACACGCTTCACCTCCGTCACGACCACCCGTAGATGCCATGAGTACCGCCGCCGAGGGTGATTTTTCACATAACCCTAACCCTGGCTCACAGAGAGACGGGAGAGGTTGCGACATAATCTCCGTGGGTAGATCCGATAGTATCGGAGCCGTCGCCATCGCTTCAACTTGGAGAGGTAATAGTTGTACATACCATGGTTTGGTATGGTGAACAAACACCATGAAAGCCATAGCCAATCCCATGGTCATCGCAGACCACGACGCCTCCGTCCTAGGGTTTTGCACGCAGCCTCAGTTTCTCCTATCAGAGCCGAAAATGTCCCCTCCAGGGTTTCTCATTCTCTTAGTTTGTACTATGGTCTAATTAATCTTGGTTTGTGTAATCAAGAATGTACTAATTACTGTTTTATAATTGTAGTTTTGTTCGTGAACTTTTGTTTCATTTCATTATTTAGTTAAATAAGAAATGATAAATAATTATCCAGTCAACAGATATGGTATCCATACCTGATCTCTATAAGATCTTGACATTGTGAAAATCATCGGTTCTAGTGTGTGATTCCTAAAATCAGTTCTTATACATACATTCTAATATAGGAAATAAGATCGAGAACATTTAAAAAGATTTTAAAATTGTATATGCTCTAAAGCCTATGTATTTTTTTAGAAGAACAGGTACTATTATTACTGGAATAAAAAGTAGGGCGATGAGCACATAACTGTACTCATCTTACAAGGCAAAATCCAACTAAAGAACATAAAGCAATAACAGAAATATAAAATTTGCTCAAGACATAGGGCGGTTGTAGGGGATATCTACGGTAGTATCCTGAGATACCGATACAGCATACTTTTACCAAAAGGCACTGGGCGAGAAAACCGAGTGAAAGGGGAGTACTGGTGGACTGCCATCTCCCCCGGTGAGTCAGCGTGCGTCGTCCTCCATTGACTGATAATTTTAGGGCTCCTGAACGCGGGATTGCTGACACCGGACTGGTAGGGGAGACAGATGTCGACTGAAGATGGAACCCTCGCCATCTAACAGCCAGGAAGGGGTTGCAGTCGACCACCCCTTCCTGGGCCTCCTCAGAATCATTCATGGAGGCGGGGGTGCTTGCGCCCCCCCCCCCCCCCCCCCGCTGCTGCATTTGAACCTCCATCTGATGCCGTTGACCCCTCAGATTCCTCCGGTTCCTCCTCTTGGTCCTGTCTTTTCTTCCCAGACAGAGACGGCCATGCGTCCTTTGCCAGCCACTCAGAAGGTCCTCAGTCCCTGTCTCATAGGACCTATTCCCCCATTTCCTACGTCCTGGTGGGGAGAAGGCGTTCGCGGTTCCCAGGGACCCCGCTTCCTCCCCCCATTCAGGTAGGCCCAGTTAGTCTCTAGCGCCGTCTTCCCATGTTTTTCCTTCTCCAAGGTTGACCTCGGGTCACCCGGTGCACGCAGGGAATGACCCATGGTGCCTCCAGCTATAAGACAAGCCGGAAACAAGTGTCCCGCATAGTTGCACCCAAAACATTGATCTGGCAGATGTTCATAGGAGACCTGAAGGAGAGTTCGTACCTGTGATTCCGACAATCGGAACCATAACTAGCTCTGAAAAGGGATACGGATGTCAGCCCGGATCCTAACCTTCATGAAATCTCCCCAGTAGCATCCCGAGCTATCCACATCCACCGTCTGGCACACCCCTAGAGCATTCCCTACTCTGAAGCCCACCTCCTTGTTCCACGCACCCATCGGCAGATTAGACACGCGTGCCCAGACCAAAAATTGATGGAAGTTAAGGTCTCCCACTTGCAAATGGGCCCTAAGATCTGTAAAGAGCACAATGGACTCCCAAAAAGCCCATGGCTCTCTGCCAGCACCCTGTCCCTTTCCTTGGCTGATCTGAAGAAAAATGCCACCATACCCCCTTCTAGTGGCTTCGCTTCCACTTTCATACCCCACAAGTCTTCCATCCTAGCTACCAGCGACTTCTAGAAGAACTTTTTCGATGTCAGTACCTTAGCCGCCATTGCAAACCTAAATTGCACCCCCAACTCGGGCAATATCAACCGTAGGGACGGCCACCTCCTTAACGTAGAGGGACGACAGCCTAGATCCAAGGTCCCCCATGCGAGGCTCCGACCCCCGATTTGCCCCGTACTCCGATCCCACCGGGTCCTCCGACCCGAGAAATCCCGAGCCCCGCCCCGGCACCATCGGGTCCCCCCAGCCCAGGGGCCGACACGGCTCCGACCCTATAGGTCCCGTCCGAGTCAGAGTACCAGCCCCCGCCCCATATCGGGCCGCCGAGTTGGCAATGTCGCCCGACCCGCCTCGTGTCCACCTTGGGTGGCCCACCTCCTCACGCGTAGCCCATCCCATCCCCGCTCTTGGGGTCCAACCGGCCTGCCTGGCATCCAGCATTAGCCCATCTTCCTACCCAATGCACCCCCACCTTGGCCCAAGCCCGGTTCAGCAACCCTAGAGGGTTCCCGTAAAATTTCCTTCCCCTTCCTTCTCCTCCACGCCAATGCCGCCAGCGACTCTGGTGGCGTGGCATTCGTATCCGACGAAACTATCACGGGCTCCGTCCTCCCATCTCCCGGAGCCCGCCCCTCACGCTGCTCTTGTGGCAGCCAACCTCCCTTGGCTACCAGCGAAGCCCGCCGCACCCGATCTCCCTTCGGCCTAGCTCCCCTCGCCGGCGTCCGCCTCACCCTACTGGCAGCTGAATTCATCCATCCTCCCCCCATCGGAGCACCTCCAACCGGCCTTTGAGCCGAGAAACACATCGCCGACCCATCTGCCCACCGCGGCGACACCAGCTCCGGCTCCGTCAGGTCCTCATCGTCGACCGTCACCCCGTCCTTCACCGCCGCCTGCACCTCCGTCCCCGACCCCCAACCCGACTCCTCATCGAGTTCGATATCCTCCCGCGAGAACATCTCCGCCTGCAACTCCTCCCCCGATCCCACACTCGATTCCCAATCGAGTTCGACGTCGCCAACCTCCCGCGCGACCATCTCTTCCCCTCCCATGCCTCCGCTCCCCTCCACGTCCGGCTCATCGAGCCATACCGAAGGATCGCCGGAAATACTAGACAATTTAGCCGCCGAATATGTCATAGTTTGCCCAGAAAAACACAAAACCTAACCCTAACAGAGAGAGGCTGTGACTTCCAATATGTATTTTGTTAAGATCCCCCTAAAATATATATAAATCGTAGGTCTGTTTATATTTGTAATTCCTTTTTTTGTGTAATATAATTATATAGGATACCAATATAGAAAAAGACTTTTTTTTGATACCTATCAATTTTTTTGTGGAATGTCACTCTCTTAAGGAGCCCTCGTCGACATTAGTTCTTCACGACGATATCGTCGTTTTCTTTTATGGGTATCGTCCCGACCATCTACCACTACTCCACCACCACCACCTTCCCCTCCACCTATTCCAACTTCTCTACTCCAGATCCCCTCTTGGAACGGTCAGTGGAAGAGATCTAAGACGTTTCTTTCTCCCACCACCGAGCGTGATCGAGCACATGTTCCTCCGAAAATTCACCGACCGCCATCAGTGCCCCCGCCTCCGCCGCCTCTATTGCCGCCTCTGCCTCCGATCCAAATTCATCGAAGGTATAGCATAGGGTCTGACGATCAATTCGTGACATACCCGGTCACTCGGGGCCTCTAGCAGGACCGCTTCAAGCCACTATCTTGGATTGGAAACTTGACACATCCGATGGGGATCTGGGAGAGTGAATCAATGGTTGATCATGTCGGTAGTGGCTGATGCAAACTCAATGGCGGCGTGGTGTCATCGTGGACCAATGATAACATCTCTTGTTGGCCCAAACAACAAGGCGAGGTCTGCTACACAATTTCGTCCGGTCCAATAGTCTAAGGGAAAGCAACGAGGCTTTTTTGGAGACGCACATCCCGTTCTACCATGATAAGAGTCATCTCGACCCAAAGCCTCCCCCTTTTCCTGGTGTTCTCCCTAAATGCTTGATATTCCCCCAGATGCCCCGAGAAGGTCTCTACGGAGAGACCAGTGTATGTATTTATCAGACATTACGTGCATTTTCAAATCAAGTCAGGAAATGAATCTCGTGCCAATCACAAAGCTGTAATATCACAAAACTGAGATAGAAAGAAGTACTCTTGTTTCAGGGTCAGCGTCTCAAATCTTATTTATAAGATCCAAAACTATATCTAGCCCTTTCTTATATCTCCACTTTCAATATTTCCATTTTGTAAATGTTTACTTTTGAGTTTTACAAAGTCTATCAATAAAATCTAGGGTTAATTTAATCTCACTTCTCTAAAAATTCTTGATTTTCATCTCACTACCCTAATTATGGGTTTGTTGCACCCCACTACCCTAACTATGAGTTTAGTTACACTTTAGTACTTACCGTTAGTTTCTGTCTATTTTTTGATGGAAAATGGTCATGTGCATAGCACATGACCTTAAATTTTTCTCTAAATACCGATTTTACTCTCTTCTTACAACTTTAATCTTTTTAACCTTATCTCCTTTTCATTTTAACCTCACAAATACTCTTTAACCTCACAAATACATGCACACAACCCTAGCCTCCCCATCGTCTTCTTCACCCTAACGTCCGGCGAGCTCTCCAGCGAGGTTCTCTTCGTCTCCCAAATCTCTCCGGCGAGTTCTCCTTTCTCGGAGCAATGAGCAGCATCGCACATGGAGCGTATCGCTGGTGGTGCTCGACTGCGGCGTGATGAAGGAGTTCGAGCAGGTATTTGGGGGTCAAGGGTTTCGCCACAGGCACGGCTCGCGCGACCTTTGGTAGATTTAGGGGTAAAGGGTTTCGCCGGAGCTGGTCCTGCAGATCTCGTCGCCGTTCAACCACCGACGCCGATCTCGAATCTTTGCGCACCCGTCACCGTGAATCCCGACCGAGGGAACCACCGGAGCTCGGAAGAACAAAGAATTTGGCGTCACACTAGACCTGCGCTTTAGATGTTTGAGTTGGAACTCGGGTTCAGATCTCTAGAGCGATGTAATGGGTCGTTGGCTCTAAGCAGCAAGGCCACGACGAAGATTGGGTTTGATTTTTGGCCTCTCTTCATCTGGTTTGGTGGCTCTGACAGGTAAAAATTGGGTCTGGTTTCTAGGTATGGGAGATGTAGATGGAGGTGGGTCTGGTTTGGTAGAGGGGTTTCGTTGGTGGGTTTGTCCGGGGGTGTTGATTCGCAGGTGGTATGTTGCGAAACGAAAACGAAAAACATGGGTATCATTGGTGGGTTTGTCCGAGAGATCCCTAATCATCATACTAAATATTTGAGTACTTGTTCCATACTAGTAAAAGCATGTACATCAAGGGGAGCAAGAGGTAAGGAGCAAGAGGCAGAATCCTCTACTGATTAGGATGAATTGTGCTCATGCCCCTTTAAAATTGAGAGTGTTCCACATCAAGATGGGCAGATATGAGGATCGTGCTCCTCATGAAATGCTGATTGGATAATTAATTATGATTTTGCTGAAATTGTTAAATTCATATTTAATTAAGAAAATAATAAATAAAATATATAAAATTAATTAATAAGTACATAAATTAAAAAAATTGCAAAACTAATTAATAAACTTGAAATTTCATTAATCATCAAATATTACAATAATACATTCATTAAAAATAATACTAAATAAAATACATAAATTTATTTTATAATAGCTTCAATTTGTCTCTGAAGCTTCTCGACTTGTGCGAAATATAAAGACAACATTTTCGCGTGGTTCACCTGTTGTTCCTCGTTCAACTCATCTGTGTCCACGCGTTGTAGCTCTTTCATTACCTGCATATATTTATCGACTTTGGCGTCTAGAGTGACGGTATGATTCACCTTCTCACACCTTACATTGTCTATTTGGGCGATGGCCGCTGCTTTATCTATGAGAGCCTTCCCCTTCCTCTTCGCAGACTTGTTGCCAATTCGGCACTATTGTTCACGCAGAGTGTCAATTAGGGAACACCTTCCAGTTGGGGAGCTTGCGCCAATTGGGGAACTTGGGCCTTCGGATGGTTGGTCGTCAGCATCGAGATGGGTAACATTTTCATCGTCGGTGGGAAGTGAGCTAGGTGGGGTTGTGCTATAACTGCCGGACTCGTTCAAGCGTCGTCGTACACACCCGCCAAGGCCTTCCTCTGCCAAGAACTTGTCATCGTGTTCCAACGGCTGGACCCAATGGTGGAGCTTAAAATCTTTAGCTCGTTTTTACCTACGATGTAAATCCGATAGAGTTCCATGACCCGTTCCCTGTACCTTTCTTCGTTCCAACCACTATGATCTTCAGCCTTCTCCTTCCTCAGCAATGTGATATATCGCCTCACTCTTGACGCACATTTGTTAAAATGGCTCTTGACGGCTTGGACTGTAAAATCTTCGTCTCTGAACTTCCCAGCTCTAACGAATCTTCTGGTCATAGTGGACCAGAACGTGTTCCCATCTTGGGAGGTCCCCGGTCTTTTGTTGTGTGTTTCCAAGCAACTATCAGGAGCATGTCCACTGAAGGGGGCCACTTGGTTCTCCTGTCTGGGACCGCCCTGGTCTTCTGTCCTCGGTCCAACGGATGATGAAGTAGACGACAAGCAGGTTCTGGAGTTGTTGTCGACATGTTGTTGTTGGGAGAAATTTTTTTCTACAAGACCGTAAGGGTCGAACATTGGTGGTCGGAATAGTGGTGGGAAATGGGGGGGGGGGGGTGTGGTTGTCCCATTTGATTGGCCGGTGGTCTCATTAGACCTACGTCAACATTAAAAATTTAATTAAAATGTAACATACATAATTAAAAATTTAACACACATAATTAAAATTTTAATTAAAATATAACATACATAATTAACAATTTAGTTAAAATTTAACACACATAATTAAAAAATTAATTACAATTTAACATACATAATTAAAAAAATTAATTACAATTTAACATACATAATTAAAAAATTAATTACTATTTAACATACATAATTAAAAATTTAATTAAAATATAACATACATAATTAAAAGTTTAATTAAAATTTAACCTACATAATTAAAAATTAAATTAAATTTTTAACATACATAATTAAAAATTAATTCATGAAATTAAAATAATTTGTAATCAAAATTAATTAAATAAAGTACCTTGGTTCCAACCGGCTTGCATGTATTGGTTGAAAGCATCAGCGGGCCAACCACCGGTTTGGGTGAAACCGGTTTGCAAATATTGTTGGTAGCTGTCGGGTAGATTGGTGTTCGGATCTTCATCTGTATTGAGGTCTGGCGGCGTGTATTGTCGTTGCTCCGGTGAGCTCGACGGTGGAAGCGAATCATCATCCGACATGGTGTAGATACAAATAATACTAAAAATTGAGAGGAACTAAAATTGAGAGAGAGCTGAGAGAATGTAGATATAAATGATGTGAATTTGATAAATGTGGATGAAGTATATATAAGGGTTTTGTTTGTTTTTAATTTTTATAAAAAAAAATAGCTGTGATACATGACCGTTGGGCAACGACCGAAATCCCCCCCCCCCACCCCCAACGCCACATGTCAGCACGCCAACAGAGGAGGGCGAGGCACATGGCAGAATTCTACCCCGCGCTCCGAACCCGCCCATGGGGCTACGCCCCGCGTCCTCAGCTCCCCACGTCAAGGGGAGCGGAAACCTCAGACCCCGGTGCACACGTCTCTTGCTCCCGCCCCCACCACACCCCTCTTCGATGTGCATGCTCTAATAATGCTGCTAACTTGTTAGACAAACCTAGCAAAGTATGTGATGTTCAATATTGTCTGCACGACATTATCCTTTCAACTAAGCTGAGAGCACAAGATTGAGTGGCCTCATAAATGAGAAAAATAAGTCATGGTTGTTGAAAAATTTGGGATGTGAATGAAGGATTGTGCAAATTTGTTCCTCCTCTCACATGGACGAACATGATGAATCAAGTTTAATGGGTATGAAATTGGGGACAAAATGAAAAATATGAAAAAGCTTTGGATGAAAAAAAATGATTGGGAGGATAAATAATTAATGAAAATAAAAATATTATTACGAGTTGAATACTTTTTTTAAAGAAATAAAATAAAATTTCTGAATTTAATGAAGAATAAATACTGATTTAAAAAACTGATTTTTTTAAATAAAAACTGATTTTATAACAAAAAATTATAAAATAAAATCTGTTTTTTTAATAAAAAAATATTTTTAAAATAAAAATTGATTTTATAAAAACAAAAATGATTTTAAAAAAAATAAAAACTGATTGTTTTAAATAAAAATCTTATTTTTTAAAATATAATCTTATTTTATTTAAATAAAAGTCTGGTTTTTATAAAATAAATGAATAAAAATAATTTTTGAAAATCAATATCATGAGTTTGAAAATTTGACTGAGAGATATTATGGACTTTTTAAGTATTTGGATGGAAAAATGGATGAAGAATAGACAGAAACTAACTATAGGTATTAAAGTACAACTAAACTCATATCTAAGATAATGAAGATAACAAACTATAATTAAGATAGTGAGATGAAAATAAAGAATTTTTAGAACAAAAAATTAACCCCAAAATCTATTATTATGCTTAAAAGAATTGGGAAAGACGATTACACGTCCATTTATATAATTTTACCCAAAGATTTAAAACCCAGTCTTGGAATTGAAAAACAAAACGCTCTCTTCTACCTCCAGGCGAGGTCCTCTCTACCCTTCTAGGGTTTACTGCGCCGCCGCCGTCTTCACGCCACCAATCACGCCGCCGCCCCTCTTATCGTCGTCGTCTTCCCCACCGTCGCTCTCCTTCGCAGCCGGCAATCATCCCTCACTCTCAGAGATGGTCCCCCCAGTTTTACGCCGTCAGCTTGGTGGTGCGAGTCCTAGGTCGCCATGGTCGCCGGAGGATCCTCCCCGACCTCGCCCCATCATTCTCGGCCATCTGCAGCGGCCTCCCGCCACAGGGTCACCCCTCGCCGGAATGGCTCCGCTCCCTCGATGGATCTGGGATCCGGGAGGAGGGACGGTAGGCTGGGGCCTATTTCACCGGCACCCGAATTCGGGACTCTCAACCCCGAACAAGTTTTTGTAGCAGAGAGGTCTCGAAGAATCTGCACTAAAGGCTAATTCTCTAGTAGGTTTCACTGTTTTAGATCGAATAATCGTTTGGCTCAATAAGTTTAGGACTTTGGTTTATTATTTTTTTGTGTTACGTTGGATCGAGGAATTCTTGAGTTCGGATCTGCGAATCAAAGCAGACTATATGTATGGAACCATGTGCGCCCGACGGGCTACGACCGGTTGGGACAAAAAGCTGGTATCCGGGACCGTTATGTCCCTTCTTTCAAGCATGATATGAAATCGTAATACAACTACCTCTTTCCCGTTTTAAAACAAAAAAACCCAGTCTTGGGATTCTGAAGAAATGGGCCGTGATAGGCCCACGGGGGCCCATGATGCATTGAAGGTAGCTAAACAGAACCAGAAAATAGTTCACTTTAGCTCGTCGGTCTCACTCATCACTCTGCAAAACACCCAGAAAGCGAGAGAAATCGTCCGGTCACTCGAACGAAAATGGATTCAAATTCCTCTGAGCTGAGCTCGCTCCCTGAAGAAGCCTCTTCTCCACTGGAGTCACCGCCACCTCCCAAGCCCGCCTCTGCCTTCTCCGCCGTCCCCAATCGCCCCCCAACTCAGTGAGTCCACGAATCGCTGCCCTATACATTTTTTACGCTTCCTAAATGTTCATGTAATTTTGCAATTTGTCATTGTATTTTGATTTTTTTGGGGTTAGGACTTCATCGGAAAAGTATGCACCTGTAGACTGGTCTACTTATTTTGACAAGGAAGATGATGTTTCAATTCCGAACTCGGAGAATGTTAGTGTCAGCTCCCCCTTTGATCTTCATAATTATTATTTCCTCTATCTATTAAAGTAATTATCTTTTCCTTTCTTTCTAATCTTGGTTTATCATTTCAGGTCTTTCATGTATATTTGGCAGGGACAGAGGGACCGGTTGTTTTTTGTCTGCACGGAGGTGGTTATTCTGGGTATGTTCTTACCATTTCTATTCCTATGTCTAATACTAGAAGCAGCATGATCATTTTTTCCTTCATTTTCCCTCAAATTAGTGATGTAAATGTCAACCTTCCTCTTAAAATGGAAGTTACCGAAAAAGGGTTTAACTTTCTTTGCGGGGGAGTGTAGTATACTGGGATTAACAATAATTTCCTGCGAATGTGGTGAGGACTTGGTGGGATCAACCAAAGGGAATGAAGATCCCCTTCAAACTGAAGTAGACCGATCCCAGAACTTTTTTGATCACGGGTTTTATGATACCTTGATGAGATTTGTCAAAATAGGAGTTACTTTAAGTATCTTAGGAAGAGTAGTGAATGGGAACATGAGGTGTATTTAGGATTCTGATACATGTAATTATATCATTTATGTGGTTAGGCTTTCATTTGCACTGTCAGCAAGTAAAATTAAGGAGAGAGCTCGGGTGGTTGCTATGGACCTCAGAGGACATGGGAAGTCATTCACAGAAAATGATCTTGATTTATCTATTGAGGTATTCTTTATTGATAACGGTAGATATAGTTGAAAGAGGTTTTCTCGTGGTGTGATGCATTATGATCCTTGGGTTTTGTTTAGATGAAAATGTTTTCCCAAGCTACCCATGGAATTAATGGGTTGATTTCATTTGTGCAGACAATGTGCAGTGATGTATTTGCTGTGTTGAAGGCAATGTATGGAGATTCTCCTCCTGCAATTGTGCTTGTGGGACACAGGTCCTTCTCTTTGACGAATTTGTTATATTTAAATTTGTTTTGGACAATATTGTATTTTGTGTGCAAAACAACGTGAAAAATAATAGGGGAATGTATGTCAACAAAACATGCAAGAAAGGAAATGCGGTATCAATACTATTTGATCTACTATTGATTGAACTTGTTTTCATTATCATGTAGCATGGGAGGTGCTGTTGCTGTACATGTTGCTGCAAAGAAAGCACTTCCTAGCTTGGCTGGGCTGATTGTTGTGGATGTTGTAGAGGTATGATTTATACTGAATAACCTCGTCAACTAGTTCCCTTTTCTTAACCACAGTATTCTGGAGCTGTATCAAATATAAACCTGAATTTCAGGGCACAGCATTGTCTTCACTGATCCATATGCAGAAAGTCTTATCAGGCAGAATTCAGCACTTTTCAAGCCTTGAAAAAGCGGTACCTACATTTTCCCCAGAAACCTCTCCCCATCCACTATATCCTACTCTTCTTTTATGCTATTCATTCTTGTTATGTTATCTACCTTAACAAATTAAACACGTCTTTATAGATTGAGTGGAGTGTCAGAGGAGGCTCAATAAGGAACATTGAGTCTGCTCGCGTATCTATCCCTACAACATTGCAGTATGACGATTCAAAGAAATGGCAAGTGCTTTTTACAACCCATTCTCATCTTGTTAACTTCCTTTACCATTTGTAGCTTGTTAAGTTTAAATCATCTTAGATGGTAATCCTGCTAATGGACAATGTTTTCATATGCTGCTGCAGTTATGTTTATCGAGCACGACTGGAAGAGACAGAACAATATTGGAGAGGCTGGTATGGATAAATTTCTGTTTTTAAGATTACTCTTGCAGCATAGCATTGTACTTCAGGTTCTAGCTAATAGTTATGTGTATGAAAGTTGAAACCAAAACTCTAGGCAT
Organism: Erodium maritimum; assembly: GCA_963921825.1. Classification (NCBI taxonomy): domain Eukaryota; kingdom Viridiplantae; phylum Streptophyta; class Magnoliopsida; order Geraniales; family Geraniaceae; genus Erodium; species Erodium maritimum. Next base: position 25,016,888 of record OY997594.1, read on the forward strand.
ATATTATATTGTTGGTAGTTGATCCTAAACTGTTAATAGGATGTCCTACAAAGTATTGTTTACGGTTAAGTTTTTTTTACAACCTATTTGTCTCGGTGAACGTGCATCACTTTAACTTGACCTTACTATTTACTACAAGTAACAAGCTAATACTATTGGTAAAAATTATAGTACAATCATGAGAGTTGGTAAAAATAGGTTGTTCCTAATCATTAAAAGATAATAATATAATTTCTGTACCTGTGTAACAAGCTAATACTATTGGTAAAAATTATAGTCCAATCGTACTGTTACTTGAGAGTTGGTAAAAATAGGTTGTTCCTAATCATTAAAAGATAATAATATAATTTCTGTACCTGTGTAATCTTTTGCGGCAAAAAGTTATTCTTGCCCCAAATCTGTTAAAAAAATTTCTTTCTTATTACAGGTATGAAGGCCTTTCAGAAAAATTTCTGTCTTCTCCAGTTCCAAAGCTCTTGCTGTTAGCAGGAACAGACAGATTGGACAAGTTCTCTTCCATAACTTCTCTTGAACTTTGATGGTTAAAAACATCGTTTTTAGTCATAAGTAACCCCAAGGATATATGGATTAACTAATTAGATAGTTTAGGAGAATCCTGACAATGTAATGAAACCTTTGGTAACTTTGTGAGACCTAAGTAAGGCCAGTAATTCAGTACCACGTTCAATAAATGGATTTTTATTTCTAAATCCAGTATCCTTATTTATTTGATTAATTTTTTCCATTAATCATTTTTTGTAACAGATCTCTAACCATAGGCCAAATGCAAGGCAAATTCCAAATGGTGGTTGTGAGACACACTGGGCATGCCATACAGGTACATGTCTATCAGGTAGAAGGTTTTGTCTGTCTCTTTCATGTTTTGACAACTCTTGAATCCCATGTTATTGCAGGAGGATGTTCCTGAAGAGTTCGCTTCTCTGGTGGTTAATTTTGTTACTCGCAACAGAATAGGCCCACATGGTGTTGAGGTTAGCATCCATGCCCTCTTATTTCTCTTACAATTGTAAAAAAATTTGAATACAAGAAAAAATAAGCTTAAACACTACCCAAAAATCTGTTACTGTTAATTTATTTGCATCCCATTTTGTGTTACTGTATCCTTAAGCTTGACTCATTATTTAGAGGCTTTTGGTCTTCAATGTATAGGGAGAATCTTTTCTTAGCTCATAGAAATAAATGGCCATCTGTTGTTTAGTTCATGGATCCCTAATCTAGAATATTTTTTCTCTAATTATGTGATATGGAAGGAGAAGAGTTGGTATATTTCATCTACTCTGTTGAAAACTTGAAAACATACAATCCACGACTAGATGTAGTCTTTGTGAATGATTAACAATGTAGTAGGGGACATGTAATGATTACATAAATTCCCATTATTGGTAATGCCATATTGATCTTGTTATCATTGTTTTCTTATTGAAGTGTAATTTTCTTCCTCAATGTGGTCTTATGAACTCATTGGCTGTGTGTTGCAGATACCGGGTCTTCGCAAGCCAGTCCAGACTCAACATTGATTCAAGTGTTAGTGTTAGGGACACAAACATTGTTTCTCTATGTGCGCGCATGTATGTGTTGTGTTTGCGTTTCCTTTTTGAGACACCTTGTTGCAGACATTATAGATTAATGCTTTAATATAATGTATTTGCATTTTGCAAAAGCTTCTAGTAAATATCTTGACTTTCATTTTATACTTATGATTCTTAAAATGCAAGATCTTGTAGCGAACCAGAATATTTGTCGACTAACACTAATCAATGGTACTCTCCAATATAAGAAAATAGTTTTCAGTTTCTAGAGAGAGAGAGCGACCTCTCTCTAGAAACTACCTTCGTCTTCAACTCTCACCCTCCCTGCGCCTTAACCTTTCTACCGCCGGTGGCCTACCTCCATGGAGGTCACTGGCGGTCTCTTCTCCCCCCTGTCGCTTCGCTGCCCTTCCTCCTTCCCTTCGTTTCTCTTTCACCCTAGCCCTAGGTCTCGCGATTAGACTTCGATCCACCGCCAAACCCTTCCCTCCTCCTTCGATCCGTCTCAGATCCGCCGTGGGAGCTCCTTTTCTTGCGGATTGGAGCGGATCTAGCGTTTTTTCCACCCCCTCTCCCTTTCTTCCTCTTCGCTTTGGCCCCCTCGGACAGTCCTCGGTCTTCGACTCTCCCGCCGACAGTCGTGCCTCTCCAGATCTGGCGTGGGACGAGCTTCTTTGACCTTCTCGGCGTGGATTCTTGCGGGTTTAGTCTGGCTCCCCTGTTGGTGGGTTCTTCGTTTCAACGCAGCGGCGACGTCTTTGGATCTGGACCCTCACGGGTCTAGATCGTAGCCTCCGTGTTCCACCGCCTTCGCCTGTAGATCCTGCTACAGCTGCGCTACTAGTCCGTGTGGTGTGGATTCCAGTTCGCTCATCCCTTCAACCTGGCCAGTACAAGGTAGAAATACTAGATCTACTCCGTGTGGTGTCTCTCGGTGTTGGCCGGAGCACTTGGAGCAGAGAGTACGGTTCAGGGTTATGGTCGATGCTTCTGAAGGTACTCTCTTTTTCTCTTCTTTGTTGGGTTTGTGGCTTCCGGCCCGACTTTTGCTCTCCTTTTTCAGTTGACTTCTTTCTTCTCAAATCTATTCGGATTTGAGCTCGCCGGCTTGTTGTTTTCCGGCGAGGTCTTTGGGCTTGCTGTTCGCCCTTGAAGTCTCTGATTAGGGTCTGAGTGAGTCATGCCTATCTCAGCCGTAATGGTGTTGGCCGTCGGCAATAGTGAGATGGAAGTTATTTTTCCCAGTAAAGTTAGGGATTAGAGGGCTGCAGTGGGTGGTTTTGGTACCCCGGATGTTTTCTTTCTATTGGTGCTTTTGTTAGACATTTTTGGGTACTTAGACCCTTGTTTTTCAATTGCTGGGCTTCTTGTGTTTCAGTCTGTTGTTGGTTGAGGGCATTGGTTGTGTTTGCTCTGTTCATCTTGTAATTCCCCAGTTTGGGGCTCCTGTTCTTGTTTCACCCCGATTCAAAGAATCGGTTTTTAATATATGTTTTGCTGATAAAAAAAACACACTAATCAATGGTGAATATGTGTTGAGCATGTATACCTTAACAAATATATTTTGAAATATACATTACATCGCATCTATGAAGATTTTTTTTTCTTTTTTTCCAGATTGTGTGTATTTGTTCAGAAGTCATTGTTGGGCATAATTAGTCTTTTTGAGAGGGAGAGTTCACCCTTGCAATCCCCTCCCCTGTAGGCTGTAGTATTGTTCACTAGTCTGATTGGATTTACCCGAACGGTCTCTTGTAACATTGATCAGATGGACCTCTTGTGTTGTTTTACAATGTTGTTCCCTTTTTTTTGGACTCACGGCGTCCTTTAATTCATACATTCATTTCTTTTAGATAAAGAAAAGACAATCAAGTCGAAGATCTGGATAATTGACTAGTTGATTGAGTGAGCTTTGATGACGAAACAAACTTTAAATAGTCATTGGGAAAAACAGTGATTAAGTAAATAGTTGATGGATGATATGAAATGAACTTTAAATATCCATTAGAAAAAACAGTGATAAAAAAGATGGTGGGACATAAATAGTGATACTGTCAAGATATATCTTGATAACTTATTAGAAAAGGGATGAAGAAAGAAGTTAAGCAGTAGCTTGCTTCAAATAAGCAATGAGGTCAGCACGCTCGGTTGGCTTCTTGAGTCCAGGGAACACCATTTTAGTTCCAGGAATATACTGTACATCAAGAAGCAGAGAATAGCAGTCAGTCTAGGAGTGAAGAACATGAACATGAACATCAAAGTGAAGAAGAAGATGATTGTTAAATGTTAATATAATTACCTTCTTGGGATTGAGCAAGTAATCATACAAAGTCTTTTCATTCCACACCACAGCCATGCTCTTGTTAGCCGCAGAGTAGCTGTACCCTGCTGTTGTTCCTGACTGCCGACCGAAGAGGCCGTTGAGATTAGGGCCTTGCTTGTGGCCGGCTCCTTTCTCCACGGTGTGGCATTGAGCACACTTGGTCTTGAAGATCTTCTCTCCGGCCTTGCTCTCCCCTGGAGGTGCCAGATCATATGTCGCCATTTTCTCCTGAAACTTTCTCTCTACACTTGTTCAGTCCTCTCTTTTCTATTCTTCTTCTTCTTCTTCTTCTTCTTCTCTGCTTTGCTTTTGAGGCCTCTCTTTTCACCACTACCTCCTTACACTTAGGAACCAATTTCCCCCTGGCCACTACCTTTTTCGAAATTAACGGGGCCGTTGAATATTACTATTTTGCTAATTATAAATCTCACTTTAGTATTAGTATTATATTACCCCATTTTTTAAGTAAATATTGATCATAATATATTGGGATAATTGTCCAAAACTTCAAAGTAGCCACCCAACGTGGACGAAACTTTAGGGTAATTTTGGACAATTATCCATCACAATCACATCATGTATATGTATACTCAACTGGGTCTTCTATAGAGGTCAGTCTCAAATGGACTATGAGAATCAACTTGCTAAAGATATTGAATTGATTACAAGTGGTGATATATTTGATTAAATCTCTGTTCATATAATTTTGAGAACTATTCAAATCATACTACATAATACATTGTATAGCAACATGACTATATGTTATTATTTCAACAACTATGTAATTATTTTACATCAGAAGCTAAACCTCTCCACTTCTCTTTCTTCCAAGGCACTGGCAGTGTTTATCTTGTACACTTTTACGCCATCAACTTCTCTCCACTTCCTAATTTCAGTTACATGATGTGCTTCACTGAATGCATCGACTGTTATGCTCAAAGCTAACATTAGTAATATGTAGATCATAAACGAGCTTCACTGGATTTGTATCTTGTGCCGATCTTAATGCTCTCCGGTTCTTCTTCCTGGCATTTGACATCACCTCTGATTGAAACTTCTATACAGGTTTGTGCTTTCATCGCCAGCTTGGTGTTGTATGTCTGCACAGTTGATTGCTAAGGTTCAAATCACATTGCATTATAATATCCAAGATATATATAGTTAAAGTTCATTTCATACCTTGGTGCTCTTCGATCATGTGTTGTGTCTGAAGAAAGAGTTGGTGTGACCTGAAACCATTGATCAAGTCACTTTCGTGTTACCTTATTTGTTCATTTGGATATGAAGTAAGCTCAAAGGCAACTTCAACTCTATTCATTTTCAACTACTTTACCCACAACACATTCAATCTCTCTAAGGTTGACATATTAACAAACTGGACATAATCTGAATCAAAACTGATGTAAGATATGACCTTATGTACACGCTTCGTAGTCAGAGTCTTGTTAACACCAGACAAGGAAGATACACCTCTTAGATCTTTTGCAGGTCCAGTGACTTGACTTTTACCCTGTATATATACAGAAAGCACACATATTCAAATAATGTACTGAATAAATCTTACAAAACCACACATGGAAGTAAAACAGACACACAAAAGATTTTTTTTTCCTTCCTAGTTTTCAACTACTTAACTTCATGTCTATGTATATACCTCGATCACTTAGCAAGTTTTCAAAATCATTTGATTGATGCCTCGAGGGTTACTCTGACTCATAATATTGAAGTAAACAAAATGAAATGCATTCTCATTTTCTTAATTCAGGGCGATGATGGTGAACTAAACTGGTCTGAGCCCTTACAGTTGCTACCAGATGTTAAATTAAACACCAATGGTAGGACTAGATGATGATGCCTAGATCTCTTTGAATCTCCAATATAGAAAATGAACAAGTTTTTGGTTGTTCTGATGATTGCACATTCCAGAGAGAACTTTGAAGGTAAGAACTTCTTACACCATTAATGTTCATAGCATGCAAGACTTGCAGGGCGAGACGGTGAAAATTACCTCATTCTTTTTTCCTGCTTTAATAGAACTCCTATGCCCAACCTCCACCACAGTGTTTTTGTTTAGTTTATCCTGACCTGGAAGCTTTGAAGACCTGGTATTTGTTCACACCAATAACAATTACATTCCACTTGAAACCCTTATAGTATTACAAGTCACAAGTGGAAATAAACATTATTACATGACTTTTTTTGGCCTCTGGCTCTCATATACTCCGCCTCTTGGTTCAACATGGTGACCATTAACTTGTGAAGATTTCCCAGCAATTCCATTAGAGCTTCTGCAACTTAACAAGTCTAATATGAGAGAGAGAGAGAGAGAGAGAGAGAGAAAGAGAGAGGAGAGAGAGAGAGGTTTTGTCATGATGAAGCAGACCTTTTGTCATCTAGACTCATGTTTTTCAAACCGATATGAACAGAGTTTGGGCTTGAAGTGCTCTGCAAAAAAGGTATACACAAGGGTACGTCAAGAATCAACTTAAAGAACATGCAGACTTCATACAGGCTGGATAAACTACCTGAACTGACTGAGCTTGGACTGGCAGTCTTGTGGATAACTTGTCCAAGTGCTTGGAAGTTTGTTTAGTTTTCACCTGACCACCTTTAAGACTAGGAGAAGACAAAACCCGTTTATTATTCGCCATTGTGCGTAGAACACTGGTGTCACGGCATTCTTCGATTCTCTGTCTTACCGGTGGAACACCTTTGGAATCAATATTAAACCCACCCTTAAGATTGGTTTTTCTTGAAGCAAGACCGTTGTTTGTCGTTCTAGTAGTTTCTTTATTAGGTGTCTTCTGCTTCTCAAGCTCGTTGACAGTAGTTTTCATAGTGCCACGATCTAATTTTGCTCTGTCTCTACCAGAAGCAACAGTCCCCTAGTTATCACAGCAGATTCAAACTACAGATTAGAACATTACAAATTCAATGAACAATACAAGTTCACCAGCAAGTTGCAACATTATGAGTAACAATGCAATTCTTATCACTAAAAGATCAGATCGATCCAACAGGACCATGAAGCAGAGAAAGTCTGTTAGATAAGATTTTGCACAGAACTTCTCTTATTGTTGTCCGATTTACCGAAGTATGAAAACATGTTAACACTTCATATTATAAATCATTGTAAGCTCCAACATAACACACTTATATTGCCAGATTGGCATGGTAAACTTTGTGAATGAGGAGCAATTTCAAGTTACACTGACGGGGAGATTGGAATTGATTACCTTAGCCTTTGCGTCAATTGAATGTTCCTTGGACCATTTAGCTGAGCTCCTACTGATTGGTCGAATAGACGCGGAGGAGAGTACCACATGCATTGAATGGTTTGAATCACAGTTAGACAAGGAGGTGATTGCATGCGGCATGCTAGCTCTAGAATTATTGTCAATGCCACGAGTTAACTGTTTTTCACTATCTTCTGATTTAATCAAGGCACCCTTTTCAGATGAGTTGAACAGAGTAGCAGTATCATTATCTGAGATAGGAATCTGGCGAACATTGCTAATCTTTATCTCATTTTCAGAAATTGCATCATCATCATCATCATCATCATCATCATCATCATCATCATCATCATTTTCTAGTTGTGGGGTATCATTCTGCACATCTTGACAACTATCTGGTTGGGTGGCTTCTTGTTGCTCAGCTTGCAATGCCTTCATAGCTCGAATTTTTCTGTAATATTCCTCAAAGTATGCCTTCTTTTCAGCAACTAATCCAGGGGCCCTAAACTTTTCCAGTTCCTCTTTACATCTGTTGTGAGAGAAGACGCTCCTTTTTTCCCAGGCAAGGGACTCAACAGCAAATCGTCCAAATGAAATTGAACCGTGGTCCAGAATTTCAGATATGGGTACATCCTTCATCAGATTAAAAAAAGGCATCAATGGCAAAACAGAACTTAGAAGAGCACATAAGCAAATCTTGGAAGACCTGAACTTAATACAGTCACATATTAGTGACTAAACAGCCTATATCTTCCCCTTTATCAATATTCAAAGGTAATATATTTCCTGCTTCACACAGCATTTTACTTTTTGTTTCTCATAAGTAGTTAAGCCAAAAAGTTCTATTGTGCATAGTTGTGGAAGATTCTATGCTTATATTTCCTTAAAAGAGTAATAAATAAATGAAAGAAAACTAATAATAGTAGAACCAGCGCATGACATTGCATAACAGGTCGGATCCACACTATAAAAGACAATCTTTTGGGTTCTATTTCTACTCTTTGCATGTACAGAGTCGGCTCTTTGAACTAATGTACAGTGAAAAAGAAAATCAAATCAATGATGACTGGGACTCATCTGAAAGGGCATTGTTAATTGTTTGTAGCATGAAATACTAAAGGTTTTGGTGCGAGTTTATGTGAGGACGAAAGGGACTTCATATGTACAGAATTGCCAGGGATGAAATTACATCTGTCATAAACAGTTTTTGTTACAATCTCTTATTACAAGCATTAATGGATTATATAGTCCATTAATGCTTATAGAGCTTTAAAAACATGATTAAGTATTCAGGCATTATAAATCGAGATAACAATTAAGGTGAATGACAAACATGGGTCCAAGCATTGGCTTGCCAAATGAGGCAAATGATGTGCCCCAAATAATTGAAACCCCACTATCCCAAAAGAAATTTTTAGTCCTACACATACCATAACTGATTTCACATCCATCATAAAGAAGTATAGAAACTCATAGTAATGATTCGATGGACCTAGAATACTATATATGATCAAAACAAAAAGAGTAAATATGGCATCAAAAGACAATGGAAAAAGAGTGATGATAAGGTAGGTACTTGGGGGCCTTGGTGTTGAGATGGTGGGTCAGGGCATGACCAGCAATCAGTCTCAGTTGCCATTTCTAGCACCTCTCTACCCTAACATGTGGTCTCTTCCATAGACATCACCTGAAATATCAACAAAAGCATCCAAAAAGTATTTAATTGAGTTATAGTTCAAATTCGAATTCAGTTTTGGCAACAATAGAGGAAAGCTATTTCCTTCCTGAAATCTCCAAAACCAAAGGTTCTACTATTGCATCCTCCACTTCTCAGAATTAGTACTCAAACAATATACAAAACCACTGAAATTCAAGGTTGAGAAGATCGTTTGGTTCCCCAGAAACCAGTAGAAAATCAACAAATTTGAAAATTCCAACGGCAGTAGTGGAAAAAAACCAGTTTTGCACAAAACCCAGTTGTTAACAAACACAAACCCAGCAGCGAAAGAGGGGAAATGAAAGATACTTACCTTCACCCAAACTGTTTGGTTCCCGAGAAAATGATAGAAAGAGATGTAAAACAGAAGATGCATCAGGCAAAAGTGTATTCAGATCTAGAAACCCAAATGTTTAATCTTAATTTGTGTGTGAGAGAGGGAAGGTGGTGGTAGGTTTAGAGACGTCAGTGGAGTGATTCTGTGTGCAGAGAATATAGAAATGGGTTCTTTGCTTGTCGAATTGAAGGAGAAGAGAGAAGGTGGTGACAGAAAAAGCAACTAACCCCAAAATTGACTGACGTGGCTCTGCTGCGATGCGTTGCACAAACTTTATGTGCACCTGGGTCCTACATTCGCCACGTGCACCCACTTCTACGTGGCAGCTAGTGCTTAAATTATCTCTTTGACCTTGGTAAAAGCATGTACAACAGAAAGGACCTTGGTCAGGGAGTGAGAGTGTAGACCTTGTGCTGATTGGACAAAAGTCAGGGAGTGGGAGTGCAGAAAAGTGGGTGTTTTGCAACAGAAAGGACCTTAAGGTCCTGGGAGTGCAGAACAGTGCTGACTGGATTATTAATTTGTTATTTTCCTGTTTTATTTAAGTCGTTATCAGAAACCGTTTAATTTAGTCATAATTTAAACAATTTTGGAAATAAATAATTAAAGACAATCAATAATTAATAAATTCAACACGAATAGAAATGAACTTCTAATTTTATTCAATCCATTTTAATACAACCCAAAACAAAATACAAGTTCAAGAATTATCCTCTGTTGGGTCGGCATCTGGTGGTGGGGGTTGGTTTCGAAGTTCTTCAATTTGGGCTTCAAGGCTAGTGATGAGTCTTCGCACTTGGGTCTTGCAAAACTTATGCTCTTCCAACGCCTCTTCGTCGTAGGAAGATGTGTCCTTCTCCACCAGGGCCTTGTAATAAATGATGTTTGATTCTCAGTGTTGGGTTAATGACTGCATGAGACGATGCCTTTCTACAAGTTGTTCGCGACGTGAACGTTCAGCATCCACCCGTGATTTTTCCAGCTCGACGAAGGCAGACATTTGGGTCGTGAGGACGACCCCCTTCTTTGCGGCATTCGCTGCCTTCTTCCCTTGCGGTCGGGGAGGGGGACTTGGGTCGACCTCGGGGGATGGGGGTGTGTCGCTGAGAGGGACCTGAGTCCCCTCGTAGTTCTCGCTTCCTCCCCATTCTGGTGGTTGGGACTCACCACTGAGAGGTGTGCCCTCCTCCCCTGTGCTTGTGGGTGGGGTTGAGCTGTAAGCCCCAGCCTCATCCAACCGCTGTCGTTGTTGGCGTACTTGACGGCGGACAGTTCCCATTGTGCCCTCCTCGGCACTGAACTTCTCATTGCCATCGAGCCTCCAGACCCAATGATCCAGGTCGAACTTTAGCGGGTGGTCTTTAATCACTTTCCCATCTTTCTCCCACAGTTCCTTCGCACGTCTCAAGTGCTCGTCGTCGTTTGCGCCGCTCGGCTTCTCGTCCCTGGATCTCTTCATATAGCCGAGCATCCTCCTTGTCTGGCTGGAACCTCTGAGCCAACGTTTCTTGATGGCTTCCCAGCGGCGAGGTGGGTAACGGCTCTGGGCGTTGTATTTCCTCTGCACTGAGCACCAGAATGTGTTGCCGGTTTGCGAGTTGCCCTTGACGGCGTCTCTTGATGTGCTCAACCAGCAAGTTATGAGCCAGTTGTCCTCCTCCTTGCTGAATGTCCGGCCATCCGCCTCTGGTTCTTCGGGTTGGGAAGAGGATGGTTGGGGGGTTTCTACGTCGGGTAGTGGATGACCCTCGTAGTTGTAGAATTGGGGTCCCATGCCCCATTGTGATTGTGATTCTGGTGGGGGCGTGCTCCATTGTGCTTGTGATTCCGGTGGGGGCATGTTCCATTGTAATGGCATTTGGAACCCTGGCGCCATTTGGTATTGTGGGGTACGGGTTTGCCCTAACAAAAAAAATTATACATTAAATTAAGTGCTCAAAATAAAATAATAAAATAAGTGCAAATAATTAATAAAAAAAATGAATACAATGCATTAACACAATAAAATAAGTTTGCACTAACCTGAACTCGACCCCGGGTTCGAGCTTGGGGTACGGGTTTGCCCTAACAAAAATATTTATACATTAAACTGCTCAAAAATTTAATACAAAAAAAATTATACATTAAATTAAGTGCTCAAAAATAAAATAAGTGCAAATAATTAATAAAAAAAATGAATACAATGCATTAATACAATAAAATAAGTTTGCACTAACCTGAACTCGACCCTGGGTTCGAGCTTGGGGAGTTGGAGCGAGGGCCCGTCAGAATGTCTCCGAAACCTCATCCCAGTTCTTCCTCGGTGAATTCTCGTTCGTCACCAAATGAGTGTGCACGAGACCCAGCGTCGCCCGACATTTTTCGCGAGAATAATTGAAACGAGAGAGGAGAATTTGGGAAGGAAAGAGTGAAGTTGGATAGTTGAAGTAGGAAGTGGTGTGAAAAATATGAGGGGAAAGGGGTATTTATAGGGTTTTATTTGTTGATTTTTGAATTAAAAAAAAAACTAGCCGTTTGAGGTGCAACGGTCGGGACACGTGGCACACCCACACGCTGCCAGCGCAGCTGAGAGCGCGCAGGCGCGTCCAACGCGCTCGGCCAACGAGTGAGGAGCGGGGGCGTGTGCAGCGGGAGCGGGAGCGCGTGGAGGGGGAGCGGGGCCGAGCTTTTCGCCGTTTACAGCGGAACGGCCAGCGCGCCCGGCCAGCGAACGGAGCGGCGCGGGGAGCGGGGCCGTTCCGTTGTTCTTGCTCTAAGAGAGCATGTACAATAGAAATGTTCACTAGTAAGGCTTGTATGTTGATTGGACAAAATAATGGAGCTTGAGACTCAGAATAGTGAGTGTTTTGCAATGAGAGACTCACTATTGATGGTGGATGCTAACTAGATGCTGAGTGGTTAATTAATTGATATTTTGTTGTTTTATTTAATTCTTTATCAGGAACAGTTTTAATTATTTAAAATTTAAATAAATGTGAAATTAATAATTAATGAAAATACAAAAAAATAAGCAATAAATTGAAACTGATAATTTTATGTATTCTCGAATAGGAGCATCAAGTACAAAAGACTAATCGTCGTCATGTAAACCAGCTCCATATAAACCTCATAAGTGCTTCATAAGATCATGTTGTAGTTGCTTGTGGGTCTGATGACTTGTGACACTATGTTGAGCATCCACTCGTTGCTGGTATTCCAATGGTCCTCATCGGTGCCATCGTTCCGGTGGTGTCCAATTCGGCATTTATGGAGGTTGCTCGTACAACAACTCGTCATCTCCATATTCGTACCGGTCGCGTACATCCTCAACAATCATGTTGTGTAGAATGATGCACGTGTGCATGATATCAGCCAAAGTGTGTTTGCTCCAAGTACGAGCGGGACGAGAAATGATGTGCCACCTTGCTTGAAGTACTCCAAAAGCTCTTTCAATATCTTTCCGAGCACCTTCTTGGCATTTAGCAAACAACTTCTCTTTGGGCAAGTAGGGATGCCGAATAGTCTTCACGAACCGTCCCCATGTTGGGTAAATGCCGTCCACCAAGTAATAAGGTCGGTCGTACCGATGCCCGTTGATATATTACTCCACTACCAGCTCACGGTCGTAGTAAGCGTCTTGGAATAAGTGGTTGTTGTTGAGGACGTTGATGTCGTTGTTCGAGCCATCCATCCCGAAAAACGCATGCCAAATCCATAAATCACGGGACGCTACAGCTTCAAGCATAACCTTCTTTGCCCCGTGGTGACTTCCCCGTCCATCGGCTCCCTGCTGTTCGGTTGGGAAATTCTTCCATTCCTAATGCATGCAGTCAAGACTCCCCACCATTCCGGGAAACCCTCGGTTGTACCCTTCTCGGAGTAAGCGCTTCATGTCAGCCGGTGTGAGTGTACGCTCGTACTCGGCTCCGAATACCTCAATGACGGCCTTGCAAAACTTACGTAAACATTCAAGTATGGTGCTTACCCCAATGTGCAGAGTTTTGTCCAATGAATCGGCCGAGCACCCATACGCAAGCATCCGTATCGCAGCGGTGCACTTCTGTTCCGTTGATAAGCCCAAGCGTGAGGCCGCATCATACTTTTGAACGAAGTAATTGTCATGTTCCTTGACCTTGTCCATAATCCGTTGAAAAAGGGGTTTGCACATGCGGAACCGACGCCTAAACATATTTGGGCCATATATGGGTTGATCGACAAAATAGTACCTCATTAATTGGTTGTGGGCTTCAACACGACCTCTGTCAATCTGTCGTCGCATTGGTTCCCCATGGCCGACCCTTTCCCTCAGAGCTTTGATCCTTGACATTGCTCTCTGTATGCCCCTCTCAATCCTCCGCCAGAGTCGTTCCTCAACTACCCGCATTTGGGCTGCCAACTCCTCGTATGTCGGCATTTGGGCTGCCAACTCCTCATATGTCGGACCCTCATCGTCGGACATTTTGTATCGAAAAATAGATATGAAAAAAATAGAGAAGTTGTAGGATGGTTTGATATTTGAGAAATGAGCTGGGGGTATTTATAGGGGTAAAAGGGATTAATTTTGAATTTTAAAAAATAGCCATTAGCCAACGGTCGGGGACACGTGGCAGCACGGGAGAGGCCAGCTGACGGACGCGGGACGCGGCCCGTCCCGCGGTTGTGGGACGAGGGACGCGGGTCGCGGCCCGGTCCGCGTTTTTGCGGGACGCGTAAAAGCTGTTCCACAATGGGACGGCCCGCGTCCCGCTGCCCGCAAAAACGCGAGTCGAGCCGCTGGGCCGGTCCATTGCACATGTTCTAAGGCCCTTGATTGCTGAATTTTGCCACGCGTAATTTCGAACGGTAATTATATCATATTTACAAAAAAATATTTTTTTGAAACAGACAATAAGGAAATGCATTAAAACCAATCATCAATTTACAAGAATATGATCTTAAACCTTAGACTTCAGAATATGTCTGGATCTCCTATACGCGACCTAGTGTTTTTAGACCCGTAGAGCTAATATACTTTTCATCATAAATACAAACTGAGGAAATCCTCTTACCACTTTCCAAACTAAATAACTCTAAACAACTAAAATCACACATAAATCAATCCAACAACTGAATCAAAACCTAAAAACAGAAACCAAAAACACGAAATAGCGAAATCAACAATACATCGAAACATCAAAACTAGGGATCCTATGATGTCAAATCTGAAACTCATAGTTTCGTAGTGGGGCGTCCTTGTACTTTCGATCCGTCTTGGCATGTCGAGGTAATCCGACCTTAGGTGTCGTGGAAATAGATTCCATCCTATCGCCCCCCGGATCCCAAATCCACTGAGTATATTGCTCTAAAACAATCTCTAAGGGATCGTACGGGTGTTCGGTTGGTAAAGCTTTACCAAAACCAAATCTTGATTGTGAAGATCGATTTTGGAAAATCCCTAAAAGCTCGCTATAGTCTATAGACTCGGTGGTAACTCGATCGACGACGATGAGGAGAGTAGGAAGAGGGGGAAAGCCACCGACGGCTCGCATGGCCGAAGCGTAGATCCGGCAGTGTTTGAGGGACACGATAGAGACGACGGCAGCTGTGCTCAGGCGGAGGACGGTTGCAGATGCTGTGCATAGACGGAGGACGAAGACGACTGCTGAAGAAGAGGCTCGATAGGAAGAAAATGAGGGAGCGAGAACTCCACCGACAACCTACATGACCAAAACCATAGAGACTGTCGACGACTACAACAACAAATATAAAAAACCTCGTAGGGTTTTTGGGAAAGAGACGACTGAAAAAACTCTTTATTTTTTTTTCTGCTCTCTCTCTAGAAAGAATATTTATTAAAACATATCAATTGCCTTTTTTTTTTGTTATAATATCTATTTGTTTAAACAAAATTGGTTAAATAAGATGGTAAATAGAGTTGTCATAATTTTGTTTGTTAATGACAAAGTCATAAAAAAGATAAATCTATTATATAGAATAATTAATCGTATAATTATCTAATATTTAATTCAATATTATTTTTATCAAACTTTATGGTATTATAATAAGAAGGAAGTTCAATAGCCACTATTCTGTTAGGGTTAAGAGCTCTCGATCTTAGCCGTCATAGTCACTATGAAATCACCATCGTATACGTCTCCAACCACTACGATATCAATCGTGAGTCTTCTCTTCTCTCTACTCCTGGTAGCGCTCTTTGCTGCGCATCCACAATTCAACAGTGTTGTATCAAAAGGATGACGTATCGATAAAAGATCGCGACTCTCTGTTGCGGTGGTGTTCTCCTATACGCATCCACAATCCAACATTGTTGTAATGGAAGGATGGTGCATCGGCGATGATCCGCGACTCCCTGTTGCAGTGATGCTCGTACTCTCCGTGTTATCCTCCCACGTCTCGAGCGGGGACTGCTATGCAGTCTCGCCAAGTCGGGAAAAATCAGACGAATCAGGCGGGGACTGCTATGCAGCCTCGCCAAGTCCAATGAGTAAACAAGGATTCATAGATTTTTACCGAGAGGGATCCCTGAATCATACTGTCACTCCCAGCCAGCCTGTCAGGTTCAAGTTCAATAACTCATTCAAAACGAGTCCTTGGAGAGCAGTGATCAAACAACGTTTAGGCCCTACCTTGAGCTGATCTAGCAGTTGACACCCTTTGGTTTTATTTTCTGTTCTAGTTTTGGTTTTAATTTCTGTTTTAGTTTTGGATTACTTTATGTTTTAGTCTACTTTTCTGTATAAGTTACGAGTGCTATAACCGAGTCTTGTTGGAACGGTTTGTTTTATAATAGTTATTGGATCACTATCTTTTTTAAGGATACTGGCCGCTATAATGACTTTTTTCCATGATTAACGAAAGCTATTTTTTTTCAAAAAAGAAGAAGAAGAAATTCATATTTCAAGACATAATGTTATAAATATAAAATTGTATCTTCATGTGTTCTTGAGCCCACAAGAAATGTATTGTCTATTTGTATATAAAAGTTGATTTCATTGATAAAAAATTAAAAAATATAAATTCTTACACCGAACAAGATAAAATGTATACGCATATCGGATATACTACACACATATCAAAATATTGACAATTATAATTTTTTTTATGTATATTGGTCAAGTATAATACATAGAGATACAAAAATTGGTTTTGGAGTTGAAAAGTTGTTTTGTTTGTTTAGAAATGAAATAAAATGATGGTAATCGGTTACTAGTTAGAGCATCTCCGATCTTGGTGGGGAAGCTGCCAGGGAGATGTTGGCGGGGAATTGATGTTTCATTGTTTGCGGTGAGGGCCGACGCTGACTCCACCATCAACACTCACCGCAGACAATGAGTATTATTTTATTTTATTTTGTTTTTTAATGTATTTTTTTTAAAAAATTCTTTTATAAATTCTTTTTTAAAACTCTTTTATTAATTTTATATACACTTTTTATTTATTTTTTTAATTCTAATTCTTTTATTTATTTTTTTATTCTTAATTTTTCTATAATTTTTTGTTATTTTTAAAATTATTTTATTAACTATTTTTTAATTTAAAGAATTTTCATTAATATTTTTTTACTAATTTTTTTTTATTAACTTTCATATATTTTTGTTTAAAGACTATTTTTTAATAAAAATATTATATTTAATATAATTTAATTCAAACAGTCAACAACTAACTGTCAGTAGAAAAATTAACATTAAAGGGTGTTGACTGTTAATATTGACTGTAAAATTATAATATTAATTTTTATTCTAATAATCAACACTTACCACCAATCTTGTTATCTAACATTGGAGATGCAAAAAGACCTAATTTTCTCTCAAGAGCTTTCTTCCGCCGCACCTATAAAGTCATGGCTATGCCATGGTTATTACCATGACTTATGTCATGGTTATGCTCTTTTATTCTATATATTTTCTCTGTCGCACCTAATTTTTGTAGCCTGCGAAAGTTTTTTCTGTTAGGGTTCCTTTCGAACCGTCTCTAGCCACCGTGACGTTGACCTTCTCCCGTCACCAACGAAACGTCTCCCGAACTGTTTCGGTCCTTCCTCTACAACTCCGAGGGTTTCCGTCTCTCAGGTTGACGTCCCTGATGTTGCCGCCGCCGTCTCTAATGTCGCCGCCGCCGTCTTTAGAGTCGTTCCTGAAGCCGCAATCGTCTCTGCAACTGCCGCTGGTGCGTCCTTCTCCCTGGCCTCCACCACCGCAACCGCCTCAACCCCTTACACGATCATGGATCTGGCTAATCAAGAGGGTCTCTTTTATTTATCTAAGTTTGTCTTTGCAGGATCAATCCCGCCAGGAGGAATGATAGATTCCCTAAACTTCAAGGACTGGCCCTAAGTGGGGTCCCTAGTCGAAGCCTTGTCTCCTACTACTATTGTTGAAGTATTTGGCCAGTTTTTGGAGCAGGAATTCCAGTATCACCTTCTCAACCCCCGCCTTCCTTTCTTGTTTATACGACATCCCAACACTGTCTATAATAGTTTTAATGATACAAGGATCAGCGAACCTCTTCTTTTTTTCTGTTCTTTTTAATGACCAAGGAATATGTAACCTGGTACACACCAATATAACTAAATCTTATTTATAAAATTGCACATTTTATTCAAAAAACAAACATTGAAGATGCTCTTACGTTTGGTAAGTGATTGGAGGACAAGAAATATGGTGTGAGTGGTTACACTTGAGAGGGATCCCAATCCCATAGTATTAGTATTAGACTGTTAGTAATAGTAGGTGAGTGTGATTCCACGTAGGCGGAGTAGGTACCATAAGATGGGCTCGCAGTTATGATCCACGAGATGGAAGCGTGTGATTAATTAAGAATCTTGGATTGCTTCTTTTGGTGTTTAGACTTCAATGGGTCCCTTTCTTTCACTCTTCTGCTGCCATCTTCTCCTTTGCTTCTTTTCATCTCTTTCCCTCTCATTTTCCATTAAATTTTTTAGTTATTTATCGTTACAATGAATGTAGTTTCTTATTTACGAATTTATTATATTTATTCTCCTAATGATTGATTTATAGAAATGAATAGATAAATCAAATTCTCAATCTTTATTTTATGTAGGGAAACTCTAAACAAATGTTTTCGAACGATTTTTATTAACACAAACGTGATGTAATGATTTTTCTTTTGAAAAACATGTTATACCTTTTATTTATTATAAAAAAAATGACTTATGTTATATTTTTTTTTCCTATTTTTCGTTACTTTAGATGGAAAACGAACATGTACTGGGTACATGATCTTTATATTTATCATAAAAACTGAAATTGTCCGTATTCCTTTTATTTAAATGTCATTCGGATAAAAACTCGAACACTGAAGAATAGGGACAATTTCGGTATTTCTGATAAATAGAAAGACCATGTGTTGAACACGAGTTTGTTTTCCATCTAAATTAACGAAAAAATAAAAAAAATAAACGTAAGTCGCAATCTTTTGATAATAAACAAAATATATAAACATGCTTTGGAGAAAAAAAGACCATCACAACACATTTGTGTTAACAAAGGTGGTTCGATAGCATCTTTTTGATGTTTCTATTTGCCAATATTAACTTGAACAGAGTTTTCACAAGATTTCTTCCCTATATTAAACAGTAACATCTACATCCTAATCTATTCTCAGGACAGAGACTACCCTAGATGACCAATTTACATACATTGTGAAGACTGAACAACAGCAAACAAACCCAACAAGTACATCATCAATTCTGTCTTCAAAATGCTAAAGCTTTTTCACTTCTCGAGCAAAACCATGGAGATGAGTACACAGCTCCAACAATCAGTATCTGTATATCACTAACTCTTTCACTCTCTCTTGCTCTGACAATAAGCTCGACATCTTCATCTTTTCCAAAGACGTCTGAAAGAAATGAGCAAACTCAGTTGCATAACAAAGAGAGCAAACTGAATGTAGATTGCACAACACATGAAGAACATACATACATATATGCATATGTGACTATCTCCTACTGGACGATCACCATCTTTATCTTCCCAGTGCATAACTAAGAGTGAAAACTGAAAATACCATACACAACATATATGTGTTATAGCATGAAACGGTTTGTATCTGGTGATATATATTCACTCTCAATAATGTCACAACCACACAAGAATATTATTTTGCTTCTAAAGCACCATAAACAGAACATGAAGACCCTACATATGCATATATGACTACACATAATAGTGTTGAATGATTTGCATTTGGTAATACATATCTATCCTCAACAATGTCAATAGGGTCCATCATTCACAATCACAACAATTTGTTTTGCTTCTAAATGTTGAGCAGCAGGCGCAAACCTTGCCATTTTGAGTTTGGTTTTACCGTTCAGTGTTAGTAGGCAGAGTTGTATTTTGTAGCTAAAAACAGGACATGCTAGTTAGATTAGTAAGAGAATAAACTAGTAAATAAAACATACCTAGACCCCCCTCGACAATTTGGATGACAAAAGGTTCAGTTGGATCATCCATATAGTTGGCTAGCAACCGTTCATACATCAGCTTCAGCATCAAGAGTGCAAACCAAAATGGGCGTAATTTTTTAGCTGCATCAGTATCACACAAAGAAGTTAGCCTCAATATGTAATGAAAATAATGAAGCTCTCTTTCAACAGAAATTACCCATGAAATACTTGGGCAAGAGATATGGTAACTTGGTAAGCGCATTTCCTTGTTATGTTCAACCTCATTGACACAAGGATCCATGGGCTCAAACTTTTCCATAGCTTTTGGCTTTCTCATTGACTGTTAGATGGAAACAAAACAAACATGAACCACCATGACTTTTGCTTCTACAGATCAATTAAACATTGTAACACCAAATCAGTAATTAAAGGGAACATAAGTCTATTTGAAAGGGTAAAAAAATAGTCTATGATACCAATAGATGGTCAAAACATATGGAAACTCTATTTGAAAGAGTCAAATGGTAGACAGAGACTTACCTATCTTAGCTGGCAACAGTGTAGGTTATACACAATAAGCTAAAGAAGACTACATTTTCTTCAATGCTGTCAAAGAACACCCAACCATCTACAAAAGAACTCAAAGCTCCTCCAACATACTATGAGGTATAGGTGCTCGTCGACGAAGCAATGGCTCTAGGCGGAAAGACGGAACACAAATCTCCCACCTCTTAACATCATGCATCTCGTTCCATGCCTGAACTATCTCATCAATGTTGAACCCTATAACTGTTGTAACAGTGAAATAGTCAACACTTGCAATCAGTGCGTATTTTGGAGGTCAAATATAAAGAAACTTGATCAGTAAGAAATTTTATTCTACAGTATATGTGTTGTACCATACCATCAAGTGCAGATTCATTAGAACAATGGTTCTTTATCATAATAGCTAAATCAGACGAAGAAGCTCCACCAGATTCAAATTTTTCGACTGCAACCTCTAGGCATCCATCCCAAGTTGGCAGGCCAAGCTTATACTCCACAATAGAACGTTCATACAACATTGAACCCCACAAAAGGTATATCTGTGACTTCATGTTTGCATTCCGTTCCATAGCTTCACCTGCTGATACATCTGGAAATAGCCCATCCAAGCCCATTTTTTGTAGCTGAGATTTATATTGATTGGACTTGGAGATTCCAGTTAAACGCTGCTCATCAATCTCCTCCCACATTTGAATGCCCCTATCCATTCTTTCTTCAGCCTTGTTGTAAAGCTCTAAAATCTCCGAGTATGGACCAGAATCTAACTTGGAAGCATCCATTTCAATATTATTTCCTATAGCATTACACCAGCAGAGCTTTGCTTGCTCAAAATATTGCTGTGCATGTGCAAGAAGGCCTTCGTAGAAATCTGGTTTAATCCTCATAGCTTCTTCATACCTTCTTCCTGCCTGGCCATATTGTTTGTGAGCCCACTCATATGCAGTTTTTGCTTGTTCCAGTACGTGCTCCTCTGAAAATGAAACCCTTTTCCTAGCCATGGACATGTGAATGTTCCCCCAATTGAAAAAAGCCAAAGCTGCCATTTCTTGGAACTGATCTGCAGCAAACTGAAAAAGTTCTCCAGCTTCTTCACATGTTACAGTTTCCTCCATTGCCTCTGAGTAAAGTTTGATCCCAATTTCATGAAGATCCAGAAATGAATCTGAATCAAACCCAACATGGTTCTTAAACAACCCTACAAACTGAACAATCCAATCTTCAATGACACAAGATCCCTTTTCCTTTTCTAATTCTTTACCCTTTCCCTTTACATTCTCAATAATAAGATCAGTTGGTTTGTTTTCATCATGCAAGTTGGTAACACTACTCGATTTCACTTCAACATTGTGAAACCCCACATGGTTGATAAGTATTCCATCATAAAGTGGTTCTTGATCAGGATTCACTTCAACTAAGTAAAATCTTAGTGAACCCATAGGACCACCTGCCTTTTCCGCCACCCTTAGTTCCTCTGTGGTAGTAATTGTAACCAAATCATCCTCCACGTCCCGATATTTAATGAGGACGCCCTTCAAGCCTGGATACCTATTCTGAACTATCCCCCTAACCAACACTATACTACAATTTAGTGGTAACTGAGCAAACCTTATATCATCCCCATAGACCAACTTAACAGTCCTTGTAACAACTGTTTCATCTTTAACAGCCCTGGTGACCACTTTCTCCTCCTCGATAGACCTAACGACTTCTTTATCCCTAACAACATTCACCTTATCCTCCACAACAATCTTGTCCTCCTGATTCTTCTCCTCAGTTTGAAGAGCCTTCTTCCTCCTCGTCTTGTCTCTCAAGGTTTGACCGAAATGCATAGCCTTACGCGCCTCCGGACTCCCAAAATCAACCTCCAAATCAACTTTAATTTCCTTTTCAGCCATCGCCTTCCTCAACCTCCGCACTATCTCCAATGCCATTATATTATTGGGTTCCATACCTAACACGGTATTGACATCCTTATATGCCAAATCCAATCGTTTTAATGCCTCATAACACCTAGCACGCTTCAACAGAGCCTTACTATATCTTGAAGACACCTCTAGGGCCAAATTACATTCGTTGATAGCTTGAGGGTACTCACCCAAACCCAATTGCATGTAACACTCTGCCATGCTGCTGTGGAGGTGGGCCACATCAATGTGGTTCGGTGGGAGAAGCTTGAGGGCTCTCTCGTACTTGGACATGGCCCCTTCATGATCACGCATTTGGAAGAGTTTGTTGCCTTCCTCTTTTATCTCTTGAGCCATGTTCACAAAGACGGCTGTTTCTTCATCCAGTTCTTTTGAGCTTCCCCTGAACCTAAAACTAGACCTTCTGGTGTTTTGTGTTTCTAGAATCTTGTTCTTCCCAGTGCCAGGCTTCCCCATTGCAAATTAATCTTACAGAACCAAAATAAGAAGTTGCATCACTAAAACAGATGTTCAAATCAAAGATTAAAGAGCTAGGGTTTGTTCAAATCAAATTCGAATGGAAATTTCAGGATAAGCAACTGACCCAGATGAGAGTTGGAAGCTGAAATCGTTCCGATTGCTCTTGTAATCAAAACCCACCTTCACGAAATCATAGACATGAACAATAAACATGAAAATTGAAAGCGAGACCCAAATCCAGAACCTGATTTCAAAAACTATCAGATCCTTGTCGTCGATTAAGACCCTGTCTTGCTCCAAACTTGTGAGAAACCAGCACCGGACCTCTCGATCTGATAGTTTTCGAAATGTGGTGATTCTAAGAATGGGTTGTGAAATCTGATTAGCATCTGTTTGAAAGAGTCGTTGGGTCATTCCCGCCATTTCAGGACCCCCGCTTTCGTAACCCACACCGCGAATTTCTGTTTGGTGTTTTTCAATCCTTACCTTCTTCCACAAATAGATTAATTAAGTAAACTATTCTTATTATTAAGTAAATTGGGATTTTGTTCAAAAAATAAAGAAAGCAAATTGGGATCGTCTACAGCATCTACAGTGGTTAGCTCTTTTTTTTTTCTCTTGAGATTGTATTTTTTGATAAATTATATTGACATACCCCGTACTATACACGTTTAGCGGATAAATATTTTAAAATTATTTCAGAACGAAAACATATCCCGAGCTAACATTTTGTAACAACATCTCCATTCCATCTATTTTTAAGGTTGGATTTAGGTTTGAAGAGAGATTTAGGGTTGGGTTTAGGATTGTAACACTACAGATAGTTTCAAAATTTCTGAAAAAATAAACAATAAATGGACGGGAAAAGGATAAAATGAGGGATGTTGTTATTAAGTGTTAGTTCGGGGTATGTTTTTGTTACGAAATAACTTTGGGATATATATTTGTTAAACGGGTATAATACAAGATATGTCAACGTAATTTACCTTTGTTTTTTAATCTATTCATTTTGATAAACAAATTAAGTTACTCTGAGTAGACTAACTTCCTCTAAAATTAAAAGAAGTCAGTTTATTTAGTAACAAATTGCTCTGGTCTGTTTTTATTGAAAGGAAAGCCGAGGGATGGCATTATATTAATGGTTGAGAAAACGATACAAATGGCGAACAAAAGTCTTGAGAACATAATAGTATCCGGCCTCTCGTAGGAAACCCAACACTCTGAGCCTGTTGAAACAATCTAGTTGACATCCTAGACTACAACGAGAATCCCTATGGTCAAGCCGATCAACATAAAAGAGATAACCTAAAGGAGAAAGAAAATTCCAAATTCCAACATAATACTGAAAAGGAATAACAATGTGATGGGGATTGAAACTAGCATAAAAAAAAGCCTGAAAAGAGTGCTCTGATTGCAGTTTTCCCGAGACCTCCCAACACCGGCAGCCCCAGATATGTGGGTATAGGCCCTGTTGGAGCCTTCCCACCCCGCCAGGTCTTCTCAATTCTCCGAAGGAGGATGTGGCACCTCTGTCTGTGGCTCCTAGCTTTCCCCCTCATCCCTTATCGGCTGCATGGTGAAGTAGGTCTCCGACTGAGAGCGCAGCGTTGCCCGACCCACTTCAGCGTGGTGTAAACGCATCAATCATTTACCCTTCGACTTCATCGCCCTTGACTGAATAGGTCCCACTCCTCCAGACTGGTCCTGATGTTCCTTCAGCGTCCCTTGCATTTGGACCTGTGCACCATGTGCATCTGCACCTAAAACAGAAAAGACTGTTCTCCCAAGTAGATCCCGATCCCGGGCGTTACTCCAAGTGGAGTTCCCTGATCTCTCCCCCCCCCCCCCCCCCCCCCCGCCCCCCCCGCCCCTTGTCCGATGGCGACGATAAGGTCCAATCGCCGGGGTACGTCGTAATAGAACCCGTCGAAAGCACATCATATTCCCTTGCATGGGACGACTTCTTAATCCCCTTATGATCGCTGGCCGAACTCCCTGTTCCCTACAATCTAAGGAAACGGGGTGATCCGTCTCCACCACTAACCAATCTGTACTTAGAGATAGTGATCGTGATCGACGCATGTGGGGTTCGTGCATGTCTGTCGGCTTGGTATCGGTCACCGCAAAGTGATCGTTCTGGTACGCAGGCACAAAAGTAGGGCTCTAGTAGGTCGTAACTAAGGGATGTTCGGTTATGGTGAGGATCATAACGGATTGGGGATCGGTGGGCACCTTGGTTGTGGGTATGATGCTTGTATTCATCGGCTTGTGTTGAACGGGATCCATAGAGGTGGTCCGGGAGGGAGAGAACGAAGGAGATGAGAAAAGACGACGGTTTGCAAAACCCTAAAAACGCTTTTCGCATTTATTGATTCAGAGAATAACTCTATTTTTCCAGAGAGAGACGTTATATCTAATAGCTCTGGTTTGTTAATTACATTAATAACAATTATTATTTTTGGATGGAAGACCGATATACATTATAAATTATAAATATCGTCTAATTCAAAATGGACACAACAAAAGTAACTTTAAATATATTGACATAATGGTCCAAACATCAAGGGACCTAACAGAATATAAATTTTCCCAAGTAACCAAACCGTTCCATTAATATGTTTGGAAAGAACACTACGGCATCATCTGAAAAAATCGATACAACAGATCCAAACTGGGAGCTAGGGTAGAGC
This sequence comes from Erodium maritimum, assembly GCA_963921825.1. Lineage (NCBI taxonomy): Eukaryota > Viridiplantae > Streptophyta > Magnoliopsida > Geraniales > Geraniaceae > Erodium > Erodium maritimum. Next base: position 25,042,061 of record OY997594.1, read on the forward strand.
TAACCAATTTTCGGGTTATCGTCGAGGCAAACTGTATACTCTCCCGATTTTCCAGCATGCGTTGTCCTTACTGAATTGATAGATTAGGGCCCAAAAAACGCGAGAGTGTCAGCCTTCGAGATGGTAGGATAGTACCGTGCCAGAACTTGGTGAAACCACTTCAACCATACGTCCAGTGGGTCGTTGATGTTCAACCCCTCACTGGACCACAAACTCCTCATTAATCGAGGCGATGGTGCGTGCTACCCCTCATCGGTATTCTTGACGCCCCACCGGATTCCATAAAGTCGTTCGAGTTTGTGATTGCACGCGCATGACGCACGCCTCCATCCACCACGACCTTGACCTTAGTCGATCGTGCTCCCCACACGATCACTTTATGATCGTGCATAACTCCCGCCACCACCTCCTTGGATTCGAATGACTGCACTCTCCATGCGATGCCATCCTTATCACACACAACCACAACCTCCGGAAAGGAGTTGAAGCACAACTCTAGCCACATACGGTAGAGACACTACTCCCTTCGACGAAGCCACCACCCATAGACCACCCCAACACCGCTGTAGCGAACGACACCACGATGGTCAGAAATGCTAGCCAACACCGATGGACGACCACCCAAGCACCTTATCCCACCAACCGACACCGAGACCGGAATCGCCATGACAACCCTTACCGGAGGATTTTCTAAACGCCCTGCGCCTCCGCCATGCATCACCGTCAACAGTCTTGAAACCCTTGATTGTTGTGTACGTTGCTCTACCTCAGGGTCGATCTGGTCACACGAGTTCAAGCCTCGGACCCTTCCTCTCGGTATGGCATGGTTGGTGTCGCACTCATAACCACTAGGGGTCCACACCTCTTTCCCCCGAACACCCAACCTTTCGTCGCCAATCAAAACCTAAAAGAAAATAAAAACACACCAACACCATACGGACCACCCCATGTATTGATCACATGGAGGATCCATGGTGATTGATCACCATAAGTAACACAAGCGGCGACAGAGAAACAAACCCTAATCATTGTTCCTAAATATATAATAATTATTTTTTTGAACGGAAGGTGCAATATTATTAATGATATATCAGAACATCGATGTGCACCAGGAAACATGCTCCCTGTCCATTAAGGTCAGAATAAAAGAACAACGGTTAACTAATCTTTGTAGTACTAGAACTGTCACAGACGGTATTGGGATGCCATATAGGCCATGATAGAATACGGGGGATGAGAAAGTGGTACTGGAATTCCTGCTCCAAAATTTGGCCAAGGATTTCAACAATAGCAGTGGGAGGCAAGGTTTCGACCAGGGACCCCTCCCAGAGCCAGTCCCTAAAGCCTAGGGAATCTAACATTCCTCCTGGAGGGTTTGATCATGCAAAGACAAATGTAAATAAAATAAAAGGGATCCTCTTGATTAGCCAGATCCATAATCGTGAAAGGGGTTGAGGCGGATGCAGTGATGGACGCCAGGGAGAAGGACGCGCCAGCGGCAGTTACAAAGACGGCGGCTGCGGCTTCAAGAACGACTCTTGAGACGACGGTGGCGGCATCAGAGACCGCGACGACATCAGATATGGCGGCAGCTTCAAAGACGGCGGCGACAACATTAGGGACGTCGACCTGAGAGAGGAGGGACTGAAACAGGTCGGGAGACGTGTCGTTGGTGGCAGGAGAAGGACAATGTCGCAGTGGCTAGAGACGGTTCGAAAGGAACCTTAGCAGGAAAAACCTTCGCAGGCTCTAAAGCAGAAGGGAAAGGGAGAGAATGTATAAAAGAGAGATGGCTTTGTGGGGACGGCGACAAAAAGCTCTGTGGGAGAGAATTAGAATTTTCTTGAATTATTATTATTCGTCAAATCAAATATATAATTAATTAATTAATCCTTGTACTAAAATTAAATATAATATTAGTCAATTAAAAATTATTTAATTTAACTTAACTTAGAAATACAATTTAATGTTATAGTTCAACATTACCCGCCGCGTCTTGTAAAATATAAATAAAAGGCTTTTTGCTGATTTGATTGAAGACTCATTACTCTTAAGTATGAGCGATTACAAGATCACCAAAAAACTAATATTACTTAATATTATAATTAAACACCTAATTAAATTAAATTAAATCATAACGAATCTATTTTATTTATTTTAATTTGATTATCTTCAATACCCTCCCTTAAGTTAAAGCATGAAGATTCACAATACTCAACTTAAAAAGAAGATTATAAAATGATCATGTCTAATACCTTTGATGGATGGTGCAAATAACTACTCGTCTCGGGCCGACGATGTAAATGACATCTCTTCTCGTGGTCGACGGTGCAAACGACATCTCGTCTCGTGACTGACGGTGCAAACAGCTACTCGTCTCGGGGCCGATGGTGCAAAGGTATCTCGTCTCGTGGATGACGGTACAAACATCGTCCCATCTCGAGGCTGACGACGCAAACAACATCTTGTCTCGTGATCATTAGTGTAAACTACATAGAGGGTGAAAATGGTTATGATTGATGACCACAATACGGAAGAAAAATAAAAAATAAAAATAAAGACTAGAACTAAATATGATTTTCAAACATTCTGCCCACTTGTTAGAACCATAAGCTAACAAGTGGGCAAAGCTAGAAATTCATGAAAGCTTTTCAAGAATAACTAGGAGCACTAATACCATGTAAATTTGGGCCACTTATATTGGCTCAAGCTTCCACAACTAAAAGGTCAATGTTTTTAGTTGGGTGTGACTCTAGCCTTTATAAGTAGCTTATTATTCTTCTATTTGGTCGATGTGGGTTCATACTTCAACACCCCCCTCACACATAGGATTGTACATTTACACGTGAGTCGTAATAGGACTGGACATATGTATATGGACCGGATAACATAAGGTGGAGGTGACAAACGGGCCTTAGACCGAACCAGACTCTAATACCATGTAAAATATAAAATAGAATGCTTTTTATTGGTTTGATTGAAGACTCACTACTCTTATTTATAGGAGATTTTCTTACCTTCAATACGTCTAAATGTGTTTAACATGATTGACGAATATCCAGAATTTGTGTCTATAGTTGCATATTAGCATTTTTTGATGAACAAAATTTTGTGTGTTTTCGTATTTTATGTATTCATCCTTAATTATCATGTTATGGATAATGATGCAAGTATGCATAATATCTATCAATGTTCTTCTATCCCACATACGAGTTGGCATGTAATAATGTGTCAACGGGCCTGAAGAATTCTGAAATCTTTTTCCATACCATTCCTCGTTCCTTCTTGATGTCGGGAAAACATTATATCCTTTGCCAACAATGGGCATGATATGATTTTAAGAAATAACTCCATTGAGGATAAATGTTTTCATATAAATAGTAAGGATAGTTGTAGTTTGTACCATATACTACGCACTCCACACTTAGTTGTTCGCCTTACAACATTTCGGTAAACAATTTTGATGCCTTTGTTCGACCTAGTTGTTGGGTTTTATGCCCTAAGACAATCCACATCAGTATATTACATCGTTTCCGTGATTAATAAAATGGAAAGTGTTTTCATTAACATGTGATGTAATGTTAAATATATGAATATACTACTCTTTCTAAGATATCGGGGATTCATTTCCAGATAGTAGAAATCTTATGAGCAAAGTAGCAAGTTTGTTCATTCGTCCCTAGTCTAAACCGATAGTTAGAACTAGTGTGATGGTTGATTGAGGATCACGTTTTACTGATCATGCATATAGAGATATGAGTTAACATCACATATGTTAAAGAAGTTGGCATTGGATGACACACCTTGAGAATACTCCATAGAACACGAACATGAGTATTTCTCATCTACCAAAGTATATCTTAGTCGTATAACCTTGAAATCACCATATATCTTGTATGAATCAATTCGTGTCTTGACACAATCGAGCACTACTCTTGACAAGATGGTAATAGTGGTTGTATTTAGATATGGATACTGCATATGAGGAGTATAGGTGATTGTCAATGGGACCTTGTCATTTATGCTAACAATATAAGTCAGCTATCATCGACCCATTTGATGAGTGAGGATTGTAAAATAAAGCATGGTCATGCGAGTGAACATAGAGTTGTCACTTACAATCCAAACTCGGGATCAAGAAACCAAAGACAGAATGTAGAACAAGGATGATGCTTTTATGCCTTGTGTTCAGTCATGATATCATCAAACGAAAAAGGATAAGAATACTCATGGTAATATGTTCGGTTCTTGGACCGAACATAAGGATATCAAAATATATTAAACAAACATAAGGGTACCAAAAAGTATTTAACCATTTTTATTATTTTATGGTAAATTTTAGATCTCATTTTTAGTGTTAAATACCTTTTGGTACTCTTATGTTTGGTCATGTGCCTTAGGGTTAAATACATTTTGGTACACTCATGTTCGGTCCACGGATAATATGGTCCCACATATTTGGGAACGACCATTTTGGTACCCTATTGTTCGGTCTATGAACTTTTTTTTTTGCATTTGGGGCTAAAAAACTAATGGAATATTCCATTATGTTAGGCATGTGACCCATGTACCAGTTAAGAGGATTGTGAAATGACAATTTTACCTTTAGACATTTGAACATTATGTATTTTGAATTAAAAAATTACAATTTTATCCACCATTTAATATTTTAAAATTAAATATATATTATGACAAAATAAATAATAAAATTAAAATTAAAAAAAGATCTAATCTACACCATAGTGACCACACAACACAATCTCTGTTTTACACAACTCACACCACACTAAATCTATATACTTAAATGCATATGTTGCTCTCCCGTATCACTCGTCTTCCTCCACATATCTATTCATGGAAGAACCACGAACCACCTACTAGAGCTCTCTGTTTTCACCTACCAAGAGCTCGAGAGACATTGTAAGAACCGCCCCCGGTCGATCCCGGTCGGACCGGAGGTTTTAAGCGAAAGTTGACTTTTTGCCGGAAAAGTCAACCGATGACTCCGGGAGTCATCCGGGACCTTTCCGGGGCCCAAAAAACTTAGCCGTCATTACGGTTAGCTTAGTTGGGTCGTTTCCTTTCAAATGACTGTAATTGTGAAAAAGTCACCCCGAGGTCAATTTCGGTCAAACCACAGACTTAAAGAATTAATTAATTGTGTTGAGTTTAATTTGGGTATGAGTGGTCCCCACATGAACACTTGTCCATGTTGGCTTGGGGGAGAAGAAAGAGGGTAGGAATGACCTTTTTACCCTTAAAGAGTGGGCTTAAGGGGAAGTTGAAGAAAGGGGCATTTTGGTCCTTACAAGTCTAGGTTAAAGGCTAAGTTGGACAAAAATTTCAGCACATTTGTGCCTTAGCCGAAATCTACAAGGGAGAGAGAGAGAAGGAGCTCCCTTGGAAGCTTGAAGAAGAAGCAAAGGAAAAGAGGAGACTTTTTGCCCATTTCTACCTCAAATCACTTCCCAAATCTCATTTTCTTCATCCTTATTCCATTCCCAAGGTAAATCCCTAATCCTTTTTGGACATGCTTGATGTGACATGAACCAATGGTCGTGATATGATCGGGTGAGTGATAGACCGATGCGACGTGTTCGGTAAGTTTGTGTGGTTGATATACCGGTGGTTGAATGATGGCATTGTGTTATACTGGGACTCTCATGAGTGAGTTCTAAGTTGAGGTAATCTGGTAGGATACCTACACCGAGGGGGAGTTCCGGTGTAGGGTATCTAGACCAAGGATGGTGTGATCAGTACCCCGATGCTGTGTGGTCCAGGAAGACGTACAAACGAGGTATGTGTCGGTCCGGTATGTGTGTGAGTGATGCCCCGAGGCTAAGTGCCGGGAAGACGTCCGACCGATGTATGTGCCGGTCAGGGATGTACCCCGAGGCTGTGTGCCGGGAAGATGTCGATACCGATGTTGTGTGGTCCGATACGATATGTTTGGACAGAGTCGGGCTGTGTACAGCCGATGGAGTTGGGGGACTGCGATACGGGACGTGTGCTTGTGTTACTAATTGTGGTATGCTTGATGATTGGTTAATTGATTGCAGTGTGATAGTGGTCGTGTAAGCACGTTTGTGAGTGTGGTTATCGTCTTGTGACTGAGGATTGTGGTTATGTGATCCCGTGTTGTGTTTAGTTGTGTGCTTTACTAGTATACCCTAATTGGACGGTTACTCGTGGTGACGAGCGGATACTCATTACCTTAACTACTTTTCCTACTGAGCGAAAGCTCACCCCTGTACTTTATTGTTTTACAGGTTTTGAGCGGGATGTGGTCAAGCGGGATGCTCGATGCTTGGGAGCTAGCGAGGGTCCTAGGCTAGCGCTGTCTAAAGACATACTGTTTATTTTGAACTAAACATTTCATTACTGGTTTTATGAGCTGTTGACTCACTATTATCGGATCATTATTATTGTTGGAACTTATTTCTTTCAAAATTGTCTTTTATTATTCATTACTTTAAATTCACGTCTCGAGTCCGGTCACAATCGGATTTGGGGCGTCACAGACATGGCTCCGATTCTTCCTTCTCCTTCGCTGAAGCGCCCCGATTCTCCGTCCACTCTGTCTTCGACGGCTCACAACCTCCTCTTCTCCGATTTCGCTAATTCTCATCGGGACCAGTCTTCATGGGTCTCTCCTCTGTTCTCAATTTGTTCTTGGTTCATCAAGATGTGGCACAAAAAAAAATCTGGAGATTTTCTCTTCTTTCTAGTTTTGGGATTATTTTAGGGTTTGCTTCCATTTCATCAATTCCTTCATAACTCGTCCCCGTGCTACCCTTTTCCAGCGAGACCGTCTGTGCTTCAAATCTCGACGAGGGAGTGGTTGAGCAAAAAATCTTGTGCCTAAGCCGAATCTTCCACAGAAACGCAGAGCCTTCTACAACGCCTTCAACCTTGATATCGCCCCCACGAACTCACTTCCTCTCGAATGGTGCATGAAATGAGTTCTTTATCCCTCTGGACTTTAGATCTCGAGAGGCGACGAACTGGTGAGGGAACCACGGGCTGCGAAGGGACCTTGCTGGATTGGCACTACACGACGCCGCTTCCAGATTTTTCACACTGCTTCAAGATTATTCATCCTCGTAGACATCGACCAAAGGCCTCTTCTCTAACGGTTCGTCACCAAAGGCCTCTTTTATGCAATATACCTCAAATTTTATAGGAGCTTTGATCTGCAGATGTGGTTGTATAGTCTGAGGAGATGTTAATGTTAGTTTGGAGGAGATTCGATTTTCCAGATTTGGAAGAGGTTCAATTTTTCAGAACCTCACGAAAATTAATGTTTTTATTTTAGTTTCAAATAAGTGCTTCAAAATTTTGTTTTGATTTTAGTTGTAATGGATTTTAATGTTAGTTTTAAAATTAGTTTTAAAGAAAAAGAGTTAATAACAATAAGAATTAATAGAATATATATATATATATATATATTAAAACTTTTGAAATAAATACTGTAAATAAAACGGATTAAATATACATTATAAATAATTAAATATATAAATTAATAAAGTAATTGAATATAGAAGTTTAGAAAATAATTAACTATAATATTCAAGATTTTATGAAAAGTAATGATTATAATTATGAATTAATTGAAGTATTGAAGAATTTTTAAACAACTAATGATGAAGAAGGGTAAAATAGTCTTTCAACTAATAAGTGCTATCAATTTAAAATAGAAAATGGTAAAATAGTCATTTGGGTATACTACAAATGCATACCCTAAAGTTGTCACGTTTAACCGATAATTATCTTGAAGTTTAAAGTTAACTGATGCATACCCTAAAGTTACGAGTTGTAACTCAAAACCCATCCGTTAGCTAAAATGACGAAAATACCCTCAACTACACTTCAATAATTATGTTAATTTTTTATAAAAAAATTACTTTTGTTATATATATATTTACTTATTAAATGACTTCATTTTTATTTCAAAAATCAATTCATTTATATTTAAAAAAAATTATTTTAAAAAAATCACTAAGGGTATTTTCGTCATTTTAGCTGACAGAAGGGTTTTTAGTTACAAGTTGTAACTTCAGGGTATGCATCAGTTAACTTTAAACTTCAGGGTAATCATCGGTTAAACGTGACAACTTCAGGGTATGGATCTGTAATTTACCCTAGTCATTTTACGTACCTCTGTTAGTTTTTTAACCCCAAATACAAAAGTTTCGTGGACCGAATAATAGGGTACCAAAATGGTTGTTCCCAAACATGTGGGACCTCAATGTCTGTGGACCGAACATGTCACGCCCCAAATTCGGTAGAACCGAACCCGGAACGCGAACGGTAAAAAAATAAAACCATTTTCAAACCTTTTTAATAAATTGCTTAAAATCACCATTTAGTTAATCAAAATAATAATTTACAACTCAAAAGTACGTCCAAACAAGCGGACAAAAGACATGGCGTACGTCGCTCAACCCAAAAGGAAACCCGGACTCCCGCTCCCAGCTCTTCAAGCTTCGAGAGCTCACCTAGTCCGTCCCGCGACCAGTACCTGTAGGAAAAGCAGTTAGGGGTGAGCGTTCGCTCACCACCACGGATACCAGACTGACTACGACATACTAGCAGACAATGCCGGAAACACCCACAACAAAACAAACACCGGGGACTACTATCCCCAACTCAAGTAACCCGACTGACACACAAACTGTTACTTTCCCCAACCGACTCAACACCCGGACACGTAATGTAGACCCAACACAGCGGTTACGAATTCCACCAAAAACTCAAAAGATAACCACGCAACACCCAAGATCACAAAGGATCGCACACCAAACAAGATCGCAAAGGATCGCACTCCAGCTGCTCAGTGTCGGTTGCTAACCGGCTGGGCTCGAGCCTGCCCACACAACTTCCCCGATCCTTGTTGGGTCAGGCGGTCGACCTGTCAGCGATGTATAAAGCCATACTTTTCCGATAGCTGGTCGGAAGGGGAACCGCCCTCATCGCCAAAGAAGACGCTCAACCTTACCGATCCCTGTCGGAAGGCTAGCCAATACCCACACAACTTTTCCCGACACGCAGTCGAATCAGGCGGTCGACCTGTCTCCCCCAACCTCAGGCAACCACAACCACAATCACAAGCAAAGTTCGACAAACAGTAACAACACAGGTTTAGCACTCCACAGGCACTCATGGCCACCCAAGACGCCAATAGTAAAACACGGGTTCAACAACCCCACAGGCAATCATGGCACCCAAGAAACCAACGGTAAAACACGGGCTCAACAACCCCACGGGCACTCACGGCCACCCAAGACACACCAACAGTAAAATACGGGTTTAACAACCCCACGGGCACTCATGGCCACCCAAGACACACCAACAGTAACATACGGGTTTAACAACCCTACGGGCACTCCTGGCCACCCAAGACACACCAACAACAAAATACAGGTTTAACAACCCCACAGGCACTCATGGCCACCCAAGACACACCAACAGTAAAATACGGGTTCAACAACCTCACATGCACTCATGGCCACCCAAGACACACCAACAGTAACAATACGGGTTCAACAACCCCACGGGCACTCATGCCCACCCAAGACACAAACCAAACAATCAACCTCCGGGCATAACCAAATGCCTCCAATAATTCTAATATCGATAAGTACACTGCTCCTACGACACTACTAAGTGTCACATGCATTTCTATTGTTCGATACGTTCCCGTATCATACGACACCACCCGGTGTCGCCTGCCTTTCTATTGTTCGATAAACTTACTTAACCCACGACACCCAAATGTCACATGCATTTCCACTGTTAACTTTCCCTTGTCAGGGCCGAGATCCGGCTACTTTTCCCTACCTCGTAACGCTTCTCAAAATGCCACGCCCAAGCTCCGGCGTGCTCGCGATCACTCGCCTAGCTTCCCCTTTCCGCGGTCGTCGGCACGATCTAACAAGATCACAATTAAAACACTTTTTAAGTTCGGAGGCAAAAACAGAATTTTAATGCACTTGACGCCCAAATGCAACCCCGACAATGTCGATCACTCCCAAACTTCCCAATTACTCGACATTGTCAACAACGGGCCCGGAAAGGCCCGATTCGCCCGGCTCGGCGAATCCGCCCGGGATTGGAAAACGCCCTTCCGGGGCTCCGAAAATTTCCCTTTTTGTTTCTCTTTCTTATTTCTCAATACAAATCCCAACTACACGACTAAACACAATTACTTGTAATTTCTCAAAATCAACTCACACTTGGGTTAGTCTGTAATATTGACAAATTTCAGCAATTAACACACCGAGGGAAGTTTAAGTATTAGTGCTCCATAAAGTTATGTAATTAATGCTCCACTATATCAACATAAAACCAAATAACAGAAGGTAGAACAAACCTTAATTACGGTATTGTTCAATCTCCTTTTTCCTTTGTTTTGTTTTCTGACCACACGCTTTTTGTCTCATCAATCTGAAGATGCTAATCCATGTAACACCATAGAGCATTTAATGCTCAGCCAAAAGATGTTGCCAATAACAACAATCGTACACGAACACCAACAAAAAAAGAAGAAGAGATGTGAGTTCATGCCTTTTTCTGCCGCCAACCAAGCTCTTGATCCTTCGACTCACACTACACAAATGACTCGTCTCTCCCAAAAATGATGCTGCCGCCACAAGAGAATGGAAAATCCGGCTCTCTCTCTGTCCAGACAAATCGCCTCTCTCATTCTCTCTATGTCAGATCTATTGTTGTTGTGTACAAGGGAACCAAAAACTCTAATTTTCCCTATATAGCAAAACAGGACAAAAGAGAGGTGGGCTTGAGTGGTTGGGCCTCAAGGTCATGGACTTTAGAGCCCAAAGAAAAAGTAACAAACTCCACCAACAATTATCTCATCCCAATTAATTAAATCGATAAAACCCTTAATTTGGCCCCGTTTGACCAGGATTTGAGTTTTTCGTAAAATTAGTCTATTGAAAGGAAACGACCCAATTAAGCTAACGGTAACGACGACTAAGCTTTTTGGGTCCCGGAAAGGTCCCGAATGACTCCCGGAGTCATCAGTTGACTTTTCAGGCGGGAAGTCAACTTTCCTCAAATTTCACCGATTCGACCGGTGTCGACCAGGGGCGGTTCTTATAGTCTACCCCCTTAAAGAAATTTCGTCCGCGAAATTTAAAACAAACGTACCTCAGGAGTCGAACAGATCGGGGTACTTCGCGCGAACCTCGTACTCGCGTTCCCAAGTCGACTTAGCCTCGTGGTGTCGCCACTGCACCCGTACTAAGCGGATAACCTTGCCATGCAGGACCTCAGAACTCCGCAGTTAAGCGTGCTTGGGCGAGAGTAGTACTAGGATGGGTGACCTCCTGGGAAGTCCTCGTGTTGTCCATGATTCGAACCGGCTGCTCCTCATAAGAGACATTGTCAGCCACCTCGATATCTGCCCACTCAATGACGTGAGAGGGGTCCGCATTGTACTTCCGCAACTGTGACACGTGGAAGACGTTATGAATCCTCCAAAGTTGCGGAGGTAATGTCAGACGATATGCCACTGCTCCCACTCTGCTCAAGATCTCGAAAGGGCCGATGTACCGCGGGGCTAACTTGCCTCCGCCGCGGCTAAACCGTACCGGTCCCTTCCTCGGGCTCGCCCTCAGGAACACGTGATCACCGACTGCGAACTCGAGAGGTCGGTGTCATCTGTAGGCGTAGCTCTTCTACCGACTCTGTGCGGTCTTCAACCGCTCGCGTATCAGCCCGACCGACTCAGTTGTCTCTCGGTCCAGTTCTAGACTCAGTAAACCCTCATTCCTCACTTTCGCCTCGCACACGGGCGACCGACACGGCCTACCATACAACGCTCCGAACGGTGCCATCCTGATACTAGTCTGAAAGCTGTTGTTGTAGGCGAACTCGGCTAACCGCTCACGAAATCCATCGTGACGTGCCCCCATTTCCACTGTGCAACCCGTAGTGGTTGCAATAATCTAGCGGGACGCTGTTGTTCAGCTCTCACCTGCTGACGAGTGAGGCACCGCGATACTAATTCTGCAACCGCTCTCCGCATCTCTATCCACTAGATATGTCGCCTGATGTCACGCTCCTCTTAGTGCTACCCACGTGCACTGTCAGATGCGAATGATGCGACTCTCGCAGCTCGTCGCCTCCACCGTTACGCGGTACGAACAAACCTCCGCGATACCGTAACTCCCAATTAACACGACGATCCCAGCCCTCGACGTCAACACCGTCGGCAACTCTCTCCCGGATCTCTGTCATCTCGACATCCACCGACTGTGCCTCTATCCCCCGGACAAGCAGGGTGGGCTGAGCCACCAAGAAGCACATGGCCACGCCGCCAGTAACCTCTTCTAGCTCCAACCCGAGCGTGCCCAGCTCTCCCATCATGTCCCACTCCCGGACTGAGATGCTAGCAGGACACGGCATCGGCTTCCTACTCAGGGCATCGACAATCACATTCGCCTTACCCGGATGGTAGAGTAGCTCAAAGTCGTACTCCTCAAGTAGTTCCATCCATCGCCGCTGGCGCATATTCAGGTCTCGTTGGGAAAAGATGTACTTAAAGCTCTTATGGTCCGAGAACACCTGAAATTGCTCGCCATACAGATAATACCTCTAGCCCTTTAGCGCGAACATGACTGCTGCTAATTCCAAGTCATGGGTAGGATAATTGCACTCGTGTGTCTTCAACTGCCTGGAGCCATAAGCAACAACTCTACCCAACTGCATCAGTACACAGCCCAGTCCTTCCCCGGACGCGTCACAATAAACCTCATACCCGATCCCTCGCTCTGGCACTACCAATACTGGAGCGGTAGTCAGACGAGTCTTCAACTTCGTGAACGCACGTTCACAATCCTCTGTCCACACAAACCCGACTCTCTTGCGTTTCAAAAGAGTCATAGGCGCGGCTAGACGCGCAAAGTCCTGGACGAACCGCCGATAATATCCTGCCAGCCCCAAGAAGCTGCGGATCTCGAAAACGCTCGTGGGCCGCGCCCACTTCAAAACTGCGTCGATCTTCACCGGATCGACCAATATACCGTCACGGGACACAACGTGACCGAGGAATCTCACCTCAGCGAGACAGAACTCGCACTTCTCCAGGTCGGCGTATAGCTGATGTGTGCGCAACAGGGTCAGAACACCCCTCAGATGCTCCTTATGCGCTGCCTCGTTCTGCGAGTAGATCAAGATGTCGTCTACAAACACCACCACAAATTGATCTAAGAACGACCGGAATATACTGTTCATCAGATCCATTAATGCTGCAAGTGCGTTCGTCAGTCCAAATGGCATCACCAAGAACTCGTAATGCTCATAACGTGTCCGGAATGCAGTCTTTGCAACGTCCTCCTCCCGGACTCGCAACTGGTAATATCCGGATCGCAGATCAATCTTCGAGAAGCATGCCGACCCTCTCAACTGGTCGAACAAGTCGTCAGTTCTCGGCATCGGGTATCGATTCTTCACTGTAACCCGGTTCATCTTCCGGTAGTCTATACACATCCAAAGCTCTCCACTCTTCTTCTTCACGAAGAGTGCTGGTGCTCCCCACGGCGATGTACTCGGACGGATAAACCCCCTTCTCCCGAAGCTCCTCGAGCTGACGCTTCAGCTCGGTCAACTCATTCGGCGCGAACCTGTAAGGCGCCATCGATATCGTTGCCGTTCCCGCGACAGGTCAAACCTGAACTCCACCTCACGAACTGGTGGCAACCCGCTCAATTCCTCCGGAAGGACCCCGGGGAACTCGTACACTACTCGCGGTAACTCGCGGCTCTGCACAGCCGATACTTCCTCCACTGCGGACAATGCCGACAGGAGAACTCTGCTCCTACTGCCCAGAATACACGAAACTTTCGTGTTGCCTGTTGACACCGTCACTCGTCGCCTGTAATAGTCGACATTGGCTTGGTACTTCTTCGCCAGCAAATCCATTCTCAGGATCACGTCAAAGGCTGTCATTTCGTAAGTATCCTTCCCACGGATACACGCACAAGCTCAGTCGCTGCCGAACCTCACGGAACCTCGCAGTCTCTCTCAGACCTCGCTCCACTACCGCCGTCGTGCCCACCAACTCCGAACATACCCGAAACCTCGGGGTGAGGACTCGAACCAGCATCAGGGCTCTTGAGCCCTCTCCCGAACCTCCTGTATCAGTTCGCTTCTCTAACTTCGCAGACACGACAGACCCTAGTCAACACCAATACACCCCCAACCGGCGTGTACAGACGCAAGGGTGGACTCAACGGCTCTAAACTCAGTCCCAACATCTCAGCACAATTCGACGAACCAAACGAGTGTGACGCCCCGTTACCCAATAAAAATGACGCCCAATTCAGAGACCGAACAACCACTCGATTAGTCACACCGACCCTATATAGCACAACCCTCACACGATCCTCTATGCATTCACTTATAACTTTCCGTAACCAAACCAATATTCGCTACTCGTACCCTGCGGGAAAAGTAGTAAAGGGGATGAGCGTTATGCTCACCTCCACGGACACCCGTTCGATTATGGCATACTAGTAAAGTAGTAACGACTTACCAATCTAGCCAGGGCCAACCACTACCTCAAAACCTGATGCCAAAACGTCACACTACTCACGCTGTCAATACCTCAAATACTCGCTCATGTAAGGGAAACCTCGAATGTGGATCATATTCTCAACTCCGCAAGGCACTATTTCTCACAACTCAGTACCTAATTACCCGATCACGTAGGGAAACCTCAAACGGGGATCATGTTCTCAACTCAGCAAACCACTATTGCTCACAACCTCGATACCCCAATTACCAGATCACGTAGGGAAGCCTCAAACGGGGATCATGTTCTCAACTCAGCAAACCACTATTGCTCACGACCTCGATGCCCCAATTACCCGATCACGTAGGGAAACCTCAAACGGGGATCATGTTCTCAACTCAGCAAACCACCATTGCTCACAACCTCGATGCCCCAATTACCAGATCACACCCGGGAGACCTCAAATAATCCGCACAAACGTGAATCAAGTCACGCAACAACAACAACAACAACAACACAAACAAAACCAAACCTTTTTTTGAAAGTAACTAACTGATACAGGCCCGTAAGTGGCCCAGACCGTGCCGCCTTCCGGGCCGGTGAGTGGACCGGACCGTGCCGCCTTCCGGGCCGGTGAGTGGACCGGACCATGCCGCCTTCCGGGCCGAGATAGTGGCCCCGACCGTGTCTTCTACCGGGCCGGTCCATGGCCCGCCCCGTAGCTGTGACGATTTCGCACTCATCACACCCGTTACGTCTACCCTAGGGCACTCGTATCCTACACTTCTCACAGCGACCCACACATTTGTGCATCACAGACGTTCGACCACCAATCTATCAACACACGTACAACAATTTAAAGCCAAACACAAGTCACCCAACCTCAATCATAAGCCGACAAGGCCAACCAAAATCAAAACACGCCCACCGAGCCAACAAATTTCAAAACACGCCCACCGGGCCAACCAATTCAAAAACACGCCCACAGGGCCAACCAGTTCAAACACACGCCCATAGGGCCAACCAATTTTAAAACTTTCTCCTTTTCACCATAAAATCTCATTTTGACATCAGGTAGTTACAACCCGGTCCAGGCGTCCCCGAACTACATTGTACCCACTTGATATCAGCACCGTCACGTTCGACTACAGGAGCGCTCCTGAGTCGAGTCGCGACAGCGTAAAAACGTTTCACGCAGCAACACAAACAATATGCCAGCAATAACCGTACTGCACATACACACAACAACAACCAGGACTCGAGACACTACGAGTCTACACATGGTTTCCGACTTGCGTAACCAACGCACGACGAGACTTGTACAGACTCGACTCTCCCCACCTAATTGACGTACAGTCCGAAGTGTGAAACCTCGAGCTTTGATACCAAACTGTCACGCCCCAAATTCAATAGAACCGAACCCGGAACGCGAACGGTAAAACAATAAAACCATTTTCAAACCTTTTAAATAAATTGCTTAAAATCACCATTTAGTTAATCAAAATAATAATTTACAACTCAAAAGTACGTCCAAACAAGCGGACAAAAGACATGGCGTACGTCGCTAAACCCAAAAGGAAACCCGGAGTCCCGCTCCCAGCTCTTCAAGCTTCGAGAGCTCACCTAGTCCGTCTCGTGACCAGTACCTATAGGAAAAGCAGCTAGGGGTGAGCGTTCGCTCACCACCACGGATACCAGACTGACTACGGCATACTAGCAGACAATGTCGGAAACACCCACAACAAAACAGACACCGGGGACTACTATCCCCAACTCAAGTAACCCGACTGACACACAAACTGTTACTTTCCCCAACCGACTCAACACCCGGACACGTAATGTAGACCCAACACAGCGGTTACGACTTCCACCAAAGACTCAAAAGATAACCACGCAACACCCAAGATCACAAAGGATCGCACACCAAACAAGATCGCAAAGGATCGCACTACAGCTGCTCAGTACCGGTTGCTAACCGGCTGAGCTCGAGCCTGCCCACGCAACTTCCCCGATCCCTGTCGGGTCAGGCGGTCGACCTGTCAGCGATGTATAAAGCCATACTTTTTCGACAGCTGGTCGGAAGGGGAGCCGCCCTCATCGCCAAAGAAGACGCTCAACCTTACCGATCCCTGTCGGAAGGCTAGCCAATACCCACGTAACTTTTCCCGTCACGCAGTCGGATCAGGCGGTCGAACTGTCTCCTCCAACCTCAGGCAACCACAACCACAATCACAAGCAAAGTTCGACAAACAGTAACAACACAGGTTTAGCACTCCACGGGCACTCATGGCCACCCAAGACGCCAATAGTAAAACACGGGTTCAACAACCCCACGGGCACTCATGGCCACCCAAGACACCAATGGTAAAACACGGGCTCAACAACCCCACGGGCACTCACGGCCACCCAAGACACACCAACAGTAAAATACGGGTTTAACAACCCCACGGGCACTCATGGCCACCCAAGACACACCAACATCAAAATACGGGTTTAATAACCCCACGGGCACTCATGACAACCCAAGACACACCAACAGTAAAATACGGGTTCAACAACCCCACGGGCACTCATGGCCACCCAAGACACACCAACAGTAACAATACGGGTTCAACAACCCCACATGCACTCATGCCCACCCAAGACACAAACCAAACAATCAACCTCCAGGCATAACCAAATGACTCCAGTAATTCTAATATCGATAAGTACACTGCTCCTACGACACTACTAAGTGTCACATGTATTTCTATTGTTCGATACGTTCCCGTATCATACGACACCACCCGGTGTCGCCTGCCTTTCTATTGTTCGATAAACTTACTTAATCCACGACACCCAAGTGTCACATGCATTTCTACTGTTAACTTTCCCTAGTCAGGGCCGAGTTCCGGCTACTTTTCCCTACCTCTTAACGCTTCCCAAAAGTCCACGCTCAAGCTCCGACATGCTCGCGATCACTCACCTAGCTTCCCCTTTCCGCGGTCGTCGGCACGATCTAACAAGATCACAATTAGAACACTTTTTAAGTTCGCAGGCAAAAACTGAATTTTAATGCACTTGACGCCCAAATGCAACCCCGACAATGTCGATCACTCCCAAACTTCCCAATTACTCGACATTGTCAACAACGGGCCCGGAAAGGCCCGATTCGCCCGGCTCGGCGAATCTGCCCAGGATTGGAAAACGCCCTTTCGGGGCTCCAAAAATTTCCCTTTTTGTTTCTCTTTCTTATTTCTCAATACAAGTCCCAACTACACGACTAAACACAATTACTTGTAATTTCTCAAAATCAACTCACACTTGGGTTAGTCTGTAATATTGACAAATTTTAGCAATTAACACATCGAGGGAAGTTTAAGTATTAGTGCTCCATAAAGTTATGTAATTAATGCTCCACTATATCAACATAAAACCAAAGAACAGAAGGTAGAACAAACCTTAATTACGGTAGTGTTCAATCTCCTTTTTCCTTTGTTTTGTTTTCTGACCACATGCTTTTTGTCTCATCAATCTAAAGTTGCTAATCCATGTAACACCATCGAACATTTAATGCTCAGCCAAAAGATGTTGCCAATAACAACAATCGTACACGAACACCAACAAAAAAAAAAAGAACATATGTGAGTTCATGCCTTTTTCTACCGCCAACCAAGCTCTTGATCCTTCGACTCACACTACACAAATGACTCGTCTCTCCTAAAAATGATGCTGCCGCCACAAGAGAATGGAAAATCCGGCTCTCTCTCTGTCCAGACAAATCGCCTCTCTCTCTCTCTGTGTGTCACATCTTATGTTGTTGTGTACAAGGGAACCAAAAACCCTAATTTTCCCTATATAGCAAAACAGGACAAAAGAGAGGTGGGCTTGAGTGGTTGGGCCTCAAGGTCATGGACTTTAGAGCCCAAAGAAAAAGTAACAAACTCCACCCACAATTATCTCATCCCAATTAATTAAATCGATAAAACCCTTAATTTGGCTCCGTTTGACCCGAATTTGACTTTTTCGTAAAATTAGTCAATTGAAAGGAAACGACCCAATTAAGCTAACCGTAACGACGGCTAAGCTTTTGGGGTCCTGGAAAGGTCCCGAATGACTCCCGGAGTCATCGGTTGACTTTTCCGGCGGGAAGTCAACTTTCCCCAAATTTCACCGGTTCGACCAGTGTCGACCTGGGGCGGTTCTTACAGAACATAAGGGTACCAAAATGTATTTAACCCTATGCCTTATAGTCACATATGTTTCAAAATTTCCAATGCACTACCTAAACGTTTGGTCACAATCATCTATTAGCAAAAAATGGACAGAATATTCCATTTCGTTAGTCAGGTGACACCATATGCCAGTCAATGGAAACTAAAATGACGATTTTACCCCGACTCATCTAAACCTTATGAATTTTGTAAGGGAAATGATCATTTTGTCCTCATTTAGTAACAAATATAATGAAATAAAATTACAAAAGAATTTAAAAAATAGCTAACGTAACATAATCTCTCTCTAACCCCCATGTTCTAGCATCTCACATCTTCTATCTCCAAAGAATTGACAAGATCATCTCTTCATCTTCACATCCCTCGTCGTGCGGTGTCCATATAGGGGAAGTCGTCGTGCATCAACGACATGGTGCATATCATATCGATGACTCAAGCGGTAAGAATGGTGTGGCCTCCTCATCACTGAAAATCTCATAGGCGGCGATGCAGAGGATGGGTCAGACGCGTTATTACCAGCGAAGAGGGAGTAGTGCATAACCTCGTGGATTTTGACAAGGTCTTAGATCGATACGGAGACGTTTAGAGCCCGACTGGCCAAATTTCCTCTCTAGACTATATAGTCCTTGAAATTAAAGCTGGGTTTGGAGTTTTCTTCTAGGGTTTCAACGCTCTCTTCGGCGGTGTAAACTACCAAGACTACGAGACGAGATGCTAAAATTGATGAGAGGGCAGAATGTGGTCATATATAGCGATCGAGATCTGGATTTGCTAGCTTAGGTGACCACGGAACAAGTCTAAACCCAATAATAATAATAATAAGTAAAAAATTGGAAAATTATAAAAAAATAATTCATAATAAGTAAAAAATTAAAAGACAAAACATCATTATTATTTTTAGAAAAAGAGATAATAAAATTAAACAAAATAATTAATGAAAATTTAAAAAATATTTAATTTTAAAAATCTTAATTAAAATATTATAATTTAGATAAAAAAAATAATTTTTAAAAATTTATTTATAAATATTAAAAAAAATCTTAATTAATGATGTCATTAATAATTGATTAAAATATTAATGAAATAATGATGAAGACGGGTAAAATAGTATTTCAACTCATGAAGTAATTTGATTTTAAATGTAAAAGGGTAAAACTATTATCTCATTTTGTTAGTTCTTACTGACATATACTTTTTTTATCAGCAAAACAAATATATTAAAACGCCTCTTTAGAGTTTGAAGAGGAAAACATACATAAGAGTTTCTCGCTATAGAAACAATTACCAAACCAACTAGATCTAAACATGAATCAAATAAAAACCCGAGGGTGGACCAAAGTCTAAATACCAGATATGACAATCATCTAAGCACAAGAAAAAACGCCTTAAAAAGAGTCTAGATACCGAATTTAGGTATCATGAGACACAAAGTAAAGGAGGTCTATGACCATGATTTGTTAACTATTAAGCACAAGCGATACTGATTTAGACCTACCAACTGCCAAAGAGTGTAGAACACCTTGTCTCATTAGGACCATCAATCTATCACACATATTGAATGACAGCCACTAACAACTCGGTGGCCAACACCACAAACGACAGAGACAGATCTGAAGGATGATACCCACCAGAACACACTATACGAAAATCGAAGTTGAGGGAATACTACTAAACGACACTAAAGCCGAAATACTCGTCGGGGGCCAATACCCTAAACCGACTAGCCCTAACCACCAAAGTGTAAGGAAGTAGCAATAAACCCAACATATAACGATAAAAGTACAATGAGGGGTCGCTTAACTAAAACAGGTGGAAGGCATACCAATACCAGCACCACGTCGAACAAGTAGATCCACAACGATCAACACTTGGATGAATGGAAAAATGCATCCCACGACCAGATATGAGACAGAACGCTTGGTAAGAAAACGAATTAGCAGCAACGACTAAACCAGATCCGTGACGATCAACACCTAAGAGGATGAAGAAACACGTCCTATTGTCGGATCATAAAAGTCACCTCCGAAGAAACAAGAGAGGCTTCACTGTCACAAACGATGAGAACATATCTAAAATAGAGTCGGGTACTCCGGAGGTCAACACCAATACTGGTCCTCACTCCTTGAGACTACTGTTGCCACCACAACCACCACTCCCGATGAAAGCAGCGATGACCAGAACGACCACCACAAAGGCCTGAACTGAAGGCGACACGGAAAGAGACCGAGAGTCGGGGAAAATAATGACCCTCAACCGAGCGCGGAACAAAACCCGAACCTCGATCTCAATCTGGAAGAGAGAGAAAGATGGAGGTTGAGCCTTCAAACCCACTAACCGACGAAGCCACCTGCGAACAGGTAACCACAGCTCCAGTGTAGGGGTTTGGCCTGCCACCATGCCGAACCGAAAAGCGGCCACACATTGACCCAAAACACCAAAGATCAGCAACCACACAAGCCACTGTACCCACCCAAAAACACACAAGCATGGAGGAGCAGCTATCCCCCGACGAGCGGTGACTGGAGAGCGGATTCTGGAAATGTCCCAGTCAGCACCAGAAGACCTTAAAGGTTCGGGCCGAACGCGTCGAAGGTCAAGCAGATCTAGAAAAAAAATTCCCAGATCTGTGACATCCACCGATGTGAATGCGAACCCTGACCCCGACACGAGGGAACTCCGGCAAGACACGAAGGGAGGGAGAGGTCGCCGAAGACAAGAACTTAGGCCGAGGGGGGTAGGAGAGGAAAAGTGAAAAGGTGAGCCAAAGAAAGAAATCAAAGGTAAGAAGGGGAATAGAAGGTCACCGCATGCAACAACCACTGCCTGAGGTAGGGCCGTCATTGACATAGACGAGGAAGGAAAGAGGCGGTTGCTAAGGTTACGTGGGAGATGTTAAGAGAAAATGAAGAGAGTCAGAACATTATTTACATTACCAGTTTCTTAAACTATACTAACAGATATTTGTGACCAAAAGTTCAGGTAGTATATTAGACATTTTGAAACACATAAGATCATAATGTACGTGACCAAAATTTATTTAATCTAGAAAAATGACATATGACATTGTCCAGAATGTTGGTACGTGGTACTACTCAACTACCTAGATTATTTTCTTAAAATTTATAAACCATGTCAATATGATATACAAATCCATGGCGTGGTTCACAAATTCACATTATTTATGTGCAGTTTACGCCTGAAATTAACTCTCT
This sequence comes from Erodium maritimum, assembly GCA_963921825.1. Classification (NCBI taxonomy): domain Eukaryota; kingdom Viridiplantae; phylum Streptophyta; class Magnoliopsida; order Geraniales; family Geraniaceae; genus Erodium; species Erodium maritimum. The sequence continues at coordinate 25,064,023 of OY997594.1, forward strand.
ACACCCCGTTTTTTTTAAAAAAAAACTCTCTACACATACAGGAGTGTCAAACATTTTATAATATAAAATAAAACATTTCAGTTATATTTTACAAAGAGAAGTAGAAACAGACATTTATTAACCAATATGTTTTGAATGAGTGGATTTGGAATTTTCCCCACTGCATCATCGGAATAGTCTAAGGATTCAATTTATTTGAAGCTCCCACCACAAACATTTATTGAAAGGTGGGGAAGAGGATCAAATAGCGTAGTGAGCTTGAACAGCAGGAACAAGGCGATCACAGTTATTGTATTGGGGAGTGGCCATTTCCGCGTCGAGGATTCGAAGCAAACCAGGCACATCAAAGGGCTTGAACAGAAGAGGGTGCTTCTCATCCACCACTTCATTTGGGATCCTCACCGTCCCATCCTGAGTCGAAAACAGCCCAACCGAGTACCGTACTCCCTCCAATGCCTCCTCCTCCGAGCTCATCGTCACTCGATGTAGAGGACAATGTAGCCTTCCGTTGCTCCATCCCTGCAAGTAACATGGGTAAGAATATAATTATAATTGGACCTTCAGCTATCAGCTTGAGTTTTTAGTTGAGTTGATTCTCTGATAACATGCTTTTAATAATATACAAGCTCCTCATAATTGAACATAACCAAACATAGAAAAAGAATATATTAAGGATCCATCGATCTCACAAAAAGCAATTCCCCAGCCAAGACTAGAAAAGAAGATCCGGACGGTCTCGGTCGGATCCATCGGTTGCCATCTTTCTCCTTGACTTGCAAGCCACTGGCACCGTACTCATGGAGTATGGTCACCAAATTCTTGTCGAAATGAGGGTTCATTTCCTTTCCTCGGGAGTCATTTGTCGCGCCCGCGACGTATTTCATGAGGTGCAGAGAGTATTTCATAGAACCCTCTAGCTCTTCAAAGTAGTTGTCAACACCAAAGCTCTCATACACCATTCTCCTCACAGTGTTTTCCAATTCCCTTATTTTTGTTGCATATGAATACAATGTCTCACTGTGCACAAAAACCAGAAACATTAGCTTGAGAATGAATGTAATATCAGGAAAAAGTAAAGGATACAATATAGAATACCAAATTTGGTTATTTCCTTTAGGATATAGAACTTGGACGATGTTGTGGATAGTCTGCAACGCCAATGGATTGGGAGTGACGATGCGCTCGTGAAGAGGATCCTCCCTTAAAGTATAACCTTCAAACTTGACATGAGACTTAAGGCGACGCTTAGTCTCCATGTCAAGACTGAAGAGATCTCCTATTGTGCGGAACAGATCCTCGTTAGCCTCCGCTTCGATCTGGCTGTAGACCGCTTCGAAGCAACCGTGTTCTTCCAGAGCACTCCTTACGGCCAGCATTGTGGACTCCCACCCCTTGCTTCCTCGTTCCATGCTTTGCTTGTTGAACTCTATAACCGGAAGCTTCACAAGTGCCATGGTTAATTAAGGATTTGCTGCGACTTCCATTTTAATGTTTATTAGTCATATTTATAAGCATTTCATGCTACGTATGTTTTTCGAAATGGAATCTAGCTTTTGCATTGAATTCATCTTTTGATTCTATATATGGGGAATACATTGCATTGCATGAATTCTTTCTTTCCCCTATTAAAATCACATATTCATTCATAAATTTACGTGTACATCTCTTCTTCTAGGCTTGTGAGTTGTGACGAGACGATAATGTAGGAAAAAGATACTTGTCTGGTTTTTTATAGTAAGACGTAAACATTTCCATTCCGTAGAGTAAGTCCTCAATTCTCCTCTCTTAAGTTTACTAGTCTCATTTGTGGCGGTGGAATCTTTTTCATCCCAAAGTAATGATAGTGGCAGAAACACGGTACCTTCAACCAATCTCAAAACCTCAATTGACATATCTAAAGGAGTCAGGAGACACTGAGTTACATGAAGTACCTAAAGCCTTAAAGTATGCAAATATCTGTTATCTCAAATTTTCAAAATTCTATGAGAAAATAAATTTATTCTAGACATGGATATGGATATGATAGGTTAATCAAAGTGAGGTACCGTTGTGATTTCAAATGTAAGCATGACACTTGATTTCACCTGGTTTGCTATCAATATTACCTTGAGTGTCTTGCATTCATGTTTAGTAACGGTAAGGTTGTCGTCATCAATACCAAAGCACCTTTCCAAAACCAGGTCTTCGGTACCATCAACAAAACACAATTAGAAGACAAGATCCAAAAACCCTAGTTTTCTCTCTCTATCTTAACTCTTTCTTAGCCGTCACAACAGTAACTAACCTTTTTTTTCACCTCATCGGTGACGTCATGTTCTCCGGCCATTGACATTGTCACGCCCCAAATCCGGATTTGACCGGACTCGAGACGTCACCTGAGTTGAAATAAATAGAAATCATAAACAATTAATAAAACCTTAAAATTCTCATAAAAGCTCCATCAAAAGGATATATATAAACAAGTAGTTCAAATCCTCGTGAGTCACAGCTCAACGTAAATAATAAGATAAAAGGATGTTCAATACACAAGACCAACATAACTCTACTAAAAATCCCAAGAAGTCCAAAAGCTCCCGAGCCTCGAACTTACTAGACATCCGGCACACCTGTAACACAGTTAGAAACCAAAGGGGATGAGCTTACGCTCAGTAGGAAAAACCTTAATAACTCAACCGTTAGGTCAAATAGTTAACTGTTTACAAAGGTAACTCGAATCAAAAGTTTAATACCATTAACAAGAAAATAATAAAGAAACAGGAATAATTACAATAAGACAATATTCTCAAGGTAACAATAACATAAGGAATTTCATAAGAATTACTTTAACGAATCAATAAGAGTAAAATGGAAGCAATCAATATCCTGTCAACCACTTGCTTTCTCAAGCCTCCGATCGATGGATAAATTCTGGGATCACCTCGGTTTCCATGTTCCAATCCACGAGAGTATCCATGTCATATCAGATTTTCCCTCGGTCCAGAGGAGGTACATGCATCGGGGCACCGAAAACCATTCAGATATGCCTCCAAAGGACCATAAATCATAGGGGACCAAGTAGTGCTCTCGTGGGACACACCACTTGGGTGAAACCTCAGTAACCATAACCAATATCCCGTAGGATCTGCCGAGTAATAAGCTCCTCACATCACTCAATATCCCGTAGGATCTGCCGAGCCCTCTGGCCCCAATAATCAATGAATATCCCGTAGGATCTGCCGAGCAATAAGCTCCTCACGTCACTCAATATCCCGTAGGATCTGCCGAGCTCTCAGGCTCCAATAATCAATCAATATCCCGTAGGATCTGCCGAGCTCTCAGGCTCCAATAATCAATCAATATCCCGTAGGATCTGCCGAGCTCTCAGGCTCCAATAATCAACCAATATCCCATAGGATCTGCCGAGCTCTCAGGCTCCAATAATCAATCAATATCCCGTAGGATCTGCCGAGCTCTCAGGCTCCAATAATCAATCAATATCCCGTAGGATCTGTCGAGCTCTCAGGCTCCTCACATCACTCATTATCCCACTATATCTGTCCAACTCCAACCATCACAACGTCACCGGATTACCCCCCCCCCCCCCCCCCGGTGTAGTATCGAACCAAACATACATTCAAACATACATCTTAAGAATAAAGATAAAGGAACGAACAATATCATTCAATCATAAATCAACACTCATCACGACACACGTTCATCACAAAGAAGACATCCAATATCATTCCACACCTACCGTATACTTACCTGTCACGAACCATCGGTACATCGATCACCTGATTGTACCGCTTGGCACAACCAGTCATACTCGATCATCCGTTCAATCAACAATTAATCACCACTCAATCAATCAACGATCATTCAACCATTCAAGTAAAACCAAGAACAATCAAGCATGCATTCGATCTAGTTCCATTAGACTCTTGAATATCCTAATACTAGCAACCAAACATGTGAACCTAGCACACAACTAATCCGAGAGCTCTTCAGAGCCTCTCTACCAGTAAATCAATTCCCAAGTATTGAAAGCAAGCTTCACTAATTTTCATCATCCTAAACATGCATACTAGACTCATCCAATTATTAGTAATTGAAAGACGATTATTCTAGTTATTCGCATCCTATATGCAATTCTAGGACCTTTCCATTTTTTATTAACCCTAACATGCATACTAAGCATTATTTAATCGAGAAGTTAAGATTTTCCCTACCTTGTGGTCTTCCTCTCAACACTCTGTTGTCACAAGCGATGGTCACCACACCATCCTTCACACGGGTACCGGCAAGGTCGTCTTTCTTCAAGGTCTTCGTTCTTCAAGGTCTGATGGTCTTTGAACACAAAAAAAAAACTCTAATTAGACTCCACTTGACAGTAACAAAAGGTTCCCAAAACCACTCCAAAGTTCAGCTCCAAACCAAGATCAAAACGGGGGAAAAACCCTCAAAAACCCCTCTGAACTGGTCGGTCACGGACACGGTCACGGAGCCGTGACACCGACCCTCACGGAAGACGTCACGGAGCCGTGACGTGTGCTGTCACGGTCTCCTTCACGGAGCCATGATGTCACCCGTCACGGGATCCGTCACGGATCCGTGACGCTCCAGGGCAGTTCCACCCTTCTTCAACCTCCAGCTCCTTTTCTCCGAAAATCCAACATCAAACTCCATTTTTAACCATTTCCAGCTCCCAAAACCATCAAATACCTCCAAAACTCCTCTACCCATGGTAGGAATCAACAAATACACAAGTTTCCAATGATTCTCCAAATCACAATCAAATCAAAAGCTCCAAAATGTTCATCAAACTTCAACAAAAGTATCATCTCAACATCCTACTTCACTACTCCTTCTCCAATAGACAAACATAAGGCTAGTTCATCAACTTCAAGCCAAAACCCACAAAACTCATGAATTGAGAGTAGATGAAATGAAGAGTTGAGAGCATCCATACCTCTAGGATGATGAGATGAAGAAGAGGGAAGCAAAATGGAGTCAAAAGGATGAAGAACTAGCTCCAAAATCCAAACTTTCTTCACTATCTTCTTCCTCAAGAAATGAGCTTCTCTCTTGCTCTCTCCCTTTGTGATTTTCGGCTGCAACACTAGAGTGTGAGCTGATTTTGTGTCATCTAATATTATAAAAAGACCTAGAGGTGAAAAAGACCAAAAACCCTTTAGTTCTTATCCCTTTTGTGGACAACTAGTGAGGGTAGAGATGACATTTGAGCCTCTTTCCTTCCCTCCAAGCCATTAGTGACACTTGGCATAGTGGGGACCACTCTCTTCCATTTAAAATCCAGCAGTCCAAATTTAAATGTATTGATTCGATAAAAAGCTCGATTTTGACCAAATTTGACTTCCTTCGATATTATACTCAAATGAATGGAAACGGCCCAATTAAGCCAACCGTGATGACGACTAAGCTTTTTGGGCCCCGGAAAAGCCCCGAGTGACTTCCCGAGCCCTCAATTGACTTTTCCGGCAGAAAGTCAACCTTGTCTTAAAGGTCACCGGTTCGAACGGGATCGACTGAGAGTGGTTCTTACAGACATCGTCGGTGGAGACCCTTCTTTCCCACCCTCTTCTCTCTTGCTTCTGCTTCGTCAAATCTTAGTTGTGTTGAGGGAGCTTCGTCCTCGGAGCTTCGTCCTCGGAGCTTCGCTTCTCGTTTCCTTGGACAACTCGGGCTGTTTTTCCGCTCGTTCATTGGAATGTAGCCGTTCTCGACACCGACTTCCCTTGTCGCTGGTTGCTCAAGATCCTCGGATCTGTTCGAGCCTTGTCGCCGACTGTGGTTTCAGTGTTGGTTCACCGGTAGATTTGTTCATGTTAGTGTTGTTGTGGTTGGTATGATCGAGAGTGGTGTGGCCGGAGCTTGGTACGGATCTGCTCGTGTTGTGGCTGGTATGATCGAAAGTGGTGTGGCCGGAGCTTGATCTGGTCCGTTTTGTGGCCGTGGTTCGTGAGGCTGCGGTGCCGAAGTTGAGCTCGACAGTCGCTGGAAGATATGGGGTGGCAGCTCTTTGTTCTTCGCTCTTCGACTGTGTGCTCGTCGGAGCTCCGTTGCTCGTTGCTGCTCCGGTCCTACTGCTCTAGTGGTGCTGCTCCGGTGTTGTATCTCCTCGATCGTTTTTCTGGTCGGCGTGGGTATGCTTCATAGGGGCGGCGAGGCTCGAATGGTTTGGATCCGGGTAGGGTCCAGCTGGTTTGGGTATGGGAAGGTGGGTTTGGATATGGGTAGGGCCCAGTCGGGTCGGGTATGTACAGGTGGGTTTTGTAAGAACCGCCCCCGGTTGATCCCGGTCGAACCGGTGGTTTTGGCAAAAGTTGACTTTCCACCGGGAAAGTCAACCGATGACTCCGGGAGTCATTCAGGACTTTTCCGGGACCCAAAAAGTTTAGCCATCGTCACGGTTAGCTTAGTTGGGTCGTTTCCTTTCAAACGGTTGTTTTTGTGAAAAAGTCAACCCGGGGTCAATTTCGGTCAAATCAAGGGGCTTAAGGAATTAATTTATTGTGTTGGATTTTTACTAAGGATGAAAGTGGACCCCACATGGACACTTGTCCACACTGGCTTGGAGGAGAAGAAATGGGTCTAGAAAGACCCATTTACCCCAATTTTGGCCACTTGAGAAGGAGGGGAATAAGAAGGGCAAAGGGGGAATTTCTCAACTAGGTTTAAGGCAACTTTTGGCAAATATTTCAGCCACTTTTTGGTGTTGGCCGAATTCTACAAGGGAGAGAGAGAGAGAGCTTCCATGGAAGCTTGAAGAAGAAGCAAGGAGAAAAGGGAGCTCCTTTAGTGGATTTTCACCTCCAACCTTCTCAAAACCTACTCCATCTTCTTCATCTCTTCATTTCGTAAAGGTTAGTACCCATTAAAACCTCCCTTGTTGAAGCTGTGTTGTGGGTTTGGGTAGAAAATTGCATGAACTAGATGGGTTTCCATGGAATTGGAGTTTTTGAGGTTCAAGTGGATGATAGGTGGAGAAAAGTAGATTTGATTGATGAAATCTCTCTGAGTTTATATGGTTTTGATGAAACCCATTTGATTATTGAAGTATTGAGGTTTATGGGGTTGTTTTGGAGGTTTTTGATGGATAAAAATGGAGTTTTGGGGGTTTGATTTCGGGGAGAAGAAGCTGGAGGAAGAAGAAGGTCGGAACAGTTAGACCCGTCACGGCTCCGTGACGGAGGCTGTGACGGCACACGTCACAGTTCCGTGACCCGAACCGCCACGGAGTCCGTCAAGGCTCTGTGACCTGAACCGTGGTAGATCAGATTTGGGCCTTTTGGGCCCACTTTGGTGTTTTTCGAGTAATTAGGAAGGTTATCTATAACCGAGCCTTTTGGGGTTAATTGGGACTGTTTTCTCTTTAAACCGCTCTTGAATTACTCTTAATTCTCTTATTAATTTATGATCTTAGACGTTGGACCCGAGCACGGCGGGGGAGGCTTTTAGACGTCTTGAAGTGACTAAGCGTTTGGATAGCGATCGAGGTAGGGAAAGTAGCGGATACCGGTTTAATTGCGGAAAATTACTAGTATGCATATAGGTTGCGAATACTCGATATAATCGTTAGAATTGCATGTAGGATGTGAGGAACGAGTGAAATAAGGGATAGCTTGCGAGTCATGTCGTGTCGTAAGTTTGGGAATTGTCGTGTTGTATAAATGCATGTGGGCCATGTCGAGCCCTTAGGATTGTGTGTTGGTTGTGGTGATATGATTGATGACTTGTGACACTTGATATGTGGTTTGTCCGTTGCTAGATTGAGGATCATGTTATGGCATGCTCGGTGTGAGATGTTGGTATGTTATGTCAAGTGTGATATGTTTTGTATGACGTGAACCGATGCTTTGTGATATTATCGGGTGAGTGATAGACCGATGTGATGTATTCGGTAAGATTGTTTGGTTGGTATGTTGTTAATTGAACTATGGCATTGTGATGTGTTGAGACTCTCTAGAGTATGTTCCAAGTCGAGGTATTCCGGTGTGATGCCTACATCGAGGGAGGTTCCGGTGTAGGGTATCTAGGCCGAGGATGGTGTAATTTGTGCCCCGATGTTGTGTGGTCCGGGAAGACATCGAGGCCGATGTTGTGTGGTCTGACATGATGTATTGTGAGTTATACCCCGATGCTGTGTGGTCCGGGAAGATATCTAGACCGATGTTGTGTGGTCCGGTAAGATATGGTTGAGTTGGACTGTGGAAGCCGGTGACGTTGGGGACTACTGTACGGGACGTGTGGTTGTTCTACTGTATGACATTACTTGATGATTGGTTATGTGAGGTGACTAAGTGTGGTTATAGTCATGTAAGTGTGGTTGTGATTATGGAAATTCCGTGATTGTCGTTAGTTGTTGTGCCTTGCTAGTATGCCCTAATTGGACGGTTACTCGTGGTGGTGAGCGGATACTCATCACCTTAACTACTTTTTCCTACTGAGCGAAAGCTCACCCTTTTACTTTACTGTTCTACAGGTCTTGAGCGGGATTTTTTCTAGCGGGATTCTCGGAGCTTGGGAGCTAGCGAGAGTCTTAGGCTAGTATGGTCTAGAGACGTACTTTCTATTTTGCACTAAACATCTTATTTACTTGTTTCCGAGCTGTTGACTCGCATTGTCAGAATTTTGAATTATGGATTTTGAACTGTCAGTTTGAGAGTTTATTTCTTTTAAATTGCTTTTATCATTTATTATTTTAGTTCACGTCTCGAGTCCGGTCAAAACCGGATTTGGGGCGTGATAGGTTTGGATCCGGATCGAGCTTATTCGGGTCGGTCTTATTCAAGTCGGGCTAATTCGGGTAATGACAGTTTCGGGTCGGGCAGACTCGTGTCAGGCTAATTCGGGTAAATCCGGGTCCGTCTCAAGGGTTGTAGGTTCGGTTTCATCCACTCGGCACTTTTTTGTTTGTCGTGCTGCTTTCTCTACTTCTCCGGACCTTTGTTTGGGGGAGTTCTCTGGTTTTGGACTCTTTCCGGGTTTGGCTTCACTCGAGCTCGGTGTTATTATAGGCTTTATCCTTTGGGTCTTCGTTTGGTGTTGGCCGACGGGGGGTTACCAGTTTTAGGTTTTGGAACGCTCAGCTCGAGTTCCAGTCTCAGATCCCCAGCTAGTGGAGGGTCAGTCTTTGGACGATGGTGTTGTGGTGGAACCAGATGTTGTTCGATCTCTCGGTGGTGGCATTCCACTTCTCTTCAGGCTTTGGTTTCAGTTCTGTTTGGGTTCAGGCTGGCTCGTGCTCAATATTACTACAAGCCTTTTTTCTTCGGGTCCTCACTAGGTGTTGGCCGGTGAGGGGTTACCAGTCTCGATATCGAAACACTCAACTTGTGTCTAGCCTTTGTTCCTCGGAAGTGTTGATTTCCCGCTGCCTGCTTGTTGGAGTGAGTTGGTCGGGTGCTTGATCATGGCGTAACCCTTCTCTGTTGGCCTTGGTGTCAGATCTTTCCGGGTTCGGGTTGTTTCGTGTTCGGTATAACCAAATGCCTTCCCCTTAGGGTCCTCGTTTGGTGTTGGCCGACGAGGGGTTACCGTTCACGGTTTCGGAACGCTCAGCTCGATTTCATCCTTTTATCCTCGGAAATGATGTCTTGCTGCTGCATACTTGGAAGTTTTTGCTCGTTCTCGGTACAAATACTGGTCCTCCCTCTTTTGGCCCTTTCTCGGTGTAGGCCGGAATTGGGTTTCAGAGGACTGAGTTCGAGCTCCTTTGTTCATAATAGAGATGACATTTGTTGTGTCCCTGTCGAGGTTTTCGGTGCCTTCTCTAGTTCCGGTGTGTGACTGCTTTCTCGACCTTTTGGTTAGTGATTGTAGTGGTTCTGGTTTAGTCGCTCTCGCTGCTCAAGCTCTTCGACTCCCTCCTCTCTCAGCTTTAGTCTCAGAGGTGCAGTTGTTCGCTGTGTGGTGGTGTTGCCGTATTGTTGGTTCATTCTTGATTTACCATGGGAAACATTTCTTAAGTCAACGATTTGTTGTGGATTGGGTCTCGTTTTGTCGGAGTAGACTGCTGCTCTACTTGCTGGCTTTGGTGTCTTCTTTTGTTTGGGTCTGGGAAAGATCGTGCACGCTATCATTACAGGCTTTCTCCTTCGGGTCCTCGCTGCCGGTTGGAGAGGGGTTACCGGTCTCGGTTTCAGAATGCTCAGCACGCATTCTAGTTTTGGTTTCTCGGATTGGTAGACTTGCTACTGCCGGCTTGGAGTTTGGAACTCGTTCTCAGTAGAAATACCGGTCCTCCCCCCTTTTAGGGCCTCTTATTGGTGTTTGCCAAAATTAGGTATCAGAGGGCTGAGTGCGAGCTTCTTTGTCTGCTCTGTGTCTTGGGGTTTTGTTGGAGGATTTCCTCGCAGGTTATTGGAGGTGTTTGGCTCTAGCTCAAGTCGTGGGACACGCTTCTACATCCTATTGGGTTTGGATCGTTGTTGAGCTATTCTAGCTGCTTCTGGTGCTTCGCCACCCGGTCTCTAGTTTGTTAGTCGACTTTTCTGAGGTACTCTCTTTTTCCTTCCTTGTTTGGTTAGTCTTCTCCGACCCGTTCATACATACCTGTGTGTTTTAGCTTCCTTTCATCTCAAACCGGGTGTGGTTCGAGCTCGTCGGTTAAAGGTGTTGACCGCCGACGAGTTTCTTGGGCGTTGTTTTGCCCCCTTCAGAAGCCACCACCTAAGTTGTGTATGGTTATCTGGGTCCGTCTCTGCCGTTTTCGGGGTTGGCCGCCGGCTTTTTAGTTGTTGTCATCTTCTCCTTTGAGCGTTGGCAGCTCTTTGGAGATGAGAGTAGTTCTATCCTTTCACGGTTAGGGTTGGGGGGTCTTCTGGTTGGGCCTGACAGTTGGATGCTTCTCCCCAAAGTGTGCTATCGCCTGTGCTTAATGGTTGAAAAATCAGGGTTTAAGACCTATTCCTTTTATTAGTGCTTCATGGTTGTCAAATTTGGGTGCTAGACCATTTTCTTTTGTGGTTGTTAGCTTTAGGGTCTGCGTGCCCATTCTTTGTTTGTGGTCGTTTCCTTCAGGGTCAGTGTACCCTTTCTTTATGGTTGTTGGTCTTCCCCGGTGTGGGGCTTCTTGTAGTTGTTTCAGGGTCTGCGTACCTATTCATTGTGGTTGTTGGTCATCCCCGGTGTGGGGCTTCTTGAGATTCCGAAAGTAATGCTCCTTCATGTATAATTTCCACCCATCGTATCCTTTATTTCAAAGAATTAGTGTTTTAATATATGCATTGCTAATAAAAAAAATCAACAAAACACAATTCCCACAACTGATTAGGATCCTGGCTCTAAATAGAAGCTGTAACGACTATTCTTCTTCATGTTCACCTTGAGATACACCGGAGAATTTTACCAATTTGCCATGTATTGGATCTGTTGGTGAAGTTTACCACTCGGCCAACGTATAGTATCCATGGCCTATCTTTTACATCTCAACCACAGATTGGATCCGTTGGTGAAGTTTACGACTTGGCCAACGTATAGTATCTGTGGCCTAGCTTTTATACCTCAGCCACGAATTGAAACCATTAGTGAAGTTTTAGCACATGGCCCACAGATTATATCCGTTGGCCAAGTTCTCTGTTAGATTAAAAAACATAGCTACAAATCCTTCACCCAAATGTGCATTAAACCTGTATATTAACATGCGGTATATAATCATGTTGCTACACTCACAAACATTGGCAAAACACAAACAAACAACACATATACAACTACAAATAAAACAATTGTCCATAGTTTATGTTCAACAAATATAATGAATAAGATTAACAAATACAAGTTTTAAGGATTTACGATGGGGGGGGAGGGGGACGACGAGGGAGTGGAGGCCGGGACACTAGAGGCTAGGACAGTTGATGATGGGGAAGAGTTGATTGGGAGCGCATCATTGTTTCAAAGCATGCATTCATCATCTCAGCCTGACTGGCTTATAAGGCAGCTTGTACTTGGGCGGTTATTTTTGCCTCAATTTCTTTCTTCAACGCTTCTTACTGGCGTAGGTGTTGCTCCTTCATCTAGACGATGCGAGCCTTAACTCATCCAATTCTTCTGAGGAACTGCCAGACCTCGCGCTGGAGGAGCCACCACCATACAAACTCTTTCTCATATTTGGGAGTTTAATCTTATTCCCAAGCCAGACTGCAGCGACCCTTATGAGTTTACCGATGACTATCTAGAGGAAGGGAACCTCCTGCTCTAGAGTAAGTTGCTTAAGTAGGGGAAGAATCCTCGCATTCCACCAACGCCGACTATGTCACCTGCTCCAGGGTGTCCTCCATCACCTTTCTGGCCTTCACCTGAAATACAACAGATATCAAATCAAGACATGACAAACAAACAAGGAAACGATAATATTTAAACAAATATAAAAATCAATGACATTATTATATTGTCGATATAGTGCCACGAAGAACTCTTATCCTGATAACATGTGAGTGGATGCACTAAGTCACAATGTTGAAATGCAATCAGCAAGTCACTTCTTTAATAGCATAAAGCATAGTATGATATGATAGATTAACATGCATATATGGTGTTCATCATTATATGTACTGATAAATCAATAACTAATGCGACTAAAATTACAACATACTTGGTAGCTGTTCGTAAGTGGCCTTAAACGATAAGAAAATAACTAGATGAAATTAACAAGGACTCGATTCCATAAAACTAACAATTGGAGTGAACAGAGAGGTGATATCTTTGAAACAAACTATATGTTCACTCAATTGAAACAAAAGTCATAAACTATCATCCATGCATATCAATCAATTATTATGTTCTGTAGGCCACCAAAAAAATAATAAAATCAGAAACTAAACCTTCTGAATTCGAAAAGTATCCCATAATAACAATCAAGGTCACAAACTACATGGGCCTACTTACACTTACACTTCACAAACTACCATTCATACATTGGCTTCCATGGTATCAACACACTATACCGTAACTAGAAAAACCTCACAACTAATCGAATTGTTAAAACAATATTGCATTAAAAAGTGTAATGTGAAAGCATACCACTCTATCAACATTGTTGATGTTGTCGTCCTTCTCTTTGTGGTATGCCTTGATGAATGCTTCGCAGTGGGGGCAAAGGAACTTTTGAATTGCTCAATAGCACAGTCATCAAAGGATAATACCCCCCCCCCCCGTGGTGAACGAGCACGTTCTGCGCCCGAGCATGCTTCCCCCATTTACTTAATTTCTGCACTTAAAAAAATTGTTCAACTTTGAAAAATAAAAAAATATTGTTAAACTATGCAAAATAGAAAATATTTTTAAACTGTGCAAAATAAAAAACATGTACAAGTTCAAAATGCTTAAAGTGTGATACGTACATCAAATTCTTCCGACTTGAACTACTCGAGCAACCTTTTGAACTCATTCGGACGTTGTATGAATTCAAGCGACACGGGAATCTCCGGGTTCAGGTCGTCGGCGGTTTATGGGTCTCTTCCCATTCATCACACAATTTCTTTATGTCGTGCTTCCTCTCTCGAAAGTGACTATTTTTCGTTTCCATGATGAATTCTAGCATCCCGTAGAGGGTGTCCCCCCTTAAACTCGTATATCCAATACGTAAAACAAACTAAATTAGTAAGTACATTACTAAACTATATAATAAATAAATCATTACGGCTATTGGATCATATGAATACTTACATGTAGCTGGAAGAAAAGTAAAGTCTTCGTGTCCTCATCCAACTTCCAAAAGTAGGCTTGTTCATTAGAATCTAGTTCCGGATGATATAGCCTATGAGTATTCTGATATGCTTTTGTGGGATCGCACACACGATACGACTCGCATCCCACGTAAACTCGTATTTGACCCCTTTTCTTTCCTGCAGCTTTTTCTGCAATATCTTCATCGTGACTGGTCCTCTCGTGTTGGTCTTGATTTTTACATGCTCTCCTTCGGCAACCTTCGCTCGAACACGAGCATCCTTTATTAGATAATCCCTGTCTTGGATACTTGGGACGTTGGGATAGGGGACGTTAGAGGAACATTCCTCGTTCAGTGTAAGGCTAGCTTAAGTTGCACGGTCACATATGCGTCGTAGTCTTTCAGGGAACGTAGAACACGCAGAGCTGCTGCTGCCTCCCGGACTCTCTACATTATCGAACGAAGCGGGAACGACCAAAAACGTAAAGGTGGGGTAAAACTTCATATTGTTTTTACGACCCATCCTGCAATGCTCATTGCAACCATCAAAAAACAAAAATAAAATCAACAAACACTCAATCTCTAGTTATTCAAACTAATCCCATTATTAAAACTAGTCCAATTCAATTGAAACTAATACAATTTCAACATTGATACAATTTAAACGAATATAATACGATAGAGTCAACTGAATCTATAGTATTCCATGAACCGGAAGAATAAAAGAGTTCAAAATAAGAAAAAGAAGGATAATTATCCTTAGTGAATTAGTAACGTCACTTTAAAAATAGATCCAGTAGAGTCAAGAACTTAGAAAGTAAAAGATGCATAATTATGCAGCTTCCCCGAAGAAGAAGAAATAGATAAACAAGGCACAACTTTGAATATTCCTTTCTGATTTTTTCCACAGAATTCACCATACCCTTATCAACTCATCCTTATCCAATTTGTGAACAGTATAATTCTGATGAATTCATCCAAAATCTCACACAAATTCAACTCAACTGGGTATCTTCATTTCCCGAAACCCAAACGGAAAAACAGTTTCAGAATTCCACATTAAGAATCACCCATATCTTCCCTCCCCCAAAACACATGACCATGGCTGAAAACCACAAAACATATGAAACCCTAAACTAATCAATTCAAACCCAGTAAATAGGAATAAAAAAACCCTAAACATATGAAACCCACAGAATAATCAAACCTAGTAACATAGAATAAAAAATGCACAAAACATGAAACCTTAAACTCACTTACCTTGCTCGGAGAAGAAGATGAAATCGGGTTGATTCTGGTCGTGGATGGTGCGAAGAGAAGAAAGGAGAGAGAGCTGACGTTGGAGAGAACACAACGAGCTGGAGGTTGGAGAGAACACGACCAGCTGGAGCTTCGAGAGAGAGCTTCAAGAGAGAAGAGAGACAAAAATGAGTAAGAGAGTGAGAGAGAGCATTTAAAATTATGCCCTAATTTCAAAAGCTTCCCGACGGATCCCACATCCGTTGGCCAAGTCTTTAAACACGACATCGTTTCAATGCTGACACTTGGAGAAAAATTTGAGAATTATGAGTTCACTTGGGTCACGGATATGTATATCCGTTGACCAACAAGGGTTTACCATAGTTTACCAAAACCCGACTTCCAAATTGACTTTTTTTCGTGTTCGAATATCAAGTATTGTTACACTATCCTGTTTAACAATGTCCAACAACATAAAATTCATCTTCATATATTATTGACATAACACAAATGTATTAAGTGAAGTCGGTCGGAACACTTGTGTGTGCATTAGGATGAAAAAAATACCTATTCAATCATACATATAACGGAATATCATAAACTCGGTAATCAAGACCGTTGATGTAGTCTATATAATGTGTAACAATATAGTAAATGAAAAAAAAAACAATCATCCGATGGTTGGTGATGATCGATTGATGTGGTGAACTCCGTAGGTAAACAAATATGTACTTACTTACCCCACATATATAGAACTCTTCAGCAACGCATGTAGAACCGTTTCCCTAGTGTTCACCATGGCAACATATAGCACTATTCGTCGGTTTAGATAATAAATACGACGAAATTTTTCCGTAAACCTACTACATAATTTCTAAGTTCAATATTATGATATTGTACTCTTCTTAGAAATATTTTTTTAGCCAAAGGAAATACAAAAAACAAGCAGTTTAAGGTGATGATTCAACATTTTTGTATCGAAACAAGGCATTTGCTCTCTGTTTTATCCGTCGATCAGGTTGTCACTTAGGCAACGGATACATCAATCTGTCGGCTAAATAAAAAAACAGAACATTTTTGTATTCCCTAGTTTCTCTGCTTAATCTTTATCATATGGACATGTAATTCACGATCATTTAAAGGGATTCACGACTTATACAATCAAAGTAATATTCATTTCAATAAATATAAAGATGTATCATAATTAATCATATTCTATCCTCTCGTCATTGTTGAACTCATCAACATCACTCTCTTCCTCACTAATTTCGTCGTCCGTGTTCTCTACATCATTCACTTCCTCTAACAAGACTTCAGCAGTGGAATCACATGAAGTTCTGCAGTGACCACTGATGTAGAGGGCTCTTTCTCCTGGTAAGGAGCGTCAACCTCGTATAAAATTGGAGTCAAAACCGTGTCAATCGTTGTTGCCGCGTACACTCCTCGTTGGGAAACCTTGTTCACGACCTTCCACCCTCTATCCAGTTTCGGATCATCGACATAGAAAACTTGTTTCACGGATAGAGACGTACATTTGTAGAGCTATATATATAAATATATTGTAAATGGGAGACCAACATTAATGTAGGAAAAAATATATACATGTTTGGCCATTGTTGCAAGGCAAAAAGAATCATCAGTATAACTATTCGTATTTGCATTTATCGATATCAACTCATTCTCTACCTTAATTGTTGACAATTCATACCACCAGCACTGAACAAGACAATAGGCTTCATTGATGTGTAGATAAATTCAACGGCGTATAATTGAACACCATAATAAACAGTACCGTAATCAGCCAGAAGCATGACCCCACTGTTTTGTGTGGTCCTTCCTTTGTCGCATCCATCAGAAAGGAACTTCACACCGGTGACATGAAATTGTGCGTAGATGTTGTAACTTTAGACAAAAATACTCAAGTTCTTTGCCACCAACTTTTGCTGCTCGTAAGGGTACTCGGTCATCTTTTATTGAAACGTTACGTAATTAAGATTTTAAACATTATCATATATGATACACTGATTATTTGTATATACCATTGAACTTACAGTTTCCTTGAACATTATGCAGAATACTGATTCGATGTTGTAGATCGTTGACTCCAATGTATTTACTTCCGTAATCTTCATTAAAATCATCCATCGTCGTTACGAAGACTTCAATGTTTCGCGTGATATGCCAATGCGCAATTTTAATATCTTCTATCGTCAAATTAATGAACGTTGCACATTAATTACTAATGTATGATTCTACGATGAAACCCTCAGGATAACGGTGATTGCACACCCATTTCTTGTAATATCCCAATTCCATTTCCATAGAAAACTTCCAATTGTAATGGACGGGCCCAGTTTGTAAGACTTGATCGGGAAGGTGTTTACATAAGTGTACCATGATAGTGTGAAACGGTAGAGGAAATATCATCTCTAGCTTGCAGAGAATCAATAATATCTCTTCCTTCATCTCCATTACCCTTGTCTTTGATATCTCTCGTGAGAAAAGGGTCTGGAAGAAACTTGCAAACTCACATATCATTGTTGCCACGTGTGGCGGCACATATGGG
The DNA here is from genome assembly GCA_963921825.1 of Erodium maritimum. Taxonomy (NCBI): domain Eukaryota; kingdom Viridiplantae; phylum Streptophyta; class Magnoliopsida; order Geraniales; family Geraniaceae; genus Erodium; species Erodium maritimum. Next base: position 25,081,494 of record OY997594.1, read on the forward strand.
AGTATTATGATAGAAAGAATACGTTGAAGTAACACATGATTTTCGTGAGTCTTAACACCAAAAAACTTCTTATCCATCAAGCTGATCTTGTTCTTTAGGCACCCTGCATAACCTGATGGATATCGTATTCCAGAAATCTTATCAAACACTTTACCACACTTCTCAAGTTTAATCGTGTAACTCGCATATAGTAATAAATTTTTGTTCCCACTATTTTTGGGCCATAGATCCTTGTGCACACTAATTTTCTCCCACATTTGTCTGGCTTTTAAGTCATCCTTGGTCTTCCCAGGCAAGTTGAAGAGCGCACCTACAAGATTTTCGCCCACGTTTTCTCGATGTGCATCACGTCCAATGCGTGTCGTGTCCCCAATGATTTCCAATATAGGAGTTCCCAAAATATCGACTCATGTGTCCAACACAACCTCTGTTGCACAGATCTCGTCTTTAACTGTGGATGCAATGATAGTATAGGAAAGTATGCCTTTGAAAATTTCCTCATATATTTTCCGACTATTTTTTGGAGGACAAGATTTACCTCTCTCTTGTTTTCCATTGAATTTTTTTGTGTGTATGCGGTAAGGATGTTTATCGGGTAAGTCCGTTCGCGATCCAACGTAGTACGTCCTATATAGGGAAAGCCTTATAACCCTTCGTATGAATGCCCCTCAACATCCCTAAACCTGGGTAGTCACTTATGGTCCATAGGACTGCAACTCGCATCTTAAAAGGTTGTTGAATAGATGCATCAAATGTCAGAACACCATCGGTCCACAAATTTTTCATATCATCTATCAATGGTCTCATAAACACATTTAGACACTTTCCATGTGACTAAGGACCTGATATTTACAGTGTTAATATGTTAAATTCTTTCTTCATGCACGAGCTCAGGGGCAAGTTGTAAGGAATTACAAAAATGGGTCACACGCTATACGGCACATCACTTGCATCAAAGGGACTAAACCCATCATTTTCCAGTGCAAGATGCACATTTCGTGCTTCCTCTGAGAATCGAGGCCATGTCTTATCGAAATCTCTCCAGCATTCACCTTCTGATGGATGTGTAAACTTATTCGGGTCAACCCTCCTTTTGCTATGCCATTGCGTTTTCTCTGTAATATCCAGGGAACTGTACAGCTTCTGCAACTAGGGAACGATGGGGAAGTATCTAACAGTCTTCTTCGCTCTGGTTTTTCGCATACCGACTTGCTTCTCGTACCAAGATGCTCCACACTTTTCATACATTTCATGGTTCTTCCTTTCTCCATCGAATAAGCAACAACCATTAACACATGCATGAATCGTTTGGTAACCCATCCCCACACTCTTCAATACGTTCTTGGCCTCTTTGAATGAAGAAGGAAAATAGTTCTCCTCCGGTAACAATGCTTTATGCAAAACACAACACGCAATGAACGCTTCATTTGATAACTGATATTTTTCCTTTGAGGCCATCAACTCCATAATGATTGTCAATCTATCCGTTGTTTCCCCTATGTACAACAATTTTTTATGCTGATTTAATAATGTAGTGTAGTTGTCGGAGGCTTCCTACGCCTCACACTCTTCAACATTATCAAGCGCGTCATCATCCTCAATGATTTCATCCATTGGTCCGCTGTCTCGGAATGGAAACATATCTTCCATATAGTCCATAATTACTGGATCATAATGGGGTTCGTTAGTTGGAAGCGCATTATCAGTACTAGATGAATCCACATTATGTGAACTTGTACATCTACTCATTAGTTCCGCTACAGAAGGCATGTGAACCTTTTCACCGTGAAATATCCAAAATTCGTATCCTGACATCATACTGTTCGTTACCAAGTGTATATATATTTCCAGAACCGTGTGATGACTAGTGTTCTAGCACCTACTACAAGGACACCTATGATCCTCCCCAGAACAATTGTCAAGTATAAAGTCAATAAACACGACAACACCTTTTTGGAACAACGGATCGTGCTTACTCAAATACATCCAACTCTTATCGATATCCTGATAACATAACACTATTTATATATAAATTTACATTGCTACCAGTATGCATCTATATTAGAAGAAGACATTTTATTCTTGCAATGAATTCATATAACCACGGAAAAAGGATAATAAAATTAGATATGTACCATATGTATTTGAAATACCCAACTGTTGTCAATTCCCAAGGTTTTAAATCCCCACAGCAGGTTGAGTTGAGGAGGATGTTGAGGATAGCGAGAATGAGGTTAGTCCGGAAGAGACATCAATTCCTGTTTCGGTTTCTAACCGATTTCTCTACTTGAATCCGGATAGGAAGTAGGCAAGTAGGGCGGTGCCTTGTTTAGTTTGCTCCTTGTTCTGTATTTGTTTTTGTTTTCTTTATGCTTGTATCGACTTGGGGAAAAGGTCCTTTTAAGGATTGTTTTTCTTGCATCGTTTTACTTTCTTGTAGAACGTTTGCTTAATAAAATCTCTTCGCTTATCAAAAAAAGTATTTGAAATACCTCTACAACTAATTAAATCATTATGATGTAGAAAAAATCTTTTGTGGAGAAAAAAAAGGGAGTTGGGAGAAGAAACAGTGGTTTAGGGTAGAAACAATAAGGTGGGGAAAAAAGATAAGGTAGGTTGTCTGCGTGGCTAGGATTTAGTACAACATAGATTGTTAGCCGACGGATATGCATCTGTGGCCTAAGATGAAACGACATTGTTTCTGCGTAGAGCTTCATGGTATCCGTCGGCCAAGATTTTAATATATAAGGGACCCAAACCTAGTACCCCTCATTCCCGACACTGCCTGCCTCACGCGAGCTTTTTCTCTCCAACGACGACCACCGCCTCTGACCTCCGTTGCTCCACCGTGCTTCAACATATCGTTTCCATCCCTATTCTTTAGTCCTTTCCTCCAACATATCAGGTAAGTTAATCATCTTTTAAAAAATTTCGAATTAAATTAGCATGCATATGTGTTTTCCTCTTTTTTTTCATATATGATATTTTTGTTTAATTCTTAGTTTCAAAAATTTATACTTTTAGGGTTGCATATATTCAGAACTTTAGGGATTTAGGTAAAAGGTTGTGAAATTGAGGTTTGCTTTATAAAATTTAGGATTTGGGATACTGGGGATTTCATACATTTAGGGTTTTAATTATAAATTACTTGATTTGGAGTGTTTGACAAATTTAGGGTTATCAAATTTAGCAGCAAGAATTTCATGGGTTTTGTTTCAAAAAATGATATAAGATTTTATAAAAAAATTAGCGATCCGCTACCTCTAAACCAGAGGTGTTTCTTACCCTAGCTAGGGTTTCGCCGCCGCCCCTTCTCCACGCCCACCGTATCCATGCCGCCGTTCCAACGGTTCCCACATCGCTCATTGACGCCCACCGTCCCCGCGTCGCCCGCTGTCTTTCGGCTGCTCTCTCCGCCTACATACCGCTCCCACCTCCCCACTACGATGCACCGTCGTTGAGCCAACGAGTGCAACTCTCACCAGGGGTGCGCATCGCTGTCACCAGCGGATCCATACTAGGTCCCACCTCCTTCTCTTAAGTTAGCCATGCCAATGGCCATGCACCGACGGTGCAACTGGCCCTTGCTAGGGCGGGCACACAGGCCTCTATGGCTGCATTGGCCTCACCGGGTCATAGTCAACCTGCCGATGGACCTCCGTCTGGAAATGAGTGACCGAATAGGGAATCAAAGCCCAGCAGGGACATGGGGCCGGGCCGAGATCCATCGGAGCAATCACCATCCGTTAATGCTGCCGGATCATCCACCGAAATGATTTATCCCTGCTCTAGGCATGGAGGCGCTGCCACTAGTCTTCCCAGTTCGGCCGCCGCCGCCATACATGATGCATGTAAACCCTAGGAGGCATGCAAACCCTAGGGGTCGATGGGATCCATCTCTGGTTCGGGGGCCATTGTTGCCGTCATCCAGGCGACACAGTCTGAAGCCCCAGAGAGCTAGGACGGTGACTCTGATCACCCCGAGAGAGGACTTTCCTGCACCGAGGCTTCCATGTAGACCTAGGCCCCCGAAGAATCGTTATACTTAGAGGGAGATGTCGTTGGTTCGTCGAGGTATATTGAGGTACAACCCGAGCATTGGTCCCCGCCCTCAGAAGGCCAAGACAAGGAAGGACGCAGAAGCGTCTATTGGAGAGTTCGATCCACCAGAGTCCTTGGAGATAACCGGACAGGCTCAGGACCAAGTAATGATCCCGAGGTGCTATAGCCCCTCGAGGGGTGAATGACCTCCCATTGCGGGGGTGGGGAGGGCCGATCGGGGCCTATACCCACAGACCCGAGACTACTGCAGCTGGGAGGTATCGGGAAATCCACACTAGAGGCTCATTATCTAGTTTATTTCTTTGCTTTAGGTCGAATAATTTTTTGGCTAGATAGTGCTAGGACTTTGGTTGATTATTTTTTTTGAAAGGTTGGATCGAGAATTTCTTGTGTTCGGATTTGCGAGGCAAAGCAGACTTTCTTTATGGATCCATGAGTGCCCGACGGGCTACGGCCGGTTGGGACAAAAATCTGGAATCCGGGACGGTTATGTCCTACTCTGTAAGATTGACATGTTACAGTAATATAATATCTCGTTCCCGTTTTAAAAAAAGATATAAGATTTTATGGGTTTTGTATTTAAGAGTTTGATTTAAATTATGGTTTCAGTTAGGTTTCATATTTAGTGGTTTTAATTTTAGGGTTTGAAATTGAGGTTTGCTTTCATACAGGGAATGGGGGACACGAACAGTATTGTCGGGAAAAACAAGATATCAGATGATGAATATGATCAACCAGTAAAAAAAGAGCTTAATTTGCATAGAGAGATGTTGAAAGTCTATAAGAAATTGCCCGGTGACATACCCACGAGAGCGGAATCAGCAGCTTGCATGAGGATATTGGGCCTGATTAATAGAGAGGGACAAAGGCTTGCTGTTGAAAGAGCTGAAAGAGCTAGGCTTGCTGTTGAAAGAGCAAGACTTGCTACTCAAAGAGGAACTCGTACATCTAATAGAGCGACCTCCATACGCGTAACACCCAAAGGTTTACATGCAGTGGCTGATTAATAACTCTGAGCGCGGGTTCCAAGACTAAATGCTCTATTTTATTGCTCAGTATTTAACGGATGTTTGAATGATGACTTAATTAAGTTTCAGTTCGTATTGTACTTTCTATGACTTGGTTATATCATGCACACTATTTTTTATGAATGCTACTTATGTATGTTTTGACTTAATTTGAGATAGATTATAATTATATGTGTTTGTTGTTTGAGTTGTGTAAATATATGCATATGTTTGCGACATGATGGAACGGAACCTTGATCCCCGGCTAGAGCGTAGGTGGCGTCGACGTGAAACCGCTCGAACCTTATACCCAACACACGTACCACGAGGAGCCAATCGTGCGACCCAACCGGGGCTTAGGGCTTACCCGGCGTGGTAGCAGTTGTACGACCAACTGCTAAGGGAAGCCAATCAACACTACGATTATATTATGAGCTTGATGCGCGATAAAGGTGATGACCTTCCTCCACTCCCTGATGGTATACCCTTGTATAGGGAGAGGCCTGCGTGGATAAACAATATTCAGGATGGTCCTCAGACTGTAGAGGAGCCTGAGTAGTTTCAACAGTATGTACAATATATTTAGAACGTTCCTGAGATCATAACGCACCTCATGGATGTCTGTAGAGGCAGAGTCATTCTTTATGGAAGTGGATTTGGAAACTTTATCTTTTGTTTGTGCCACAAACAATCTGTGGCTACTCATTTTCGACCCATTGAACTTGTCAATGGCGTTGGAAAGATCAAATTCCTTGTAGTAGGTAATGAAGTAGAAACATCTTCCCACTCTATCAGGTCCACATGGGACGTGGACGCCATTTACCTTCTCGATAGAATTGAAGAAAGACACTAGCTCCTCCTTCCCTGACTTGTAGGGAATGTTTCGAACGTAAAGCTTATGCGCATGAAAATAGCATTGAGATTTTGAACCTTCTATTGTTGAAGGTTCATCCTTCCCTCACCGGCAACTCCTGAGAAGAGATTAGCACCGACTTGACCGCCTTCCAGTTTCCCTGAGTGTCTTTCAACAATGACTTTTTCCTGCCAGAGTGAACCTCAACTTTGTCTTCCTCCCTAAACTCCCCTTCTTCTCTCTCCATATTCAACTGTTAATTTCGGTTAGTGGAGTTGTTGGTAAAAAAGGGATCTTCCTCCCTAAATCGTCATTAGCATTCAAGAATTACACCCTTTCATTTTATTCGAGTCATTGAAAAATGCACACTTTCTTACCATCAAATCTTCACGAAAAATTCAAAATACAAAAAGAAAATCCAATCTTACCTTACAATAACAATAAACAGACACAAGAAGAGCTGTTTTTTAGACGAAACAAGAAAGGGTGTCTCAAGGCGAGACCCCTTCCTCGGGACAAAAACAAAATCAACAAAAGAAGTTCAATACCACCAAACACAATGAAACAAACAAAGAAACATAAAAGCAACCCCGCCACCCACCTTCATAACCCAAAACGGAGACCTACACATCTCCCAAAGCACTCGACCTCCTCCTTTTCCTTAGCAACGACCCCAGATCTACCAACCAACCATCAAAAGACGCGAAACTTCTAAGCAAACCGGCATTCCACATCGTCTTAAATGAGTGGTGCTGAATTTTGGCCACCACCCCATCCACCCAGACTATCACCTGATTGAAGGTTGCTCCATTTTGGACAAATCATAAATGCCACATCACCAAATAGCTACCAATAACTCAACCTGACCACCAAACAGACAAACCCAAACCTCTCCACCATAAAATAACCCGGCCTACTTCACGAGGGTATGGACCCACAATCCCTCACCATTGAAGAATCCTCCTCCAGACCATCAAAGAGAACTCACAATGTAGCAATAAATGCTCTGCATTCTCAAACTTAAACTTACAAAAGAGAGACACAACATACCATTCAGAGAAATATGTACACCTTTTCCTTCTAGAAAGTCCATGGTCGGAATGACATTGTGGGCCGCTAACCATAAAAATACACAAAATTTGGGAGGTACCCCTTTCACCATAAAATCTGATCCCATTCCTCACCTTGAAAACCACCATCATATTTTCCCAAAGCGACATAACAAGAAGAATTCGTGAAAGCAGCATTAGAGTTCACTCATACCAAAGAATCCTCCACTTTCGGCCTTACCCGAATATCCTCCAAAACTCTGATCATCTCTACAGCCTTGGCATCATCCCACGACCTTAAGTACCTCCTAAAACCCACTTTCCACCAGCCTGTGACTCGTAAATGGTCCACTTTTCTTAAACTTATGTGGAGAAGCAACATAAAGTTGAGGACAATGTTCCCTGAGAGAAGTCGACCCAATCCAAACATCATCCCAAAAAAGCAATCATGCCTCTAGATACCAACTTCTAATGCATTCTCAGGTTACCAAAAAGTCCCCCAAAACTCGGACATGTGGCCAAGACAATGATACGACCTAGTAGGAAGGAGTTCCCAGGTACATCAACCCTTGAAAAATCCCAGTCCTCCATCCTCCAATCATAAATCGCAAATACCTCTCTCTTCTAGACCGAATCCGGCTCGCTGGCAAACCTCTACTACCACTTTTCCAGAAGACTCACATTCATCCTTTTTATTCGCTTAATCCCCACCCTCCTTCTTCCTTCGACCTACACACCGTACTCTAACGGATTTTGCAAAACATCTTACCTGTGAACGGATTTTTCCACAAAAAATGCCTTTTCCACGCTTCCAATTCATAATAACCTTCTTCGGAGCTTTCAAAAGAGACATGTAAAACAAAGGCAACGCTGATAAAATCGACTTCACCAAAACTATCCGACCTGTCAAATTTAGATTTTTCGTCTTTCCCAACCCTAGAGACTACTTAAACTTTGCCATGACTGGTTTCCATGAGGCTACTCTCTTAGGATTCGCCCCCAACTGAAACTCCAAATACTTTATTGGAAGAGAGACTTCCTCACAACCTGGAGGGATTCAACACTACAACTTTGAACTTTTGGAAATTTATCTTAAGACCCGACATTTGCTGAAACATCAATAAAACATCTTTCACATAGACCAAACCTACCTCATCCCCTTTAAAAAACATGATGGTGTCATCAACAAATTGCAAATGAGACAGTGAAATCCCAAAAGCCCTTATCGTCACTCCTTCAAATAATCCACATCTCTCATCCTCCAACAACTGATACAGGTCTTCTATCGCTACTAGAAACAAGAATGGTGATAGAGGGCATCCTTTTCGAACGCCATTAAACATATGGAAATATGATCTCGGAGATCCATTAACAAGAACCAACAAAAACACCCTAAAACAACTCTGCGTCTAAGCTCTCCACCGGGTCCCAAAGCCCATAACTCGGAGCACCTGATCAATAAACTCCTTATGCACGTTATTGTGAGCCTTCTCAAAGTCCAGCTTAATGATTACTACATCCTCCTTCACTCTTTTTAGCATGTGAATGACCTCCGACGCAATAAAAACCCTGTCCACCAGCTGCCTCCCACCCACAAACCCTCTCTTTGTGTCACTAATCAAATCAAGAAGTACCCTCTTGAGGTGTAGAGCCAAACCCTTTTCCAATAACTTGTACTGTCATGAAATTAGACTGCTGGAGCGATAATCATCAAGGCACTTCGTAGAGCTCGATTTGGGAGAATTGTCTCTTTAAATTTTAATAAATGAAGTCATTAATTCTTCGAGCTTTAATGTCCGTAAAGCCGATGTGAATTTTATTACCAAACTAATACAATGAGCAAAATTTTAAAAGTTAAAAGGAAGATAATGATTGCTTTCGTATTAAATCAAAGGGATAAATATCATTTTGACCAACGAACAAATGTCGCTGATTTTCAACTTTTGTTAATGTCTTTATTTAACTTTCCAAACATGACGAAATTTGTTAAAGATAATGTTAAAATTTTCAAAACATACATGTCATTTTAAAAAAATTAATTAAAGGTCACTGGCAAAGACTTCAAAATTGAAAAAAATGTCACTTACATGACTTGAAAATGAAAGTCGCGCACAATAAACAATGTCAAATATATTTTCCGAAAACGAGGTTTTTTTCTAAATCAAATCCTACGAAATCAATTTAATGAGATATGAAGATGAAGACCCAATGGTTCCTACTTTTCATATTTTTCTCTCTACAATCATAGAAAATTAAGAACCAGAGCTTATCTCAATAACTCTGAACGCGCCTCACGCGCTGCGATTTTAGGGCTTCGTCGCTTTGAGCGCGCCGCCGTCGTCGATGGCGTTTCTCCTGCTCGCGTCAGTCATCTGGATTGCTGGGCTTTGCTCCGTTTAGATTAGTCGAGACTTTGTGGTCGTGAACGATTGGTCTCCTTCGCTTGTTCACGCCGTCGCCGGAAGAGTTCTGTTTGTTCGCAGTGGCTGTGAACGGAAGGTCTTCCACGTTTGAGCCCGCCGTCGCCGGAGGTGTTCCAGCTTTTCGTCGGCCTGTGTTGCAGGGTGTTCCTTTTGGCCGGTTGAGACTCTATGGTTGTGGTCGTCAAGTTCATCTTCGTGGTCGAGAGTAGTCGGGTTACATCGCCGATGGTTCTGATGCCGGTTTCGCCTCCGGCCTTGCTTCTTTCTCGCCACAACAGGGTCCGACTGCTCCTGCAGATTCAGTGATTTATCTGCTTGGTTGTTTTTTTGGAGCTGGGTGAAGTTAGTGTGGGGATTTGTTTGCTGTTGGCGGATTTTGGGTTCGGTTTTTCTCTCAGTCTGATGGCTTGCTCCAATGGTACTCCTATTAACCTTGGTGGGGATGTGTCGAAGGATTCTTTTCTGAATCCCAGAAAGATGTTCGTCCTCAACATTCCCGAGTCGTCTGAGAGGAAGGGACTCATCTCTATCTTCAGTGCAGCTGGTGTGGTTGAAGAATTACAGCTGCCCCTTGCTCCAAATAAGACTGGTAAATTCTTTTGCTTTGTGATTTTTCAAGAATCAGTTGTTTTAGAAAAAGTAGTGGAAATGTTCAATTGTTCGAATCTTGGAGGTTTGGTCTTGTTTGCGGCGCAAGCTAGAGTAAAGTTTGCTTTCAAAGCCAAACCTAATCTTGTTGCCGACTCAGCTGTGATTAATGAAGATCTGAGGTCCTTGTTAAACAGGAAAAGGAATCTGGGTGTCCCTAAAGTCTCTGTAATTGGTGCTGAAGTTGAATCTCTCCGGGCATTAGCTTCTAATGCGTGGATGGGTGTTAGTAATTGCATTAGAAGTGCAGCTTTAATTCAACAGGAAATTTGCTCTCAAGGTGTTCTGGATATCCAGGTTAGTGATTTGGGAAACAGGGTGATGATCAATTGTGCAGATGATGCTTTTACTACTAAAATGATTGAAGAAGATTGAGTTTGGCTTTCTTCTTGGGTCACCATGATCCGTGGCAATGAAGATCTTCTGCTTAAAGGTGGAGTTTATAAGTGGCTCTGCATTCAAGGGATGCCAATTCAAGGTTGGAGTGTGGGCAACTTTGAAGATATTGCAGGCAGATTCGGAACTTCCCTCCTTGTGCATCCTGAAACTAGCTCAGGTTTGTTCTTTCACAGGGGTCTTGTTTTTGTCCATTGTAGCTCTACAAAAACAATCATGGAGGATATCACATTTTCTTTGGATGAAGATTCTTTTAGAATTTCTATCTCTGAAGTGGACTATGTGTTAGTCCCTCCATTGTCTGACTCAAATGCGAACCTGTCTGCCTCTCTGTCTGCTCGCTCTGTTGATCACTCTGGTCATGTGGGCAATCTTGAGGCTGAGTCTTCGCACTACTCTCCCCATATTCTTGCCACTAATTCCGAAGAGACTCTTGGGGACAATTCTGAGCCTCCAAGAAACTCTAAGGAATTAGTTATGACGGGTGATAATTCTGTTTCTTTCGAGCATGACTTGGTTGAGCCTGTATCGGAGATTGGAAGTCAAGTAGCGGATTCTTAAAAAACTATCTCTGACATTCCAAGATTTCCAAAAACAAAGAAGAAAAAAGGTGGGAAGAAATTGAAAAAACCTCAGCTCTCTCAGATTGGCTTCATTCTGCCTCGGATGACTTGTTAGTCCGTCAATCTGATGATTCAGATGCTTTTGCTTTGGCCATTTAATCCGTTAAGGAAATGGGGTTCAATACTAAAGGGAATGACCATTTGTTGAGAGATCACTTGAAATCTCTAAGGGTGAGCAAGGAAAACTGGCATGCTTTCGTTGAAGATATGGGTGGAGGGTCCGACCAAGATGACCTTAACTCTTGCGGCGTTTATTGCTCGGCTTTCTTCCCCTTGTTGCCTAGTGGACTTGCTGATCTTCAGTGTTTTTCAATAGTCTCTTTCTCGTTTCTCCTTTTTGGTGTTGCTGTCTCATTTGTTTTTCAGTTGGTATTTTGTTTGTTTCTCTGCACAGTCCTTGGTATCTGCGCTTTCATTGTATTCTGTTTGTTTGGTTTCATGCTCTGTTTTGAGCTGATTCTGTACTTCGACTGCATTTTTGCAGCTTCCCTTTTTCCTCCCTTTGGAAATTGTGAATTCATAAAACCTCGTTGATAAAAAAAAATGTGTCCACAAAACAAAAAGAACAATTATGATCAGGAGATGAAATGAACAGAGAATCCAAAACTGAGAAAATGGAGCAGAATCATAGAAATGAAACATCTTCAGGATACAAGCAATTAACAATTTGTACATATACTAATATACACATTTCAAAGCAAAGGTATCATCAGGAACAAACAGTACATTACAGCACCACAAGGTTTTGCTGTTTTGGTAACTATACAAGCCCGTGTCTCCATCCATTAGAGTTTATCCGCTAGCTGAGGAAACTTCTGGAATATCCATGTCACACCTCTGATAATACCCTGAACGAAAGCGTAAATAAAATGAATACCATAAATTCCATTTTTGGTTCAAGGAAGGCTAAAAGTTATACCAAAGCTGCCTCCCCCGGCTTGATTGCAGGTTCAACACAGTCCCGCCCGTAACTGCAAATCATTCCCCCAACATCACCACAGCTAACATAAATTCCATAAACAGAAAGCATTTTGATATTAAAAAAAAAAGGTCTCTTACACTATCTGTTTCTTGCCATTCACCACTGACAATCGATAAAAGCTGCATCCTCTGCTAAAAGGAAAAGCCTTTCCCTTCCAATCTGTAATTCATTATAACATGAGTTTAGTTTAAAAAACTGCAAATGGGAATTTAGATTTTTTATTACAAATGTGAAAGAGCAAATTAAATGAGATGTATAGTTCCACTCACCTAGGTGCCATGTAACACCAACAACCAAAGAATCCTCAGAAGATATATCATCGATAACAAACTGAAGGTCTGTGCTGATCGAATCCATGAAACTCTTGAAGAACTCTAGGATTGCCTGTGTACCATTGAAAATCAAACCCACACGTTAGAAAGAAACAACTAGGCAAAACAATCTCATGTAGAGCAGCCTTCAGTATTGCGCAACAGTAAGGCTAAAAAGTGTCACCCACAGATCTACTTCTATGCCAGCATCTTTTTCACCGTCAAACAAAGTTTAACCAGTGGCAAGTAGGATTGGATTTTCACTTTCATGAACCTAAACACTTTTAAGGTTTTGTACCTTGTCAGACTCAGCTATAAGTATATAAAAGCCCATACTGTAATTTGCCCCAAAACATAGCCAAGACTCTACAGTCTTGACTAGGCATTTGCTTGCAAGTATATGCAACTAGCATTCCCATATCTTGTTGCAAAACTTACTAACCTCATTATTTTCAAGTGATATTACTGAAAAGGCATTCAATAATTTTACAGCTCAAAATTCAAGAAGAACAATGTTGTCTGAAGGCTATACAATATAAAGCACTGCCTCACAATATCTTCCAATTCCAGCTTTTTTCCTTTTAATTTTATGTTTGTGTAAACATTAAAGTATATGATTCAAGTAAGTAAAAACTTAAACTTTGATGCTCTTTAGCAATTTTTATGACATAATCTTAGGGTGAATTTTGATTTTAATCTTACCCATCTCGTTTCAATTCATGAATTCCAAAAAAGACCGTTAATCAGCAAAAACTTATGTAACCCTAAATCCAGAGCCAAATAGCAAATTGGTCAGAACTAAGAGTGGATATAAGAGGTCGGAGAGAGAGACCTTTCGACCACGGAAGGGTTGAGGAAAGACAAGGTCCTCGTATATGCAGTCGGGGGAAATGAGGTCCTCCACCGAGGAGAGGTCTCGGCTATTGATTCCTCCATAAAACCTCCTCACGATCTCCGATGCAGAGCAATCGTCGATTGTTGCTGCTGCCGGCGATGCAACTGCGACCGTTGGATTTTCCGACGGCGATGATGAAACCTTCCAGGAACTTCTCCTTCGTAGAGAAGAAGAAGAAGAAGTAGGTCGGTAAGGGAGTGAGGTTGGTGGCGATAGCTGAGAACGAGTTTGGGTAACAGAGGCAGAGACGAGATAGTTCGAGCTCAGTCTCTGGACAACCATGGCTTCTTGTGGCTGTGAAACACGGAATCATTTCCGCGTGCTTTAGTACAGAGAAAATTGTTTTTATTTTTGACATAGCATTTGATTTGGGCTCGGTTGGACCAGTTCGCCAAAAAGCCAGCCCACACCAACATAACCAGGCCTGTTTTTATGATAAATTTGAAGACGTTGAAATGATAACCACAAAGATTCTAGTTATCATCTCTTAGATAATATAGGGTTAAATATTGAAACTTAGTCTTAAATATTGGTCACGAACACTACAGTACCTACGTTTTCTAAATGAACATTGTACTACCTTTAAGTATTGGTCACACGATTTTGTTAGTAAAATGGACGGAATTTTTCATTCCGTTAGTCATATGACCTAAAGTGTCATATAATTGATGGTAAAATGACATTTTTTTCCCTTAAGTATTTGACCTCTATACCTTTTATATGGAACAATAACAAGGGTACAATGGTAATGTTCCTTAGAAAATGTGTAGAGGTCATATAATTAAGGGGAAACGTCATTTTACCATCCATTATATGACACTTGAGGTCATATGACTAACGAAATGGAAAAATCCGTCCATTTTTACTAACAAAATCGCGTGACCAATACTTAAAGGTAGTATAGTGTTCATTTTGAAAACATGGGTAGTGTAGTGTTCGCGACCAACACTTAAGAGTAAGTTTCGATATTTAACCCAATAATATATTTGTATATTAACTAAAATCCTTGTGAAGTTGGATTTCATTTTGGTCCATTTGAATTGAATTTCAAGTTCATACCCCGCATTTGCAGCCATAACAAAAACGCTCTGAGAACCCTAAGGGTTAAAATTCCTTGTCGGCGGTGATAAACCGGCCACTGCTTCTTCGATCACCATCCTACCTCGTCATGAATCCCGACCAACCATGGATCCCTTACCCTCTCGTGCGGCTGTCCCTCTCGTTCCACCGTCAACCTCCTACTCTTGCAGGGCGCCGAACCCTAGGATGGCAGTTGCAGCCGTCCTTTCCCCGCCGCCACGATCTACAGCATCGGTCTGCGCATGTCCTCTGACGAGACCCAAACCGGCACCACCACTCAACAACCTCCTTGCACAACTACGGGATTTTTCAGACGCTCGAATGTCCTCCTCACCGAGCATTATTGGCCGTCGTTGATAGGCTTGGCAAGGATAAGCGTTCGGGCCTGATCGGGAATCATCCCGGCCTCCTGGTTCACGGTTCCTGTCATGCACGGTCTCCTCCGCCCCTCATGGGTATTCCCGGCGATCCCTACGTCAGTTATAGGGTTCATGACCTTACAAGAGTTATTCTCACGCTCTCGGCACATAATGATCCCCTACCGACAAGCATCGCCCCGGACCAGACACCCCCACACACCAAGCCAAAGCCCAGCAGCCAAGTAGGCTTCGTATAGTCGAGTCAGAACAAAATACCATAATCTCCGGCATGGCCGAATCCTCGGGTGCCTCACACTGAGGTGGGGGAGCAACATCGCGACCCATAAGGCATAAGGAATACCGAAAGAATAATGCTAGAATTTTAGCTACCCGCTACAACCAAAACCATTTTCCAAGGTACCTCAGGGGTTTGCTGCGGTACAATCCGGCAACAGGACCCCGACCTCGACATAAAAAGGGCGAGGCAAAACGGGGAAACAGTTTGGAGAAGGTCACAGCCTCGTCAAACCCTACTAGGGGGGATTGTGTTGCACAACCCCTTAAGATCAAGGAGTTGGGGGAGTACACTAAACCAGTGGACTGGTCTCGACCACAAACAATGCAGACACAAGAGGATGGGGTAGTTAAAGAAGCAAGCACCTAGGAAGAGCTGGACAGGAAATCTACACTGAAGCGAGTCCAGAAATAGCAGATGGAGGGACATGGCCCTCCGCGGGGAGAAGGATAGGACCAGGCGGGGGTGGGAAGGTCTCCCTGGGACATATACCCACAAACTCGGGACTACCAGTGTTGGGGAGTCTCGGGAAAGCCGCACTCAAAGCACTATTTCCAGCTTCCTTTAGGTCTGCATTTTATTTGTTTTTAGTTCGAATAGGTCTTTGGTCATATTAGTTTAGGCATTTTATTTCAATTTTATTTGAAATGTCGGTAAGGGGAACTCTTGAGTTAAGATCTGCGATCAGAAGCAAACTATTTCTACGGATCCAAGAGCGCCTGGTGGACTACGGTCGACTGGAAAAATATCTGGAATCCTGGTCAGTTATGCCAAAACCTGTAAGGTTTACATTTTACAGTAATACAATACCCCATCTACTCGTTTCAAATATATATATATATATATATATATATATATATATTTGTATATTATTGTTTGGCTCAATTATCTTTTGTACCCTTATATATTGATAATTTATGTTTAGCATTAGGGTGTGCAAGGCGGTTATCCAACCCGAACCGTATATATTGGGACTCGACGTATATATACAGATCAGATAAATTCAGTCTGACATCCAGTCATCGAATCAAGGGTTTGGGTATATGTCCAATCTAATTTCAGGCGGATCATTTCTGAACTTGAAAATACAAAACACGCTTGACAAAACCACAACCAAAGACACGAAAGAAGTTTAGGATCTAAGAAGAGAAAACCCTAGATCGGAAGAGACTCATTGAGGCGGAGGAATCGGATGTCAGTGAGCCGACCTCCTAAAAATGCTCGACACCGAGCTCGGGGAGTCCACAAACCTCAAGCACGGGAACCCACAAACCTTCTTGCTTGCATCCCCAAGCTTCTATTCCATGAGGATACTCTGATCTCGTCGGGCTCACGATGGTTCTTGGAGCAAGCGCGGGAGAAAACGGTGTTGAGTTTTGTGCCTTAAGACAAGCCACAATATGTAATACAAAGTTATTTGTGATTAATAAAATGACAACCGTTTTCATTTACATGTGATGTAATGTTAATAAAATGAATATACTACTTTTTCTATGCATGCTAGATTAGGATTTATGTGATGAAATCATAAGGGTAATCTTCAACCTTAATATTGGGTCAAGTTGATGCTTATCCTTTATCACGAGTCAACCGAAACTTGGGGACTATGTATGTAAGAACCGCCCCCGGTTGATCCCGATCGAACCCGTGATTTTTGGCGAAGTTTGACTTTCTACCGGAAAAGTCAATCGATGGCTCCAGGAGTCATTCGGGACCTTTCCGGGACCCAAAAAGCTTAGTTGTCGTTACGGTTAGCTTAGTTCGGTCGTTTCCTTTCGAATGAATATCCTTGTGAAAAAGTCAACTTTCGGTCAAACGGAGACTAATTATCGACTAAACTTAATTAAATTAGAAATGCTGAAAATAATTAAGGACAAGGTGGTCCCCACATGGACACTTGTCCATGTTAGCTTGGAAGGGAAGAAAATGGGCTAAAAAGACCCTTTTGACCCTCCTTAGTTGGTCTTGAAAGGATAAGAGCTAAGGGGTACTTTAGACTTCACACATATTAGGTTTTAAAGCATTTTGGGAGCAAAATTCAGTCATTTCCTTGTGCTAGCCGAAATTTAGAGAGAGAAAGAGGGAGAGGAGAAAACATGGGAGCTTGAAGAAGAAGAAAGGGAGAAAAGAAGGAGCTTGAAACCATTTCTTCATCAAAACCTCTCAAAAGTCTTCTAATCTTCATCATCTATTCATCCTCAAGGTAAGTAACCTCTTAACTTCTACTTTCAATCAATTTAAAATTATGGGTTTCCATGGGTTTTGTTTGAACTAGATAGGTTTTGATTCATGGGTAGTTAGATGATTGTTTTGTTGAAGTTTAATGGAAGATTTGCTTAGAAATCATTTTAAGTGTTGATGTTGGGAGGAAACCCATAATGGGTATTGAAGTTTGAGGGTTTTTGGTGACTGATTTTGAGGTTTGGTGATGTTAAAAATGTAGTTTTTGGTGTTGATTTCGTGGAAAGAAGGCTGGAGGAAGAAGAAGGACGAAACAGGTCTGGGCCGTCACGGATCCGTGATGGAATACGTCACGGGTCCGTGACGGCATCCGTGACGGGGAGCCTCACGGCTCCGTGACCCGAACCGTGGCAGACCAGTTTTGGCCCTTTTGAGTCCTCTTTGGGTGTTTTCCATTTAATTCGAAAGTTTATCTTGAACCGTTTGTTTGGGGGTTTTAACTTGGGCGTTTGCATCTTAAACCACCCTTGTTTAGTCTTTAATTCTAGTTTTACCTTATGTTCCTAGACCTTATTCTCGAGCTCGGAGGAGGAGACTACTCGTCGGTTGTGTGATTAAGCTTTGGAAAGCACTTGAGGTAGGGAAGAGTAGTAAATTTCCACTTTTAATTAAGAATGCTTATAGTATGCATATAGGATCATAATAACCGGAAGAGTCTTAGTTTGCATATAGGATGTGATTCACTAGAATAACCGCTTTCAATTATGGGAAGTGTCGTGCTGTAGATTCATATGTGGCCATGTCGAGCCTTAGGATTGATTGTTGTTTGTGTTGATTGTGGTTAATAGTCCATAAATGTCAGTGCATAGTAAGTACTTTGGTTAGTATGAAGAATTATATTAAACTATATGAATTATGAGGATTGTGATATGAATGGTTGCTCTGTGACATGATTGGTTGAGTGAATGTGTTGAACGTGATATGATTGTACCTTGTGATATGATCGGGTGAATGATAGACCGATGGGCCGTGTTTGGTAAGTAGTGTCGGTAAGCTTGATTGGTAAGATGAGTTAGGTGTAATGTGTTTTGTGTGGTATTGCGTGTTATTGTTGTTTACTTGCCCCGAGGTGTGTTTCCGGGAAGATGTCCGACCGAGGAGTGTGCCGGTCCGATATGTTTATACTGTTTTTTCACCCCGATGCTACGTGTTCCGAGATGACACCTAGGCCGATGGGTATTCCGGTATGGTGTATTTTTGTCTCATCCCGATGCTACGTGTTCCGGGAAGACACCTAGGCCGATGGGTATTCCGGTATGGTGTATTGTTGTCTCACCCTGATGCTACGTGTTCCGGGAAGACTGGTTTCACCCCGATGATGTGTGTTCCGGGAAGACATCTAGACCGAGGAGTATGCCGGTATGATGTATTTGTTTCACCCTGATGCTACGTGTTCCGGGAAGACACCTAGGCCGATGGGTATTCCGGTATGGTGTATTGTTGTCTCATCCCAATGCTACGTGTTCCGGGAAGACTGGTTTCACCCCGATGATGTGTGTTCCGGGAAGACATCTAGACCGAGGAGTATTCCGGTATGATGTATTTGTTTCACCCCGATGCTGAGTGTCCTGGAATATATCTAGGCCGATGTGTGTTCCGGTACGATATGTTGAGTTCGTGTGTGGATTGGAGTCTGGTGGTTTAATTATCTATATTTTGGTACTCGTGTGTTCTTTCGGTTGTTTCTATTGGCGAATAAGTGTATTCCTGTTGATATGTAATTGTGTTGTCTTTTAGCAACTGTACTAATCGAGAATCTTGGTGACGAAGCGGAAGTCCATTTTCCTTACTACTTTTTCCTACTGAGCGTAAGCTCACCCCCTTTGTTTTACAGGTTTCGTGGATGAGTAGGCTTAGAGGTCGTCTCAGGGCTCGGGAGTTTCTTGGGGGTCCAGGTGGTTGTATGTAGTAGAGACGTGCTTTTCATTTTCATACTAAACTATGCTTTTACTTGTTGGAACTGAGCGTTTGACTCATGTTTTTCGAAGTTGTTTATTTTGGAACTAAAGTCGGAGTTTGATTTCAATTAAATTTATTTTTATAGTGTTTTTATTATTATTCCTACTTCACGTCTCGAGTCCGGTCAAAACCGGATTTGGGACGTGACAATGTATTGGCGCACCAAAGAATGGGATGGATGAAAGGGTCATTAATAAAGTGAAATGATCGGTGGTTTGTAGGCAAAAACTTTTGGGTGGCCTTGGTATTTGTCGGAGGGAGGAGATGAACAGTGCTTTATTGGCTAAGTGTTGGTGGCGTTTTTCCACTTCTGAGTGGTCTTTATGGAAAGTTTTGATCTGTTTGAATATGGGTTGGTCGGTTGATGAATGGGATCTACCTCGTGTGGATAAATCGGGTAACTCTTTTTTGTTCAATGATATTGTTGCTTTGGCTTGTGGTCCTCTATTTTGTAGTATGTTCGGGAATCAAGGTCTGGTTTAGGGCTCAGGTAGAGGTGACCGGGTTCACTTTTGGGAGGATGTTTAGATAGGTGAGACACTGCTTAAAACTTGCTTCCTAACAACTTATTCTATGTTTTTGAATAATGGGGGATGGGTGGGTGAGTTTTGGGTGAATGTGGGTTGATCAGTGGAGTTTAGAAGACTTCTTTGGGATTGGGAAAGAGATGAACTTAATCCCTTGTTTGCAGTATTAGACCATTTGGTGGCTCTTGATTGGGAGAACATATAGTGTAAAAATAAGGCGGATTTTTTTGTGTGTGTATGTTGCTTACCATCTTTTGGTTGGGGATGATGTAGTAGGAGCTGTTCTGTGGGCCTTAGCTCTTCGTGTTTCAGGAATACCCTTAAAACGAAAAAAAATGCCCAGACTTAATCGAGTTGAGTGGAATAAGGTGATGACCGATTAGGAAGGTCAGGAGGGGCCTAGGCAAGCCGGATGGCCCCTAGGAAAACATGCCTAAGTGGGATGAGCAGGCAGACCCATGTCTCTGTATTTTTAATTTTTAACTTTCACATTATAAGCAAATGGTTACCAGAAGACAAAATTCATGTAATAATTTTCATATTATATAAATTCTAAAAGAAAAAAAATAAATATTGTGTTAACTTAATCACATAAGATCTTGGTGTTGATCTCTGTATAGGTGATGTTTTGTTATGGTGGAAGGGTTTGGGACCAAGGAGGTGGTGGTCCGGTTGGGTACGAGTTGGTTATGTGGCTTTGTGGTCTATTTGGCTGATTCGAAATGGAGCGGTTTTCAATCAGACAATGGATAGTGTGGATGGGGTGGTAGCAAAGATAAAGGCAGAATCTCCTCGTTTTGGGGTGACTTTTGAGGATTGGGTCAGGGATCTGATATGGTGTTTGAGCTCCAGAAGAAAGCAGACTCGGAGGGTGGATGCATGATCGGTTGTTGACTCCCACTTTGTGTTTTGTTTCGATTTACTTCATTTTCTTTCTCTGTTGGTTTGTTGCTTGGTGTGTTTTTTGGACGTTGACTATTTTTGAGCTTTTGTAGATGTTTTAGTCTGGAGAACGGGTCTTTCATTGAGGATCGTTCTTTTGCTTCGTTCTATCCTCTTATAGAACTGATGCTCAATAAATTAATTAACCTATACAAAAAGATCTTGGTGTTGAAATGATTTTAATTTAAAATTACAATATGTTTTCTTCTACATTAATTTTTTTCTATTAAAATAAAAAAAAACCATGGTAGATTAAAATAATACCTACGTTAAATTAAAGTCTGTTTTGTTGTACACTTATGATTTTCTTGTATATTATAAATTAAAATAATTTATACTTTGAATTTTTTTTATTATATACGTATACAGTAAATTTATTAATAATAATAAAAATAAAATTTGCCTAATCCCTGCCTAGTGTTTTTCACCGCCCGACTAGCGTGTAACGTTTTTTACAACCTTACCCCAAAGCATTATGTCTTATTGTGGTTGACAGTGTAGAGTGGGTTACCTACTTCGGTCTTTTTGGAGGCCCACTGACTTCGAATTTGATCTCTAGTTGCTAGCTTTGATCAATATGCGATTTATATCGCCGATATCGATCTACACTATGATTACTGGTGAGTTTTTTTTCTGATCTCGATCTCTAAATTGTGCTTGATTGTCGAACTCAATATTTGATCCTGTTAAACTCTTAATGGTTGTCTCCGATGTGGACTCCAATGTGATTTTGTGTTTGATCCTATGTCGAACGCTAGTGAAATTTGCGTTTGCTTTGATTTTTTCTGTCGCTCGAGATCGATGAAGAAGACCACGGCATACCAACAGAAATGTCGGGAACACCGGCAACAACAACAACCCCGGGGACTACTACCCCAAAAACACAAATTAGATTGACGGTCACGCAATACAACTGTGTAAAACTTCCCAACCATCTCAAAGCCCGGACACGTAATGTAGACCCCAAATCAGAGACCGAACAACCATTCCATTAGTCACCTCGACAAGGTAAAACACAACCCTCACACGGTCCTATATCCATTTACTTGTAACTTTCCGCAACCAAACCAGTATTCGCTACTCGTCCCTACCTCAGAGGCATGCGGGAAAAGTAGTAAAGGGGATGAGGGTTCTGCTCACCTCCACGGATACCCGTTTGATTATGGCATACTAGTAAAGCATCAACAACTTACCAATCTAAACAGGCAACAACTACCTCAAGACCTGACACCAAACCGTCACAACTGCTCACGATATCCATACCTCAAATACTCGCTCACGTAAGGGAAACCTCGAATGGGGATCATATTCTCAACTAAGCAAAACACTATTGATCACCATATCAACACCCCAATTGCCCGATCACATAAGGGAAACCTCAAAACGGGGATCACGTTCTCAACTAAGGAAACACTATTGCTCACCATATCAATACCCCAATTACCCGATCACATAAGGGAAACCTCAAACGGGGATCACGTTCTCAACTAAGCAAACACTATTTCTCGCCATATCAATACCCCAATTACCCGATCACATAAGGGAAACCTCAAACGGGGATCACGTTCTCAACTAAGCAAACACTATTGCTCACCATATTAACACCCCAATTACCCGATCACATAAGGGTAACATCAAAACGGGGATCACGTTCTCAACTAAGCAAACACTATTGCTCACCATATCAATACCCCAATTACCCGATCACATAAGGGAAACCTCAAAACGACCCACTCACGTGACGGAAACCTCAAACCACCCGTTCACGTGAGGGAAACCTCGAATAACCCGCTCGCGTAATGTAGACCCGATCCAGCAGTCACGACCTCAACAACACACACAATAGAAATAAAAATCACGCAGGGTCACACAAAACCAACCGATCACACAACACCCAAGATTACAAAGGATCGCACACCAGGTCAAGATCAAAAAGGATCGCACACCAGCCAAGATCACAAAGGATCGCACGCCAGTCAAGATCACAAAGGATCGCAAACCACAACCACAAGCCTCAGCACTTTACCGATCACACGCCGGAAGGTGCGACACACCTGACAGGGACCACAACCCTCAGCTCTTTACCGACCAGGCACCGGAGGGTACGACACACCCCTCAGGTATAAATCCAGCCTCAGCACTTTACCAAATCACACGCCGGAAGGTGCGACACACCTGACGGGGACCACAACCCTCTGCTCTTTACCGACCACGCATTGGAGGGTACGACACACCCCTCGGGCACAGCTCTAACCTCAGCACTTTACTGATCACGCGCCGGAAGGTACGACGCACCTGACGGGAACCACAGCCCTCAGCACTTTACCGACCGCGCACCGGAGGGTACGACACACCCATCGGGCATAGCTCAACAGTCATCACCAGAAAAATCACAGTCACAACCAAATAACACACAATACCCCGCAAATAGAAAGAAAATACGACAACACGACTAACTACCACTCGGCAAGTCAGTCAACCAATACGGGTTCAACTCCCCACAAGCACTCATGGCCACCCACAAACACAAACAATTCAATCAACCTACGGGCACAACTGTAAAACCCACTTCGTTTTAAAGGTGTTTTAAATTGCAATTCAAAACTTAAGGATGGGTTTTTAAAGAAAAAAAAGGGGAAAGAGAGAAAAAAAAAGGGGCTGACTGGATCAGTTGGAAGTTGGGCCAGCCGGGCCCAATTCTCGTTTGACGCAGGCCCAAACCTCGAGCCCGCCCAGTTCCTTACTCAGTCCGACCCAGCACCGCCCTTTAAAAGAGGGTAAAACCCTAGTTGGCAACTACTGTTCATCCCTCTTCCCCTCGCGAGCTCCCTCTTCCCCCTCTGCGAAACCAGAAACGTTCGCCGGCGTCGTTCCCTCCGATCCCGACCTCCACGCCCTTCACCTTCGTCGGCATCGTCGTCCTCACCTTCACCTCTCTCCTCCCTCACCTCCTCGTCTCCACCTTCTTCTTCTCCTTCCTCTGAGATTCAAACCCAAAACCGCCGCCCGTAAGACTCGGTAGCGACCGAGCAGTGTTGCGAGACTGTACGAGACTCGAGAACTGAAGGGGGTAGAGAACTGTAGGGTTCTACCAACCACATGCACTATCTGACAGTATGAAGCAGACAGGATCAGGAACATCGGTAGGTGCCGTCGCGTTAGAACGGGGGTCAGTGTGTGTACACGGTCGGCAGCCGAGACACCGGAGACGAGTGCTCGAGCGGCGGAGGGCCGTAACAACACTGGTAAGCCGTCAGCCCGGTCAGGAGAGATGGCCGAGTGACGATGAGATCAGAGTGATGCAGCGGAAGCGTGGTGGGCCCATAACCCATGTGCATCGATTTCTCCGGTTTTATTTACACGTGAGGAGACGTGGAGGTCTGAGAGTAGAACCTTGATTCGGTTCTGGCATCTTGACACCCCGACTGGGTACGTTATGGTTTGGCGAGCGTGTGCAGTGTATGGTAGAAGAGGGATTACCTCATGAGGTATCCGGAAACAAATCGCTGAGTACGACTACCTCAACGCTTTCAGGCCAGTAACATTATGGCACCACACGAAGCGTTGGATGGTAGGTCGGGCATTTGCCCAAGCAGGGAATACTTGAGGTTTAATAGTGACCAGTGTAGCCTGAGTTGCTCGAGAAGCGACTGAAGGGTCGCGTGACTGTGGATGATTAAGAACCGCGCCGAGTCGACACGGAAGCGCGAGGATGTGGTACGCGCGAGATATCCAAGCCGTTCGGAGTCCGAGGGACTGGTACTTGTAGTGTCTTCATTTTCGTGGTACTGTGGGTGAACCGACTTGTAAACTGGTTGACCTGACTTGTTTTACTTGTGTGTTCGTGGGTGGTTGGTCAGGGCGTGACCACGTTTGGAGCCCGTTGACGATTGCCCGAGTAACAGACGTGGACTTCTTTTGTTCGTGGTGTGCGCGATACTTGGTTAAGTGAAGTGAGTAGTTGAGGAGAAGTGGAGGTGAGTTGGATCTTTTTTTTGAGCGCGTTGTGAGTTTTGTTCTGGGTTGATATCTGTACCGACGGATGGTTCCGGTATGCGATATATCGACCAAGTACGTGTGACGGTGTGACATCTGTACCGACTAAGGTTTTCGGTATCGATTAACTGGCTTAAGTGGTTTCCGTGTACTGAAGGAGCAATAGACTGGGAGTTTTAATCGGACGTTCCCTAAGAGAGGGTTAAGTGAAGCGCGTTCGTTTTGAATTTCGTGGACGAAATTCTTTTAAGGGGGGTAGACTGTAAAACCCACTTCGTTTTAAAGGTGTTTTAAATTGCAATTCAAAACTTAAGGATGAGTTTTTAAAGAAAAAAAAAGGGGAAAGAGAGAAAAAAAAAAAAGGGGCTGACTGGATCAGTTGGAAGTTGGGCCAGCCGGGCCCAATTCTCGTTTGACGCAGGCCCAAACCTCGAGCCCGCCCAGTTCCTTACTCAGTCCGACCCAGCACCGCCCTTTAAAAGAGGGTAAAACCCTAGTTGGCAACTACTGTTCATCCCTCTTCCCCTCGCGAGCTCCCTCTTCCCCCTCTGCGAAACCAGAAACGTTCGCCGGCGTCGTTCCCTCCGATCCCGACCTCCACGCCCTTCACCTTCATCGGCATCGTCGTCCTCACCTTCACCTCTCTCCTCCCTCACCTCCCCGTCTCCACCTTCTTCTTCTCCTTCCTCTGAGATTCAAACCCAAAACCGCCGCCGCCGTTATCGAGCTCCATCATAGCCGGAATCAGAAGGAACCGTCAACGATGAGACAGTTCCTCACCAGCTCCGCCTCCTTCTCGCTGGAAAATCGAGAGCCTTGGGCTCGTTTGTGGTCGGGTACGGTTAGGAAACGTCGCCGGAGCTCTCCGAGTTCCAGATCTGAGACGCGCGTCGCCGGCGACCTTTGACCGTCAGATCTGGCCGAGAGAGTTCGGCCTCGCCCCAACCATCCTTCCCGTCGAGTTCCCGAGCCTCTGGCGCCCCTACCGCCATCAGAACCACCGCGAAACCCTAGCTCCGCCACCGTCTCCTTCGCTGGAACCCTCGCCACCGCCGTCCTCCTCTCCAGCTCGATCAGATCCAGTCAACCGGGCGTGGGCCTGAAGACTTGGGCCTTGGGCCCAGGTTCGACTTCGAGTTCGGGCCAGGACCAGGTCCGGCGGGTCTGGAACCGGGTCCGGACCGGGCCTGGAGTCGGGTCGGGCCGGGTCAAAACAGTTTTACTTAATTAAATTAATTAATAAATTGGTTTTAAAATCAGGTAAATACCTTAACTTCGGACTGTCTAAAGGACCTAAATCAGATAAAATTTGAGGAGTGTTGCAGTTGGTACCGAAACTGATTGTAAGTTTTACTTGCTAAAATCAGGCTGGGACTTCGCCCGAGAAGACCGAAGTTAAACCCAGACGCGGACTTCGCCCTGAAGACGGTGTTGGCCCGGTCGTCAGCAGCTTGGAGACGCTGCTGTGGTATCGTCTTGAGGTAGGGAAAGTATCGAACCCCTCCTTAATTGTGGACGAATAACTAGTATGCATGACTAGGGTTATTAATAACCGGAACGAACTAGTATGCATGAGTAGGGTTGTTAATAACCAGAGCGTCTTAGTGACACATAGGTAAAACTGTTACATTATTAGTTTAATTGGACGAGTCTTGATAATACTTGGAACGAACATGTGTTGATATCCGTTTGACTTGCTTGTACTTTCTGGGAAATTGCTGTGCTGATAGACGGGCCATGTCTAGGTCCTAGAGTTGTGTACTGTGTGGTTACTCACTGTGTGGGAGTCTAATTAACGTCATAATTACTGTGTGAGAATCTAAGTTATATTATAACTGTTGTGTAAATGTCTAAATAGAATTATCACCGCTGTTTCATGATGTGACTGTGTGGGCAAGTGTGTCATGTGTGACTATGTGAACCCTTGTTTGTGAAATGACCGGGTGAGTGATAGACCGGGTGTATGCTAAGATGGTTCGGCTGGTATACCGAGACCATCAGTGATTGTGCTGTGTGCGAAACCCTGTGTGTGTTTAAGAGACGGCGTAGCCGGATGGATAATCATATCGAGACCAAGGATGGCGTGTTTAGATGACTCATAATCCGGGATGGGATTAATCGATGGAGTTCCAGTTACATATGAGAGTAGCGCCCTTCATCTGTGTGAGGAGGAAGATGTCGTGACTGACGTTGTGTGTTCCAGTGCGATATAAGCGGCTGTGTGCAAATCGGTTTCATATTTACGTTGAGTAGAGCCCTTCATCTGTGTGAGGAGGAAGATGTCGTGACTGACGCTGTGTGTTCCAGTGCGATATAATCAGCTGTGTGCAAATCGATGGAGTTGACTCCCGCAATTTACGATATCTGTGTGCGTTTCGTCCGGACCCTTCCCCATTATTTGTTGTGTGTCGTCCTATGGATTCTTTGTGTGTTCTGCTGTGTGCCTTTCTCTCTGGGTTGTCTGTGTGTATTACAAAGAGTTTTATACTGTGTGGTTGAACTGGTAAGGGTTTTGCCTAAAGACAACTTGTTGGGTCTTATCCCTAGTTTACCCTATTTACAAAATTTACCTTGAGGTTAAGCGGCGTGTTTGGAGTTCTTTTACTTTTCCTACTGAGCGTAAGCTCATCCCTCCTGTCGTTGTGGTGTTTTCAAGTGTTGCGCGGGAGCAGTACTAGCCGGACTCTCGGAGCTGGGGAGCTGCTGAGGGTTTAGCTAGGTTTAGAGACGTACATTTTTTTTTTGTTTACGTTGGACTGTTTTTTTTTACTAATAGTTGTGACTCTTCACTTTCGGAAGTTTATATTCTTTTTGGAACTTTATTTATTTTTATTTCTCTTGTTTTACTGTAAATCTTTAGTCCCGTCTCGAATTCGGTCAAAGACCGGATTTGGGGCGTGACAACAACCAAATGCCACAACTATTTCTAATGTTCGATACGTTCACTTATCCTATGACACCACTAAGTGTCGCATGCATTTCTATTGTTCGACATGTTCACTCAACCTACGACACCACCAAGTGTCACATGTAGTTCTATCATTCGACAGGTTTACTCAGCCTACGACACTACCAAGTGTCACATGCATTTCTACTGATAACTTTCATTAGTCAAGGCCGATATCCGACTACTTTTCTCTACCTCTTGAAGCGTGTCAAACCCGATGCTCTTGCTCCGGCAATGCTCCAGATTACCCGCTTAGCCTCCTCTTTCCACAGTCGGCGGCACGATCTAACAAGATTACAAATTAAAACAGTTTTTAAGTTCGCAGGAAAAGCTGAATTTTAATGAATTTGATGCCCAAACGCGACCCCGACAATGCCGATCACTCCCAAACTTCCCAATTACTCGACATTGTCAACAAAGGGCCCGGAAAAGCCCGATTCGCCCGGCTCGATGAATCTGCCAGGGATCGGAAAACGCCCTTCCGGGGTTCCGAAAATTCCCGTTTTCGTTTCTACGATCCTAAAATAATTCAAGTGTTCCAACACAATCGACGGAATCAATTTCCGACTTCCGAGCGGTTTAATTCGCGTTTAAAGTTTCAAACCCGAAATTTCCAATTTCCACAATTTAATCCCATAATTCGTTCCGGGTGTTAATTATCGACTTGGGGATCGTCCGACACCACCCGAACACGAAAACCCGAGGCCCGAACACGTGGGCCCCACCCGGCCACCACTGGCCGTGGGTGGCTGGACCGGTTTTGGACCGGTTCACCACTGTGGTGGCCGGTCCTAGCTCCGGCCAGCCACCACCCACGGTGGCCGGAGCTCCCACGAGCCTCCGGTCACTGGAATTCGTCCACTTTCGCCCCAAAACGCCTCTAACGAACCCCAATCCTCAACCCAACCATATTTGAACCGTTTAAACTCAAACCCTAAATTTCAAACGTACCAAAACGAGAAAAGTCGGGTTCTCACCGTAGGGAATGACGAGGGGAGTTCGAATCTGCAACCGTTGAGTCGATCGGTCGGTCGGATCGCCGGGAAATCACCTAACCCTAACATTTTCTCTTCCCTTTCCTTTTTCTCTTTCTCCTTCTTCTCTCTTCTTTCTCTCTCCTTCTTTCCCCTTTTTTTCTTCTCTGTGGCCGAACACCACCCTTTCTTTCCTTATATTTGATTCAGAAACTATCAACCTCTTAATTACAAAACTACCACTTCTTATTTCTTTTTCTTTACTTTAAAAACCAACCACCACCACTTGTGTGACATGTGTCATGTGGGTCCCACACTTTAGAAAAATATATTGGTAGAGATTTTTCAGTCCGATTCGCGAAATTCGGCCGTCTCGGGCCCCGTGCGGGACCATTTTCCAAGAATTTACGAAACTTCGCGTTCTACAGGAAAACGGCTCAACTAAGACCCATGTAACGACGACTAAGCTTTTTGGATCCAAAACGGGCCTCGAACGGACCAAAACGTCGCTCGGTTGACTTTTACTGCAAAAAGTCAACTTCTCCCGAATTGGTCAAAAAGTTGCCCTGAGTCACCAAGAACTCCCTTTGGTCGATATCGGGGTCAAATTAAGTCCGATATGACCGTCGGGGTCAATTTTAGGTTCATTTTGGTGTATGCCCAAATTTTTTAAATTTTTCCGTTTTTCTGCCGATTGACTGGCGTTGACCAAGAGCGGTCTTTACAGGGTCGGGTCGGATCTGGTTGGGTTAGACCCACATGGGTTGCTTGACCCGCAAGCAACCCGTACAACCCAACCTTATCGTGATCAACACGATCCATCCTCTGATCTTCCCCAATCTCCGCTTCAATTGAGTCGATAATCACGGTCGAATTAACACCATAATCCACCGATAGATTTTGAACACAATCCTTATCAATCGAAACTGAATTGGTAGAATCGAAATTCAAAATCAAATCTATTTTCGGAGATCTCTCCACATCGCCGGAATCACGCCAGAACTCACGTCGCCGGAAAAATACACCGACGACGGGACAAGAGCAAACTTCGTGTGAGACAAACCATCACCTTGTTCCAGCACAACATCACAAGTCAAAGTGCTCTGTTCTGCGGGCACGATGCTCTGTTCCACGATGTTCTTCGATCTCTAGCAAACCAATTCGTCTGAATCCAACCTTGCTGAAATACGGCCCAACGCCGATTGGAGATTTCCCTTTTAACCGACGAGAAAAGTTAGTCAATGTCTCTGAGCTCATGCTCTGTTTCAGGTTGAGATCTGGAAACACTTTCCGACTTCTGGCTAGAGCGACAAATAGGTTATACTCGTTCACCTTCAAGCCATTCGTACACTCGATTGTCTGTATCGCTGACTCTTTCACTCAGAATCACATAAAACGATACATCTAGTGTTTGCGGTTTGGTCGAATAAGAGTGCTCGAGGATACGACTTCTCAAAAAGGTTCAAAAGAGTGCCTGAGCCAGTCCTATGTGGTGCTGTAAGGAATGTTGTACAAAACAACTCTTCCTCTAAGATCTGCCTCCGCAATCTGGTAACAGGCTTGATCGACGGTGGCTCCAACCCAACAACACCCTGCACTCCCGTCTTCTGTGAGCGTTTCCTTCTCCTTCTGGGTCGTCGTACCAAACGTTTGGAGAAGTCTAAACCTTCTCCGACAGAGCTTCAACCTGCAACCCTCTCTGACCAGAACCACATCGACTAGGAAGCGAATTTTTAACCTTGACAAAACCATCATTGTTCTGCGTCTCACCTGTGCCAGGAGAACCACATGCCTGTTTCGATCTGGCCTGGCCCATAACATGTCGTTACTGAATGCCTGGACGAGCTACGATGGAACAATATTGATCGTAACTCATCAACATAATCGAACAAAAGGACGCAAAAGAGAAAAACCGAGGCGAGAGATGCTGAGGCATTTTTGCGGAGGTCTTTCGATGTCAATACTTAATCCACAACTTTTTATCTTCTAATTACCTTTGCTATGAATATGTATGAGTATGTTATCAGTCGATGTTAATACTTAAGTTATAAACAGATCGAAGAATATCCGATCCAAACGAATAAAAAATAGGATGGGTAAAACCAATAATGATCTAATACGGGTATCCCAAAGCCTACCTCATACCCGACCCATTGTCATCTCTAGTATCATATCACTCCATAATCCTATTACATTAACAGAATAAAATGACAGATTTTCACTATTAGCCTAATAAACATATAATTAACAAACTACAAAATTTTATTAATATTACACCACTGCACATGCTTTAAATATCAATTTAACAAAAATATTTGCATGTTATTGTTTAAACAAATAAACTATTTTGTAGCTGATATTTATAATTAGTGAGAATGTGATTTTAATGCCAAATAGTAAACTACAACCTTAAAATGTATAAAAGCAAATATTTAACATTTTGGTAGTTTAATAATGTTCATGCGTTTCGACATGTGCATGCAATGCAGTATGAACACGAACCTTAACACAAAATACATCGATAGGAGGGGAGGTCCGACAAAAGTCAAGGTCGAAGCAAACCCATTTCAAATCCGTACTGTGATGTCGCGTACGGTCCTTAGGGACGGTGCACGGCTGGCTCTGTGGCGGTGCAAACAATTACTTCCAGTCAGAGAATCGGAAGTTTCCGAATTTGGGAAACACTGAAAGGACGAGCATTTTCCAAGCTAGCTTGATCCAGCTGGGTCATAATAGTTGACTCCATACAGTGATCATTTTCACCCACTCTCCACATGCATGTATTTTCCACGCGTCTACTAATACATGTTTATTTTGATAATTAAATCACCCATTGTTCAAGTCTTTATTTACTAGTATATATACTCTAGAGGCGAAATCAATTGAGAACCACAATTAACGTAGGAACCGTGAGAACTCATCTGATCCGTCCATAAACAGCAGCCAACAGTCCAGATCAAACCTTCAGCTCCTTCCTATTTTGCACGCTTCTTCATCAACGCAGGGGTAAGACCGTCAATTCGACTTGCTTCTTCCTCGTAATATCAGTCATCGCAGTCGTTGTTGTCGCGCGATTCAAACAGTTTCGCGCTTCTCTCTCGCCAATTCAACTGCAAAACAGGTCAGAAATCTTTGCTTTCATGATTCGATGATCATACAAACACATTCGAGCGACAATTCTCTCTTCTCTACAACCTGAAAATCGTGCTCTGTTTTTCTTCTTTCACTGTGCATCGCAAAATTCAGCTGTTTTGTCGACGGATCAAGCTCAAAAACTGGTGATAATTTCCTTTCCACTTCATTAGATCTTCATGTAATCAATTCGACAAACAAAAAATAAAAAATAAGCTTGTGATTCAAAAATTTGATATCATGCTCTGTTCTACGGTTTATCAACTTTTTTCTGCGAAATCATCTTGTTTATCGCCAGATCAACATGTCTGTGACTGTGATAAACATGTCCAGTCGTGCTGTAGAGAAATCGTTGAGAAAATCACGGTTTCTTAGTGATAAAACCTAGCTTCAAGTCGCGTTATGTTGATAAATGTACGGTTAATAGTTGATAAATGACTCTGGTCTGGTGCTTGTCTGAGTTGATAATCAATGCAGACACGCGTGTGTTGTCTGACAACGTTGATAAATCTGTAGTTTGGATTTTGATAAATGTACGGTTAATAGTTGATAAATGACTCTGGTCTGGTGCTTGTCTGAGTTGATAATCGATGCAGACACGCGTGTGTTGTCTGACAACGTTGATAAATCTGTAGTTTGGATGTTGATAAATGTACGTTAATAGTTGATAAATGACTCTGGTCTGGTGCTTGTCTGAGTTGATAATCGATGGAGGCACGTGTTGTGTTGTCTGACAACATTGATAAGTATATGGTGTTACGTTGATAACCGTGGGATTTAGGGCTGATAATTGACTGCAATGTGGTGTTTGTCTGACTTGATAACCTGATCAGGCACATGTTGTGTGGTCTGATAAGATGATAAATCTAGGGCGTCTAGTTGATAAATGTAGGTCTAGGATTGATAAATCATGTGAACTGATTCTTGTCTGAGTTGATAACCTATACAAGCACATGTTCTGTTGACTGAAACAGTTGATAAGCCTAATGTGTTATGTTGATAAAATACATGTTCGTGAGTTGATAATTTTGTATGTGCATGTGATGCAGTGATGGGAAGCATGGATCATGATGATGTAGAGTTCGGATTCGAATATGAAGATGACGACGAGATTGTTACAGAAACTATAAGCACTCAGAAAGTTTGGATCCCTGAATGTGGTGATGAGTTAAAGCCTCGGGAGAATATGAACTTTTCCTTCTTAGAGGAGGGAATTATTTTCTACCAAACGTATGCATTAAATTGTGGGTTTGGGATACGTCGAGGCGCTGAGAAGAAAAAACCAAGGAGTAACACAGTCTTTTTTAAGTACATCTACTGTGCAAGACAAGGAGAAGCATTTGTAGCAGAAATCGAAGGATGTATCAATGACAAGATAAGAAAGAGGTCTAGAATGTCTACACGAACATGTTGTATGGCAAGGATGTCTTTGAAGGAAACTGAAAATGGATATACTGTATATGAGTTCAGAGAAGATCACAACCACCCGTTACAGTGTAAGCGTGATTTCCAATATCTGAGGTCAAATAGGGATTTATCAGCAAGGCACAAGCAATTTATTATAGACTGCTCAAAGGTGAATTTGGGAGATACGAAGGCGTTCAATCTTTACAGCCAAATAGTTGGGGGTCCTAGCAAAGTAGGAGCATGTCCAACTGACTTCAGGAACTTCCAGCGGGATCTCAAAGTGTATATTGGAGAGAGTGATGCGCAGATCACAATCGACCAATTCCATACTAAAGAAGATTATTCTAGCGACTTCTTCTTTGAGTACAAAGTAGATGCTAGTGACCGGCTAAGTCACCTTTTTTGGGCTGATTCAAGGTCAAGGAAGGATTATGAGCTCTTTGGTGATACGGTATCATTTGATTCAACTTATCGATCAAACAGGTAAAATCATTCCTCAGTGTATGATAAAATTTGTTGTTACTTTGATAAACCATATTGTTTCAGTTGACAACCCTGATCTGGAAATGATAAACCATATTGTTTCAGTTGACAAGCTGAATCTGGGAATGATAAAACCTTGTTTGATGCTTGATAAAACGTCACTCTCAATTGATAACTTTTTTATTTTTGTTGCAGATACTCAATGGTTTTTGCACCATTCACTGGGGTTGACAACCATAACAAGTCAATCATATTTGGGGCAGCTTTACTAGCCAAAGAGGATGCTGAATCTTTTGTTTGGTTATTCCAAACATTCCTCAAAGCTATGAAAATGAAAGAACCGATCTGTTTTATAACTGACCAAGACCCAGCAATGAGAAAAGCTTTTGAAGAAGTGTTTGCACAAAGTAGGCATCGTCTGTGTATGTGGCACATAATGCAGAAGCTTCCTTCTAAAGTAAGTTTCATTTTGAATTAATATGGTGATAAATTACAAGTTAGGAGATGCACATTTGTTTGGTCGAGCGTCATAAATATGTTATTCTTCTTGCAGGTGCCTCATAATGTATACCATGAGACAAATTTCAAGAAGAAATTTAAGGCATTGGTGTGGAGTAACTACACTGAAACAAATGAGTTTGAGCTGAGTTGGAAGTCTTTGATGGAAGAATTCCAACTACATGATCACACTTGGTTGTCCTCTATGTTTGAAATACGAGATAGGTGGATACCTGCATACTTCCGAGGACTGAAAATGGGTCTATTCCTTAGGACTACATCAAGATCAGAGAGCGAGAACAGTGCATTTGGTCAATTCACTAACAGGTACCTTTATGGATGATAAAATGAATCATGTGTTATTGATAAATTATGAATTCTTAATTGATAAATATTTATGTTGAGACCATGTTGTTTGTTGATTCTATAATTTCCTGTGGTGATAAATGTTTCATGAAGAACTGACAATTTATGGAGTCCTAATTGATAAAATAACTTATTTTCCAGGTGTCTTACTCTGGTTGAGTTCATGTGGCGTTTTGATACAGTTGTTGAAGGTCAGAGACAGAAACAATTACAGCTGGACTTCCAATCAAGCACCTTAGCTCCAAACTTCTTGTTATTATATGAAATTGAGAAGGATGCTTGGAGGATTTACAGCCGCTCAATCTTCGACATCATAAAGAAAAGTGTGGTGGGAAAAACCATCAGGTGTGGGATCAAAACATGTGTTGATGAGGATGGAAAGAAGGTATATAACATTGCAAACAAACATGGGGACAAGACGTTTGTTGTTGTGCAAAGCTTACCTGGGAACCATTGCACATGCTCTTGCATGAGATTTGAAAGATTTGGCATCCCTTGTATGCATATTTTCTTGGCTTTGCAAGCATCTATGGTTGATCAAATACCAGAGAGCTTGATCACACAAAGATGGACAAAGGATGTATGCAAGAATGCTGAAAACTCTAGAGATTCTGAAGAATTACAACCATCTGCCTATGGTGAGTGTAAGCAAATTATATCAGACATATGCTCGATGCTTCAATCTTGTGTCCTCCATCCAGCTGTGAACGCTGAAAAGTTGAATGAACTTGCAGAACAAGTAAAGGACTTCAAGAAGCAACTGAATGATGATGAAGCTGATGATTTTGAATCAAGCACAACGCATGAACTTCAGACTTTAACAGGGCTTTCTAAACCTTCACAAGTTATTGTCAAGCTCCCACAAAAATCAAGGACAAAAGGCTGTGGAAAGAGAATACAATCAGGGATGGAAAAGTCCATTGAAGAAGCTAAGAAAAGGAAGCGCACTTGCAAGGTTTGTGGTGAACCAGGACATGACATCAGGAAATGTCCCCAGAATAACAAAGAATGAAGTGATAAATCTTTTAGTTCTTTTGATAAACTGTGTTCAAAAGGTTGATAATAGATGTGTTTCTTACTACTGACTCTGTCAGGTTCACACCCTTTGCAACGTTCAAACTTTATTGATAAATTCTTCAACTAGTATTGGTAAAGTCTATTTCTAAGGTTGATAAAAAGAATATTATTCTTACTTCTGCCTGTCTGTGTGGTGCAGAACAGTTGATAATTCCCACTGGTTTAGACATGATAAATCTTTTGAAGCAGTTGATAATGTCTTCAGACATGTATGATAAAAATCAACTTCAACTCATAATTAACTCTAGATATAAAATATATCCAGATGAACTGATAATACCTAAGAACTAGGTGATAAAACAAGTTATATAGTTGATAAATCTGTTCACGCAGTTGATAATATCTGAACACATGTATGATAAAAATCAACTTCAATCCACATGAACTGATAATACATGAAAAGAAGTTGATAAACACAAACACATACAGTTGATAAACCCAGTTGTCAGATCTGATAAGGCATTAAACCTTTCAGGATCATTCTTGTCCACAAAAAACACTTAACACATGTCTGTACATTTCATACAACCTGTTTCCCCCCATAAAACTAAAGTGATCACAAAGTCATTTCACCTTCACCAAAATATAAACCACAACACACAACATTGTTTTTGACATCTACCAAGTACTACCCGGTTCTTTCCAAAGAACCTGAAGATACTCCATCGTCTTTAGTTTGTTCCTTCATTTGGCAATAACTCCTAATCCTTGTCTCATTAATTATCGTTCCTGTGCTGCTTGGGTATGTGCAGAGCTTCATGAGATAGCGATGCCTCGGGTTTGCTATTTGACCAGCCTATATGCACACAACAAAAAACCAAAACTAGTTAAATCCGTAGCAACAAAATATACGAAAAGACGAACAACATATACAAAAAATATGATCTTACGTTGTTTTTTAACATTGGATACCCCCAAGCACTGCCGCTCTCACCCATATATCGTTCCATGTGGAACATACAATACACACCACAGTCGATCTTGTTGGCGTTGCTGCTCCAGTCTATCTTCAGACGCCTTGCACTTGCATTTTGAATTTTCACCGAGAGTGTCGCGTCATGCTTTTCCAGAAATGCAGAAATCCTATTCTTCTGCCGATTATAGAAAACATACGCATATTAGAACCTAAAAAGGTGCATAATTTAATAACTAAATTACATATATACTTACCAAATTGTTAATTCTGTTGCCATATTTGGATCTAAAGTTCGACCCCTCCAAATTATCAATTACAGAAATACTAGGTTTCTTCATATTGATGCACACCAAGTAATAATGATTGCATGCATGAATTGGGAAAAACACCTGTAGTTGATAAAATGAACCATACCAATGTGGTTACACACATGCACAAAACTATAAGCATAGATAAACCCAAAAAATAGAGGGAGATTTATTACCAAATCAGTGGCAGTGATATCCACATGCGGGTACATACCCAACTCGATTTCAATTTGTTCATCCCAACTTCCACTCTTTGAATCGGTTAACCCAACCTGACAATAAAAGGGATGCACAATGTTATACAAATTCCAACATTACTCTTATTAAAGAGAGAACAACTTATATGAACTAAATAACTTACACTTGCATATGGTGTAAAAAAAACCTCGAAGGTTTGTCTGGTGTTCTCTTATCTTCGATGCAATTAAGATAAGCTGCCCATCCAATAAGGACACCCATCTTCAATTCCGACCCCACTCTCATAGTGCACAAATCCTTTCTCATCACCCCTAGATCACCATCCATTACTTCAAACACCATATCCCTGCAAAAAAACACATTTGCATATAACTGACAGTATTGATAAAATGTCTAGAGGAGTTGATAAATCAGTTCAGGATTGGTTGATAAATTTGTCAAAGATAGGGACAACAAAATCTAAAATTGGAGTTGATAAACCTAAATAAAAGCATTGATAAAATGTTCAGATAACATTGATAAAAAATGTGCAGACATATTAAAAAGGCATTATTTCATAAAAAAGAGTTATAGTTGATAAAATAAAACACAGAGTTGATAAACCTACAACACAATATTGATAAAAATAAATTAAAAGAAAGGGCTAGCACAATACCAGTCATCTCCCCGCTTATCGTTAAGAAGCCACTCCATCCACATTTTCTCTTCTTCAGTTAATGGAGAATCCACATCTGTCATTCTTGTGTCTGACATTTCCACTGCAACTTCCTTCCCTGTTGGCCTTTTCTTTGTACTTCCGGATGATCTCCCGGATGATCTCTCTTGTTTCTTCTCTTTACCCTTCTTTCTGCTGGCTACATCTTCACATACTGCACTTCCTTCATTGATAACTGGCCTTTTCTCAACACTTCCGGCCGTTCTCTCCTGTTCTTTTTCTTTGCCCTTGTCTAAACTGAGCAAACCTTCACATGCTTCTCTCCCTATCTGACTGACTTCATCAAGCCCTAGGCTGAATGTTGGCATGCCACAACCTTCTGTCTCAACTCCATTAACCTCTTCCTCAACTCTCTCAACTTCCTCAACTCTCACATTAACATCATCTACAACTTGTTACCCTACATCAACAGCTCCTCCCTGTTCACTAACACTGTCCCCTCCTAACCCCGCATCAACATCTTTTCCTAACTCTGCCACCTCTTCCACTATCTCCTCACCCACGTTATTTTCTACCCCAACACAATCGGTTTCAACATTCTCTCTCTCTCTTGCAACATGTTGACCACTACTCTGACTGGTCACTTTAGTCGCAGCCTTCATCGCTGCTTTAAATGCTTTGATAACGTCTGGATGGTTAAAAAAACGGTCATGTGAGGACTCTTCAATATTATGCTTAGGTTGAGCCCCCAACATCTCGTTGACAGCATCGTGCAGTCTCCTAACAGTGACGGTATCAGAGAAGTTTGAAATGGCATTTCTAATGGTTTCCTTGAAAGCCACAAAGCATTCAGCAAGCTGTAATGCTTGATTCGCCAAGTTTACAATGCATTCCTACAAAAGTTGCAACAAAAAAATGTCAGCGTTAACACAAAAATCATCAATTTCAAACACAAAGTATTTTGATTATACCTCTTGTTGTACTCCGGGAATGACATTATCTGTTTCCTTCGGCACGTACGGGTCTTTCTCGATATAACCTTCCCCGAACGAGGCATACTTCAATTCAAGAAGCTCCCGGTTTTTCAAATGCTCACTTGTCCAACCTATAACAGATGGTTGGTCCCTATCGACAGTTCTTTTCTCCAGAACTACACGATCGACATAGTAAAGCTGCACAACACCAAAAAAAGAACATGTGACTTCTGCCAGTGATAAAACCATGAAACAGATATGATAAAACATGGGTTAACATTGATAAACAGGGTGAGATCAGAAAACAAAACATGTGACTTCTGGCAGTGATAACATCACTTAACTGAGATGATAAAAATCAGTTCTGTGATGATAAAACACAGAACCATGAAAAAGGAGGTCAGAAACAGAGATGATAAAACATGGTTTAACAGTGATAACATCATTTAACTGATATGATAAAAATCAGTTCTATGATGATAAAACACACAACCATGATAAGAGAGATCAGAAACAGAGATGATAAAAACATGTTTAACAGTGATAACATCATTTAACTGAGATGATAAAAATCAGTTTTATAATGATAAAAACACAAAATGAAAGGGAGATCAGAAAAAAAAGACAGACTAACCATAAAAAAAGTCATTGGACCGGCATAGAACTTCTCTCCGGTAACTGATTTCTCCCACTTCTTTTGGCTTTCAAGGAGGCCATCAATAACATATGAACACCAGTTGTACTCCGCAATAGCATCTGGATCCTCAATTCCATACAAGACTGAGTGATTCACATAGCTCCCACTTATGCCTTCTACCATCAGTGTAGAGAATAAGACCAGAAAATTCCATTTGAACATTGCATCTCTTCCCCTTTGATTCTTCATTTTATCGATCACATTCCCCATCGTCACATGAAACACCGACTTCGCCTTCTCGAACTGCTCAAACCACCGCTCAACAACTGGACAATTCTCAGTCCGCCTTGCAACAATTGGACGCCCACCGAGGGGGATCCCCAATGTCTCCCAGACATTTACATCACTGACGTGTAAAAACTTGTCCTGCCCAAGTTTCAGACACCTACTACCAGTATGGAAATTACTCGCAAGAAAAAACCCCAAGGCTTGGGGTAATTCCTTCACTCGCAGCTGAAAAAGCCTAGAAAACCCCATCTCAAAGATACCCACCCTCTGATCATCTGTCACACTCTCTAGGAAATTTACCAGGGATTTTGGTGATGTCCTAATCTTCAACCTTCGGACACCATCCCCCCTTGAAACCACAAGCTCTTTCTTGCTCTTCTTTGTCGGTGGAATTGCAACATCTTCACCCTTTCCCAGCCCCCTCTTCTTCACAGGGACGCCAACAAGTTCCATCGATGGAGCCTCTCCTACATTATCTTCAGCATTAGGAGGTGGTGGAGTCGATGAACCTTGCCCCACATTATCTTCAGCATTGGGAGGGGTTGGTGTTGACGATCCTTGTCCTACATTATCTTCAGCATTAGGAGGGGAAGGACTTGATGAACCTTGTCCTATGTCTTTTGCTGCTTGACTACGAGTGACTACCGCTGATGAAACCTCTCCTGCTGGATTGGGAGGAACTTTGATCTTGACCGTGAGTTTTTTGGCTTTCCCTGTACACATAAAAATCATAAAAATCAACTGAATAATCATCACAAACACCAAGATAAAAAAAACGATGTTTAAATAATTCAAAACCTTCTACCTAGAATCATATCCTTCAGCAGCATTGAATCATTATTCTCAGTAATCTTCACCATTTTCTGAAAACAAAACACATTGATACACAAAAAGTGAGCAATCAAAACTAAGAGTGACTGATAAAATACATGAACAAAGGTGATAAACTGTGAATTCATAGTTGATAAAATACATATATGACAAAACAATCATTCATACACAAAAGGTAAAAAGCAATAACTTACAACCTTGATAAATTACATACAAGCAAGTGATAACGTATGAAGACACAGTTGATAAAACAGATATATGACAGAACTCTGTTGATAAATGAGCATCATACTTATAAAAAGTTCTTGATAAATTACATGCACTCTGTTGATAAATGTACAGACATAGTTGATAGAACACATAAGACGGAACACACGAATCTACATAGTTTCAAACAACTAACACTGAA
Organism: Erodium maritimum; assembly: GCA_963921825.1. Taxonomy (NCBI): domain Eukaryota; kingdom Viridiplantae; phylum Streptophyta; class Magnoliopsida; order Geraniales; family Geraniaceae; genus Erodium; species Erodium maritimum. The sequence continues at coordinate 25,122,242 of OY997594.1, forward strand.
CATGCAGATGATAAATCATGACATGCAATTGATAAAAATGACGTCCAATGTTGATAACATAGATTTAACCACCTGTAAGCAACCAAAGCCTATGTGTAATCGATAGATCACATAATATACTTGATAAAAATCAAGCAAAGTTGACAAAACATAGAAAAACAGATCACAACCAAAGACACATTCACTCAAACATGCGTCAAAACACTAAAAACAGAGTGCATGCAACTTCAAATAGGTTCTTCCTCTCTAAATCGCACAAATAAACGTTCAGAAGCAACTAAATCAAGTATCGAGTGCAAAAATTAGGTCAAAATCGATTGTTCTTAACAAAAAATCCATAAAATCAGTAACACCCACAGCACACAAAAAAAACATAAAATCAAAGGAATCAGAGCAACAAACCTTCAGTAGAACTCGAAATACGCTTCTATTTCACACGATTTGCTTCAACCTTCAACCACGCGCAACAAATCTGGAGAACGAACACAGAGAGAAAGGAAGGAGCGAAGAAGACGAACCGAGAGAAAAAACTGAGAGAGTCGATTGCATGAGACGGTTGCTCTTCAGCGTGTGTAAGGAGAGACACAAAATTACCCCTAAACCCTCACCAACACAACGATATTACAAAAATGCCACCGAAACTGCTGTTTTTTTTCAACAATTGAGTCAACAAGTCAACTGTCCAACTTTCCATCTAAGCCATTCATTCTTGAGATGGATGGCTCAGATTGGTTCTCACAGTTCCTATCTTAAGAGGTGGTTCTCACCAGATTTCTCCTCATATACTCTATGACATGTATAAAATTTAGTTTTCATTACCTTTTTTATATGTTTGGATAAAGAATTATTTTTTTGTTATAAAAAAATAATAATGAAATATTTAGATTTAAACTAAACATGTTGTAACTCGTTTGCATAAAACCAAAATATAGTAAAGACTGATCAGTCGGAGGGAGTTCTCGCCTCCATTTTTCTCTAGCAACATAGCTTATTTGTCCACCTTATTTTCTGCAATAGAGTTTTAATCACATACAATACCAAGTTTCTAGGATATATATTCAATTAAGCAAGTTATATTATACAATACCAAGTTTCTAGGATAAACCCGATACAAGACTAGAGAATATCTGACTTCTCTCATTTGAAGATAAATAGGTGATCCAACATGCATGACTAAGAAAAAAAATTCCACACGTGATGGTGGAAGAGAAATACTTATTACAGATACACACAACAACACGACTCCAAGGGACTAAATTCCCAAGGGGGTGGTTGCCTTGGGTTGTAAACAGCATCTAGATATCGCCATATGGAACATAACCCTTCTAGATATGGCCAACATGGGATGGGAAGGTGAACAATGTCATCCTCCCCCCGAGCCCAAGGTCTATCCTGGCTCTTGACGAAGCTTTTCGCCAGCCTTCGTCAGTATGCACAGGGTAAGGTTCTAATGGGCTTCCTTCATAGTGTGGTCGCTGTCCATGAACATAAATGTTCGCTTCTTTGAGTTAGCTACAACTATTGTCTGTTGAGGGCCTTTGTCCCATATTATAGCTTTGGGAGCCTTTGTTTTCATTGAGACTCGTTTTATAGGCTTCTTCTTTTGTGTTTCCTTCTTCACCTTGCGTCCAAGAGGTATCGTATGGTAGCCTGGATCAACCCAGCTAAGATCGGGTTTTGTTTCCCCAACTAGTGTCTGCGCTATTTCACCCACCATCTGGGACTTCTCCTCTCAATCAGTGATGGGTAAGGGTGCCTTCAGGTTAGGAGTAGTTGTGGTCTTAACGGCCTGCAGGGACCGGGGAGATACCACAAATCCCTTCCCTCATTCCGCATCCTTCAACATTACCACTGGTATGGGGTTTCAGATTCTAGGATCGGTAGGCATAGTTGTGGTCTTAAAGACCGCTGGTTCTGAAAGAGGGTCCCGCCCACCCTAGGGCTATGGGAATCCGGATGGATGGGTTCCTTACTGTGCTGGGTACTTGTGAAATTATTTGAATAAACCAGGTTAGCATGAGAATCGGACGGTGATGTCATGGCGTTCAACCGTCGCAGCGACGGTGATGGCATGAAGTTCCAGTCTGTACGAAAGATCCCTTCTGCTTGGATCGCTGGTGGAGCCCAAAAATATTCCCCATATCGCTTAGCAAGTTGATCCACCCTCGGTGAAATGGAAACACAGATTGTATTCACATGGTCGAGGCGACCACAACGAAAACAGAAATCCGGTAGTTTTTCATACGTAAACTGTATGTTCAACGGCTTAGTATTTTCATCCACTTGTAGAATCAAATAATGACGGAGCGACCGTGTGGCATATACTTCCACCTAGAGCCAAAGGAAGGTGTCTCATCCCTAGGGTTTGGTTGGGCCTCTTGTGTTGTTACCCCTTCTGGATTCTTCCTCCCTGCCCAGGTTTGAGATGATGAAAGATCTCATTTGGGAGGTCCTAGCCTCGACATGTATATCATAGGCTCAGGCCAAAATTTGGAGGTATCGGAAGAAAATATTTTCCGGTTGGGTTCGCGGAGGTAAAGTCGTAAGCATGAGAACCGTGCCATAGAAATCCCATGGCTCCCTAGCTCGGATGTCGTTCATGGCATCCCTAGAAGGGAAGTAGAAAGTGACTATCTTGTTGGTAAGCGGTTGGACTGTCAGACCCTCTACGTTCCATGTGTTTGCGATAATAATACAAAGAGTACGAGGTCTTACATATTTATTCGTAAGAAAACGGTCGTCCAACGCAAATTTGTATTGTGAATCATCGAAGGTTGGGACTGTGTTGGCCACGATGACCAATACCTCATCGTATTCCACCTAGAAATCATTTGTCGACTCTGACCCCAAAGAGACATGTGTAAGTTTTTTCTTGGACCACGTCCAAGTTCAAGACCGGGTTGCCCGAGCTACGAGGAGGTCCAGTTGCTGAGGCGATGGATGAGGGTCCGCTTGCTGGACTGGTGGCTCGGGGAAGAGGGATTGGGTATACCCGCAAAAGTGAAGCCTTGCATGTAAGCTCTTGTCCCCGGTTTATGGTGTTGGGGTTGATGAGTGACTATGGGAGTTTGGTCAAGATGGGTGGTTGGGAGGTCGAGGTCGACAATAACGGTGGGGCAATGGACGACGGAGGGGTGGATTTTTGGTGTAGTATGGGTGGTGGGTGATTCATAAATGGTCGATCTTGGTGGTGGCCTGACAAAGAGGAAGGAGAGACGGAAGAAGTAGAAGATGGATCTAAGCAAAGAGAAGAAGAAGCGAGATATAGAATGGGAGGATTGTGGGAAGGTTCTGGTGAGGTGAAGAAGGGGAGCTAGGCAACATCATCACCGCTTCAGGCAGAGGGAAGCATGGGCACGATGTGGCAGGAAAGGAGCACGTGAAGAGGGGAGGGGCTCGAGAGACAGGTAAGTCGAATCTCTTTATTTTTCCTAATTTATCTCCCTCACAACTTATTCTCTACAAACTTTAGTCAGATTAAGTCAAAATATATGACCATGTTCTGTAAAAAGTTAATCTTTTATCCAAAATCTTTATACATTTATAAGCGGAGAAAAGAGAGTTAATTATTTTAAAATAATTAATCTCTATTCTAATATTGGTCCTATGCTCATGTTTTTTAGTATATAGGAGGAGTTTTATTGAATGAAAAACTTAAACATACATGGATAAATAAACATTGGAAAGGAAAAGAGCAAGACCTATTTCTATTCTATAGACATCGAACGCTAACTTTGTAACAAAATACCAGTTATACTAAAGATAGTTGGGGGCAGGCCAGTGCCTCGGTTGAAGTGGCAGACGTAAGTGCCACGAGGTTCATGTCCTACTTCGATCTGAAAATGCTCGGGGTATGTAATATGGGGCGGTTGAAGGGATAGAGAACATCCACAAAGAACACCGAGAAATGAGGGAACTAGGATGTCGGATTAACACCGACCTCAGTAAGGCGAGGTGTGCGTCCCCACACACACCTCAAGGGTGTTAGAATACCGATTTAACGGATAGGGTTGGTGCACCGAGTTGGCACCAATAGAAGGGTCCTGATGCAACAAATGGGGATGACTCTTCCTTGCACGGAGTGGTGGAGGCGGAGCAGGATGTAGTGTAGGCGATGGAGGTGGATACCAACGAGATATTAGGCAGGATCGTGACAGAGGAATCGTAGGAGGTGGAGGCAGTGCATGTAGTAGCCAGTCTTCGTTTCCCACGTTTCCACTGAGGAGTCCCCGATTTAACAGAAGATGTCGACGCTACTACCCCCGATGCCCCCGTTTCCACTAAGGAGACCCACTTATATACCACTCCCAATACTGAGCTGTGGTTTCGAGTTTATGCAATTGTGCTTCAGTGGATTTATAGAATCATTTCCGGCGATCTCTTGCAAACAATCATCGAACCGGATACCACTACTGCTCGGGCGTGGTCTGCATTAAGGAGCATATTCTAGGACAATTGCCTCACATGAATTGTTCACCTTGAGAACCAGTTCTCCAACACAAGGTTAGATGCATTACTGGTATTTCTGCGTATTGTCAAGAACGAAAATAAATTGCAGGCCAGCTTACCAATGTCGGGGCTCCCGTCTCCAACAAACGGTTGATTGTGCAAATGGTCACCGGGCTCTCCTCTGCCTATGACCATATTTCCTCCCTTATTTAGCAACGAGACCCATTGCCCTTATTTCACGAAGCTCGATCTCAACTTCTTTTGGAGGATATTAAGAAACAGAAGCAATCTTCTGTTTTTGGAACACCATATGCTCTTGTCTCGCACATGGCTAATAAGGACGCCGGAATCGGTTTTTTTCCCAGGTCGGAATCAACATGACCGGCGTGGTGATCGATCAGGTCAGGGAAAGCAAGCAGAGTGGCAGCCATGGCAGATCGCAGACGGGATCTCAGCAACGTGGTAACCTACCATCGCAATCACCTTTACCAAATGTTTTTGGGCCTTGGCAGTTTGGGTCGTTCCCATATCCAACTCAAGCTGCATGGCCCGGTCCCTTTGCACAATCGTGGGCTCTCTCGGCCTAGTAGTTTCCTCCAACGGCAGCGACGCGTCACACAACATGCATCCGCAAGTTCCTTCGCAGGGCCTGCTCGGCCCATTCCCTAGCCCGCGTGGTCAGGGACCACCTCAGCACCAGAACTCAGCCCAGTCCTATTTCAGTTGTGGGCCAACATCTAGAGCTTCTTCCTCCACATATGGGAATGAGAATAACGTCCCCATAAATATTGATGTTGCATTCAACTCTATGCCGTTAAATCCACCCAATCAATGGTACATGGATTCAGGTGCGGCCTCCCATATGACCTCACACTCAGGTGGTCTTCGTTCTTATTTTAATTCAAACTCTAATCGTCATGTTGTTGTAGGTAACGGTAATCATATTCCAATTATGGGTTATGGTAGTGCATCTTTAACACCCGACCATCCTTCTCTCACCCTAAACAATGTTATTCATGCTCCCAACATTATTAAGAATCTTATTTCGGTACGCCGTTTTGTCACTGATAATAATGTGTCTATGGAATTTGATCATTTTGGTTTCTCTGTGAAGGACTTCCAAATGAGCAAAGCTATGTTAAGATGTGATAGCTCAGGAGATCTTTATCCTGTGTCTTCGATGTCTTCCTCCTTTCATGGTGCATCGTCTTCTTTTTTGGCTTCCTCTTCTTCTATTTGGCATTCACGTTTGGGTCACCCTGGTGCCCCGTCTTTGATGCTCTTCGACGTAATAATCTGGTATGTTGCGGATCGCATTCTCGTTCTTGTACTTTTGCTCCTTTTGACATTATTCATGGGGACTTATGGACATCCCCGGTTTTAAGTACTGAAGGACGCCGTTATTATTTATTGTTGGTGGATGATTTTACTAATTGTGTTTGGACTTTCCTGTTGCATGCTAAATCACGAGTTTATTCTGTTTTCAAATCTTTTCACTCTTATGTTCGTACTCAGTTTGGGATTTCCATCAAATCGTTCCAATGTGACAACAGGAAGGAGTTCGACAATGGATCACTTCAGAAACTTTGCTCGGATTTTGGCATGCTCTTTCGTTTCTCTTGCCCGTATACATCTCCTCAAAACGGACGTGCACAACGTAAATTTCGTACTATCAATAACATAATTCGTACACTTCTGGTACACTCGTCAGTCCCTCCTAATCTCAGGGATTTTTCTTTGTCCATGTCTACGTATCTGCATAATATTCTTCCATCTAAGTCCTTTAATTTCGTTACTCCCACACATTATTTATTCTCTCGCATTCCATCGTATGATCACTTATGTATATTTGGGTACGTGTGTTTTCCTCTTCTTCTTGTTGTTTCGATTCACAAACTGCAGGCACGTTCTGTTCCATGTGTCTTATTGGGTTATCCATCTCAACATCATGGATTCATTTGCTTTGACCCGACGGCGAATCACATCATTATTGCACGGTATGTTATCTTTGATGAAACGGTATTTCCTTTTGCTACTCAACCCTCCTCACCTATTGCATATGATTTTTTGGACCTGTCTACCCCCTGTTTTCACCAACACTTTGCCCCGACCTTCATATAACACCTTCTAAACCATTACCTCCATCTCCACCGGTACCCATACCTCCTACTTCACCTTTATCCATGGAGTCATCCCCTGTTTTGACCACTCCAACATCTGATCGACCTATGACCGGTGTGCCTATTGCTCCTCCACCGCCCATTCATCCTATGCAAACTCGGTCACATTCAGGAATTGTCAAACCTCGTACACTATTTAACCTCACTACCTCTACCTCTCCATCCCTTGTTCGCAAATCTACCAAAGATGCTCTCTCTGACACACATTAGCGCCTTGCCATGCGTGATGAGTACGATGTTTTGATTAAGAATAATACATGAGAGCTTGTACCTCGTCCTCGTACTGCTAATGTTGTTAGGTCTATGTGGATTTTTCGTCATAAAGTTCGTTCTAACGGTTCTTATGAGCGTTATAAAGCTCGTCTTGTAGGTGATAGGAGCTCTCAACAGGTTGGCGTGGATTTCCCTGAGACGTTTAGCCCTGTGGTTAAACCGGCTACCATCCGGACTGTTTTGAGTATTGCGCTATCACGATCCTGGCTCATTCACCAACTCGACGTCAAGAATGCATTTCTTCATGGTGATCTGACTGAAACTGTCAATATGCATCAACCGCAAGGATATCACGGTACTACTCATCCAGACTATGTTTGTCTCCTCCGCCGTTCTCTCTATGGTCTTAAGCAGGCTCCCCAGGCATGGTATCAACGATTCACTGATTATGTTGCCACTATCGGGTTTTCACACAGCAAGACAGATCATTCTCTGTTTATATATCGTCGAGGGTCTGACACGACGTTTCTCCTCCTCTATGTGGATGACATTATTCTCACTACCTCGAGTGACTCGTTTTTCCTGTCCATCATAGAGCTATTAGCTTCCGAGTTTTCCATGACGGATCTTAGTCCTCTGTCTTACTTTTGGGCATCGCGGTCACTCGTCATCCAGATGGCCTCTTCCTATCTCAACGGAAGTATGCTCAGTACATCATTCATCGAGTCGGCATGGATTCTTGTTCTCCATCATCGACCCCGGTTGACTCGAAAGGCAAGCTCAGTGCCTCGGGCGGTGAACCTTTCTTTGATTCGACACTATACATGAGTCTTGCTGGTGCCTTGCAATATCTCACCTTCACCCGTCCCGATATTTCATATGTTGTTCCGTAGGTGTGCCTTCATATGCACGATCCTCGTGTTGGTTACATGGGAGCCCTTAAGCGCATCATCCGCTACATTCTGGGATCCTTACATCTTGGCCATCATTTATATGCCCCTCCGTCTGTGAATCTGGTTGCATACACCGATGCTAACTAGGCAGGTTGTACTCATACACGTCGATCAACTTCTAGATATTGTGTATTTCTTGGGGACAACCTTATCTCTTGGTCCTTCGAACAACAGGTTACAGTCTCGCGTTCCAACACTGAGGCAGAATACCGTGGAGTTGCTCAGGTGGTTTCTGAATCATGTTGGGTTCGTAATCTTCTTTTAGAGCTTCATTGTCCAGTATCCCAAGACACACTGGTCTACTGTAATAATATAAGCGCCATACACCTCACTGGGAACCCTGTTCAGCATCAGCGCACCAAGCACATTGAGCTTGATATCCATTTTGTTCGGGAGAAGGTTTCTCGTGGTCATGTTCGTGTTCTTCATGTTCCCACTAACTCTCATATTATATATATATTTACCAAGGGATTACCTCACATTCTGTTTGTGTATTTTCGTAATAGTCTGAATGCCCGTGAATCTCCAGCTCCGACTACGGGGGTGTGTTAGCATATCTGATTCCGTTAGATAGTATATATTCATATATTGTATTTGAATAGATAATTATCCTTAGTTAATTTATTTGAATAAGGATAAGTCCTTGTATATACAGGGAACATGAAAGCAATATACAATACGATTCATACCAATTCTAAAAATCTCAACTCATACCGTCTCGAGCAAGGACAGTTCTTGGTTGATACACCGCTCAATTGATTTGTCAACAAAATAATGGTTTTCAATGTGGCGAACAAAAAATGTGATGTAATAAAATATTTAAATGATAATAGAAATAAATTTAGAGCGAGAGAGTTTGTCTTCTCTCTAAAGTCCTCGTCACCGCTTCCAATCTTTTCCCCCGCCGTCGGTGGCTCTCCGATTCATCTTGACCATGGAGGTCGCTGGCGGTGGGTGTTGAGCTTCCTTTTTCCTCTCCCATTTGCTTCTCTTGAAACCCTAACCGACCCTCCTTCTCTCTTCGGCCTCACCGGCAACGACCAAGTCTTCGGCCACGGCTGTTGCTGGTGGCGACCCCCGAGCTTCTCCCTCCGAACCTCTCTCCCTTTTACCCCCCTTTTTTCGCTTCCTCCTCCTGTGTTTCATCCCTGCTTCTTTTCCTCTTCAGATATGCTTCTATTAGGGATCTGGGTGGAGTTCTTTGAAGTTCTCTCTGGTGCTTTGCTTCGTGTTGATGTAGGGGCGTGTCAGATCTAGTAGTGGGACGATTTTCCTCTCCTTCTAGGGTTCGATTTTCGTAGATCTGGTCGTCCTCTATGCCGTGGTGGTTGCTCATTCGATGCTCCCTTGGTGGTGGCTTGCTCATCTGAGCCTAGTGTAGTAGCCAGATCTGGTCGTGGGTCAAATTTCCTTTTCAGAAGGATCGTTGCAGATCTGGGATGTTGGCTTCTCTCCGTTGGCCGCTCCGCTCGCGTTGCTGACTTTCCTGCTTGTTCGTGCTCTTGGAGGTGACTCTGGCTTGGTAGAAATACCAGTTCTCTTCATACATGCTTCTCGGGGATGGCCGGAAGCGTGAAGAGGACAACGCTTGAGTCTCGGCCTTTGGGTGGGGATCGACTTCGCTTCGTGTGTGGTGGTTGTTCTCCATCGGTGTTCTTGTGGTGAAGCTCGAGCTTCCATTTGTTCATCGTCTACTAGTATCAGTCGTCAGATAGGCTTCTTCGCAGAGGATTCCTGTCATGCTGGTTGATTCTCGTCCAGGTGGAGACTAAGTTTTTCTGCATCTGCTCTGCCTTAGATCTGATCTTCGGCTTCCGAGGTATCTTTCCCATCTATTTCCTTTGCTTGACTGATTATTCTGTCCTACCCCTTCCTTCATCGCTCGTACTGGGCTTCGTCTCTTCCCGACCAAGCTTGGGTCGGGCTTGCTGGTGTTTCGGGGTAGGCCGACGACAAGTTCTTTGGGTTTTCATGCCCTCTGAAGCTAATTGGGATGAAGTTGGATTTATGGGGTCTGGCTTTTAAGCCGGATTGCTCAACCGTCCCGGTGCTGGCCGACGGTAATTAAAAATCCACATTCTCATTTTTGGGAGGTGGTTCTTTTGAGCTTAGGATGGAGATTCAATTAGTTGGGGAAATGTTTTCACTGGGGTTCTGCCCCTCTTTGGTGTTCGTTGGTGGTCTTCTGGCCGCAAGTTGTTGGATTCTGGTTGTTTTTTGGGTTGTTTTCTTGTGGTTTCTGGTTAGGTTGCTTCTAACCTGGGATGTATTTGTTCTTGTGCTTGGTTAGTTGGTTGTGCCCTTCATCTGTTCTTGGTTCTTGTTAGTTCTTGTATTACCTTACATGTCGACATGTGATCGATTGTTTTTTTCTTTGTGATTCTGTAGCACGATCGTGTAACCTCTTTCACCTCAAGAAAGAGGTCTTAATTAAATTTTCATTGGCTATAAAAAAAAAACTATTTAAATGAATTCGCATACCATCTCGCCCTGTGTGGAGCTGGGATGCTCTAACAAACCCACTGTTTGTCCGAGAAAGAATCAGTCCCACCAACTCAATGAAATGACGATGAATAAGTGCTAGAAAAAGAGCTCTAAAAGCTCAACGGTGATCTACCCTTAACTAGATAGTCAATACATGAGAGAAGTAAAAAGAATAGGACAGTGACACCCAAATAAATTAGTAAAAAAATGAAAACGTGGGCATGCGACCAATGACAGCATTTTCCCACTTACGTGAGTAGCTACGAGGAAAGAACCACACTTAAATCCACTTCACTCTCAACACTCGTATATATACACTCCCAACAATCCTATAATACTCTCTCAAACATTTCATCAAACACCTGGTGTACGCACTCCAATGGAAACCCAAAACGCCGTCGCTCCGATTCCGACGTACAGAGGCGTCCGCAAGCGCAAATGGGGCAAATGGGTATCCGAAATCCGAGAACCCGGAAAGAAAACCCGAATCTGGCTGGGCAGCTACGAGCTGCCAGAGATGGCCGCGGCAGCGTACGACGTCGCAGCACTGCACCTCCGGGGCCGCGAGGCCCAACTCAACTTCCCCGAACTCGCCGGCACCCTTCCCCGGCCTGCCAGCTCCAGCCACGACGACGTCCAGATGGCAGCCCAGGAAGCGGCCACGCGGTTCCGCCGGGAATCAATGGAGTCCGGGAGCGGTGGTGCTGCTCCGGTGACGGTGGGACTGTCGCCGAGTCAAATTCAGGCGATCAACGACTCGCCGTTGGATTCGCCGACCATGTGGATGATGGAGTCGAGTTATTACAGCATTAGCAGAGGGCCATGTTTCTTTGCAGATCCTATGATGCTGTCGGAAGACACGTATGATTACCAGTTGAGCCAACCGGAAGACACGTATGCGCCGCACTCCATTTGGGATTACTAATTAAATATATACTTGATTCAATAAAACCAAAAATGAAGAATTAGAATCAATTATAGGATATAGTTTCATATAACACTAATATATGTGCTGTACTTGGTATTTGTACTTTGACATTTTTGCAAACTACATATTTATTTTATACGACCCAACATTTATTTTATCTTAAATAATGAAAATACTATTGCATTGATGTTGAATATACTAAATTCATTACTCAATGCTTTGATTTTATGAAATTATTTAATATCGATGCTTCTTAGTTGACTAATAGCATCTCTTTTCTCTCAATCTCAAATTAGGATTTATTTGTACAGTTAAAGGATGATTAGTGTGCTATTGTTGGGTTAAGATTTGGGGTGGCCGCCCATATCTGAAATCGGTCCTACAAAGATGACTTTAAAGGCAAGGCATATTCTATATTCTAGGAGAAGGCAGGGTGAGGGTATGACAGTGTTTGACAAAGTGAGTTTGAACAAGTAAAAATGATCGATTTGACGCTAATTATTTATCGGATCATCTTAAAACTATAGAGAGATTAGTTTTGTATTCTAGAAAGTAAGGCATTTCCAACAAATATCATGAAGTCTAAATGGATAAGAGGTGAATAAAAAATTAAAACTTGAAGATCACTCGTTGAACTTGATGGTTGGGAAAAAAATGCTAATGGATCATTCTTATAAAATCTCACATGGAAAAATCGTCAAACTTTCCTTGGATTTATATAGCATGACCTTCCTAACATGTTTTAATTGTCTGGATGAATGCTCTCTCTCGCACGTAAGCGCAGGAAGGTGCAAATTCAGGGTTGAACATACTTGAACTCTGTTTTGCTTCAGTCCATATTAAAATCTCAAAAAAATTCAAGAATATGCAAATCAAGGAAATTTTTTAATTTTATATTATTCTATGATAATTCCGAAATTATTTTTAGTTTCCGCAATTTATTAATTTATTAATTTTGGATTTAATATTTAATTTTTGAAAATTGTTGTTTCCAAAAACTAGCTCTCAAATCTCTCCCCTTTCCCATTTAAGCTATGTTCAAGTTCGTTATTTAGACACGAAATTTACCTGCAAAAATTTCTCTCCTTCTCCAAGAACATAGCAACTGTTTTCTTTTTACTCGGTGCTACTTCTCATACACGGTTTCGAGTTCGTTTACGTTGTCGTTGTATCTTGGGAGACTAGCTCATACGGGACAGTAAAAAGTCTTAAGGAAACCGGTTCACGGGCCTCGACAAACCAGTTTCTTCTCTGATCGTCGCATGAGGTTACTATATTGATTATATATCATTTTTACGATTTTATTACTTTATGTACTCCGGTCTTCATTAATAATATTTCTTTACTTTTAATCTGTTCTTTATGGTTTATGGACTAACCCGTCTAACATGACGTTCGTTGTCCTTGTTAGTCTTAGTGCCCGTAATTCAATCCTAAATGTCCAAATGTATATATCTTCGTTAACAATAAAGTTAAAGCGACTTTATATTACTTATGAGTTGGAGTTATATATCGATGTGTGCTATGATCTATGCCCACAATGCGAATAGAACCATAGATCGAGATAGATCACACTCGATGGGTTCTTAGTCAACAAAGCTTCACTAGAAGCGACTAGTATGAAAGATGGCTCTTTATGGCTTACGTTCTGTTAGTCATTGGAATGGGATTCCGGAGTCTGATCATAGATATCATGTGGGACATGATATTGGACGATCCGACATGAATATGTGCCATAGATCAAGTCATGAACATATTCATTGTCGTAACTTGTCATGTATCCTTAGACCAAGGAGTCTTTGTGATCGATATGCAGTAAATAACTGAGTTTGACATGAGCCTAACGTTGTCCATAACGGCCAGGATTGGCTTGAGGACGGACTGCATGAGTGACACGAAAGACGGCTAAGGGATTTATCCCTCATACTGCGGTATGGGAACAATATCGGTTCTCGACTGCTTGATCGAGAGTGACTGAAAGAATAACATGGCCATGCACATGATACTAGGTATCATATATTCAGTCATCTCACATATCAAGGAACAGTGATTGAGAATAATAAGGATGACAGCTCTATGCCTTATCTCAATTAGGATATCGGAGATAAAAGGATAATGATAGGTACGACAGAAAGGTTTGAATCGACAGGGTCGATTCGTTATGCAGTGTCAAAAAAATACTAAAGTCTCGTTAGTTGCCACTTATATAGGATCAAATAAAATTGGGTTTTACGTTGATCTATTGGCATGCATAAATCTAAGGGTCACACCGAAGGATGAAACTCATTAAGACATTTATGGAGAATGTACAAAAGGGAGTTGTCTCAGGACATGACCAAAACTGGGTTTTGGGTCATGTGCCTGTAAGTGAATAGGACTTTACGGATCGAGACAAGGCTTAAAGTCTTGGAATTGATCACATCGGATAATGTTGGACATTTCCGGTATGAAAGGCTTGGAGGCGATGAGCACGTCATGGGACCTCGTTGGGAATGGCCACGGGCCATGTTCCAAGAGGCCTATGAGAGGCCCATGAGAGGCCCATGCAACCAAGGCCCATGGAAATTATTAATCAAGTCTTGATTAATTAGTATTAAGTAAGCAAGACAAAGATTAAGGTGTTGGTGATTCACCACCTAACCCCATCTTGTCTAGCCATACTTAACACCATACTTGTCCTATTTACACCATGCTTGTCCTATCATATTGTTTATTATGTTGATGGAATTTAATTGGTTTAAGTCATCCTTTTTCAACATAACAAACACAAGACACAAATGGGAAGGAATTTTTTTTCTCTCCCTTCTCCTACAATTTCGGGTTTTGCTTGGTTTCTCTCCATTTTTGATGTTCTTGAGTCCTCATATGAAGAACTGCGTGGTTTTGATTCCCAAGTGGATACGTAGGCGTCTTGGAGACTCAATTTGATCATCCTTTCCTTAGCGTTCTCTTCTCTTATTGTGTTCTTGAACAATTGTTAGAAATGATGATTTCATTTTGTCCTATAGTTGAATTTTTACAACCTTGAAACAAGCATAAAACCCAACAATGGGTCAACCAAGTAAAATAAAAGGTCATATACCCTAATTTCCCAACCTTGAAGTCTAAACAAGAGAAATAAAAAGGTCTTGAACCCTAATTTTCAAACCATGAACCCCCAAAACAAAAACCAACAAGCTAAAACAACAAGTCGTTAAGAGAAATACACACGAAGCCACATGCACCACCACAACAGCTGACAACCACTCCAAATGGCCTAAACACCAACGAGACTTGTAGACTAACATTGTCTCTTCAGCACCACCATCCCCTCACAACTAGAGAGAGATGAGCGCACTGACACGTCGACAACCAATACCGTAAACCACAAAGACAGGTTCGGTGGTCGAGATATCACCGGAACTCATAGATCCCTAGATCCCAAAACCACATTGGACTTCAAAAACAAGCTAAAATGGGTATACCTACTTGTCGTAGGTCAACACCTAAAAGAAATCGACGAGCCCACGACTACCACATTGGCCAAGGAACAACGGAAGACCAAGACAATATTTGGAATGAGAGGAAAAAGTTTCTCCATAATCACATAAATAGTAGAACCGACCATCAAGAACCTTGCCTCGAAGAGTAGGATTCAACCACCGATAGAGATACCAAGCCTATGGACGAGGACATCACCACGAGTGGGATCTTCGAACACAGTTGATGATGAAACCAAACATTTGGTAACAAAACCATGTGAGGTCGCAATGGCGAGTTCAGATTCGACAACACGGTGGTTATGTCTAGAACCACGAAATTTGGATATTTAGAGTCAGCAGCGGGGGAGGCAACAAAAGCATAAGAACGAGAGAATACGAGATGGAGGAAAGAGGAAAAGGAAAATCCAAGATAAGCAAGAGGAGAGGAAGAGAATAAAAACCAACGAAAAGTCCCATGACCAAAGTCACAAACACAACCCAACAATGCAATGACGAGTGCTAGGATTTTGTCAAAATGTGAGAGAAGCTTGGGTTAACTTAACCTGACTTCACTTTCATCAAGTATAAGAAAATAAGGTATTGTCATCCTAAGAGCACCTCCAATAGTAAACCACTACGTAGTGGTTTGAGTCTTTTTTGGCTTTCTCTCTCCTCCAAACCACTACCTCATACCATTACACCTCCAATGGAAAATTACTACTAGTGGTTTGAAACAGTGGTTTGTACTTTCAATATTTAAAAAATCACCCCAAATAAAACTAGTTATTTTATTAATGCCAAATATGAAAATACATAAACTAATAATTAAATATACATAAAATAATAATTAAACAACTAATTGTTCCTCGATGCAATGCGCGCACGCCACTTCGGGTGATCTTTGAGTATGTCCCACACCTCACATTTAGTCCATTTTGATTTTTTTTATCTCGTATTCCTCCACGGCCACTGCATAGATTTCATCGGGGTTGCTCCTTCTTTGATGTGTTTCCGATATTCCTCATCGAACATCTTGCACTTTTTGCTAAGACGAAGGAAATGGTCCTTCCTCTGCTTATCCGACCGACATGCCCACTTTGGATTGCAATCCAAGGTGTCTTGCCTAGTTGTTTCCTTTTGCCCTAAAAAGAGCTACATTGTTTCGGGTGCAACGATCGGGTCCGCCTCCAGTTGTTTCCTTTTGCCTCTAGCTTTTGCCTAGGCTTTTTTCTGGCTGGTTGGACGGTCCTCCCGTGGAAGTGATGTCAACTTGTGTTCGTGCCCGTCGCCCGATGTGTAGTTGTAGTTGTCGTCCAACCTTGTACGCTTGCTTGCTTCACTTACAGCGTCTAGATCAATGCCAACGTCATAGTGCGGCGTCTTTAGGTTCTTCCACTTTGGTTGCTCCCTCACGATCCTCCAAACATGATTCCAAGCAAACTCTTGCTTCTACTCCTTCTTGTACGCATTTTCAGCGGCTGCCATGATGTCAGCATCGCTTCTCCCACTAACGATTGTATCATCGAACCCTGAGTATTTGTCGTTTAATTTGGTTACATTTCTGCTGATTGGATGCAGTGGTCCTTGAAATTCTTCCAATTCTGGAAATGCTCAGTTTGTTTCCTTGTCGACTCGAGCTCAGCTCCGATCTTTTTTCTAGTACATGTTGTTCTTATGGTTCTTCCTTGTGGTGCTATCTAGAGAATTGTTGAGCCACACACTCACCAACCGTTCCTCCTCCACGATGTTCCATTTCACCTGCGACACTGAAGTCGGTGGTGGTGCAGCCTTCTTCCCCTTCTTTTTCGGCTGACTGGTCGGAGCAGATTGGGAAGGTTGCTCGTTTGGGGTTTGTGATTGTGGCCATTGTGAATGTTGGAGCAGGTTGATTTGTGAGGGCATGGATTGGGTCGGGTGGAGGACGTAGGAGTAGGATTCGATGTGGCATGTAAGCTCTTCTTCCGTGTGCACCGAGTCCTCGAGGTTAAAGTCGTCCAAGTCGACTTCAATGTTTAAGGGGTCGGCCATTAGGGAAACGACGTAGAAAAAATTATAGCAAAAGGAGAAAAGAATAAAAGATGGTGTGTAGAAGAGAGGTGTAAATTTGGGATAGGGGTGGTTGTGTATTTATAAGAAATATAAGGGTTTTTTTGAATTTAGTCGTCGCCACGTGTCGGCATGGGACAGGCCCGCCGACTAGCCGTTGGGCCAGCGACGGCACGTTGCATCGCTGTAGGATCCTGAGACGATAGCCTGCGACGACTGTTTAAACCACGACTTCATCAACAATTGGTCGTGGCAGCGAGCCGTGAGAGAGCCTACGACGACATACAAACCACGATACAACGACGGCAGCTGGAGTTGAATTATGTGTTTTAATTGGCCTTATATACATTCGTTCTTTTCTTTTGGGATGAAGATTAGAAAAGTTGATCTTCTATTATATCAAGTATTTTTATATTCTTCTTTACCAAAATATATAAATATTCTATTCAATAATAGTATATGATTTTAATGTTTGACACGTACTATTGTTATTCTGTTGTAGAACACGTGTAACATTAGATGGCCACCACCATTTCCGTATAATGCACGTGGCAGCCATATATGTATTAGTTGATGACTAATGCTATGTAGAAAAAGCTATATATACAAATGAGACATGAGATACAAACATAAATAAAAAGAGGCAAAACCAATTGATCACTCAAACATTAGAAGCAAGTCGTTTGATTCTTGCAAGTTTATCACAACACGTTATCAGCACGAGTCCACTCCGTTTAATCGTTAAGTTTTCTCAACTCGTTATTCAGTACGAACGCTCTGTTCTACTATTCAGGTATCAGATATTCATATCATCGTTAATTTGTTTATATCTAATTCATCCTCATTTTTATTAGTTTATTTACGGTTTCCAATAAGTATGCTCTCTGACTGCCAATATACATTGGATCTTTCACATCAGAAATTTGATAATTACTGTACACTTGTATTTTATCATTAATACTCGAATTTGAGATTCTTTGAAACCGAAACATTTGGACCGGAAGTTCCAAATACATAATACCAGTGACCCTATATGTGTTGGACCATAAGTTCTAAAATAAAATACCAACGAATTGAAGTCGAGTATGATCCTGACATGCAATTATTTTGATCAATGTTCAGGATGGATAATTTGACAAAGCTTAATTATGCACCCCTTAAACTAGACGGGAAGAGCTATTATGAATGAGCGCTAGACACGACTCTCCACTTGAGATCTAAAAGTCTTGGAGACGTCATAAAATAAGAGAATAACGAATCGGTTAAAAACAAAGCCACAACCACAATATTAATCAGCCATCACATGCATAGAGACCTACGACTTGAATATATAATTGACGAATACCCCCTTAGTTTATGAGTTCAGCTCAAGGAGAGATTTGAGCATATGAAAGCAATAGCTATCCCTCGTGGCCTATATCAGGTTACAGGACTTTAAGTCTGTAAATGTGTACAATTCGGCCATGTTTAAAATTGTTTCCAAACTTCATAGTTGTGGTGAGAAGATAATTGACGAATCTATGCTTGAGAAAACATTCTCCACGTTCCATCCCTCGAATATGCTCCTGCAGCAGCAATATCAGGAAAGAAAGTTTCAAAATTTACATATCTGGTTGCTTGTTTGCTCGTTGCAGAGAAAAAAAAATGAATTATTAATGAAGAACCATCAAACTCGCCCTGAAGGCAGTGCTTCATTCCCGGAAGTGAATGTGATAAGATATGATGGTAACTCTGAACCTAGACGAGGCCGAGGACCCTTTAGAGGTTGAGGTCGTGGTCGCATCCATGATTACGGACATAACAATTTACAACCTTATGGAAGAGATGATAAGGTGCACCACCAGAAGTGGAGCCGATATGAGAAAGGGAAAAACCCACAGAACCAAATTCCCAGAAATGTTGAAACCATATGTTACCGATGTGGAGGGGCTAATCATTGGTCACGTGTATATCGTGTATCAAACCACTTGGTGAAGTTATACCAAGAGTCGATCAAGGGAAAAGAGAAGGTCGCTGAGAAAAATTTCATTGATCATGTGAGCCCTGAAGATGCTCCAATCAAGCTTACAGTCTCCGACTTCTTTAAAAATGATGACGGAAATGTGGACCGTGTTGAAAATGTGGATTGAACTTGTGTTGTTATGTATTCCCATTCTTTTAGTGAATGTGAAATATATTTATATAATTTTTTTGTAATCCTTTCCCAAGTTTATAAACTAATACTTTTTTTATGAAAGGATACGGATCCCAACTATGGGTCACGTATTTGCAGAAATGATGGCGACTTATGTATTGTTGATTGTGTAATAACCACTCCCGGTCAACGCCAGTCAAACCTGCGAAAAACAGGAAAATTTAAAAAATTTGGTCAGGCACTTAATTAAACTTGAAATTGACTCCGAGGGTCATACCGGACGTAAGTTGACCCCGTTATCAACCCAAGTGAGTTCCGGGGGACTCAGGGCAACTTTCTGATAAATTTGGGAAATGTTGACTTTTCGTTGGAAAAGTCAACCGAGCGACGTTTTGGTCCATTCGAGGACCGTTTTGGATCCAAAAAGCTTAGCCGTCGTCACATCGGTCTTAGTTGAGCCGTTTCCTTATAGCCCATGAAGTTTCGTAATTTCTTGGAAAAAGTGCCCGTTCGGGGCCCGAAACGGCTAAATTTCGCGAATCTGATTGGCAAATATCTTCAGATATTTTCCCAAAAAGGTGTGGGACCCACTTGAAACTTGTCAAATATGTGGTGGTGTTAGGTTTATTGAACAAAACAAAAGATGAGACATGTGATGGGTAGTTTGTATTTAAGTACTAGTTTTGATTTTTAAAACAAAATAAAAGGAAAGGGTGGTTGTTGTACACGTTCATTTCAATAAAAAGAGAAGACTTGGAGAGAGAAAGTGGTGTTAGAAAGAAGAGAGAAGGAAGAGAGAAAAAGAGAAGAGGTTGGGGGAATTTGTGACGTTTCTCGTCGATCAAACCGGTGGATCGTCTCAACGATAAAAGAATCGAGCTCACATCGACATTCCCTACGGTGAGAACCTAACCGATTTTCATTTTGGAACGTTTGAATTTTAGGGTTTGAGTTTAACCGGTTTGATTAAGGTTGGGTTTTGTTTAAGATTGGTTTAAAGATGAATGGTTGAGGTTTGGGGTTCGTTAGGAACGTTTTGGGGCAAAAAGGGAATTTTGCCATTGTGTACGTGTGGGGCCCACATGCCCGGGTATCGGTTATTCGTGTTCGGGTGGTTTAGGATGTTCTCCAAGTCGTTAATCCACACCCGGATCAAAATTTGGAATTAAATTGCGAAAGTTGTAATTATCGGGTTTAGAAACTTTAAACGTCAATTAATTGACTCGGAAGTCGGAATTCGATTCCGTCAAGTGCATTGGGACCCTTGAATTATTCTAACACCGTAGAAACAAAAACGGGAATTTTTGGAGCCCCGGAAGGGCATTTCCTAAACCCGGGCAGATTCGCCATGTCGGGCGAATCGGACCTTTACGGGTCTAATATCGAAAATGTCGAGTAATTGGGTAGTTTGGGAGTGATCGACATTGTCGGGGTTACTTTTGGGCGTCAGGTTTATTAAAATTCAGCATTATGCCTGCAAGCTTAAAAGCGTTTAAAATTGTGTTCTTTTAGATCGTGCCGCGGACCGAGGCAACGGAAAGCTGGGTGAGTAACTGAGATCACACCGGAGCTCGTTGGTTGGCTTTTGGACAACACGCACGAGGTAGGGAAAAGTAGCCGGATCTCGGCCCTGACTAGGGAAAGTTAACAGTAGAATTGCATGTGACACCGGGGTTTGTGGGTTAATTAGGTTATCGGATATTAGAAAGGCATGATACGGGAATGTAGCAATTATTAGCAAAGCATGTGACACTTAGTAGTGTCGTAGGAGTAGTGAATGTAGTGATATTAGAATTACTAGAGGCATATGACCATGCCCGGAGGTTGATTATGAACGTAGTGATACTAGAATTACTGGAGGCATATGACCATGCCCGGAGTTTGATTGTGAACTTATCGATATTAGGAGTACTGGAGTCATATGACCATGCCCGGAGGTTGATTGTGAAACTGTTGATATTAGGACTGTTGGAGGCATTGGTTATGCCGGAGGTTGTTGTGTAATTCGTGTCTTGGGTGGCCATGAGAGCCCATACTTTATTATTGTGTCTTGGGTGGCCATGAGAGCCCGTGTTACTGTTGTGTCTTGGGTGGCCATGAGAGCCCGTGTTACTGTTGTGTCTTGGGTGGCCATGAGAGCCCGTGTTATTAGTGTGTCTTGGGTGGCCATGAGTGCCAGTGGGGTTGTTGAGCCCGTGAGTTACTGTTGGTGTGTCTTGGGTGGCCATGAGTGTCTGTGGGGTTGTTGAGCCCGTGAGTTACTGTTGGTGTGTCTTGGGTGGCCATGAGTGTCTGTGGGGTTGTTGAGCCCGTGAGTTACTGTTGGTGTGTCTTGGGTGGCCGTGAGTGCCCGTGGGGTTGTTGAGCCTGTGAGTTACCGTTGGTGTGTCTTGGGTGGCCGTGAGCGCCGTGGGGTTGTTGAGCCTGTGAGTTATGGTTGGTGTGCCTTGGGAGGCCGTGAGTGCCCGTGGGTTCTTGAGTCCGTGTTTTACTGTTGATGTCTTGGGTGGCCATGAGTGCCTGTGGAGTGTTGAACCTGCGTTGTTGCTGCTTGTTGAACTTTGCGTGTGATTGTGATTGTGTTTGCCCGGGGTTAGTAACCCGACTTCGTGTCGGGGAGTGGTGTGGATTTTGGCAGGTTACGAGCATTCTTTGGCTGGCCTGACCAAATTCGAGTCTCGATAGGTTATGAGCATTCTTTGGCTAGCCTGTTCCGTGTCCGGATCTCGAAAGGTTATGAGCATTCTTTGGCTAGCCTGATCCGTGACCGGGTCTCGGCAGGTTACGAGCATTCTTTGGCTGGCCTGATCCGTGTTCGAGTCTCGGCAGGTTGTGAGCATTCTTTGGCTAGCCTGATCCATGTTCGAGTCTTTGTCGGGAAGTGGTGTGGATTTTGGCAGATTACGAGCATTCTTTGGCTGGCCTGACCAAATTCGAGTCTCGACAGGTTATGAGCATTCTTTGGCTAGCATGTTCCGTGTCCGGATCTCGAAAGGTTATGAGCATTCTTTGGCTAGCCTGATCCGTGACCGGGTCTCGGCAGGTTACGAGCATTCTTTGGCTGGCCTGATCCGTGTTCGAGTCTCGGCAGGTTGTGAGCATTCTTTGGCTAGCCTAATCCGTGTTCGTGTCTTTGGAGGAGGTCATAAATGGTTGTGTCGGGTTTACATTACGAGTTTGAGGTTGGGTCTGGTGAGGGAGGTTACTGGGCAGCTGGTATGCAATCCTTTGTGATCTTGCTTGGTGTGCGATCCTTTGTGATCTTGTTTGGTGTACGATCCTTTTGTTAGTCTTAGTGCCCGTAGTTCAATCCTAAATGTCCAAATGTATATATCATCGTTAGCAATAAAATTAAAGCGGCTTTATATTACTTATGTGTTGGAGTAATATATCGATGTGTGCTCTGATCTATGTCCACCATGCGAATAGAACCATAGATCGAGATAGATCACACTCGATGGGTCCCTAGTCAACAAAGCTTCACTAGAAGCGACTAGTATGAAAGATGGCTCTTTATGGCTTACGTTCTGTTAGTCATTGGAATGAGATTCCGGAGTCTGATCATAGATATCATGTGGGACATGATATTGGACGACCCGCCCTGAATATGTGCCATAGATTAAGTCATGAACATATTCAGTGTCGTAGCTTGTCATGTATCCTTAGACCAAGGAGTCTTTGTGATCGCTATGTAGTCAACAACTGAGTTTGACCTGAGCCTAACGTTGTCCGTAACAGGGCTTCCATAACGGCCAGGATTGGCTTGGGGACGGGCTACATGAGTGACACGAAAGGCGGCTAAGGGATTTATCCCTCATACTGAGGTATGGGAAAGATATCGGTTCTCGGCCGCTTGATCGAGAGTGACTGAAAGAATAGCATGGCCATGCACATGATACTGGGTATCATATCTTCAGTCATCTCACATATCAAGGAACGGTGATTGAGAATAATAAGGATGACGGCTCTATGCCTTATCTCAATCAGGATATCGGAGATAAAAGGATAATGACAGGGATGATGGAAAGGTTAGAATCGACAGGGTCGATTCGTTATGCAGTGTCAGGCAATACTAAAGTCTCGTTAGTTGCCACTTAAATAGGATCAAGTAAAATGGGATTTTACGTTGATCTATTGACATGCATAAACCTAAGGGTCACACCGGAGGATGAAACTCATTGACACATTTATGGAGAATGGCCAAAAGGGAGTTGTCTCGGGACATGACCAAAACTGGGTTTTGGGTCATGTGCCCGTACGTGAATAGGACTTTACGGATCGAGACAAGGCTTGGAGTCTTGGGATTGATCGCGTCGGATAATGTTGGACATTTCCGGTATGGAAGGCTTGGAGGCGATGAGCAAATCACGGGACCTCGTTAGAAATGGCCACGGGCCATGTTCCAAGAGGCCCATGAAAGGCCCATGCAACCAAGGCCCATGGAACTAATTAATCAAGTCTTGATTAATTAGTACTAAGTAAGCAAGACAAGGATTAAGGTGTTGGTGATTCACCACCTAACCCAATCTTGTCTTGCCATACTTTGTCCTATTTACACCTTACTTGACACCATACTTGTCCCATGCCTTTAGTTGGACAAGTATGGGTTTTGTTATGTTCAAGTCATCTTTTTTCAACATAACAAACACAAGACAAGAATAGGAAACACATTTTCTCTCCCTCTTCCATGGCCATTTCGGGTTTGGCTAGTTTCCACCTCCATTTTTGTGTTCTTGAGTCCTCAAAGAGAAGAACTACGTGGCTTTGATTCCCATGTGGATACGTAGGCGTCTTGGAGACTCAAGCCAATCATTTGTTACCCGGTGTTCTTGTTTTGGTAAGAACTAGTGCTGAATTTTTCTCTTGTGAATCCATTCTTTGTTAGTTGTTTCATGGTTTTAATCGTCTCTTGGTTTTCCTTGATTTTCCGCTGCGAGTTGGTTCATCTCCAACCCTACCTCGAGACCCAAAAGTGGTATCAGAGCTTTGCTACCTTCGGGATTCACAAGACGGTGTTCAAAGTTTCGGTTTTGCTTGAAAGTTTCGTTTTTGGCATGTTGTTTTGCTAAATTGTTTGATAACATGTTTTAAATACTTGTTTATGGATTTAATGCATGTAAAATGAATTTTTGAAAATTATTTCAAATCTGGAAATTTTGAAAAAAATTTGATTTTTCGGGTCTCGGGAGCGGGACTCTCGGGGAGCCGAAACCGGGACCGAACGGGGCTCCGTTGGACGGAGCGAAGCCAAGCATGACCATTGGATGGTTGATATGCCAAGGCTAAACCGTTTTGTTAGTTATGACGAGTTTGGAACCGGCATGACGAACTCGAAGATCAAATGTTCAAAAGTTTCATTTTTGAACGGTTTCGATAAACCGAGCATCAAAAAATTTCGAAACTTGGCTATTAATTAAAACCGGAAAATCACATGATGTTTGATAACATGCTTGTTTGATAACACGATGTGTGATGTGATGTTGGCATGGTGTACATAATAGCCCCGAGCTCGATTTAATTATTTATCGCTTTTCACGGCCTGCGAGCCGTTAGAGTTAACGTGTAATTATTCTTTCAAGGTGTGGTCGTCAAACCACTTGTTTGTAATATTTATTTATTCCCGACCTGCGAGTCGTGTATTAAATTGTAATATTTTACTCAAGACGAAGAAAGGGCGAAAAGGTCATTTGGTGGCTTTTCGGGTGTTGGCATCGGCTTGGAGTCGGTGGAGCTCAAGAAGCTAGTGGGAGTTAGTTTAGGGGGCTATTATGTGCACATTTATCGCTTTATGCTTGGTTTAGTTTATGCATGATTAATTCTATGTGTTTTAGAATTGCATGCTTAACTTTATTTACCGAGCATATCACCTCACATGCAAAGATAAAATTGGAATTTTAATCCTTGTGTGAACCCTTAGAACCGTCATTGCATTGGATGTAGTTGACGGGTTCAAAGGAAGAATTACATTGGATGTAATTTGAGGCATCATTGCATTTGGAATGTAGTTGATGTGCTCATCGCATCTAGGATGTGCCAAAGTTTTGAACACAACTAGACAAGTAAAAGCGGGTCATGTCCGATACCTCCCAATCATCAACACCTTACTACCTCCCCGTCCTATGGTTGTCGTGCGCATTAGCGGAGCATCCATGGGGAAGCGGGGTAGTAGGTTTGGACGACATATGTGGGTGTCGTGCGCATTAGCGGAGCACCTACATAGTGACGGGCCATAGTTGAAAATTGGTGGACCCGACTACGATTCTCAGCCTGAGGTTGAGCTAGGGTAACAGATAGGGTAAGTCGTGTACACAAGTACATACCCTAGCCAAGAGTCACATTGGATGTGATTGGATGGAGTCCTACCTACATAGCTCGATTAAGTGGTGAGCATTAGTTCAGCTTAATCGAGTGAATCAAGGATCTTGGTTTCAGATTCTAAAGGTTTAGAATCGATTGTTGGTGTTTAAGCTTGATCTTCATAAAATTTATTCAGTTTACTGATTGAATTTTATCTGTTGTAGATCAAATGGAAAATTCAGCGAACATTAATAGTTTGTCATTAAAAACCATTCTTGACAGGGTCAAGCTAAATGGGACAAACTATTTGGACTGGTACAGAATTTTGAGGATAGTCCTCAAGTCTGAACGCAAAGAATATGTCCTTGACAAGGCTGTCTCTAAGACCATATCAGAGTTACATGAAGTGTCATTAATTGCTGAGAAGAATATATCAGGGATCTGGGATCCAAGGATATTCTGATGGTCAACAAGGGAATTAGAAGTGGCAAGGGCGGGGCCCATGCGCACTTGGCAGGAAAGATGAGACACCTGAGAATGTTTGCTTCTACTGCCAATAGCCTGGTCATTGGAACCGGGATTACAGGAAGTTCACGGCTGATCTGAAGAAGGGCAGTGGGACTGCGCCTTCATCAAATAGCCTGGATGATCTGAAGAAGGACAGTAGGACTGCGCCTTCATCAGGAAACCTGGATGATCTAAGGAAGGGCGGTGGGACCGTGTCTTTATCCGGTATTAACTCTATAGAGCTACATCTCTCTACTTCCAAAGATTCATGGGTATTAGATACCAGGACTGAATCTCACACATGCACTTATATATGGTGGCCGAAAGTAGGAGAGGTTCGGAAAGCACGAAGTGGACCTCAGAGTTGTGGCAACTGCTGTAGGATCCATGAGTCTTGCTTTGCCAAGAGGCCTTGTCTTAGTACTGTATAATGTATATTGCATACCTACTTTTAGTAGGAATATTATATCTGTATCCGTGTTTGACAAGGAAGGATATAATGTTAATATTGGAAATGGAGTTTTCAATGTTCTATGCAATGATATGTTTTATACCAGTACTGACTTGGTTGGAGGATTGTACATATTAGATATGGGTAACAATGCCTCAAGTTCTATGTATTCCGTTAATACCAAGAGGTCTAAATCCAAAGATTTAAACCTAACTCTGTTATGGCACTGTCATTTATGTCGCATAAACAAGAAGCACCTATCAGTACTTCAGAAGTGCGGGCTTTCAGGTTCATTCGAATTCCATTCGATCGATAGGTGCAAGGTTTGTTTGATGGGAAAAATGACTAAAGTGCCCTTTTATTGATCGCGATGAAAGGGCGGGTGAATTATTGGGGCTGATACACTCGAATGTGTGTAGACCAATAAGTTCACTTGCCAGGAGGGGTTTTAGCTACTTTATCACATTTACTGATGATTACAGTAAATATGGTTATGTCTATTCGCTGAGACATAAGTCTGACGCTTTTGATAAATTCAAAGAGTTTAAGACTAAAGTAGAAAACCAGCTCGACAAAGGTATTAAGGCACTTCGATTGGATCGAGGTGGAAAATACTTGACCACAGAGTTATTAGATCATCTAAAAGAGAATGGGATCCTTTTGGAATGGACTCCTCCTGGGACACTGTAGATGAAAGGTGTAGCCAAACGGAGAAATCGGACATTGTTAGACAATGGTCCGTTCCATTATTAGTTGGACTGATCTCCCAATCTCTTTATGGGTTTTGCTCTAGAGACGACCGCATTCATAGTGAATCGGGCTTCGACGAATGGTGTGGAAGGGACACCATTTTAAAAATGGTACGGGATGATGCCCGCTTTGTCCTTCCTAAAGATTTGTGGTTGCGAGGCTTATGTGAAACATTTGGTTTCGACTAAGCTCGAACCAAGATCTGAGATATGCACCTTCGTGTGGTATCCCAAAGCAACAAGGGGATACTATTTCTACAATCCCAGTGAGAACATGGTGTTCGTCGCTTGGGGTGGGGTCTTTATGGAAAAGAAGTTTTGTTTCCAAAGACGTCATTGGGAGGACTGTGCATCTCGAAGAAATTCAGGATGGTACAAATCTGTCTAAACCAATTGGCAACCCAGTAGAAAGGAGCCAGAGATTGTCGTAGAGTAAGAACCAATTCCTATTACAATTCTGGAAGGTCCAAGGCGATTTGAAAGGATCAATCTTCCACCTCCAAGATATGGTATCCGGAGGTGACAATGAAGTCATGGTGGATCACGATGATCCAGCCACCTTTCAGGAAGTCGTGGATGGGCCCAACTCCGAGTTATGGCTGGGAGCCATGAGGGAGGAAATGCAATCCATGTCGGACAACCGAGTCTGGGAACCGGTTGATCCCATCAATGGTGTGAGGACCATAGGATGCAAATGGATCTTCAAGGTGAAGATGGACATGGACGGCAACCCTCTGACCTACAAAGCTCAACTGGTGGCGAAAGGTTATAGGCAGATCCAATGGATTGACTATGAGAAAACCTTCTCCTTAGTGGCTATGGTCAAAATCGATCCAAATTCTTCTTGACATAACTGCGTATCATAATTACGAGATATGGCAAGTGGATGTCAAAACCGTTTTCCTAAATGGAAATTTGACTGAGTATGTTTATATGTCTCGGCCCAAAGGTTTTGACGATCCGAAGAATAAAGGAAAGATTTATAAGTTGTTGAAATCCATTTATGGATTGAAACGAACTTCTCGGAGTTGGATCCTTCGTTTTGATGAAGCTGTAATTGGATTTGGCTTAATCAAGAACGAGGATGAATCTTGCGTTTATAAGAAGGCTAGTGGGAGCAATATTACCTTTCTGGTTCTCATTGAAAACGACATCCCAACCTTGCACGAGACTAAAGCTTGGTTGAGGAAGTGTTTTTCAATAAAGGACTTAGGTGATGCTTCTCATATCTTAAGGATTAAGATATGTAGAGATCGCACCAAGAGGGTCTTGGATTTAAGTCAGGGAACCTATGTGAAGAAGGCATTGAGTAGGTTCTTAATGCTCGATTCAAAGAAAGGACTCTTACCCACTAGTCATGGCATTCATCTCAGCAAGACTCAGTGTCCTAAGACACCTGATGAGCTGAAAAGGATGATGAGAATCCTATGCGCCTGGGGGCAGGATCGATCATATATGCCATGACATGTATGAGACCAGACGTCTCGTAAGCCTTATGTTGTACCAGTAGACATCATTCTAACCCGGGGGAAAGATGATGCTGAACTAGTCGTCGAAGGATGAGTAGACGCTAGTTTTCCAAGAAAAATCCAGATGACTTTAGAAGTCAATCAGGATATGTGTTTACGCTGAATGGCAGAGCTTTAGCTGGGAAAGCGTAAAGCAAGATACCATTGCCGAATCTACGATAGAGGCCAAGTACATGGATGCTGCAGAGGCAGCTAAGGAGGCTATGTGGATTTGGAAATTCATGGCAGGGCTGGGTGTAATTAAAAACTCATCCATCCCGGTGAATCCATCTTGCGACAACACAAGGGCCATTGCGCAAGCTAAAAGCCTAGATCGTATAACAAATCCAAAAATGTACTGCGGCGTATCCACCTCATCAGATAAATACTGAACTGAGGTGAAGTGAAGATAACCGATATTGCAACAGATGATAACATAGCCAACCCTTTGACTAAGGCAGTGTCACTGCCTGAACATGTTAGACATGTAAAGTCGATGGGGACATATTGGAGTTTAGATTGGAACTAGGGCAAGTGGGAGATTGTTAGTCTTAGTGCCCGTAGTTCAATCCTAAATGTCCAAATGTATATATCATCGTTAGCAATAAAATTAAAGCGGCTTTATATTACTTATGTGTTGGAGTAATATATCGATGTGTGCTCTGATCTATGCCCACCATGCGAATAGAACCATAGATCGAGATAGATCACACTCGATGGGTCCCTAGTCAACAAAGCTTCACTAGAAGCGACTAGTATGAAAGATGGCTCTTTATGGCTTACGTTCTGTTAGTCATTGGAATGAATTCCGGAGTCTGATCATAGATATCATGTGGGACATGATATTGGACGACCCGCCCTAAATATGTGCCATAGATTAAGTCATGAACATATTCAGTGTCGTAGCTTGTCATGTATCCTTAGACCAAGGAGTCTTTGTGATCGCTATGTAGTCAACAATTGAGTTTGACCTGAGCCTAACGTTGTCCGTAACAGGGCTTCCATAACGGCCAGGATTGGCTTGGGGACGGGCTACATGAGTGACACGAAAGGCGGCTAAGGGATTTATCCCTCATACTGAGGTATGGGAAAGATATCGGTTCTCGGCCGCTTGATCGAGAGTGACTGAAAGAATAGCATGGCCATGCACATGATACTGGGTATCATATCTTCAGTCATCTCACATATCAAGGAACGGTGATTGAGAATAATAAGGATGACGGCTCTATGCCTTATCTCAATCAGGATATCGGAGATA
Organism: Erodium maritimum; assembly: GCA_963921825.1. NCBI lineage: Eukaryota > Viridiplantae > Streptophyta > Magnoliopsida > Geraniales > Geraniaceae > Erodium > Erodium maritimum. Next base: position 25,151,860 of record OY997594.1, read on the forward strand.
AAAGGATAATGACAGGGATGATGGAAAGGTTAGAATCGACAGGGTCGATTCGTTATGCAGTGTCAGGCAATACTAAAGTCTCGTTAGTTGCCACTTAAATAGGATCAAGTAAAATGGGATTTTACGTTGATCTATTGACATGCATAAACCTAAGGGTCACACCGGAGGATGAAACTCATTGACACATTTATGGAGAATGGCCAAAAGGGAGTTGTCTCGGGACATGACCAAAACTGGGTTTTGGGTCATGTGCCCGTACGTGAATAGGACTTTACGGATCGAGACAAGGCTTGGAGTCTTGGGATTGATCGCGTCGGATAATGTTGGACATTTCCGGTATGGAAGGCTTGGAGGCGATGAGCAAATCACGGGACCTCGTTAGAAATGGCCACGGGCCATGTTCCAAGAGGCCCATGAAAGGCCCATGCAACCAAGGCCCATGGAACTAATTAATCAAGTCTTGATTAATTAGTACTAAGTAAGCAAGACAAGGATTAAGGTGTTGGTGATTCACCACCTAACCCAATCTTGTCTTGCCATACTTTGTCCTATTTACACCTTACTTGACACCATACTTGTCTCATGCCTTTAGTTGGACAAGTATGGGTTTTGTTATGTTCAAGTCATCTTTTTTCAACATAACAAACACAAGACAAGAATAGGAAACACATTTTCTCTCCCTCTTCCATGGCCATTTCGGGTTTGGCTAGTTTCCACCTCCATTTTTGTGTTCTTGAGTCCTCAAAGAGAAGAACTACGTGGCTTTGATTCCCATGTGGATACGTAGGCGTCTTGGAGACTCAAGCCAATCATTCGTTACCCGGTGTTCTTGTTTTGGTAAGAACTAGTGCTGAATTTTTCTCTTGTGAATCCATTCTTTGTTAGTTGTTTCATGGTTTTAATCGTCTCTTGGTTTTCCTTGATTTTCCGCTGCGAGTTGGTTCATCTCCAACCCTACCTCGAGACCCAAAACCTTTGTGATCTTGGGTTTTGCGTGGTGGTCCTTGAGTCCTTGGAAGAGGTCGTGATCGTTGTGTCGGGTCTACTTTACGTGTCAGGGTGTTGAGTTGGTCAAGGAAGGTAACATTGGGTGTGTGTTCAGTCAGAGTACTTGGGTTGGGGATGGTGTTCCCCGGTGTTGAGTTTGTGTTGGTGTTACCGACATTGTCTGCTAATTATGTCGTAGTCAGTCTGTTATCCGTGGTGGTGAGCGAACGCTCACCCCTAGCTGCTTTTCCTACAGGTACTGTTCGCAGGCTGGACTAGGTGAGCTCCTGAAGCTTGAAGAGCTAGAAGCGGGATTCTGGGTTTATTTGAGTCTAGCGACGGATACCATACTTTTGTCCACTTGTTGGGACGTGTTTTAAGTTGTACATATTATTTTTGTTGAACAAATGGTGATTTTAAAGTGATTTAATGTAAAAGGTTTCGAAATGTTTTATTGTTTTAAAATTTCACGTCCTGGGTTTGGTTTTACTGAAATTGGGGCGTGACAGATTGCGCGTCGACGCACACAATCTTAAGAGACAATAAATATTTTTCTTATCTAACCTTGGTTGAAGAAAATGTTAGCACAATTATGGGTACTGAAAATTTGATAGAAGGCTCCGGAAGGGCTACCTTGATATTAGAAAATGGAACATGGTTAAATACCCATAATGCTTTATATGCAAGTAGATCCAGAAGAAATTTACTTTGATTCAAGGATATTTGTAGCAACGGATATCATGTCGAGACCAAAAGTGGAAATGAGACTGAGTTTCTCTGTATCACTTTTAATAAGTGTGGTGAAAAGCGTGTACTTGAAAAATTACAGGTACCATCATCAGGCCTGTATTATACAATCATAAGAACCATTGAAACCTACGCAACAATGAACCAGAAGTTCACTAATCCAAATGCTTTTATGCTTTGGCACAATCATCTTGGTCATCCGGGATCGACCATGATGCGTAGGATTGTTGAAAACTCATGTGGTCAATCATTAAAGGACCAGAAGATCCTAATGTCTAATGAGATATCATGTACAACTTGTTCACAAGGAAAATTAGTGGTCCGACCATCGCAAACCAAGATTAACATTGAAATGCCATCTTTCTTGCAGAGGATTCAGGGAGATATATGTGGCCATATACATCCAACTAGTGGACCATTCAGTTATTTCATGGTCCTGATAGACGCATCCAGCAGATGGTCTCATATATGCTTATAGTCAACGTGAAATGTTGCATTCGCTAAATTGTTGGCACAAATCATTAAGCTGAGGGCACATTTTCCTGATCATCTCATTAAGTCGATTCGTCTTGATAGTGCTGGCGAGTTCACATCAAGAGCATTTGATGATTATTGCATGTCTGTAGGGATTGATATTGAACATCCCGTTGCACATGTCGATACCTAAAATGGTTTGGCGGAATCGTTTATTAAACGTATATAGGTAATTGCACGTGCATTGCTAATGCAATCACAATTACCTATTTCTGCTTGGGAACATGTTATATTGCATGTTGCATCTTTAATTCGTATAAGACCAAATGCATACCATCAATATTCTCATGTACAACTTGTGTGTGGGCACCAACCTAATATATACCATTTGCGAACCTTTGGTTGCACAGTGCAAGTGCCGATCGCACCTACTCAACACTCAAAAATGGGACCCCAACGTCGGTTGGGGATATATGTTGGTTTTGACTCACCATCCATTATAAGGTATCTTGAACCTAGGACTAGTGATTTGTTTACTGCAAGATTTGCAGATTGTCATTTTGATGAGAAAACATTTCCACCTCTAGGTAAGAAAGATACGCCTCCTGAAGTAAGGCATCAACTCTCTTATAAGCCTCCTGAAGTTGGGCATGAACTTTCTTGGAAAGTGCTTTTGTTGCCTCTTATAAGCCTCCATTCCTCTAGTGCACGCCTGAAGTGTGGGAGACCTGTTGGATCAAAAGACATTGTTCCTCAGGATCGGAAATGTCAGACGAATATAAGGGATAAGAAAGTGGTGGTTCTAGAAAAACCAGCCGATGGGAAAGCCTCATTACCAGAAGTAGTTCCAGAAGAACTACCATAGCCGGTTCCAGAAGAACCAATTGGTCCAGAAGTACCGAAAGAGTATAATACTCCTGAAGAGTTAAGAAATGAGAAAATTATTGTTGATGAAGTCTTTGCGTTCGCAGTGGCCAACGAGATCATAAATGAGTATGATTTTGAGCCCCGAAGCATCGACGAATGTCATCATAGGGATGACTGGCCTATGTTGGAAGAAGCAATTTAGGCAGAATTGGCCTTATTGGCGAAACGCCAAGTTTTTGGGCCCGTTTCCAAGACACCAGAAGATGTCAACCCTGTTGGTTACAAGTGGATATTTATAAGAAAACAAAATGAGAAAAATGAAGTCACCCGATATAAGGCTAGACTTGTGGCCCAAGGATTCTCTCAATGACCAGGAGTCGATTTTGATAAGACATATTCCCCAGTAATGGATATGACCACTTTCAGATATTTGATCAGCCTATCAGTCTCTGAAGGACTTGATATGTGCATGATGGACATTGTGACTGCTTACCTGTATGGTAATTTGGAGACTGATATCTATATGAAACTCCCCAATGGGTTGAGATTGCCTTAAGTAATGATCGATATCCCCAAAGATCTATGTTCAATAAAGTTACAGAAATCTTTGTATGGACTAAAGCAATCTGGTAGGATGTGGTACCATCACCTTAGCGAATACCATATCAGAGAAGGCTATAAGAATGATGTTATATGTTCATGTGTGTTCATTAAGAAAACAACCTCCGGGTTTGTTATTATAGCAGTATACGTTGATGATATAAATCTGATTGGGACTCCAGAAGAGATCCTCAAAGCTTCAGATTATCTGAAACGAGAATTCGAAATGAAATATTTAGGAATGACTAGACATTGTCTCGGCCTGCAGCTCGAGCATTTGTCTGATGGCATTTTGATCCATCAATCTGCATATGTTGAAAAGCTCTTGAAGCGTTTTAGTATGGATAATGATCACCCTCTCAGTACTCCAATGGTCGTCCGTTTTTTAGATCCAAGAAGAGATTCATTCCATCCCAAGGAGGCAGATGAAGAGATACTTAATCCTGAAGTATCATATCTAAATGCTATTGGGGGTTTGTTGTATTTTCCACAATGTACGCGACCTGACATAGCATTTGCAGTAAATGTACTTGCCAGGTTCAGTTCAGAACCCACTCGATGACATTGGAACGGTATCAAGCATATACTTCGTTATCTGAGCGGGCCCAGAGATTTGAGACTTATGTATTATAAGTACAGGGGGAGCGTTGGCCTGGTTGGATATGCGGATGCATGCTATTTATCAAATCCTCACAAAGCTCACTCTTAGACAGGATATGTTTTCACCTGCAGTGAAACAGCCATTTCCTGGTGCTCTACAAAGAAGACTTTGGTTGCGACATCCTCTAACCACTCGGAGAATGTGGCGCTACATGAAGCTAGCCGAGAATGTATATTCTTGCGATCCGTTGGAAGCATGTATTATGCTCAATCGGAATTCCTCCGCCAAGCTCTCATTCCATCATATATGAAGACAATGCAGCTTGTATAACTCAAGTCAGAGGAGGCTATATCAAAGGAGATAGAATCAAGCACATTTGTCTGAAGTTCTTTAATACTCATGAGCTCCAAAAGAGTAATGAGATAGATGTCAAGCAGATTCAATCCTGCGAGAATCTTGCTGATTCATTTACTAAAGCTTTTCCAACTTATACCTTTGAGAAGTTAGTCCACAGAATCGGCATGCGTCGCCTTAACAAGCAACCAAAGTAGCCTGCCTAAAGTTAGTGGGAGACATATTTTGTGCGTTGCACTCTTTTTCCCTTATAGAAGTTTTGTCCCACATGGTTTTCTTTGAGAGATTTTTAACGAGACAACATCAAGCACAACATCAAGCACGTTTTACGCGTTGCACTCTTTTCCTTACATGTTTTGTCCCACCAGGTTTTCTTGAGCAGGTTTTTAATGAGACAACTTAAGACGCAATTGGTGTATTTGTAGTTGGTGGTGTCCAAGGGGAGTGTTGTAGAACACGTGTAACCTTAGATGTCCACCACCATTTCCCTATAATGCACGTGTTAGCCATATATGTATTAGTTGATGACTAATGCTATGTAGAAAAGACTATATATACAAATGAGACATGAAATACAAACATAAATAAAAAAAGGCAAAACCAATTGATCATTCAAGCATTAGAAGCAAGTCTTTTGATTCTTGCAAGTTTATCACAACATGTTCCATTTTTTCATGTATTTTACATCATGAAAAAAATGATGTCAAGAAGGCCCCGGCTCTCAATGAAGCCTTTTCGAAGTCGGTATATTTTATATATATGAGAAAAAGTATCACAATACAAGAGTTATTCACACACAAAAACAATGCAAATCGATCGTAACATGTCATGACTTGGCATGTCCATGAAAGATTCGTCCGTCTTGTCTCCTTAACTCCCAAACTGAGATGCTACGAACTTTCTCTATATATATTAAGTGTATACACACACACACGTGTGTGTAATACGTTTAGGTTACAATTACAGCCGAGGCTCCGAGGTTGTAGAATATACTGTATAGTTATGGTTTGTGCCTTGACGAGGTGCGCTTTTGTTGGAGGATTCGTCAAAAAGGGTGGATGAAGATCGACGTCTCTGATTGCTCTGATCTTGCAAGCCTGACCATTTCATCTGCATGAAGCTCTTCTTTCTCCATGGTCCCACATGGATGTTCCTCTCTTTCATCGATTTCTTCACGGCTTGGCATAACAACCGAACCATTGCGTTGAGGTAGTCCGATTTTCCGATGTAGTACTTGGGTACTAGCTCTACCAACCTCCAGTACTCCTCGCATCCCTTGGCGATCTCAAATTCGTCTCTGAACTCGAGCTCGATTATAAACGGGACTTGCTTCTTTCGTCCGGTCGTGTTTGCCATCAACTTTATGTACTCGTGTGATCCTGATATTGAAAATCGATCACCACATTACCCATATGTCATATATATTCCTCGTTGAATGTTTAGAATAAATACAGACTAATCATATTTTAAATTTCGACCAAGTAGAATGAAATATAATAATTTAGATATTAGATATTGAACGTTTTGACACTCTAAACTCGTTCAAGAGTTGAAACCCCAAATTCATTATATATAATTGGAAGGGATAAAAGAAGAAATATCATACCTCCGGGAAACTTTTTCGTGGATTTCCATGTAGATGTACATATGCTGGCGTCGAAACCTTTGTCACAAAGCAAATGCACAACTTTTTGTCGGAAACAACGAGCACATCCGTCAAAAGCTAGGCTTAGTTTCGTGCACTTGCAATAATCTATTGCTCTTGCTTTTTCAACGATTCTGATGATCTCTTGCCGCAACTTCGTCCCCGACAAACTATATTTTTCTATTACTTCCTATCCGAAACAAGAACCATATCATTCACAAAATTTAGATTTATTTTCAAATATTTATCATTCAATACCGAAATCGACTATAGCAGTTTTCATTATGTTTTCACACAAATCAATAGAACAAAAAAATTCCATATCTTTCACGATTAACCATTGCATTATTATCACTAATGCAGGGATCATTATAATTTACATCGGATCCATTTCTAAATCGAAAAGAAGTCATATATTAAAGAACAAGATTTAAATATGGAATGAGATGGATATCTTCATTTGTTGAGACTGTTAATTGTGGATATGAAATATGTGTGATTACCTGAAGCAATGCCTTTTGTGAATCCCAAAACAAAGCACGGTCATTTGAATCGTATAATTCGGTACCAAAATCTATCTCATCTACAAAATTTAAAGAACGAGCCGAATCGTCGTGAAAATATAACTCGTCGAACAAAAAGGAAAAATGGTTCCTTTCAAGGCCGATGGTGTCTATACATGAATGGTCATCTCCCAATGTTAGAGCCTTCTCTTCAACAAGAAAATGTCTCATTTCCTTGGAAGGAAGACAACCACACACAACGGTACGAGGAAAGAAGAAAAGGCTCCTGCAAGAAAAACAACATTGTGCTTACGATTATTTATAACCTCAAGTTGAATTTGCCACATCGGTTTATCTATTACCAATATTAGATCTTAGCATTCCATGGTCCTATATATATATAACAATTTAGATGATTAACTCAAATAGTCAGGGACTGATAAGACGATTATTTTAAAATTTTGATGATATAAAATGTCATATTATCGGATTAGGACATGTCATATTTTAAAATAAGGGTAAACTTCACCTCACTACCGTAAAAATACTTGCGTTTCGTCTCACTACCCTAACCAAACTTTGTTGCACCTCACCACCCTAACGAAACTTTTAGTTGCACTTTCATACCCGCCGTCAACTTGACATCCATTTTTGGATTGAAAATAGTAAAAAGTCCAAAATACCCCTCACTAACACTCAAATTTTCAAAAGCATGCCATTGGTTTTCAAAAATTCTTTTTATTTATTTATTTTTTAAAATCAGTTTTTTATTTTTTTAAAATTAACTTTATTCTTTAAAAAAAACAGATTTTATTTTTAAAAAAATTAGTTTTTATTTTGAAAATTAATATTTTATTTAAAAATAATCAGATTTTATTTTAAATTTTTTTTAAAAGAATCAATTTTATTTTGAAAAAAATTAGATTTCATTTTTTTAAAAACATATATTTTTTAAATTAATATTTATTTAAAAAAATCAGATTTTGTTTCCAAAAAAATCAGTTTAAAAAAAAACAGTTTTTTTAAAGAAGGGACGTATTTGAAAACTGTTTTTTTAAAACTGATTTTTTGAAAATAAAATCTGATTTTTAAAAGTAAAAGCTAATTTTGTTTTAAAAAAATGATTTTTAAAAATAATATCTGATTTTTTTAAATAAAAGATAAAAATTTAAAAATAAAATCAGATTTTTTAAAATAAAATATATTTTTTTAAAATAAAGTATTTATTTTTAAAATAAAAAATAATTTTTAAAAATAAAATCTGATTTTTAAGAATAAACTAATTTTTTTAAATAAAAAAACTGATTTATATAAAATAAATAAATAAACAAATTGAAAACAGATGACATGTTTTTGAAAATTTGAGCGTTAGTGAGGGGTATTTTGGACTTTTTACCATTTTCCATCAAAAAATGGATGTCAAGTTGACGACGGGTATGAAAGTGCAACTAAAAGTTTCATTAGGTTAGTGAGGTGCAACAAAGTTTGGTTAGGGTAGTGAACGAAAAATAAGTATTTTTAGGGTAGTGAGGTAAAGTTTACCCTTAAAATAATTTGGCCTAGAGGTAACACAAAGACTGTGGAAGTTAGTCGTGAGAGTCTTGGACCTATTGTCTATGTACCTCAACCTTTTGCTAGCCTGATTAAGAACGACGCTCCGTTTGGGGGCCAGGAGAGTATCCCTTGGAAAGACGCTCTTCTCAAACCTCCTAAACGAAAGAGCCGACTCCCTCAACATTTATCGGATTATTATATTGTTAAACCAAAAAATCGTTCTTTGAGTCGTGAAAGACTCGTTAGACATGTTGACGTTTGAACACAGGTCACGCAAGCTCGTTTTGCTCGAATGGCTCCCAGTAAGCTTGCTCAAGCGAATGATTTTGACGATCCGACCTTAACTTCTGAAGGTGAAGAGTGAATCACCAATGAGGGTTGATTTGCTTCGTTTTTGGACATGCAGTCCTCTTGTTTTAGGATGTGTTGTCAAACAGTCTAAGATTTTTTCCTTTCTGAGCTCCCATACTGAGCTCTCCTTGTAATCGTTTTCATAGGTCTTGCTTTTTAGATGCTTTCTTTCTCAGAAAATACTATTTTTTTAATAAAAATATGAGCTTATAAAAAATGTCATATTATATTTAATTCTATATGACGGTTTTCTCATAACTGTTATTAATTGTTTGATATATATAAAATTGAAGAATCAATCATCTTGTGTCAAACAAAGTGGTAGCGGTACAAAACTTAAGCACAACTGATATGTACACAACATAAAGAAAACTATGAAGAGCTTTGCTAGGGTTTCGGCGTCGCCCTGCCGCGCCTCACCCCAGCCCAGCCTCCACCCCTCCGGGCGTAGTCTCGGTCCCTCTCAGCTTAGTTTCGGTCCCTCGTCCCCGTTGTCATGGCGCTCTCCTCGTTCCTTTGACTCTTCTGTTGTTGCTAGTCCAGGATTACATGATCTCGCCTATCTGCGAGGCAACCTATTCTGATCCTCTTCGTCAACGATTCCTCCTTCTCCTTCGGTGCTATCTTTGCACCCGCCACTGAAGCAGCCAGCACTGTCCCCACCTCCATGGCCTCCATCAATAGGACGGCTCATGCGGCTGTAGTGATCCATCCCGGAGGAGGAAAGGTTGTTGAGTTCGTGGATCAACAATTCTCTGGACCCCATCACATGGAAGAACTAGAGGAACGACATGTATTGGAAAAAAGTACATGTTGGGTTCCATTCGACGAGAAAGGAAGGCGACCCACTTCGGGAGTGGGGTCCTTGCAAGTACCATTGGCATCATATTAACAAAAGTGACACAAAATTACAGGATAAGTATACCAACTTTGAGAACGATCTCACAAGTGGGAGGAGCGAGGCTGACGTCATTGCAGCGGCTGAACGGGCATACAAGGCCGGCGAAAAGCACGAGTTTGCTTGGAAGCACGTTTGGAGGATCGTGAGGACGCAACCGAAGTGGCGGCATTGCAAGGTCCCACAATGGGACGTTGACATTGACCTCGACGCAAAAAGTAAAGCAAGCAAGCGTACAAGTTTGAACGAGTCTCGCAACTACTCATCGGGAGACGGAGCCGATCACGAGTTGACCTCACTTGCAAGGGAAGAGCGACCGATCGGCCAAAAAAGGGCCAATGCCAAGGCTCGAGGCTAAGGCAAACAAATGGACCCCCACCCCTGCCGGAAACCTTACCACCCGAGCAAATGCAGTTTCTGACAGAGTATGCTAAAACCCAGAATGAAATGAGTGAGCGGGAATAGAGAATTGTTGCGTGCAAACAGAATCTCGAAGATACCAGATTCATGATTCAGGAACGAGTCATGGCGATGTTGGACCGAGTGGTTAGCCAAGACACCACCAATATGTCCGAGGAGGATCAGAAGACTCGTTGCGCTCTCATTGAAAGCCTATGGTAACGTTTGGAGTCGCTTTAGTTTGGTTTTTAATCTATGTAATAAAAAATTATTCTAGTTGCACTTGTTGTAGTTTGGTTTTTCGTGTAGTTAACAAATTGTTTTTTTAAAAAATAGTTTTTTATCGAATCCTCGATTCCTTGATCTTCGTGCATGGTTACTAGATAGGAATAGTAAACGTGTGGGTCGTCGTTGCCACGCCGACCCCCTCTCCCCCTTCCTATAAATTTCACTCACTTCTCCCTCAAAATCTCACACCTTTCTCCACATCTCTCTCTCAAACTCTCTCAATTAATCCTTCATATTTGCAATGTCGGGGGCTTCATCTTCTTGGACAACCGGTCCACTATGGTCGGCGGAGGAGGAGATGCATTTGGTGGTGAATTGGCTAACCTTTGTCGAGGTCGGGGGCAAGTACTAGCATGAACTCTACCTCGCTTTCGTTCAAACCAGAGGTGAAACGTGTCCGAAGTGGACATAGAAGTAGCTGAAGGATTATTTCCAAAAGATGAGCAAAAAGTGCAAGGCTTTCGATAATATTTACCGGAAACGTCTCAACGGCCCTAGGAAATGAGCAACCGAGGAGGACATCTATGCTGCGACCGTGAGTGATTATGATAAAGAACACGAGTTATGGACAAAACATGATGTGTGGGAGATGCTTAAAGATGAGGGGGAGTGGCGTCTAAACATTGGAGTCGTTAGAAATTAGGTTAATTATCGTATTTTTAATTATCGTATGTTTAATTATCGTAGGTTAATTAGGTTAATGTGTATTTTGTGTTAGAGGCTTTAAATAAAAATAATATTTATATTTGGGGTGGTTTTGAAAATATGGAAAGTTTATATCATCGTTCCCTACTACTAACCATAGTATGCCATTGGAGATGCCATGGTATGAGGTAGTGGTATGGATGAGAGAAAAAACCAAAAAATACTCTTACCATGGATCCATACCACTAGTCATGGTATATCATTGTAGATGTTCTTGGAGGTATAGGTAAAAATAAATGAGTTAAAAGACGTAACCAACATATGAGAGTATGATAAGTTCAAAATAGAAAGAAGTGAAAATTTTATTATAATACTCTGGTAAAAAAAATCTTATTATAATATTGGGTTAATTATTTTTAGTACCCCTTATGTAGTGGTAATGCCGTGGATAAAATTTTGGTCAAGTTTACGCTATTTTGATGATATGTGACCAATTTATAAGGGATATTAAATATTCTGTTATTAATATATAAAAGATATTAAATGATCTGTGACCAATTTATAAAGGGTATAAAATGTGTGTTATCAAAACATAATGACTTTATTGAACGATATAAAACTTTGAGGTACTAATAGTATGTTACCAATTCAAAAAGCTTATTAGTCATCGTGTTGATTTATCTGATTGCTCCTTTTCTTATTTGATTAATTTACTATTTTGCACCATCAACCAGCCTTTGGTAACTTTTCTTGACATGCAATAAACATTTACTGAGGTTTACATATTTCAATACAATGAATAATTATGTTGCAGATAAGTAGTACAGCAAACAGTATTAGCCATTCAAAATGTAGAAAAAATAGGACATCCAATACTGGATCTTCCCAAAATAAATAGAGGGAGCATATCATAGGTAAGGTTCCTTAAGGTTTCACTTGGAACAAAATAAAGCACCAAGTTTCATTATTATTATTTTTTGATCAGCAAATTTTTTCTATTGAAACCTCTTTAGAGGATAAAAAGAAGTATATAAAGACAAGCCTACTAAGGAACAAGCCTACAAAAAACCACCCAAAAAAGAAACAACAAGTTTCATTGTATCAATCTTGTATGAGTGTTTTGAAATTTAAAAACTTTGATTACAATCTTGACTTGCAATTTTTTTACAATTGAGGGAGAACCATGGGTCCTACCCTTTTTGAAGTTTGTTTTGACTATCATAACTGAGCTTGACCATTTTTCGCACTTTCCAATTGTGACATTTCTATTTTTTTGCACAGACAAACAATTTCCGTCTATTTGACGATTCCGTTAGTTTTTTGGACATGTGTTGGTCACGTGCGCTGTATACTTTTCTAACAGAATTGTCAAAATAGACGAAAATCGTTAGTTTGTGTAAAAAAATGGAAAGGTCACAGTTAGAAAGTACAAAAATTGTCAAACCCAGTTAGAATCGCCAAAATAAACCTTAAAAAGGGTAAGGACCCATAATTTCTCAATGCATTGATTTGGATGGAAATGGAGTGTTGAGACGGAATGAAATGCAATTCGCAGGTGCATGGGATGGGATGGAATGCATGGCACAACTAAGTTCTTTACCGTTGTTTTTCTTATTCACTGTATATTGAAAATCAGGTTTAAGGTCAATGAGGATATTTTCACTTGTTTTTTTAGTTTTCCGAATCTGTCTACATCGAAAGCTTTTCTTGTTAAAATTAGTATGGTTTGTTTTTCAGTACTTTTTTTTGACGAAAAACGGGAGACATCAATTTTATATATCAAGCAAAGTGACATACGTACAATTTGATGAAGCAAACGATAAAATTATAGACTCTAAACTAACAACTCTATAATATAGTATTACCGACTCCTTACCAGAGCGCAATTAGGCCCCCCTAGAACGTGCAAGCACGTGCACGTCAAAAGTGCAACAACGTGCACACCAAACCGTGTCACATAACGGGCACACCAAACCGTGCAACAAGTGTACACCAAACGTGCAACTAACGCACACAAACTGTGCAACTAGCGCACACAAACCGTGCAACTAGTGCACACTCAATCTGCACCAAGTGCAGTTATTGAAAGTTGTAAAACGAAAGGAAAAAAAAGAACCTAACCAATTTAGAATCGCTATCGTCCGAAAAGGGACCTTGACCCAAGGAATCCAGAAGACGCGAACACCAGATCCCCATTAAAGGCGACCGTTCAGGCCGGATCTGCAACGTGACGAGTCGCCGGAGCTGCCCACCACCGCTCAGACCCACCTTGACGTGACCGTAGGAACCAAAACAACATCAGCTGGAGACGGACACGAACGCCGGCCACCGTAGACGACGATAAACCGGTGCCGGCCTTGAGAGGGAAGGGGAAAAAAGGGTACGGGGTAGTGTGGTGTGTGGGAGGGGGACAAGGGGGGAGAGGGCTACGGGAGGAGGAGTCAGCTATCGCTGACGACAGTCATGACCGGTGGCTAAAAAAATTTCAGTACCTTGTGTTATTGTTGATTGGTAGTTCATGGCATGTGTTAAGTTTTATATCACATCAAAGCATCTTCAATGTATAAGCCTTTGCTTGGCTAAAAATAGAGCTTTGCTAATTGTAAATATTCAGTCCCTCGTGAATTAACGAAGGTATTAAACAGTGATTTCCAATGCATTAGCCACTGCATCGGTCTCTGCATCATCTTCAATGGGAACAATCAGGGTGTTTCCTCCCTCCTCGGTCAATGTTACAGTCTTCTTGATCATATCAAAGGTGATAGGAAGGATACACTATTTTTGTATTGGGTCAGTGGTTCCGGAAGCATCCTCAACTTTATATCCATCTATCAGAGTGTAAGTTGGTATGTTGTGTTCGACAACAATGCTCTCCTTGATCAACGACAAATTGAAACTCCTCTACCTTTTCCTCCTGATATACCCCACCTTTAATTGATGAGTTGAGTTGTGAGACTCAAGTGCCAAGGTAGAGAGGCTGGAGAACCAAAATTAGAAGAAAAGAAGAGTTATCACAAGCATTAATACAGGGCCATACATGACAAAACAGACTACATATAAATTTAATAACTATAAAAACTACCCCAAGCTAATTTACATTAAGATTCAAAACTCTTTTATCAATCAAATTAGATAACTCGTCTACGGGAAGGCGCTTATGGCGCGGACAGGGGCTATGACAATCAATGATTCAAATTTCTTGTATTTTTAAGTTAAACAATTTACGAGACAACTCGCACCTAAAACAAAAAAAATCACTCAATCGAAATTTTTTGTTCGTATTCAAACTCTTAATTTTAGCTTGCAAATAATATCACAAATCATTTTTTTAGCGAAAGGTGCAGATTTCATTAATTAATTTGGGTGTAGTAACAAGACAGTGCATCAGAGACTCTCTGATCACAAAGAACAGATATAGAGCATGTAAAGATACTCGCAGCTCTTTTCATAATAGAACCGTCCTCGATGGTATTGAGCTGGTGCCCCATGGGAAAAGACAGAAGGCAGATAGAGGGGACGGGGTAGCGGAGATTCTGAAGGACCTCGACGGTAATGATGAAGGCGGAAGGCAACACCTCATACAGGGACCCCTCCCAAGGCCAGTCCCTGAGGTCCCGGGTGTCTACCATCCCTCCTCGCAAGGGCGCTTACCAGCCCGAGCCTGGTTGTCTTGCGATGCTTCAGCCCATTGGCGCTTGGCCTGCCTTGGAACTGCTGGAGGAGACCCATCCCCCAGCACAAGGAGTCCCCCCCACCGCAAGCTGAGTACCCCCTACGACGACCTGCAGCGCGGGCGACGGAGGGGTTGGCAGAAACAACTTATCCCTAGCGTAGCGGGCCAAGGATGTAAGGGCCTGGGGCCGACCTCGTCGAGACCTGGATTGCTTCCCAGCCCTCGCCTGGTAGTCCGATACTACTTCAGCCCGTGGGTGTGTATCGTGCCCTGGAACCGCGAGATCAGTATCCTCTATGGCGGGCTCCCGCACGGGTGACGACGTGGTCGGTAGGACCAACTTATCCATAGCATAGCGGGCCAAGGATGTAAGGGCTTGGGGTCGACCTCGTCGAGACCTAGGCTGCTTACCAGCCCCCACCTGTTTAACCCCCATCACAGGGGGTCCCCCAGCGAGATCAACATCTTCTACGGCGACCTGCAGCGCGGGCGCCGGCGGGGCCAATAGGGACAACTTCTCTCTAGCATAGTAGGCCAAGGATGTAAGGGCCTAAGGCCAACCTCGTCCAAACTTAGTCGCCGGTGGATGTGGTTCCCCTTAATCCAAGTCCTCACATGCGGTCAAGTCCCCATTTCTCAAACTCGGATGCGGCTTCAACAATGTCACGCCCCAAATCCGGTTTTGACCTAATTCGAGACGCGACTTAAGATAAAAGATAAATAAGTAATAAACATAAATAAACGAGTCTCAAATACAATTTAAAGGTTCGAAGATTCAACGAGTCAACAGCTCGATAATAAAAACAAGTCAAAACAGTAATAAGACTATACGTCTCTAGACACTAGCCTGAATCCCCGTCATCTCGTTAGCTCCGAGAATCCTGCTAGTACAGGTCCCGCTCAACACCTGAAACACAACAAAGTAAGGGGGTGAGCTTACGCTCAGTAGATAAAGTAGTTAAGGATCTGAAACTCAGTTCATCACCACGGGTAACCGTCCAATTATGGCATACTAGTAAGCATAACGGCAAAAAGTCAAATTAAACGATTACTCCAAAACAACACTTGGCCTTCACTCTGGCACAACCCGTAGAACATCTCACAACGAACCGAACCCATACCAATTCCACAACTAGCTCTTGACACTCATCACCTAACAATTCTCAATGAACAACGCCTACGGCTATCTCACAACCGACCACACGTGCGAACTCGCACTGTAACACAGGAAACAGGTGTAACAGCACCTCGAGTCACCAAACACTCTCATAAGACCATAGTCACACTAAACCCAATGCACAAAGCCAGACAGCACGCACGGCACACACAGCAGACAACGCACAAAGCCCAACAACACGCACATCACACACAATAGACCCATCCTAAACATAGTATAACCATTTCCAACGTCTCCGGCTATCACAACCCGTCCACTTATGTCGCACCGGAACACGAAGCCTCGGTCTCGACACCCGGTTACAGATCACTTTCACAAAGTCATAAACATACTTACAAGAAATGCACAAAGCCAAACAGCAAGAAAAGAGCACACATCGAGATACACACAGATATCGTACAACAGTTACAACGTCGTTGAATGCACTAAGCCATTTGCACTGAGCCTCTTATATCGTACTGGACCACACAGCATCAGTCCCGATATCATTCTCTCACTGAGACTGAGGGTAACATTCTCGACCGAAAATCCCTCAGTCCGATGTCTTCCGCGCACACAGACACGGGCCTTACCAAACATATGTACTGGACCGGCACACACCTCGGTCATCAGCCCTCCCATCACAGAGACTCGGGTATTAATCATGCCATCCTTGGCCTCGATACACTACACCGGAACTATCCCACGGTGTAAGTATCACTCTGGTTATGTCTTTTCTTGGAACACACAACAAGGATAAAACACGCAGCACAAAGCCAAAGTCGATCTCGGTATACCAACCGGACCATCTCAACATAGCACACAGCCGGTCTATCACTCACCCGATCATATCACAACCAAGGGTTCATGTCAAGTCAAACACGGCACACTTTCCCACACACAGTCACAACATGCAACACCGAGTATAATCATTTTTAGACTCTCACACAGCGATTATAGCACACGACACACAATCCTAGGGCTTGACATGGCCCATCTACCAGCACGGCAATTTCCCAAGTATTTAAAGCAGGTAATCTAGTAAATCACATCCTACATGTTACTAAGACTCGTCCAGTATTTAGTAATTGAAAGCAAGTATTCTAGTGAATCACATCCTATATGCCATCTAGGATCTTTCCGGTTATTATTATTTTCTAATCATGCTTGCTAGTAACTTTCCGTAATTAAAGCGGTATCCGCTACTTTCCCTACCTCAAGGCGATAACAACAGATGCGTCTCCTAGCTGCTGACGTCCTGGCCTAACTCTGGTATTCTCGGGCGAAGTCCGCGAAGTCCAAGTCTGGGTTTTAACAATTAAAAAGTCCAATCAGTCCCGGTAAGTCCAAAGTCCTCGGTTTTTTTCCAAAACGTCCTTTAATTACCATTTTTAAGTCAATAAATTAAATTAAATTAATTATTAAAACTGTTGACCCGGATCCGACCCTGATCCGACCCTGATCCGAAAACCAGACCCGGATCCAACCCAGACCCGACCTGGACCCGGTCCAGACCCGACCCAGACCCAGTCCAGACCCGGACCTTAGATATGGGACTGGCCCAGAGCCCGTCCTAATCCAGGCCCGTGTCTAGGTCGTCATGGCCCAGCTCCTCCAGGCCCACACCCTGGCCCAAAGGCCCGACCAACTGGCCCAAGGCCCGTCTGCTCGTGTTCGAGCTTCTAGAGAGCTCTGGCGACACTCTGGTGCTCCGACCACCGTAGACGGCGTCAGGTGATGCCAAAGGGCCCTCGTGGCACGCTGGCGACGCTCGGGAAGACACGGAGGAGCTCAGGCCGTGGCTGGATGGGGACAGAGGTGCTAGGCGTGGCGTCAGGAACGATCCCCGTCTCAGATCTAGAACTCGTGAGGTCGCCGGCGATGGTTCTGGCCACGACCGCTCGAATTGAACTCGGGTTGAGGCGTTTTCTGTCACAGCGAGGTTGGGGAAGAAGAACTCGACGAGGAACAGCTCGAACCTGTTGTTTCTCCATCACCGGCGTCGATTCACGTCTCAAGAAGACGAACCCACAGAGGGTTTCTCTGGCGTTGGCTCGAATTCGCGTACGGTGAGGCTCGGGGTTACTCAGAAGGACGGAGAAGAGAGAAGATGGTGGTGGCGAGGTTGGATGAGAGAGAGAAGAGTAGAGGGAGGTCAGGAATTCCGGCGATGGCGAGAGAGAAGCGAGGGAGTGAGAGAAAGAGAGAGAGAGACAGTGCTGCGTTTGTTGTCTCGGGACGCGTGCACTCGAGGTAGAAGGAGACGACGCGGTTTTAGGGTTGGGCCGCGCGTAACTTGGGCTCGGGCGCGTCCTCTGGTTGGGCCCAAGTCATGCCCAATCTGTAGTCCAGTCCAACTCCTCACTTAATCCTTTTTTTTTCTTCTAAAACAAAAACACTCGTTGCAAGTTCCCACCCCGCTGTTTCCAAACGCGAAAAAGTACCCTTTTAAATAAGGTGGGCTTTACAAACAGCAATGGGGACTGAGGCCGGACTCCCCCCCAGCCGAGGGAGTTTGAGGGTTCGATGGGCCGCTTTCATGTCCAATGGGCCGGGTGGAACCAGAGCATGTTACGCTTGTGGAACCGAGGAGACCCTAGGTAGGGTCGGGGAAGAAGCCCTAGGCAAGGTCATGGTGGCACCGAGGATTGGTGGGGCCCTAGGTAGATTCGGGATAATACCGAAAGTCGAAGAAACCCTAGAATCCTCGCTGCCAACAAACAAGGCCAGAACAAAGTCGTGGCCAATGGGGGAGGACGGGAGACTGGGTGGAGGAACCGTCTCGCTAGGGTTCGGGGGAGGTAAGGCCAAAGGTCCAGTTCTTAGGGAGGAGGGTATAGAGAGATG
This sequence comes from Erodium maritimum, assembly GCA_963921825.1. Lineage (NCBI taxonomy): Eukaryota > Viridiplantae > Streptophyta > Magnoliopsida > Geraniales > Geraniaceae > Erodium > Erodium maritimum. Next base: position 25,170,449 of record OY997594.1, read on the forward strand.
CAAAGGCCTCCCTCGCCTTGAGCTAACATTCGATATCGGAGACATCAATCCTAGAGAGCAGCCTCCATCCGGGATTAGTCCCATATACAGGGGAAACGCAGAGGGTGTCCTTGCAGCCGAAGCAGGATGCCGAAATGGATGGATAGGAAGGAGAGATCCACCATCAGGGATAGTGGCTTCCAGTGCTGGCATCATAACTACAGCGGGTGCAGCGGCGGTGAGAGAGGGAGAGATCATCATAGGCGAGAGGACATGCCGATCAGGCGAGGCAGGTGGCCTGATGGAGCCAGTGGAGAAGGATAAGGAGACTTGGCGATCGACAGAGGAGTCACTGCGGACATCAGAGGGTCGGAGGAAGGGAGGGGCGCAGAGGGTTGGGGAAAAGCCAGTCATTCTCACCTGTACGCAAACCCCACACCAGGCATGGTCTGCGAGGTCATCTGGACAGGATAGTCTAATACGGGGACGGAAAAGCCGACCACCCCAGGTGGCGCAGCAGTAGCAGCGGTAGACGAGAGGTCCATAGCGACGAGGTTAGGACTACGGCTAGAGTAGGCTCTCAAGTCGAGAGAGATTTTTTTCTAGAAAACAACTTTTGTTAGTATTTTGACGTTGTTGTTAATTCTCACTAATATATCACAAACCATTTAATTAACTTAATAATCGATCTACGAATATAAATCGATTAAATTAAAGAAACAACATAAGTACCAAAGATAAAAAAAAACAAAAATCTGAAAAATATATCTCAATTAACGAAAACCATAAGACTTTAGAAACAGAGACAAATTGGGCTTCAAAGCCCATTATCAAGAGAAAGCTGGATCGGTCGGTTCGCCGACCATTATCAGCCCCTACGTGGATTCTGGGCTTGGGTATCCTAATTACTAATTACTCATACAGTAATCCATTTCTCCGCCACACATCGTCGGTCACCGTCTGGCGCGGCGCTGAAGTTGGCCGTAGACGGAGGTAGTCGAAGATGGCAGCGCCAGAGCGAAATGTTTATAATAAATCATCAAAATAAGTAGAAAACCCATACATGCGTTTTCGTGGCGCAGAGACGCCGGAGAAGGAAAAAGATCGTTGGTGGAGCATATGCAATCCGGCTGATGAGATATTTGGAACCACCGTTGCCATTCGAAGTAACGCAAAACCACCACGAGAGAAAGAGGACGAGGAGCGCTCCAACTCCAAACCACCGGATGTAATTGGACGCAAACAACCGATGGATTGACCAATCTTCCTGGAGACGATAGAATTTAAGCCATCAGTGTCGGCTCAAGCTTTAAGAGAGTTAAGCAACCGCTTAAGGCCTCATATTTAAACTAGAAAAAAATCCATTACTGAGTATAGATTTTTATGATCTGAATAAAAAAAATGTGAAGCAAACATATGACAAATCCAATAAGTGTTGATACATATATATATATATATATATATATATATATATATATATATATATATATATATATATATACATTTTTTGATAAGCGAAAAATTTATTGAACCTTTGATTTCCTAAGACAGGAAAAACAAGGCAGGGGATCGACCTTAGAAAGGGATCAACCCGAAGACTGAAACAAGCTCCAAAGAGCAACGAGACCTACATGCCTCAAGAACAGAAAACATAAAGCAAAAAACAAAAAACAAAAGCAAAACAACCAGCCTCATAACCTACTTCCTACTCGGATCCAAGCAGGAAAAAGTGTTAGAAACTGGTACAGGGCTTAAAGCTTTTTCTGTTGATATATTCTACTTCTTTGATACTTTATAAATAAAGTTATTAGACATTCAAATGTAGATATGTATCTAAAGAAGAGTCTTCAAGAATATCAATATTGTCTTGTTGGAAGAAAAACATGACATATATTAATAACTTGTGCTAGAATGTCCTGGATTTGTACTAAAATGTTTTAGTAAAAAAATAGGACCATTTATCGATGAATAATCTATGGATATCAAGGACTAGAACCTAGAGTCTTGTTGGGTTTAACGGTATTGAAACTCGGGGGTACTAATATACACTACAAATAGTAAAGGTTGTGTAAGATGAAACCTATAATTGCGGAATCCATAAATTGTTCTTCGATCACGAGAACAAAACCTTATGAACTTGGATCTTAGACTTGTATTAATTCAACCACAATAAATAACATGAAGCAAAAGTGTCACGCCCCGAATTCGGTACAACCGGATCCGGAACACGAACGGTGAAACAGTAAAACAATTTTCAAACATTTTAATAAACCGCTTAAAATCACCACTTAAATTAATCAAAAACAATATTTTTACAACTGAAAATACGTCCAAAACAAGCGGACAAAAACCAAAGCGTACGTCGCTAAACTCCCAAAAACCCGGACTCCCGCTCCCAGCTCATCAAGCTTCGAGAGTTCCCCTAGTCCGCCTCGCAACCAGTAACTGTAGGAAAAGCAGCACCACGGATACCAGACTGACTACGCCATACTAGCCGAAATGGCGGAAACACCAACAACATACAAAACACCGGGGACTACTATCCTCAAACTCAAGTAACCCGACTGTCACACGAAAACTGTTACTTTCCCCAACCAACTCAAAACCCGGACGCGTAATGTAGACCCGACACAGCGGTTACGACCTCAACCAAAAACGCAAATAATAACCACGCAACACCCAAGATCACAAAGGATCGCACACAAAAATCAAGATCACCAAGGATCACACTCCAGCTACTCAGTGCCGGTTGCTAACCGGCTGGGCTTGAGCCTGCCCCACGCAAATTTCCCATACACGCAGTCGGGCCAGGCGGTCGACCTGTTCGCGACATACACAACAATACTTTTTCGATAGCTAGTCGGAAGGGGAGCCGCCCTTCATCGCAGAAGAATGCACAACTTTACCGATGGTTAGTCGGAAGGAGAGCCAACCCCCACGCGCGCGACCCCAGGACCCCTTTTCTGTCAGGCGGGCCCCAACCTCCATGCAATCACAATCATCACCCAAGGTTCAACAAATAGCGACAATAATATACGACTCACTACCCCTCGGCAGGACAGTCAGCAACAATACAGGTTTAACACCCCACAGGCACACATGGCCACCCACGACACACAAACAGTAATATACGGGTTCAACACCCCAAAGGCACACATGACCACCCACGACATACACACAATAACATACGTGTTCAACCCCCAAAGGCACACATGACCACCCTCATAAACACAACAAGTTATTTAACCTACGGGCACAACCAAAAGCCACCAGTATTTCTATTGTTCGATGTGTTCACTTATCCTACGACAGTACTAAGTGTCACATGCATTTCCATTGTTCGATACGTTCACGTATCCTACGACACCACTAAGTGTCGCCTGCATTTCTATTGTTCGATAACTTTACTTATCCTACGACACCACTAAGTGTCACATGCATTTCTACTGTTAACTTTCCCTAGTCAAGGCCGAGATCCGGCTACTTTTGCCTACCTCGTAACGCTTTCCCAAAAGTCCATACCCAAGCTCCGGCGTGCTCGCGATCACTCTCCTAGCCTCCCCTTTCCGTGGTCGGCGGCACGATCTAACAAGAACACAATTAAAACACTTTTTTAAGTTCGTAGGCAAAGCTGAATTTTTAATAAACTGGACGCCCAAAAGAAACCCTGACAATGTCGATCACTCCCAAACTTCCCAATTACTCGACATTGTCAACAATGGGCCTGGAAAGGCCAGATTCGCCCGGCTCGGCGAATCTGCCCGGGATTGGAAAACGCCCTTCCGGGGCTCCGAAAATTCCCGTTTTTGTTTCTACGATCTTAGAATAATTCAAGGGTTCCAATGCAATCGCCGGAATCAATTTCCGACTTCCGAGCGATTTAATTCGCGTTTAAACTTTCTAAACCCGAAATTTCCAACTTTTGCAATTTAATTCCATAATTCGTTACGGGTGTGAAATATCGATTCGGGGATCGTCCAAAACCACCCGAACACGAAAAACCTGATACCCGACACGTGGGCCCCACCCAGCCACCATCACCCGTGGGTGGATGGACCGGTTCACCACAGTGGTGGCCAGTCCCAGCTCCGGCCAGCCACCACCCACGGTGGCCGGAGCTCCCCCGAGCCTCTGGTCACCGGAATCCGGTCATTTTCATCTCAAAACTTCTCCAACGAACCCCACACCTCAACTCCTCCATATTTAACTTGTTTAAACACAAAGCCTAACTTTCAAACGTACCAAAACGAGAATCAATTAGGTTCTCACCGTAGGGAATGACGACGGGAGCTTGATTCTTCAACCGTTGAGACGATCCGTCGGTCGGATCGTCGAGAAATCCCCAAACCCTAGCTCTTTCTCCCTTTTCTCCTTCTCTTCTTCTCTCTTCTCTCTCTCCTTTTTCTCTTTTTTTCTCTATGGCCGAACACCACCACCATGTCTTCCTTTTGTTTTGTTCAAAAATAACAACTACCACCACTTGTGTGACAAGTGGCAAGTGGGTCCCACCTCTTTAAAAAATATCTTTGTAGATATTTTTCTGTCAGATTTGCGAAATTCGGCCGTCTCGGGCGCCGAACGGGCCCATTTTCCAAGAAATTACAAATTTTCACGTGCCACAAGGAGACGGCCCAACTAAGACCGCTGTAACAACGGCTAAGCTTTTTGGATCCAAAACGGGCCTCGAACGGACTAAAACGTCGCTCGGTTGACTTTTCCTATAAAAAGTCAACCTTTCCCAAATTGGTCAAAAAGTTGCCCTGAGTCCCTCAGAACTCACTTTGGTCGATATCGTGGTCAACTTAAGTCCGATATGACCCTCGGGGTCAAATTTAGGTTCATTTAGGTGTCTGTCCCAAAATTTTAAATTTTTCTGTTTTTCTGCCGATTTGACTGCCGTTGACCGGGAGCGGTTCTTACAAAAAGAACTTACCTGAATCCATCATAGAATCTCTTTGATCTTCAATTTTTGTTTCTCCTCCTTAACCCATTTCTCTGATGTTTCTATTTTTGATGGAGAAAGAAACTTATGACACATCATCAATAACCACCTTCTCTATCTTCTTTTATAATTAAATGACATACCATAACCACCTTTCAGTTACCAAATTACATCCTTTGGTACAACATGAAATGGTACACCATTTAATTAACAAATATATGAGAAAGTAAATAATGAATATACTATAAGGTTGGGTAAGGTAGGAGGGAATCATAATTCTCGACTTTAATTACTTTTATCGAAACCGATCCATCACGATGTCGACCATAATATTAAAGCCTTATAATTTAATATGAACATAATAATTATATTACATGATTAAATCTAAAACACGAAGGCCACAATAATATTGTAAATATTCTTACATAAGAAACCAAGACTAACTTGATTAATATAAAAGTCAAAATAAAAAGAAATCATTCCTAAATTAATGCAATAAGGATATGTATTACGAAAGTTTCATTTCATGATTACATAATACAAATAGTTTAGATGACTTTATACACCTATCACATGGAGTTGTACCGCCCATGATCTAGACAAAATGATTTATTCATAGAAGATTGATATGCTTACCAATCATGGACATGAAGATGTTCAACGGAGAGTCCAAACTACAGAGAAATTATTACACATAGGAAATAGAGATGCTCAGTAGAGAAGAAAGACCAAAAGACATGAACATGAAAGATTTTCTATTTGTGATTTCGTAATCATAAATCAAAAGGATCAGTAGGCATGAGTTTGTTAATAAGCTTCTTTAAACGTTAAAGAGCAACAATAGTTAAATGAAATTGGACATATATCATGAGGTAACCGAGAGAATGTGTTAGCCTTGTCCTATTTTGTTTGTGTTGGTTAACCGGTAGGTTTCGATACCGAATGCCCTTAGTGCTTGAACATTCTCACCTAGATACTACCTTGCGTCATTAGTTTCAGTTCTAATGGTTTTCTTATTTTTGGTTATTTATGACTAATACTAGTTAGAGTCTATATGTAGTATTTCAAAATAATTTGTAAGTGTGGAAATTTCTAGAAGTTCATGACAATAGATATCTATACACGAGTTCACATATAAGCTAGCATAATTTGGTGTAATTTTCTACAACTATCTGGATCCTATCATATCTAAACTTGACATGAAAATATATTGAATATTTGGATTTTTTATATAGAATTCTAGACGTTAAATCCTATCCACCGAGGGTGTCTTGTTAGAAATTAATCTTCGTCACACATTTATATTTTTTAGTGTTACAAATAGACATTTATTCTCATTTTCCCAATATGATCTAGTATAATACTTCTATGAGAAAATTTACTTATTTACTTATTATATTTTTCATAGGAAAAAAAGACACCGATCAAATTCTCGCTTAAGGCCCCAAATATCATTGGGCCGACCCTGCAACATGTTTTTCTAGAACTATAATATTGTCAAGTCAAACCTGGTCTTGTTAACTATAATATTGTGAAGAACCTTAATTCACAAATGCAACATGTTTTTCTAGAACTATAATTGCGCAATTAGACTTTAATGAAAAACATGGTTTAAACCAGAAACATACCATAATTGATCAAAATATTGTACCCTAATAAGCAAGTAGCATTTATGGCAAGGACAAATCACATAATTCCCATACGTTCCACGTGGCCATTGAACGCCTTTGGAGGCAAGCCCTTAGTCAACGTATCTGCGACCATCATGTCGGTCCTTATATGCTCAAAGCACACTATTTGTTTCTGTACTTCTTCCTTAACGGACAAGAACTTCAACTCCATATGTTTAGCACCCTTAGAGTACTTTTCATTCTTTGAGAAGAAGACGGCTGCGGAATTATCATAATAAATTTTCAGCGGTCTAGGTATACCCAATCCCTCATAGTACAGACGCCTAGTGGGTCGACTCATATACCTAACCATAACGAGGTCGGACCTTACTTATGCAGTCCACATCCTATCATAATACATGGAAAAGCCTCGTGTTCCCTATCTTGAAGCAGCCCATCACGTGGTAAGGTGTATTAAGGGTACGTCAGGCCAAGGAATCATGTTTCCAACGTCAGGACAAATGCAAGTCGAGGCATAGTGTGACGTTGTCTGGGCAAGATGCCTAGATACTCGCAGATCGACTACAAGTTTTTTCCGTCTTCTTAGGAGGAGCCTCGGTTTCGTGGAGAACGAAGAAGCAACAGACGATGTCGAGGAGTCTTTTCGAAGAAGAGTACATGTCAATGGCAGCGACATTTTGTGAGGTCAGTTGGATCGCAAGCTTGCTGTGAGACCTTCATGTTCATCAACGAGCTTCAATCAAGCTTTTTGTGACAACAAGGCGTAGCATCAAATCCAATTTCCCACGAGAGAACCAAGCACATCAAGATAGATTGTCACGTTGTAAGAGAGAAGTTTGAACAAGGACTTATCACCACACATCATGTTCGAACAAATGAGCAGCCAGCGGGCCTTTTTACAAAACCCTTGACTGCAAAAACAGTTCCTTCTTCTCCTATCCAAGTTAAGTGTAATTAACATATACTCCAACTTGAGGGGGAGTCTTAAGAATAGGGAATAGACAACAAATTTAATTGTATTATGTAAGACTTAATTGTAATTATCTTGTGTTACTCCTAGATTGTAGGACCTGATTGAGCATCCCTTGATCCTCTCCTGCCCGTTAACTCACACATATAAAAGTGTATATATATGCACCCTCTATATAAGCAAAGTTAACACATTTTCAAGCAATATACAGTTAATCCTTTTTCTCTCTCTATCTACCAAATTATTATAGAGCACATCGGTTTTTTGAGCTTTTTTATACTTCCCACTGTGGCCTCATGGTATTAGGACATTTATCTACTTATTTACTTTTCTTACTACTTTGTTTCGGTACCCACTTTGGGTTGGACATTGTTGATTTTACTTTCGATTAATATATCACTTTGTATACCTTTCAATTTTTTTATATATATTTTGTATACAAAAATTTAGCGCCCCCTTATTCGAAAAACAGAATTCGACCCGACAATTCCAATTTTATTCCCCGACCGACACTACTTGAAAGGTTAGTATGATTTATGTTATTCTGTTTTGTCCTGCAGTGCAAGGCTATCAATAGGTTAAACTGAAATAAGATTGGGAGGGGTTGCCTCACTTTCAATAAAGCCCATAACAAATTAATTTACTAAGACCCAGCCCATTACCAGAAAAAAAAAATTGAAACGAGTAATCGGGGAAGTGCATTAATGCAAGAAATAAACCATACAAGGTAGGGCGTACAAGCCCTGAGTTCCAGATATGTGTCCTGGTCGCCCGTAGGCAACCTGACGATCATGGATCCGTAGAAAAATACTGCTTCTGCTCGTAGAAAATAACTTAGGACATCCCCTTAACGACATCTCAAAAGTACGAAACGAGAAATTTAAATGACTTAAAAACCAAGTCCTAAAACAGTACATGAACCGAAACCAATCTAACAAAACTAACGAAGCATATAGGTCCTTATTGAAACAGAAAGCGTCAAAATAGTAGATCCTACGGTGATGCCCTCCTTTCTTCCTCCTTGTGCAAGGATGTCGTGGAGAACTGCGCGCCCTTAGCGTCACTCCCCCCGGATCCACCAGTTGTCCCTGCGTAGTGGTGTGAACGCGGAGTAATCGGCGATGGCAGAACCCCCGATTGTACCGAATGCGAATCGAGAACCACCAGAGGAAGAGGGGATTTTCGATCGGCTTCAACGTGGGAACGACGAAGTTTCGTCCTGTCCGGTGCCTGCGGCTTGTTCGGTGACTGTGGCTGGTCGGACTCCATAGAAAAAAAAAATGGTTTTAGGGTGCACAAATGACAAATTGAACGAAAAAGAAGAAAAAAAATGGCTGTTTTTTTCAAACCAGCATAGACCCTTTTTGGGTTTAGGCGGCTTGATCCTACATTACCAGACAAACTTGGACCTTCATCATTTGTATCATTAGTCTATTCCGTAAATTCATTTGCCTTGTAATTTATAGATACAAATACATGTAGTGTTGTGGAAATGGCATGTGTATGCCATGTGTAGCCACCACAATCAACATGGCACCACTACTTGCATGTGTAGTATATGTGGCATTACCTCATGTACTCTTGGTTCCTATAATAAAGATGCCAACACCTTGTATTAGATAATCATCCAACACTCTCATCTTGTAGGAAAGTTCTCAAGAAATTAATGAAAATTCTCTCTACAATCTAATTCTCAAGTGTTCTTTCTTGTCTTGCTTGGTAACCAACCCGTAGACACCAACCTACTTATTATTCTTGGGCCATTGGAGTCTTGGTGTTGGTTCCGATCAAACTTGATTTTACAACACGTTATCAGCACGATCTTATGCAAGTGGCTCAACTTTCAGCTCGTGTATCTCTAAAATGAACCATCAAAATCCAAATTCCACCGTTCACTTTTAAGACCCATATGTGGAGAACATTCACTCCAAGAATCAGCTTGATCGGACCTTGGATGAACCTCCGATCGGGCTCTTGAAAGTGGCTGGTCGGACCAAAACTGTGCCGAAAATTCAGCACATTGTTGTCCCAAATTGGTTCAAGAACACAAAGGAAAGGAAGAACACCAAAGGAGGATGTATGGCTTGAGTCTCCAAGACGCCTACGTATTCGGTATCAAAGTTTCATACTGTCGTGAATTTATTTATATTTGAATCGTGCTTATTTATGCATGTTTAATTTATGACTTCCTCATAAGTATGCTCTGTGATCGCCAATTTACATTGGATCTTTCACATCAGAAATTTGATATTTATTATTTGTGTTCTTATCATCAAAGACTTGAATTTATGACTTGTTGAAACCAAAGCACTTGGACCTGAAGTTTCAAGATACAGAAACTATTTGCATGTAACATGCAACTTGGCTTAGAGCCTAAAGCTTGCAAACTTTCTATGCGGGTTATATGAGTAATTTGAATACTCCATGAGTTAATTCGTCGCATGGTCATTTTATGAATGAATTTTTTAGTTCACATACTAGTAGCCTGAAGTTTACAAATATTGAGAAATTCTGGACCTGAAGTTCCAAAATTGTTAAAGATATGTTCATTGGGACAATCGTTCAAATGGAATAGATATGTGCACCATTGTTATATGTCTTATGGCCAGAAGCTTATACAGACTTAACATTTCACAGAATTTGTGATAAGTTCATTGCATCATTCGTTCAAGTGGAAATTTATATGTGCATAGTTGCTAAAATGTCGTATGGCCAGAAGCTCATATAGACTTAACATTTCATAGAATTTTAGATTGATGCATTGAACGATTCGTTTCATGAGAACTTAATATGTGTAGTGTTGTTAAATGTCGTATGGCCAGAAGTTCATACCGACTTAAACTTTCACAGAACTTGAGGCTATAAATTGGTCATCTATAAATATATGGTTATGGTCTCCAATGGGGTATTTGGCATTCCTTTTTCTTTTCACCCCCATCTGAGAGTTAGAATTTATGGAGCAAGTATAATCCATTGGAAGATCCATAACCACCTTGTTCTTCTTCACGTGATCTCCCATGGCTTCAAGTAAGTAACATTGAATTAATTTCGCTGCCTTGATTTTGTGTTCCTATTTGTTGTTTTTATTATTTTGTTGCTATTATGGATTAAAGTCTGATTGGTGACCTAGATCTGGAAGATCTAAATGAATTGAATGTCTTAGACGACTCTATATAATGATGTAGCCGATATGATCATGGTTCATTTGGCCAATTATATATGAATCCCTGAAGCGATCCATTCATGTGCGAAAATGAAAATGACATGTGTATCACTACAATTAAGGGCTCTGGAAGAGCTACAATGAAGTTAAGCATTAATGCTCTGTACGAAAGTAGATCCAGAAGCATCTACTCAATATTAAAGTAGATCCGGAAGCATCTACTCAGTGTTGAAAAATGTTTTATATGAAAGTAGATCCAGAAGCATCTACCCAGTGTTAACGACATACATGTCATGTTGAGACCCCAAATGAGACTGAGTTTCTTTGTATCACCAGAAGTGATAAATATGATGAAAATCATCTACTTGAAAAATTACAAGCTTTATCATCAGATTTGTATTATACAACCATAAGAGCAATTGAAACCTACGCGACTATGAACCCGAAGTTCATTTGTCCAGATATTTAACGATGATGCGTAGGATTTTTGAGAACTCATGTGGACATTCATTAAAGAGGCCAGAAGATCCTAATGTTCAATGAGATATCATATACAACTTGTTTACAAGATAAATTAATGGTCAACCATCTAAAGACAATTTTAGTATGGAATTTCAATTACTCATGTAGAGAATTCATGAGGATATATATGACCATACTTATTTTATAAGAGACACATCCAGAAGATGACCTTATGGTATCTTGATACTTTATACGAGACACATCCAGAAGATGGTCTTATGGTATCTTGAGTCCCTGAAGGACAAGATATTTATATCATGATCTGTTAGTTTCATCTTGATGAGACGATATCCTTCACTTTGAAGTGAAGAGAAAAGTCCTTCCTGAAGTAAGACATGAAATGTTCTTGGAAATTATTTTTATCTCATCATATGTACCTGAAGTACATAAGCTCGAACATTTGAAAAATGTTGCAAACCAAATGCTAGACACATATAGAAAAATAATCAGATCATGCCAAGGTACCTGCAAAGATTTAAAAGCTTTGCGAAAGCGGGGAATGACTCCTCTTACACGCCAGAAGTGTGAGAGGCTACTTGGATCAAATAATATTGATTCCATTAGGAAAATCATGAACATGATAAAATAAGCGTTAGTTCCAGAAGAACTACTAGAAGTGGTTCCAGAAGAACTACCTGGGGCGGTTCCAGAAGAATCAGTCGCCCAGAAAATGCCAGAAATCTCTAATACTCCTGAATAGTTGCAAGAGAAAAGAAATCATGGAATCGAAAATTGATTTCCATTGATAACGGCATTTCTACTACCATGATTGAAATGGTAGATGATTTTGACATTGAACCACGTGGTGTTGACTAATGTTATTTAAAGACACGTTTGGCCAATACGAGAAAATGTCATTCCAGAAGAATAGACTTATTGGCATAATATCCATTGTTCAAAATCATGATCAAAACATCGAAGGATGTTTTCCCAGCTGGGTATAGACGAATGAGAAACAAAGATGCTGAACATAAAGCACACCTTATAAAGGTATTTCTCTCAAATGACTTGAAGCCAACTTTTGATAAAGTTGTGTTGTGTGATCACCATGATATATTTGATATACGTACCCACTGCTAATGGTACTTTGAGTGCCAACATTTATAAAAGTCCCTGAAGGACTTGCATTGCCCGAAGCAAATCTCATGCATTGCCTGGAGCATTCTAATTTGCTTGAAGCAATGTCATTCCCCAAAGAAATTATGATTATCTAGAAAAATGACTCTCTAAAGGGTTTAATTTGCATGAGTCAATGAGACATGGTATGAGAAACCATGTACTTAGTAAGCAGTGTGGGTCGATAATATATGGACTTCTGAAGAGGTCCTTGAAACTGCAGTATGTCTAACGAAAGACTTTCAAATGAAAGCTTTGATGATGAAGTATTGTCTCGGCCTAAAGATCGAACATACTTCAAATGGATCAATAAATATGCATATGTTAAGAAACGCCTGAAGCGTGTTCAACTTGATATTCAAACGATCGATCGATATTTAGATCCTAAAGAAGATATCATTTATCTCAAAGAAATGATAAGATATTTGGTCCTGAAGTACCATATCTAAATTTGAGACGTTATGATATACAAGGCCTGACAGAAAATTCGCAGCAAATGTGCTAGCTAGTTTGAGCTCAGAAACTACTTACCGGTTTTGAGATTGAAGCAGATCTACAAAGCATGTCCCGAGACTGTAATTAATTAGAAAGGCGGTTTTCAGTTGCAACTGATCAGTTTTCGTACGAAATTATGATATAATCATGAACTCCAGAAGAGTAATGAGAGATTGACGTCAATTAGAATCATGAAGTGAAAATCCTATAGGTTTGTTCCTTGGAAGTCTAGCGACATCAGTTTTGGGAAAGTCAGTGTACAAGATAATATGAGTCGACTTTGCAAGCAACCGAGATTACTCAGTCGGTCTTTAGGGGGAGCGACAGTTAGGAGGAGTATGTTTCTGTGCGCTGCACTCTTTTTCCCTTATTCAGGTTTTGTCCCACGAGGTTTTCCTGAAAAAGTTTTAAACGAGGCAGCTGTTATGCACGTCCAACTCACCAGAAGTGAGTAAATGGAAGAAACACTCTACTCGGTATGACTTTCCTGACATCCACTTGTTGAGAAGTTAATGTTCAAGATCAAGATCTGTCGACTCAACCGAACAATCAAAGTAACCTGCCTGAAGTCAGGGGGAGACAAGTTTTGTGCGCTGCACTCTTTTTCCCTTATCCAAGTTTTGTCCCACAGGGTTTTTTTGGAAAGGTTTTTAACGAGGCAGCATCAAGCACAACTTTAAGCACATCTTGTGTGTTGCACTCTTTTCCTTACAGGTTTTGTCCCACTGGGTTTTCCTGAGAAGGTTTTTAACGAGGCAACTTCAACTTGAAGTACATTGTGGTGTCCAAGGGGGAGTGTTGTGGAAATGACATGTGTATGCCATGTGTAGCCACCACAATCAACATGGCACCACTACTTGCATGTGTAGTATATGTGGCATTACCTCATGTACTCTTGGTTCCTATAATAAAGGTGCCAACACCTTGTATTAGATAATCATCCAACACACTACAATATACATCCAACACTCTCATCTTGTAGGAAAGTTCTCAAGAAATTAATGAAAATTCTCTCTACAATCTAATTCTCAAGTGTTCTTTCTTGTCTTGCTTGGTAACCAACCCGTAGACACCAACCTACTTATTATTCTTGGGCCATTGGTGTCTTGGTGTTGGTTCCGATCAAACTTGATTTTACAACAAATCCAAGCTACTTGTTAGCATTTATGCATGATATTGAATAAAACACTTACTTCTTATACACTTGATTGTATCTTGTCGGAAGACATCTTTCGAACAGTGATAACAAATCAATTTCCAAAAAAAAACTTGCTCATTTTTATTCATTGAATAATCATCGGAGGAAATCAAATCAAATCACAACCACATGATCCAATTGATACAAAACATTATATCACTTCAAAAATCCAATCTAGAAATATCTTATTAGAGAAACAAAATAGCCAAAAAGCTCTCAACTTAAATTAATTAAGGGCAAAAGGAATTGGCTGAAGGAAGCCTATGGCTTGGAATGATGAAGTGCCTAATCCTCCCCTCTTGCTCTTCCATGTACCCTTGACACAAGAAGCCCTTGGAGAATTTATCCTCTACAGCCCTGTCCACATCATGCACAAACACATGAGTCTCACCAGCCGCTCTGTTCCTGGCCATCAACCCAGCCGTGTAGATGGCACTCATCCTCCCCGGTGCCCCATCATGATACCCTGTGGGCGCGTCTACCATGATCAGATCCCACTCCACATCATAGACCTCACTGGGGAAGCCTTTGATTGCGAGGGTGCATTTGGAGAACCTGGGGTCGCCCACAACCTTGCATTCCTCAGAGCTCATCCCAGAGTGGAAGAGGTCATCAGCTTGGTACCTTTTGGTGTCATAGGTCACATGATAGGACTCCAAACCTGGGAACCTCTCCTTGATCTGCCCTATCCATGACTTGTCCTCCTCAAGGAACACTGTCCTGCCGCCATGGTTGAGGGAGCTCCACATGAGGCTGTCATGCCCCAGACCAAATACTAGGAAATTGCATGGTGACTTTCTTTCTAGGACTCTCAGAGACACTGAGATCTCCTTTAAGGTTTGTTGTGGGGTGATGTTGGTGGTCACATAGTGGACCAGGGCATTGGCTAGGGAAGGTGGGATCTTGTTGCATGTGGGTCCTGTGGTCAATGGGTCAGCCAGAGTTGGGCAATCTGAGGTTTGACTTTTTGGGTCTTGTTCTTGTTCTTTTTCTGGGTCTTGATCTTGATTGGAGAGATGAGTGCTTCCTGGTTGGAATTGGTGGGATGGTGATGATGATGAAGGGCTTGATTTGATGATCAAGATGATGAGGAGGAAGAGCAAGATGAAGCTGAAGAGGATGAGCTTGAAACTGATTGAGAGTTGGGGTTTGGACCTCATGCTTACTGCTTTCACAGAGAGAAGAAACAATTGGGATTTTTGAGGAGGAAGTGAATGCTAGGTTACTCTTCTCTGTCCCCATTTTATATGGGAGAGAGAGAGTAACAAAGGGTGGTTGATGATCAAATGATTATACAAAATCATTGCTTTTTGTCTTAACAAACATGATAAGGACTCATGATGTTACTTTCCTTCCTGTCCAAAGAAAGACAACAAAAAAATGTTGGGTATGTAATAAGTTTTTATTTCCAAAGTTTATACAGATGAACGACGATTGATAAATTATTATCCAGTTATGAGAATTACGTCAATACAGAAAATAAATTCTAATTTGTACACAATTCAACAAGAATTACGTCAATACAGAAAATAAGTTCTAATTTGTACACAATTCAACAAAATTAAGGACAAATCATAGTTAAAGATGTAAATAACGAAATTATCTTATCAAAAATGAGGACTTTGAAACCTGAAAATGAAGGGAAATTTTCAGAAAGAAGAGTAAAAGGTGGGGCTTGAAGGATGTAGACATGAAATCCACTATGAAAATGGAACAAACATATGGTTGGTAGATGAACAGATGATGTTTGTTGAAATAAAGTTGATATGTCCTGTTTTTTCTTCTTATTTTTGTACTATGAAAGGTGTCATGTAGGTGGAGCAGTTGATGATTATATTATAATTTTGTACACTTTTGACAAAATATTAACTATTAGTTGGAAACATGATTTCAGCTTTTGCTGATCATCAACTCAAAGTACATACAGTTTGATGATAACTAAAGGAAATGCTGATGGATAGATCCTTTCCCTCAAGGTGATGATAGAGGGGAATCCAACCTACTGAGAGCAACAAATCCACAACTCGTCTTGCCTGTAAAATCCACTCTAATTGTTCGTGATAAACCAATGATTGAACATAAACAGATTCTGTTTTCCGATGGCGTGCTGTCATAGCTCCCTTCAATCCAAATGTTGAGGCTTTATGCTGGAATGCTTTGTGGTAGATCAATGTTCTTTCCTTTTCTGATTTGGTTGTTTCTTTTTGGTTGTGCGATAGTAGGTGTCGCGAGTTATGTTTTGGTTTGTTTTGGTTTTGGTTGTTGTTCGGTGGAACATATTTTTCAGTTTGTAGGGGGCGTCCTCGGTTGGTTCTTGACCCTGTATTTTCACAGGTTACTCATTTTCCTTCTTTTGGAAGCGGAGCTATATAATACATCGCAAATAAAAAAACATATTAGATCACATAACATATTCCGATTTTCTTATATATATATAGGTATTTTTTTACAATTATCGAAGAAGAAGATTACATAATATAAAAAATGAATATATCATGATATCATTTTATAATTATCAGTAAAAAGATACTCGCGACATAGATAATTATCTACTGATCCATCTCCTCACTTTTTATGCTTTCTTCTAACTAGTACTCGAAATTAACTATGAAACCAAAGCATTTAATTATCGATACTAAAAAGCGCTCCGCTACCTCTGAACCAGAGGTGTTTCTTACCCTAGCTAGGGTCTCTTCGCCGCCCCTTCTCCACGCCCACCGTTCCCTCGCCGCCGTTCACCGTTCACACGCCGCCCATTGTCGCCCACCGTCCCCACCCTGCCTGTTGTCACCTGGTTGCTCTCTCTGCCTACACGCTGCTCCCGTCTCCCCATTCTCATCCGCCGTCAATGCACCGCCGTCAAGTCGACGAGTGCAACTCTCACCTAGGGATGGCACCGATGTTACTGGCGGATCCATACTGGGTCCCGCCTCCTCCTTTCGGTTTGGCCATGTGGCCAATGGACATGCACCGACGGTGCAACTGGCCCTTGCAAGGGCGGGCACACAGGCCTCCGTGGCCGCATTGGCCTCACCGGTTCATAGACGACCGGACGATGGACCTCCGTCCGGAGTTGGGTGACCGACTAGGGAATCGACGCCCAGAAGGGACATGGGGATGAGCCGAGATACATCGGAGCGATCACCATCCGATGATGCAGTCGGCTCATCTACAGGAGCGATTTATCCCTGCTGCAGGCATGGAGGCGCCGCCACCAGTCTTTCCAGTTCGGCCGCCGCCGCCATACAGGATGCACGTAAACCCTAGGAATCATGCACACCCTAGGGGTCGAGGGGTTCCAATTCGGGTTCCGGGGCCACTGCTGCCGTCATCCAGGCGACACGGTCCGAAACCCCAGAGAGCTAGGACGGTGACGCTGATCACCCCGAGGGAGGACTCTCCTGCACCGAGGCCCCCCTGTCGACCTAGGCCCCCGGTGAATCACTATACTCGGAGGGAGATACCGTTGGTTTATCGGGATATATTGAGGTACAACCCGGGCATTGGTCCCCGTCCTCGGAAGGCCAAGACAAGGAAGGACGCAAAAGCGCCTGTTGGAGAGTTGGATACACCGGAGTCCCTGGAGACAACCGGACAGGCTCAGGACCAGGTAATGATCCCGGATGGGCTATAGCCCCTTGAGGGGTGAATGACCTCCCAATGCGGGGGTTGGGAGGACCGCCTGGGGCCTATACCCACAGATCCGAGACTACTACAGCCGGGAGGTCTTGGAAAATCTGCACTAGAGACTCATTCTCTAGTTTATTTCCCTGCTTTAGGTCGAATAATTTCTTGGCTAGATAGGGTTAGGATTTTGGTTGGTTATTTTTTTGAAAGGTTGGATCGAGGAACTCTTGAGTTCGGATCTGAGAGTCAAAGCAGACTTTCTTTATGGATCCATGAGTGCTTGACGGGCTACGGACGGTTGGGACAAAAATCTGGAATTCGGGACAGTTATGTCCTACCCTATAAGATTGACATATTACAGTAATACAATACCTCTTTCCCGTTTCAAAAAAAAATTATGAAACCATAGCAACATATGTAAGTGAATATGGGAAATTTCAATTTACTACCCTTAGCTATACAATTTTATGTTATTTTCAAATTGTAATCTGTATCATAGTTAGTTTAAATGAATGGAAAAATACATGAACTTACATATTTCAAGAAAATGACAGAAATACCTTTATATTATTTAAACCAACCGTCATACAAAATGAAAGTCGAAAGGGATAGCATAATACAAATCAAAGAAGACAATGTTATAAAATTATATAGTTGAGGGTAATAAATTGGAATTCCCCCCTTTGCATGATAAATAGGAACGAAATTAGATCTCAAACTCTGAGCTTGAAAACAAATGAGGATTGAATAACAATCTAAGGAAGAAGCACAACTTCATGAACACCATCATGTTTCTTCTTCAACTCCACAATCATCTCTTTGAGAGTAGCCACAATATAAACCAGGTCCTTGGAGTGCTCTCTCTCAGCACTCAAATCCTCACAAGCCTTGTCCAATTCCTTCTTCACCGCATCCAATTCCTCTCTCTGCTTCTCCATCTTCCCCCTGCTTTCATCGACCTCTCCGCGCAAGTTCCTTACTTGCTTCCCAAGCTTCTTCAGCTTGATCTGCTCCCTCACATGGTTCACACAAACTTTTCCACTCTCCATATCGCACCTGTTCCAAATTGTGGTCACAACAGGCGACACACCGTATTTGGTCCAACCAAACAAGTCATTGATTCTGTAGTAACCTTTCTGTCCATTGGAAACATGCTTGGTGTTCAAGAAACAATAGCCTTCTCGATTGACTATCAAGCGAGAATTGCTGAGATCTTCCACTAGATCTGTTAGAGCCTTGCCATGGATACTTACACCGAACAATCGGAGCTCGTTGTAGTCGAGTTCTGCACCCACCATAGCTATGAATTTCCAGTTCTCCTCTTTCACTGCAGTGGAGAAGAAAGGTTCCAGCTCATGAACACTCAAGCTGGTACTATTGTAAGAGTGAACAAAATATTGCTTTGAATCTAAGGTGAATACAACCATTTTCAGGTATGAGAAGAAAGTAAACTTCAATGGGGATGGCAAGAGAGATTTCTGCAACTGGGTGAGCTTGAAAATGGAGCTTACTAGATCTGGTTGACTTTGAAATTAGAGTCTATGCTCTGTATTTATTATTTTTGTATCAAGGAAAGTGTCTGGCAAGGGGAGAGGACAAACATTATATTATATTACATTGATATGACACATGTATATCAATATGTAACTCGGTTCTAAAAATCCACTGATATGCTTGTAATATATACACAATAAAGATTATATTAAGAGTTGAAAATCTGGGTACTGTACTTGTTTATGCATGTACATAAAGTGGCTTCCACCAAACAACCCTTTCTACTATACATGTCAATATCTCCCTCCCATACACCAGTATAATCAGCTAATTGCCTATAAGTTTTTGTTTTTGTTTTTTGACTACACATATTTGTCACTCAATCTGTAAGGAAAAACTATGTATCTGCAACCTCGTCTGTGCAACAACCCTGTCTCTAATGGAATGCATGTTAAGAGTTCCTCGTGGGTTGGAAACTTGAGTCGTTTAAGAGAAGGCAGAGATAGAAGGAACAGTATCTATTTGCTACAAAAAAAAAGCAGCAGAGAAGAAAACTTAAGGATCATCTGGGCTTCTTCTTTTCGTCTCGTGCTTTGCGGACGGCCTGCTGCATTTGTCTCTCGTGTTCTTTTAGCATATCGTCCATGTTCCCTTCATGAGACGTCAATGGCCCTGAGTACTGGATTTTCTTTTGCACATACCCCTTCAATCACACACACACACACCATTGTGTTACTCAGTAAAACCCAGGAACTGAATAATACTACTGATGGTAAAAGTTGTGAACTTTAGCTTTTTATGAGCATGTTTTGTTTTCAACTAGACAAGAGTGATGATGAATGAGCTGATTTCTTACAGTGGCAGACGATTTCTCGTTCTTTTTGTTGGACGACTGAACTGCTGCCTGATATCTCTGGATAGAACTTGAGTTCTTATTACCCCAGGAGGGATGAACCATTGACATGGAGTGAGAGTAGCCATTTTGAGTATTCTCATTAACCCTGCTGCGCGTAGACCCTAATTTCTCCCGCTCCATCAGTTTCGTATTCCCACGTTTCAAATTCGATCCCTGTTATCATCATCATCACCATCGTCATCAACTTACTCACAAGTACACAGACAAAAATTCAGTATACCAAATTTATCCCAAACGCACCTTTGTGTGAACCCTGGTATCTCTTGACACTCCTCTCACAGATTCAGCACCACTGCGACCTCTTACACTCTCCGCTCGTTGCCTGAAATTGAAACATACATCACATTTGTTCCAATAACATTTCTATAACTATGTTGATCGAGTCTTATAAATAACTACAAATCTGAATGACAAACCTTCTTGCTTCCTCATTTCGAATCTTGGCATCGAACTCCTTGCTTGGAGGGTATTTTGGTAAATCTGACGGAGAACAAGGGAGGGGCTCCGTCATAAAGAACTGGGGTAGAAAACTCAGAATTAGAGATGACAATACAAGTAAAATGTATGGAGGTTTTAAGAGAGAACTCAAACTTACATCACTTTTCAATGCAGAAGAAGCGGACCCCCGATTTTCTGGTTCCATTGCAAGAAGTTTATCAGTCAGAGCCAAAGCTGAAGTGGGGAAGTCTTTAAAGGTATCTGCAACATGGCGCTCATAAGGCTGCTGAGGTTTGAAACTAGTTGCAAGTGGCAACTTTGTTCTTTTCCAGTAGCTCTCACTGGGTGAACCACAGAGCTTAAAAATCTTATGCATTTGCTCCACCTGAAATAGTTTATTCAATTGATTTTAGTAACCAATAAAAAAAAAATCAGTAGTATAGTTTGATGTACCAGAGGCGTGTTTACCTCTGTTCTACCAGGCATAATAGGCTTCCCGGCGAACAATTCAGCTAGGATACACCCGGCACTCCAGAGATCAATAGCAGGTCCATAGTCCGTAGCACCAAGCAATAGCTCAGGTGCCCTATACCACAAGGTCACAACACGACTAGTCAATGGCTGCTTTTTGTTAAGGTCATAATAATTTGCCAGCCCAAAATCTCCAATCTTGAGAACCCCTTTGTCATCTATCAGAAGATTGGAACCCTTTATGTCTCGGTGCAGAATACCCCGTTTATGGCAATGTTCAAGTCCACTCATCAGTTGTTTCATGAAACATTTAATCTACAATACATCACATGATTGCTTATAAGACATTGCATACCAACTTAAATGGCCAAAAAGAGAAGAGAACTCATGAAAGTACCTGTGGCTCAGTGAACTTGATGCCAGGTCTTGCTGCAAGCCCTGTAAGGTCATGCTCCATGTACTCAAAGACAAGGTACAGATTGTTTGAGGCGCTGGAAGTGACAAGAGCCTCAAGCTTCATCACATTAGGATGATCGAGTTTCCGCAAAATATTGATTTCCCTGGCCATGAAACGTACACTTTCTGGGTCCATATTGACAAACCTAACTTTCTTCATTGCAACAACTTTGCCAGTTTTAAGATCCCGCCCTCTATATACAGTGCTGTAAGTACCCTGCCCAATCTGTACACGTAACAACGTATCATTAGGCATATAAGATTAAGTAACCATTAAAGGGACTAATAAAATGATGGTAATGCAAAAGGTGAAAAGGGACCAACTTTCTCTAACTTCTCAAATGACTCGGGCCTTCGAGCAACCCAGCCTTTGATGGCATCTCCAGCCACTGAAGCTAGCCAAGAAGGCCATCCAGAATCGAACTCTACACCTCCAAGACCTGGCCTTACGCTAACAGTTTTAGACAATTGCATTTGCCCTTTACCACCCACTGATGCCACAGAAGATAACCTCTTACTAAGATTTCTCTTTGATCTTCCTCCAACTTTGCCCTTCTTCTCCCCCTCCTCCAATGCAAGAGACCTATCACTTCCAACCTTCTCTGCCTTTGGAGCAACCAATTGAACTCCATTACTTTGGTTTGACTGCTGCTTCTTTCTCTCATTTTCATAAACTGCTGTATCGTCCGGGGCTTCTTTAGAGCAAAGACAGCCCATAATCCAACCTCACAACAATCCTATGCAGATGTATAACCAAACTCTCTTTCTCAAAACTTGGTGTTCTTGAGACCACCAATCCAATGGAACTTACTTGAATATCTCATCTATTGCAAATCTCACAATCTGGCTCCTCTCAATCCTCAAAATGAGCCAAACCCAGAACCAGAAAAACCAAAAGAACAAGATTTGAAGCAAAAAAGAAAAAGAAAAAAGACAAGCAATTTGCCCAAATTCTGAGGTTCCACAATGTGGAGAGAGACAGAGAGAGAACCCAAAATTTAAAACAGCAATGTCAGAATCAGAGAAGAACAAAACAAATATGAACCCAAAATGTCAAAAATATAAACAAAACAAAAAAAAATCAAGTAGAGGAAATTGGAGAGAAATGGGGTTGAATTGGAAAAGGGAAAAATAACAAGACAGTAAAAACCTTAGAACACCAGAAATCCTAAGCACTGAACTTCTAATAAAGATTGTAAATATGAGAGAATCAAAAGTCAGGAGTATTAGAATGTTCTCTTATGCAAAGGAATTTCTGGGTTTCTCTGGCCCTTCTCTGCCTCACTATTATTCTCTCCGAGAGAATCAAAACAATTAAGAACCTAACACTTCCTAAAAATAAAAAGTCATGTAACATCTTATTGTTTTCATATTCCGGAGACCATTCAGTTTCAATTCCAGTAACTGAAAATACCCAAATAAAAATATTTTTTCTGAGAAATGGACAAGTACGGATCAATTCAAAGTCAAACCCTAGAATTGCGAAGAACCGATTACTTTTATTGGGCTGAAATAGGCTATACCTTACAAGCATTTTTATAAATCAAGCTCTCTTGCCTTTACAATAAACAAATCAAACAGAAACAGATAAAAAAAAATTCTTATTTGGGTTTGTTTGTTTCGCGAGAAAATTTTCAACGAGAGGATGAAGAAGACCAGACGAGACGTGCTCAGCAGTTCCTTCTGTTAGGTTGTTGGGTGGGTCCACTTCAATGCCACGTAGACTTCATCTCACCAGCTCTTGCCACGCGGACGCGTGCCTGTTTTAAAGGCAATTATTATACTTTTTTTCTTAAAGTAGCTCAAATTGCTGTTTCAAAAAAAGAAAATCTCTAATCAACTGATCTGTAATAGATTTGCTATTCATAGTCAAGCATATAAATCCCAATTCTGGTCTGAGTTCTCAAATCAAATGGGAAAAGTATGAACAATTTGTAGTAGCTAAAATCATGTTTTTGTTTGCAGATTTGAGTTGATCGAGTTTAATTTTTTTTAGATAACGAGTTTAATTTGTAAGAGTTTTAGAAGTACGGAAATGATTAATAATGTTAAAAATCATGTTTAGTGTCGAGTCGATGTAAATATACATTTGCTTATGCAAAAATACACTTTTGTTTCTGCTAAAACATATATGTACCTATTGGAGTGTATTAAAACCGACTAATTTATATCTTTGTTGGTTAGTTTTGAACAATGCGTGGTTTGGAGGGTCTACCTCTTAAGAGCACTTGTAATGGTCGTGGCAGGCGTGTCGTTGCAAGCGTTGTCACGACTCATCGTTGCAGGGGTGGCGTGGCATAGCGTCGTTGTAGGATCCTACAACGACCCGACGTCGTGGTAGGAGCATTTTAGAGGACAGACAAATGCTATTTTGCTCCAAAACAACTACAAACCATGGTTTCCTACCACTAGTCATGGAAGGCCATTGGAGAGGTCATGGCAAGAAGCCATGGTAGGGAGGAGAAAGAAAGCCGAAAAACACCTCCTACCATGATTTCCTAACATTAGTCATGACAGATTTTGATATTTCCATTATTCGGGTGAAAGGATTAGTTTTGGCATATGTTTGTTTAAGTTTTTAAATGAATTGAATTCTAAAGTAATCGATTATTTTTTAAAAGAAAAATTAGAGTTTGATTCTGATTATATTAATTGCATCCGATATATTGGTTTCGAGAATAATGTTACAAAAATGTTAGACGCCGAATTTTGATATTGACCCTCCTACTCTTGCAAAGCAATTCATAGATGAAACGTATCAATCTATAACACAACAAGAAAAACAACACAGGAAAAAGAAATATTATCATACAAGTAACAACACTGAAAGAGAAAATCCTCTCTAGCTCTCGAAACCTTAGCCTTTTCCTCAACAGCCGCCGCCCAACACTTTAGTCTCGCCTCCGATGATAGCGGTGCCCTTCGGGCATGGCTGTCGCCGACGGCACTCTCTGCTTCCCTCCTCTCCCTTTCCTTTTCCCCCATAACCTTTCATCCATTCCTCCCTTCTTCAACTTCGTTTTCGGTATCGGGCTTTTGGACTACCGCCTCCGTGACTGGTTTGGTAGCCTCCCGCCAGACTGAGGTTCCGCTTCTCTTCCCTTCCCTTGCTGCCGGACTTCGTCAGAGCTTCGTGATTTCTTTTCTCCTTCAGATCCAGTCTTTGGGAGGTGTTCTAGACCCCTTAAAAGGCTCATTCATCCCGATTTTGTTGGTCAGAAGGGTGCTCGCGCTATTCTCCGGCCGATGTCCCTTCTCATCGGTCTCCGATCGAAGAGCCGACTTCGAACGGCGTTCAAGACCTTGACCATAGATCTGGAATCGTTCGCGTCTCTCTCGAGCGTTCGCGCTGCTCGCCAGCCCTCCCTTTTCTGCCTGTCGTCGCTTCTCTCCGTTGTGTTCCAGATCTGGTAAGTTGTGGCCGGAGGAGTTGGGTGTCGTTGTTCATCTCCTTCTGCCGGATCTGGTTCGTTTTTTCAGCTGTTTTTTTTCCTCCAAGCGCTCATTTAAGTGATGGTTCAGAAGGATAATATTCAATCTTTCTCCTCTGGCCTCGGAGCGTCTTCGCTCGCATTCCAGTCGACCTCTTTTCCCAGGGACGGCCCAAACTCTGTCTCTCTTTGCTTCCCCTGGCGTTACTCCGCTGAGTCTCGCTGCCTCTTCCTCGTCCTGATGTGGGACACGCTTCTCAGACATGGGTTGTTGATCATGACGATTGGTGGAGGCGTTAGTGTGACTATTGTTGGTGTTGGCCACAGTCCGGTATTTTCGGTGTTGGATCGATGTGTTCGAGTTCGTCTCGTTTCTTTTGCTGCTTGGGGTGCTAGTTACTTTTTTCCGCTCGTCTCCGACTTGTTTGGTTCGGAGATCGATCATATTCGTGACGTAGAGGTTTTTTGACAGTATGAGATTGGAACTTTGGAACTCTGGTAAGGTACCTCTCTTTGCCTACTTATTTCGTTCATGTTCAAAGCTTTTCGCTTACCCTTAATTTAGATTCAGTTCGATTCCTTGTTTCCCCGTCTCTTGGTTGACGGGGGCTCGTCGGTCGTGGTGTTGGCCCCCGACAGGTGTTTTTAGTCTTTTGACCTATTTGGGAGTCGTCTGGATTTAGTTCCAGGCTTTAAGTGTTCCGGGGAATTTTTTTCCTTCAGTTTATCTCTGCCGTTTCAGCAATGTTGACTATCGGTCGGTGTGTCAGCGACGATATTACTCATTGAGTTATTGGTCTCGATGAGATATATTACTTTTTACTGGTTCGTTTTAGGTTTTGATTATACTGTTAGGAAACTCTTTTTGTGCTTCAAGTTTGACATTGTGGGGTTTTCGACCATTGTTCTGGGGGCTTAGTTGGGCTTCATGGTTGGAATATCTGGGTTTTTAGACCTCTTTTTTCGAGTTTCATGGTTTAGTAGGTTGTTGAGGTTCCTATGATAGGAATGCTCCCTTCATTGTTCTTGTTTGATCCCGGTAGGATCCCTTCATGGTTGGTTCATGTATCCCTCAGTCTGTTGAGGTTGGTTGAGTGAGGTTCCTATTAGAGTGGAATGTTTGTAAGTTGTTTTTCATCCCCTGCTCTTCACTTCAAAGAGCAGGTTTTATATATTGCCTTGCTGATCAAAAAAAGAAAAGAAAAACAACACAGGAATAGATACGATACAAACTTATGTGTTAGCAGACACTGATTCTCCTTCATTATTTATACTAAGACTCTCGATAATAAAAGAAAAACAATGTATTTTGAGGTATAATCTTAGTCATAACTTGTTTGTTTCAAGATTTATTGTACTCAATTTAATTTAAATATCATATTTATAAAGTTTGGTGGGCCCGGGTTTGCAAAAACCGATGCCCGCTTCATTCTCTTCTTCATGCCTGCCTTCATCGATCTCACGTCGCCGCTCACCGCTCATGCCATGGATTCTGACCAGCCACCAACGTCAACTACACCAACTCCGATCCAACCATCTCCCTTCTTTATGTCGGATATGAACTTCCCACCGGTGGTTCTCGATTCGGATCTGGTACAATCGGGGGTTCTGCCAGCGTCGTTTAGTCCTCGCGTTCACACCACTACGAGGGGACAGCCGGTTGAGAATGTGCATAAAGTTTCGCAGCCTCGTCGAGCCGAGAAAGCTCCCTCTCCGGCCTGGCCGGCTCTGCGTCTACCCCACGCTGAAGTGGGCTAGGCAACGTCGCGTCCCCGAGGGAAGTCGGAGATCTGTTCCACCATGCATCTGATAAGGGACGAAGAGGAAGTTTAGGAGCTACAGGTGGAGGTGCCACAGCCTCCTTCGGAGAAATGAAAGGACCCGGCGGGGGTGGGAAGGCTCCACCAGGGCCTATACCCACAGACCCGGGACTACCGGTGCTGTGAAGTCTCGGGAAAGCCGCAATCAGAGCACTCTTTTTAAGCTTGTGTTATGCTTTTTCTTACTTTAGTGTGGGTTGGTTGGTTCCTTTCGATTGTTGGACTATTTATTTTATGTCTTGTACCTTTGAAATGTCGGTAATGGGATGTCTTGAGTTAGTGTCTGCGATCCAAACAGACTATTTCTACGGGTCCATGAGCGTTGGATTGGTTATGGGCAATCAGGACATTTATCTGAAACTCGGGACTTTTACGCCCTATTTTGTATGATTTACGTTTTACAGTAATGTACTTCCCCAATTACTCGTTTCAATATATATATAGGGGGGCTATCGAGTACAAACCTTGTTTCGGGTCAGAACGTAGAACTAATCTGGACCATTGATTATCCAAATCGGATGGCCACCAAAATTCAGGGGGGGTGGGGGGTGATTGATTACGAAATCAATTACAAGATATGCATCAATTAAAAAGATATTAAAAGATATGCATTAAATCTGGGCCTTTAATTTTACGATCCAATGGCCCAGATTAAAAGTTCTACGTTCTGGCGAAAGATACAAGTTTGTACCTGATAGCTATCATATATATATATATATATATATATATATATATATATATATATATATATATATATATATGATAGCTATCAGGTGCGAACCTCCCTTACGGTGCGAACTTGCGAACCTCAAATCTGGTTTGCGGAAATAGCGAACATGGTTTGCGGAAATAAGCATCCCAGTTTGCGGGAAAAAAAAAGTTTGAAAAAACAGCATTTTTATGTTGAGAAAATATATGGTTTGCGAAAATAGTGTATCTGGTTTGCGGAAATAAGCATCCCAGTTTGCGGAAAAGAAGTTTGAAAAAAAAGCATTTTATCTTGAGAAAAATATGGTTTGCGAAAACACCGCAAACCGAGACCACTATTTCCGCAAACCAGATACACTGCACAAGCAGGTTCGCACGTTCGCACCGTAAGCCATGGTTCGCACCTGATTGCACCCGTATATATATATATATTTATATATATATATATATATAGGGGGGCTATCGAGTACAAACCTTGTTTCGGGTCAGAACGTAGAACCAATCTGGGCCATTGATTATTCAAATCGGATGGCCACCGAAATTCAGGGGGGGTGGGGGTGATTGATTACGAAATCAATTACAAGATATGCATTAATTAAAAAAATATTAAAAAGATATGCATTAAATCTGGGCCTTTAATTCTATGATCCAAAGGCCCAGATTGAAAGTTCTACGTTCTGACGAAGTTATAAGGTTTGCACTGATAACTATCCTATATATATATATATATATCATATTTATTTCCACCATATTAAAGTGAGGTAAAAAAACGTATTACATCATACCTCGAGATAGGTATTAAATGTTAACACTAACATTAATTTGTAACTTGTTAAGCAAGCAATTAATTCAAGGATATTCTTTTTTACGACAACATACAAGTGATATATGATATGTTGGGACAATTCCCCTTGTTTATATACCTTAACAATTATCCACATATCAAATTCGTTGGAAGGGAAAAAAAACTCTAGAGAGAAAGTTGGGCGGCGGCTTGGTCTCTTCTTCGGCCGCTGCATGGCTTCGTGTGGGGGATCACTCACTTTGATTGTGGAGAGAGATCACCATATTCATGTCATGGGATCTCTCAATGGTTTGGATTGTATCGTTTTGGTGTGTTTGTTTGCAGGCTTGGTTTGACGACCAATGGATAGAGGTTTCGATTACTCCATGTTCATTGACGACAACGGAGGGAGGCGGCACATGGTGTGATTGGTCCCAAGAGACAGACACGGAGGAGAGCGAGGAAGGGTGAAGGCTCGTTGTCGTGTGTGTAGGGAGGTTTAGAGTGGTGCGACCCTCGTATGGATGGCAGCGTTTTCTGATACTCCAATGGCTTTGATCGGCAACGGTTCTAAGGGAGGTCGGGGCAAGGGTTTTGGACCCCTGGTGACGATGGGTGCGACGACACCAGTCTTTACGTGTCGACGGGGAAGAGGGTCCGAGATTTGGCCTCTAGCAGTCACATCATTCCGGAGGCAGAGAACCGGGTGTAGGGTGGGAGCTCGGCGAGCCATGATAGAGGAGCGGGGCGAAGCGAGGCTCCTTTGATAAGGCTCGTCATGGCAGTGCCGGTCTCGGTGTCATTTGATGAGATACGATATTAAGGTGACAGGCCATCTATGGTGGTGGGCGTTGTATAATATCGAGACGTTGTTGGTCGCGGTGACGTCGGGGTGATCTTGGGCGAACAAGACGACAACGGTAGCAGCGACGGATGACAAAGTGGTGGCAGTGGGAGTAGTCAGTCAATGCTTCGATCCAAAATTGTTGTTCATTTGACTGTAGTGAGACAGGTACCGTCAGAACCTGGTCCTCAGACAGCGACAGAATGTACTTGTCTGCTGGTAGTGTTTGGACGCTCAATGGTCCGACACTAATCCTGAGCATTCACTTAGAGGGTCATGTAGAGTCCAATAGAGGGACACCACAACCGGCGAGGGGCGGAACGCACCCTCGCCTCGATCAATGAGGAATTCTTGTTCTATTGGGGGGTCTATCGGTAATACAGCCTCACTAGACGCAAGGTGGCATCGGTTCCATCAAGTACCGGCGCGACATTCTTCAATCAGATCGGGAACCAGCAATTTTACGTTTCTAAAGGCCCTCATTATCATCAGAGGGGGGACGACGTTAGTCGTCTCCTCGGAAGGATGTTTAGTTCAACTGAGCCAATTCAGTCCTTGGTTACAGGGTTGTCTAGGCCGTCACTCTTGGGCTTCAGTCCAGAGTCGATTGTTGCCTGGTCGGATCATAGGGTTCACTCGGCCTTACTCCACAATCTTCAGCAGTTGTACCGGTGGCCTCGGCCGCTATCGCAACATTCTCCTGTCGACACCCTTGAATCACTTCGTTGAAAGAATACTTTTCAATTTAGCAGTTGTCCCACGTTGTGTGGATATTTTATTTTGTTTCCTTGCAGTTATCTTAATTGTTAGTTGTCTCTCCTAGCTGACCTGTTTTGGGCATGTACTACAGTATTTTTCCTTTTATTAATATAATACTCTCGTTACCTGCTAAAATATATATATATACCTTAACAATTACATAGTCAAAAGGATAAAAAAAAAGTTTAAGAAACTCTAGCCGTTTTTAAGGCTATAGCGATCGGGAAGCTTTTTCCGACCACCGCTCCTCTTCACGGAACATACAGCTGCTGATCGTTGGGGGCTTTTGTTCGCCACGTTGCTACGCACATCGACCCTCTCAGATCATGTTTTCGTGCCCATTTACTGAACCGTCCGAGGTCGGCATGGGTATGTAGTTTTTTCGATCTTGATACTTGTTTTTTCTGGGTTTTGGTTGGTCGCTATTGTCTTTGTTTGGTTGTTACTATTATTGATTGTTGTGGGAGAGGTGATATGGCCATGTATATGGCATGGAATTGCTGGGGCCTGGAATCAGATCACCATAAACAATAATTGCGTGATCTGATTCAGAAGTTTAAACCAGACATTAAGTTATTATCTGAGACATACCATTCTGAGGAGAGTCGATCACGTTCCCGTTTAGTTTTGCTTCGCCGTAACCTCGGTTTTAAGGGGGGGCAGGTCGACCGGCTGAAGGTAGAAAGGGGGGTGTAATGTTGCTATGATCGGAAAAGTGTAATGTGCAGGGGTTGGCTACCGAGCAGACCCATATTGATGTCCAGGTAATGTTTGAACAAGAACCATCATTCCGTTTTACCGGTATATATAGCGAACCGGATAGACAATTCTGGGACCGGACTTGGAACTTGTTACGATCGCTGGTTCGAGATATGCAACTACGAGATTGGTTACTAATGGGAGATTTTAACATAACTCTTCATCCGGATGAGAAAAAAGGAGGAGGTCGTACCTTATCTCTCTCATCCAGAGCTTTCAGCACGTTGTTAGTGATATTGGGGTCCATGATATTCCGATGGGGGGTATCAATTTACGTAGAGGAAAGGCTAGGATCCCCTTACGAAGTTGGAAGTCAGGCTGGATAGGGCTTTTATGAATTTAAATATGCTTAACCGATTCCCCCAAACACGGCTATAGAATGTAGGGTGTACTACTTCGAATCACCTTCCTATTATTTTACATCTGGTACAGGTAGAAAGAGATCGAAGGGAGAGGCAATTTTGTTTTGAAAATGCTTGGATTGAAAAACCTGAATGTGGCAGGATAATTCAGCATGAATGGGCACAACCTGATGGTCGACATATTAAGACAGATATAGAGGAAATTGGGAAGTCACTCGATGTTTGGGGTCAGACTATCTATAGAAAAATAGCCACCACAATTTGGCGATGTCGGCAACGGCTCCAAGAACTGAATATAGGGGAGATCGAGCGGATATTAACCTTCGATTGGACATAAAGAAGCAGTACGAACATGCATTATCTAAGCAAGATATGTTCTGGCAAAAATAGCATTGGTTGTTTGAGGGGGATAGAAATACAAAGTTTTTATGGCTGCTACTAGGAAATGGCAAAGCAGAAACAACATCACAGTTCTCGAGACAAGTGAAGGTACTACGGGAACGTGGAATACGGGTATGTAGTCTTTGTTGGTGGGGTATTTTGAGAAGATTTTCACGGCATGACCGGAATGGGTAGAGGTGTTGCCGATTAATGTCCCGAGATTGACTACGACCGAACAAAATGTGGCTTTGGGGACACGGGTTGAGGCTGAGGAGGTACAGACGATAGTGTTTCAGATGGGACCAAATAAGTCTCCGGACCCGGACGGGCTCAATCCCCTTTTTTATCAGTGCTATTGGTCGACACTAAGCAAAGAATAGTCAAATTTGTTGCTCAGGCGGTGGAAAAAGGAAATATAGACCCTGGTGTCAACTACACAACATTAGTACTCATCCCAAAGAATAAGGACCCAAAGATAATTGATTTACGCCCCACGGCTTTATGCAATGTTATATTTCGGGTTTTATCGAAGGTCCTTGCAAACAGATTGAAGCCATTACTGGACCCAATTAGTGGCTAGATAGTTCAAGGCCCGATACTTCAGGCATGACGATTTTCTCACAAAGGGAAAAGGTCTGAATCCCAGTCAGTGGTCAGGACTGAGGGCTACACAGAACTCCTCCGAGAAGGCCTCTGGAAGACTATTGGGAACGACCAATCCACCCGAGTTGAGGGGATCCCAAGGCTTATGGGAGACCTTCCGATTATCCCTCCAAGGGTGGAACCTCGAGAGGATATGCTAGTTTCGGAACAATTTAATGACCAAGGACAATGGGATGTGCAGAAAGTTACTACATCACTCCGACCCGATTTTGCATCGGAGGTGTTGAATATCCCAATCCCACATCACACTAAACCGGATAGGTGGTATTGGATACGCGACACCCGAGACCGATACAATTGCAAAGAGGGGTATAGGTTGTTGGCTAGACTGAACGGACGGTGGGTTCTAACTTAGGGCGCCTCGGTTTGGTCGGCCATATGGAACCTCGACATCCAGGCCCGTATTAAAGTCTTCTTATGGCGTGCCTTTTCAGGTAACCTACAGGTGGCAATGAATCTCCGGACAAAATTTGTCGGAGTGCCCAGTATGTACTAAAGGCAATGAGACGACGTTACATCTGTTAGTACAATGCCCTTTTGCTCAGGAGGTGTGGCAACAAGCTTAAGTACCCCTTCCGATATCCCCAGCTGCTATTTTTCTGCAATGGATGACTGATATTGTGGCCCTACCGAATATGACCTTGAAGAGCCGGATTGCACTTACTATATGGGAAATTTGAAGGCCCGGAACAGTGTTGTTTGGGTTCAGGTCCGCATACCAGCTAGTTCTATTGATGCTACAGTCAGAAGTAATGTGCATAGTTGGAAGGAAGCACATCGAGCGGTGATCCCACATAACCGGCCGAGGGAGGGTCCTGTCACGAAAGGTTGGAAGCCGTTACCACCGCTCTGGATATCCTTGAATGTGGACGGGGCGGTATTTACAGATACTTCCCAAATGGGGTGGGGTTTCATATGTAGGGATGACAGAGATTCTGTGGTGGAAAGGAGAAGTGGAACTGGGAATGTAAGAACCGCTCCCGGTCGATCCCGGTCGAATCGGTGACCTTTAAAGACAAGTTTGACTTTCCGCCGGAAAAGTCAACCGGGGACGCAGGAAGTCACTCGAGTCTTTTCCGGGGCCCAACGAGCTTAGCCGTCATCACGGTTAGCTTAGTTGGGCCATTTCCTTCAGTTTGACTGTAATATTGGGCAGGTCAAATTTCGGTCAAACGCGGGCTTTATTTCGGGCTTTTTCCGATAAAATCTTGGAAGCTGAAATTTAATTAAATAAAGATGACTCACACATGACACTTGTCATGTTTGACTTGGAGGATGAGAAAGGGAGCTTAAATTGACTCTTATACCCTCCCGAGTTACCTTTAAAGGGATAGGACCTTAAAGGTTTTTTAGTATTTGGACCAAATAGGTCATTTAAAGCAACTTGAGCACACAAAATCAGCTCACACTCTAGTGTTGCAGCCGAAAATCACAAAGGGAGAGAGCAAGAGAGAAGCTCATTTCTTGAGGAAGAAGATAGTGAAGAAAGCTTGAATTTTGGAGCTAGTTCTTCATCCTTTTAACTCCATTTTGCTTCCCTCTTCTTCATCTCATCATCCTAGAGGTATGGATGCTCTCAACCCTTCACTTCATCTACTCTCAATTCATGAGTTTTGTGGGTTTTGGCTTGAAGTTGATGAACTAGCCTGGTGTTTGTCTCTTGGAGAAGGAGTAGTGAAGTAGGATATTGGGTTGATGCTTGTGTTGAAGTTTGATGAACATTTTGGAGCTTTTGATTTGATTGTGATTTGTAGAATCATTGGAAACTTGTTTATTTGTTGATTCCTACCATGGGTAGAGGAGTTTTGGAAGTATTTGTTGGTTTTGGGAGCTGGAAATGGTTAAAAATGGAGCTTGGGTGTGGATTTTCGGAGAATAGGAGCTGGAGGTTGAAGAAGGGCGGAACTGTCCTAGAGCGTCACGGATCCCGTGACGGGTGACGTCACGGCTCTGTGAGGGAGACCGTGACGGCACACGTCACGGCTCCGTGACGTCTTCCTTGAGGGTCGGTGTCACGGCTCCGTGACCATGTCCGTGACCGACCAGTTCAGAGGGGTTTTTGAGGGGTTTTCCCCCCGTTTTGATCTTGGTTTGGAGCTGAACTTTCAGAGGGGTTTTGGGGACCTTTTGTTATTGTTAAGTGGAGTCTAATTAGAGTTTGTTTTGTGTTCAAAGACCACAAGACCTTGAAGAACGAAGACCTTGAAGAAAGAAGACCTTGCTGGTACCCGTGTGAAGGACGGTGTGGTGACTATCGCTTGTGACAACAGAGTGTTAAGAGGAAGACCTCGAGGTAGGGAAAATCTTAACTTCTCAATTAAATAACGCTTAGTATGCATGTTAGGTTAATAAAAATGGAAAGGTCCTAGAATTGCATATAGGATGCGAATAACTAGAATAATCGTCTTTCAATACTAATAAATGGATGAGTCTAGTATGCATGTTTAGGATGATGACAATTAGTGAAGCTTGCTTTTAATACTTGGGAATTGATTTACTGGTAGAGAGGCTGTGAAGAGCTCTCGGATTAGTTGTGTGCTAGGTTCACATGCTTGGTTGCGAATATAAGGATATTCAAGAGTCTAATGGAACTAGATCGAATGCATGTCTGATTGTTGTTGGTTTGAATTGAATGCTTGATTGATCGTTGATTGATTGAATGGTGATTAATTGTTGATTGAACGGATGATCGAGTATGACTGGTTGTGCCAAGCGGTACAATCAGGTGATCGATGTACCGATGGTTCGTGACAGGTAAGTATACGGTAAGTGTGGAATGGTATTAGATGTCTTCTTTGTGATGAACGTGTGTCGTGATGAGTGTTGACTTATGAATGAATGATAATGTTAGTTCCTTTAGCTTTATTCTTAAGATGTATGTTTGAATGTATGTTTGGTTCGGTACTACACCGGGGGGGGCGGGTAATCCGGTGCCGTTGTGGTGGTTGGAGTTGGACAGATGTAGTGGGATATTGAGTGATGTGAGGAGCTTATTGCTCGGCAGATCCTACGGGATATTGAGTGATGTGAGGACCTTATTGCTCGACAGATCCTACGGGATATTGAGTGACGTGAGGAGCTTATTGCTCGGTAGATCCTAAGGGATATTGAGTGATGTGAGGAGCTTATTGCTCGGCAGATCCTACGGGATATTGAGTGATGTGAGGAGCCAATGGCTCGGCAGATCCTACGGGATATTCATTGATTATTGGGGCCAGAGGGCTCGGCAGATCCTACGGGATATTGATTATGGTTAAT
The DNA here is from genome assembly GCA_963921825.1 of Erodium maritimum. Lineage (NCBI taxonomy): Eukaryota > Viridiplantae > Streptophyta > Magnoliopsida > Geraniales > Geraniaceae > Erodium > Erodium maritimum. Next base: position 25,205,636 of record OY997594.1, read on the forward strand.
GAGGTTTCACCCAAGTGGGTGTGTCCCACGGGAACACTATTTGGTTCCCTATGATTTATGGTCCTTTGGAGGCATATCCGAATGGTTCTCGGTGCCCCGATACATGTACCTCCTCTGGACCGAGGGAAAATCTGATATGACATGGATACTCTGGTGGATTGGAACATGGAAACCGAGGTGATCCCAGAATCTATCCATCGATCGGAGGCTTGAGAAAGCAAGTGGTTGACAGGATATCGATTACTTCCATTTTACTCTTATTGATTCGTTAAAGTAATTCTTATGAAATGCCTTATGTTATTGTTATCTTGAGAATATTGTCTTATTGTAATTATTCCTGTTCTTTATTATTTCCTTGTTAATTGTATTAAACTATTGATTCGAGTTACTTTTGTAAGCAGTTTACTATTGACCTAAGGGTTGAGTTTTTAAGGTTTTTCCTACTGAGCGTAAGCTCACTCCCTTTGGTTTCTGACTGTTTTACAGGCGTGTCGGATGTCTAGTCAGTTCGAGGCTTGGGAGCTTTTGGACTTCTTGGGGTTTTTAGTAGAGTTATGTTGGTCTTGTGTATTGAACATCCTTTATCTTACTATTTACGTTGAGTTGTGACTCACGAGGATTTGAACTACTTGTTTATACATATCTTTTTGATGAAGCTTTTATGAGAATTTTAGGGTTTTATTCATCGTTTATGATTTCTATTTATTTCAACTCGGGTCACGTCTCGAGTCCGGTCAAACCCGGATTTGGGGCGTGACAGGGAAGGGCACCCTGGTGCCCGAGATGGCAGAAGCTCTAGCTATATATCAGGCCCTCTTATGGGAAAAGGAGACAAGGCGATCGTGAATTATTATTCAAAACGATGCCCAATTTGTGGTAAGCCTGATTCTCGGATTCACCCCATTTTTCTCTCCAGTGGACTGCATTATTGAAGAATATATGTCTATTTTTATATCTCTCGATGATGTTAAACTCCAGTTCATTCCTACTGCGAACGGGGGTGCCCATTGGTTATCCAGAAAATCTCGTTCTATGTCTATTATGACATGGTCTAGTCTCCAGATACCATATGCATTTTTATGTATTTTAAGACAATTCAAATAATATCATATCTTGTATTTACAAAAAAAATAAAAACAATTACATATACAAATTGTTGTCGAGGATTTAGATTCACATCCGGACATACCGAAATGACTTAGTTTCTTCTTTTTCGGTCAATTGCTACATTATTATCGCCATCTGCCTAATCCAACAACATGCATTTTTGTTGCTTTACCCATTCCGATCTACGGCTTCTTGATTGTTTTTGTTTCATTATTTTACTTTGGTTTTGTTATACAAACAAAAGTGTATGCATTTTATTGTGATTATGTGATATTCCTAGTGTTTTTGTTTTAAACGGTAAGTATAGATTATAGTTTTGCGTTAGTAATTGGAGTCTTAAAATCGGACCTACGTCGATAAATGTGTTTAAAATTTTCAGTGGAATAAATTAATTATGTTTTATGAATCATGATATCTCATGTTTGTATAGTTTTTTTTAAAAACATGTTTGTATAGTTACGTGTAGAAGAAATAATTTATTAAAATTTATGAGGGTGGTTACAAAACGCAGTTAGTCCCGTAGCTCAGTTGGTTAGAGCGTTGGTCTTATGAGCCGAAGGTCGCGGGTTCGAGCCCCGCCGGGACTAATTTCATCTCCCTTGCAAATCCCTTCTTTTTCGTAGTTCAACTTCAACATATTATTTCTTGTGATCTAAAGTACATGTACAGTATTCAGTTTTCGTATATCAATTACATGGAAGGCTTTGTATAGCCACGACTTTAGAACCCCAATAATGTTACTACTAAATTGTACTAATCGGTCATCTTTACCCGGTATATATGTGTTTTGTTGGTAAAACTTTCCTTAATGTTAGACTCAGCTAAACATAATCGTTCGGTTCGCTTCTCTCCCTCTCTCCGTCTATGTTTTCCCTCTTTCCGTTGATCATCTCAGATGTCGTTTCCTTATCTGCCACCCCTCTATGTCCCTCGTTGACTCTGCTACGTTCCGAGATGCCCCCTTGTCCTTCTCATGACGTAATCAATCCAAGAAGAAGGGTGTGCGTTACAAGTGCCAATACGGTTTTTTTACATCACTTTAATATGATCGGTAATTCTTCGTGTCCACCGACTGATCCGATCATGTTCAGGGGGAGTGGGTTCTCGGATCTATTCCACGACCCCTGTTGCATGTCATGCCGGCCTTATTGATGTGACCTCGTCCTCGTAGTTGCAAGGCGACATCTTATCCCTCCAATTTGTGTTGGGGTCATCAACCTCTCTCAGGACGAGGATGAAATATTTGAACTGCCAATTGAGTCTATCATCACCAGTCACATCTATCAGGATTACAGGATGACTAGGCAACTACTATCTTCGAAGAAGCACATCCCGAAGGTTGTTCGAGGAATCATGATTAACTCCTAGAAGTGGGGAAGGTGGTGGTCAAATATCTAAGCCAATGGGCCACAACCTTTTTCTTTGCCACGGTGGCAGTTCGGGAATGAGTGCGGAAGGGCGAGATGTAGTGCTTTAAACAGACGTCGATGGTACTTAAGGAAATGCAAGCGGGAGGTGGTGCGTTGCTGATGCGTTCTGACCGTATGTAGATGTAGGCTTATGCCCTGGACGTGCCTTTAGATCTACGCACGAAGAGTACTAAGGACCATTGGTCGGGCGTTGGATAGGCTATGTCACGGTGCTCACGGACCAATGGGGGCTCTGTTAGGGGGATGCGCTCAAGATCAGATTCTGGAAGGATCTCCGACTTCACCCTCCGTCGGACGGGGTATTTCACTTCTTAGAACATGCTACGTTGGTGAGGTTTCGGTTTCAATACGAGCGCCTCCCGATGTTCTTTTATCAATGCAGGAAGATTGGCTACACTAAGCATGAGTATCCGGGTCCCGCCTCGGGTTAGGGCAACTATAAGGAGATTATGGCTCAGAGCTGATGAATGAGGATGCTAACGCCTTTAAGAGGAACATGCTAACCAACTGGGAAGCACCCCTTCCCCCACCAGCACTGTTGGCACGATCCTTTATTCCAGTGGGGATTGGGAATACTAAAGTTGCACTACTATCGGTCTCACCTCGAAGACTCAGCCTCCCGCTTAAGCCCTCGACATGTGGTCGGGCAAGATGTTCACATAGGCCCCGGAACCATTAGGACATGGTGGGGAGTCTAGGCTAAGGCATGGTCTCTTGTCTAATCTGACGTGTGATCCGTTGAGATTTTTCGGTGAAGGCTATGGGGACTCCCCGAGAAGATACGCCCCCTTCGTGTTTTACCTAAGCACCATGGTGGGGGACTCCTCGACCAGGTCAGGTGGTTCATCGGCTTGACGCAACAAAGGGGATCCACACAAGTCTTGGCCGCCCTTGCCAATAGTTCGGCTAGCAACGAGATGCAAAAACGGGCCATCGGGGGTCCCCTAGCGGGGGCGAAGTTTGTTAAGAAACCTCGTCATGCCAAATGGGGCCTCCCAAAGGGTAGTGGGCTGTCTCCGAGCAAGATGGACTCGTGGCCTATTGGGTCCTCATTGGCCCTTTCTCCTTAACCACCACCTTACGTGTTCCTCTTGATTTTTTTGGGGAAAACGCTGAATCCTACTGTGTTGGAAATGTGTTTTTAACGTCTTAACCGTGGCCACCTTTTTGTGACATGTCCTATACCAAAAGTGGTTATTTTTTTACAAAACATGAAAAGTGACACCAAAAAAGTGGTATAACGTTCGCATTCGATGATTTTTCCTCCTAATTTTTATATAATTTGTGTTTACCAGTGCACTATAAGAGGTAGGTGGTATAAATTTACCAAATAAAACACTTTTTTTGTGTCATTATTCATGTTTTGTAAAAAAAACACCTTTTGTATAGGACATGTGACAAAAGGTGACCTTTGGTATAGGACATGTCACGAAAAGGTGGCCACAGTTAGGACGTGAAAAACACCTTTCCAACACAGTTAGGATTCAGCATTATCCCTTTTTTTTATAAGTGCGGAAACTTTTATTAAGGAATATGACTCTCCGAGTGGGAAAGGATCTAGAAAAAGATACCAACGGTTACAAAGAGAGTTCAAACAGCGAGACCTCAAGAAGGGTTAACCCCAAAACCTAGGATTGATGGTTCTGAAACGATGGAAAAGAACCAAAGTCCTTAACATGACAGTACAGAAGGAACAAAAGACACGAGACAGAAGTACCAAACTAATGAATACTGGTTTTGGAATGCGCTTTCTTCACAAAACACCATGGCTCCTCTTTATCCTTCTTAGTGAAAATTTGAGGCGGTCTTGTCTGTACAATAGCCCTCTATTTACTTAGAGACCTTGTGCTACTAGTGGTACAATAGTGTGATAAATTTTTCGGGGGTCAGCTCGTACGATTCGGGAGATTGAGGAGCGTACCCTTTCACGGACTACCCACTTGATCCCCAGAAGATCCTCTGTCCCTCGTCATACTGGGGTTTAAGGCCTGCTCAGCTACAGATCCAACCAATTTCTCGTTGGTATCTAGAAGAGTAGTACTTGTATTTTTACCATCAAGCTGCTTCACTTGATTTTGATCATCACCCAGACATGAACTAGACAACACCGGTTGTTTTAGCTCATCCACAGAGGGCGTAGGACTCAAGGGTCGGTCTAAAACTAAAGCTGTAATCTCATCCAACTCTTACGTGTTCCTCTTGAATGAGCTAGGATACCCCAATCAATCTGTAACGAGCACTCTCCTGGAGAAATACATGCTTTCGGGCAACCTAATGCAGCTTAGTCGAGATGTGAATGGGCGTGTGCTTAACCACCCATACGATAGTCTAGTTGTAGTCGGCAGACCTTTTTTCATGAAGCTCAATGATGGGTTTATGCCCACCTACTCCCTCGCTCGTTTAAACTATATTTCTTCCTTGTTTTGGTCTGACAATAGTCCACGAGTTTTAGGTCGCTCCACTTTTACTCTTTACTATTTTCTTTATTGCAATATCCTCTTATGCTAAAAAAAAGTATGGCTAAACATCGGTTAGAAAAACCTTTTTATTGTTTCCTTTCTTGATATCTCATGTCAATGTGGCGTATTTCACCTCCATAATCCTTCTGTCAATCCCACCTGACATGTTTGTCTTTTTTTCATCCTCAATTGTGGTGTTCATCCCCCTACCTGTTCCCGAGGTACCATTTACCATAACATAATGCCCATCCTACTCAATGGCCAACCCCAACCCGAGATCGAGACGCTCCTTTAGGCTTATAAAGAGCCACATCCCTCGAGTATCCATTGTTTTCTCGCTTACACCCATTCTAACATGTCTGCATGCAACCCGCGTCTTACTCTAGTTGATACCAAATCCAACTTTCTTTCTCCTCTAGTCCTCCGTCATTGACCATACTCTTTATCGTAGGTTGGTGGGTGTCCTTTAAGTACTTACCTTTACTCGTCTTGACATTTTCTATGTTGATCAACATATTTGTCTTGTTATGCATGCATGACCCTTGAGAACCTCCTTTCCATCCTCCTAAACCTTTTCTTTGCTATCTTCAAGTCACCTTTACCTATGATCTCCATATTCTTCCTTCTCATACTGTATCTCTCACTACGTACTCTGATGTGGACTAATGCGGTTTTCCTAATACATGTTGCTATACCTCCAACTATTGTGTCTTCCTTGGTCACAATCTCATTTCTTGGTTGTTCAATCGCTAGTAAGTCGTCTCTATCTCTCTATCTCTAGTATCGAGGCAGAGTAATATGGCGTCGCTAATAATGTTGCTGAAACATGTTTGTTCCACAACCTCCTCCTCGAGTTACATTGTCCTATTTCTACTTATTAATTAAGTTTGTGTACATGTCTGGTAACCCAGGTCAACATCAACGTTCCAAACATGTCGACCTTGATTTACACTTTGTACGTGAGAAAGTTGTTACATGACAGGTTTGTGAGCTTCATATATCATCTTCATATCAGTTTGCAGATATCTGCACCAAAAATTTCATGCTTGATTTTCGAGGACTTCCCCTTCATCTCATCATTCTTCCTCATTGAGTTACGTCTGCAGAGACATGTTAGACGTGTTTATCCTTGCATTTGAACTGTGTATCTCATATATAGTAGACATTGTAGTAATTTAGGTATTCTATTGTATAACTAGCATTATCATTTGTATATGTATTCTCTATTGAACATACGAACAATTCAAATAAGAGCACACTGGAAATTTTTTCTCTCACTTCTCTTTGGACCCGTCTTCGTTCTTCTAACCCTAGTTCTGTGTTGCTATCGCAGAAGGCTTACTTGACCGACTCTTGTTGTTAGAAAGTCGTCTGTGGTGGTCATTTTCCTTCTCTCGCTTCTCTTCCCTCTCTTTGTGACACTTGAACCCTCACCTACCACATATTTGATTTTTCCCCTATAAGCTCTGAGGTTAACCCCTTCTTCCCCCGTTTTATTCGTTGTTGGAGTTTTGTTGCGGTTGTGTCTGCGGTTTGTGGTGCCTGGTTTTGACGCCGAGGAAGAAGATTTCAAACTTTTGGGTTAGATCTTTGACTTTGGGTCCAGATCTGTTGGTAGGTGTAGGATTTTTGCTTCTCCCTCTATGGTGTGGGTCACTATTCTTTCGTCCATTCTTAGTCCCTTACAATTCTTCTTCTTCGACCGGAAGAAGTTCTAAGAAAGTTTAGTGACTAACTCTCATTTTTTGATCATTAGTGATATTGGTCTCCGGCAAGTTACTCCCTGGTAGTTGAGTAGTGAAAGGTGGGGATGACAAGGATTTTCGTCATAGATACAGTCATGGTGGATATTCACCCTTCCAGCGTTTCGTGGTGGGTCGTTGCGTTCGGTTCAATTTTCCCTTTTTCTCCCTCTTCTCCGGTGACGTCGTCTGGGGTTGTCGATCTTGTCTCTCCCGGTGGTGTTCGCCTCGTATTTGGTCTATTATGGGTCATGAGAGATGTTCGCAGGGGCTCGGTCGAGCTTTCGGTTGAGTAGTTTCGACACTTGTTGCTTCTGTGGGAGCTTTGGTGGTCAGTTTTGATGTTCCGATGGGCTCCGAGGTAGTCGCTCGTGGTATGGAAGGTACCGGAACAACTTTGAGACTTCTGTTGGACCGTCGTCTGAAGTGGCTATGGGGAAGTGTTTATTTTTAAGTCTTTCTTTTTCGTTTGTTTTGGTTTAGGCTCGAGGCCTTTGTTTGATCTTATTTGTAGTTTCTGGGTTTGAGATAGTTTTTTTTATATAATATGTTGCCCTTGGTTGGGTTAATTTTCTTCACGGTGATAAAATCTGGTGTTTTAGACATGTTGTAGTGCTTCATTTAGGTTGTACTTAGTTGTTTCTTCAGGTTAGCAACTTGTTGTTGAGCCGCAGCTTGTTGTGTGATTATGGTTTGAGGCTGTGCAAACTCGTTAGTGTTCTGGTTTGTTTCCGAGGGTGTTTCGTCATTGTCCTCTCCTATATTTTATAGGATTGGTGATTAATAATACTTTATCGTTCAAAAAAATACGAATGATTCAATTTACATCAACTCTCAAGCTTGCATGCATATCTAGAATAGTTGAGATGTAATGATATTAAGCCCACAAATTCTCATTCATGCCCTTGCTAAAAACACTAAAAAAAACTCAAATAGACGGACAAACATGACCCAGAAAGACAACATAAGCCACTAACCCAAACATAGATTAGGAACATATAAAAAGTCTAGTTTTTCACGTTGTTGGCAGTGGTGGTCTTGTTGTTGGTGTTGGGTTCCATAGCGATATCAAGAGCGGCCAGCTCCTGAATGTTGATGGGATACACAACACTCCGGTCCCCAAAGTAAGCTTTCTTCCCAAACATCACGTTCACTGCTTCCGTCGGGTGAAAAGCATCCCAAAACACATACTGGTTCCTATTCGGACACGGCCTCTGCAGTGGCAAACACGTGATCTGTCCCCTGTTACGCCCAATCCCGCAACACCCTCGGTTCGCCACCCTGAACCCTGTCACATAACACACAACAATATCGATTATCGTTACACGACATGATTATATGTAACTCATTACTTCAAAGAACATGTTTTATATATTGCTTTGCTGGTAAAAAAAATATGATGTTTTTATTACCGTAATTTCTGTAGTTGAGGAGGAGATCTTGGAACATGCGAGATATGTCAATGAAGATGAATCTGGAACCGGGAAGGTTTCTGTTGAGGTTGTTGAGCATTGACTTGACGTTGGAGTTGAAAGGCATAACGAGACGGTTGACTTCATCGGAGCAGCGGCCAACTGGGCTTTGGGCCAATATGCTCGGTATGCAGCCCATAATCCCGAGCCCAGCAATGACAAACTTCCTTGCACCGAGGTTGTACAAGCTCGTCAATTGGCGGGAGTATTGCTGGACCAATAGATTGGCGTATTGCTGACCGTTGTATTGGTTCCGAGTATTGTAATTGGGCATCAGGTAATTGTTCAGGTAGTCGTTGCTTCCCATCCCGACGAAGAACAAGCAGTGTGCGAGCGATCTCGCCACGTCGTCGGCTCCCAGATGATCTGTGATCTGATCCAACGTGTTCTCGAAATTCTTGATCTGCTGGTTAAATGGAATGCGACCCACCTGATCGAAACCCAACCACAAACATTTATTTTCATCGGAGGAAATAAATGGTACTGTAGATAGGTTAGTAAATATGTTGGACTTAAATCTCACCAACCAACTCAATTATAACTTCATGTCTCAGAATCTGAACCTTTAGCTGTATGTATATTTAATGCTATTGTTTTCTTTTTACCATTTTTTGTCCTTTTTCCAGGGGTACATAAAGAGATGTCTATTTGCAAAGTTTGCCATTAATACAAGACCTTGATTTGTATTGTATGTGGTGTTTTTGTAGATACAAATCTTTTATTGTAATTGAGTAACATAAACTGAGATTATTAGTAAATACAAGTGTGCATGAGTAAAGATAGTACATTTGTTTGAGAGCAGATGTAAGTGAAAGATGGATTAAATTAGATTAAAGTAAGTTTTTTTTTATATTTCTCTCCGATAAATAAAATAGTAAGTATAAGTAGGCTTACAAAGTTTCTGCCGGTGTTGTCGAGGATTCCGGCGGCAGCAGAGGCATAGTTGACACCGTGGAGGACTTGATCTCCGGTAGCTTCAGAGTATGGAGGGATTAAAGGAAGTCCCAGAAGTTGAGCTGCATATATAGATACCATTTTGTATTCAATATGTAGTAACATGTATATATGGTAACTAACATGAATGATGGATATTAAGTAGAATAAGTAATAAGTACCAATTGTATCGACCATGGTGAAGCCATTGGAGAAGCGACCGGTGGGGCCGGCGTTGAAGTCGATGCCGTAAGGCAAGTAGTTGGCCTTGGCAAATGAAGCAAGGGCGTTGTTATTGCCGTTGTCGATCAGAGAGTCTCCGAACACGAACATGGCCGGAACCGCCTCCTCACGTGGTGGCCGGTACCCCCTAGCTCCGTTCCCAAACCCACCATCTCCTCCGCCAATCTCCTCATCTTGCCCTATAACCACAGCCGCCATAACCATAACCATCAACAACACAATAGATAACTTGACCATGTTTGCAATGGGTGCGTAGATTGTAGATAGTGAGAGTGATGAAGAGATAAGGGTTTAATTATATATAGGGAATTGGAATGGTTGACCGTAGTAAATAAATATGGAGGGAAGAGTGGTTAGGACGGTCATAAATGAGATCATCTGTTTCCTCTTGAGCCCAGTTATTACAACCAATTCATGTGTATCTGTGCAAGCATGCATCTACTTAATTAAATTATAGGCTTTCATTCAGATTTAAAATTTAGGATCAATGTCATAATATATGGTTTTTTTATGAGAGAAATAAATTTTATAAACCAAGTAAACAGTACAAAGTAAAGAGACAAAAAAATCAAATTTCATAATTGATAAGGTTGTTATGTGGCTCTGTTAGGGTTTGCGCCTCTCTTGGAGGTCAGACCTAGGGTTTCATCTCTTTCTCGTCGTGCCTCATCTTAACGTAGGCTCTATCTCTCCCGTCCAACGTTCGGTCCCTTTCCGCTGTTTTGGCGTGCATCCTCACACGTTGGCCCCATCCTTCCTCATCCTAGGGGCCTTCACTGCTTTCCCGATTGGTTGCGGTCTGCTTCCCATGACCTTGCTCTGGGTTTCCTGTCGAGCGGCGCGTCTCGGGGTTCGACATCAATCCACGACCTCGCTATGGGTTTCCTACCGACGTTTCGGTCGACCCATGACCTAGCTCTGGGTTTCCTGTCGGGCGGCGCTATTGCAGGTCATCAGCATCAATCTCAGGTCTCGGCTCCGCCTATACAACTGCCGGTGAAGCCGCCAGCACTGGATCCGCCTCCTTGGCCTCCTCCGCGGCTTCCTCCTCGTTCTCTGGTCGATTTGGCTCTGGTTTATTTTATCTGCTTTGTTCTGTTTTTCCAGGTTATTGAATATTGGGCATCGATTCACTCCATCTGTTAATGATGAAGTCAGGTTCGGTTTTCAACTTGAGGAAACGAATCCTCTCCATGGGATGCAGCGGTGCTTAGGCCACACCTTGAACAGTCTTCATCAATTTTGCCACCAGTTTAACCTTGACGACCACAAGTTTGGTTTTACATCGGAAGAAACGTGTCGCCTTCGGGGGACCCAGCGGTCTACAGGCCATACCTTGAGCGGTGATTGACAGTGTTATATAATTCAGTACCCTTTAATTTTTGCTTGCCCTAGTGGCCCACTCAAAAATCGTCTTAGACGACCTAATGTTAACAGAATAGTGCACCATTGTGTTCTTACTATATTCTGCGTGGTCAGGGTTTTCATTCGTTTTGTAATTGAAAGTTTCATCATTACTAAAAAAAAAGACAAAAAAAACGCTAATTGAGCTCTCGACCTTCTAACCCTAGCCCTAACCTAGCCGCTATGGAGTTCCTACCTGCCATTGTCGTCCCTACACCGCCTACAGCTGCTGTCGGATTGGTAGTCCTCGTGTTCTTCTGTCCCATCGGGTCACACCCCTCGCAGACCACGCCTGATGCGGGGGTATATATCGATGGGATTGGATCCCCATCTCCATTCCTCCGTCTTCTCCTTCCCCTGTCATCCCTCTCGTGCTCTCGCTGGAGGCTAGCCAGGTTACGGGGGAACCTCAATCCTCTTCCCAGCCGATAACGGTTGCGCTCTTTCACCCATCGTGTCCGGTGACCTAGAGCGGTCTGCCCTGGTGGGAAGGGCTGAGATGCCTTCCAACTCACGCTACGGGACACTGCGACTTCAACTGAACCCTAACCCCTCCCCCTGGGCCTACCATGACCTTGTTCTGGTGCTTGGGGTGAACAGGACACAACACGGAGATGCGGCTATGCAGGCAACCCCCCCTCGTTCCTTGCCGATGGGGATGATCAAGGACGTGACGGAAACGTAGGCGTCGACCTGATAACAAAGTAACATCCCAACGTACCAACAAGGACTGTTGCGCTTCAATGCGGGACAAGGGCCTCGCCCACGAGTTAGACGTCCGGTTGGGGTGCCGTCGCATCCACTAGGAGGAGATGGAGAGACATTAGGTTGGGAGCGGGACTCTGAGGCCCCAACAATAGTGACAATGAACTCGATATGTAAAGACCGAAAAAATTAATATTTGAATTATTAATTTTTAGCGTCGAAGTGTGGGAACGAGTTAATTTTGAATCGAAAAAGAAAAAAAAAAGAAGAAGAAGAAAAAAAGAGAGGGGGAAAAGAGTTTTGGGCCGAACCAACCCCTCTCCGTTTTGGGCTGCGCAGCCCAAGGCCCGCTAGAGGCCCATCTGTTCAGGCCCGCACTATTTAAAGACCACTTAAGGGTCTGAAACCCTAATCTCTCACTTCACACTCGCCTCCCTCTCCTCTGTACAGACTCCCTCTCAAACCCTCCCTCTCCTCCTCTGTTTCTCCCCGTCCAGCCACGCCGCCACCAGCTCTCCTCCACTCAACGCCGCCCACCTCCCTCACTGAGCCAGTCGTCGGCCACTCGAGCTCCCTCACGTCCCAGACCGTACCCCCTTTTCCCTCCTCTCACGCCAAGCTCCTTCTCCCCCCCATCTCCTTCGATCAGGCCGCCACCGCCAAGGCCAAACCCGCCGCCATCCTCTTTCCCGAGCCCCTCCTCGCCTTTCACGGTCGCCATTGTCACCGTGCACGCCCAGTCGAGCTCGCCGTCGTTCGGATCTGAAACCGACGCACCGAAATCCACCGCATCCCGAAAAGCCATCACCTGCCGCCGCCGCCCTTTCTGGTTCCTACGGTGAGCGTTACACCGTGAAGCCCCGGCCGGTTTGGTCACCGCCGGTGGTCGGATTCTGACTGAATACCTCTTCTTCCTATTTCTTTTTCCGTTACGTTTTGGATCTGGGAAGTTCTGGTGGATCTGGGCAGTTTTGAAACGAAGACCTTGGATCTGGTTGTTTTGAAGTTGATTTTGAAACAGAGAACTAAAGAACTGATTTTGTTAAAAAGATTTTAAAAACTAAAAAGGATTAAAATCAGATTTGATTTAATTCGGACTTGTGGACTGTTTGAACGAACTGGAATCAAGCTTGGAAACCTAACGATTTAACAGGACATTTAATCGGATTTAGAACGGGACAAAAGTGGGAACGCTGAATCGGACCTCGGGAATCATGCCTCGAAAACCATGCATCGGAATCCGTGTACCGGGTTCTGCGCTCGGGGCTCGGGTGCTCGAACCCGATTCGTTAGGTGATTCCTCTTTCGACCCGTTCAGATTTAAATGGCAACTGGTTGATTCAAATTTGGACTTTACCGGGACTGACTGGGTATTTTATCTGTTAAACCCAGCACGTCTAGATTTCGCCCGAGAAGACGAAGACCACTCCGGAACCCGTGTGAAGAACGGAGGAGAGGCTAATCGACTTTACAGCATAGTATTATTAGAGGAAGACCACAAGGTAGGGAAATGCCAACTCCTCGTGTATTTCAATACTAGTATGCCTATTAGATTATAAAATCGGAAAGGTCCTACAAATGCATACAGGATGCGAATAACTAGAATAATTGTCTTTCAGTTACTAATAAGCGGACGTGTCTAGTAAGCATGCTTAGGATGTGAATCACTAGTGTAACTCGCTTTCAATACTTGAGAATTGATTTACTGGTAGAGATGTCGTGATGAGCCCTCGGACTAGTTGTGTGTTAGTTTCACATGCTTGTTTGCTAGTCATTATGATAATCAAGAGTCTAATGAAATTAGATCGAATGAATGCTTGAATGTTTGAATGTTATGCTTGATTGACTTAATGTTTACATGATTGGTTGATTGAATGTTTGAACGGATGATCGAGTATGACTGATTGTGCCTAAGGGGCACGATCAGGTGATCGATGGACCGATGGATCGTGACAGGTAAGTGTAACGGTAAGTGTAACGATTAAATGGATGTCTTTGGTGTGTTGTGGTGAAAGTGTGATTCGATAAGCTTTGGTTGCACCATGATTGTTGAGCATGTTATTCTCTTGTGAATCTTTGAGCGTGGATCTATATCGGAATGGCACCCACGCTGCGGGTGGGGTAATGCCTATAAGGTACCCACACCAAAGGGGAATGTTGGTGTGGGGTAGTACCTAAGATGATAACTTGATATCCGATATGGTACCTACACCGAAGGAAGTGCCGGTGTGGGGTAGTATCATAGTCGGTATCCGGTATGATACCTACACCGAAGGAAGTGCCGGTGTGGGGTAGTATCATAGCCGGTGGATTGGACCCTCCGGGGCATTGATTATTGGACCCTCCGGGACATTGGTTACTGGATCAGGTGCAGTATTTGGATGGTTTACCTTGTGGGGATTGGTTATTGGTTGATTCACCCAAGTGTATCCGTCCTACGGGAGCATTACCTTGGTTCCCTATGACATATGGTCCCTTGGAGACGTTTCCGAGAATTCCGATGATATGCATCCTCTTAGGGATGTTTCCGGTATTCTCGACGTTATACGTCTCTACGACGTTATGCGTATCCTCTGGACCGAGGGAAAATCCGATATGACACAACGAGTATTGTGTATCGGAGGGTGGCGACTTCATGTCCCACGACATTATTCTACTTGTCCCGATGACATATGGTCTTTTGGATACGTTTCCGAGAATTCCGATGATATGCATCCTCTTAGGGATGTTTCCGGCATTCTTGACGTTATACGTCTCTGCGACGTTATGCGTCTCCTCTGGACTGAGGGAAAATCCGATATGACACAACGAGTATTGTGGATCGGAGGGTGGCGACTTCATGTCCCACGACATTACTTGAACGTTCGATCTTCTATTGAGTATTTAAGAAATGCATTGATTCTCTTATTTTCCTACGATCATTATTGACTCTTTGAAATTGTTAAACATTCGGTTTGCCTCTGTATTTCATCATCGGTTGGTTTCTCGTTTTATTAAGATTTGAATGAACCTGTGAACACATGTTTATTAAACCAAAAGGGTGACCTGGTTATGCATTTTCCCTATTGAGCGTAAGCTCACTCCTCCTGTCTTTTTGGTGTTTCATTATTTTTGTTTTACTGTAAATCTGTAGTCACGTCTCGAGTCTGGGCAAAACCGGATTTGGGGCGTGACAAATTTGGTATCAGAGCCTGGTTTCATTTGAAACAGGTTTCTTTGTGAACGTGTTTTCAAACCTCGGACCGACGTCAATTAGGTGGGTAGAGTTAGGAAGTCTAAGTCGTGACACTCAGTGACGCAATTTGGAAACATTGATGCGGAGAGTTGGAACGACACGAGTCGTGAATTACTTCAATGTTGTTTAAGTTGAATATTTTACACTACAATGATTGCATTGCTTGATTGGTATTCTCTCCCTAGTGATCGGTGAAGCCGAACGGTTGAGACCGGAATTGGATTAACGGGCAATGACCGACCCGCTATGCATTCGCTGTAAAGTAGGCCAATTGTTGGTAGTGTTGCCATTTTGGTGGCTCGTTTCTAAAATTTTCAAGTTGAAGTATGGTCTTATTGAATTGTTGACTGGTTTAAGTGACCACTATCCTGGAGCACGAGAAATCCATGTATTGATTGTATTGAGAATTTTGGTGGGGCACAAGAACCCCGTATACCGATTGTGTTGAGAATTTTGGTGGGGCACGAGAACCCCGTGGTATTTGGGAGCACGAGCACTCCGCATACCGATGGTATTGAGAATTTTGGGGAGCACGAGAACTCCGTATACTGACAACTTTGAGGAGCACGAGAACTCTGTGTATTGATTGTGTTGTGTACTTTGAAGAGCATGAGAACTCTGTGTATTAATTGTGTTGTGTACTTGGCCGAGCATGAGAACTCCGCGTACTAATTATCTTATGAAATTGATTGGTAAATGCCCGCATAAGCGGAGGGTTAGTGGAAATTACGAATAGGTCATGCCGAAATTTCTGTAGAATTGAAATGTTTGCACCGTCATGGGTTGACTCAGGGGCGCCACTGTAGTCGAGCGTGATGGTTGGATGTCAAGTTGTTACAATGAGATTCGGGGACGCCTGAATCAGGTTGTAACGACGCGAGATCGACATGAAGGTTGGATAAAAAGTAGGGTGTTGAGAATTATGGAAAGAGTTGAACCTCATGAGAAAGGAATTAAGAATATGAATACTGAAATTGATCGTGTTACGATGCTAGACCCCACATTTTGGAAGGATACCTGAGCAAGGGGTATGCCTGTTGCCTTGTGTCTTGCGTGGATTACTTGAGATTGAACCCTCCTGTGGGAGTTGATTGATTTGATTGAATCGTTGATTGTCGTTGTGAGACGCATTGGGATGCGAACTTGTGTGACTATATATAAGTACTATATATAACTACTAAGCATAAGAACTGTAGTCTTTGGATGACTTATGAGACGCACGAGAACGTCATGTTGTGATGAACCGAACCAATTGTGTTAAGCTGAGATATGAACCTTTAGTACTACGGTTCTAGTACTACAAGGGTCAGTGAACGAATGTTCAACCATATTGTCCTTTCATGGTCGAGGAGTTTGTTCCTCGAGGCATTTCGATGTAATCGTTCTTAAAGTTTTATGAAGTGCAATTTTTCGTTCAAAAAAAAAGTAAAGAGACCAAAATTCTTGGAGACAAGCATGACCTCACAGAACCAACAAAAACAGCAAAATTAGGGTCAAGTGACTCCAATGGGACTAGGAGCCAATCTACTATAGTGAGAGCTCAATGTTGCCTCCAACTTTCCAGACCCCTCTTCAATCGAGCCTTTATAATGGACTCCCAAACTTTCCGCAAACCTAGCCACAAATGTGTGAAATACTCTCTATAGTGTGCCCATCAATTAACGGTGAAGCAAATCCTTAAATTGCATCTGGTTGAGGGGGGAGTTACTAAATTCGGCCTGAAGCGGCACAGGAGACCGAATAAGGAGAGGGATGAGCTCATAATCGATACCTTCAAAAAGATCTGTAAGAAAGGCAATGTCATATTCACCACTGTTTGAATCCATATCAACCCACCTATCTAACTTGTTTCTAGGAGGACCTAAAGATCCTCAGCCCCAGTCGAAGCAACAAGGGGAGGGGTATCATGTTCGACAAGAGCGAGGGCATGAGCATCCTCTAGAACAGTCGGACGAAGGGTGTTGGAAGTCACATCAATAACAATCACCGAATTGCACCTATGGACAGTCGAGGCCCTCACTTCGACTGTAACCATATGAGGAAGGTAAAGGAGAGCATCCACATGAATTGGTTCAAGAAGCACATCAACACTGAACCTCGGTCCTCGATTAGCAACTACACGTCGTCCCATAGTGGCATCCAACACATGGACCAGGGTCAAGACCCTAGATGATTGAACTGCTTCTAGTGAGCAATGGTGGATGGAAACCAGCATACCGAGCTCTCTACGATCTCGGACATTGAGGTCTGATTCTAACACATGATATGGAGGCTGCTAATGTTACGCCAGAGAAGCCAACCCCAAAACAAAACACATTGCACACTATTTGAGAAGGAGAAGAACCAGGTACGCAACAATTTCTAATCATCAGCACAGAAGGTCGTCCAAACATCATGATCCTCTCAAGACAAAGAAAAGAACGTGAACCAAGGTCAAGAAGATCGACGCCTAGAATCCCTACCAACCGGAGACCAGAGTGTCAATGGCACGAGCCAAAATGGAGGTGCTAGCTATGCCGATCACATAGAATATCGACATCTTCTCATAGTGAGACGTCAACGTTATATGATTGTATTCGGAAATGCCATCATCTTCTCAAGCCCGAGCTGAATGCCATGTTATATGGTTGTAACGAAATGGTTTAGTTATCTTTTGTACCCATTATGTAACATGTTCAAGGGTTCCTATGTTTTGATAATCGTCGTATGTTATGAAAAGCGGATGGAATATGCACTTAATCATTTGAACCTTGTGGATTTTGTAGTGAAAGTTACCAGTTTACCCTCATTTTAATAATAAATAAAATTAAGAAAATAATTGAACAAAAATATTCTACATACAAAAAAACTGTAAATACGAAAATATAAAAAGACTAATTAAGGAATTATGAAATATGAGGGTAAAATAATAATTATTGAATAAGTTTTATTTTTTGAGCATACGAGATGTGGATCGTACAATATTGGAAATAAGATAATAGGACGAGATACAGTTTCAATGACGGCCGAAACACTGATCATATGGTAAGATACCCGGTATTACCAAGGAAAGAGTTATATGAGAATCCACAATGGTATTAGCATGTGTAGTTGATTGGAGTATTTACTTGAGTTTATCTCTTCTCCAAACAACTACCTCCTATAACTACCCCTACAATGGAAAACAACTAGTAGGCTAATGAGGTAGTTGTTTGCACTTTTAATAAACAACCCCAAATTAAACTATTATTTTTATTTACACCAAATATGAAATACATTATATTACTCTAATTGTTCCCGCCATCTCCAAATTTAGCCCAAATGTGATTGACGAGGTCAACGTGGAGACGGTGATGAGCATCTCGATCTCGAATCCTTGTTATATGGCCCATGATATTATCCAAGTTCACTGATGGTGGTGGTCCTGCGCGGGTCGCTTTAGGATACCAATATCTGCAAACGGATCAGTGGGGTACGACCTCCGTTGACACTCAACAATCATGTTGTGTAGGATAATACAAGTAGTCATGATCACTGCGAGTAAGTTCCTATCCCACATTCAGCTCGGACGAGTGACGATATGAAAGTGAGATTGTAGAACTCCAAATGCTCGTTCGATGTCCTTCCTTATCGCCTCTTGGTTTCTAACAAAACACCTTTACTTTGTCCTTTTTGGAAGTGATATTGATTTCATAAATTTAGCCCAAAGAGGATAAATTCCATCTGTCGAGTAATAAGGGGTTGTGTATTCTCTGTCGTTGACCTTAAACTTAATTGGTGGAGCGAAGCCTCGAACGGATTGGTGAAACAATATAGACCTATTCAACACGTTGATGTCGTTGTTGGATCTTGGAGTTCCGAAAAAAACATGTCAAATCCAAAGGTCTTGGGATGCAACGGCTTCTAGCATGATTGTGGGGACGTTCCCGTGGTCCTTGCTTGAGAATTGTGCATCCCATGCCACCAAAAAGTTCTTCCAATCCTAATGCATGCAGTCGAGATTCCCTATCACAGAAAAGCCGCGAGTTTCATTGAATTCCAATAAACGGTGGACATCTTCCTCGGTCGTGTGTTGTATATATGTCCGTCCGAAAATCTTGATCACGCCCAAGTAGAACTTCCGGACGCAATCTAAAGCAGTGATCTCCGTCATTCGTAAGTATTCATCAACGGTATCAGCGGGACCTCCATAACAGAGCTAACGAATTGATGATATGCACTTCTGGTGTGGAGAGAATCCAGGCTTTTCTACAGCATCGGGCCATTGACGAAAGTATGTGTGCCGCACACTCAATAAATTCATGATTCTTAGGAACAATTCCCTCGACATCTGGAAGTGACACTGAAATTGTTGGTCGTTGTACACCGGAAGCCGCGCGAAGTAGTCACCTATCAACCGCTCATTTCCTTCGTCTCGATTGTGCTCTATCGTTCTCCGCTTTGGTGGCGCCGACGATTGTGGACCCTCGTCCTCCTCATCTTCTGACCTTGGATGTATCCTTTCCAAACTCAGATCGTGAATTCCATTAGTCGTTAGTTCAACCATCCTTTCCGTAGCATGCTCTATTTATTGGGGAGTCATTTGCTGCAATTTCGCTAATGTTGGATAACGATCCATCGAAAAAATATGAACAACAAGGTTTGAGAAAAGAAGATGTGAGGGAATATGTGTAGAAGAGAAGGAGAGGTGTGATTTTTTAGTAGGAGTCAAAGTGTATTAAATGGAAATTTTAGTTTATTTTTTGAAACAGACGTTTCCACGTGTCGCCTCGTCGTTGGCCGCTGACTAGCCGTTGGGGCTGCACCAACTTGTCACGTCATTGTAGGAACCTGAGGCGACAAGTTGTGTCGACACGGTTTGAGACGACTCATGCGTCGGCACGCCGTTGCAAGAGTCGTTGTAAAGGTTGTGACGGCACCTAAACGACTCTACGCCAACCGTTAGAGGTTCTCTAAGGGGTGGTTCCTTATTCGTACTATGGTTGGCGCAATGAATCCAACTATCTGTTCCTTTCTTGACTTGAATAGGCATGTTGTGTCATAACAATTGTCCAAGGAGTATAGTAGGTAACGGAGGAGACTGGGGAACATAAGGTGTCTCTTCCTTAGGGGATGTGGTTTGGCACCTCTAGGATACCCCGTGGTGTCCTAGAGGTCTCATGATGACCATCGAGGCTTCTTAATTAGCCTTGTTGTCTCCCCATTGGGGCCAACTTCCCTGACATGGTTAATTTGCCCTATCCACCCTGCATGGGGTGCTGGAACCTCATGTCCTAGTAAGGGAGAGGTAGTCGTAAGGCTCATTTCACTGTCCATCAAGATTGTTTTCGATTATATGATCACCTCGACGAGCTGTGGGGCGTTGGGGGTCTCCTTCTGATGGCGAATGCCTCTTGGTTGACGCGTGTGGGGGCGTGTATCCATAATTACGCGAATTCAGAGCAACATTTATCGCACCCATGGTGCTTGTCGGTTTCTCTACGCCTCCTATCTAGCGCTAACCGGTTCCTCAAACACCCGCTCCTGCTGATGGATCGTTCTCCAAGAGTAGAGTCCCCATGGATGGGAAGCATGATCATGCACTACAGTTACAAGTGGGATGGGTTCTTCTGAACGGGTCCGATTGTCCCTCATGGGTTCCAATCGCCGGACGGGGTGGATTCGGGGCTTGGTTCCTCGCCAATTAGAACGCAACAATGATGGAGTAGTGACTCGGGATCGGCCGAGTACCTAAACCCTATCATGTATCACGGCGCTAGTGGGTAGCCAATGAAGAGTGATGTTGTTGTCTTCCTCATTAACGTATCTTTGGATCAACGTCAGTGCACAAGGAGCCGTTATAAGAAGGAGGTTCCACGTCAGAGGATAGACCATCCCAACGTGGAGGTGCGGCGGTGCGAGGCGAGGACATGAATGTCTCCCGTGTGGTTGATCCATGGTCCCTATTACATCGTACGAGACATAGGGGGCGACATAGGTTTAGGAAAATAGCGTCGAGAGGTCAATAGTTGGGGTGGTGGCAAAGGCATGATGAGAGGATCATGATGATTATTAGAGGCGGAAGTGGCTATAAGAGGAGAAAAGTTTTTGAAAACCCTAAAGAACAAATTTTTGTATAGAATGACTAAAATCAAGTTAGATGTTTGTGGGTAATATACTTGATTAATATTTAAATGAATTAGTTAAGAAAATAAGATGTAATTTAAGAATAATTATTAATTACTTAATAAATTAAAAATATTATTAAGAATTAGTGATAATATTAGTAATAAATAATAGTTAACAAAGAGTGGTTGTGAATGAGAAATATAGAACTCCTAGTCCTCTCAACTATGGTTTTTTCTCTGAGGTAGAGCCGTCGTACGAAGACAAATCCATAGCTATGGTCATGGGTATTACAATGGTCTATGCTATGGTTATGCTTTTAGTTTCTCTTCATCTTCTCCTTTGTGCCTTTTTTTGAGTTATGTGAAGGTTTTTCTTACTAAGGCTCTTTTCGAACCGTATCTAGCCACCGCGACGTTGGCTCCCTCCCGCCACCAACGACGTGTCTCTTGATCCTGGTTTTTGTCTGGCTCACCTCAACATCGATCAAGCTCACCGCCTTAGATTCCCGCGATCTCCTTATATCGACTCATCGATCCTTATCAATCCCCGCTGACACTGAAGCCGTCACTAGCGTGTCATCCTCCCTGGCCTCCACCACCGCACCCTTTGAAGTCGTCGCCGCCATTAAAGTCGTAGTCGACCCAGACACTACCTCTCCACTGGCATACACCTCCGCACCCTCCTCAACCCATCTATCAATTATGTATTTGGCTAATCGAATGGGGTTTTTTTTTGTTTCCTCTTGAAAGCAATGATCACAGGTTTGGTTTAATACAACGAATGGAGCGTGAAGACTACACCCTAAGCATCAATCATTGGTTTTGTCCTAGTTTAATTTTGTTTTCAGTAATGAAAGGGATTTAGGGCTCTAGGGACTGGTCCTGGGAGGGGTCACTGGGAAGAGCTATGTCTCCTTTGGAAGCCAGTGTCAGTAGGTTTAGTCGCATCGTACAGAATATGCAACACCTGGGGAATACCTTGAGCAGCAGACTCCGAGTTCATTGTTATTTACTTTTTGTTCGCCTTTATGGCTCCCTAACAAAACGCATCTGTCGGTTCTTTTGTCATAGAGTTATGCATAAATAGAGCTTAGGGGCTCGATACCATGTAATAGCTCTTTTACTGTGGTCAGAGGTCTCCTTGATGCACTCTTATTGTCGGTTGAAATCTATTTAATGAAATTGCACATTTTTAGTTAAAAAATAAAGAGTGGTCATAAAAAACAAGGGTAAAATGATTAATTTACGTCATATTGCTATATTTTTCTAATAAACGATGATTACCAAAATATACAAACACTTATAAAATATGTTTGAAACCATGGTACTATGGATACATTACCGATACATAACAAAAGATAACCAAGCCTAACATAAATAATGGTACATTTCTATAATTATATTCATCTGGCATCCTTGAAGCTAAACGAGTGATTAGCGGCGACTAGGGCTTCTACCGTCGTTGATGTTTGTGGTTTCAAGCTTGATCATGGCTTGGATTTTGGGGTTAGATCACGTAATCAAGCCCTTGTCTCTTTTATTATAGGTTCAAGTGTGGGGTTGGGGTTTTGTAGAGGAGCAGGAGCAGTTTTGTTGGTCAATGGCTTTAATCGGGAACAGATGTAGGGGAGGTCGGGGGCAAAGGGTTTGGACCCCTGGTGATGATGGGTGCGGCGCCACCAGCCTTGTCATGTTGACGGGGAAGATGGCCCGAGTTTTGTGAAACAACAACCCTAAACGCAGTCTCTCTCTCTCTCTCTTAGACTGGTTTTACGATTTCATGGCAGCGACGACAAGGATGAACGACTCCGACACCGACAGTAACCATGCACCGAGCAGCGATGTTGGACCACAGACGGGGAGTTCCTCACCTCTGGCGTCACCGCTGTCTCGTGAAGGATCTCGGTCCCCTTCCGTGTTCTCGTCGGTAAACAATGAAAATCGGGATCAAAGAGGACCGGAGATAGTGTCCTCGGTGGGTAAGGTGTCATGGATTGGTCAGGATCGAGTACCCTCAGGTCCTCTCACCGAAGTTTCCGAGAGGCTTAGCGAGTTTGGAAGGGGCTCATTGGAAAGCGGCGCACGGTGAAGGCGGAGCCGGAGTATACCACGGAGCTAGAGAAGGATATTGGCACCAAGAGAAGGGATGGCTCGTGGGTGGCTGAGGTGGGCCTAGGTCGTCTCAATCTTGGGCCTCATAGGTGGGATGAGTTGGGTCGGCCCATAATTTGGCCAGAAGAGCCCAAGTAGGGATCAATGGGGCCGGGTCAATGCTCTCGGTCCTGGTCGGGTCGGATCAAGGCCCTCGTGCTTGGGTCGGTTCAAATCAAGGCTCAGATCACGGCCCCCAGGCTTGGTCTGGGTTGTATTAAATGGTGGATCGCCTAGGTTTCACAATCAGGTCGGGTCCACTAGATCGGTCGGGGCATCACATACAGCGGCAGGGGGCTCTAAGAACCCTCGCCTCGCCGAATGAGTCTGAGGTGGTCCAGAGGGGGTCGATTGTTTGTACCGCCCTTCTAGACGTAAGGTGGC
Source organism: Erodium maritimum (assembly GCA_963921825.1). NCBI lineage: Eukaryota > Viridiplantae > Streptophyta > Magnoliopsida > Geraniales > Geraniaceae > Erodium > Erodium maritimum. The sequence goes on from OY997594.1 coordinate 25,228,987, forward strand.
AGCGGTCCCACCAAGAACCGGTACAATACTTCCCTACCAGCTCGGAAGTCAACAATCTCGCGTTTTGGAGCCCTATCATTATCAGTCAAGGGAGGACGACGCACGCTCACAACCCGGGGGAGTACTCTGTCCACCATTACTTTTATCTGGTAAGGGGTCTGCTTTACCCTAGCTTCTGCTACTCTAGAGTAGCTGTATCGGTGTCGTCAGATGTTACTGCAATATCACCCTCCAGACGCTTATAGGAGGTAGTCGGAACCTTGAGTTCTTTAATTTATTATCTGAGTATCCTCCTTTGCAGGAACTCGTTTTATTTTTGTTATTTCATTTCCAGTATTTTATTGTTTTTTTATTCTATAAACACTCGTTATTTATAATATACAATCTTCTTTCTCAAAAAAAAATCAGGCACCTTTGCATTATCAATGATATTGGTAAACATCTCAAAAAATTGATTTTTGGTGAGAAAACTTATTCAAGTGTTGTGGATAAATTTCACATTAATAGTGTAATGGAATCGGAATAGAAACAAGACAAAACATTTTACATGTCTTTAGCATAATTAACTTGGTTCTCTTTTTGTTTCTTATCGAAATATATTCATCACTCATTTAACCTTGTTATGATTGATATATTATATATGTTAAATATTTTATTGTAATGACTTATAATCTATTGGATATAAGGTATGATTATAGGATGCCAACCAAATATTTTGAATTTGTCTGAGTTCAATTATATGTGGACAAAATGGTAGAAACTTCATGTTACAGATATGAAATCATTAGTTACAATCAACATATGTACAGAAATATTATTGATAAAAAAAATCATTTTAATCTAAGAAGAAACACGGTATTATAATTACGGAAGTGTATTGAATAAGTGTGGTTAGCTTGGGTAGATGAGGATTGCTGGGGTGAGCCATAGCCTCATTTAATTATTCTAAAATATTTGCTATTTCCAAGAACATATCCTTTGAAGAAACAGTTGCAGGTTATGTAATGGAGTTGAGTACACAGCTTTTGACCTTGTGACTGAATTGATATGGTTGGTCTTGTATTTCTCACAGATCTATAGTTTGAATTTAAACCCTAATTTTCAAACCAATCACACTTATTACTAACAATCCCTTAAACTCCAAACCCAAAACAACAAAGTCTATCGTAAGAACTAGGCTATGAAAAAAAACGCTCTCTGGCATTTCTCTCTACTTCTTCTTCCCTGACCTAAAACCCTAGCCACTCCTACTTCCGTTTCTTTCTTCCACCGCCGACAACATCTTGGCTTCCGGTCAAGGCGTAGCCGGCGGTGGTCACCTTTTCCTTCTGTTAGCCGTAGGTTTTTTTTACCCTCTTTCGCTCCTTCCATCGTTTTTGAAACCCCGATCCCTCTTTCTTCGTCTTCATGTTCTCCATCTGTAGATCTGACCCTTTGGGCGACATATTTATCTCTGGGGTTGTTGGTTTGACATAGATCTTTCGACATCTTCGTCTAAAATGGTCGTAGGGATCTGGATCGTGAATATCGTTGAACCTTGGCTTGGGCTTCGCGTCTTCACTTTGGTTGAGACTGTGGAGTTGGATCTCCTCCTGCGGGTCGTTGTTTTCGGTGCTAGCCGCCGACGAAGACTCCGGCGTCGGAGCTCTGGGAGGTCTTGCAAGTTCTGTCCTTCACTCATCTCTTCATCTGGACTCAGGTATTCCTCTCTCGTTTTCTTCCCTGTGCGACTTCTATTCCCGGATTTCGGTGGTGAAATCGGGACCCCACAGTCATGGGGGGTTTAGCTGTGGCTTGTTTGAAGCTCGTGTGGGGTTAAATTCGGGGGGTAGTTCTGGATCTAGGTGATTAGATGTTGGGATCGACCAATCCTTTGGGTTGCCGTGAGGTGTTGGTCGCCGGTATAATACCATTACTGGTATATTGGTTCGGTGGTGGGGATTGTTTGGGGTTGACTCATATGAGTCTATCGTCCTGCTACAATCGTTTCGACCTGTGTCATCGTTCCTCTTGCTGCTGCTCGGGTCTTGTGGCTCCTCTGCCTCTTATCTTGGTTTGGACCGGTGGTGGTCTTTGTTTGCACTTGATCTCCAAGAGGATCTGTTTGGTTTTGGCGTAGCTTGTGGACGATGTGGGGTACGAGGTTATAAACATGTTTATGTTCTTCTTTTGGTTCCTCTGTTTGGCCCTTGTAGGTTTGTTTTACTTTGTTTTTGTTTGCTTCACTTTAGTAATTCTGGGTATAGGATTGTTAGACTCATCCTAGTTTCATTGGTGTGCTTCACGTTAGGTTTTTCAGGGTTATTAGACCTGTTTGTTTGTAATTTCCCCTTGTTGGGACTGTTAGTATTTTCCCCTTGTTGGGATGGTTGGTTCGAGGCTGTGTCCTCTGGTTTGTATTGGGGGTTCGCCCTTGCCATCAGTTTCATTTTGAAACTGTTGGTTCTTTATAAAAAAAATTGCTGATAAAAAAAAACAACAAAGTCTCCTTAAAAGAAAACATTGGAAACATATCATGAAACAACACATACGTTAAATGTTCATTAGAACAAGTTTGTTGTTGGTCAAGACAAACATTATTTCTTAAAAGATCCAATATTTGAACTTTTGTAAACCACTTGTTTAGAGAAATATAGAGATTAATATATCGGTTAGATAGTAAATTTCTAATAAAAGAATATGATAAATATTTTGTCTCATATTTTTCATATATTTTCAAATAAAACGTCTTTCAAGTTGTTAAAAAAATCCGTATTTCTTGAATTTGAAATCGGAATAGGATAAATTAAAACATATAACTAGTCTCGTGTCTTTCTTAATAGTTCATCCTAAGTTTTATATCGAAATAACATACAATTTTTTTTGAACGAAAGGAGGAAATTTCATTAGGGAACAGGCTCCCTGACCACTTAAGAAGGACAGTACGAAACCGAAGTTCACCAATCCTTTAATCCTTTTTCTACTATAACCGCCACTGACGGTGTTTGGATGTCATAAGGGCCAACAAAAACGAGTGTGAAGATGGTACTGGAGGTCCTGCTCCAAAAAAATGCCGCATCAGTAATGACCAAAGATATCTCCAGTAGTGGTGGGAATATACGCGAATCAACCGCCACCGACGGTGTTTAGGTGCCATAAGGGCCAACAAAAAAGCGAGTGCGAAGATGGTATTGGAGGTCCTGCTCCGAAAAACTGTTGCAGTAGTAATGGCCAAGGATTTCTCCAGAAGTGGTGGGAGGATATACGCGAATCAAGGTTCCCTCTCCGAAAAAGTCCCTGACTCTCTACGCGCTAGTCTTTGACCTTGCAAAGACAAAATTAGTGAAAATAACAAAGACCCACTCGATTAGCTAGATCCAGAATCGAGAGAGAGATCGAGGATGGTTCGGCGGTGGAGGCCCAAGAGATGGACGCGTCGGTGGTAGCTTTAGAGACGACGAGGGTTGCTCAGGAGCGAGGATCCGAGATGGACTGATCCGGTACCAGATCAATCTGCAATAGGGACAGAAAATAAGGGTGCGAAATTGTACCCTGTTCGCATGTATTGGTGGAGGCCAAGGAGGTGGGGATATCCGAGGAATTGCCGGCGAAAAAGGCCGAGACAAGACGCCCCATAGAGAGGGAAACTCCTCTAACCCAGGCCAAACAGCAGCAAATAAAGCATAGGAATAGGGAGAATGCCATGACGGCGGAGAGAAAAGACCGAACCTACGCCGAGAGAGGTGGAGTCAGCGCCAGGGTGAGACGTGATGGGGAGGGACTGAAAACCTAGGTTTGTCCTCCATTGGAGGCGCAAACCCTAGCAGAGCAAACATCTGAGCCCACCTTTTGATTCTTTTTTGTTTCGAAATAACATTTTATTAATTATATTTCTTACGTCAATCTTATTTATATTGCCTTATCATTTCTTATTAATAAAAATGATATTTTTTTTTATCATTTTGTGAAATGTTAATCACGTGAACAATTGATTATTTCTAAGATAATCAAGTATGTATGGGTGTATACCTATTCTCGTAGGGTGCGCATCTATCACTTATAACACTTTTATGGCTCGATTCAGGTGGAATTGTTTTGCCTAAAGAACACGTTGGCCGATCGATGGAGACCGTGTGTGTGAGTCGGGGGGGGGGGGGGTGGGGAGTTAGGGTGAGGATGATGCTAGGTGGCTGAGGAGGTCCTCAAGAAAAAGGAGGAGAGTTCTTTCAGATCTCGGTGTGTCTCCTCTACAACATCCTGTGGAGCCCCGATGGGTCATTGAGCTTGGCGAGACTGCTTCACAGACCTCGCATCTTACCCCTCGGGTCCTTCCGATATTACCGACAAGGGGGTTGCCCAACGCCCTCTTCCTCTAGATTGGGTAGAACACAACAAAGGTCGTGACAGGGGGCAGGGAATGATGTTGTTGCATTCCCCACCTAGACATGGCACTCAATCCATATGTGGACCATATTTCATGCGACAGTATTGAGCCCGACCTAGTTTAGGGACTGAGGCGCACTACCGCCATGAGGACACCCTAGTCGCTCATTGCGTTTGTAATGTGCCAATTGGTGAACGTGCGGGTGTCCGTAAATCCGGTCGCTCAACACCGGATCGTAGAGGTTGGATGTCCACTTGGACACGTACTCGGGATGTAAGTCTCCCGGTCCCGTGAATTTTCCATTCGCTTACTGATAGACGAGTCGACAATGTGGAGTGTTATAGCCACAAATCCTTGGTAGCGATACTTTTTTCGATGGTTTGGGTCGGTTGGTTGAGCGCAATGAGAGACCTTAAACCCCGTATGCCTGATATGTATCCCGACCCCTAATGGTACCAGCACGCCCGTGAACGGCCATAGACCCTAACTCGGGGGTCGTTGGTGTTCCAAATCGCCCGGTGCCCATCGTGGTGGGGTGAGGACTCTCGTCCTCCGATTAACGCCCAAGGTTCGCGTGTCATGAAGAAAATGATGAGTGGGACACCTCATGATGCCTCTTTGATGGATCCAAATATTGCCAGCTCACAACTAGCGATCACTCCGTATGGCCTCCCTTGGTCTCCAAAAAATGATCGTTGGAAGGGTAGGCATAAGATTCGGTGGAGATCGATGCATGCATGTCAATAGTATAGTGGAAGGTGATGCAAATGAAGGAGGAGGGAGAAGTCCTTCAGGATAAGTTCCCCAAAAGGCACCAACACTATGGTTATCGAGTAGTAGGGTATCAAGATGATGGCCGAAAGATGGAGAAAGGCATCGGAGGAAAGGACGGTACTGACATGATAGCATGGTAGTGAAAAGAGAAGAGGAAAAAAACTTCAGGAAACCATAATCACAATCCATAGTGAGAATTTATAAACGTTAGTTTTGTTTAATATATTTATTTTTTTAAATAATAAATAATAATAATAATTATAGTTTGATCAATAATCTAAAATTCACTATAGTAAGATATAGCTTCCTATGCATATGATTCACTCGCATCCATCCATCTTTTCATTTATGTGATGCACATAGAAATCCATGAATTGTAGTAGTTTAGTATTGGCCAAATACATGACTATAATAAAGGTTGTGCCTCATAATTTTTTTACGAGAGAGAACGACGACGGATAAGGTTTTGTGTCATCGTTTATTGCTTGTTTCCAGGTTGGATCATAGCCATAGTTATGGATTTGTTTGTGGGGTACGATCAATTGATCATGTTCTCGTCTCTTCTGCTGTGAGTTTTGAATTTTGAAGATGTGAAAGAGCCGGTTGAAGAGATGTAGACACAAATTCTATCTCTATTCTTAGGGTAAACTGCAATTCCTCACATGGCAGCGGCGGCGAGGTTCTTTTCCAGCAGCGGTCATGTGACGACATGTAGTGGGTCGGAGAAAAGGGCGGTAGTGGCTTCTCCTCTATTGTCTCATATCTCGTTCCAACGCACAACGATCCCCTCTCCTCGTCCATCGTCTCCGATCCTCGTTGGGGTTGGAGCAATGGAGGGACGCCAGGATCTTTTGTTCTCCTTCACTACGACGGTAGTACGCGGAGCCTTCATAATCCCTCGGGTGTGAAGAGGTTGTCGACCTCAAGGAGCAATCCCATCTCAGATTCGGACCCCTCTTCCATCCTCGCAGGATCATCTATTCCGAACTGGGGTACCAGGGAAGGTCGGAGGTTACCACCGGGACTGGGTATGACGGTCGAGGAACAATCGGAGGAGGGTGTTTTCGGTATCATGGGGATCGAAGGGGGAAGCTTATCAGAGTCTTGCCCAGACGGGAAGCACAGAGATGTACAAATGCACGAAGTCGAACAAACCAAGGAGACGAACAACCGTCTTGTGGGAGTGAAGGCTGAGGAATCTGGAGAAACTCCTGCATCACCGCCCATGTCGAAGTGGTGGCAGTGAGACAACACCAAACTGGGTAGGGCTCTAGACCTGGAGAGAAGAACCTCGGAAGCCATTGGGTTTGGGATTGAGAAAGGTCAAATGGACATGGACTTATATGCGGCGGACAGAGGATACCCTAAATTGTGTGGATCGGAGCGTGGGCTTCCTTTCGTGCAGACTCACATCAAACGGATCCTTGTCGACTCTAAAGAATCGTCACATGCAGCAATGTGGGGCTTTAAGCAACTTCGCCTCGTCGAATGAGTAAGAGGTGGTCCAGTGGGGGGTCTTCTAGCTTCACCGTCCCATTGGACGTAAGGTAACAGAGGTTCCACCAAGAACTGGTTTGGTATTTCCCTATTTTCTCGAAGGCCAACAATCTCGCGTTTTGGAGCCATAATCTTATCATTCTAGGGAGGACGACGCACATTGGCATCATGGAGGAGTATTCAGTCCTCCACAGTAACTCTCTGAAAATGGGTCCGCTCTGCCCTAGCTTCCAGTCCAGACTTGCTGTATCGGTGTCGACAGACGCTACCGTAGTTTCTCCTTCTAAACATCTCAGCGAAACGGTTCGACGCCTTGAACTATTTTCTTTTGTGTTTTGATTCATTTTTATTTGGTTTAATATTTCAGCATTCTATTTGTGGTGTTTGGTGGTTTTTTCTGTCACTCATAATTTTGCATCTTTAATATTAAATCGTTATTTTGTCAAAAAAAAAAAAAGGTTGTGCCTCGTAAAGGCTGGTGTTAACTGGGCCTAGTTTAATAGGGTCTGGCTCACAGCAAGTTGAGCCCGGTCCATTTAATGGAATGTTCGAGTCGCATCCTTCCACTCGCTCACTGGACAACGTGGTGGAAAAACCCTAGCGGCTAGCTCAATCGGCTCCACCTTAGCTAACCACTTATATTTTCCTCTTCCTCTGCTTCTGTATTCTTCTCTTCAATCTCTCAACACTCTCTTCTCTGCTGCGGAATTAGGTTCCGCTTAAGGTAAATATTAATGTTCTTATCATCTACTTGCAGTTGCAGTGATGCTTAATTGTCTTTCTCATTTTCTTTTTCAGATTGCCGAGCAATGCCTTCCCTGGTCGCCACGCCTCTGGTAAATTTCTCCACTATCCTCTTCTTCTTTTCATCATGAGGCCGTGTAGATTATCGGAAACAGACAATTTAGCATCTGGGTTGTGCTTGCTTCAGTTGGATTTTGATTTGGATCTTACGCTGTGCTTCCTGTTTTTTTGAAAAAGTGAATATTTTTTGGGTCATTTGGTTCACGATCATTGCTTTCAATTGCTATCATGTATGCAAATTAAGAATCTATCAATCGCCTACTAGATGAATAGACTATAGGTTCTTAATACTTGTGAAGGATGATACTTAATGATGCTATGCCAATCCAACAATCTCCTAGCTAATTTTGAAGCCATGTAAAGATCTGTCTTTAATTATCAATTAACTTGTATCCATAATGAATGATTTAATCCGACTTCTGATGTTTATAGTTTGTTAAATTGAGCGTACAATGATTTAGCTATTTTTTTTTGTTATTGGGGTGAGCTTTTGACCTTTTTGTTGTTGTAATGTGCATATAGGTCCTGCATTCTGGAGATGGAAATAAAAACGCCTACAAGGCGCTTATTGCTGCAGAGTACAGTGGTGTCAAAGTTGAGCTGGCCAAGAATTTTGTAATGGGTGTATCCAATAAAACCCCAGAGTTTCTCAAGATGAATCCACTTGGGAAGGTAAGCAGTGAATCTATTGAAAAAAAACGCTTTTCTTCTAGTTGTAGGTTTCTTTTGTTGTTAATTGCTTTCCATGGTTGGCTTTATTGTTTTCTAGATCCCTGTACTGGAAACCCCTGATGGTGCTGTATTTGAGAGCAATGCCATTGCACGCTACGGTGAGGAAATTTTGGCATTCTTTATGATAGTTGATAAGTTATCAACTTTTGTAGTTTATGAAGCATTTTTCTGCCTGGTGCAGTTGCTAACTTGAAGACTGATAATCCTCTACTTGGCTCTTCACCATTTGAGCATGTAAGACATTTTATCCTTACTATATCACATGTTGGATGCTGTCTTTGGCGGGTGTGTTTATTATTGTCAGAATGCGTGTTGTCGATGAATTAAGAAATTCTGTTCCGTGGTCGGATTGTGCACGTGTGGATCTATATTGTTGTTGTTTTGCTACCCTATTTTATGCGGGGTTCACTTTATTTGTTAATCAATACCATTTTTTCATATCATGTTATGTTTTTGCCAGGCACGTATTGAGCAATGGATTGATTTTGCATCTTTGGAAATTGATACTCAAGTCTCAAGATGGTTGTATCCCCGATTGGGTTATGGTACATATCTTCCCCCGGTTAGTCAATCTCTTTAAACTCCTTGCCGCATATTAATACTTATTTTGACAATCTTCTTGTTCAATTACCCACTCATTGTTTAGCTATTGTGTTTTTGCTACTCGTGTAGGTTGAGGAAGGTGCAATTTCTGCTCTTAAGAGAGCGTTAGGAGCTTTGAACACACATCTTGCTTCTAACACTTACCTTGTTGGGCATTCTGTTACATTGGCTGACATCATTGTGGCTTGCAACTTGCACAGTGGCTTTAGCTGGATCTTGACCAAGAGCTTTACCTCCGAATTTCCTCATGTGGATAGATACTTCTGGACCATGGTAAATCAACCAAATTTCCACAAGGTAATGGGTGAGGTTAAACAAGCAGAATCTGTTCCACCTGTTGCACCTGCAAAGAAGCCTTCACAGCCAAAAGAAGCAGCAAAACCCAAGGCCAAGGAAGAGCCAAAGGAGGCCAAAAAAGAAGTGAAACAGAAGGATGCTGCTGCTGACGAGGAAGAGGCACCCAAGCCCAAGGCAAAGAATCCTCTTGATCTTTTGCCACCTAGCAAGATGGTTCTGGATGATTGGAAGAGGCTTTACTCGAACACAAAGTCCAACTTCCGTGAGGTTGCTATCAAAGGTAGTTTCTTTTTTACTTTGTTTTATATTCTTGCATTAGTATCAGTTTTTATTTGGTGACCCTGTTGATGATAGTTAGAATTATGGATAATTGCAGAAAGCACCTGGTATGTATTAATTTTTTTTGTGAATTGTAGCCCTCTTTTTTATAGTTGAAAAAAGTGCCTTGAAGTTTGCCTTTTTTTACACTTTGTGAATTTGTTTCAAAATGGCAATTTAGCCCCCCAAATCAGAAACTTAAAAAATAAGCAAAAACAAACAAAAAAATCCAGAATTTTCACAGCTCTTAATTTTCTCCCTCTTTATTTGTTAAGTGGGATGAAAAATTATGTTCTATTTTTGTTTGTACTTGTTATTTTTGATGTATAAAATTGTATTTGAGAAATATGTTTACAGTCTGACACAGACAAGTTCATGACACTCTTTTGCAATTATAAAGGAGAGGGTTACAACTTGCAAAAAAAAAAATGAATACCTCATGGTACCTTTTTTGCAATTATTCCTTGCAGTTATTTCCAAACTCTGGCAGAGTTCAAATTTTACTGTGCCTATCAACAGGAGTGAAAACATTATGCATATTGAGTTATCACAAAGTATTCACAACCTTGTATTATGGTATTCTTCTACTTAATCATTTGAATATTGGTTTTTCAGGATTCTGGGATATGTATGATCCCGAGGGATACTCCCTTTGGTTCTGTGATTACAAGTACAATGAGGAGAATACCGTCTCATTCGTTACAATGAACAAGGTTGGTGGGTTTCTGCAGCGGATGGATTTGGCGCGCAAGTACGCGTTCGGGAAGATGTTGGTGATTGGTGCAGAACCGCCCTTCAAGGTTAAGGGACTTTGGCTTTTCCGTGGGCAGGAGATCCCCCAGTTTGTGATGGATGAGTGCTATGACATGGAGCTGTATGAGTGGACGAAGGTGGATATCTCTGATGAAGCTCAGAAAGAGCGTGTCAGTCAGATGATTGAAGACCAAGAGCCCTTCGAAGGGGAACCCCTATTGGATGCCAAGTGCTTCAAGTGAGACCAATATATTAGCTGGAAGATTCCTTGCCTGTCTGTTCTTTATCAATATATTAGCTGAAGATGTTTCAAATTTTACGTCATATAATTGGATCATGGACCTAGATAAATTGAGATTATCAGTTTTATCCCCTTTAACAGCAGCATTGATTTGATGAAACGTTGGACCTTTGTTTTTCCCAGGTTGATCTTGAACCTACACTTGTTTTAGCAATGTCTTGTTCATCAGGTTCTGTTTTTGAATAATTCTCAAATCAACCTGCCGATCTTAGACGGATCATGTATGGGGTCAAACCCCTTCCCTAGGACTAGCTACAAGCATATTATGATGGACATATACTTGTGCCACCTGCTTATCTACAATGAGCTCCAAGATCTGATCACTCGTGTCTCCGAACAAATGATATATTTGTGACAATTAATCAACTGTAATATTAATCCTGGGAAGATTAACACTTTCTGAGGATCCACGAGTAAAACTCATGGTATGCATATCAAATTAAGCTCAAAAGACAAATATAACGAGTCCAACGTGTACACCTAATGATAAGAATCAGTCTCTTATATATGTCATTTCATATATTAAACAATAATAAAGGAAAGATGAGAAACAGAAACCAGTGAAGATGGATATCCATATCTACGTTTGAGGCAGTTCATCCGGTGGAGCTTCAGCAATGAAGAGATGCTGAATGAGATCTCGAGCACCCAGCTGATCCCACTCTAGAGAATCGAACCAACTCTGCTCTCCTCTGATTTCTTGCAAACCACACGGAGACGACAGTTCATTTCCTCTCTCACCTACTTGCAGCTGCACAGGAAACCGTTTCAGCCTATTACAGTTCCAAATGCAAATCATCTGCAGAGAGTTACAGACAAGCGCGGCATTGCAGCTTTGCTTCAGATTTGGCATGCCAATCAGCGTTAGCTTCAGCAATCTTGGAAAAGCTACATCATCAACAGCGTAATCTTCTTCTTGGTTTATCAGACTGATCATATTCACACACCTCTTCACAACAATTTCTTCAATGTTTGGAAGCTCGCTCACAAGCAGACTTCCAAGAAGATACTTCAGACTTGAACATTCTGAGATGTCCAGAGCCTTCAGGTTCTCAAAAGAAGATGCTGTCAGCTGAGTCGTACTGTTAGGTATTCTCAACTGAGTAATATCATCACAGCGAATAAGACACAATTCAGAGGTCATGTTTGGCAGTGTAAAAGGCTCACCATTTGCAAGGAAGCCACCTACAAACACTAAGCTGCAAGTTCTGGATATGCCAGTGAATGAACCCCCAATGCAGAATCTGAAACTCTTCAGCTGACACCAGCTCTTCAAGTTAACATAATTGCAGAAAGCTTGAGCATTGCAGAAATCAGCTTCAAAAACAGACATGTTTCTGAGGTTTACAAGTTCCTCTGTAGAGGACATCGTTCCCCAAAGAAAGCCAGAGCCAGTCAGCATCAGTTCTTCTAGATGCCTTAAAGCTGCAAGCAAACCTGGCTGTATATCGGATACAGAAGAATGAGAAAGGTTCAGGCGTCTGAGTTTGGTTAGCTTATCCATTCCCTGTGGCAAGTTTCTAATGGGAGTAAAAGATATATCCAACACCATCAAAGCCTCGAGCTTTGACAAAGAAGGAAGAGAAGTCAAGTTCTTGCAATGATGCAGTAATAATGCATGCAAATTCCTCAAACTCGAAAGGGACTCTGGAAGAATGCACACACCAGAGCAAGATAGATCAAGAACTTTTAACTGTGGCATATTGAGGAAGAACCCATCACAAAATTGAATGTTGGAGGGATTGCATTGCAGTAACAATGTAGATAGGTTATGGCAATTGGGTATGTACCAAAATTCTTGAAGATCATTTCCCATCAAAGAGACTCTCTCAACATCTTCGGGCCACATTTCTTCTGGCGGGGTTTTCTTCAGTCCAAGCCCGCCCTTAATGAAAAACAAAGGACTTCTTTTAGAGATGTGGATGGCCATATCCCTTATGATTGGATGCATCTTAACATGTTGGCCTTCGCTCTCTAAAAGTCCACAATCTTTGAGTTCATATAACATAGCTTCAGCTTCTTGCATTTTCTCCTCTATCCATCCTCCATTATGCAATAAACCCTCCCACATCCAATACTCCATCAGTTCTTTTTCCTGAATAAGATGATTTTTCGGGAACAATGCACAGTACAAGAAACAAGATGCAATGTTGCTGTGAGGATTGTGTTTTAGTCTTTCAAAGCTTGGCATCAGTCGGGTGAAGATCTTCTCTTCCATGACTTGCAAATTTGAACTAGACTCCCTCAAAACAGTCCATTCCCGAGTCAAAGCTTTACTTAGTTCATCATCATTGTCTTTGTTTCTTAGTTTCCTCATGTACCTTGCAATAGCAATGATCGCCAATGGCAGACCATAGCATTCTGCTGCCACACTCTTCATGATAGTCTGAGTTCGTTCAGATAGCTCGGACACATTATGACCAACTTCTTGCAAGAACAATCTGCAAGCATCATCCTTTTGAAGTAAGTTCAATTCGATCTTCCTATCTGCTTGCATTTCACTGCATACAGAAGAAAATCTAGAAGTAATCAAAAGCTTGCATCCACGCCCCCTAGGCAAAGAGAACTCAGGAATTCCAATCTCCTCAAGAGAGAAAGCTCTCCACATGTCATCCAAAATGAGAAGAACTCTTCCTTTCTTCTTCAAGGCCTCCATTAACATAGCTGCATTATCAAGAACACTACTGTCACAAGAAAGAGACAGACCTATTTTCCTCCCAATTTTTGTTTGCAATGTTTGAAGATCAGAATCGTGTGTTACCTCAACCCAAATCATGATATCAAAATGCATGTTCCATTGCAAGATTTGGTTGCTGAAGTGCGCAACAACCTCGGTTTTGCCAACACCTCCCACTCCACAAACTGCGATTACTTTTATGTTCTCGAAGACTATAATCCTCCGCATCTCAATCACAACTGCATCTGCATCAAGCCCAACTAATTTCCTTGTTGTTCTTACATTTCCCCTAACTAAGGATCCATCGACCGCAGGATAAGTTCTGCCTTCCTGAAGTATTTTGTCTATGGCTTCAATCTTCTCTGCTATCTGTCTCCCAATAGCATATTGCCAACAGCAGTTTGGTAGCAACCCGATCATGCATCTTCTGTTGTTGACGTCTTTTGCTTGCTCAACTAGATTTGGGATGCTAAGGAGAAACTGTTCGGTGTGATTGATCCACAATCGTAGATTCCTCATACGGACAGCGCTGGTGGGCTCCGTGTCTAGTTTCTCTATTAGCATCTTCAACTCTTCTGCTTTCTTTACAAGAACACCAAGTTTCTGTTCATGATTTTTGAGGTGACTGTAATTTCTTGAAAAGGGCTTCTTTAACAGAGTTGCAGCTGATATCGCACAGGCAACCACGCCAGTAACAATTGCCACCACTTCCCCAGCTGACAGGAACCAATGATAAAACTCATAACGTCAAAACGAGGAAAAACAGTAAGGACAAATAGCAACAGAATAGCACTAGTAGGAGCTGTATCAGTAGTTGTGACAGATCTGACACATCCTTAGTCCAAGTTCTGCTAATTTCAATACTATCATTTTAACTTTCTCATGTAGGCGATGATGATTTACAAAAATAACCCTCAGGGGTGCATGTCTAGATCCCACAATATCATGTTAAAGTTTGATTCGATGAATCGGGATTCAACAACAGTTGTTTCATTCTTTATCGGCTAAACAAACTTAGCATCAACACAATTCTCACAAAAAAAAAATGGGCTGACATAACAAACTAAAAACAACATGCAACACTTTTTTTGTGAAAAGAACTGACCTGGCATTGTTTTTCAGTCAACACCTCTTGCTTGTTATGCTTAACTGTGACTTGTGCCGTCTCTTTGTCCTGCCAAACACATAGGAATTCTATAAGCAATAATACTTCATCCCAAGAGGCCAAGTATCTTCTGTTAACATTGTCAAGAGACCTGCTTAAGGAAATGAATATTTTGGAAACTCAAGGATAAATTAAACTATTCTCTTTCTTACTGTGAGAGTATCACAAATTAAACATTTTCCTTTAACCAGACTTCTATATGATTTCATATGCCCTTCAATTTCTCCCAAATTTGATGAATGTACTGTTTTGAGGATATCAGCAATTTAAAAGGAAGCTCAATACAGACCTTTGTGAAGAAGATTGGATCTCAAAAAAAAAAAAAAGGTAAAGAATCATCCACCTAATCTATGTGGAGCTTGGAAATGAGTTAAGTAATACCTGGATCATTAATTGGGGCCAGATTTAGCCAAACAGAAAAGACATCTGAGGGGGTTTTAGGGTTCTTAAGAGAAATGCACTTGAGTTTGGATGTTTGAGGTGTTAGGCTGGAGTTGATCGTAGGGAATTAATCTCCACCGTTCCTTGCCTTTGATACCATACATTACTCTCATGGATGTGCATTGACTTGGAGTCAACTCCCCAACCTAGTCCATTAAAAAAGAGACATATCAAACATCATCGTGGCCCTTGGTTGGTTTCTCTGTACCTTCAACATCTTTCCGCCTTACGAAGCGATTAGGGATATTTTGGTAAATGAATACTTCCGATGAACCGTTCGTTGTGGGGGTAGTTTTCATGTTCGTGATAGCATTCACAGTCGGCCTATGCATTACCAAAAGACGCAGGAACACATCTACTACTAATATTAGTCAGCCACAAGTCAACCCAAGTCAACGCTCACAGACGAGTCAGCTAAACATATCTCCATCACAGAGATCGCCGCAGCCACCAATAACTTCTCGCCGGAGTTGTGCATAGGCGAGGGCAGCTTCGGCCGCCTCATTTACACAATACCAATCTCGTGCTCAGTTTTCATTACACTTCTTTCGTGGAATCTTCTTTCTTAATACTGATAATTTTAAAAAGCCGCATAAAACTATACGCGCCTACATATCCACTTTTATTTTTATTTTATACAAACCCTAAACTATCCATATTTTATCACCTTTTGATTTTCTATCAGTTTTTCTGTTAGTTTTTTCTGAAATGACGAAAATACTCCTTCCCTTATAAACCCTAATATCAACCTGACTTTCACATAAATACGAAAATGCCATTACACATAAAATAGGAAAAATTAAGAAATCAATATTAATTTTATTTATTTTCAGAAAATAAGAACTATGGACGACGCTCAAGGACTATGGAGATGCTCGACCCTCGGATTCTACAAGGAGGAGTAGATGAAGCTCAGGTTGGGGAGTGTTTTATGATCGGTGTTTTGTGTGTATTTGAATATGCTAGAGAGAGGCCTACTATGGGCCATGTTGTCGACTCGTTGAATCAAATCCCACGGTCATAGATTACACGGTTCATTTCTATAATTTATAGTAACTTTGTTTTTTTTTGATCGGCGAAAGAAAATTTAAATTAACCTCAATTCCGATGTGGAAAAGGTTACAAAAAAGACACAATCTCACTACAGATTGCGAGAAACAACATGCAAAACCCAAATCTAAAACAAAGATTAGTACAAAGAAACATGAGATCTAATCCAGCGAGTGTAGAAGATCATGAATGAGCCAAGAAGTAAGCTGAGATGCATGTCTGGCCAAGAGGTGTTAATGATGAACAAGTGAGAAGCTGCAAGTGAGGGGCTTCTAAAAGGAGATAAGAGTTGGCCATGTCTTCAACTGAGTCTAAGAGATCAATCTCTTTTACTGGCTCTCAGCCAGAGAAGTAAAGCTGCCAAAGTTTCACAACAAACAGAAAAAAGGGACACAAAACCCCTACCACAAACCTCAGCCAAAGGAACCAAAAAGGAACCAAGCATCCAGTCAACACTAGATGCAACCCAGAAAGGGGGGCAGGATAAAACCAAACCAAACTCACCCCAAATCACAAAAACTAAACCGATTCACTACCAAAAATTTCTTCAGATTAGCCCAAGGCCAAAATCCCCACAGAGGCCAACACCAACTGTGGGGACCCGTCCTCACAACGAGGACGAGAACCAAAGACTAAAAGGTAGGAAGAAGAAAAACTTAACGAGATAAGGGGAGAGAGGGAGGTAAGAGACAAGAAAGAGGCAAACCAGTAGGTTGACACCCTTCTTACTCTTCCAAGAGGCAATGGGGAGGGAGAACTGGGTAGAGAACCACATCAAACTCGAACCAGAAAACGCCCCGCAACCCGTCTCCAAAGACGCTGCCCGAGCCGGAGCGGTCCAGATCTGCCAAGTTAAGGTCAGATCCGACCAGAAGAAGAGTGGAGGCGGGACCAAGGCCGGAGTCCGTGGCCCTGGTCAGAGTCGATGCGAGCGGCATGCCGGAGGCGAGGAGATGAAGGCCGGCGAGTGGGGAGGTCCAGATCTGCCGAGAAAAGGTCAGATCTGACCTTGTGACCAAAAAGGGAGTCGGAGTCGGGGACCATGGCCAGAGCGTGGCCATGGTCGGAGTCGAGGCCATGGCCGATGAGGAGGGCAGAGAGGGGCGAGGCGTGGCGGAGGACTAGCTGGAGTCGGGCGGATCTAAGCGAGGCGCGGCAGTCGGAGACGAGGCGGATCTGGCCGGAGATGAGAGCCTGGAAGGGCGGATCTGCGAGGACGGGCAGTGAGCGGCGCCGGAGAGTCCAGAAGGCCGTTGACGAGGGCGAGGAACAACGGTCGGAGTAGAGGGCGGCGGAGAGGAGCGGCGGCGGAGAAGAGGGAGTCGGAGAAGGCGAATGGGAGAGAAAGGAGAAGCTTCGCCAGCCACAGCCATGGCCGAAGCCATGGCCGGCCTCTTTTAGCTTCATGGTCGTGATAACATTCACAACCGGCCTCTTTTAGCTTCAACTTATGTTATGCTTTTTTTAAGGGAAAACTACCAATACCTACCCAAAACCATGCCCATTTAACTGATGTTTACTCTGAAGTTTAAACTTAACTGATGCATACCCTGAAGTTTCGAAAATGTAACTCAAAACCCCTCTGTCAGCAAAAATGACGAAAATACCCTCAACTACACTTCAATAATTATGTTAAAAAAATTATTTAAAAATTACTTTTGTTATATATATATATTTACTTATTAAACGACTTCATTTTTATTTAAAAAATCACTTCATTTATATTTAAAAAAAAATATTTAAAAAAATCATTGAGGGTATTTTTGTCATTTTAGCTGACAGAAGGGTTTTTTAGTTACAAGTCATAACTTCAGGGTATGCATCAATTAAATTTAAACTTCAGAGTAAATATCAGTTAAATGAGCATGATTTTGGGTAGGTATTGGTAGTTTTCCCTTTTTTTAATCAGCGAATATAAATTTAATTTAAACCTCTTCAGAGGTAAAAAAAGAAGTACATGAGTTGGTCTATCCACAGACTAAAAAGTAAATCGAGCACTGGTATGTCTGCTCAGTCTCATGATAGCCCAACAAGGGGAGTAAACAGATACATGAAAGAGCGTTCCTATACAAGGAACCTCGGCATCCCAACATGGGAGCAAACAAGACAATGAAGGTCTAAAAGACCAGCTTTTACAACCATGAAGCGCAAAATAAAAGAAAGTAAAAGTTCATAACACCCGGATTTTACAACCATGAAGCGCACAAAAAGAGAAAGGTCTTTTACCCTGATTTTTCAACCATTAAGCACAAGAGATATTGACATAAAACCAACCAATAGCCTAAGCAAGCAGAGCACCCTGTCTCATTAGGACCATCAACCTATCACACAGACTGGAAGACGAGCACTAACACGTCGACGGTCAACACCGCAAGCGATAGAGACAGTTCTGGTGAGTAATACCCACCCGAACACAAAAACCCCTTAAACGAATCTGAATGTAAACAACTGAAAGGCACAAATGCCTAAACACTCATTGGTGGCCAACACTTTAAACCAGCGAGTCCTTACCACAAAAGTGTAAGGAAGCAGATGCATAACAAACAGAATTCGGTAAAGGAGCAAAGCAGGGATACAAAACTTAAGCTGAAGAGAGGGATATACCAGTATAAGTACCACAACGAACCGCTAGACCCACGACGATCAACACCCATGAGGATGAAGAAACGCGTCCCACTACCGGATCTGAAGCGAGACATCAGGCAACCAGACGAACCACCAGAAGCAGGTAGAGCAGCTCCGCAACGATCCGAATCCAGTAGGATGAAGAAGCGCGTCCCACGACCAGAGTTGGAACTAGACACCTCCAATGAAACGAAAGACGTTCCACCGTCTTGACCGCGAGGGATGGATTAGACATTGGAGATCATACTCATTCCTCCAAACCTAAAACCGGTCAGCACCGAGGCAGAGGGGGGGACTATTACTTCTACCGAAAATGAGCTCAAACCTCTACGCTGACAGCCATAAGTCAACCCTCCCGGAGAATCGAACCTGGAACTCGAGGTGAGCGTTCCGAAACCAAAAACGGTTACTCCTCACCAGCAAAAACCAAGAGGGGACCCAAAGGGGAAGACCTCTAATGATACCGAGAACGAGCCAACCCGAACTCGAATAAACCCGGCACCACAAATAGCAGAGAAGAACAAGGCCACACAAAGGTCACACATGTTCTGAAACATCAGAACACAACACCAGCGAGAACCCAAAATACGAAAAGCTTTGAAAGACCACACCACCAAGGAATGGACTAACAGAACTTCACCACGGCCACAAAACGCTGCCAAGACAACAACCCAACGACTCCAAAACTTACAGGCGATCGAAGATCCTACGAGCACAAAGGACCAACCGAGCAACCCAATAACACTTCACCCGACGAGGCACAAAACAGGGCCCGAGCCAGATTGAAGAGGGGCCCAAAATAGACCAAACCCGAGTTGGGCCAGACCCAAACCGGTTCAGATCCGAAACCGGCCCAGATTTGAAACCTACCCAGATCCGAAACAAGGCCAGATCCGAAACTGGCCCCGATCCGAAACCGGACTAGATCCGAAACCGACCTAAATCCACAACCGACCGAGAACCGAAACCGGCCCAAACCAAAACCGGCCCAGATCCACAACTGGCCTAGATCGGAAACCAGAACAAACCCTGACCAGGACCGACCCTATTCCATATCTAGACGCAACTAGACGGACGACGGCCGAGCATCCTGCGAGTCGATTTTTGGCAACACCACCCACAAAAGGAGAAGCTGCGCCAAACCACACCGTCGGACGAAGCTGCAAGAGACAACCATGGCGGATCGAGCAGCAGACCAACCTCCATAAGACATTCGAGAGCGTCCAAGAGGGAACTAAAGCTGTAGAGAGATTTCAAGTGTAGATGAAACGTGCACGTACAGATCTGGAGTGAAAGGCCGAGCTCCAGATGAACAGGAACACGGGTTGGAGACGGAGGCTGGAGAAGGCTGGGCTATGAAGACAATGAAGTAGGGCAAAGAAACGGAGAACCAAAGAAATAGGGAGAGGCCGGGGAATAGAAGAGGGGGGGGGGGAGAAAGGGAAAGGGGGAAGGTCACCACCAGCGACCACTAAGGCCGAAGACCCTAACGTCGTCGGTGGTGAGAGTGACAACGACTAGGTTTAGAAGAAGGAGAAGGGTTTTGGGTTGAACTTTCAGAGACAGATTGTTTGACCGAGAACACAAGCACAATATTATTTAGGTCATAAATTTGAGTGAAAAAATTATACATAACTTATGTTATGCTTTTGATTTGGTTTCTATCAACTCTTTATTAGGGCAAGGGACAAAAATAGAGTTACATTCAATGTAAGGGGTAGTGTTGAGCTCAAGTCTTGATACATTTAATAATTATTGATAAATATCATACAAATGTTAGTCAAAGTTTTGTGCAAAACAATAATGAGATAATACAGACTATTTCAGTAATAAATACCCTTGAAATAGTAGATGTCCCAATCTTGAGTACGGTTGTAAAAGCCCCCGTCTAGTCTCTAAAGTATATAAAAACGTTCGATTTGTCGTCTCATTTAGACCTCAAAATCTGAAAACCGCCCGATTCGTCGTCCAGCCCGATTAATCGGAAATTTGGGATCTAATTTGTGAAATTAGACTTTTAAAACAGAGATGAAAAGGTGAGAGACACAATATGCTTGTAATGCTGTTGAATTTCTTAATAAAATATGAGACGTGTCCCTCTTTGGTGGTTTATCATTATAATTTAGATTTTTATTAAAATTTAGAGTAAAATCAAAATGAGAACATTATTTGGTTTAGTTTTTTTTTGTATTTTGATATTTGATATTTTTTATAGTATATATTAATTTTTTTATTATATTTGTGTAATATATATTTAATAATAATTAAAAATATTAAAAAATGAAATCTGCCTAGGCCCTGACTAGTCTCCGTCTAACGCCTAGGGGTCCTCACCGCCCAACTAACGCCCAACGTTTTTTTACAACCATGATCTTGAGTGATTGATTACTTTTCCCCATTAAGTATTATTTGATCTGTGCATAACATATTTACTTTACGTTAAATCGTATTGAATTTTAGTGTCATTTTCCAAATAATGGTAACCACTTATAAATTACTTGAAAAGAAAAACAAAATACATAGAAAATAATACTTGTTTCCATTCTAAACTACAAAATGTTAGTTGAATATAAGAGCAATTACAGTGGGAAACGATTTGTTGTAGTCGAGCAAATCCTTGTTGACTCGACGATTACATCGATGAAAAGGCTGGAGGATTTGGGCTTGATAGTGAAGTCTCATCCTTTAAAGATCCCTAGTCTCGACGAAAACGAGAGGTTTGAACCTAATAACTAGTCGTTGGGCCTCTCTTGCATCACCACGCTTCCCATTGTGGGGCCGACATTTTTTCGGCCCCAACCCTCATTTTCTAACCTTTTTCAATTCACATTTCTCACAATCTTCTCTCTACAACTCAAGCCTTAGTTTCTTTCCTTTTTCGATGCATCCACCATCACAAGAAGAAGTACAACAATTTCTTAATTGTGAGTATGTAGTGGAAGTACAAATATATGAGTTATGTACCAAAGCATCATGAATCCCCTAACCGCATTGACCAGGATATTGGACGTAGTCTATGAAGGAATGGAAAAGGTCAGTTTGGAGGTGCCACAACCGAACTTTTATAGGAAGATGTCGCGAGGACGAACATACACGCCTTATGGCCCGGGTACTTCACCACCTCACCAGTTTACATCGAAAAACAATTTCGTCATCGATTTCGAATGTTGAAAGAATTTTCATTCGCATTATGGAAGGTTTTGTGGATCATGACCGTTACTTCCATCAAATGCCTGACGACCTGGGTAAGCCCGTTTCCTATACCCATGCCTTCCTCCTAGAAGTTGGTTCATGTGACTTGTCATATAAACTTGATATGGAGGATTATTGATCCTAGAGGAACACCATAGCACATCACAACTGTTGGGTCTCGAGGTAGGGATGGAGATGAACCAACCCGCAGCGGAAAATCAATGAAAACCAAGAGATGATTAAAACCATGAAACAACTAACAAAGAATGGACTCACAAGAGAACAATTCAGCACTATTTCTTACCAAAACAAGAACAGCGGGTAACGAATGATTGACTTGAGTCTCCAAGACGCCTACGTATCCACATGGGAATCAAACCCACGTAGTTCTTCTCTTAGAGGACTCAAGAACACAAAAATGGAGGTGAGAGCTTGCTTGGCCGAAATAGGCATGGAGAGGAGGGAGAAGTTGTGTTTCCTATTCTTGTCTTGTGTTTTTTATGTTGAAAAAAGATGACTTAAACATAACAAACTCCATCAACTTGTGAAACTAAAAGAAAAAACAATATTTGCTCAATTCAAAGGCTTCTCTGACTTGAAAAGTGTGCCCAAAACCCTAGCCGCCTACAGTACCTTCCTCCTTCTCTCTGCTCCCGCCGGTGACAGCCATCTTGGTTGTTGCCGGCGGAAGCCCTCTCCCACCTCCCTTCTTCTCATCCTACTGCTCCTCTGCTGCTCCGGCGTCGGCGTCTTCGTCTCTTCCCGCTGCAACTCCGGCGTTTGTTCGTCCCGGACATAAGCTCGAATCAGCTGCTCGAGTCTGGTGCTACTCTTTCCGGCGAGGAGTCGCCTCTTCCCGCTGCAACTCCGGCGTTCTGCTGCTCGAATCTGGTGCTGCTCTTTCCGTCGAGGAGTACTTGAGTCCTGCTCTGAGTTCTCGTCGTCGACTCTCTTTCCGGCGAAGAGTGCTTGAGTCGTGGTGCTCTCACTTCTCGTCGTTCTCAGATCTGCTTCGTGGTCGCCCAAACGTCTCCTGCCGGTGCTGGAGGTTGCGGCTGCTGCTCTATCCGGCGAGGATCTGCTTTAGTCGAGGAGATCTGACCGGCCATCTTCTCCGGCTCACTCTCTAACCAGTCTCGTCGTCGGCATCATCTTCATGTGGATTGGCGGCACAGTCTTGTTCGACAGGTTCGGTCCGGGTAGGGTTGGGCCTGAAACTGGGCCGGGTCAGCCTGACCGGTTCTGGTTTTGGGCCTGCCCTTGTCTGGGCCCAAGTGGGCCTATTCAGATTGGGCTTTTGGCCTGATCTGGCCATGTCTGTTCTGGTGCAGGCTTTCGGTTCCGGATTTCGTTGGTGTTTTGGGCCTCATCGGTAGTTGCCGATATCTGGCAGTAAGGCAAGCCTGGTGTTCGGTAGAAATACTAGGCCCCCTAGAAGCGTCGCTCGGTGTAGGCCAGTTTCGTGTCGAGGCCCGGCATGGGTGCTTGCTTTGATGGTCAGTGCGGTATTTGTCTTCGCCTTTTCCTTGCTTTGCTCGGTCTTCTCCTATTCGTTCATGCTTATTTTAGTATTTGGTTTCGCTTCTTATCGACCCGATGGTGGGTCGAGCTTGTCGGTTAAAGGCGTTGACCGCCGGCGAGTTCCTTGGGTGTCGTGCGCCCCTCAGAAGCCTCTGCTAGGGTTTATATGGTAATTCGGATATGTCTCAGCCGTTGTGGTGTTGGCCGCCGACATTATTTTGAGATGGGAGTCGGTTCAACTTTTCAAGGTTAGGGCTTGGATCTTCGCTGGTGAGGTTTTGCAGTTGGGAGTGACCCATTCTCTCAGGGTTTGTGTACCCTTTCTCTCAGGGTCTGCGTACCCTTTTATGCTCTCAGGGTCTGCGTACCCATTCTATTCTTGCTCTCTGGGTCTGCGTACCCAATCACTCTGGGTCTGCATACCCATTCACTCAGGGTCTGCGTACCCATTCTCATTCACTCAGGGTCGGCGTACCCATTCTCACTCACTTAGGGTCTGCGTACCCATTCACTCCGGGTCTGTGTACCCATTCACTACTGGGTCTGCGTACCCATTCTCTACAGGGTCTGCGTATCCTTACACTTCTGGGTCTGCGTACCTTTCCTTATTTACTGCTTTACTTTTGTTTTCTGAACTTCCGCCTTCAATCTGTAGACAGATTGTAGACAGGTGGTTTTTTTGTAACCTTTTTCTTCCTCAGGAGAGGGTAATTTATCATATGCTTTCGCTGATCAAAAAAAAAACTTGTGAAACTAAAAGCATGAGACAAGTATGATGTCAAGTAAGGTGTAAATAGGACAAAGTATGGCTAGACAAGATGGGGTTAGGTGGTGAATCACCAACACCTTAATCCTTGTCTTTCTTATTTAGTACTAATTAATCAAGACTTGATTAATTAGTTCCATGGGCCTTGGTTGCATGGGCCTCTCATGGGCCTCTTGGAACATGGCTCGTGGCCATTCCCAACGAGTAACCGTGATGCGCTCATCGCCTTCAAGCCTTCCATACCGGAAATGTCCAACATTATCCGACGTGATCAATCCCAAGACTCCAAGCCTTGTCTTGATCCGTAAATTCCTATTCACTTACGGGCACATGACCCAAAACCCAACTTTGGTCATGTCCCGAGACAACTCCCTTTTGGCCATTCTCCATAAATGTGTCAATGAGTTTCACCCTCCGGTGTGACCCTTATGTTTATGCATGTCAATAGATCAACGTAAAATCTCATTTTATTTTATCCTATTTAAGTGGCAACTAACGAGACTTTAGTATTGTCTGACACTGCATAACGAATTGACCATGTCGATTCTAACCTTTCCGTCGTCCCTGTCATTATCCTTTTATCTCCGATATCCTGATTGAGAGAAGGCATAGAGCCGTCATCCTTATTATTCTCAATCACTATTCCTTGATATGTGAGATGACTGAATATATGATACCTAGTATCATGTGCATGGCCATGCTATTCTTTCAGTCACTCTCGATCAAGCGGCCGAGAACCGATATCTTTCACATACAATAGTATGAGGGATAAATCCCTTAGCCGTCTTTTGTGTCACTCATGCAATCCGTCCCCAAGCCAATCCTGGCCGTTATGGAAGCCCTGTTACGGACAACGTTCGGCTCAGGTCAAACTCAGTTGTTTACTGCATAGCGATCACAAAGACTCCTTGGTCTCAGGATACATGACAAGCTATGACAATGAATATGTTCATGACTTGATCTATGACACGTATTCATGTCGGGTCGTCCAATATCATGTCCCACACGATATCTATGATCAGACTCCGGAATCCCATTCCAATGACTAACAGAACGTAAGCCATAAAGAGTCATTTTTCATACTAGTCGCTTCTAGTGAAGCTTTGTTGACTAGGGACCCATCGAGTGTGATCTATCTCGATCTATGGTTATATTCACATTGTGGGCATAGATCAGAGCACACATCGATATATTACTCCAACACATAAGTAATATAATGCCGCTTTAATTTTATTGCTAACATGATATATACATTTGGACATTTAGGATTGAACTACGGGCACTAATACTAACAATCTCCCACTTGCCCTAGCTCCAATCTAAACTCCAATATGTCCCCATCGACTTTACATGTCTAACATGTTTAGGCAGCGACACTGCCTTAGTCAAAGGGTTGGCTATGTTATCATCTGTTGCAATATATGTTATCTTCACTTCACCTCGGTTCAGTATTTCTCTGATGAGGTGGATACGCCGTAATACATGTTTGGATTTGTTATGCGATCTGGGCTTTTAGCTTGCGCAATGGCCCTTGTGTTGCCGCAAAATGGATTTACTGGGTTGGATGGGTTTTTAATTACACCCAATCCTACCGTGAATTTCCAAATCCACATAGCCTCCTTAACAGCCTCTACAACATCCATGTACTTGGCCTCTGTCATAGATTCGGTGACGGTATCTTGCTTTACGCTCTCCCAGCTAAAGCTCCTTTATTCAGCGTAAACACATATCCTGACCGACTTCTAAAGTCATATGATTTTTCTTCAAGAAACAAAATTATAGAAGGCTCCATTCTCTTTCCTTAGATCTTGTGCATTGGGAGGATGATGGGAAATGGCTTCTCTCCATGCCATTAGTAGTGCTGGAGGTGTCATTACTTGTTGGAAATCCTCTGAATTCATTCTGCATACTACAAAATCCATTGATGGTGCCCTGATCTAGTTTGGTCAAATATCCTCCCTCAGTAGAAACTGTTGTCTCATTTAAGGGTAGGCATCAGTCGGGGCCCGACAATATTTTCATTACCCGCAACCCAAACCGGGAGGAGCGGTTACTTCAAATCCATAACCGTCACCGTACCGGGTTCCAACGGGAAACCTAAAAACCGACCGTCACGGAGCCGACCGGTTACAGTTTTTAACCGACCCATTGGGCTTTCTTTTGTGCTTTTAATTAAAGCCCCAAAAAACATCAATTTCTGAAAAAACTAGAACAATAAAACCAATTTATAACAAAAACACAATAAGTTATAACTAGTAATTTTCTATTAAGCTATTACATCAAGAAAAACATTTTTTTAAAGTCTTTAATGGTCTCTAAAAACAAAAAATTTCAAGTTAAGTACACGCCACAAACAATAAATAAATGATTAAAATATATGTTTATTCAAGTACAAGATTTAAATTCAAGTTCATTACAATCAAATAAACTTTAAATTTTAAAATCAAATAAGTTCATTAATACTAGTGTCAACATTTAATTTTATTTAATTTGAACAACCAACTTACTACATGATTGTCTATAGGCAAATTTATGATTAAAAATAAACTAATCTCCTACATTTTACCTATGCTACACTGTTAATCTAATACTAGTGTCAACGTTTAATTTAAACCTCTTGTAATACTACAACCATCAATTTAGTAAAGCAAAATATAAACATTTTTATATACACACCTAAAGCCGGTCGGTCGGTTTTTTTATCGGTTTGGAAGATAAAAAACCGTACCCACCCAAAATGTTATCGGGTTGGTATTTTCTTAACCGTAACCGTCACCGGTGACACCGGTTCAGGTGATTCCGGTGATGGGGACATCCGGTGACGGTCGTTTTTCGGTGACGGCCGGATATTTGCCCAACCCTAATCTCATTAAGGTGTATGCTCTAAATTCATTGCCACAAAGAAGAGAGCTCTAAAGGGATCTTGAGTTGGAAATCAATTCCCTAAGCCCTCAAACTGTGGTTCTACTTGAAGGTGATTTTAACTCAACAACATCAATTGGGGAGAGGGTCAATCAAAGAAGTAATGATCAGGATAGAAGCCTATTTCAGAGTTTCATAAATGGTCTAGATCTTTTGGACCTTCCTCTATTTGGAGGTAAATACACATGGTTTGGACCTGGATCAATAACCTCTAGACTTGACAAATTCTTAATTTTAAGTAAATTCCTAGTCTGCTTCCTTGGATTAATACAATCATGCCTTCCTAGATGCATTTCAAATCATAGAGCAATCACTTTATCCAATCATATGGTGGATTGAGGGCCTAGACCTTTCAACTTTCTAAATATTTGAATAGAGGATCACAAATTCCTAAAAGCAGTTGAGCAGTTCTGGTCATCTTATAATATCTTTGGCCTGCCTCATTATATTTTTTGGCAAAATTCCAAAATGATGAAAGAAGACCTCGAAACTTGAAACTCTGAAGTGTTTGGACATTTGAAACCTCAATAGCTCTTGTCAGAAATAAGATAGACAATATGGATGCAATTGTGTAATCAAGGGACCTTACTGCTTTTGAATGTTCATAGAGAGGAACTCTCAGGGCTGAGCTGATTACAAAGACCAAATTATTATAAAAGCTTTGGAGCCAAAAAGCCAGAAAAAATGGTTTGTTGAATGGGACAAAGGGTCTAAATATTTTCACATAATAGAAAATCATAAAGGCACTCAAAAAAGAATTTCACAAATCTGGTTTCAAGAGGAAATGCTTTCTGATCCAGTTTAGATAAAAAAAATGATGTTGCACAACACTTCAATTCCAGGTTCAAATGGTCCCTCCCTTCTTCCTTGGACCTGGAAGGATTACAATTCAACTCTCTCACAGAAGATCAAACACATTGGCTACAAAGACCTTTTCTGGAAGTGGAAGTTCTTAGAGCATTAATGGCTTGTGATGGGAATAAGGCTACAAGTGCTGATGGCTTTACTCTCAAATTCTTTCAGGTTTGCTGGCCCATACTAAAGATAGACCTACTGAATTTCTTCACACACTTGCATTATTCTACTCATGTTGGAAAGGGCTTAAATTCTTCATTCCTAACATTAATCCATAAATATGAAGATCCTCTATCATTTGATGATTATAGACCAATAAGTCTTATAGGAGCCCCCTACAAATTTTTATCAAAACTATTGGCTATCAGACTTTAAGATGTGGTTTGGAAGCTTCTAGGCTATGAACAAACTGGTTTTATATTTGGAAGGCAGATCATGGATGACATTCTGGTTGCTTTAGAATTAGTTTTACATATCAAACATACAAAGGAAAAAGCTTTTTATGTTTAAGGATGATTTTGAGAAAGCTTTTGATAAGGTTAGATGGCCTTTTATCATGAAAATTCTAACAAGAATGAGATTTGGTCTTCTTTGGAGAATGTGGATCTCATCTTGCGTAAGGGCTTCAGTCTCAGTTCTTATCAATGGATACCCATGCTATGACTTCCAAATGATGAGTGGTCTGAGGCAAGGATGTGCCTTATCTCCACTCTTATTTGTTATAGTTGCAGAAGCTCTAAATCAAATCATGAAGGCTGCACTTTTTGGTCAACATTTTTAGGGATTCAGCTAGGCTTATCAGGTCCAGTTATATCACACTTGCATTATGCTGATGACACAATTTTTTTCCTTAAAAGCCTCACACCAAGGAGCTGAAAATTTTAAAGCTGCATTATTCATGTTTCATCTTGCAACATGCCTTAATGTGAATTATGATAAATTCATACTGGCACCTTTCAATATTATAGAAGTTGAGTCTGATCAGCTAGTAGTCTCCTTGGCATGTTCTATTGGCACATTACCTATAACCTTCTTGGGATTTTTTGGGGGCAAATCCTAGAAGAGTTAGTACTTGGCAACCAGTCTTAGAAAAATTTAAAAAGGCCATTGGAATTTGGAAGGCAAAGCTACTATCATTTGGAGGAAGAATTACTCTACTAAAAACAACACTTGGTGTCTTTCCATTTTATTACTTCTCCATCCTAAAAGCTGCAAAACCAGTGATCAAAGCCTGTGAAAGATGGCAAAGAAGTTTTTTATGGTATGGTTCTTATCTCTCAAGAGTATTCTGCAAAGTAAGTGTTAGTCTTAGTGCCCATAGTTCAATCCTAAATGTCCAAATGTATATATCATCGTTAGCAATAAAATCAAAGCGGCTTTATATTACTTATGTGTTGGAGTAATATATCGATGTGTGCTCTGATCTATGCCCACCATGCGAATAGAACCATAGATTTAGATAGATCACACTTGATGGGTCCCTAGTCAACAAAGCTTCATTAGAAGCGACTAGTATGAAAGATGGCTCTTTATGGCTTACGTTCTGTTAGTCATTGGAATGGGATTCCGGAGTCTGATCATAGATATCATGTGGGACATGATATTGGACGACCCGCCCTGAATATGTGCCATAGATTAAGTCATGAACATATTCAGTGTTGTAGCTTGTCATGTATCCTTAGACCAAGGAGTCTTTGTGATCGCTATGTAGTCAACAACTGAGTTTGACCTGAGCCTAACGTTGTCCGTAACAGGGCTTCCATAACGGCCAGGATTGGCTTGGGGACGGATTGCATGAGTGACACAAAAGACGGCTAAGGGATTTATCCCTCATACTATTGTATGTGAAAGATATCGGTTCTCGGCCGCTTGATCGAGAGTGACTGAAAGAATAGCATGGCCATGCACATGATACTAGGTATCATATATTCAGTCATCTCACATATCAAGGAATAGTGATTGAGAATAATAAGGATGACGGCTCTATGCCTTCTCTCAATCAGGATATCGGAGATAAAAGGATAATGACAGGGACGACGGAAAGGTTAGAATCGACAGGGTCGATTCGTTATGTAGTGTCAGGCAATACTAAAGTCTCGTTAGTTGCCACTTAAATAGGATCAAGTAAAATGGGATTTTACGTTGATCTATTGACATGCATAAACCTAAGGGTCACACCGGAGGATGAAACTCATTGACACATTTATGGAGAATGGCCAAAAGGGAGTTGTCTCGGGACAGGACCAAAACTGGGTTTTGGGTCATGTGCCCGTAAGTGAATAGGACTTTACGGATCGAGACAAGGCTTGGAGTCTTGGGATTGATCGCGTCGGATAATGTTGGACATTTCCGGTATGGAAGGCATGGAGGCGATGAGCGAATCACGGGACCTCGTTGGAAATGGCCACGGGCCATGTTCCAAGAGGCCCATGAAAGGCCCATGCAACCAAGGCCCATGCAACTAATTAATCAAGTCTTGATTAATTAGTACTAAGTAAGCAAGACAAGGATTAAGGTGTTGGTGATTCACCACCTAACCCAATCTTGTCTTGCCATACTTTGTCCTATTTACACCTTACTTGACACCATACTTGTCCCATGCCTTTAGTTGGACAAGTATGGGTTTTGTTATGTTTAAGTCATCTTTTTTCAACATAACAAACACAAGACAAGAATAGGAAACACATTTTCTCTCCCTCTTCCATGACCATTTCGGGTTTGGCTAGTTTCCACCTCCATTTTTGTGTTCTTGAGTCCTCAAAGAGAAGAACTACGTGGCTTTGATTCCCATGTGGATACGTAGGCGTCTTGGAGACTCAAGCCAATCATTCGTTAACCGGTGTTCTTGTTTTGGTAAGAGATAGTGCTGAATTTTTCTCTTGTGAATCCATTCTTTGTTAGTTGTTTCATGGTTTTAATCGTCTCTTGGTTTGTATTGATTTTCCGCTGCGAGTTGGTTCATCTCCAACCCTACCTCGAGACCCAACAGTAAGCTGGTCAAAAGTCTACAAATCTAAAAAACAAGGAGGCCTAGGGATCAAATGCCTCACATATATGAACCTCTCCCTCCTTGCAAAATGGTGGTGGACATTTGTTTTAGAAGACAATGCCCTTTGGAAACAATTTATTTGTGCCAGATTTGGACGAGATTTAAATGAATGGGAACTATCTATTTTTTTTGAAACAGGAGCTCCTAGCTTTATGAATCACATCCTGAGCTTATATAATGATTCTAGATTCAATGACACCTTTGGTTTTTTTTTGATAGGCTAAAAGATTTATTAAGCAAATGTTCTATAAAATTATAGAACAAAGCAGGAAAAGATCCAAAAAGGATCAATTCCTCAAACCAATACAGCTCCGAAGAGTAAACGCAGAATAGGAAAAACAAAAATGTCTACTTCCTATCTGGATTCAAACAAGTAAACCGATTAGACACCGGAACATGGGTTAAAGAGAGAATTGGAGTCGGTTCATCGTAGTCCTTGGCCTGTCCATCCTCGGCATCCAAAGCGCAAAGATTAACCGCCTTATGACCAATTTTCGAACCGTACTTCCAATTTCCCGTGCTATCTTTTTTGGAAATGTCTACCAAGTAACGTCCCATATTAACCCCTTTATCAACAGAGGTCCTAGCTCTTGTCTGATAGACAACGACTGGTTGTGTAGCCACCTTCGATTGGCTCTTCTTTGGGCGTCCTCGTTTCTTTGGCTTAGCCGCCGGTTTTTCCAAAGCCTCCTTCCATGGACTTCCTTGGAAGCTGACTTTCAAAAACGGATCACCATCCCGAGGAAGAAGATCAGAACACGGACCAATAGCTGTCCCAAGTCGGCTAAAAACCGTAGCCAAACTTGGGTACACACCGATCAAAGAACGGGCCTTTTCGGATGGGTTTAGTACTCCACCCAATACTGTTCCAGCTGTTTTTTGAACTAAGCCCATACTTGCCAAATTTAAAACAGGCCCAACTGGGCTTGAAACCAGCACAGCATCGTCAAACACATCCTCACGTCCAGGAACCTGCGCAGAAACAAAATCTGAGATTGGCTTTGACGCCGTGATCGATGGCGAACCTGAAGCATCTCGTTTTGAAAAAGGAAAGCCATGATCGACGAGATTCTCCTTCGATGTAGAAATCCCTTGAACCACGGAGTCAACGACGGGTTTGGGTGCATCTAAACGAGGACGTCGTAGGTCATCGGCGACCTGAGGATTTGGCGGCGGAGAATTCACCAGAGGAAATACGGGTGCCTGAGCATTGGCGTATGCACAAGGATGCTCCTGCTCCTCGCCGGAAGTCCGAGTAAAAGCTGTCGAACGAACTTCCAGATCAGCATCAAAAACAGAGCAGATGCTCTGTTTTGACTTTCCGAGTGAACCAGTCGCCGGAGATCGCAGGAAACGCCGGGAGAAAGCCACAAATAAGACGTGACCATTCAGCTTGAAACCGTGCAGCGTTTCTATCGCCTGAGCAGCAGCATCATGCAAAGAAAAACCAATGAAACCGAAAAATAAGCCCTTCTTGTTTGCTCTTTTCAACAAGGAGATGGATTCGATATCGCCAAACGGAAGGAACATGGATTTGAACGACTCTTCCGAGAGAGGATACGATAGATTTCTCACGTAAACCTCGGTTGCACTCTCCACGAACTGAACTCGAACTCGACGCCGGTGAACAATTCTGTCCCTAACCACACCCCCTCCTCCTTCCTTTTGACTGTGAAGAACGCTGAGGCATCAAGAGATACAGACCCGTCCACGTTCTTTCCCGTCTCTGAGGCGGGAACATCGTTTGTGCTTTGGTTGACGCCGTCGATCACCGGAACGGTTTTGGTCGTAGCTTGACACGATGAAGAACCTCCACGAGTACTGGCCGGACATCCCTTGACTGGTCGTCGTTCAGCACCTCCACGCTCCATGTCACGCCCCAAATCCGGTTTTTGACCGGACTCGCGACGTGACCGGAAATGAAAGTAGAAATGTAATAATTAAATACTAAAACTTTTATAATAAAAGATAAACTCTCTCAATATCAACGATTAACCAAAGTTCCAAAATTTCAAATGAGTCACAGCTCAACATAAATAGTCAAATAAATAAATATTGTTCAAAACACAGACTAACACGACTCTAAGAAAATCCCAAGATGTCCAAAAGCTCCCGAGCCTCGAACTCACTAGACATCAGGTACACCTGTAAAACAATAAGAAAACTAAAGGGGATGAGCTTACGCTCAGTAGGAAAACCCTTAACAATTCAACCCTCAGATTAATACCGTACTGGATCAACAGATGACTAAAAAAATGACAAAAAAATACGATTAGCAATGAGATGAAGTGTAACAACATAGAATAAGATAAGTGCGATGAAATAATATATAGACAAGATAACGTTAACCGGAAAGGTTCCATGAAAGAATTAATATAAAGTATCATGATGATTAAATGGGAATAATTGATATCACGCCAACCACTTGCTTTCTCAAGCCTCCGATCCATGAATAGATTCTAGTGTCACCTCGGTTCCCACCTTCCGATCCACTAGAGTATTCATATCACATCGGATTTTCCCTCGGTCCGGAGGAGACACATACGTCGGAGTAGCGGAAACCATCTCATGGGGATGCTCATCTTCGGTATTCTCGAAAATGTCTCCAAAGGGCCATAGTCATAGGGAACCAAGATAGTGCTCCCGTAGGACACACACACTCTTGGGTGAAATCTCAGAAACCATCTCTCATGAAGTAATCCCACTCAATATCCCGTAGGATCTGCCGAGCCCTTAGGCCCCTCACATCACTCAATATCCCGTAGGATCTGCCGAGCCCTTAGGCTCCTCACATCACTCAATATATCCCGCAGGATCTGCCGAGCCATAGGCTCCTCACATCACTCAATATATCCCGCAGGATCTGCCGAGCCATAGGCTCTTCACATCACTCACTGCATCTGTCCAAATCCAACCACCACAACGGCACCGGATTCCCCTCGGTGTAGTACCGAACCCAACAAACATTCAAACATACAAGCAAACATACATTTTAAGAATAATAATAAAGGGAACAAGCATAAACATTCATCCATCAATCAACACTCATCGAAACACACTTTCACCACAACACACAAAGACGTTCACTTAATCCTCAAACTTAGAAGTACACACGTTCATCAATACATACCACACGGGATTCCTACCCACATTTACCCTTACCGTCATACTTACTTGTCACGAACCATCGGTACATCGATCACCTGATTGTACCCCTTGGCACAACCAGTCATACTCGATCTTCTGTTCAATCAACAATTATATCAACACAATCATTCAACCAATCAAGTAAACATTCAACAAATCAACAGTAAAGTAACCTAGTTCCATTAGACTCTTGGTTACCATAATATCTATCAACCAAGCATGTGAACCTAGCACACAACTAATCCGAGAGCTCTTCACAGCCTCTCTACCAGTAAATCAAGTCCCAAGTATTGAAAGCAAGCTTCACTAGTTATCGTTATCCTAAATATGCGTACTAGACTCATCCGA
Source organism: Erodium maritimum (assembly GCA_963921825.1). Lineage (NCBI taxonomy): Eukaryota > Viridiplantae > Streptophyta > Magnoliopsida > Geraniales > Geraniaceae > Erodium > Erodium maritimum. The sequence goes on from OY997594.1 coordinate 25,263,187, forward strand.
TTATTAGTAATTGAAATACAATTATTCTAGTTATTCGCATCCTATAGGAAATTCTAGGACCTTTCCGATTTTATTATCCTAATCATGCATACTAAGCGTTAATTAAGAAATTAAGACTTTCCCTACCAGGCGGTCTTCCTCTAATAATACTCTGATGAAAAGCTCGAGTGATCACAACTCCGTTCTTCACACGGGTTCCGGCGTGATCTTCGTTCTTCTAGCTCGGGTCCAAGCCCTTGATCTCGGGCGAAGTCCCGTCTAGGTTTGACAAATAAAATGTCCAAATCAATACTGATAATAGTCCAAAGGTCTCTGATTCTTAAATCAAACCTTCAAATTATCACCTTTAATTAAATAAAGTTGATTATTTAATCTGATTTTTAAAATAGTTTTAATTGACTTGGGTTGACCCGGATCCAGACCCTGACCCGGTCCAGACCCGACCCGGTCCGGATCCAGACCCACTGCTGAGCCTGGCCTGGCCCGCGAGGTGTACTGGGCCCAGGCCCGTCTTCTGCTGTTGCCCGGCCCAAGGCCCGCTACCGGACCTGGTCCACTCTGCTCTGCCCAGCCTCGTGTCTGAACCCACAGCAGCTCCGGCGAGGCACGAGTTCCGGCCGTCATCTACGGCGTCAAGGCAGGCTCGTAAAGGAGGAAGAAGAGGGCGGCGAAGGCGGCAAGCACCACGACGAGGTCGTGGCCGTGGCGGCGGGGCTCCAGCGCGAGCCCGCGCTTGTTTCCATCCCAGATCTGACGAACCAGCGAATCTCCGGCGAGGGTTTCGGTTTCTGGCGTGAGCGAGGCGGCTGGACCTCGGCGTCGATTCGTACCGGCACTGCTCCGTTCGTGGACGGAAGAGCAGGACAGCGAGGGCTCGAATCGAAGAAAGAGGAGGTTGAGGGCTCTCTGGTTTCAGGGGGGTTTGTCATGGGTGAGCAGAGATGGAGAAGGAAGAGAAGGGGTGGAGGGCTCTGTGGAGGTCGCCGGAGAAGGAGCTCGGAGAAGAGAGAGGCGGCGATGTTCTGGATCTGAAACGCGTGAGGCGAGGCGACGTGAGGACGATGGGCATCGATCTGCGTGCGTGAAGAATGAGAGGAGCTGAAAGTCTTGCTAGGGTTAGAGAAAGGATCGGGCCTGACGCGCTGGGCCTGGCGTGCGAATCTGATTGGGCCCAAGCTGGCCCAATCTCTAACCCAGTCCAGATTTCTTTTTTTTCTTTTTTTTTTGATTTTCTTCTTTTCAAAAAACCCAATTGCAATTTCCTACTCCAACGTTTCGATTTCCAAAATATTACCCTTTAGTAATAAGTGGGGTTTTACACTCCATCTTCACAACCTTAGAAAGTAGCTTAAGGATAGAGCAATACTCACTGTAAAGATACAGAATTCTTGAACAAAAAGAGGTGAATGATAACGGATCATGCTCAAAACCACCGGAAAAAGACTTCCGGCCAACCCCATGTTGAGAGCGTTTCAACCCCATCTCTCAATGACACCTTTGGTACAAAGGGTTTTCTTTGGAAAATGGGTAGAGGCAATAAAATTCACTTTTGGACATATATTTGGTGGGGTGAATTATCTTTTAAAGAGCTATTCCCAAGAATGTACTTACTAGCTAATTCTAAAAGAGACGATGTGGTATATATGTGGAATGGTGCATCTTGGGATCTAAGGTTGAGGAGGGATCCTAAAGATAGTGAAGACCAAGAATGGGATTTTCTAAACTCAATCATCCTAGTCATAGTCCCAAATATAAATGATGACACTCTTACTTGGTCTCTTTATGACAAAGGATTTTCTGTGAGGAAGATGTACTCATTTCATGCATCACAAGGCACCTGGAATCCAAGATGGACTAAATATCTTTGGTCTCTTGGAGTTCCCAGATAATTGCTTTTTGCTGGCTAGCTTGTATGGAAGCAATTTCATCTAGATGTTTCCTTGAAGCTAGAGGTATGGAGTTTTCCTTCCAAGATCTAATCTTTCCATCTTGCTCCTGGGATTTGGAAGATGTTGCTCATATAGTTCTCCACTATCAACAAGTCTGGATTGTTTGGAGCTTAATTTTATCTTGGTGTGGAATTTATTAGGCAATTCCAGGAGATATCAAGCTTCTATTTTGCTACTGGCTTCATCCGGTGAATTATAAGTACAAGAAACATAAGGGCAATCTCATCAAATTAGCTTGCTGGCAAATCGGGTTGGCCAGAAATGAAATATTTTTTAATTATGTGGAGTTTGATGCTGCATCCACTTTCTCTAAAATACGAAATAAAGCTTACAGTTGGGAATGAGCATCCTTCTCTTCTAATTATTACTTCACCTTTGACCATTGATAGATTTCTCCCTATCTATTCTTGACAGATTGGATGAACAATGATTCTTTGATCCTTGTAGTACTATAACCATCACAAACAGTATTTTGATGCCGCATGGGCAAAGAAAAAATACGAAGAGGGGGAAGGGGGTACCGGAGATCCCGAGAGACCTCAACAGTAATGGTGATGGTGGGAGGCAAAGCATCGCCTTGGGACCCCTCCCTAGGCCAGTCTCCGATGCTCATCTGGCCTCTCATTCCTCTTGGCGGGGCTGCTTTCCCACCCTGAACCGATCCTCCCAAGGAGCTCCAACTGCTGATCTCTTGAGCGCTCTAATAATCTCTCCAACTCCAGTAGGACCAGGAAGCCCGATAGCCTTTTCTGCTGAGCCCTCACAAGCTCCCCCACTCATCTGTCTAGAGGGTGGTGGAGGGGGCACTAGTGTCGAGATAACTGGGGGTTGAGCAGGGACAACTCTGGTAGGACCCTAAGGCCTTAAACCAGAAGGCATGAAGGTCCGAGGGCCTTATTTAGAGACAATGGGTCTTTCGGGACGACGCCCGGTGGAGCATACGAACGGTCACTCTCCCCCCAATATGTTGCATAGGCTTTGACCTGCTTCTCCCTCTGATACTCCAGCAAGGAGGAGTCAAACCTCAGGGATCCTTTGACCGCCCACTTACATTCCTTCAAGACATGGCTGAGCTGGCCATAATTATAGTAGAAGCTCGGAAGCTTTGAGTAGGTGAGTTCCACATGGATCGGCTCAGGGAACTCCTTAAACCGAAGGACAAGTCCCCTACGCAGTGGCCTCTCAAGGAGGTGCCCGAACCAGACTTTGACAGTGCCGCCCCAACACATGCTCCACTGGTCACATGGGACATCCACACACACTCCTAGCGCATCCCCGATGGAAGTACCCATTTCCCGCGTTCGTACCAGGGGCGGTAGACCCCTTGCATGTGCCCACAATCGCACTCGGTCGAGAATTGGCATCTCGCGAGCACATGGATCAAAGTCAACCAGCAACAGGGCCCGTCCATCAAAGCACTAAGGCTCGTTGCCTCGGACCCAGGATCGTGCCTCAACGGACCAGAAGTAGAATCCAAACAGCCACGGCCCTAGGTCTTTGACCACAAGACCTTCAGTAGCCTTCCCCCACGCGTTGGTAATGATACGCAGGAGTGTCTCCTTGCGTGGAGTCTTTGGGGACCACAGCCACCCTAACATCCCCTATTATTGGTGGGCAATGGCTGTCGATGTTTCCCGAGAGGACCGAACTACCACTTCGACCTCTTCCAAAGAGCAGGATGATAACCCATCATGAAGACCCGCAAGGAAAGCTTGAAGATCCGAGACCAAGTCGGCCGGAGCAAATTCCTTTGTATCCAAATGCCTCGACCGGTCTCGCGTCATCCCTTCCGAAGTAGTGAAACATGAAGGGATGATCGGGATCCTGGCCTGGTCGGGAAGGCAGTGCCCTAACCCCAAAGCCATCACCGCCGTCCTAGGAAGCTTCTCCATGGGTGCCTTCCCCTTCGCCGGGTCTCGGTGTAGCAGAGATACCCTACTAGGGCTAGAGCCCGAGGCACCAACGACAATAGTCACTACCTTAGCCCGTGTATCCTTAGTAAGGAAAACCAAGGCAATGTCACGACGTGAAGGGAGAAGGAACCCTAGAGAGGGTTGGAGGGGAACCGGCTGTCGGCGGAACCCTAGGACCCACGTTGCCCTGTAAAGGAGGAGCCAGAACGAGGTCATGGCTATTGTGTGTGTGTTTGAGTTGGGGGGCAGCGAACTAGGGTTCGGATGGGGGAGAGCGAAGATGCAGTTTCGTGAAGAAGAAGCCACCGAGGGGCAGCGTGAAGGTCTCCCTCGTCTCGGTTTTGCGATCAGATCTAGAGAGGCTTATCCTAATGAGAAGGAGACCACATCCGAGATCGCTCCTAGAGGAGGGAGAGTTGGCGTCGACATCACGGACGAAGATGAAAAGGGAGCCAGGAGCGGTTTGGGCTTTCGTCGATGTGGGCTCTTGTCTCCAGCACCAGGAGCGGGTTATAGAGGGAAAGGTAACGCAAGAGGAGCATCACCAAAAGGAGCAGCGGGGCCAGCCACAGGCGGAATCATGGTAGAGAGCATGTCGATAATAGGGGTGGAGGAGAACACCATAATTGTCGCGCGGCTAGGGTTAGAAGGGGGTCTCAAAAGTTGAGGGAGATTCCTAAATTTGTCATTGATGAAATAGTTTGGATCAGGAAATGTTTTTTTTGATAATAATCCAGGTATTTTATTACGAACGATCAAAATTCAACAAACCAGTTAAACAATCTGGTACATCATTACAATCCGTACTTATATTTACCCATTCGTGTGCGTTTTCGCTAACTCATGCACTACCTGATTCGCTTTCATCCGTACATATCGAATAACAAATCCCGGAAAATCAATGAGGAGCGCTAAGATGTTTCCCATGTTGGTTATGGCTAGCACCACGTTCTGACAGTCTAACTCCAGCTCCCCTTCCCTCCAGCCTTCCCTGCAAATCCAGGTCAGTGCCTCATGGACCGTCAAAGCTTCAACCAGCTCTAGGTTTCTCACCCTCGGGAATACAATGCATCTCCAACCCGTCACCAGCCCCTCATCGTCCCGTCACTCCCCCCCACTTCCGCTAGCCGGGCATGTAGTGGCCCCGCCAACATTAAACTTCAGTGTGGTGCCCATCAGCCGAACCCATTTATTCCTTCCCTCCGATCTCCTCTCATGCCCTGACAGCCGAATAACGTTTACCTCCCTCCAAGAGGCCAAAAGGGAGGACGCTTCTCTGAAAATTGCTCCACCCGACAAGTTCTTATCTTTCCAAACTTTCGAGTTGCGATCTTTCCATAATTCCCAACACAGAACTCCAACCAGTTCGGCTTCCTCCTTGCTACAACCATGCCAACAAGCTCTCAAAATCTCCTTTGCCGAATCCTCGTCACCCAAATGAACATTTGGCACCCTGCTCCAAACCTCTGTCGCTTTAGAACAGCAAAATAACACATGTGCACACGTTTCAGCTTCCCCGCAATGTAAACGGTGAGCTTGTACTGGCACCCTTTTCTCTCTCAATTTGGTAGCTACCGGTAAGAGGTCCGACGCTCCAGGCAAAAGGAAATGGCTTACTTTGGGTGGAACCCGCATCCTCCATAGGGTCCTTCAAAAACTATCTACTACCCCTTGCTCCCCATTCTCCCTGTTGGTCTGTAACTCTCTGTAAGCCTGGCGAACAGAGTATTGACCATCCCGAGCCTGACTCCAGTACCAGCCATCCTAACAGCGAAGGAGTTCAAAGGTACCCTAAGTATAGCCTCAACATCCCCTTCCAAGAACGCGCCTCGTATCAGGTCGGTATTCCACTCTTTCACGCCCATTTTAAAAAAACCTATACACCTTCCAGTTCTCCATTCTTCTTGGCACCTCCTCAAGAATTCCTGATTGTGAACCGATCCATGGATCCGTCAACCATGTTTCCTCCCCGTCACCGATACATTTCCTCATTCCCTTCCTCAGTAAATCATGTGCCTCGACCATACTCCTCCAAATCGGGCTAGCTCACGCTGGGACACTAGCATGCAGATAATTGCACAGAGGATAATACTTGGCCTTCAGAATCCGAGCTACCAAGCTCTCCGGATTCTGCATCAGGCGCCAACCTTGTTTCCCCAATAATGCTACATTGAAGTCACTCAGGTGCTTAAAGCTCAATCCACCCGACCCCTTGTGTTCACAAAGCATCGGCCAGCTTCTCCATTTGATCCCGGCACCCGGACTTCTATTATGCCTCCACCAGTACCAATTCATCTCTAGTTCGATCTCATGAATGAGGTTTTGAGGTAGTAAATACACGCTTATCGTATAAGTGGGAAAACTTGGATCACTGATTTCAAGAGAATCTCTTTGCCTGCTTTGCTCAGAAGCAGTTCGTCCCAACTACTAGTCTCCTCTGGATTCTCTCTTTAATGAACTTGAAAGCCTGGTATTTGCTCCGTCCTACTACCGCCGGCACACCCAGATACGTCCCAACATCCTCAATAATCTGCATTCCCAACACTTCCCCTATAGCTTCCTTTGTTTGCAGGGTAGTATTAGGACTGAAACAGATTGAAGATTTCAGCACATTTACTTTCTATCCCGAAGCTACTTCATATTTCCCAAGTAGTTCTTTCCACTGTTTTGACTCATCCACTGAATCCCTTCCGAACAAGAAACTATCGTCTGAAAAAAGAGGTGAGTTATAGATGGGGCATCTCTTACCACTTTGTGGCCGTGAATCAGCCTCTGGGTCTCGTAGTGGCTAATGAGTCTCGATAGGCCTTCAGCACATGTTATGAATAGGTAGGGGGATAGTGGATCCCCTTGTCTTATTCCCCTCTCCGGGATAATTGGGCCTATCCTTCTCCCTTCAGTTGACACCCAGAGTTTTGGTGTCCTGACACCCTCCATAACTAGAGACACCCACCTCTCTCCAAACCCCATATGTCTGAGAACTTTCTCAAGAAAATTCCAATCCACCCTATCGTATTTTTTTATGTCTACCTTCATGGCCATTAGCCCTTGCCTACCTTGTCGCTTCTTTCTCTACTCATGTAAAATTTCTCCTGATATGATGATGTTATCTGTAATCAGGCGTCCTTGTAGAAAAGCACTCTGAGACTCAGAAATTATTTCCTGCATGCAGCCTTTCATTCTATGCACCATCCCCTTAGTAATCACCTTATAGCTCACATTACATAGCACAATCGGTCTGAACTCCTCGATCCTGTCTGACCTCTGAGTTTTCAGGATCAACACTATATTTGTGTCATTTATATTTTGTGGCAACTTCCCTATCTCAAAACATTCCCGAACCAGCTGATATATCTATTCCCCTACCACCGGCCAATACCGATGATAAAACCCGGTGTTGAAGCCGTCTGGCCCTGGGGCCTTTAAAGGCAACATGCTGAACATTGCCTTCCTCACTTCCTCCCTATCAACCAGTTTCAAGAGAATAGCTTTCTGTTGATTAGTAATTGAAGCTGGAATCAATTCACTAATCTCATCTCTTTTATTACTTCCTCAAGACCCGAATTCCACTCCCTCAACCCACCATTTTTGTCTTTCAATTTCTGAATTCGGTTTCTTCGTCTCCTTTTGGAGCATTTAGCATGGAAGTACCGAGTGTTTCGGTCACCCCCTTTATACCAGTGTTGTTTTGCTCTTTGCCTCCATTGATCATCTTTCTGAAGCATCAATCCTGTCAGCTTCCTGCGTAGTTCGCAAACTCTCTCCCCACTTCCTCTATCCCAATAGCCTTTGAGGCGGTCCATCTCGCTCTTGCAATCCCTGATTTGTTTACTTATGGGGTCCGGTGTGTTGGCTGCCCACCTAGTTAGTTCTCCCGCCACATTGGCGAGCCTATCCCCGAGGTGCAGGCCCGTGCTCCCATCCCAAGCCGTACGTACCACGTCATCACATGCGGCCCTCCTACTCCATGACTCCTCTAACCGAAACACCATTTTTCCTCCGTTCCACAATCTCTCGACCACCCATGACCAGAATAGGGCATGGTCCGAAGGCGATAATCCCCCGTTAATTAGTCGGGTTTCCGGATACAGTCTTTCCCAGGCTCTATTAATGGCTGTTCGGTCAAGTTGGATCTCCGTTATGTGGTTACCATGTCTCCCTGCCTCACATGTGAACCGATACCCCTCTATGTCTACACTTCGCAACCCTCCATCTTCCAACGCCTTTCGAAATCCCTGGAGTAAGTGTCTCGGGTAGCGCCAACCACCCCTTTTGTCTGCGTCCGAGAGAGTATTATTGAAATCTCCCAGTATAGTCCAAGGCAGGTTCAGTCGCCCCTCCAAAGACCGAATTGAATCCCATGTCTCGCTCCTTTTGTCTCTTCTCGGCTTCCCATAGATGCCCATTATTCTGAATGTTTGTAAGTCCCCCTTCCTCTTTGTTTTTCCATAGAAACGCCAAACCTCCTTACTTCATGTCCCTTCCACATAAAAGGCACCCTCCATTCTCAGCCTTCCTTTCAACAAGTCTATCACTTTCCTCCGATATTTTGTTTCCGAGAGGAAAATGATCTCGGGTTTCTTGTGAGCTACCAGCTCAATGAGGAACTGTTGATTCCAAGGGTTCCCAAGCCCCCAGAAGTTCCAGGCTAACAAAATCATTTTTCATAGCAGGGTTGCTTAGCAACCCTCGCCAATTCGTTCGTCTCCTCCTCTCCAAGAACAGAAAAATGCTTTCCAGGCTCTTGGTTCAGATCGACTGTGTCCACCTCTGTCTTTCTTTTTCCCAACCTACTTCCTTGCTCTCCCCCTTCCTTCTTTCCATCCCCCCTTCCTGCACCCTTCTTATTACCTTACATGTTTTAAGCTTGTACTTTTTTCTGCTCTCCGTCTCCATATCACTCTGAGCAGAATCAGTGCCCGAGTTCTGCACACATTTCCTTAGTGATTCTTTCAAATAATTCATCGCTCTATTAAGCAGTACTTCTTCATTCCCCTTTTCCACCCCCACTTTTCTTGAGCCTCCTTGATGACCCTGGCCCGTACCTTGTACAACCATAGTGTTTGTAATTCTCTCCTGTATCTTCTTCTGTACATTAGGTGTAGACAGTGCATTTGTCACATTCTCTTCTCTTTGCACTTTCCTCCCCGAGCTCACCCTCTTATCAATTCTCATAGCTGTAATTGCATTATCACCTCCAGCCTTCCTCCACTGCTCGACCCCTCGATTTCTTTCAGCTCCACTTCTCGTTCCCCCGGAGGGATTAAGTGCTTCTACTCTCATGTGGGATCCGTACTTGCCTGGCACCTTCGGCTTGTCTGGGTCTTCGTCGCACTCTTTCTCCGTGTGACCCAATCTACCACACTTGTAACAGAATTCCGGTAATCATTCGTATTGTAGACGAACTATTGTCGGCTCTGCATTCCGGCCAAGTGTTATGTTGACCGCGTTCCTCAGCGGTTTGTCCAGGGCCCATCGCACTCGGATACGAAGATAATCCTCCAATGCCCGACCTTCCTCGTTAGTTTCTGCTTCAATGAATTCCCCCACTTTGTTTCCAATCACTTTCCCGACCATTTCTGTCAAAGTATTAAAAGGCAGATTTGAATCTTGGATCCAAATAGCCGTGTGATCAAATCTCAGTTCGGTTGCTTTAATCCCCGACGAAAACTTCTCCATAGCCACTAGGGCTTTATTAAAATGCCAAGGCTCCATCTCCAACACTTTCCTTCTCTCCCTTTCCGATTTGAAGAAGAAGCCCGTTATATCCGGAGCTAGGGTTTGGGTCAGGGCATCCTTGGTGTTCCACGCGTTTTTCATTACAGATCGGAATACCTCATCTCTGTACTTCTTCCCCGTAAAAACCTTGACAGCCAATCCGATCTTGTACTTCTCATCCTCCAGATTAAGCACTTCATCCAGTATAATCGTCTCTTCCTCATCATCAATGTCAATCACTACTCCTTTCAATCTCTCTTGAAGCTCCTTCATCCAGTATAATCGTCTCTTCCTCATCATCAATGTCAATCACTACTCCTTTCAATCTCTCTTGAAGCTCCTTCATCCAGTATAATCGTCTCTTCCTCATCATCAATGTCAATCACTACTCCTTTCAATCTCTCTTGAAGCTCCTCCATCGTCACAAACAATTGTCACAAAATCAGCCATAGACCTTCTGCGCATTTAAAACCAGTCCCCAACTGGAAAACGCAGGAAAAAGCACCCAAAAACCCGAACTTCGCCAATACCTTCCTCCACAACGTCACTCAGTGGCACATTACCCTAACCCTTAAGAGTTAAGACCGAGAGAGAAACGCGGACCAAAGGACTATGGGGACTGCCCAGGAAATAATTATTGTAAGAGAAAACATTAATTGGTCGAAGTCAGTATTGACTTCGAGTCACCCCTTCGTTTCTCTTTGACGGATTCCAACAATAAAATTAATTAAATAGCTACCAATAGAAAGCCGTTGAAACCAGACTTAATCTATCCGATCTTGAAGACCAAAAGTTTCCGACCACACACCTCAATATCGCCGAAGCAATTAGGGAGTTGGTGAATGGATACTTCCCATCAACCCGTTGTTGCGGCGGCGTGTTCATTTGTAGTTTTTCTCATGGTCGTAGCATTCACAGCCAGCTTATGCATTACCAAAAGACGCGGGAACAGATCTAGTGAGCCCCAACCCAAGTCAACGCCGCCGCCGATGATTGTCATAGACGAGGGCTACGAGTCAGCTAAACATATCTCCATGAAGGAGATCACCGCCGCCACCAATAACTTCTCGACGGAGTTGCGCATAGGCTATGGCGACTTCGGCAGTGTGTACAAGGGTCATTTACACAACACCAATCTCGTGGTCAGTTTTGTTTTTTCCCCACTGCTTACATGGAATCTTGTTTCTTAATATTAGGAAAATTGGACCTCGTAGTTTAAAGATACAGTTTACTTTCTTTAAACAAGTTACAAAATTTAGTGTTGTAATTTATATCAAATTGTTTTGAAAAAACAACAACCAGACTATAAGCCGTTATTTTAAGACCAGTTGGACACATCGGTTAAACTATACGTGGACTACTTTGATGTTTATGATTAAACTACTTCTTTTTTTTTTAAACCAGTAGATGCGGTATTGTATTACTGTAAAATATAAACCTTACAGGTTATGACATAATTGTCCAAGATTCCAGATATTTGTCCCAGTCGACCGTAGTCCATCAGGCGCTCATGGATCCGTATAAATAGTCTGCTTTCGATCGCAGATCTTAACTCAGGAGTTCCCCTTACCGACATTTAAAAAATAATAGACCTCAAAAACCTAACACAAACTGACCAAAGACTTATTCGACCTAAAAACCAGAAAAATGCAGACTTAGCTGAGACTGGAAATCGTGCTATGAGTGCGGCTTTCCTGAGACTCCCCAGCACCGGTAGTCTCGGGTCTGTGGGTATAGGTCCCGGGGAGACCTTCCCACCCCCGCCGGGTTCTATCATTCTCACCGCGAGGGCCATATCCCTCTATCTGCACTTCCTGGCCTTGCTTCAATGTAGGATTCCTGTCCATCTTTTTCGGGGTGCTTGCTTCTTCATCTACCCCATCTTCATGTGTCTGCATCGTGTGTGGTCGAGGCGGGTCTACTGGTTTCGTGTGCTCCCCCAGGTTTTTTATCCTAAGGGCTTCAGGATCATGATCCCCCCCTCGTGGCTTGGCAAAGGTGTGACCTTCTCCAAAGTGTGACCCCGTTTCGTCTCGCCCCTTTTATGTCGAGGTCGAGGACCTTTTGCCGGATTGTACCGCAACAAACCCTTGAGGTACCTTGGTACGTGATCCTTGTTATAACGGGGAGCAACAACCCTAACATTGTTCTTTCGGGATTCCTTTTCCGTTGTGGGTCGCGACGTTGCTCCACCCTTCTCAGCGTGAGGCACCCGAGGATTCGGCCATGCTGGGGATTGTGGTATCTCGTTCTGATTCAATTGTACGAGGCCAAGTTGATTCTTGGCCTTCATCTTGGTGTGCAGGGGTGTCAGATCCGGGGCGGTACAAGTCGGCGAGGGATCAATAGTTCTCAGGATCATGGGTATGGATCCGGTAGGATCATAAACCCTAGGTTCGACGTTAGGAACGCCCGGGGTACCCATAAAGGGTGGCGGAAGCCGTGCATGAATGAACCCACGATCCAGGAGGCGGGGGTGAGTCCCGATCAGGCTCGAGCACTGATCCTTGCCCGATCTATCAACGGTGGTTGTCGAGTCTCGATAAGAAGGACGAACAGGCGTCCGAAGAAGCCCGCAATTGGGCCAGGATGGTGCCAAGTAGTGGTGCTAGATTGGGTCTCGCCGAGGGACAGACGCTGTCTGGTGGTGTAGATTGTGGCGGCGGGGAAAAAACGGTTGCAGTTGGCATCCTAGGGTTCGACGCGTAGGAGGTCGGCGATGAAGCGGGCCGACCGGCCGCACGAAGGGGTAAGGGATCCAAGGCTGACTAGGATTCATGATGATGGAGGAAGGTGATCAGAGAAACCGTGTGTCAAAAACACAGTCAAGGCGTGGATGGTATGTCGCCGCCGACGAAAGAATTCAACCCTTAGGATTTCAGTTATAACCCTTAGGGTTCTTCTAGAGCTTTTTACCGTTTTTTTTATCTTTTATTAAACTAGTTAAGGGTTACGAAAACATAAGTTTTATAGTTAAATAAGAAAATAATAAAACCTACGGTCGAAAGCAAAGACGAATCTCTTGCTTCATAAAAATATGTGTAATATGAGTTAAGGGATACTAGAATATGCAAAGGAGATTTTTTTAGTAAAACTGGTATTTCATTTCTTTAAAAGAGTCATTACATGCCTAGACCCCCGTTGGGATAAACAGAGAAACCTTGTACAACTGTCACGTCAGAGACGTGTTGCTGATGTGTCATATTGGGGACTAAAAGTGATAACCAAATAGAAATAACTAGAGTAATAAAGAAACAGACAACCAAATCTAGTAATGATACACTGAAAAGCAGGGTAATGAAAAACCGCCGACGATCACCGCTCAAGGTGGGGTCTGGAAACCGCAGGGTCACCCAAGGGTGACGCCCTACCTCGTTGATGCTACCGAACATGTGTCTGTCAGGGGGGAGGTTGATGGGCCATCCCTAGAGACTCCTTCCTACCTCCGGGACCGGCTTGGGGATTCATGTGAAACGGCGAGCCTGGTACCAAGCCCCCCTGTCCTATTGTTCACTGACCCCCCAAAGCTCCATAGCATGCTGGTGTAGATAGCCACCCCAGTAGTGGGCCTGGGAAGTGCAGCAAGATGAGCTCTAATTGGTGCCCAACCTCTACCCCCGAAACCTCCACCTGGTCCTGGGACCCTAACCAGCGGGGCAGGCATCGAAAGATCCTCTACCACCCTCCCCCAGATAGTTTGTGTACAAAAGACCCCAAAGGAGCCAATGTCCACAGAGAACCAAGCCCCGGGTAGGTAACGACTCCATGGATACCCCGTCACCCACTCTATGACACAATTCAAACTTAGGTAAAGGTCATGAGATCGAAATACCCGGGTGGTCGAGGAGAACCCGTCTAGATTGGATTGGAGTCTCGGGCCAGCCCCTCAAAACCCTAGGGCGAATCGGAGAGCGACATAAACCCGCCCGATCATCGGGCTGTCCTTGCATCCATCGACGACCCAAAGCAAGGTCATGGGTCACAACATCCTTGAACTGGGGCCTTTGGTTGTAGGAGAGACCACTAGTACTGGATATAGGTTCCCACGGTTTCCCCCACGCAAAACCACGTCGTGGAGGGAAATGCGTCCTACCCAATTGCCCCTGAAGAACCGAGCGACGACGGCGCATCACCCATGGAGAGGGCGGCGAGGGTGGATAGGACGGGTGGGATCGATGCAGCGGCGATGGAGAGGATGACAGGAAGGAAGAGTACGAGTCCGAGGGGATCACTATCACGCTCGGGGGAGTCGCAGACGATCCTATAACCGATGCGATCTCCGAGGAGCTCGGTATGGTGACAGAAGAGGATGAGTATTGACGGGAGGACCGGGGAGACAACGCTGGCGACACGATCTCTATAGAACTCTGCACGGCTGACGCGGCGGGAACAGGGGCTAACGCCATGAGTTAAGGTTAGTTCTTGACAGAAGCGAGGAGGGGGGGTCTCCACATGAGCGAGTAGAGAGGTCTTGAATATTCAAAAGAGATAATGAAGGTTTTCAACCCCTTAGCATGCTATATTTACAATTATTTATTTGAAAATGTATTAGTTTGAAATCTCATGTTCTCTATTAGTATAAACTAGTGGTCAAAAGAATTCAATCGTAATCAAAATAATAATTTAACTTGAATTCCAAAGAAAACTGTTTAATCATTTTGATTATTTGATTAAATTAATGTGGTTAAAATTGATCGAAATATTATCATATTAGTTTAAAATTATTATTCATACATATATATAAATTTTGAAACAAAAATATTTAAAATATCTTGGGAGAAGAATAGACTATTTTCTTTAAAACAACTTGAACTTGTTTGAACTTGTTAGGAACTAGTCTACCACCAATTAAAAATTTCTCGTGATAGAGTATATAACGTGAGGAGTTATAACGATTATACTTTGCAGGTGGCTATCAGGAGCCTAAACCAAGACTATACTTTTCCAGGGTTACGCGAGTTCCGTGCCGAAGTAGAAGCCCTATGCAGTTTTCGACATCAAAACGTTGTTCCGCTTGTCGGGTATTGCGTGTCCGGTGGCAACAGGTTCTTAGTGTACAGGTTCATGGAAAATGGCAGTGTACACGAATGGCTGCACCAAAATGGTCGTGTACGAAAATGGTTTCACCAACGTTGTCCCTTGTCTTGGGAGACTCGGATCAAGATTTTAAAGGACGTGGCTCAAGGGCTATGGTACATGCACGATGGTCTAAAGACTCCTATGATTCACAGAAACATAAAGCCCTCAAATATACTGTTGGATAAAGATTTTAAAGCACGTCTTACAGATTTTGGGCTCGCGAGAACAGTTAAAATGGGAGATTCGCATGTGTCAACGGAATCTTTTGGTTCCCTTGGGTATATGCCGCCAGAGTCCGAGGGCTTTGGGTTTGCGACGATAAAGGCAGATGTCTACAGTTTTGGGGTGTCGATGCTTGAGATTCTGACTGGAAAAAGTCCTTCTCGTCTTGTCGAGGTGGGGAAGGACAAACAAATGAGATTGATCGAGTGGGTTAGGAGTATGGTGATGAATAACCGGTACATGGAGATGCTTGATCCTTCCATCCAAAGGAAAAGATTATCCCAAGCTCAGATTGAAGAGTGTTTTAGGATTTGTGTTTTGTGTTTATCTGTGCCTTCTAAAGAGAGACCTACTATGGGCCAGGTTGTTGACTTGTTGAATCAAATTCAATTGTCATAAATTACCAGGTTAATTTTTATAAAATCATGGTAACTTGATTTTAGATCATCAGATTAATCAAATACTGGATCACGTAACTTCAAAATGTACAACTGTCAAAATAGGAAAGTTTTCAACGACCTTCTACGATAATGCTCGTTAAACGATCGTTTTGATGTAAAATTGGTTGTCACATTACAAAAAAGTATTGTTTCATCATTAAGGTATTAATGAATAATATTAGTTTGTCCATCTGGTCAAACACTTAAACCTAGATACATGAGAACAAGGTTTTGGTCTTAGCAAAATTATCTTTAGAACCTTTACTCTACAATTTTGATCGGGTCTTTTGGGCTTCTCCTAACTTATGTTGGTCTTCTAGGTTCTTTGACCTCTACTAATCACCTTCTACTCCGGAGTTCCTTGCTTTCGTCGACCCTAAAAAGTTCTTTGTCACTCCGATAATATATCAGATTGTGACAACTCCATTTGTTGAGGCTTATGACCCTCGCCCCTCTCCCTCTACTGGCAACACGCTTATTGAGGATGCTTTCATTGTTGAGGGTTGGGGTCGGAAGAAGAAGAAGAGGTCTAGAGGGAAAGGGAAGAAGACAGTCTAAAAAAAGGTTGTTTATCAGGTTCATCCCAGGTCTTGCGACAAGTTAAAGGTGGAGTGGTTTCTATCTTTCCAGCTGGCAGGGTGGAACAACGTGCCCTGAACTCTTGTTTGTCCATGGTTTTTAATGCCCGTGATACGAACTTGAGTTATAGAGATGAGGTTCAAGGAGAGACCAGAGTTTCGTCTGTCTCTGGTGACGGTCCAACTTTGGTTTAATTGGTTCGGATGGTCTCATCTCTAGCGTTGTTGCTCCCTGTTGTAGGCGGGTTTGTTTTCCTAGTTATTTTACGGAGTTTGGATCGTGTTTTTTGTGTCTTAAGGATGGTTTTTTTTTTGTGGTTTCTTCTATTCTGTTTTGTGTGTTTCCTCTGTGTGGGAGGTTTTAGCTCGTGTACAAGTTGTTTTGTTAGCTCTTTTGAGCTTCGTTTAGGTCTTGAGGATGAGGCTCTTTTTCGGATGCCTTTTTTTGTCTTGTTTTCCATCTCAGTAGAACAAGAGTTTAATAAATTTTTGCTTATAAAAAACATTTTGCTGGGTAAAGTGGCCTCTTATGTAAGCGATGGCTTTGTGTAATAAATAGGTAGATAATAGATAATGTTATAGATAATGGTGCCCCCCATTATTCTTTTTTTTTTTTTGAAACGGGAAAGAGGTAGTTGTATTACGATTTCATATCAAGATTACAAGGAGGGACATAACAGTCCCGGATACCAGCTTTTTGTCCCAACCGGTCGTAGCCCGTCGGGCGAACATGGTTCCATACATATAGTCTACTTTGATTCGCATATCCGAACTCAAGTGTTCCTCGATCCAACGTTACAAGGAAATAACAAACCAAAGTCCTAAACTTATTGAGCCAAAAGGTTATTCGACCTAGCACAGTGAATAACCAATAATTTATTCGACCTAAAACAGGATAAAAAATTAGCACACGATCGAAATGTTAGTCTTAGTGCCCGTAGTTCAATCCTAAATGTCCAAATGTATATATCATTGTTAGCAATAAAATTAAAGCGGCTTTATATTACTTATGTGTTGGAGTAATATATCGATGTGTGCTCTGATCTATGCCCACCATGCGAATAGAACCATAGATCGAGATAGATCACACTCGATGGGTCCCTAGTCAACAAAGCTTCACTAGAAGCGACTAGTATGAAAGATGGCTCTTTATGGCTTACGTTCTGTTAGTCATTGGAATGGGATTCCGGAGTCTGATCATAGATATCATGTGAGACATGATATTGGACGACCCGCCCTGAATATGTGCCATAGATTAAGTCATGAATATATTCAGTGTTGTAGCTTGTCATGTATCCTTAGACCAAGGAGTCTTTGTGATCGCTATGTAGTCAACAACTGAGTTTGACCTGAGCCTAACGTTGTCCGTAACAGGGCTTCCATAACGGCCAGGATTGGCTTGGGGACGGGCTACATGAGTGACACGAAAGACGGCTAAGGGATTTATCCCTCATACTAAGGTATGGGAAAGATATCGGTTCTCGGCCACTTGATCGAGAGTGACTGGAAGAATAGCATGGCCATGCACATGATACTGGGTATCATATCTTCAGTCATCTCACATATCAAGGAACGGTGATTGAGAATAATAAGGATGACGGCTCTATGCCTTATCTCAATCAGGATATCGGAGATAAAAGGATAATGACAGGGACGACGGAAAGGTTAGAATCGACAGGGTCGATTCGTTATGTAGTGTCAGGCAATACTAAAGTCTCGTTAGTTGCCACTTAAATAGGATCAAGTAAAATGGGATTTTACGTTGATCTATTGACATGCATAAACCTAAGGGTCACACCGGAGGATGAAACTCATTGACACATTTATGGAGAATGGCCAAAAGGGAGTTGTCTCGGGACATGACCAAAACTGGGTTTTGGGTCATGTGCCCGTAAGTGAATAGGACTTCACAGATCGAGACAAGGCTTGGAGTCTTGGGATTGATCGCGTCGGATAATGTTGGACATTTCCGGTATGGAAGGCATGGAGGCGATGAGCGAATCACGGGACCTCGTTGGAAATGGCCACGGGCCATGTTCCAAGAGGCCCATGAAAGGCCCATGCAACCAAGGCCCATGGAACTAATTAATCAAGTCTTGATTAATTAGTACTAAGTAAGCAAGACAAGGATTAAGGTGTTGGTGATTCACCACCTAACCCAATCTTGTCTTGCCATACTTTGTCCTATTTACACCTTACTTGACACCATACTTGTCCCATGCCTTTAGTTGGACAAGTATGGGTTTTGTTATGTTTAAGTCATCTTTTTTCAACATAACAAACACAAGACAAGAATAGGAAACACATTTTCTCTCCCTCTTCCATGGCCATTTCGGGTTTGGCTAGTTTCCACCTCCATGTTTGTGTTCTTGAGTCCTCAAAGAGAAGAACTACGTGGCTTTGATTCCCATGTGGATACGTAGGCGTCTCGGAGACTCAAGCCAATCATTCGCTAACCGGTGTTCTTGTTTTGGTAAGAACTAGTGCTGAATTTTTCTCTTGTTAATCCATTCTTTGTTAGTTGTTTCATGGTTTTAATTGTCTCTTGGTTTTCATTGATTTTCCGCTGTGAGTTGGTTCATCTCCAACCCTACCTCGAGACCCAACAGTGGTATCAGAGCCGTGCTACCTTCGGGATTCACAAGACGGTGTTCAAAGTTTCGGTTTTGCTTGAAAGTTTCGTTTTTGGCATGTTGTTTTGCTAAATTGTTTGATAACATGTTTTAAATTATTGTTTATGGATTTAATGCATGTAAAATGAATTTTTGAAAATTATTTCAAATCTGGAAATTTTGAAAAAAATTTGATTTTTCGGGTCTCGGGAGCGGGACTCTCGGGGAGCCGAAACCGGGACCGAACGGGGCTCCGTTGGACGGAGCTAGGCCAAGCATGACCATTGGATGGTTGATATGCCAAGGCTAAACCGTTTTGTTAGTTATGACGAGTTTGGAACCGTCATGATGAACTCGAAGATCAAATGTTCAAAAGTTTCATTTTTGAACGGTTTCGATAAACCGAGCATCAAAAATTTTCGAAACTTGGCTATTAATTAAAACCGGAAAATCACATGATGTTTGATAACATGCTTGTTTGATAACACGATGTGTGATGTGATGTTGGCATGGTGTACATAATAGCCCCGAGCTCAATTTAATTATTTATCGCTTTTCACGGCCTGCGAGCCGTTAGAGTTAACGTGTAATTATTCTTTCAAGGTGTGGTCGTCGAACCACTTGTTTGTAATATTTATTTATTCCCGACCTGCGAGTCGTGTATTAAATTGTAATATTTTACTCAAGACGAAGAAAGGGCGAAAAGGTCATTTGGTGGCTTTTCGGGTGTTGGCATCGGCTTGGAGTCGGTGGAGCTCAAGAAGCTAGTGGGAGTTAGTTTAGGGGGCTATTATGTGCACATTTATCGCTTTATGCTTGGTTTAGTTTATGCATGATTAATTCTATGTGTTTTAGAATTGCATGCTTAACTTTATTTACCGAGCATATCACCTCACATGCAAAGATAAAATTGGAATTTTAATCCTTGTGTGTGAACCCTTAGAACCGTCATTGCATTGGATGTAGTTGACGGGTTCAAAGGAAGAATTACATTGGATGTAATTTGAGGCATCATTGCATTTGGAATGTAGTTGATGTGCTCATCGCATCTAGGATGTGCCAAAGTTTTGAACACAACTGGACAAGTAAAAGCGGGTCATGTCCGATACCTCCCAATCATCAACACCTTACTACCTCCCCGTCCTATGGTTGTCGTGCGCATTAGCGGAGCATCCATGGGGAAGCGGGGTAGTAGGTTTGGACGACATATGTGGGTGTCGTGCGCATTAGCGGAGCACCTACATAGTGACGAGCCATAGTTGAAAATTGGTGGACCCGACTACGATTCTCGGCCTGAGGTTGAGCTAGGGTAACAGATAGGGTAAGTCGTGTACATAAGTACATACCCTAGCCAAGAGTCACATTGGATGTGATTGGATGGAGTCCTACCTACATAGCTCGATTAAGTGGTGAGCATTAGTTCAGCTTAATCGAGTGAATCAAGGATCTTGGTTTCAGATTCTAAAGGTTTAGAATTGATTGTTGGTGTTTAAGCTTAATCTTCATAAAATTTATTCAGTTTACTGATTGAATTTTATCTGTTGTAGATCAAATGGCAAATTCAGCGAACATTGATAGTTTGTCATTAAAAACCATTCTTGACAGGGTCAAGCTAAATGGGACAAACTATTTGGACTGGTACAGAATTTTGAGGATAGTCCTCAAGTCTGAACGCAAAGAATATGTCCTTGACAAGGCTGTCTCTAAGACCATATCAGAGTTACATGAAGTGTCATCAGCTGCTGAGAAGAATATCTCAGGGATCTGGGATCCAAGGATATTCTGATGGTCAACAAGGGAATTGGAAGTGGCAAGGGCTGGGCCCATGCGCACTTGGCAGGAAAGATGAGACACCTGAGAATGTCTGCTTCTACTGCCAACAGCCTGGTCATTGGAACCGGGATTACAGGAAGTTCACGGCTGATCTGAAGAAGGGCAGTGGGACTGCGCCTTCATCAAATAGCCTGGATGATCTGAAGAAGGGCAGTAGGACTGCGCCTTCATCAGGAAACCTGGATGATCTAAGGAAGGGCGGTGGGATCGTGCCTTCATTCGGTATTAACTCTATAGAGCTACATCTCTCTACTTCCAAAGATTCATGGGTATTAGATACCATGACTGAATCTCACACATGCACTAATATATGGTGGTTGAAAGTAGGAGAGATTTGGAAAGCACGAAATGGACCTCAGAGTTGTGGCAACTGCTGTAGGATCCATGAGTCTTGCTTTGCCAAGAGGCCTTGTCTTAGTATTGTATAATGTATATTGCATACCTACTTTTAGTAGGAATATTATATCTGTATCCGTGTTTGACAAGGAAGGATATAATGTTAATATTGGAAATGGAGTTTTCAATGTTCTATGCAATGATATGTTTTATACCAGTACTGACATGGTTGGAGGATTGTACATATTAGATATGGGTAACAATGCCTCAAGTTCTATATATTCCGTTAATACCAAGAGGTCTAAATCCAACGATTTAAACCTAACTCTGTTATGGTACTGTCATTTGGGTCGCATAAACAAGAAGCGCCTATCAGCACTTCAGAAGTGCGGGCTTTCAGGTTCATTCGAATTCCATTCGATCGATAGGTGCAAGGTTTGTTTGATGGGCAAAATGACTAAAATGCCCTTTATCGATCGCGATGAAAGGGCGGGTGAATTATTGGGGCTGATACACTCGAATATGTGTAGACCAATAAGTTCACTTGCCAGGAGGGGTTTTAGCTACTTTATCACATTTACTGATGATTACAGTAAATATGGTTATGTCTATTCGGTGAGACATAAGTCTGAAGCTTTTGATAAATTCAAAGAGTTTAAGACTATAGTAGAAAACCAGCTCGACAAAGGTATTAAGGCACTTCGATTGGATCGAGGTGGAAAATACTTGACCACAGAGTTATTAGATCATCTAAAAGAGAATGGGATCCTTTTGGAATGGACTCCTCCTAGGTCACTGTAGTTGAAAGGTGTAGCCAAACGGAGAAATCGGACATTGTTAGACAATGGTCTGTTCCATGATTAGTTGGACTGATCTCCCAATCTCTTTTAGGGGTTTTGCTCTAGAGACGACCGCATTCATAGTGAATCGGGCTTCGACGAATGGTGTGGAAGGGACACCATTTTAAAAATGGTACGGGATGATGCCCGCTTTGTCCTTCCTAAAGATTTGTGGTTGCGAGGCTTATGTGAAACATTTGGTTTCGACTAAGCTCGAACCAAGATCTGAGATATGCACATTCGTGTGGTATCCCAAAGCAACAAGGGGATACTATTTCTACAATCCCAGTGATAACATGGTGTTCGTCGCTTGGGGTGGGGTCTTTATGGAAAAGAAGTTTTGTTTCCAAAGACGTCATTGGGAGGACTGTGCATCTCGAAGAAATTCAGGATGGTACAGATCTGTCTAAACCAATTGACAACCCAGTAGAAAGGAGCCAGAGATTGTCGTAGAGTAAGAACCAATTCCTGTTACAATTCCGGAAGGTCCAAGGCGATTTGAAAGGATCAATCTTCCACCTCCAAGATATGGTATCCGGAGGTGACAATGAAGTCATGGTGGATCACGATGATCCAGCCACCTTTCAAGAAGTCGTGGATGGGCCCGACTCCGAGTTATGGCTGGGAGCCATGAGGGAGGAAATGCAATCCATGTCAGACAACCGAGTCTGGGAACCGGTTGATCCCATCAATGGTGTGAGGACCATAGGATGCAAATGGATCTTCAAGGTGAAGATGGACATGGACGGCAACCCTCTGACCTACAAAGCTCAACTGGTGGCGAAAGGTTATAGGCAGATCCAATGGATTGACTATGAGGAAACCTTCTCCTTAGTGGCTATGGTCAAAATCGATCCAAATTCTTCTTGATATAACTGCGTATCATAATTACGAGATATGGCAAGTGGATGTCAAAACCGCTTTCCTAAATGGAAATTTGACTGAGTACGTTTGTATGTCTCGGCCCAAAGGTTTTGACGATCCGAAGAATAAGGGAAAGATTTATAAGTTGTTGAAATCCATTTATGGATTAAAACGAACTTCTCGGAGTTGGATCCTTCGTTTTGATGAAGCTGTAATTGGATTTGGCTTAATCAAGAACGAGGATGAATCTTGCGTTTATAAGAAGGCTAGTGGGAGCAAGATTACCTTTCTGGTTCTCATTGAAAACAATATCTCAACCTTGCACGAGACTAAAGCTTGGTTGAGGAAGTGTTTTTCAATAAAGGACTTAGGCGATGCTTCTTATATCTTATGGATTAAGATATGTAGATATCGCACCAAGAGGGTCTTGAATTTAAGTCAGGGAACCTATGTGAACAAGGCATTGAGTAGGTTCTTAATGCTCGATTCAAAGAAAGGACTCTTACCCACTAGTCATGGCATTCATCTCAGCATGACTCAGTGTCCTAAGACACCTGATGAGCTGAAAAGGATGATGAGAATCTTGTGCGCCTGGGGGCAGGATCAATCATATATGTCATGACATGTATGAGACTGGACGTCTCGTAAGCCTTATGTTGTACCAGTAGACATCAGTCTAACCCGGTGGAAAGATGATGTTGAACTAGTCGTCGAAGGATGAGTAGACGGTAGTTTTCCAAGACAAATCCAGATGACTTTAGAAGTCAGTCAGGATATGTGTTTATGCTGAATGGCAGAGCTTTAGCTGGGAGAGCGTAAAGCAAGATACCATTGCCGAATCTACGACAGGGGCCAAGTACATGGATGCTGCAGAGGCAGCTAAGGAGGCTATGTGGATTTGGAAATTCACGGCAGGGTTGGGTGTAATTAAAAACCCGTCCAGTCCGGTGAATCCATTTTGCGACAACACAAGGGCCATTGCGCAAGCTAAAAGCCTAGATCGCATAACAAATCCAAACATGTACTGCGGCGTATCCACCTCATCAGATAAATACTGAACTGAGGTGAAGTGAAGATAACCGATATTGCAACAGATGATAACATAGCCAACCCTTTGACTAAGGCAGTGTCACTGCCTGAACATGTTAGACATGTAAAGTCGATGGGGACATATTGGAGTTTAGATTGGAACTAGGGCAAGTGGGAGATTGTTAGTCTTAGTGCCCGTAGTTCAATCCTAAATGTCCAAATGTATATATCATTGTTAGCAATAAAATTAAAGCGGCTTTATATTACTTATGTGTTGGAGTAATATATCGATGTGTGCTCTGATCTATGCCCACCATGCGAATAGAACCATAGATCGAGATAGATCACACTCGATGGGTCCCTAGTCAACAAAGCTTCACTAGAAGCGACTAGTATGAAAGATGGCTCTTTATGGCTTACGTTCTGTTAGTCATTGGAATGGGATTCCGGAGTCTGATCATAGATATCATGTGAGACATGATATTGGACGACCCGCCCTGAATATGTGCCATAGATTAAGTCATGAATATATTCAGTGTTGTAGCTTGTCATGTATCCTTAGACCAAGGAGTCTTTGTGATCGCTATGTAGTCAACAACTGAGTTTGACCTGAGCCTAACGTTGTCCGTAACAGGGCTTCCATAACGGCCAGGATTGGCTTGGGGACGGGCTACATGAGTGACACGAAAGACGGCTAAGGGATTTATCCCTCATACTAAGGTATGGGAAAGATATCGGTTCTCGGCCACTTGATCGAGAGTGACTGGAAGAATAGCATGGCCATGCACATGATACTGGGTATCATATCTTCAGTCATCTCACATATCAAGGAACGGTGATTGAGAATAATAAGGATGACGGCTCTATGCCTTATCTCAATCAGGATATCGGAGATAAAAGGATAATGACAGGGACGACGGAAAGGTTAGAATCGACAGGGTCGATTCGTTATGTAGTGTCAGGCAATACTAAAGTCTCGTTAGTTGCCACTTAAATAGGATCAAGTAAAATGGGATTTTACGTTGATCTATTGACATGCATAAACCTAAGGGTCACACCGGAGGATGAAACTCATTGACACATTTATGGAGAATGGCCAAAAGGGAGTTGTCTCGGGACATGACCAAAACTGGGTTTTGGGTCATGTGCCCGTAAGTGAATAGGACTTCACAGATCGAGACAAGGCTTGGAGTCTTGGGATTGATCGCGTCGGATAATGTTGGACATTTCCGGTATGGAAGGCATGGAGGCGATGAGCGAATCACGGGACCTCGTTGGAAATGGCCACGGGCCATGTTCCAAGAGGCCCATGAAAGGCCCATGCAACCAAGGCCCATGGAACTAATTAATCAAGTCTTGATTAATTAGTACTAAGTAAGCAAGACAAGGATTAAGGTGTTGGTGATTCACCACCTAACCCAATCTTGTCTTGCCATACTTTGTCCTATTTACACCTTACTTGACACCATACTTGTCCCATGCCTTTAGTTGGACAAGTATGGGTTTTGTTATGTTTAAGTCATCTTTTTTCAACATAACAAACACAAGACAAGAATAGGAAACACATTTTCTCTCCCTCTTCCATGGCCATTTCGGGTTTGGCTAGTTTCCACCTCCATGTTTGTGTTCTTGAGTCCTCAAAGAGAAGAACTACGTGGCTTTGATTCCCATGTGGATACGTAGGCGTCTCGGAGACTCAAGCCAATCATTCGCTAACCGGTGTTCTTGTTTTGGTAAGAACTAGTGCTGAATTTTTCTCTTGTTAATCCATTCTTTGTTAGTTGTTTCATGGTTTTAATTGTCTCTTGGTTTTCATTGATTTTCCGCTGTGAGTTGGTTCATCTCCAACCCTACCTCGAGACCCAACACGAAAGAGCAAACTACCAAATCTACGATGCCAGTTCTTCTAGGCCCCGTGCCATTGGAGCAATCTAGTAACGTCAATTCTTTGTCTTGATTCGCCCGGATCCTTCGAAGTAATGGGAAAGACGAGAACCACGATTCGACCCGCAGCGGTTTGTTCGAGATCGAGGGTCCCGACTTCGGGTGCCGTGGAGACCGACCCCGACTTATCGTCCTTCCTCCCGGATCCCAGATCCATCGAGGGAACGGACCCATGCCGCCGATAGGTGGCTCTGGGGCGGGAGGCCGGTGCAGATGGAGGACGACGCATGGAGCCCTTATCCCGGAAGATGGCAGGAAGGCCACGGTGGCTGAGAGACGTCCGGGAAGCAGAACGCGGGCTGAGAGAGCGACTGGTGGGCGGCAATAGACGACGATAACGACGTCGGCGAACCCTAAGTAGGGTAGAAGGAACCTCACCTGTAGGTAGTGGAGAGCTTGGAAGTCGGGACTTCGATGGTGGAAGCAGGGGACTGTCATGGAAGAGGGTGGGGAAGGGCTACGCGCAGAAAGAATTAGGTTTCTCTCTGCGCATCCCTGTTGCCCCCCATTATTCTCTTTCTCGATTAAGTTTTCAAAAGACGGTGCAATAAGGTCTAGAAATAGAGACATGTTTTTGTAAAGTTGGACAAAAATAACCACTACATAATAATAGTTCATGCTTTATCTCCTCATAATACATATATATAGCAAGATTTTGAGACGGTGAGTCTGGAGCTGTTGTATCTCTTATAAGAATTGTTATCATGGTCTAAGTCTTCTTATCTCTGATTCATTTGGTTTTGAAAAGTTCACGACCCATTATCAGTACGATTTATTCGTTTTATTCAGGTCATGATTTGTTATCCTACAATATCAGTTATATTTACTACATGATTTATAAATAAAGACTTTATTTTTGTCTCAATACTTATTTAAACTTTGGGGTTTCTTGCATGAACTTTCTCAACCCATTATCTAGTACAAATGCTCAACTTCATTGTTTAGGTATCAAAAAAAAGTAGATTGTCACGATTTCGTTCAATTGATATATTCTACTAATGATATTCGTATATCTATTTATATTTGTCGCATGCTTATTTATATTTATTATTTATTAAGTATGTTCTGTAATCGCCAATAATATTTTGGATCTTTCTCATCAAAAAATGAGGCGGTATCGAAATCTCGTTATGTATTAAGTTTTGTTTATATTGATTTATTTTACTATCTTTATTTATGAAGCGGTATTATATCGAAACTAAATCATTTGAGACTAGAAACTTCAAATGAAAAATTGCAGGCCGAAGATTGATATGTGCCTTGACGGCCAAATGAAAAATCGATGGTCGAAGCTTGATATGCGCCTTAACGACCAAATGAAAAATCAATGGCCGGAGCTTGATATGTGCCTTAACGGCCAAATAAAAAAATCGTTGGTCGAAGCTTTATATGTGCCTTAACGGCCAAATGAAAAATCACAGAGTCGAAGCCTGATACTTGATTTTACGGCAAAATTATTACTTACAAGTCTGGGGTTTGATACTCGCCTTTTACGGCATGGAGGTGCGCTTTCGTAAGATGGTCACCCTCGTCTCATGCAGGAAGGGTTGATCAAGGACGTGACGGAAACCTCGGCGTTCTCCTCTGTCACGGTGATGAAAACTCGGCTTCAACGCCTGGTTTGCGACCGCTATGGGTGAGAAGGAGCACGGTGGAAGTCTCCTCCATGTTCGTCCGGCGTGGCTGGACACGGAGGCGGAGGAGGGTTTAGATAACATTCAGCGGGGCCGGCCCCGATGCTGCCGATGGGGGATGGTGGCTCTCTACCTCTGACCTCAAGGATGGAGGCACCGATTACTATGGGGACCACGCCTCGGAGGAGAGCCTGGACTTTGGCGTCGACCCGATATCCTCAGAGTCAGCTCCCGACGTATCAACGAGGACTGATGCGCTTCAATGCGGCACGAGGGCCTCGGCCACGCGTCAGACGTCCGGCTGGGGGGCCGCCGCAATCCTTTGGAGGAGCAGGTGGAGATGGTGAGGCATTGGGTTGGGATCCGGAGCCGGAGGCCTCAACCCTGGTGATAATGCACCCGATACCTAAGGCTCGGTCATCTCGAGGGATGGGGACCGGTGTAACAACGGACCCGGTACCTAATCCGAATCCCCGAGCCCTCACTTGGGAGGCCGACCAAGTTCCCGCGATAGGCCTCCCTGGGTGGTCCTATACGAGAGCCCCGACTTTTGTACATGGGAACATCCGGCGAGGGGATGGTAGAGATCAGCTCTCTGCTGATTCGATTGATGCATTGCGGTCACGTGAGTGGGGTGGAAGTGGAGGTGGGGGCCACACCCACCCAGGAGTGCATGCTGTGAAGGCCCCCATGCCACTGGTTCGGAGGAGCACAACTGCTGATGGATGGGGAGGGATGGTGCCTGCGTCTGGCTGGTACGTCAACTCACAGGCGAGGGAGATGCCCGCAAGGAGGAATGAGGCATCAACAGAGCATCACGGACTGGCCTCGGGAAGGGTCCCTAGATGATGCATTTCCTCCCACCATCAGTACTACTGTCGAGGTCCTTCAGGATCTCTGGTACCCCGTTCCCCCTCCCCGCCTTCTTTCTTTGCCCATGGGGCGTCAAAACACTGTCCATGACGATTCTAGTACTACAAAGATCAGTGAACTAGTGTTCGCTCATACTGACCTTTCATGGTCGAGGAGCATGTTCCTCGAGGCATTTCAATGTAATCGCTCTTAATGATTTATAAAATTGCAATTTATCGTTCAAAAAAATACGCACAAAGAATATGACATACGTATAATGGTACATGTAATTTATGTCATCATTCGACCAAATTCAAACTCAAAACCTCCCCTATAAAAAGAAAGACCGGAACTTTTTTTTATGAACGAGGGTTTTTATTCATCAGATCCAAAGTTTGGATCATGAGAATACTGCAAAGCAGCCACATTACAAGAATTGAATGAGATGAGATGAACAAATCAGTGAACAAAACATCCAAATGATATGAGTTAATAAATTGAGAAGGGCTGCGATCAAAATTATGCAGCAAAAGGCATTATGTAGCAAAGAAGGCGTCCCGGGGGTTCTGCAGAATGGAGAGATGTCAAGAAGCAACCAACGTGAACAAAGAAGTTTTCTTGATACAAGCAATCAGTTCCCTGATCCATTCTGTGATTGAGAAATTAACTTTGAGTCCATCCTTTGCCTTGAGAGATTGATAAGAGTTAATTTGAATTTTCTGAGAATTAGATTCCAATCCACATCCTCTGAATTGAACACAATATTGTTTCTTGCAAGCCAAGTTTCCCAAAGTGTGGTGCCTGCAATCCCTTTCCAATACTTAAAAGCAACTCTAGGCACAAGCTCCTTCCAAGAGCACAAGAGGGAGCCAAAATCGCAGGGTATGACCCAGATAAGAGACCACAATTTAGAACATCACAACAAAGCTTCCAGGCCAGATGACAGTGGAGAAGAAGATGGATTGCATCCTCAAAGTAAGTATTATAGAAAGCACAAAGGGATTGCTGAATGGGGATCCGAATTCCTCTTTCCTCAAGGTAACACCTTGTTGGGATAGCATTCAGGCAACATAGCCAGGTGAAAGAGACAATTTTAGGTGCTAGAACAAAGTCCCAAAGGACAGAACCCCAGGGTTTGATGGTGCCTTGGGGCACAAGGCAGTGAAATAAATTAATTACAAAGAAGACATCATTATTGCAGGTCCATTTTGGTGTGTCTTTGATCCCTAGATTTATGGAAGAGCATGAGAGGCTTGACATGAGCAATGATTTCTGGGAGATATCCCAATCAGTGATGTTCCCAGATAGGTCAATGAACCATCCGGTTCCATCCCAGTTTCAATGTCTTTACCTTTCTTATTTGTGGATAATGAGAAGAGCATGCCATAAACATCCTTCAGAGGCAAGGATCCAAGCCAGATATCAGACCGGAAATTTATTCTACAACCATTTCCAAGAATCCAACAAATCCCAAAATGTCCAAGTAGGGAACTGAATAGGGGGATCATTGGAGAGATTTTGAATATGACCAAACCAACATGATTTGTCAAGGTTCACAACAGTAAGGAGATTCCAATCATCAAGACTCCAACCATATTTAGCACAAAGAACTAACTTCCAGAGAGAATCAGTCTCTTCACAGAATCTCCACCCCTATTTAGATAGTAGAGCTTCATTCATCTTTGACATAGACCTCACTCCAATCCCCCCTTCCTCTTTAGATAAGCACACAGTCCCCCACTTGACCTTATGAATTGATTTCTTGGAAGCACTACAGCCCCAAAGGAAGGACCTTTGCCATCTTTCAAGTTTGTTTATCACACCAAAAAGAGCTTTCATAAGTGACATATAGAATAAAGGAAGGGCATTTAGTGTGAATTTGATCAGGGTCAGCCTCCCACCAAAACTTATATGCATAGATTGCCAGAGATTTAGCTTTCTTTTGAATTTGGAAACAATTGGATCCTAGGTTTTGATTCTCCTAGGATTTGCACCCAAGTTGAATCCCAGGTAGGAAATAGGAAGGGAGCAAATTGAGCAGCACATGATCTCAACTACCATCTCATCTGAGAGCTCAGCAGGGTTCATTACACAAGAACTGGATTTAGTGAAGTTGATCTTTAGACCAGAACATAATTCAAAATTGATCAGAGCTAGCTTCAAATTGCTCAATTCAGTAGGACCACCTTTGACAAACATAATTGTGTCATCATAAAATTGAAGGTGTGAGATCTCAGGGGCATTAGAACCAAATTTAAACCCAACAAACTTCCCATCTCTGATCCCTTTACAGATTACTTGGTGTAGACCCTCACCTGCAATAGCAAACAGGAGGGGGGGACAAAGGGCAGCCTTGTCTGATACATCTCCCCATTTTGAACTCATCAGCCTGTGATCCATTGATAAGAACTAAGATATGAGCTTGGAAGCATCTTCTCATCCAAAGTCTCCAAGTGTTAGAAAAACCCATCACAACAAAGCAGTGATCTAGATAGTCCCAGTTTAGAGAGTCAAAGGCTTTCTCAAAGTCCAATTTTATAATTGTGATCTACTCCTGAGATTTTTTAATGGAATGAACAAGCTCAGTAGCAATAAGCACACCATCCAGAATTTGTCTACCTTGTATAAAGCCTGACTGAGTGTCACCGACAATGCCACTAAAACATCTTTGAGTCTTCTGGACAGAACTTTGGATAGTATTTTGTAGGAAGCAGATACAAGGCTTATGGGTTTGAATTCAGAGAACTGAGTGGGATGGTCAACCTTTGGGATAAGAGCAAGCTTTCTCAACAGTATTGTGAGTGTGAAAAGCATGCATGAATTTCATGAAGTCCACCTTGATGATACCCTAACACACTTAGAAAAACTTTAGAGTAAAACCATCTACACCAAGAGCTTTTGACCCATTGCAGATATTGATTGCACAAAGAACTTCATCATCAGAGAAAGGAGATTCAAGGATGGAGGCTTGAGTGACAGATAACTTCTTAAAAGGGAGGCTAGGCATCCCCCAAATGTCATGCTCTTGGGCCCTGAAGTGCTTATTGAAGAATTCTGAAGCCTTCAACTTGATCTGGTGTGGATCACTGTAAGAGACACCATTCATTTTAATTTCCACAATTGAGTTCCTTGAAGCTCTATAGTTAGCAATTATATGGTAAAATTTGGAGCATTTATCTCCATCCTTCAGCCATAGAAATCTAGCTTTCTGCCTCCATAGAGAAGCCGATCTCTTTGTTTTTTTGGATAAGGAGAGCACCAGATAGGGACCTTAAGGAGGTTTCAGCCTCTGTGAGAGACCTGGTTTCAGAGATGAGGTCTAACCTTTCAATCTCCATTTTAGATCATTACAGTCTTTACCCAGGTGGCCAAAAACTGACAAGTTCCATTCTTTGAGGATGGGTTTGAGGGCTCTTAATTTCTACCAAAGGATGTAGCTAGGGGCACTAGAGAAAGAGAAAGAGTCCCAAGATTCTTTGATTATATGGAGACATCTATCATCCTCCAACCAGGCATTGGTGAACTTAAAATGCCTTGGCCCCCAATCCACACTTTTAGTTTTGAGCTGTATAGGCCTATGATCTGAGCAACCTCTTGGGACATTCAGCTGAGATAGACTCCCAAAGCAAGACATAACATCTACATTTATCAAAAATATGTCAAGTTTAGAAAGCTTTTGATTAGGGCCATACTAGGTGAAGCATCCTCCATGCATAGGGAGATCAATGAAAGCATTCTGATTCAGGAAATCCTCAAAGAGATTTATTTCAGCTAGGTTGACTTGAGCCCCACGTTTCTCAGAAGAAGAAAGGACTGAGTTGAAGTCACCACCAGGAATGATAGGGCCTGTAAGAACCGCCCCCGGTCGATCCCGATCGAACCGGTGATTTTAGGCGAAAGTCGACTTTCCGCCAGAAAAGTCAACCGATGACTCGGGAGTCATTCGGGACCTTTCCGGGACCTAAACAGCTTCTCCGTCGTTACGGTTAGCTTAGTTGGGTCGTTCCCTTTCAAAAGTGTAATTTTGAGAAAAAGTCAACTTGGGTCAAACTTAGCTTAATTAAGGACTAAAACTAACTAAATTATTTGAGCTGGATTTAATTGGGTTAGAGGTGGTTCCCACATGGACACTTGTCCGTCTTGGCTTGGAAGGGAAGAAATGGGTGAGAATTGACCAAACTACCATCTTGTGAGTCAAAGGAGGGAGAGGGAGCAAAGGGGACATTTTAGGGAGATCATCTTTAGGTTAAAGCCCCCAAAAGGAGAGCAATTTAGCCCATTTGCATTGTGTTGGCCGAAAATCACCAAAGGGAGAGAGAGAGTTGGAAACCATTGAAACTTGAAGAAGAAGCAAGGAGAAAAGGGAGCTCCTTTAGTGGATTTTAATCTCCAATCCTCTCCATTTCTACTTCATCTCTTCATTTCCTAGCGGTTAATACTCATTAAAACATTCCTTGATGAAATTGGTGTTGTGGGTTTGAGTAGAGATTACATGAACTAGTGGGTTTTGGGTGTTGGATGGTTTAGATGATGTTTTTTAAAGAAGAAATAGAGTTTGATGATAAAAATCACTTGGGTTGTGTTGTTTTTGATAAAACCCAATATGGGTGTTGAAGTGTTGAAGTTATTGAGTTTGTTTTGGAGTTTTGGGAGGTCATCAATGGAGTTTTAAGGTAGAAATTCGTGGAAACGAAGTTGAGGGAGGAAGAAGAAGGTGTCTGCCCAGACCGGCACGAAACGCCGCACGGACCGGGCCTGGTACCGGGCCGGCGTGCCGCACAGACCGTGCCAGGTACCGGCCCGGTGTGCTACGCGGAACGTGTCTGGTTCCGGGCAGGTGTGCTGTGCGGACCGTGTCTGGTTCCGGGCCGGCGTGCTGCACGAGCCGGGTCGGGTACCGGGCCTGTGGGCCACCCGGATTGGGCCTCGTTCCAGCCCAATTTCCCTTCGGCCCATATGTCGAATTCTCGAGAGTAATTTGATTATCATTAAGCCGTTTTGAATTAGCATTAATTCTCGGATTAATTTGTGATCTTAGGCGTTGGACCCGAGCTCGGCGGAGGAGACTTTTGGACATCTTGAAGTGACTAAGCGTTTGGAAAGCGATCGAGGCAGGGAAAGTAGCGAATACCGGTTTAATTGTGGAAAGTACTAGTATGCATATAGGTTGCGAATACTTGATATATTGATAGAATTGCATGTAGGATGTGAGGAACGAGTGAAATGAGGGATAGCTTACGAGCCATGTCGAGCCGTAAGTTTGGGAAATTATCGTGCTGTAGAAATGTATGTGGGCCATGTAGAGCCCTTAGGGTTGTGTGTTGGTTGTAATTCCATGATCGATGATTGTGATGCTTGATATGTGGTTTATTCGTTGTTAAATTGAGGATCATGATATGGTATGCTCGGTGTAGTATATTGGTATGTTATGATGAGTGTGATATGTTTGGTATGATGTGAACCGATGCTTTGTGATATGATCGGGTGAGTGATAGACCGATGTGATGCACTCGGTGAGATTGTTGGTTGGTATGCTGTTAGTTTGAACTATGGCATTGTGATGTGTGAGGCTCTCTTGATGTATGTTCCAAGACGAGGTATTCCGGTGTGATACCTACAGCGAGGGAGGTTCCGGTGTAGGGTATCAAGGCTGAGAATGTGTCCCACGTACGCGGTTCCTGTAAGAACCTCTCCCGGTCGATCCCGGTCGAACCGTTGAATTCTAGGCAAGTTTGACTTACGGTTGGAAAAGTCAACCGATGGCTCAGGAAGCCATTCGGGACCTTTCCGAGGCCCAAAAAGCTTAGCCGTCATCACAGTTAGCTTAGTTGGGCCGTTTCCTTCAGTTTGACTGTAATATTGGTTAGGTCAAATTTGGGTCAAACTTGGACTTTATATCGGTTATTTTTCCGATAAAATCTTGGAAAGCTGGAAGTTAATTAAGTGAAAGTGACCCCACATGAAACTTGTCATGTTTGGCTTGGAGGATGAAAAAGGAGCTTCAATTGACTCTTATACCCTCCCAACTTACCTTTAAAGGGATAGGACCTTAAGGGCTTTTTGGTAATTGAACAAAATAGGTCATTTAAAGCAACATGAGCACACAACTCAGCTCATTCCTTATTTTTGCAGCCGAAAATCACAAGGGAGAAGTGGAGAATAGCTCATTTCTTGAGGAAGAAGAAAGGGAGGAAAGCTAGCATTTTGGAGCTTGTTCTTAGTCTTTTTGCCTCCATTTTCCTTCCATCTTCATCATCTCACCATCCTAGAGGTATGGATGCTCTTAACTCTCCATTTCATCTACTCTCCAATTTGGGTTTTTGTGGGTTTTTGGCTTGAAGTTGAAGAACTAGCTTTTTGGTTGTTGCTTGGAGAAGAAGTAGTGAAGTAGGTTGCTTGGATTGTGTTTTTGGTTGAAGTTTTGAAGAACCCATTGAGGGTGTTGATGTTTGGAGACTTTTGATGAACATTTTGGAGTTAAAAGGACTTGGAAATGTGGTTTTTGATGTGATTTTCATGAAACTCGAGCTGGGGAAGAAAGGGGGAGAACCTGGACTGGTTCGCTACGGAGCGTGACCCGGACCGGGCCTTGTGCCGGCACGGCAAGCCCACGGAACGGGCCAGGTACCGGCACGGCGTGCTGCACGGAACGGGCGTGAGTCCGGCACGAAACCTCGCACGGTCCGTGTCAGACTCCGGGCCGGTGCGCCGCACGGTCCGTGCTGGTTACCGGGCCGGTCTGTGACACAGTCCGTGCCAGATTCCGGCACGGCCTGTGCTACGGTCAGGGCCACCTTCCGGATCAGACCTCCAGATCCAAAAAACCCTTCCTTTTAGCCCATTTCGATTTCTAGATCACTTCTTTGACCTTGTTTCCATTGCTTGAGGGTTGTTCTGTAAAGTTTGGTTGAGGAACACTCCGTTGGATTACTAATTTTGGTATTGTTGTGGTCCAAGACCGTGAGCTCGAGCTCAAGAGAAGGAAAGGCCTTGGACCCGAGCTAGAGAGACGAAGATCACTCCGGAACCCGTGTGAAGAACGGAGGAGAGACTAACCGGCTTTACAGCAGAGTTTTAGAGGAAGACCACAAGGTAGGGAAAGTCCTAACTACTCGAGTATTTCATTGCTCGTATGCCTATTAGGTTAATAAAATCGGAAAGGTCCTAGAATTGCATATAGGATGCGAATAACTAGAATAATCGTCTTTCAATTACTAATAACCGGATGTGTCTAGTATGCATGCATAGGATGAGAATAACTATTGTAACTCGCTTTCAATACTTGGGAATTTCTTTACTGGTAGAGAGGCCGTGATGAGCCCTTGGATTAGTTGTTGTGTTAGGTTCACATGCTTGGTTGCCTAGTTTGGATAAGTTAAGAGTCTCACGAAACTAGCTAAATCGTATGCTTGATTGATTGATTGAATGTTTACATGTTTGGTTGATTGATTGAATGCTTGAACGGATGATCGAGTATGACTGATTGTGCCAAACGGTACGATCAGGTGATCGATGGACCGATGGATCGTGACAGGTAAGTATAACGGTAAGTGTAAGGATTAAATGGATGTCTTTGGTATGTTGTGGTGAAAGTGTGATTCTATAAACGTTGGTTGGTCGATGTGTTATTGTGTGTTTCCCTTATTCTTATTCTTAAGATGATTGGTTGTTCAGTATGGTACTTACACCGAGGGGGGGGGGGGGTAATCCGGTGGTGTTATAGTCGTTGATGTTGGCAGATCCTGCAGGATAATGATTGATTATTGGACCCTACGGGGCGTTGATTATTGGAGCCTGCGGGCATTGATTATTGGAGCCTGCGGGGCGATGACTATTGGAGCCTGCGGGCATTGATTATTGGACCCTGCGGGGCATTGATTATTGGAGCCTGTTGGCATTGATTATTGGACCCTGCGGGGCATTGGTTCTCGGAGCCTACGGGCAATTGGATGGTTTTATCCTGCGGGGAATGGTTACTTGTGGTTTCACCCGAGTGTATGCGTCCTGCGGGAGCACTACCTGGGTTCCCTATGACATATGGTCCTTTGGAGGCATTTCCGAGAATTCCGACGATAAGCGCCCCTTTGGGATTGTTTCCGGTGCCCCGATGTGTGTGCCTCCTCTGGACCGAGGGAAAATCTGATATGATATGGGTACTCTGGTGGATCGGAATATGGGAACCGATGTGACACCAGAATCTATCCATGGATCGGAGGCTTGAGAAAGCAAGTGGTTGGTGTAATATTATTTGTTCCCATTTTAGTAGTTATGATTCGGTTATAGTATTTTTCATGGAATCTTTTAAGTTACTGTTATCCTTGAGAATGCAGTACTATTCCTTATTTATTCTGATTATTAACATTCCATTGTTTATTCGTTTTTGAGCTGTTATTTACATTGTCATGTTAAGGCATGTTTTATGAGTAAACTAAAGATTAAATTGTTTACGATTTTTCCTACTGAGCGTAAGCTCACCCCTATAGTTTTCTTACTGTTTTACAGGCGTACCTGATGTCTAGTGAGTTCGAGGCTCGGGAGCTTCTGGACGTCTTGGGGATTATTCTAGAGTTGTGTTGGTCTTTTGTACTAAACACTATTTATCTTGCACTTTATGTTGAGCTTTGACTCACATTTGAGGTTTTCAAACTATTTATTTATGAGGATTTGATGGAGTTTATTTGAGTTGTTAAAAGATTTATCAACTGTTTGTTATTTTCCATTATTAACTCAGGCCACGTCTCGAGTTCGGTCAAAACCGGATTTGGGGCGTGACAGTTCTCCGAGTTGATGTTCCGGTACGATACCTATATCGAAGGGGTATGCCGGTGTAGGGTATCCAGGCCGAGGATGTTGTGATTTGTGCCCCGATGCTGTGTGGTCCGGGAAGACATCGAGGCCGATGTTGTGTGGTCCGACATGATGTATTATGAGTTATACCTCGATGTTGTGTGGTCCGGGAAGATATCGTGAACTGATGCTGTGTGGTCCGGTACGATATGGTTGAGCCGGGCTATGGAAGCCGGCGACGGAGGGGGGGGGGGGGGAGACTGCTGTAAGGGACGTGTGGTTGTTCTACCGTATGTTGTTGCTTGGTGATTGGTTATGTGAGATGATTAAGTGTGGTTATAGTAATGTGAATGTGGGTTGTGGTTACGTGATTCTGTGATTGTCGTTAGTTGTTGTGCCTTGCTAGTATGCCCTAATTCGACGATTAGTCGTGGTGGTGAGCGGATGCTCATCACCTTAACTACTTTTCCTACTGAGCGAAAGCTCACCCCTTTTCTTTACTGTGCTACAGGTCTTGAGCGGGACAGGGTCTAACGGGATTATCGGAGCTTGGGAGCTAGCGAGGGTCTTAGGCTAGTATGGTTTAGAGACGTACTTTCTTTTTGCACTAAACTTTTTATGAATAGATTTCCGAGCTGTTGACTCGCTTTATCTGTTTTGTTAGTTTCGGATTATTATTTTAGAACTTATCTCTTTTATAAATCGCTTTTATTTATTATTGTTTTTAGTTCACGTCTCGAGTCCGGTCAAAACCGGATTTGGGGCGTGACAATTTGGTATCAGAGCCTGGTTTTTCAAAAACTTCAGACCGTACGTCAATTAGGTGGGTAGAGTTAAGTCGTTAGGTTTCGGTGCGTCGGTTACGCAAGGCGGAAATTCCTACGCGTAGAAACGAGACGAAGAGAGTCTCGGGTTAGTGAAATGTCCGGTCTAGGCACCGTGTACTTGGAGTGAACCATTATGGTTGGTGTCATTGATTGGGTTATTGGATTGCTGAGTGTTGACGTGGCCGGGTGGTAACGGTGTAATTACCGGGACCCGAGGAGTATAGCTGCGATGACTTGTTGTGTGCTATGACTGTGTTGAATACTCTGTGCAGGTTGTATATTGGATGTCCCGCGTAAGCGGATGGTTAGTGTAATTTACAAACGGGTCATGCCCAAATTTCTGCAAAACTGAAGTGTTTGTACCATCACGATTTGACTATAGGGGCCACTGTATTCGAACGTGACGGAGGGATGTCAAGTGGTTACAACGTAATTCGGGGACGCCTGAACTGGGTTGTAACGACACGATGTCGACATGAATGTTATGTTAGAAAGAGGATGTGTTAAGAACTTGAAATTAAGTTGATGTTTGCCTATTGTGGAATTGATGTGTGGTATGAATTGTGAACTGTATGACTTGTGTGTGAAATTGCTAATTGGTGTGGTTGACTTGTGTGACGCACAAATGTGCGGGTTTCTGTGGTTGTGTAAAACTTGTATGACTATACTATACTAAGCATATTATTAGTTCGAGTGCGACTTTTATGAAACGTGTGTGAACGCTAGTTATTTAAGCACGTCGCATTATGCGAATTTAAGAAACCGAACATGTGCATTATCCGTGCAACGGATATACGACATGACGCCGACCTACGTACCAGGAGCCGTCCAGTTGGGGACCGAGGGCAGCTACCTGCCATTGAGTCGGCAGGGGCAACAAGTGCCCAAGGTGCACCAGCTGAGGGGCACGAGAGAGCTGAGACTAGACCATCGGGATTTCCGCCCAGAGTTCCGCCTGTCACAGAGCCGACCCAGGCGGCTGCCCTGGAGGAGTTGACTCGCACAGTTCAGGGCTTAGCGACGATCATCGCCTAGAGAGAGGATACGACCCCGACACCGGAGACCATGCCTGCTGCCACTGCAGCCGCCACCGTGAGGCCTAGCCAGTTTGACACCTACACAACTCAGGCGCTGAGAGACTTCTGCAGGCTGGGCACACCTGTTTTTTCCGGGGAGCCAGACCCCGAGGCCGCCGAGAGATGGCTGGAGCGGATTACCCGCAACCTGGATACGTCAGGGATATTGGATGGTGGCATGAGAGTATCGTTCACAGCATTCCAGTTGGAGGGAGATGCATACCATTAGTAGCAGCGCGAGCAGGCGCGAATCGGGGATGACTTTCAGATGTTCGGACAGCGGTTCTTGGAGCAGTATTTCCTGCAGTCAGCTCAGGAGGACCGGCATCAACAGTTCCTGACAATCTCTGAGTACGAGGCGAGGTTCACCTCCTTGTCTTGATTTTCCCCGGAGATGGTACAAACTGAGGCTCACCGCTGCAGACGGTTTGAGGGAGGGCTTCGCCCTGCGATTGCAGATCGGGTCGCCGTTCTAAGGACCCAGGTGTACTCAGACCTGGTGGATCAGGCACTGGCAGTGGATCGACGCTTCCGAGAGACAGCCAGAGTTCGGGAGAGCAGGCCGAGGCCGAGCGGATCCTTGAGGCCGTCTGAGGCCCGTGATCCGAGGAGACAGAGGACCTCGGGATCGTTCCAGTCCCAGACACAGTTGAGAGGGACGCGACAGGTCGGATCAGTGGCATCCGTTGGACCTGCCTTGTCAGGGCGGACGTGTTTCCGATGCGGGCAGCCAGACCACATGGCTCGAGACTGTCCGAGGAGCAGTGGACCAGCACACCGTACAACGGGCAGACCTGAGGGAAGGCTGAGTGTCAGGCCGCCGTTATGCCATCAGTGCGGACGACCAGGACACTTCGCTGCTAGGTGCCCTGATCGGTTTGGAGAGATATCGGCTCCGCCACCACAGCAGTCGCAGACTGGGCAGTCACCGTAGTTCCATCAGCGTCAGGCTAAGGCGCCGAGGGCTCCACGACAGGCAGCAAGCGCGCCAGCGCTGAGGTAGAGAGCTGCACAGCAGGTGGCACTTCCACCACCACCGAGAGGCGGACCTCAGGCACCACAGGGCAGGGTGTATGCAGTCGTCGACTCTCGAGCTGAGAGATGTCACTCCGGTCATGAGACCACTCAGGGTACGTGCTTGCTTTACAATTCCTGTGCGTCTTTCTTATTTGATACTGGGGCATCACATTCTTTCATCTCTTCTTCTTTCGCTGGTATGTTGGGGTTGAAGGTAGAGTCTTTGAGTCGACCTCTATGTCTTAACACCCCGGTTACGGGGGAGGTGGTCCTGAGTACCGTATGTCTTGCATGTGAGATTACAGTGGCTGATTGCCCTTTTTATGGTGATTTTCTTGTGTTGAACATGACGGTATTTGACGTGATCTTGGGGATGGACTGGTTAGCGAGGTACCGAGCATCGATCGACTGCTATCGACGGTAGGTGACTGTAGTATCGGGCGACACGATCGTCACTTGTGTCTTGGGCAGTAGGAGCAGAGTTCTCCTGTTAGCATTGACAGTGGGAGATGAGGTGGAGACCGTGTAGAGTAGAGAGCTGCCACGATTGTGTGTGAGTTCCCGGAGGTCTTTCCGGAGGAGCTGTCAGGATTACCGCCTGCGCGCGAGGTTGAGTTTAGGATCGACTTGATACCGAGGACGGCGACGATATCTATGGCCCCGTACCGGTTTGCACCAGCCGAGTTAGTCGAGCTGAAGCGATAACTCGAGGAGCTTCGGGAGAAGGGATTTATCCGTCCGAGTGCTTCACCGTGGGGAGCACCCGCCCTCTTCGTGAAGAAGAAGGGTGGAGCGCTGAGGATGTGCATCGATTACCGGAAGTTGAAACGGGTCATGGTGAAGAACCGCTACCCGATGCCGAGGATCGATGACTTGTTCGATCAACTGAGGGAAGCGAAGTGCTTCTCGAAGATTGATCTACGATCCGGGTATTATCAGTCAAGGGATCGGGAGGAGGATGTGGCGAAGACCGCATTTTGGACTCGGTATGGGCACTACGAGTTCCTGGTGATGCCGTTCGGGCTGACGAACGCGCCTGCAGTGTTCATGGACCTGATGAACGGTATCTTCCGACCCTACTTGGACCAGTTTGTCGTGGTGTTCGTAGATGATATTCTGATTTATTCGCCGAGTGAGGAGGCGCACGTGGAGCATATGAGGACAGTTTTGACATTGTTGCGCACTCACCAGTTGTACGACAACCTGGAGAAGTGCGAGTTTTGGCTCGCCGAGGTGAAGTTCCTCGGGCATGTTGTGTCCCGAGAGGGTATACTAGTCGATCCGGCGAAGATCGACGCGGTCTTGAAGTAGGCACGACCCAAGAGTGTCTTCGAGATCCGCAGCTTCCTAGGCTTGGCAGGATACTATCGACGGTTCGTCCAGGACTTCTCACGCTTGGCCGCGCCGATTACTTTCCTGACACGCAAGGGAGCCGAGTTTGTGTGGACTGATGAGTGTGAGCACTCCTTTACCGAGCTGAAGGCTCGTCTGACTACCGCTCCAGTGTTGATAGTGCTGGAGCGCGGGATTGGATATGACGTGTATTGTGATGCGTCCGGTGAGGGACTGGGGTGTGTGTTGATGCGGTCCGGGAAGGTAGTTGCTTATGGCTCCAGACAGTTGAAGACACATGAGCGCAATTACCCGACCCATGACCTAGAGTTGGCAGCAGTCGTTTTCGCGTTGAAGAGTGGCGACACTACTTGTATGTAGAGCGATTCTGGGTGTTCTCGGATCACAAGAGTCTCAAGTACATCTTCTCCTAGCGAGACTTGAACATGCGCCAGAGGCGGCGGATGGAGCTACCTGAGCAGTACGATTTTGAGCTACTCTACCATCCGGGCAAGGCGAACGTCGTGGCCGATGCCCTGAGTAGGAAGTCGACTCACTGCCTTGCCGGGATATCAGTCCAAGAGTGGGACATGATGGAGGAGTTGAGCACGTTTGGGCTCGAGCTTGATGAGATCACCGATGGCGAGGCCATGTGTTCGCTGGTGGCTCAGCCCACACTATTTGCTCGTGTGCTGGAAGCCCAGGCCGAGGATGCCGAGACGGAAGAGATCTGGGAGAGGATTATCAGCGGTGTTGACACCGAGGGCTGGGAGCCGGGTATCGATCAGGGTTTACGTTACCGAGGAGGGCTGTTTGTGTCACGCAGTTGTAGAGATTGTGTTGAGAGAGTCTCACCATTACCGTCTGGCTGTGCACCCAGGTGGCACCAAGATGTATCGGGACGTTAGACGGTAGTTTTGGTGGAGCGGGATGCGGAGTGCAGTTGCAGAGTTCGTCTCGAGATGCCTCACCTACCAGCAGGTGAAGGGCAAGCATCAGCGTCCCACCGGTTTATTACAATTATTGCCGATTGCGCAGTGGAAGTGGGAGCACGTCACGATGGACTTTGTGTGTGGCTTACCGAGGTCGCCGAGAGGGCACGACGCAGTTTGGGTAGTGGTCGACCGACTGAACAAGTCGTCACACTTCTTAGCCATAAGGATGACTGACACGGTTGACACTTTGAGTCGTCTCTACGTTCGGGAGATTATCCGTCTTCACGGGGTTCCATTGTCGGTTGTGTCCGGAAGAGATCCTCGTTTCACCTCCAGGTTTTGGGAGAGCTTGCAGAGAGCACTATGGACCGAGGTCCTGCTCAGTACAGCGTATCACCCACAGACGGACGGGCAGTCGAAACGCACGATTCAGATCTTAGAAGATATGATGTGGGCATGTGTGTTGGATTTCTGAGGGTCATGGGAGGACCACTTACCATTGGACGAGTTCGCTTACAACAACAGCTTCCAGCCCAGTATTGGGATGGCACCGTTTGAGGCGTTGTATGGTAGGCCATGCCGTTCGCCCGTGTGTTGGGCAGAGGTGGGAGACAGGAGTTTACTTGGTCCGAAGCTTGTCCGGGAGACGACCGAGAAGGTTGCATTGATTAGAGAGCAGTTGAGTACCGCGTAGAGTCAACAGAAGAGTTACACTGATAGACGGCGCCGAGCTCTCGAGTTTACAGTTGGTGATCACGTGTTTCTGAGGGTGAGCCCGAAGAAGGGGCTAGTGCGGTTCAACCGCTGCAGAGGCAAGTTGGCCCCGCGTGTTATCGGGCCTTTTGAGGTTTTGGGCAGAGTAGCAGCCGTTGCGTACCGTTTTGCATTGCCATTGCAGCTTGGGAATGTTCATGGACGTCTTCCACGTTTCCCAACTACGGAAGTACACTACGGACCCCTCCCACGTTATTGAGTGGACGGACATCGAGGTAGCTGAGGATGTTTCGTATGAGGAGCAACTAGTCAGGATTTTGGATACGCGAGAGCAGGTCTTGCGTGGCAAGACTATCCCACTGGTACGGGTGCAGTGGCGTCACCACGGAGCAGAGTCGACCTGGGAGCGCAAGGATGAAGTGCGTGCGAAGTACCCCAGCATGTTCGACCTTTGAGGTACGTCCGTTTTAAATTTCGAGGACGCAATTCTTCTAAGGGGGTAGATTGTAAGAACCGCCCCCGGTCGATCCCGGTCGAACCGGTGATTTTAGGTGAAAGTCGACTTTCCGCCGGAAAAGTCAACTGATGACTCCGGGAGTCATTCAGGACCTTTCTGGGACCCAAACAGCTTCGCCTTCGTTACGGTTAGCTTAGTTGGGTCGTTCCCTTTCAAAGGTGTAATTTTGAGAAAAGTCAACTCGGGTCAAACTTAGCTAATTAAGGACTAAAACTAACTAAATTATTTGAGCTGGATTTAATTGGGTTAGAGGTGGTTCCCACATGGACACTTGTCCATGTTGGCTTGGAAGGGAAGAAATGGGTGAGAATTGACCAAACTACCCTCTTGTGAGTCAAAGGAGGGAGAGGGAGCAAAAGGGACATTTTAGGGAGATCATCTTTAGGTTAAAGCCCCCAAAAGGAGAGCAATTCAGCCCATTTGCATTGTGTTGGCCGAAAATCACCAAAGGGAGAGAGAGAGTTGGAAACCATTGAAGCTTGA
Source organism: Erodium maritimum (assembly GCA_963921825.1). Classification (NCBI taxonomy): domain Eukaryota; kingdom Viridiplantae; phylum Streptophyta; class Magnoliopsida; order Geraniales; family Geraniaceae; genus Erodium; species Erodium maritimum. The sequence continues at coordinate 25,306,717 of OY997594.1, forward strand.
AGAAGAAGCAAGGAGAAAAGGGAGCTCCTTTAGTGGATTTTAATCTCCAATCCTCTTCATTTCTACTTCATCTTCTTCATCTCTTCATTTCCTAGATGTTAGTACTCATTAAAACATTCCTTTATGAAATTGGTGTTGTGGGTTTGAGTAGAGATTACATGAACTAGTGAGTTTTGGGTGTTGGATGGTTTAGATGATATTTTTTGAATAAGAAATGAAGTTTGATGATAGATTTCACATGGGTTGTGTTGTTTTTGGTAAAACCCAATATGGGTGTTGAAGTGTTGAAGTTATTGAGTCTGTTTTGGAGTTTTGGGAGGTCATCATGGAGTTTTAAGGTAGAAATTCGTGGAAATGAAGTTGAGGGAGGAAGAAGAAGGTGTCTGCCCAGACCGGCACGGAACGCCGCACGGACCGGGCCTGATACCTTGCAGGCGTGTCGCACGGACCGTGCCAGGTACCGGCCCGGTGTGCTGCGCGGACCGTGTCTGGTTCCGGGCCGTTGTGCTGTGTGGACCGTGTCTGGTTCCGGGGCGGCGTGCTGCACGGGTCGGGTTGGGTACCGGGCCTGTAGGCCACCCGGATTGGGCCTCATTCCGGCCCAATTTCTCTTCGGCCCATATTTCGAATTTTCAAGAGTAATTTGATTATCGTTAAGCCGTTTTGAATTAGCATTAATTCTCGGATTAATTTGTGATCTTAGACGTTGGACCCGAGCTCGGCGGAGGAGACTTTTGGACATCTTGAAGTGACTAAGCATTTGGAAAGCGATCGAGGTAGGAAAGTAGCGAATACCGGTTTAATTGCGGAAAGTTACTAGTATGCATATAGGTTGCAAATACTTGATATATTGATAGAATTGCATGTAGGATGTGAGGAACGAGTGAAATGAGGGATAGCTTACGAGCCATGTCGAGCCGTAAGTTTGGGAAATTGTCGTGCTGTAGAAATGCATATGGGCCATGTCGAGCCCTTAGGGTTGTGTGTTGGTTGTAATACCATGATCGATGATTGTGATGCTTGATATGTGGTTTATTCGTTGTTAAATTGAGGATCATGATATGGTATGCTCGGTGTAGTATATTGGTATGTTATGACGAGTGTGATATGTTTGGTATGATGTGAACCGATGCTTTCTGATATGATCGGGTGAGTGATAGACCGATGTGATGCACTCGGTAAGATTGTTGGTTGGTATGCTGTTAGTTTGAACTATGGCATTGTGATGTGTGAGACTCTCTTGATGTATGTTCCAAGACGAGGTATTCCGGTGTGATACCTACAGCGAGGGAGATTCCGGTGTAGGGTATCAAGGCCAAGAATGTGTCCCACGTACGCGGTTCCCCGAGTTGAGGTTCTGGTACGATACCTACATCGAAGGGGTATGCTGGTGTAGGGTATCCAGGCCGAGGATGTTGTGATTTGTGCCCCGATGCTGTGTGGTCCAAGAAGACATCGAGGCTGATTCTGTGTGGTCCGGCATGATGTATTGTGAGTTATACCTCGATGCTGTGTGGTTCGGGAAGATATCGTGAACTGATGTTGTGTGGTCCGGTACAATATGGTTGAGCCGGGCAATGGAAGCCGGCGACGGGGGGGGGGGGGGGATGGTGGGTGGGGGGTAGACTGCTGTAAGGGACGTGTGGTTGTTCTACCGTGTGTTGTTGCTTGGTGATTTGTTATGTGAGATGATTAAGTGCGGTTATAGTAATGTGAATGTGGGTTGTGGTTACGTGATTATGTGATTGTCGTTAGTTGTTGTGCCTTGCTAGTATGCCTTAATTGGACGGTTACTCGTGGTGGTGAGCGGATGCTCATCATCTTAACTACTTTTCCTACTGAGCGAAAGCTCACCCCTTTTCTTTACTGTGCTACAGGTCTTGAGCGGGACATGGTCTAGCGGGATTCTCGGAGCTTGGGAGCTAGCGAGGGTCTTAGGCTAGTATGGTTTAGAGACGTACTTTCTTTTTGCACTTAACTTTTTATGACTGGATTTCCGAGTTGTTAACTCGCTTTATCAGTTTTGTTAGTTTCAGATTATTATTTTAGAACTTATCTCTTTTATAAATCGCTTTTATTTATTATTGTTTTTAGTTCACGTTTCGAGTTCGGTCAAAACCGCATTTGGGGCGGGACAGGGCCCAAGGTCCCATGAATTTCCTTCTCAATATTCTTCCAAAGGGAAGCTTTAGTAGAGCCCAGACACGGTGCATAGATGTTTAGGAGGAAAATGGGGATTGAATTCTGAATAAGAGATCCCCGCCAATAGATGACATTCTTGAAAGGGAGAGATCTCTCTAATTTGTAGATGTTGCTTCTCCAACAAGTAATGATGCCTCCAGACAGGGCCGAGGATGGAGTATGAATCACACACCAATCTAAACCCAATCCACAAGATCTCATAAAGTCTGGTGGGAGAGTTTTCACCTTGGATTCTTGAACGAATAAAACATTTGGTCTTCTTTTGGCAATCTCATTTCTCAGTAGTTTTCTCTTCTGATCTGAAGAGATACCTCTCACATTCCATGAGAGGATGGAGAGATTCATTTGTGTTTCTATTCAGTTGCAGCAATGCCACTTGGAGGATCTGTTTTTCCAATAGGTCCTTTGCAATATGGTTCCTCGATTTCGTTTTCAGACTGCCAATGATCAATTACTTCATTATGATAGAGGAGATAATCTTGTAGTAACTTCTCTCTACCTTTGATTTTGAAACCAAATTCATTGCAGGTTTGTAGAGGTTGAGTAAAATCGTTGGCTTTGAGTCCAAAAGTTTGTTTGGTGATTGCTAAGTCCAAGGCAAATGAATATTCAATTCTTTGTTTGCTCCCTTTAAATTTCCCCCCTTTCTTTTTTCTTTTTGGCGGTTTTGTTGCTACTGAGATTGTTGCCTCCGAGTCAATTGAATGAGAGAGAGAGTATTAGCATTCTCCAATGCAATAAATTCTCCAAGTTCAGACAAGTTATTAAACAAGGTAGTACCATCTCCAGATACATTCTCCTTATCAGAAATTAATGCCTCTTTAGCATTGTTTTTTGATGCATTTACCTCTTCGTTAGTTGAGTCCATAATTAATTTGGAAGCGATCGAGGAGGTTGACTCATCAGATCATTCCTTCCCTGAGTTCAGCTCCTCCGACTGAGAGTCCGGCTGGAATTCAGGCCAGACAAATGATGTTAACAAAGGATGGATTAGATTACCTTCAATTTCAGAAACAGAGACCCTGAATGTGTCTTTTGCCATCGAGAATGAGATTTCTTCAGATATTCTTTGATAGGAGTGGGTATGGATGGGAACAAAGGCTTTTTGAAAGGCACGAGTTGAGAGACAGTCGGGATGAACCATGAGTGAGGTTTCTAATCTTCCAACTATCAATTCAAAGTTGTCCTTGGTCCAGCCATGAACTGGAACACCACGAATACAGAGCCAAGTATAGAAGCCACCCTTGGATAAGCACTCTTCATTTCCATGAACCATGGTGGTCCATGAGGATAGCCATTCCCAATCCTCCTCAATCATCTTTCTTTCATAGGCTTGATCAGAGCAGTTGATCATCAACAATCTATTCCCCAAATCTCTGACCTGAATATCGAATACCCCAGCCGACCCCAATTCATTTTGTATAATCTCCGCACTTTCAAGTTATTTCTTACCCCCTCCATGCCTTCTTTTCCAAGGCATCCAATGTCGGGTCAATCTGGCCCGATACATGAGTTTTACACTCAGCTGCAATTCTTTTCTTTTGAAGATGAATACGTAGATCTTCCCTTGGTTCCAGCTTATCGTCCTTGTTTCTGATAGGCGCCCTGAGAAACCTCTCCTTAGCCTGAGCCGCAAAGAGGGTCGAGCCTCTGAGCTTTGTTCCATTGATTCTTCCCATGACATCCCTTAGAATTACTCCATCCTGAAAGGTCACGAAGCAGAATGCTTTACCCTTCCTGTTTGGTGCACGAGGGATTTGGATCTCATCGATCACTCCGAATTGAATGAAGAATCCAAAGAGCTCTTCTTTGGTTGAGTTCTCTAGTATATCCCTAACGCAAATCTTCCTTGGATGGATGAAAGTTTTGACGTTTTTTTTTCGGTTGAGGGTCTGAGGATGTCTCCGAGGAACAACGCTCAGCATCATCGGCCCTGAACTCACCTTCTTCACGACTCTCATCTCGAACTTCATCGCGTTCCGGGTTTGCCAAGGACTGAAAGTGTTGTGATGGACCAGAAATTGGTAACCAGGCCTTCTTGTCGTTAACGAATATTTCCTTTGTAATGTCATGATGGATCAGAGGGCAAAAAGGCGGCCAGTTTTTCTCCTCAATCACTACTCCAGCTGAGAGAAAAATGCCTCCCAACCCCTCTTCCTCCTCCAAACCTACCTCTCCAGCCGACCTCTCGGCCTCACCTCCCTCTTCCCGCATCTTCATTTATAACCTCCCTCTGGACTTCAGTCAAGAGAATCTCTTTGCTCTCTTTGAGGAATTTGGTTCCATTAGCCGAGCTCACCTTCCTTCAAAACTCTCTCCCGCCGGGAAGAAATACGACTTCGTCTTTTTCCTCAACAAGGAAGCTGATGCTGCGGCTGTCCTTACAAAGCATCGCTCTCTTTTGGGTTCTGTTCGTCTGATCGTTGATTTCTCTCGCGGTCCCTCTCGTGGCTCCTTCCGTAAGCAGTCGACCGCCCCCTTTCTGGTTGTTCCTAGTCTCCCATCCTTTAAAGATGTCGTTACCGGCTCGGCCTCAGCCTCTCCTCGTCCTCCCGTTGCCTCAAGCGGATCGGTCCTCGGGGTCCTGAATCCCCGTTGCACCCGTTTGCTTGAGCACTGTGTGATTGGAGTCTCTTACCTGGATTTGGATGTCGAAGCCCTCTGTGCTGCACTGCCATCCTCTTTGGTTCCTCTCATCCACCACATTGCTAGTCTGGGAAATCGAGCTTTTTTACTTTCCTTTGTGGACTCGGAGTCCTTCTCCTCCTCGAAACAGAATAACTGGGTGGCCCTCTAGCCTTTGTTCTTTAATTTCTTCTCTGTGATCCATGAGGTTGTGGACGGTGGAAGCTTCAGATGGTTAAGGATTGACGACATCGCTTTATCAGGCTGGTCCTCAAAATCCTTCCGTAGTACCGCCTCATCCTTTGGGACTCCTGTTGCGGTTCACCCTTGCTCTACCTCTCTCCAGCGTCTTGATTGCGCCTTCGTCTTGGTGCATCTGAAGAAACTGCTCCCTGTGAACAGTGTGATCAACCTCGAGCTTGAGGGATCCGTCTCTTCTAGTTGGGTCTCCATTGTTGATTCATGTCTGGCTCCTATCGTCCCTCGGCCTGTTGTTGTTGACCTAGAAGAGGGCGAATTTCGATCCCCCTGGGACCAATTCGACCAGGCTTCTTCTCTCCTCTCCTCAAATACCTCGCAATTGGAGAGCAACCCCCGTGTTTCAGATGACTCCTCGCTGGATCTCCTCCCCTCTCATTTGTCCTCTAATGGCACCTTCGATCTCCTTGGCGGCGATTTGAATCCGCAATCCGACAGCCGGAGCCCTCTTTCCGATCTGCCGCCAGTGAACTCAATTAACCCGCTCTCATTGAATGAAGCCCATCGTGCTCCTGCTCCCGAGTCGCATCCCTTGGTTTCTCCCAAGTCCACGCGTGCAGACTCCTTGTCGAGAGCAACCTCGAACTCGTCTCAGTCAATCAATGCTTGTCGGCTGTGCGTCTCCTCCAATGTTCTCGACTCTTCATTTCAGAACTCGTCTTCGCTTGCCATTTTGTGTGGTGACTCTGATCCTCTTGGGACGGTCAGCTTGGATATGGGCCTTCAGTTGGATAAAGATCGGGTTGGGCCTTCTCTCTCAGCCCCTTCTGGTGCAGCTACAGTCCCTAAGCCCAAGCTGATCCCCTTTGCATCGTTCATCTCGAACTTACACTCCCCGTCTTAGTTGGCAGCCTCGTCCCCCCCCCCTCCCCGAGCTTCCCGCCGTAAGAAGCGTAAGAAATCAGGCCTTCGTAAGGTTTCTATCTCCCTCAAAGATGTTAGTCCTTCTCGATCCCTCCGTAAGAAGTCCGAAGCCAAGAGATCTTGGGCCGTTTGCAAGTCTTTGGGTTTCGCCTGTTCTCTCGAAGATGATGCTGCCATCAAGATTCTGATCCTCCCTGAGGCTTAGATTTCAACTCTATTTGTTTGTTTCTCTCGGGGTGGCTCTTGTTCCCCCCATTTTTCCTCTTTTTCTTGTCTCTCTTGTCACTCTTCTCCCCTTTTTGTAATTCTCTGAATTATTATTGGGTTGAATAAAATTAGTATTTTTCATTGACCAAAAAAAATATTGTTTTTCGATTGGGCGACCAGCCAAACTTCACCGGAAAGACACCCAATAATCTGAGTTCCTTGTCGGAATATTTTGCTTTAGAGAGCGTTTTGCGAGTCACAGTTCCTCAACTTATAAGAAAGACCGGAACTACTGGATATATCCTTTCAAAAAATGACTTACATTTGTTATACGGATATGAATATTGTATAATATAGTGACACACCCATAGTGCTAAAGTAATTATCAAAATCAAGAAAATTGCTCAAAAAAAAAATCAAAATCAAGGAAATATTAAATTATAAATATAACATAATCATCCCACTTGCACTGTTTTGTCTTATGCGAAAACATTGGTCGATGTCGGTGTTAATAGTTGAAAATATATTAGTCACATGGATGCGCGCCTCTATGCGCATTGACGAGAACATGATTAAATTAAAATAGTGATACGAAGTAGCTAACAATAGAAAGTGGTTGAATCCATACATATCTTCACCTTCAACATCTCTCCGTCTCCGAAGTTGGTAAATGCATACTTCCGATGAACCAGTTGTTACGGCGGCATGTTCATTTGTAGTGTTCATGGTTGTGATAGCATTCACAGCCACCTTATGCATTACCAAAAGATCAAGGAAGTCAACGCCGGAGATTGATGGCTACGATCCAGCTAAACATATCTCCATCACAGAGATCGCCGCCGCAACCAACAACTTCTCGATGGACTTGTGCATAGGCGCTGGCAGTTTCGGCCTTGTCTACAAGGGCCATTTACAGAACATCAATCTCATGGTCAGTTTTTGTTCTTTTCATGGAAATTTGTTCTCCAATGCTTTCATGGAATCTTGTTTGTTAATATTAGGAAAACTACAATATGTTATTATCTTTTTTTATCAGCAATTTGTATTATAGATCCAGCTTTTGAATTAAAGGACTAAACTAAGGGAAACCCTTATCTACATCAAAATGTTTTGAAGAAACATCACTACTGGTTAGGGGTATGTGAATTGGGTCTCCACATAACTTAAGTGTTTAAAGTTTAGACTACATCTTTAAAGCAGTTCCACATAGAGTGATATATTGTCTTAAGTGACATGGTTTTAAATTCCACGTCTCCTTAGTAGATGTACTAGGACGACATAACTTTGCATGTTCAAGTAGTTTATACTCCATCTCCCAAGGAGAACGGAGCGCACAAAAAATAGGGCACGATCATCACACATGTTTAATTTAAAACTCGTTTCTGTATATGAATGTATAAACGTATACACCTTTCTATACAAGCCTGTATGTTTCACTGATCTAAACGCGTCTTACACGTGCCTACAAAGACGTATAAACGAATATTGGACTACACTAAAAATATTCGATAATTAACAAGATTTCATTTTTCATTCAAATCTGTTAGATTTTGTTGTTCATTTTCCTTCCAGGTTTGGAACTATTCATAATTTAGACAAAATTTGATTTCAGAATCATGTGATTTTGATGTAATGTTTTTTTATATATATAATCCATAAAGTACCTAGCATCCCTTATAATTATACAAAAACGTTGCATCTCATAAGACTAGATGACCCCCAATTTTGATTTCTATTATCACAAAAGAAATACATAAAATACAAGAACATATTAGGAATGTAAATCGTAATTAGCCAAGTATATAACATATGCATCAAAATGCCTTGTGACAAGATTTAAAGAATCATATTTTACAGGTGGCAATCAAGAGGCTCAACCGAGACTATGGCCTCCACGGGTTACGCGAGTTTCGGGCAGAAGTAGAAGCCTTATGCAATTTCCGACACCAAAACGTTGTACCTCTTGTCGGGTATTGCGTGTCCGGTGGTGATAGGCTATTAGTCTACAAGTTGATGGAAAACGGTAGTCTATACGACTGGTTGTACGAACAAAACGCATCTGATGATCGTCGTCCCTTGTCTTGGGAGACTCGGATCAAGATATTAAAGGACGTGGCACAAGGACTATGGTACATGCACGACGGTCTAAAGGCTCCTATGATTCACAGAGACATCAAGCCCACAAATATATTACTTGACAAGGATTTGAAGGCACGTCTTACAGATTTTGGGCTCGCGAGAACCTTTAATATGGGAGATTCGCATGTGTCTACGGATGTAAATGGTTCCCTTGGTTATATACCGCCCGAGTACGGGGGCAGTACAGTTGCTACCATGAAGGGAGATATTTATAGTTTTGGTGTGTCGATGCTTGAGACCATGACCGGAAAATGTCCTGTTCTTCCTATTTCCATGGAGAATGGGAAGCAAGTGAGATTGATTGAGTGGGTCCTGAGTATGGCGGCGGAGAATCAGTACATGGAAATGCTCGATCCTTCGATTTCACGGGAAGGAATGGACGGAGCTCAGGTTGAGGAGTGTTTTAAGATAGGTGTTTTGTGTGTATCCGAGAACCCTAGAGAGAGACCTTCTATGGGCCACGTTTTTGACTTGTTGAATCAAGTTCCATTGTCTTAGATTACATGGTTATTTTATAATAAAGTTACAGTAACTTGATTTTAGACCATGAGATTAATTATTTTTCAAAACATTCAGAACTATTTGGACGATTTGGAGAGTGCTGCGACATCTCGTAATCAATCCTTCCCATTTGATTTATGGAAACACTTACCTAAATCTTGTGAGACATTCAAATTGGCATCCTGATAAAATGAATGAGTTACAATCTTTACCTTCTTGTTTTTATAGGGGTTCTTGTTTGGTATTTAGTTAAAGGTCAGTAAACGTAGCAATACTGTACATTTTACCCCTTTTAGGGATATGATTTCACATAACTCCTTGCATCAGGTATTTCTTGAGATTTTGTCCTCTCCTTTTCTCTTGTTTCTTTTTTTTTTGGACTGAAAGGTGTAATTTTATTAAATCAGAAAATCAACTACAATCGAGTGCATCAAGAATAACATTCTTTGGCCACGAAAGGGATAACAGACATAGAATATAAATGTTCGCAATTATTTTAACTATATAACTATTACAAACAGTATTGAGATGCCACACAAGAAAAGGGATGGAAATGGGGGCTGGAAAATGAAACTGGAAATTCTGCTCATGGTAGTGCCTATCCGCTACATCTAGGGGAAAATTCACTGATATTGAACTGCATCTGCTATGTTGGGAGGATATACGCGAATCAGGGTTCCCTCCCAAGAAAAGTCGTTGAATCTCTACGCGCTAGTCTTTGACCCTGCAAAGACAAAATCAGTGAAAATAAAAAAGACTCACTCGATTAGCTTGATCCAGAATCAGGATGGGGGTCGAGGAGGGTGCAGTGGTGGAGGCCAGGGAGATGGACGCGCCGGTGGTGGCTTTAGAGATGGCGAGGGTTGCTCAAGAGAGATGATCCGATACAGTTTGATCCAGTGCCAAATCAATATGAAATAGGTACTAGAAAATAAAGGTGCATCAAATCTATACGCTTTTCACGTGCATCGGTGGAGGCCAAGGAGGTTGGAACATCGATGGCTGCTTCAATGGTGTTTGCAGAGGTAGCAGGGGCTGCTCAGAGATGGGGAACGGTTGTGGGCTCAACGATGGGGAGGAACGGGACAATGGCGGTGGTTTGTGATTTGATGGTAGGGAGGTGAGACGCGAAGACGGAATAGGGGAGGAAACCACTGGGAGAAGGGTTGATGTCGGGGGCGGAGCTAGGACAGAACGACGTCATTGAGACGGAGGAGGGTGACCGGGAGGAGCAGTGATGATCCTGAGGAAGATCAGTCACCTACACAAGAGGCGCAAGCGAAACCCTAACAGAGCTAGAGAGAGGTGGAATGTAAGAAGCGCCCCCGGTCGATCCCGGTCGAACCGATGATTTCTAGCCAAGTTTGACTTTCAGCTGGAAAAGTCAACCGATGACTCAGGAAGTCATTCGGGACCTTTCCGGGGCCCAAAAAGCTTAGTCGTCATCACGGTTAGCTTAGTTGGGTCATTTCCTTCAGTTTGACTGTAATTTTGTAACGGTCAACTTTTGGTCAAACTCGGACTTTTTATCGACTTTTTCCGATTAAAATTGGATTGTGGAACTTTATTAAAGGAAAGCGGCTCCCACAATGCCACATGGCATTAGAGGCTTGTATGAGAAGAAAATTAGTTGAAATGACCTTTTAACCCGCCTTAAAGCATTTAAGTGGATAGAACTTGGAAGGAGCTTTTGGTCATTTAGCTTTTTAGGTCATTTAAGGCAATTGTTGGAGACAATTCAGCCATTCTACTCATTGTGCAGCTGAGTATTGCTAGAAGGAGAGAAAGGGAGAAACAACTTGGCTTGAGCCAGAAGAAAGAGAGAAAAGAGAGGGTTTTTGGCTCATCCCTTCACCGTTCCTCCTCCTAAAGCTTGCTAGCTTCATCTCCTACTCATCCTAAAGGTATGGATGCTCTTAACTTCTCATTCCATCCACTTTATAGTTTGGGTTTTGTGGGTTTTTGGCTTGAACTTGAAGAACTAGCTCTATTGGTTGTTGTTTGGAGACGAATTAGTGAAGTTAGGTTGTTTTGATTGTGTTGGTTGAAGTTTTGATGAAACCCGTTGAGGGTGTTGAGGTTTGGAGGTTTTTGATGGTTATTTTGGAGTTGTTTGGAGTTGGAAATGGAGATTTTGGGTTGATTTTCGTGGAATCCGAGTTGGGGAAGAAAGGGGAAGGTTCTGGTCTGGTTCGGCACGGAATGGGACCCGGAAGGGACCTGGTGTCGGCATGGCGTGCAGCACGGAACGGATTGGGTACCGGCACGGTACGCGGCGCGGAACGGTCCAGACTCAGGCACGGGACCTCGCACGGTCCGTGTCTGATTCCGTGCCGGTGCGTCGTGCGGTCCGTGTCTGGTACCGGAGCGGCCTGTGATGCGGTCCGTGTCTGGTTCTGGACCGGACCGTGATACGTTCCGTATCGTATTCCGGGTCGGACGGTGACATGGGATGGGCCAGATTCCGGATCAGTTTTCCAGAACTGAAACCCTTCCCTTTTGAGTCCAATTCGATTCCAAGATCGTTCCTTTGGCTTTGTTTCTGTTCTTAGAGGATTGTTCTGTATTTTAAGTTGAGGAACGCTCCGTTGAGTTGCTAATTTTGGTATTGTTGTGGTCCAAGACCGTGAGACCGAGCTCGAAGGGAGAGGATGACTTGGACCCGTGAGAGGACGAAGAGTACACTAGCCCGGACGTCAGCAACGAGAGGTTTTATTAGAGGAAGACCACAAGGTAGGGAAAGTACTAACTCCTCGTGTATTTCAATACCTAGTATGCCTATTAGGTTAATAAAATCGGAAAGGTCCTAGAATTGCATATAGGATGCGAATAACTAGAATAATTGTATTTCAATTACTAATAACCAGACGTGTCTAGTATGCATGCGTAGGATGTGAATAACTAGCTTAACTCGCTTTCAATACTTGGGAATTGCTTTACTGGTAGAAAGGCCGAGATGAGCCTTAGGATTGTTTGTGTTTGCCTCACATGCCTTGGTTGCCTAGTTTTGGATAAGATCAGAGTCTAATACAACTAGATGTTTTGAATGTTGAACTTTGAATGCTTGAATGGTGATTGATCGAATCCTTAGATGAATGATTGTATGAATATTGAGTGTAATTGATTGTGCTAAATGGTACATGATCGGGTGAATGATAGATCGATGGAGTGTGATTGGTAAGTATATCGGTAAGTGTAAAGTTATATTGGTTCTTGTGGTGACTTGGACCCGTGAGAGGACGAAGAGTACACTAGCCCGGACGTCAGCAACGAGAGGTTTTATTAGAGGAAGACCACAAGGTAGGGAAAGTACTAACTCCTCGTGTATTTCAATACCTAGTATGCCTATTAGGTTAATAAAATCGGAAAGGTCCTAGAATTGCATATAGGATGCGAATAACTAGAATAATTGTATTTCAATTACTAATAACCAGACGTGTCTAGTATGCATGCGTAGGATGTGAATAACTAGCTTAACTCGCTTGCAATACTTGGGAATTTCTTTACTGGTAGAAAGGCTGAGATGAGCCTTAGGATTGTTTGTGTTTGCCTCACATGTCTTGGTTGCCTAGTTTTGGATAAGATCATAGTCTAATACAACTAGATGTTTTGAATATTGAACTTTGAATGCTTGAATGGTGATTGATCGAATGCTTAGATGAATGATTGTATGAATATTGAGTGTAATTGATTGTGCTAAATGGTACATGATCGGGTGAATGATAGACCGATGGAGTGTGATTGGTAAGTATATCGGTAAGTGTAAAGTTATATTGGTTCTTGTGGTGTGTTGTGATAGAATTGTGATTTGTTAAGCGTTGGTTACTCCATGATTGTTTAGTATGTTATTCTCTGTGAGTCTTTAAGTTGGGTTTTATATCGGTATGGCACCCACACTGCGGTGTGGGGTAGTGCATGTAAGGTACCTACACTAAGGGGAATACTGGTGTGGGGTAGTACGTAAGTTGATGATTTGTGATCCGGTATGGTACCTACACCGAAGGAAGTACCGGTGTGGGGTAGTATCATAGCCGGTGGATTGGACCCTGTGGGGCATTGATTATTGGACCCTGCGGGGCATTGATTACTGGACCCTACGGGGCATTGATTACTGGACCCTGCGGGGCATTGATTACTGGACCCTGCGGGGCATTGATTACTGGACCCTGCGGGGCATTGGTTATTGGACCCTGTGGAGGTTCTGGTCAGAGTCTCCAATGCTTTGTTTTGGAGAAAACGTTACCGACTTGATTTTTCGACAGCGGCAAATAGCTACAAACAAGATGAAGTCATTGACCTTGTAACCAATAAGGATTGCGACGGCCTGGTTGACCTCTTCCTTTGAACGATATCAAACAAAAATGGAAAACTTTCCCTTATGATTCGGCCGACAATGATGAAGGTTGGAAGAAAAGAAGAAAAAAATGAGAAGCCATAAAGAAAAAAAATGCTCAACAAAGGATATATCAGATATGCAAACCCAAGTGATGAGAAGACCAATGAAGAAAAATATGCAGACCCATGTGATGAGAAGACCAATGAATAAAAGATATGTATACCCATGTGATGAGAAGACACCAATAAAGAAAATGCAATGGTTGAGAAGAAAAGAAGGAAATGTAGAGTCCACTTGTAAATATGTATATTGGTTGAAGAACTCTATATAAGGAGCCTCAGTTCTTGTATTAGATCAGCGAAAAATCAATGCATTAAGAATTTCCTTTGAAAATCTCTTGCAAACATGAGCACCTAAGTCGTGCACTTACATCTACAATCATAGACCAGAAAACACTATTTATCTTAGAAATTTGTATCTTTATGATACAATATACATCAAACTACTCAATCAACCATTCTAGAGTTCCTAGAACTCGTGTCGAGCAATCTCCTGGCATGATATCCGTAATGGCAAGAAGTTGTGGTCAGGGTAAAGGAGTCGGTCGAAGTACTCTAGAGATATGGGAACTTGAAGGTATAACTTGTTTAGTTTATACTGATTGTATGATATGGATATTTGTTTTGAGATCGTGGGATTTATATGGTTGAAAGATTGTAAATGTATTATTTCAAAAATGATCTATATTGCACAACTCTACACCTTAACTTCATAAGAATTATCAGAAGTAAGATATTAGAATAAGACTACCTATTCTTCTACCCTCTTTAGTAGTGCTGTGACTCCGGTAAGATTAGTCGCGACTTCACTTTTATAAATAGTTTAGAATTGTACAACTAAAACTAAATGAAACATGAAAATAACTCACACAAAGAGAAATGGAAAATAAGAGGCTTTGGGACAGTGATGTGAGATCACATGCGATTGTGCATGTTGAGGATGAGATCACAAATGCAGCTTTTTACTTGATTGTAAATTTATAGTGGTTAGAGTTTGGTTTGGTGATGATGAGGTCCTTGAAGGTGTGGTTTAAAAGTACAATCACACTATCAAGAAAGAATTATCTAATTATTTGATAAATAAATTTAATCTAAAATCCGTGTGGGAGAATATGTGATTTTGTGTCATGTGTGTAGGCTAATTCATGGAGGTTGGATGAAACGGTGGGGAACGGAGGGGAGTCTCCTGTTAGCTTTAGGCATTGGTCGGTGACCATTTCGAGTTTTCGGACCGACATCTCTAGTGTCCTGAAGAGTTCCATTGGAGGCCGGTAAAATACTCAATGACAGGCCGAGAAAAGACTTGGTCGGTGCTAGTTTTTAACCGGACAACTGAAGAGAGAAGGATGACACTTTACTACGGTGTTTTCTCCGCCGAACTCTTTGATCTCATATTCAAGGATATATAAAAACCGTCGGAGTCTCTCTACACACCCCTCAATAGTCTGAGAAGAGATTGACCTCTGTCTTCCAAATCCCCTACTTCAAATCCCTTACTACGGCTTCACACTCCGGATCTCTCTCACAAAAAGAATTATACCAAAAATGAGAGTGTTGTTGAACATTTCAAGATATAATTAATCAAATTCTCCTAAGAAAAAGAGATAATCTCAACTCAACACCAAAATTCCTGAAAAGGAAATCATGTATCTTCGGCCAATGTCGTGACTTCATCATCGGAATGGCCGCTCTTGTGGTCCCTCATCATCCGTGTGTAAATCCCATGGAAATTCGTCACTCTCGGATTGACTTGGGCCCTGTGGTTTTTACACTGCTTCAGTGACCTTGTAGGATCATCCGGTCCACGCATAGGAGCAACTTCGTCGGCGATGGCCCCACAATACTTCATATTATGTTTCGCATTCCCGTGAATTGAATCGTAGGAATGATGCATCCAAGCACGAACTAGACGCTCATCCTCATCGACGCTCCACAGATTTCGCCTTGCTTTAGGTTTAGGTGGAACCCCGACGACGACCTCGGTAACCGTTGGAGATGCCTTGGTTGTCAGTCCGGATGAATTTCTGGGAGGGAACAATTGTTGCGTTGTCGGGTCAAACGTGTCGTCGGCCAACGAGGTGAACATATAGCCCCATTCGTTGAGATCGAACGACATTACAAAACGAAAAAAATATGACTCGTGGAGTAAGAATAAAGAGGTAAAGAAGAAGTTGTGGATGAAGATTGTAAAATAAGGACTGGTATTTATAGAGGTAAAAAGCAACAAAAAAAATGGAATTTGGGGCTGCCAGCGTCTGCCACGTGTCGCCAGCGCGTCCTAACCCAACGGCCGGTGCGGGCATCGAGGAGGACCAGCTCACCCCGCCAGCGAGAAGTGCTGGCGAGGACCTCAACGGCTATATTCCCCGCCAACTCCCATCCCGCAACTGTGCATGCCCTAAGAGACAAAAAAGGGAACAAATCAATCAAAAGACAGTCAAAACCTTAGGATCCGACGTAATACGGAGCGAGAAGTGTTAAGATAGTAACATAATTCTTTCCCTCTCTAAGTCTAATACCATTTGTTGTTGCACGCTCAATCTTCAACCACGTGTAATCCTCCTCGTTAAGAAACCGAAACACCTACACTTAGAACATCCATGTGGCGTCGATTCCATGTCGTTTGTCGGAATCCTCGAAAAATGGCGTCAAATCTTCAGAAAACTATCTTTTGTCAGTCGAATATGCGAGCCTTAAAATCAGCGTTGAGAAATTTGTCGACGCTGACCATCGATCTATTCGACGGATACGGGTCGTTAAGTCATTGTCTGCCGAGTAGCTTGGAAAAATGTGACGCATAATCTCTGGTGTCATTAAAGCCAAAAGTGCATTTTGACTCTACATAATGGCACCCGTTTCTCCTTCGCCTTCACCAAATGTACGATTCTGAAACTCTCCCCCCTAGTTAGTTTTGTTGAAGGAGAGTATATGGCGAGCAAGCAAATTCTCCGGCATCAAGCACCACTGATTCTGAAGTGAGGAAGCACAAGCTTTGATGTTTCATCTATCTTCCATTCTGCATAATCTCTCCCTTGTCCACCTGGTGGAGAATATGTCACTGAAGCATCTTCGTTTCTCCAGTTGCACCTTAGCCAACAACAACAACCAAAAGTATTTGGCGGGGTTCACATGTGAATGAGACTATGTTCTCGATTCGCAGCACTACTCGTGTGAAAAGGAGGAGCTGTTTTGGGGCCAGGAGGAGTACGTGCCCTCGTTGGTGCAAGAGATTGTCCCGACCTCCCCCGTGTACAACTTCTTCAACCCTTATCCGGGTTCTACTTACATTTCCGAGTAGGACGACGTTCCTGGGGTCCAACTCACGGTTCAATGGCTCTTCCACTTATCTGGGTTCCAGCTAGAGATGGAAAAACGCCCCATTCCTCACGGGGATCCCCGTCCCCGCCCCGCCCGGGACGGATTTGGGACGAGGATTTTTTAAACGGGACGGGATACGGGGAATTAAATTGGGATTTTGACGGGGACGGGGCGGGGACGGGGTAAGTAGTCCCCATCCCGCAGGGAACCCCGCCCGTGCCCCACACTATTAGTTTTAAAATAAAATTTTAATAATATACACTTAACACATTTGTTTTTGGTTTTTTGTTAAAGATTTGACTTCTATGCATGTAAAAAATTTTGATGGACACACAATTCTTGTTTTTACATTTGATATTTTCTTATTTATATTGTATATCTAAAATATAGAAAATTTAGTTGGAATATGTCAAATAGTGATTGTTGCTTATTTCACCAATTTGAATATGTTATTGTTTACAGATTGCATAGAGTCCCATGATGAATGAAGTTGCTTCAAATTCAACGTGATGATTCTATTTATATCATTATGAACTCAAGTTGGGAACTTTAAGTTATGTTATAAGATATTTTGTTAAGACACTTTTTTTATTATGGGTAAACTATTATGAGACATGATGTCATCGTCATGATGTTTATTTTATATGTATGTTGTTTTAAATTATGGGTTGACTACGCTTGTTATTTCAAACTATGGATTGAGAGTTGTCATTTAAAATGTGCATTTTTCGGGTAATGAGGATGGGGTAAGAACGGAGTATGGAATAAAATCCCCCGTGGGACGAGAATGAGACGGGGAATAAAATCCCCGTTCCCCGCGGGGTCCCCGCGGGACGGGGTCAACGCGGGGATGGGGAGAGTAGCGGGAACGCGGGACGGGGACGGGGGTCCCCGCCCCATTGCCATCCCTAGTTCCAGCTCAGGGATAGGCTATAGTGGGCTACCATATCGGGAATGCAGCATCAACCTCAGGTCATACGTGTTCATATCCCACTCCCCACCCCCATAAAGGGAGACGCCATCCAAATAAACCGGACGTCCATGTATGTATCAAAAGTGGACTCGGCCTGAGAGCATGCATTGGTGTGTGCATGGCTAAAAACCTCTGACAACTCGGAGCACAAGGCCGACTAGACCGACCAAGCATTTTGGGACTCCATCAGAAGGAGCACGCCCTCATAACCCATCAAAAACCGTCAACAGAGCGGTTAACCAAAAACTGCAAGCACCATTGGAGCGTCACCAACCAGAAGGTGAAGATGTTCCAGGGGTGTTGGTCAAAGTTCATGCATATCTACCAATCTGGTAGATCCGATGACTAGATCATGAGATGCGGAGAAGGAGTACGTCAAGAACTACGAACACGTGTTTGTATGAAAGCACTGATGGGTCCTTGTGCTAGACAAGCCTTGATGGGTGTATCGTTTTGACAACAAGTGCTCGGCGACCATCAGGGAATCCGTCGGCACAAAAGTCATCGCACGCCCTAACAACATAGTCATGCTAACAAACCACTTTATTACATAATCCATAACCATAGAAATCAAATCCATAGAAGTTAAGCTAATAACGACGTTATTGCATAACACATAACAACATAAAACAAAAGCTAACGATTAAGCATCCTGCTTGGCCTTCTTGCTCCTCTCCTTACGGCTGCCTTCTCCTCGAGCTTTATCCTCTTCTTGTCGCTCTTTTCTTTTTCTTGTGCCTCCTTCTTGGCCTGCTTCTCCTTTTCTCGAGCCTCCTTCTTCTCATGCCTCTCCTTTTCTTGTGCCTCCTTCTTGGCCTGCTTTTGTTCCTCCTTGAGCTTCCTCGCCTCCTCCTTCCAAAACGCCTTCTGCCTCTTACTCTCATCGGCCTCGTCCATCTTCTCCTGGAGGTCGTAGAGGTCCATGTGCTCCTCGTCATCGGATGCCATGGCTTGAGAGATTGATTAGTGTTGTATTGGATAGTGATAATGGAAGTGATTACTACTATACCTATCCTATATATGCATGCTGCTCATACACATAACGATGCTGCTCTTCATGCATGGTATTGTATATCACACAAATTGGAATCAAGTTTTCACTCATGAAATTTGCACTTTTTCAACTCAAACTGCCCTCCATCAATCAAGTAAGGACTTCATGATATATCAAAACCAAACAAAAATCTCGTGAACCCGGAATTGTGAGGACAGCTTAATTTGATTCTATACTTGTCACGAGCCATGATTTCGGTACTAATTGCACTGTCACATTCTTGCATGCAAGTATATTAGAGAAATGAATCCAATAGACTTGAATTATATAATTTTTGCTGTTATTTATAACTTTTAAAGATATTCCTTAAGAGTGTTCGGGTTCTTATGGTTCTGGTGCATATTAAAGGCATCTTTTTTATATTCAATATTAGACGACCAATTCAACTAAAAGCTCAAACCGATAGTTGAAGGCTCAATTATAGTTATATTCTAATACGCGGTTTTACGGAAAAACCCGTTTACTGGTTTGAAGGTGGATTATTTAGAAGAGGAGATGAGCCCATTGAGAAGATAGGTAATGTCACGCTCCAAATCCGGTTTTGACCGGACTCGAGACGTGAACTAGGAATAATAATTAAATAATAACTACAAAGAAAATTACTAATGCAATCTCCGCAAAAAAACTCAATTCAAATTCAAAGTTAAGAGTCAACCGCTCGTTCCAACAGAATAACAGAAAATATAGTTTGATACAAAGGGCAGTACGTCTCTAAAACATAAAATCTCCCGAAACCTCAAGGAGCTCCCGAGCCTTGGGACCTGTGGCCGATGACTCCGGGAGTCATTCGGGACCTTTTCGGGGCCCAAAAAGCTTAGCCGTCGTCACGGTTAGCTTAGTTGGGTCATTTCCATTCGAAAAAGGATCTTCGCGGAAAAAGTCAAATTTGGTATCAGAGCCTCCGGTTCGACTGGGATCGACCGGGGGCGGTTCTTACAGGTAAGGGTTGACCTTGGGGCAAATTTGATAAATGGAGAATGAATTAGAATTTTTGTAGATAGTGGGGTTTGAACCCGGGTCCGTGAAGAGTCAATCTCTGATACCATATTAGAGGACCAACTAAACTAAAAACTCAAGCTGATAGTTGAAGGCTCAATTATAACATTCAGAAATGACTCCAACTTATAATCTCGATGGTAACAAATTTCTTGACATACGGTCTGCATTCTAGGCGAGCGATTTTAAGGAATATAATTCACATCATTTTAATATATTTAGACGATCTTTCTCTTGAGGGATCCGTGAGCTCAAAGCTAGATTGGAAACTCCTGATTTACAACAAACGGTCGAGGATTAAAGTTATTTACTTTTTTAGAAAATAAATAACGCGATAAAAAAAGTGGCGTGAGTTTTGGGAAGAAAATCACAAACCACCATACCAACAACAAGATCCAAATAAGGTCTAGAAGACCTGAGAAATAAAGAGTTACAGACAACCGCACTACTCAGAAAGAGAGGGACAACTCAAACTGAGAAGAGGGGAAAACAAGGATGAAAAGAGAAAGAAGAAAAGTTCAAGCAAGCTCAGAAAGAGCAACTACCGGCAACACGATCCGGAAACTAGGAGAAGGAGCTCTCCCTTCCGCATGAATCAAAGTGAACGACCCAAACTGTATTCTCTGGAAAATGATAATCAGATCATGGACCCGAGCTCCCTAGAAAAGCCTAGCGTTCCGAGTTATCCAAAGGAACTATAACCCCAAAAGACTAAGACGAGACTAAGATGTGCACAACCGGCGTACCCCGTATATAGAGTGCCACAAAAAAAATGAACAAAACATGAGACAAAGGGAGAGCTAAGAAAACTCCCTACCAACGAAGAACCAGGGACCACACCTGCCAAACGCATCCACAAGTAATGAGAAGGTGAGAGGTGTCTTCAATGTGCCTACCCCACATAGACCACAACCAAAGTCCCATCGGAATCGGGAAACCTTTCTTCCCCAAGAAAGATCTAGAAGAGGTGACCTTGAGAGCGACAAGCCAAGAAAAAGATTGAAACTTAGGCGCAACAAGACTTTTCCAAACTACAAAATCCCAGAAAATCGAGTCCAACCCATATGTGTTAGAATAGGCATCAAAAGCTCTCGAAGTCGAGAAAGTATAAGAGTCCAAAGACCATGACAACTTTTCTGGGTAGGAACAGTCGAGCTGAACACCGAAGATAAAGGTACAGAGGCCCTCAAAGCAATGAGCTCTTTATTCTAGAAGATAGCGTAGGGAAGTGAAATTCAAACCAATGTTCTACTGATAATGAATAACCGTCTGACCTTACTCCACCAGCAGTATAAAAAGGTGATGGAATATAGTTGAAAGAAGAACATCTGTGACCCAAGCATCCTCCCCAAAACGGATGAAACAACAAGACCCTAGCACCCACCGAAACTTCGTTAGGCTAAATATCTCAAGAAAACAAGGATCTTGAGCCAAAAGAGCAGTATGACAACGAACCAAAGAAAAGGAGTGATGGATGAGCGGAAGATAAGAGAGATTGCACTCAGATTCGACCCATCCGTGACGAACGCACAACACCTTCCGCCATAAAGAAGGCCGCTCTATGGAAAAACGCCACCACCACTACAGAAGCAAACTCTGGTTGACCGCCTCCAGGTTGTAAACACCAAGACCCCCAATAAGATTATAATGACACACTCTATCGCAACCGACCTTAGGAAAACAACCCCCGGTTGTAGAGAAATCCCAAATGAGGCGTCGTTGGATCCTCTCCCTAAAAAGAAAAACCTGTTTTGGAGCTCAAAAAACTGACATGTAAATGATCAAAATCCAATTTTATCTTTGCATGTGAGGTGATGTGCTCGGTAAATGAAGTTAAGCATGCAATTCTAAAACACATAGAATTAATCATGTAAAAACTATATCAAGCATAAAGCGTTAAATGTGTACAAAATAGCCCCCTAAACTAACTCCCAAGAGCTCCTTGAGCTCCACAGACTCCAAGTCGATGTCAATACCCAAGAAGCCACCAAAACACCTTTTTGCCCTTTTTTCGACTTGTGAAAAATATTACAATCAAATACACGACTCGTAGGTCGGGAATTAATAAATATTACAAATAAGTGGTTCAACGACCACACCTCAAAAAAATAATTGCACACTAACTTTAACGGCTCGCAGGTTGTGAAAAGCGATAAATAATTAAATCGAGGTTGGGGCTATTATGTACACCCTTCCAACATCACATCACACATCGTGTTATCAAACATCATGTGATTTTACGGTTTTAATTAATAGCCAAATTTCGAATTTTTTTGAAGCTCTGTTTATTAAAACCGATCAAAATTGAAAATTTTGAACATTTGATTTTTTGAGTTCGTCAAAACGGTTCCAAACTCGTCATGACTAACACAACTCTTTGGCTTGGCATATTGACCATCCGATGGTCATGCTTGGCCTAGCTCCGTCCAACGGAGCCCCGTTCGGTCCCGGTTTTGGCTCCCCGAGAGTCCCGCTCCCGAGACCCGAAAAATTCAAAAATTCAAAAATTCCAGATTTGATATTATTTTTAAAAATTCATTTTCCATGCATTAAATCCATATAAAAGAACTTAAAACATGTTATCAAACAATGTGCTAAAACCGAAACTTTTAACATAAAATCGAAACTTTCATCACCGTCTTGTGAATCCCGAAGGTAGCGCGGCTCTGATACCACTGTTGGGTCTCGATGGAGGGCATGAACACATACTCGTAGAGAAAGCAAATAAAACCCGAAATCATGCAAGGAAAAACTACCACGATTAGATTCACAAAACAAAATGAAATCATCATTTCTAACAATTGTTCAAGGACACAATAAGAGAAGAGAACACCAAGAAAAGGATGATCGGCTTGAGTCTCCAAGACTCCTACGTATCCAATTGGAATCAAAGCCACAGAGTTCTTCATTTGATAACTCAAAAACTCAAAAACTCAAAAATGGAGCCAAAACACAAAAATTGTCTTGTGTTTGTTATGTTGAATAAGATGACTTAAAGCATGTCTTTCATGAACATAATAAACTAACAATAAAGGGAAAATAGGGTGTAGAGAAGCATGGTGTAAATAGGACAAGTATGGTGTTAAGTATGGTTGGACAAGATGGGGTTAGGTGGTGAACCACCAACACCTTCATCCTTGTCTTGCTTACTTAGTACTAATTAATCATGACTCGATTAATTGGTTCTATGGGTCTTGGTTGCATGGGCCTCTTGGAACATGGCCCATAACTATTCCAAACGAGGCCCCGTAAGGCGCTCATCACCTCCAAGCCTTCCATACCGGAAATGCGCAACATTATCCGATGTGATCAATCCCAAGATTCCAAGCCTTATCTTGATCCGTAAAGTCCTATTCACTTATGAGCACATGACCTAAAACCCAGTTTTGGTCATGTCCCGAGACAACTCCCTTTTGGCTATTCTCCATAAATGTGTCAATGAGTTTCACCCTCCGGTGTTACCCTTAGGTTTATGCATGTCAATAGATCAACGTAAAATCTCATTTTACTTGATCCTATATAAGTGGTAACTAACGATACTTTAGTATTGCTTAACACTGCATAACAAATCGACCCTATTGATTCTAACCTTTCCGTCATCCCTGTCATTATCCTTTTATCTCCGATATCCTAATTGAGATATGGCATAGAGCCGTCATCCTTATTATTCTCAATCATTGTTCCTTGATATGTGAGATGACTGAATATATGATACCAGTATCATGTGCATAGCCATGCTATTCTTTCAGTCACTCTCGATCAAGCGGCCGAGAACCGATATCTTTCCCATATCGCAGTATGAGGGATAAATGTCTTAGTCGTCTTTCGTGTCACTCGTGCAGCTTGTCCCCAAGCCAATCATTGTCGTTATGGAAGCTCTGTTATGGACAATGTTAGGCTCAGGTCAAACTCAGTTGTTGACTGCATAGCGATCACAAAGACTCCTTGGTCAAAGGATACATGACAAGCTACGACACTGAATATGTTCATGACTTAATCTATGGCACATATTCAGGGCGGTTCGTCCAATATCATGTCCCACATGATATATATAATCAGACTCCGGGATCCCATTCCAATGACTAACAGATTGTAAGCCATAAAGAGCCATCTTTCATACTAGTCGCTTCTAGTGAGGCTTTGTTGACTACAGACTCATCGAGTGTGATCTATCTCGATCTTTGGTTATATTCGCATGGTGGGCATAGATCAGAACAAACATCGATATATTACGCCAACACATAAGTAATATAAAGCCGCTTTAATTTTATTGCTAACGATGATATTTACATTTGGACATTTACGATTGGACTACGGGCACTAAGACTAACACCTATCTCAACTTTGGGCCCTGCTCAGGACTCAGTCTATAGACCATTTCCTACTCAGATGTAGCTGATCATTCGGCCCCCCTTTCCCGAGCCTCAGAATTTCCTGTCCTTCATTGCCGACATCGCCTCTCCTTCTGCTTCCCCAATTCCGACCCCTTCTCGCCCCAAGCGGAAGTATAAACGGGTTAGGAATGGCCGTCAGAAGCTCCTTCAGGCTCCCAAAGACATTAGCCCTTCCCGCTCACTTTGTAAGAAATCTGAAGCCAAACGTGCTTGGGTACAGTGCAAATCGATGGGCTTCACCTCTTCTTGCGGCGATTAGGACACAATCGAAACGTTTCAAGAGATCGGTTAATTTGTTTGTCCTTTTCTTTGCTACTCTTCCTTCCTGTCTTCCTCTTCTTCCTTTTGATTGTAATTCTCCCTAGGAGTGTATTAATTGGTTGAATAAAACCTGTTTCTTTTGCTGATTAAAAAAAACTAAAAGCTCAATCTGATAGTTGAAGTCTTAATTATAGTTATATTCTAACACACGGCCTTACAGACAAACCCGTTTATGGGTTTGAAAGTTGATTATTTAGAAGAGGGGATGAGCCTATTGAGAAGAGAGGTAAGGGTTGGCCCATTTGGGGCAAATTTGATAAATTGAGAATAAATTAGAATTTTTGTAGATAGTGGGGTTTGAACCCGGGTCCGTGAGGAGTCAAACTCTGATACCATATTAGAGGACCAACTCAACTAAAAGCTCAAGCTGATAGTTGAAGACCCAATTATAACATTCAGAAATGCCTCCAACTTATAATCTTGATGGTAACAATTTTTTTGACATACGGTCTTCATTCTAGGCAATTTTAAAGAATGTAATTCACATCAGTTTAGTATATTTAGAAAATGTTTCTCTTAAGGGATCTGTGAGATCAAAGCTAGATTAGAAACTCCTAATTTATAACATATGGTCGAGGATTAAAGTTATTTACTTTTTTATTAAATAAATAATGCGATAAAAAATGGCGTGAGTTTTGGGAAGAAAATCACAAACCACTATATCAACAACAAGATCCAAATAAGGTCTAGAAGACCTGAAAAATACAGAGTTACAAACATCCGCACCACTCAGAAAGAGAGGGACAACTCAAACTGAGAGCAGTGAGAAACAAGGATGAAAAGAGAAAGAAGAAAAGTTCAAGCAAACTTAGAAAGAGCAACTACAGGCAACACGATCCAGGAACTAGGAGAAGGAGCTCTCCCTTCCGCCCGAATCTAAGTGAACGACCCAAACTGTATTCTCTGAAAAATGATAATTGGATCATGGACCTGAGCTCTTTGGAAAAGCATAGCGTTCCGAGTTATCCAAAGGAACTATAACCCCAAAAGACTGAGACGAGACCAAGATGTGCGCAGCCGGCGTACCCCATATATAGAATGCCACGAAAAAGTGAAACAAGCATGAGACGAAGGGAGAGCTGAGGAAACTCCCCACCACCGAAGAACCAGGGACCACGCCTGCCAATCGCATCCACAAGTAATGAGAAGGTGAGAGGTGTCTTCAATGTGTCTGCCACACATAGGCCACAACCAAAGACCCATCGGAAACGGTAAACCTTTCTTCCCCAAGAAATATCTAGAAGAGGTGACCTTGAGAGCGACAAGCCAAGAAAAATATTGAAACTTAGGCGCAGCAAAACTTTTCCAAACTATAAAATCCTAGAAAACAGAGTCCAACCCATATGTGTTAGAATAGGCATTAAAAGCTCTCGAAGATGAGGAAGTCTGAGAGTCCAAAGACCATGACAACTTGTCTAGTCAGGAACAGTCGAGACGAACACCGAAGATAAAGGTACATAGGCCCTCCAAGGCAATGAGCTCTTTATCTAGAAGATGGCGTAGGAAAGTGAAGTTCAAACCATTGTTCTACTGATAATGAATAACCGTCTGACCTTGCTCCACAAACAATATAAAAAGGAGAGGAAATATAATCGAAAGAAGAACATCAGTTACCCAAGCATCCTCCCCAAAACGGATGAAACAACAAGACCTTATCACCCACCGAACCTTCGGTGGGCTAAATATCTCAAGAAAACAAGGATCTTGAGCCAAAAGAGCAGTATGACAAAGAACCAAAGAAGAGGAGCGATGGGAGAGTGGAAGACAAGAGAGATTCCTCTCAAATTCGACTCATCTGTGACGAACGCACAACACCTTCCACCATAAAGAAGGTCGTTCTATGGAAAACCGCCACCACTATTGTAGAAGCAAACTCTAGTTGACCGCCTCCATGTTGTAAACACCAAGACCCCCAGCAAGATTAGAACGACACACTCTATCGCAACTGAACTTAGGAAAACAACCATTGGTTGAAGAGAAATCCAAAATGAGGCATCGTTGGATCCTCTCCATAAGAAGAAAAACATGTTTTGGAGCTCAAAAAAATGACATGTAAAAGATTGAGAGGCTGGCTAGAGTAGACCGAAGTAACGTGGGGCAGACCTTGAAAGAGAAGACGAGCTTTCCACACCCCAAGCCTCGCTCGGAACTTGGCCATAACCGAGCTCCAAAAAGATACACGCCTTGGGTTAGCTTCAAGCTGAAAACCCAAATACGTAATGGAGAGGTGACTTAGATCGTAGTCAAAGACTGAGGAAAGAGAAAAGTTGGGGGACATATCAATACAAAAGGTGAGATGAATCGACTTCTCAAAGTTGATACATAACCCCAATATCAACTCAAAATAATGAAGCAATATACGCACGTGATAAAGCTACAAGGGATCATCCTCCGAAAACAACAAACTATTACCAGCAAATTGGAGGGGAGACATAGATGTTAACTCTAACCTGAAATCCATTATGTAGGCTTAATTTAATATTGTATCATGTTCAATTAATTAATGAAGACCTACAACGACAATGACGAAAAAAAGGGGATATGGGACACCCCTGACGAACGCCTCAAAGGATGGGAAACTGAGTAGACGGAGATCCATAAATAATAATGGAGGGTGTCTCTAAAGACAAGAAAAAAATCCACACAATCCACCGAGACCCAAAACTCAGAGCCATCAACACTCGCTTAAGAAACAACCAATCTACCTTGTCAAAAACTTTCTCAAAATTGAGCTTGACTAAAGTCGCATGCCTTTTCTTACACTGGATGTCATCCAAGACCTCGTTAGTTACCATCTGGAGACTCTCAATACAAACGAGCTGAGTATCACTAATAAGGCTTCTAATTACAAAGCGAAGGAAGAGGGAGAGTTTTGGCTATAACCTTGTACGTGGCCGTGGTAAAGATAATGAGCTAAAACTCAGAGTACTCCCTTGGGCAAACAACCTTAGGAATGAGGACAATGGAACTAGAATCTCCTCCGTTCGTATCCATTTTTGGTACTGATGGGAAATAACTGGTATGTCGGCCTCCATCTCTACTAGAGGAGGTGGTGGTACGCGGATGATGAGCGTAAATATGTCCTACTTAATTTGACCATTTTCTCCATGTTTTTACCTTGTTTATGTCTCGCTTTTATATTCTTAGCATTTACTAATAACTGCGCAAAACCTCGTTCTTAGTCGATATTTTTAAGTATTCTTAAAATACTCATGATTGGTCTTGTTTTATAGGCCGCGAAAAAAGAAAATTATTACCGCAAGAACGAAGCCGGTCGGAGGTCAAACGGAGCGGATGCGATCAAAATAGTAAAATTATACGTAAGGGGGGAATTTGATCCATGACGCATTCCAGTGCAACGGCGGTGCATGGCGTACATGCACCCGCGTGCTGCCTCTCTTCAGTTGTGTTTACCGCAAGCGGTTCACCACGCATGGTCGTTCGATCAACCGGGTGCACCTTCCTTGTTGTAGTAACGTCCACACCTGATCCAGCCGGCCAGCACGCGTTGCGTAATTCTGAAGCAGCTTATTCTTCTTCTTTTTTCTATCGTAGCTTCTCCTTATGTATGAGTAGAGATATTTAATTCATAAGAGATTTTTTAAATACCAATTTAATTTCGAACTTTTTCTCTCTTGTTCTTCGTTTTGAAGAACAAATCTACAACTTGAGGCCATAGTTTTGACGATCCAATGAGGTTTCAAGCATCCATGAGCCTCCCACCATCTCCAACTTCTTCATTTTCATAAGTTGGAGCTTTGAAGAGTTGGAGATGGCGGGTTTTCATGATTGAGGACTTTATTTATTGGGTTTCTCAACCCAATCCCGGTTCTAATCTCTACTCTTCACTAGTTTTGTTGTAAAGTCGGATTTTTTTTTGTATGCTTGGGTAGGATTTGAATTCCATGACCTTGGATTTCAATCTTTGGTCATGTGTGTTGTGTAAAAGTCGATTTACTTGAAATTGATGCATGAGTATATGGTTAATTTGGTGTTGGTGATGTTTATTGCATGATTTGAGGTTTTTGAGCTTAAATAGCATCCACTTGCTTGTATGGATAATTATTTGTATTTAAGTTACTTGATATTCAAGCATGATTTTCTTACTTTGTGTTAGAAACTTTCATGATTTTAAACTCGTTTTCATGTGCTAGCTATTTTATCTCTTGAGTGTATATCAAGTTCTAGGCTAGAGTTCGTAAAAATGCAAACTTTATCCATTTAGTGAACTTATCTAGGATTTCCGACATTCACATGTCTTGATTTTCTATTGACGATGTAGAAATATGATAGGATGTGTTTTCTCGATTCTCTTGTGTGTTTCAAGCCGACCAAACGATATAGGGATTTTCCTTAATTGTTGTGTGCGCTATGTAGATTGATGTTAGGAGCGATCCATGATTCGATCTAGTGTGAGACGATATTTCACTTTTATAGAATTTTCCTACGCTTGTGTATTACTACAATATCGTGATTTGATGTTCTACATAGTTCTACTTGACTACCGAAATCATCTTGATCGATGGTTCTTGGTGTTCAAGAAGTGAACTAGGTGTAGCTAAGTATATTCGTCCATATTTAGAGTCTTACTTATGCTTGTGTAATACTAGAGTTTCGTGACTCGTTGCTCTATTTAATTCTCCTTGATGATCGGTTCATTCGATCGTTAGGTTGATTGAACTAGGCGTAGCCAAGTAGATTCGCTATTTATTTAGAGTCCACTCATGCTTGTGTAGTACCAGAGTATCTTGATTCGATACTCTATTTAGTTCTACTTGATATTCGGTGTTCATTGTTATTTATAGCATTCGAGAATTAGGAAATGAACTAGGCGCAGCTAAGTCGATTCACCGAGTGGTGTATCTATCTCTACTTATGGCAGTTTGTAGCGAGAGTGACATGCATTCGTTGTTGTTATCTCTCGTTCGAGAATTGATCGAGCTTCGTTCAAGATCATAGAAATACACCCTATTTTATTACTTTCCGATGATTGGTGGTTCGCATATCTGTCTGGGCAATGGTCTTGTGCCCTCTCCCTGTGACTAGTATGTGGTTTATTTCAAGATTCCGCATACATAGAAACTTAAGTGTTCTAAGACCATAAGGAAAGCATTATTCAGTTTCACCACCGTTAACCAAACCATGCGTTAATTGGAAGTCATGTTTACTTGTAGCCGTGACTGACTCCTTGTGTGAATTGATAGCTATGTGTCTTAGATGGTTGCGCGTATATAGTTTTAAGGGATAACTCCGAATCCAAACGGTGTGGGAAAGGTGTATTTCACGTCCTAACTGTGACTCACCTTTTGTCACACGTCCTATACCAAAGGTGGTGTCATTTTACAAAACATGACAAATGACTCCAAAAAAGTGGTATAACGTTCGCATTCGATGGTTTTTCCTCTTAATTTTTGTATAATTTGCGTTTATCAGTGCACTACAAGAGGTAGGTGGTATAAATTTACCAAAAAAAAACACTTTTTTTTGGTGTCATTTTTCATGTTTTTGTTGGGTCTCGAGGTAGGGTTGGAGATGAACCAACTCGCAGCGGAAAATCAATAAAAACCAAGAGACGATTAAAACCATGAAACAACTAACAAAGAATGGATTCACAAGAGAAAAAATCAGCACTATCTCTTACCAAAACAAGAACACCGGTTAACGAATGATTGGCTTGAGTCTCCAAGACGCCTACGTATCCACATGGGAATCAAAGCCACGTAGTTCTTCTCTTTGAGGACTCAAGAACACAAAAATGGAGGAGGAAACTAGCCAAACCCGAAATGGCCATGGAAGAGGGAGAGAAAATGTGTTTCCTATTCTTGTCTTGTGTTTGTTATGTTGAAAAAAGATGACTTAAACATAAAAAAACCCATACTTGTCCAACTAAAGGCATGGGACAAGTATGGTGTCAAGTAAGGTGTAAATAGGACAAAGTATGGCAAGACAAGATTGGGTTAGGTGGTGAATCACCAACACCTTAATCTTTGTCTTGCTTACTTAATACTAATTAATCAAGACTTGATTAATTAGTTCCATGGGCCTTGGTTGCATGGGCCTTTCATGGGCCTCTTGGAACATGGCCCGTGGCCATTTCCAACGAGGTCTCGTGATTCGCTCATCGCCTCCAAGCCTTCCATACCGGAAATGTCCAACATTATCTGACGCGATCAATCCCAAGACTCCAAGCCTTGTCTTGATCCGTAAAGTCCTATTCACTTACGGGCAAATGACTCAAAACCCAGTTTTGATCATGTCCCGAGACAACTCCCTTTTGTCCATTCTCCATAAATGTGTCAATGAGTTTCATCCTCCGGTGTGACCCTTAGGTTTACGCATGTCAATATATCAACGTAAAATCCCATTTTACTTGATCCTATTTAAGTGGCAACTAACGAGACTTTAGTATTGCCTGACACTGCATAACGAATCGACCCTGTCGATTCTAACCTTTCCGACATCCCTGTCATTATCCTTTTATCTCCGATATCCTGATTGAGATAAGGCATAAAGCCGTCATCCTTATTATTCTCAATCAGCGTTCCTTGATATGTGAGATGACTGAAGATATGATACCCAGTATCATGTGCATGGCCATGCTATTCTTTCAGTCACTCTCGATCAAGCGGCCGAGAACCGATATCTTTCCCATACCTCAGTATGAGGGATAAATCCCTTAGCCGCCTTTCGTGTCACTCATGTAGCCCGTCCCCAAGCCAATCCTGGCCGTTATGGAAGCCCTGTTACGGACAACGTTAGGCTCAGGTCAAACTCAGTTGTTGACTACATAGCGATCACAAAGACTCCTTGGTCTAAGGATACATGACAAGCTACGACACTGAATATGTTCATGACTTAATCTATGGCACATATTCAGGGCGGGTCGTCCAATATCATGTCCCACATGATATCTATGATCAGACTCCGGAATCCCATTCCTATGACTAACAGAACGTAAGCCATAAAGAGCCATTTTTCATACTAGTCGCTTCTAGTGAAGCTTTGTTGACTAGGGACCCATCGAGTGTGATCTATCTCGATCTATGGTTCTATTCGCATGGTGGGCATAGATCAGAGCACACATCGATATATTACTCCAACACATAAGTAATATAAAGCCGCTTTAATTTTATTGCTAACGATGATATATACATTTGGACATTTAGCATTGAACTACAGGCACTAAGACTAACAATCTCCCACTTGCCCTAGTTCCAATCTAAACTCCAATATGCCCCCATCGACTTTACATGTCTAACATGTTCAGGCAGCGACACTGCCTTAGTCAAAGGGTTGGCTATGTTATCATCTGTTGCAATATAGGTTATCTTCACTTCACCTCAGTTCAGTATTAATCTGATGAGGTGGATACGCCGCAGTACATGTTTGGATTTGTTATACGATCTAGGCTTTTAGCTTGCGCAATGGCCCTTGTGTTGTCGCAAGATGGATTCACCGGGCTGGATGGGTTTTTAATTACACCCAGCCCTGCCATAAATTTCCAAATCCACATAGCCTCCTTAGCTGCCTCTGCAGCATCCATGTACTTGGCCTCTGTCGTAGATTCGGCAATGATATCTTGCTTTACGCTCTCCCAGCTAAAGCTCTTCCATTCAGCGTAAACACATATCCTGATTGACTTCTAAAGTCATCTGGATTTGTCTTGGAAAACTAGCGTCTACTTATCCTTCGGCGACTAGTTCAGCATCATCTTTCCCCCGGGTTAGAATGATGTCTACTGGTACAACATAAGGCTTACGAGACGTCTGGTCTCATACATGTCATGGCATATATGATCGATCCTGCCCTCAGGCGCATAGGATTTTCATCATCCTTTTCAGCTCATCAGGTGTCTTAGGACACTAAGTCTTGCTGAGATGAATGCCATGACTAGTGGGTAAGAGTTCTTTCTTTGAATCGAGCATTAAGAAACTACTCAATGCCTTGTTCACATAGGTTCCCTGACTTAAATCCAAGACCCTCTTGGTGCGATCTCTACATATCTTAATCCCTAAGATATAAGAAGCATCGCCTAAGTCATTTATTGAAAAACACTTCCTCAACCAAGCTTTAGTCTCGTGCAAGGTTGGGATGTCGTTTTCAATGAGAACCAGAAAGGTAATCTTGCTCCCACTAGCCTTCTTATAAACGCAAGATTCATTCTCGTTCTTGATTAAGCCAAATCCAATTACAGCTTCATCAAAACGAAGGATCCAACTCCGAGAAGTTCGTTTCAATCCATAAATGGATTTCAACAACTTATAAATCTTTCCTTTATTCTTCGGATCGTCAAAACCTTTGGGCCGAGACATACAAACGTACTCAGTCAAATTTCCATTTAGGAAAGCGGTTTTGACATCCACTTGCCATATCTCGTAATTATAATACGCAGTTATGTCAAGAAGAATTTGGATCGATTTTGACCATAGCCACTAAGGAGAAGGTTTCCTCATAGTCAATCCATGCCTATAACTTTTCTCCACCAGTTGAGCTTTGTAGGTCAGAGGGTTGCCGTCCATGTCCATCTTCACCTGGAAGATCCATTTGCATCCGATGGTCCTCACACCATTGATGGGATCAACCGGTTCCCAGACTCGGTTGTCCGACATAGATTGCATTTCCTCCCTCATGGCTCCCAACCATAACTC
This sequence comes from Erodium maritimum, assembly GCA_963921825.1. NCBI lineage: Eukaryota > Viridiplantae > Streptophyta > Magnoliopsida > Geraniales > Geraniaceae > Erodium > Erodium maritimum. The sequence continues at coordinate 25,339,612 of OY997594.1, forward strand.
GGAGTTGGGCTCATCCACGACTTCCTGAAAGGTGGCTGGATCATCGTGATCCACCATGACTTCATTGTCACCTCCGGATACCATATCTTGGAGGTGGAAGATTGATCCTTTCAAATCGTCTTGGACCTTCCGGAATTGTAACAGGAATTGGTTCTTACTCTACGACAATCTCTGACTCCTTTCTACTGGGTTGTCAATTGGTTTAGACAGATCTGTACCATCCTGAATTTCTTCGAGATGCACAATCCTTCCAATGACGTCTTTGGAAACAAAACTTCTTTTCCATAAAGACCCCACCCCAAGCGACGAACACCATGTTCTCACTGGGATTGTAGAAATAGTATCCCCTTGTTTCTTTGGGACACCACACGAAGGTGCATATCTCAGATCTTGGTTCGAGCTTAGTCGAAACCAAATGTTTCACATAAGCCTCGCAACCACAAATCTTTAGGAAGGACAAAGCGGGCATCATCCCGTACCATTTTTTTAAAATGGTGTCCCTTCCACACCATTCGTCGAAGCCCGATTCACTATGAATGCGGTCGTCTCTAGAGAAAAACCCCTAAAAGAGATTGGGAGATCAGTCCAACTAATCATGGAACAGACCATTGTCTAACAATGTCCGATTTCTCCGTTTGGCTACACCTTTCAACTATAGTGACCTAGGAGGAGTCCATTCCAAAAGGATCCCATTCTCTTTTAGATGATCTAATAACTCTGTGGTCAAGTATTTTCCACCTCGATCCAATCGAAGTGCCTTAATACCTTTGTCGAGCTGGTTTTCTACTATAGTCTTAAACTCTTTGAATTTATCAAAAGCTTCAGACTTATGTCTCACCGAATAGACATAACCATATTTACTGTAATCATCAGTAAATGTGATAAAGTAGCTAAAACCCCTCCTGGCAAGTGAACTTATTGGTCTACACACATTCGAGTGTATCAGCCCCAATAATTCACCCGCCCTTTCATCGCGATCGATAAAAGGGCACTTTAGTCATTTTGCCCATCAAACAAACCTTGCACCTATCGATCGAATGGAATTCGAATGAACCTGAAAGTCCGCACTTCTGAAATGCTGATAGGTGCTTCTTGTTTATGCGACCTAAATGACAGTGCCTTAACAGAGTTAGGTTTAAATCGTTGGATTTAGACCTCTTGGTATTAACGGAATATATAGAACTTGAGGCATTGTTACCCATATCTAATATGTACAATCCTCCAACCAAGTCAGTACTGGTATAAAACATATCATTGCATATAACATTGAAAACTCCATTTCCAATATTAACATTATATCCTTCCTTGTCAAACACGGATACAGATATAATATTCCTACTAAAAGTAGGTATGCAATATACATTATACAGTACTAAGACAAGGCCTCTTGGCAAAGAAAGACTCATGGATCCTACAGCAGTTGCCACAACTCTGAGGTCCACTTCGTGCTTTCCAAACCTCTCCTACTTTCAACCACCATATATAAGTGCATGTGTGAGATTCAGTCCTGGTATCTAATACCCATGAATCTTTGGAAGTAGAGAGATGTAGCTCTATAGAGTTAATACCGGATGAAGGCACGGTCCCACCGCCCTTTCTTAGATCATCCAGGTTTCCTGATGAAGGCGCAGTCCTACTGCCCTTCTTCAGATCATCCACGCTATTTGATGAAGGCGCAGTCCCACTGCCCTTCTTCAGATCAGCCGTGAACTTCCTGTAATCCCGGTTCCAATGACCAGGCTATTGGCAGTAGAAGCAGACATTCTCATGTGTCTCATCTTTCCTGCCAAGTGCGTATGGGCCCCGCCCTTGCCACTTCCAATTCCCTTGTTGACCATCAGAATATCCTTGGATCCCAGATCCCTGATATATTCTTCTCAGCAATTAATGACACTTCATGTAACTCTGATATGGTCTTAGAGACAGCCTTGTCAAGGACATATTCTTTGCATTCAGACTTGAGGACTATCCTCAAAATTCTGTACCAGTCCAAATAGTTTGTCCCATTTAGCTTGACCCTGTCAAGAATGGTTTTTAATGACAAACTATTAATGTTCGCTGAATTTGCCATTTGATCTACAACAGATAAAATTCAATTAGTAAACTGAATAAATTTTATGAAGATCAAGCTTAAACACCAACAATCGATTCTAAACCTTTAGAATCTGAAACCAAGATCCTTAATTCACTCGATTAAGCTGAACTAATGCTCACCACTTAATCGAGCTATGTAGGTAGGACTCCATCCAATCACATCCAATGTGACTCTTGGCTAGGGTATGTACTTATGTACACGACTTACCCTATCTGTTACCCTAGCTCGACCTCAGGCCGAGAATCGTAGTCGGGTCCACCAATTTTCAACTATGGCTCGTCACTATGTAGGTGCTCCGCTAATGCGCACGACACCCACATATGTCGTCCAAACCTACTACCCCGCTTCCCCATGGATGCTCCGCTAATGCGCACGACACTCATAGGACGGGGAGGTAGTAAGGTGTTGATGATTGGGAGGTATCGGACATGACCCGCTTTTACTTGTCCAGTTGTGTTCAAAACTTTGGCACATCCTAGATGCGATGAGCACATCAACTACATTCCAAATGCAATGATGCCTCAAATTACATCCAATGTAATTCTTCCTTTGAACCCTTCAACTACATCCAATGCAATGGCGGTTCTAAGGGTTCACACACAAGGATTAAAATTCCAATTTTATCTTTGCATGTGAGGTGATATGCTCGGTAAATAAAGTTAAGCATGCAATTCTAAAACACATAGAATTAATCATGCATAAACTAAACCAAGCATAAAGCGATAAATGTGCACATAATAGCCCCCTAAACTAACTCCCACTAGCTTCTTGAGCTCCACCGACTCCAAGCCGATGCCAACACCCGAAAAGCCACCAAATGACATTTTCACCCTTTCTTCGTCTTGAGTAAAATATTACAATTTAATACACGACTCGCAGGTCGGGAATAAATAAATATTACAAACAAGTGGTTCGACGACCACACCTTGAAAAAATAATTACACGCTAACTCTAACGGCTCGCAGGCCGTGAAAAGCGATAAATAATTAAATCGAGCTCGGGGCTATTATGTACACCATGCCAACATCACATCACACATCGTGTTATCAAACAAGCATGTTATCAAACATCATGTGATTTTCCGGTTTTAATTAATAGCCAAGTTTCGAAAATTTTTGATGCTCGGTTTATCGAAACCGTTCAAAAATTAAACTTTTGAACATTTGATCTTCGAGTTCGTCATGACGGTTCCAAACTCGTCATAACTAACAAAACGGTTTAGCCTTGGCATATCAACCATCCAATGGTCATGCTTGGCCTAGCTCCGTCCAACGGAGCCCCGTTCGGTCCCGGTTTAGGCTCCCCGAGAGTCCCGCTCCCGAGACCCGAAAAATCAAAAAAAAATTTCAAAATTTCCAGATTTGAAATAATTTTCAAAAATTCATTTTACATGCATTAAATCCCTGAACAAGAATTTAAAACATGTTATCAAACAATTTAGCAAAACAACATGCCAAAAAACGAAACTTTCAAGCAAAACCGAAACTTTGAACACCGTCTTGTGAATCCCGAAGGTAGCACGGCTCTGATACCACTGTTGGGTCTCGAGGTAGGGTTGGAGATGAACCAACTCGCAGCGGAAAATCAATAAAAACCAAGAGACGATTAAAACCATGAAACAACTAACAAAGAATGGATTCACAAGAGAAAAAATCAGCACTATCTCTTACCAAAACAAGAACACCGGTTAACGAATGATTGGCTTGAGTCTCCAAGACGCCTACGTATCCACATGGGAATCAAAGCCACGTAGTTCTTCTCTTTGAGGACTCAAGAACACAAAAAATGGAGGAGGAAACTAGCCAAACCCGAAATGGCCATGGAAGAGGGAGAGAAAATGTGTTTCCTATTCTTGTCTTGTGTTTGTTATGTTGAAAAAAGATGACTTAAACATAACAAAACCCATACTTGTCCAACTAAAGGCATGGGACAAGTATGGTGTCAAGTAAGGTGTAAATAGGACAAAGTATGGCAAGACAAGATTGGGTTAGGTGGTGAATCACCAACACCTTAATCTTTGTCTTGCTTACTTAGTACTAATTAATCAAGACTTGATTAATTATTTCCATGGGCCTTGGTTGCATGGGCCTTTCATGGGCCTCTTGGAACATGGCCCGTGGCCATTTCCAACGAGGTCTCGTGATTCGCTCATCGCCTCCAAGCCTTCCATACCGGAAATGTCCAACATTATCCGACGCGATCAATCCCAAGACTCCAAGCCTTGTCTTGATCCGTAAAGTCCTATTCACTTACGGGCAAATGACTCAAAACCCAGTTTTGATCATGTCCCGAGACAACTCCCTTTTGTCCATTCTCCATAAATGTGTCAATGAGTTTCATCCTCCGGTGTGACCCTTAGGTTTATGCATGTCAATATATCAACGTAAAATCCCATTTTACTTGATCCTATTTAAGTGGCAACTAACGAGACTTTAGTATTGCCTGACACTGCATAACGAATCGACCCTGTCGATTCTAACCTTTCCGTCATCCCTGTCATTATCCTTTTATCTCCGATATCCTGATTGAGATAAGGCATAAAGCCGTCATCCTTATTATTCTCAATCAGCGTTCCTTGATATGTGAGATGACTGAAGATATGATACCCAGTATCATGTGCATGGCCATGCTATTCTTTCAGTCACTCTCGATCAAGCGGCCGAGAACCGATATCTTTCCCATACCTCAGTATGAGGGATAAATCCCTTAGCCGCCTTTTGTGTCACTCATGTAGCCCGTCCCCAAGCCAATCCTGGCCGTTATGGAAGCCCTGTTACGGACAACGTTAGGCTCAGGTCAAACTCAGTTGTTGACTACATAGCGATCACAAAGACTCCTTGGTCTAAGGATACATGACAAGCTACGACACTGAATATGTTCATGACTTAATCTATGGCACATATTCAGGGCGGGTCGTCCAATATCATGTCCCACATGATATCTATGATCAGACTCCGGAATCCCATTCCTATGACTAACAGAACGTAAGCCATAAAGAGCCATCTTTCATACTAGTCGCTTCTAGTGAAGCTTTGTTGACTAGGGACCCATCGAGTGTGATCTATCTCGATCTATGGTTCTATTCGCATGGTGGGCATAGATCAGAGCACACATCGATATATTACTCCAACACATAAGTAATATAAAGCCGCTTTAATTTTATTGCTAACGATGATATATACATTTGGACATTTAGCATTGAACTACAGGCATTAAGACTAACAGTTTTGTCCAAAAAAACCACCTTTTGTATAGGACATGTGACAAAAAGTGACCTTTGGTATAGGACATGTAACAAAAGGTGAGTCACAGTTAGGACGTGAAATACACCTTTCCCACACCGTTTGGATTCGGAGTTATCCCTAGTTTTAATTGTTTTTAAAACTAAAACAAAAACTTTTATATTTATTCCATTTATTTTCCCTTTCGGGGATGTGGAAGTGATAGCCCACGTCCCCAGGTTTTAGCAAAATACTAGTGATACCTCTACTTCCGGTGGGATCGACCGGTACTTAACCGTATCTATATTGCTTAATAACCGTGTCCTGATGCACGTAAAAAGAGGGTTTTGACACATAGTCATCCCCACTCATCAACGAACTCGGTACGTTGGGCGAGGACGTTGTATTATAGGGACTGCCATCCTGGTATAGCCAATACGCCGGCCGTTATTGCCCGAGCCTGTTCCCGTTTTCCCAAGTCGTTGGACCGTCGTATGTCACTCCACTGAGGAATGGCGATGATGAACCTAAGGTGTCAGGGTTGCGGTTCGGCACAAGTGTTGTTAGGAGTATCCGCTGCTCTGACGGCGACGGGACGTATGCCTCTGAATCTTTGGTTCAATGCCTCTCCTCCTCGTCCTCACAGTAGTGCTGCGAATCAGGCACGAAGTCCCACTCCCGACTCCCTCTACGTTGGTACACTTGATGAACATCGTCGGCAAAGCTTTGGGGTGGCGAAAAGTCGCTTGACAATTGGAATCCGGGAGGGCATCACAGGTTTTTCGAGCCGGCCATACTTCAAGCATTGCGACTGACGCAGTCGGAATAAACGGGGACGATGAACCAGTTTAGAGAAACGTCGAAGTTGCCTAAAAATCACCCAAAAACGTCTGGGCCGAAAATGGTGTTCGGAGAAACTGTTGGGAGTTGAAAATATGGTGGCTGAATCGGGGATTATGGAAGAAAATGGTCGAAGAAACGCCTGTACTGTGCTGAACTTGTAGAGGATTCATGAGGAAGACGTTTCGTACGTTGGATACTAAAAGCCGAAAATTAAATTTTTTTTCTTCAGAATCGCTGCCACACGTCAGACGTAGATTCGTTGGGCCCGATTTTACTAGGCCCAAATCTGTCGATTAGATGGCCTTTCAAGTCTACGGTTTCCTCGACGTCGATTCAGGAGTTTCGAAGATTCGATAGAGAAACGACTTTGCACCACAGATTCGACGACGATGTTATACGTCGTTCCGACGCCACTATAGATAGCCTAACAAATAAATCGTTACTATGAAATCATATAAAAAAGGGACTACATCTGATATGTTGAGCGTGTAGTAACAATGATTGTATTTCTCTGTATCTTTGATATTCATTAAAACACATAAAAAGACCATATTAACAATGATTGTTTTAACTTGTCATGGAGAGGGAACGGGAGAGAGTTGGACAGGAGCACGTCGACAACGAGTTATACATGGAGGTGCTACGGTGAGGAGACATGCATCTCAAATCTATATAGTGGAGCAGACAGGCGATGGAAACTCAAGCCATCTTGCTTTGCTTGAGTGGCCCATTGGTCCTGCAATGAAGACCATTGGGAGGTGGAGGGGCCTATTTCAGGTGACCAAGGAGTTGTGGATGATGAAGTCATGCAAAAAAGAAAATATCGAACAAATCAAGAGATAGATCAATGAAACAATACCGTAAAAGAGATTAACCATAGACAATAAGGCGTTGGAGGGGGAGATAAATAATTGTATTGATAGCCAATGATTTCAAGGATAAACTCTCTTTCATAATCCAAATTTGAGTAGCTACATATGTTTTGCCGTATTTAGGAGTATACTGATGTGATGTCTCTTTGTCCTAACTAATTAAGACATAACAGGATTTATATGATAAACCTGAGCATCACAATTGTTATCCTTGGTGACAGGAGACACCTGATCCCTGCACAAACTAGCAACATATGGTATTACAGCTCAACCAGGGTCTAATGTCACGCATTGAGAGCTTCAAGTTACCTCAAACTTTATCAATCATCTTTTTTATGGATATTGAGATGTATATACATGAACACACATCGATACAGTAGATTGTTACGCTTAAAAGATCCGTATTTCCAAAAAAAACATAATTTCAATCAATTAATGTGATGTCACTTTGCCTTAAGCCCCTAATTAGTTAAGACATAACAGGATTTATCTCGTAAATCTGAGGATCATAATTCTTGGCCAAAACCTCCTTATCCTTGCTGACCGAGACACCTGATTCCTGCACAAACAACCGACATATGGTATTAGCTCAACCAAGGCCTGAGGCCTTTCTTCCACAACTTGTCTATCGAACAAAACAAAACCTACATTTGATTCCAAGCTACAATGCATCACAACAATTAACTTCATGCAAGATCGATCGATGGAGCCAAGGTCAGTTGTTTCAATATGGTTTCGTGTACTGTTAAGAATGTGCTACTAGTGTAGACCTGTATCATCCATTTCTGAAGTTTAGTAGTATTAAAGTTTGCAAAACTGTTCCGATTTTGTTACTATATACCTTAGTTATACTGGGGCTAAATTAGAACATTTGATAATTCACGGACTAACTCATAGCAACCATAACTGAATTGACACATTCAGAATAGCTCAGAGGCTATCTTTGAAGATAATCATCAAGGGATAATTGTAACAAGGACCATCAGGTATTCATATTTTGTAATATGTAGCCCTCTTCTTTGGTAACGACAAAAAAGTGGATTGAACTTGTATTTTTGTTGCAATTTATATCAAAATGATTGTTTTACCCTTCAAATTTTAAAAATATTAAGAAAAAAAGTTCATATCTTTGATTTTCTTCCTTTTTGTACCGTACAAAGAGCAAAAAAGTCATGTGAAATTTTGAAATTTATGTTTTTCACTTACAATTTTTAAACTTGAATTTTCAAGGCATTTTGAAACAAATTTATACAAAGTGCAACAAGAAGACAAGTGCGGGACACTTTTTTGAAATTATCAAAGAGGGTTACAAGTTGCCAAAAGTGGATACCTAGTACTTTTTTGCAACTATTCCTACTATTAATATGGCATGAATGAAAATATGGTAGAGCAGAGTTTTTAAATTATATCCTATTATCCTTTTGTTATGTAAATGCAACACATATATACCTTTGTCTGACTTTGAGTATACCGGTGCCTATAGGCACCGGCACGCCCAAAATGATGCATTCACTGACACCTTCAATCTTGTCTTCTTTACCACTTACAGATGCACCGTACAGATGACCCATTTGCCTCTCAAATGAAGCTTGCATCAGCACACTTTTGTCCATTTTTGCTATGCCAAAGCTCGTGATTCCAAGGATCGCACCCTGATACGATAAACAATCACACAAGAATACACATCACTCGCTTGCACATGCGTTTAAACTTAGAGATAAAAATATAAGGAGAAATTACACATAACTCGCTTACAAGTGCGTTTAAACTTCGAGATAAAAATATAAGGAGAAATTACACATCACTACCCTGTACTTTGAAGTATTATCAATTCACTACCTATGCCATAAATTGTATCCATTCAACTCGCTTATTTTTTTTTTAATTTGAGATTTAATATTTTAAAAAAATAATAACAAAAAGTACAAATTATAAAAGACGAACACAATAGTCTTCTTAATTTAAGTTTCTATATTTTTTATATGTTTTCCAGTTTTTAAATTTTTATATGGACATTTTCATCATTAAAGAAACTTAAAGTACAAGGCAGTGAATTAATAAGTAGAAGCAAATTTAGGAGGAAGAACTCACCTTAGCAGTCATGGAATCAGCCAAAAGAAACATGTGGCGAATGTCTATGGTCATCCCATATCCTTTCATAACCTTGTCTATTTCATCGATAATTAACCGTCTTGCAGCTTCTATTCCAATTGTCTGATACACTTCCATTACATGATTACTACATGTGTTAAGACCATCAACTCCGTCCGTCCCCATAACAGATAGAAGGCCCGTTCTGAAAAAGGGTATTTTCGTCATTTCACACCCAGAATTGAGATAAAATAAGACTACGAAAATTTAGGGGTAGCCCAAAATAAAAAGTAGTCAAGTGTTATAATAAACTGACCCTTCTACCAGTATGGTGTACCGCTCTTTCTCCCTTCCATCCTTTTCTTTTTTCTTAGTACTGTTAACAACAGCACGTTCAGCGGTTTTTATGCCCTGTCATCCAACAATAATTTATTAAAATAATATCTTTTCTCAGTAGGTCCAAAAAAGTAGCTTTGCTTGCATCAGAAAATGTACGCGTCTTACCTTTACTACAACAAAAGGAAGCATGTTTTTAAGAGACTGGAGTGCAAAGAGAAGTTCGTCTCTGTTATTATAATTCTGAGGAATAATTTCAAGCTCTCTCATTCAAAACCCTGATATCCTGTATGTATATAACAACAACAAAAATATCAGAATTGGAAACCTTTTGTAGCATGATGTGAAAATCTCACCTTTTCGTCTAGTTTGATTTGCTGAGGTCTTTCATTCCCTTTTCTTTGGATCATTGGGAATTTTGAAGCTTTCAGAATTGATTCTCTTACAATATTAGCATCGATGCAGAGTCCTAACTCTTGAATATCTTTCATATCAAGTTTAATGCATAGGGATGCTGATCTGGTAGTTATTACAAGCTCTACACTCTCAGCGATCTGCAAAAAAGAGATACATAATAAATCTAAAGCATCCTAGTTAACAGAAACAAAGCCCGAATAATAATTCTAATGTCGGGACACTCAGAAAGAAAAATTTGTGATAAAATAAAGGGATAATTGCAAAAAGGTAACCTGAGGTATTCATTTTTGCAACTTGTAGCCTTCTTTGACAATAGTAAATAAGTACCTTGAAATTGTCTTTCTGTTGAAATTTGTATGAAAAATGACGATTTTACCCTTTACAAATTTAAGTTCTAAAATAATTATTAAAGAAAAAAAATCATATTTTATATAAAGTGCAACAAAAAATAAGTTTAAGAAGACAAGTTCAAAACACTGTTTTGCAATTATCAAAGGAGAGGACTACAAGTTGCAAAAAGTGATTACTTTAGGGTACTTTTTGTAATTATCCCTAAGATATATGAATCACTTGATAATATGAATCCAAATATACTTTACCTGGCCTAGATTTGTTTTCTCTATGCGACCTTTAACCATCTGTGCAATTTCCTTATCATCATTACACTCTAGATTTACAGTAATGATGGGTGTGCTGATCTTTTTGGATGCATTTATGATTTCTCTGATACGAGGCACTCCAAGTGTTACGTCTAACAAATTGTTAAGGAAACATATCTTAACTTCTTAAGGCCGCACAAGTAATAATAAAGTAAAGGTTAATTGCCAAAAGATACCCTTAAGTATTGTCCACTTGCAAAAAAATACCTTATGTATTGTCCACACTTTTAAACCACCCTATCTTTTTACCACGGTACGTTGTCAATTAGTTTTTTCAATGAAAAAGCTACCCTTATGTATTGTCCACGTGCGAAAAACTACCTTATGTATGGACCACATCACGTCCCTAATTTTAACGTAATATTCCAAATTTTGTCAATGAACGACCGTGGTCAAAAGATAGGGTAGTTTAAAAGCGTGGACAATACATAAGGATAACTTGTTGACAATTAACCCAAAACTAAATATGTACAAGTTCAATAATTAAGGATACTCATGCTTGCAACACCAGCAAAGTGAAAGGTTTTCAATGTCATCTGTGTCCCAGGCTCTCCAATACTATGAGCTCCAATTGCCCCGATTGCAGTTCCAGCTTCAAATTTTTTTACATTGTAACGAGATATACAGATATCTAGAAGGACCTAAAACAAACAATTTTATCAGAACAAGGTAAAAATACTATTAAAGACATGTTCAGAGAGTTGAGAAACAGCACAAACCAAGTATTGATACTCTACTAATGGATTAAAAGCAGATACTAAAAAATATAAGGTACCTCGAGCTGATCCTTAGTAATTTTTTGAATCAGATGTGGAACCTTCTCTAGTGCTTCCATGTAATCTTGTCCCGCAACCTTTTCGGGTAAACTCAAAGCTTTCCTCAAAGAGTTGTTGAACTTGTCCGAGCAAGGGCCATCAGCTCTCCTATCGATTTCTGCAAGTCGTCGCTCCACTGCTTCAGATATTTCCTTTGGGGACAAGTAATCTTTTCCAGCAACAGGACATGTTGCCTGAACAGTAACAATAATCAACATACTGACACTAAACTTGCCAGAAAATTATGTGAAAAAATTGAATTTCAAACCTTGACTTTCAGTAGCATTCGGTTGAAGTCCAGGGGAACTCCGTCTTTTCCTTCCATGTACACAGGATCCATACCATCATCTCCGTATCGAAATTGAACTATACCTCCACTTGCGTTTCTCACTGTCGTATCATAATGGATAAACAAGTCTTCTAGAGCTTTCATCAGTCTACGGGACATGTATCCAGTATCAGCTGTTTTCACCTGCAATAAGAACAATGATAAAAAAAAATAAAACAGTCGAGCCTTAACATTAACATTGTATATGTACCATTATGATGGCTCCCTAAGGCCCAAGGTTAAAAGTAAAACGGTAAAAGCATCAACCAAACTTTGAAGCTGGTCTCATTCGTAATGTGATAACGAATTATATTAAATTGGGAAAATCTAACTTAGGTACCCCTAAGTATGCACCATTCTCAATTAAATACCCGTAAGTTTAAAATACTGTTGACAACCCCTTAAGTTTTTTAGTCTCAATCTACCCAAATTCCAACTTTTGGGTGTGAAATGATGAAAATACCCCCTTCTTAAAAAAATTCATGACAAAAACCTTTTGAACTTAGGAGTATTGACTGTGAAAGGGGCATACTTATGGGTAGCTGAGTAAGATTATCCATATTAAATTTGTTATGCAGTGTAACATACACCAGAAACAGCCCGCATGGGACCTAGTCCATGGTGTCAGTACCCAGCAATAAACATAAAAATTATAATTTAACAAGATAGCCAAACAAAACTATATTACCGCTGTATCCACAAGCCCTTCTCGGCCTCCCATTGTATGGAAGAAAAACTCAGTTGCAGTCAATCCACTGTAGAACGAATTGGCAACAAAGCCTTTAGCCTGAATCAGGATTCATAAAACACCGCTTAATACAAATCGTAAGACACATGGAAATGAAAAGGGAGCGGAAATTACAGCAGGAGCCTTTGAATTCCTCGGGAAATGAGGAAGGCTTCGATCTATGAATCCATCAGGAGCACGGAGACCTCCAACAGACTGCTGGCCAACACATGCAATCATCTGACTTATATTGATAGGTGATCCTTTGGAACCGCACTGTGACATGATTAAAGGACTATTTCTCCAATGCAGCTCTCCCATGCAAACCTACAATTAAAATACACAGACACAAGAAAATATATGAAAAACTAAAAGAGTGTATTCTTGATGTACCGTAACTATAGCTATCCATGCACCAAGATGAAATAAACTAAATCAAGAAAATGGCAACGAATTTCCAAATAAGACACTCAAAATTATATGAAATAAGTTCCTTACCTTGGCAGTTGCTTCTCTAATTGCATTTAAGTGCTGAGTTACTTCAGCTTCTAGCGTTTGTGCCTCATCACAACCAGCTGCTCGTTTTAATTTGCCCGCATTGTACAATTGTATTACATCGTCACATTTTTTATAATATCCCTCTATTGTTACTTCTTTCTTCTCATTCAATTGTTTTTCAGGTTGGACATCATCAATCCCAATTGAGAAGCCATGATTCCCTATCCACCGAGCACTGCATACAAGATGCTTAGAAAATTATAAATATGCTGAGCTTTTTTCAACTTAATCTCTAATTGAGTCCCTGAACTACATAAGATTGTAAGAGCAAAAAGGATATCATCTAACACATACTTCAGAAAAGAAAACAGAAATTTGTTTCACCCACCCACTAGAAACGATGAAGAAGCATACATTGCTAAAGAATTATAACGAGAAACAAAGTATTAGCCATGTCAAAGTTAGATTAAAAGATCCTTGGCAAAAGAAACCAAGCTGAGGTTATGTACAAGAGATTAAGTAAAATAATAACCAAATAGTACTAAGTTGTCATTACCAGAAGAACACTATTAATACAACCATGTCCGGAGAAAACAATGTTTGCATGTTTACTTTATTCATTAAAGAAGAAAGTGATAAGATGGATTGACCTTAATTTAGCAAGGCGATTCATGCAAGTAGCAGCAGCATGGGCATTGTAGTCTCTCAAAAGAACAGAGTAGAGTCCATCCTTATTGCCATTTCCTGGAATGATAATAGAGTATCAAGGTATGCAAAGAAGCCAAGCACTAGTACTGCAAAATATCGGCAGGTTGTAGATATGCAGAAAAAGTATGTACAGTTATTGTACAGAAAAAGTATGGCCTTGAAGAAGCGCCCCTACTTTATAACTTGTATTGTTACCTCATTCCACATCCCACCCCTGAGTAGTTTTTTTCGTTCTACCTAAGGAGTTAAATCAGATCATTTAGTAAAGGAAAATAATGCACTATAGTACAATGAAACCGTCAAGAACCTAAACAAGTCTTCAATCTTTCTGCTTACAAAGAGCGTGAACCACAGATATTATGTTTTCTGAATTTATGTGACAATGAAATTTCTCCAGAAAGTTTGGTTTGGTGATCCCAAAGATAATGTTCAAACCCTGGTATTTGAGCTAGATCCAACATTTATTCAGGGAAACATGGATGTATTGGACACACTACTCATTTACATCATCAGATCTTTTATACTGATAACAGATATTAGAGAGTAAATTTACAGTCACTGACAAAAATGTCATTCACTAAATGAAATATCTGGCATGAATACTTCACAAATTCGCCCAGCTTATCCAACAATATATATATATATAGGAGCATTATCAGATACAAACTAAAGATTAAAATATAAAATGAAAACTATTTCTGACTATTGAACAAATATAAAGTAGAGATTGAAATATAAAATGAAAACTGTTTCTAACTACTGGATTGCTATATATGAATGACTGAGATTAAATTCGGAAAATGAAACATTAAATTTCTTATTATGAAACATTCCTTTATAAATAGTTTTGAAACAACATGTTAAATAGAATGAAACATTTATGATTCCATGTTAATCATTTTAAACATTTTTCACTATTTCAAAGTATGAAACATTTTCTATAAAACTATGTCAAGAATAGTAAAATTGATTTTTTTCGAAACCATGAAACAATATGTTAAATATAATGAAACATTTATAACTTCATGTTCACCATTTTAAACATTTTTCACTATTTAAAGTTTGAAACATTTTCTATAAAACTCTGTTAATAATAGTTTTCACTTTATATCTTAAGGTCAGTTTATATTAGATAGTGAGCCTATATATATATATATCAAAATGAAATCATCTAGGGAACTCAAGTCTCAAGTGGCTTAGAAAGACAAACTAACCTAGGGTTGCCTTCCCAAGTTGCCCAGATATTAGCTCACTGTTGCGGAAGTAGACAAACCCATCACAAGGGCACATTGACTCAAACTCCCTTGTACGTGTTCCTCTTTTAGGATCAGACTTCGTGTAGTTTTTCTCCTTGACGGTAAAATTGAGGTACACTCTCATCTCTGCATTGGGGCGCACCAGAACACTAAATAACTGCTTACCAGTCCAAAGTTCTATTGGCTGTGCATAATAATATAATTAGAGCAATGAAAAGAACCACATATTACATATAACATATATTTTACATAATAAAAAAGAATCATCTTTATCAAGCTTAGAGTTTATGCATGAACCTTAAGTATAGCGGGTGTTGGCAAATCAATATTATCCATGGCATCTCCCATGTAAGAGCACATTAGTGCAAAATTAGCACGATCATAAAAGGTGTCCTTCCTTGTTATGAGAAACGAAGATGTTAGAAAATCTTGAGTGGAAGCAACCAAAACTTCTCCATTTTTCGGTGTGCATAAGTTGTTTTGCACCTGAAAGATTGAACACATCTCTTTGATAAAGAACAATTATTCAAAAGATACAAAAAATGACAAATTAACTTACCCCCATCAACATGAGAGCCTCTGTTCGGGCCTCTTCTGTTTGTGGCACATGTATATTCATTTCATCACCATCAAAATCAGCATTATATGGATTGCAAACAGATTCATTGAATCTCAGTGTTCTCCATGGCATGATCCTCGCCTAAATGCAGAAAGACTTTTTTTTATAAATAAAAATGAAAGAATATCGTGTGATAAAAGCAGTATACTTGAATCAAATGTAATCACCCTATGGCACATTATAGACATCCGATGCAAGCTTGGTTGCCGATTAAAAAGAACAACATCCCCATCTTCCAGATGACGATGAACTATATATCCATATTTTAGTTCATCAGCAACGCGCTTCCGGGGTGAAAACTCCAAGTGCCTACAGATACAATAAGGTTAGTACATACATTATAAAACAAACATGTAGGTATCGATTGATATACTTGCCTACTTTCACCATCAGGTTGCTGAACCATCCTTGCACCAGGGTACTTATTCGCAACTTCTCTAAATTGTGATGGTAAACACGTTCAGGATAGGTTAAGAGGCGAGCCATATGGATAGGAATTGCTACCTGTACCCCGCAAATCCGTTAACAGACAAAATTAAAAGGAAAGTATTTCCAGCCTCAAAATTAATCATGCTTTAGTATAACGCCTGACCTGAGTAATCTTAAGATTAGGATCAGGAGATATAACTGTCCTGCCAGTATATTCCACACGTTTCCCAGATAAGTTCCCACGAAAACGTCCATTCTTCCCTTTCAGGCGCTGACTAAATCCAGCCAATGGTCTATCTTGTATATTCTTGAGCGGAAAACCCTTAACATCACTATTAATATAGTATGCAACTTCGTATTGAAGCTGCGCCCAGTTGTCCTTCATAATATTTTTAGCATAACCATGTTCAAGGACTAAATAAGACATCCAATCCAAATTTATCTATGAGGATTGCAGTGAGAACTCTTGGATCAAACATAATTTATTACCAAGAGCACTATAAATGGACCAACAGTTGAGCATAGTCTAAACCAGAGAACACAAATGGCATATCCAATTGCATCAGCACAAAGAAATGAACTCTCACAATGCTGTGATCAAACCCAATTCGAAAGTTCCATGACAAATTTCCAGTTATATGCATTTCCTAGTCTCTAGATATAGGAAAAAGGTTGCAGGAACAGAGATGGGGTTTGCCGTTCTGAAGTACATATCAATTCAGTATACATACGCAAATTATACATTGAATATGTTGGCTTGTTTATCTCCAAATAGAGTAATATTAATACAAACTTCAAAAGTTCTCAAATTTGCACAAATGCTTCCTCATATATGTTCTAATTCCCAAACTTAAGAATAACAGGAAATAAAATTTAAAAAAACAATTATAATAATTCTACCAAAACAACAATAATTTTTTCATTATTGCTTACTATTTTGAACATAACTTTGCTCAGTCACATTATTACAAGTTCCAGGCATACTAGACAATTATTAATAGCGCTTGCTTCTTCTAACTCCTTAGAAAGCATAGAATTTGCTTGAATAATTCTTTTCAACCTCTCTGTAATGTCATTTTCATTGCTGCAACAAGGGAAGGTGTTCTCAAGGCATCATCAATAATTTTCTACACAGTTGATGGAAAAAGGCTACAGAAACTTTTTTGAAATGGTGAGTGGTAAAGTGAGAATAAGAGAGATGCTTAAAATGAAGTTGACTTTATACCTTCGTGATCCATCCACAATAACAGAAGGACGGATAGATATTGGAGGCACAGGAATACTTGTAATAAGTAGCTTCTCTGGTCTGTCAGAGAGATTAAGCAGTTCAATGTCCTGTAATGTAGTGAAAAGAAGGCCACATTTTAACAAATAGATGAGCTATTGAAGGATCGTGATTAAATAAATCAATAACATTGATATGGTCGTAAAATAATTAACGAATGCTTCTCCTGCATATAATAAATACAAGAGAATGGCGGTGGAGTGTGTACCTCATCCAACATTTTAGTAAAAAGAGAGTAAATTTTGGCAGGGTTAATCAAACAATCCGTCTTGAAGGCTGTCTTTGACTCTTTTTTATGAGAAATTGCTGCTGCGTGTTCTTTATGGTAACCATCTGTACCTTTATACAAAATGCCAAAACTTCCAAGATTTTTTCTTACTGTGCCTGCAATCATTACGGTACGACAGTCACCAAACAGCGTTTGCTAAAGTTGAAAGACCCCAACCATCCTACAAAACAGGAGCAGTGAGTTCTCCAACAACTTCAGATATTGAGGTATCTTGGTAAAGGCAAAAAAAAGTAGAAGACGATCATATTACAGTTTTAGGAGATTAAAGAAAATGAGAGCTCGGGGAGCAACAAAGAAAGTAGTAGGGTGATTTTACAGAGAATGACATCCTAATAAAGTCCAAATTATTATGGTGCGAATGACAAACAAGCACGCAAAATATGCTCTGGTCTTATTTAGATTCAAAATCATTGAAGGCTTCCCAGAATTCAAACACAAGCCAAAAATCTTTCATGCGCTGTCATCGGATATTTAGGGATACCCCTCAGAAGCTAAAGGTTAAAAGGAGCAAGCAAGGACCTTAATAAAAGAAAAGGAAAGAAATGCAAGTTGATCTTTCTAATCATTGATCCCATAGACAAGCTTGAGTAGAGAAGCTAGATATCTAAACAAATGACAAAGGTATTTCTCAATGAACTTCAGTGATGACTTTAGTACAGCACTGGCATAGAATTCATAGACCATAATAATGAAATGTAAAGAACTAAGCAGGGTTGCAAAGATTCTCTAAACAAATAAAAAATGACACTATAATAACTCTTTTTTAGATCTGTTGAGATGTATCTTTATCACATAATTTATTGGATTGCTTAAATTATGCCAAACCATCAAATCAAAGGATTATAAGCGACAACTAAAATTTAGAAGACAAACCATTTTCATATCCACATCTGGTGCAAGTTGTTGCCGTATTATTCTTCTTTATAATCTCTTTCAGTAAGTTCTCCTTCCGCAGATGATCAAGCTTGAGATTCCTCATCTTCTTCAAAGTCTCTTCACGCTTCTTCTCTTCCATAAGTATACGTGCACAAGACTGGCAACCAAATACAACATTTACTATGGACATTATGCACATGCTTGACTCATATGCATGCTTATGCATAGATACATGTTGGTAAAATCAAACATGTAGCAATGACCTTAGTATGGGTTATAAAAGCAATTGAGGCACCAAATCAACTAGCCTTCACATGGCATAAGCTCGAACCTAGGTTCCACAACTGTATACAAAAACGTAATTTAAACAATATACCAACCTTACATATGCACTTCAAAATGTTGACGATGGTGCCCAAATATCCTTCATGAAAAGTAGGAAGGGCAAGTTTCAGGTATCCAAAATGCCCTGGACATTCGTTATAACTTCCATGACATGTCGCACAAACACCACCCTTATTTGCAGGGCCCTGCAAATCAACAACAATAAGAACCCCTTTGACAACTAACGATTTATAAATCAAAAAAATAAAAACATTCATTAACAAAAGACAAGGGACACGCGGTGACCTCCTAATGCTCTCTGACCATTTCCCATATGGCGGCGATACATCTTCTTCCCCAAGCCAAGCGTGTATCAGACTGCACAGTACCTTAGTCAAACCCTAAGAGCCACATCAAATTCTGAGCTCCAGAATCTTATAGAACCAGACACAGCCATGGCCAGCTTCACCACTTTCGCCATGAAGACCCTTTCAAGCAACCCACCAACCCGACGCCGCCACCGAATCCGGAGGGGGTCTCAGCAGCAAGCCGCCGGTGAGTCCCCGGCGCTGTACACCACACCGGAGCCCAAGCCCATCCCTCCGGGAGCCTCCGTGGCCTTACATCGCGAACTCGAGAGCTCCACCTCCGTCAATGGGTTCCAGGTTCAGTTCGGGATTGTTTTGTTTCATTGTGATCATATCGAAATTTTATACTACCAACCATATAGGTTTCTAATTAAGTCGACAACATTTTGCCCAAATAGTGAAATGAGTTCATTACAGGCTCACTTTCGATCATTGTCTTCTCAAACGGCTCAATCCCTTTCGACCCTGTAACTTGTGATTTACAAGCATCAACTTTACGAGGAAGGCAGACGAACGTGGTTCTTTTTTATTCTTTTGTAGATAAATATGTAAATTAATTACTTGGTAAGAATTTGCAAAGAAGTAGTGGCAAAAGGCTAAAAAAAGAACCCTAGGGTTTCTCGGAACCCTCGGATTGCCTCTCTTCATCGCCTATTACCAATCCCCCACGGTCATCTCCGGCGACCAACCTCTATTGTCATGGCCTCCAACCATTCACCGACTCTCAGACTCTCAGCCATATTGTTTGATCTGCCCCTACGGTCAACCACACACTCACACCTTTTCTACAGAACGTCGAACCCTAGGGCGTCAGATGCAGCCGCCCCTTTCCCGTCGTCTTCTACAATGCAGCCGGCCATCTATGGTCTCCGATCACTCCAAGACAGGGAATAGGGAACGTGATCCACATCCACACCGTCTCTCGCCTTTTTCCCTGCCCACCAACGGGCCACATCGGACGTCCGATCGTCTTCCCCATCGATCGTCACCGGTTCCCGCTGCAATCTCCTTGGAGGACTAGCGATCGGCCTTGATCGGGAATCCTCCCAGGATTTTCGATCACGGGCTCCTTTGTGCCATGACGTCTCCACCATTCATGGTCAATCCGGGTACTACCTACAAAACCTTTATAGAGTCCGATCATGCAGGCGCCATGATCGTGCTCCCGACAGTCCATGCTTTCCCGTTGGTTATCATTTCCCCGGACCCGATCTCGCCAATCCCCAAGCCGGTGTCCAAAAGCCAACTCGATCACTTGCAACCTCGCCTGTGCGAGCCACCATAATCTCTGTCATGGCCGAACCCTCGACTGCCCAACGATGAGTCAGGGAGAGCAAAGTCGCGGGCCCACGGAATATCAGAGTCCCGACAGATCATCTCGTCGGATCATAGGGACAAGGAATATCGTTGGAGGAACTTTAGGGTTTTAGCAAGCCGCTACAACCAAGAGCATATAGCAAGGTATCTTAGGGGATCATTGCGTTATAACCCTGCGATAGGACCCCGACCTCGACACCAAAGGGGGGAGGCGAGACGGGGGAACATGTTGGGGTATGACAAAGCATCCCCTACTGCCACTGAGGGGGTTTATGCTGGACAACCCCACATGTTCAAGGAAGCGGGGGAGCACGCTGAATTAGTGGGTCGGTCTCGATCAAAACTGTTGCAGGCAAATAAAGTTGGGGTACCTAAAGTATAAGTACCCAAGAAGAGGTGGAGGGGAAACTTGCAATGAGGTTATCAAGGCATGAGAAAGAAGCCTAGGAACCACAGATGGAGGGACGTGGCTCTCCGCGGGAAAAATGATAGGACCCGGCGAGGTGGGAAGGTCTTCCCAGAACCTATACCCACAGGCCTGGGACTGTCAGTTCTGGGGAGTCTCGGGAAAGCCGCATTCAGAGCACTATTTCCAGATTTATTTCATGTTGCTTCTTACCTGTTTTTAGTTTTATTAGGTCTTTGGTTTTGGTGATTAGGTATGTTTTTTCTTGTATTTTTGAAATGTCGGTAAGCGGAACTCCTGAGTTAACGTCTGCGAACACACGCAGACTATTTCTACGGATCCATGAGCGCATGGTGGACTACGGTCGACCAGGACAAATATCTGGAATCCTGGGCTGTTACGCCCTACCCTATATAGTTTACGTTTCACAGTAATACAATACCCCAATTAATCGTTTCAAAAAAAAAGAATTTGCAAAGAAAATCTGATATTGAGAATTAATGGAAAAAACTTATAAAAATAAATGATTTAATAGAAGTAAAAGATTTTAAAAACCAGAAAAATTATACATAATATATATAAAAAATATAAATGATTTATAATAGTATTTTCCTAATTCTTTTAAAATCACAACCCATATCAAAGTTATAACTTATTATAAAGGTGGAAATATTTTCGTCATTTCAGACATAAGATCAACAGTTTTTTACGGTGAAAAATCTAAGAAATAAGGTGGGTCGTATGATGTCTCGGGCTGTTTTTTTTATCATTTTGTGTTGCTTCTTGGTTCAGTTAGTGGATTGTCTGTAATATTTTTCAATTTGATGTTTTTGTTCGGTTGGCTGTGTCTAGTTTGGGTTTTAGAGCATTCACAATGTTAAAGTGGGAAGCTGACGGGTAGGTGCTGGCGGCAGTGGTGGATCCAGCTTTTCTAATAAGGGGGGGCACGATTTTTTTTCTTTCAAATAACGAATAACATCAAAATAATATAACTAATATTAAAAAAATTGTTGCGTTAAATTAATAAATGACTACTTATTATTTCATATTTTGGAGATATTTTAAACAATTTCATACAATGAAAAATTTATTTTTCGTTTTATACGATCATATTATCATTCATCTATTTGTCTCCCATTCGATTTTTCAACCGAGTTTTGATAGTATTTATAGCTTAAAATACTCTCTCTTTAGTTACGATAATTTTTTATTATACTATATATCTTTTGAAATGTCTTATCTACGATTATAGTAATTTTGTAAAGAATTACTTCAAAGCTCAAATTTATGACAATCTCAAAGCATAAATAATTTAAATAAAAATATATTTTGTAGACTAGCCAAAATTAAGAAATCTAAATAAAAAACAATTAAGAAATAAAAATAATTGAAATTAGGAAAGAATAATTATAACATCTCTCTTTATTATATTAATTTTAAAAATAGTCAAACTCATTACTTAAATTGATGTAATCTCCAAATTCTAATCAATGTAATAAATAAGAATAAATTTTTCTAAACTAGTTATAATTAGAGGTATAAAATTAAAACCAATAAAAGGTAAAATATCTCAATAAAAAAAAGTAAAAGGGTAAAACAATTAGGAAACATAATAAGAAATATATAAAAACAGTATATACTACTTAATCCAAAAGATCCTAAATATTTATTTAGATAATTTGTGATTAAGAAATAAATAAATAATAATTTTAAGAAGGTATACCGTTGGAGTTTTGAAGTAAAATATATAGTCAATATTAGTTTTTTTTTTTAAATTGAAGGGGGGCACAGTTAAATTTTCCAAATAAAACAGTAGCAAATGAGGTGTTTTTGAAAAGTTGAGGGGGGGGCACGTGCCCCCCCTGGATCACATGTAAGTCCGCCTATGGCTGGCGGGGAAGATAAAAAATTATATTTGTGGCTTACAGTCGGTACTAATTATAGTAAGTATCCTACAATGCTATGTGGTAAAAAGCTGATGGTAAATGCATTTTCTTCACAATTTAGCTCACTGCCGGCGTTGAGAAGAGGTGGTGAGCTCAACGTCTCCCTTCAACGCCAGCATTGAAAGGCCAACTACCCGCCCCCAATTGCTCACCGCCAACAGCTCCCCGCCAACTCCTCACTCGACGTTGCAGATACTCTTAAATGGTCTGTAACTAGATTCTATGTAATCCTCTTCCGTCTCATAAAAAAATGTTTTAATTAAATTTGTTTTATCAATACAAAAAAGATTGTACGAAGCGTTCATGTAAACAGTAATCTTCCCCATGAGTCTACTACACAAACGTGATGTAGATAAAGGACCAAATATTTCAGAATCCATTAATGTGTTTCTTCGCGTAATCAAATGGGCAGATAACAAATTCACACAATGGTAATAAAAAATAAAATAAAATAATTTGCATTTATGTATGAATCAGTGTAGGTACCATGTGAGGATCTAATAAACCATTTTCAATGGGTCTCTTTGTCGAGTCATAGAACTCGCCTTTCCACGCTTGGACCTCTGCAGATTTCTCAATTTCAGACCCAGAAAAGGTCGAAAACTTCATGCTTTGTCTGGAACACAAAACCCATTCTTCAAAATTAAATACTTCATCAATCAGACCCATAACATCATAGTATCAAAAAAATAGAAAAAAAAATGAATGATATGAAATAGAGAATGGGTTCACATTGTCCGAGGCCCGACATCTTCAATGTAAAGATCCTTGGACGAGAACTGAATGTCCTGCAATCTTTTCATGATTAAGGTTTCAGGTAGGGACACCGAGAGTAGCGCACGGAGGGGATTTAGGTTTCGGAGAGTTTAAGGTTTCAAATAGGAATCAAAGAGCCACTGTCGCGCACGGAGGGAATTTTAAGTTTCGGGATCTCAACTTAATTTTATGTGATAACTACAAGTCTGTGCACAAAGGATGCGCAGCAGTCTCTTTCTCCTCTGTTAGGGTTGTTTTGCGGTGACTTTTCGATCTTCCATAGCGTTTTCAGGCGAGAAGGGAGGTGGAGAGAGCGGCTTCGACGACGAGGTTCACATGGGACCACGTCTCTCGGAGCAAGATTCGTTCTATGGAACGGGGTCGGAGATGCAGGCGGGGGAGTCGGCTGGCGACGAAGAACCCGTGCTATCGACCGGCGTGCTGACGATCCGGGAAGAGGGTGGTTCGAGGAGCCCGCCGGTGTTCTCGGCAGGGGCGACGGCGGATGAAACGGAGAGTGTATCGGTGCAGCAAGGCGTCTGGAGGATGAAGGCTGGGTCACCGGTGGAAGGACTCCCTCGGGGCCGCCCTACCTTCGCCGCACTCCGGCGAAGGGTCCTCGTTCGAGAAGATTGGCAGGCGGTGCGGGACGAAGGTCGCAGGTGGTGGGTGGCGATTGGGTTGGTGAGGAGGTGGATCTTGGTCCCCTTCTGCCGCGAGTCACAGGAGCGGACGTGGTCCCAATACTGGTGTCGTCGATCCCGGAGGCAGCGGCTGTGTAGTGGAGGAGGCCGGGGAAGAAACCCGCTAGGGTTTTCCTTGGGGATGGGTCGGGTGGGCCTACGGGCGTGGGCCTGGGTTATTAGGCGGGTCAGTCTGTTCTGTCACGGAGTTCGAGGAATTCTCGGAACTATGATGGTACGTCAAACATAGCAGCAACGGGGGGCTTCAAGCACCCTCGCCTCCAGGAATGAGTACTGAAGGGGCCAGGGAGGGTTTGGTCGGTTGTACCTTCTCCCTGGTGTATAGGTGACATTGGTACCACTAACAGCTGATGTGTTATTCTCTACCACTTCGGAATCAGCAATCCTGCGTTCAGGAGCCCTACCATTATCAGTCAAGGGAGGACGACGCACGCTGACATACCGGGGGAGTAATCGGTCCACCACTGCTTGTTTATCCTCTGATTTGCTCGATCAGTTTCTTCTGGTTGGAGTATATTGTATCGGTGTCCTCGGACGCTACCGCAGTCCCCCCCCCCCCCCCCCCCCCGACCGCAATTATGTCTAAGAGCACATTTAATTTTTCTGCACTTGTCTTTCCATTTATGTTAGCTTGGTTTATGTATGGTGAGTCCTACGTTTGTGGGCACCAGTTTATTTTACTTTAATAATATCATCATTTCCTCTCAAAAAAAAATGTGATAACTACAAAAGTCTCCGTCATCTACACCATTTCCACTTTCTCACAACTCTACCCTCCTCGTACATTCAAATGTTAGTTAAAGGGTAAACTGCAAATGCATACCTTTAAGTATGCACGTTTAACCGATGAATATCTTAAAGTTTAAAGTTAACTGATGCATACCCTGAAGTTACGAGTTGTTACTCAAAATCTCTCCGTCAGCTAAAATAACGAAAATACCCTCAATGATTTTTTATATACGTACATGTGTATATATATATATATATATATATACAGAATGGTGATTCAAAGCTTGTGCAAGTGGAAGATTCTGGTGTATACATACACGGTTGGGTTGATGTGAGAGAATAAATAAAGATCAAGGTCAAGAAATGTATTATACATGATTGGGACGATGATGCATTAAAAGCATGTGGTGAGTTTATAATAATCATGTGCTCTGACTTGAAACCCGTGCAAGCCCTAAAGTTCAGCAGCCCGCCGCCCTCTCTCCCTCGCCGGTGGCGGCCACGGCCACCATGGTTGTGGGTGTCGCCGGCGAGGCCTTGCTCCTCCTCTCCCGTTCCTTCTTCCCCACCGCTTTTCCTCCTTCCCTTCTTCTCCCTTTCAGTTCCCTAGCCCGACTTCCTCATCTCTGAACACGTCCTCCGCCGCTCCCCGCCCAGCTCCGCTCGCTCACAAGCTCCCGACTCCGGCGCCGCTCAGATCTGAACCCGTCCACCGCCGCTCCCGCGGCTCAGATCTGAACCCGTACACCGTCGCTCCGCGCCCCGCTCCGCCTGCTCTCAACCCCCCGACTCCGGCGTCGCTCCTCCATCATCTCTCAGCCACGCCTCTCAAGCTCGTCTCCGGCTCTCAGGCGCCCTCGCCCGGCTCTCAGGCGCCCTTGCCTCCGACTTTGGTCAGATCTGACCTCTCCTGGCAGATCTGGACCACTCCGACATGGGCACCATACCGACGGGTAGCGGGAAGGTTTCATGGTTCTTTCCCCGGTTTCCCCTCCACCTTGCCTCTTGGAAGAGTAAGATCTCTCTTGGCTCTTACCTCCCTCTCTCCCCTTTTCTACCTAAACTTTTCTTCTTCCTACCTTCTAGTCTTCGGTTCCCGTCCTCACTGTGAGGACGGGTCCTCTCTGTTGGTGTTGGCCACTTTGGGGATTTTGGCCCTCGGCTGATCTGAAGAAATTTTGGGTAGTGAATCTGTTAAGTTTTTGTGATTCGGGGTGAGTTTGGTTTGGTTTTATCCTGGTCCCCTTTCTGGGTTACAACTAGTGTTGACTAGTTGCTAGGTTCCAATCTGGTTCCTTTGGCTGAGGCTTGTGGTTGGGAATCGGTGGCTAGGGTTCTGTTTTCTGTTTTCTGTTTATTGTGAAACTCTGGCAAGTTTATTTCCCTGGTTGAGAGCCTGTTCAAGAGATCGTTATTTGGACTCAGTGGAAGACATGCCAAGTCTTATCTCCCCTACTTGCAGCATTACTGATCATCAACATCTATTGGCCAGTCTTGCATCTCGGCTAACTCGACTTGGACACACATCGTCCCTCCATCAATTCTTAAAGATTGGCTCATTCGTGTTCTTCTACAACCACTGGATTATTTGTCTTTTCTCTTGTACTGTTCTTTGCCTTAGTTTTGAGCTTGGCCTGTTGTTTCGCACAATCTGTAGTGAGATTGTGTTTTTTTTGTAACCTTTTCCACCTCGGAATTGAGGTTAATTTAAATTTGCTTTCGCCGATCAAAAAAAAAGTTTATAATAATCATGAAAAAGAACTCAGTGGCACACGAATTAGGTTTTAGTTAAATACAAATTAGGTTTAGATAAAGATATGGTTATGAAGAACAATAGAACCCAAATCCCCAAACCAAATCCCAAACCCCAATATAGCCGGTGAGGATTTTGGGCAACACATCTCACCATCGTCGATGTGGAACACACATGCATCGGTGAACTCATCACCGACGCCTCACCTTCAATCGATTGAAGAACTATAGGTAAAGTTAAAGAGAAGCTCGAACCCTCGTCGTCGCTCGTCGTCCCTCGCCGCCACTAGTCGTCCCTCGCCCTCGCCGCCGCTCGTCGTCCCTCGCCATTGTGTGTGTAGCTAATTTTAACACAGAAGCTTGAAGATGAAGCTATATGGAAATGAACCTGTGAAATAGAAAGGGGTGTTAAGAGTTAACGATGATAGATGGATTAGGTTTAATAGTAGATTAGGATTTTGTTTTAATTTTGTTTAATGATTTAATATAATTTAAATGATTTTGTAAATTCTAATTTCAAATATTTTATAAAATAATTGTGTTTACTTTTAGGGCAATTTTCACCTCAATACCCTAACTATTGGGTTTTCGTCACCTCAATACCCTAACTTTCGTTTGTGGCACCTCAATACCATAAAATGTCATTTTGTGTCACTTTAGCACCAACCGTTAGTTTTTGTCTATTTTTCATCCATTTTTCTATCCAAATACTTGAAAAGTCTATAATATCCCTCACAAACAGTCAAATTTTCAAACTCATACCATTAGTTTTCAAAAATTCATTTTATTTCTTTATTTTTTAAAAATCAGTTTTATGTTTTATAAAAATTATATTTTATTTCAAAAAATCAGTTTATTTTTCATAAAATCAGATTTTTTTAATTATAAAATCAATTTATTTTTTATTAAATCATATTTTTTTATTATAAAATCAGTTTTTTTTATTATAAAATCAGTTTTTTTATTATAAAATCAGTATATTTATTAAAAAATCATTTTTTATTATAAAGTCAGTTTTTTTTATTATAAAATCAGTTTTTTATAATAAAATCAGATTATTTTTTATATAATCAGTTTTATTTATTTAAAAATCAGTTTATATTTTATAAAAAAAATCAATTTTATTTAAAAAAATCATATTATTTTTTATATAATCAGTTTTATTTATTTAAAAATCAGTTTAAATTTTTATTTTTAATCCTTTTTTATTTAACATTTTGATACCTGAACATTTTGTTCAACCATTATTTCATAAACATACCTAAACTTCTTAATTTTTTTTTTTCAAGTTCAAACCCAAATCCTCTTCCTCATGTGCAATCAAGCCATCAAACCAGTGAGCTGAAACAACAAATCAGTACAACCCATTTAATCATGATATGTGTCCAAGTAAAGCCAAAACCTTTAAAACCCATCTAATCCATTTGAGCATCATCAACACAGTTCAAGTCATCTCAAAATTGATAACCCATGAACTCAAAATTCATAACCCATGAACTCAAAATTGAAACCAACTTTCAGAACTCAACTCGAAAAAAATAAATCAGTTCGTCTATAAACCAATACAGAAAAAAAAATCAATTCGTGTATAAACCAAGAAGTTGTCGGCCGGAGAGGAGGTCGACCAAGGAGAGTCGCCGTTCAGAAAACGAAGAGAAAAAGTAGATTTGGAGCGAGAAGAAAGTCAGGTGAGAGGGGGTGAAGGAGCAAGAAAATCAGAGACCGATTCGAGAACCGCCATGGACGAACTCCGGTGAAAATGGTGGTGTTGGGGTGAGTGACGATGATGTGAAGGTGGAGTGGTGGTGTTGGGGTGAGTGACGATGATGGTGAAGGTTGTGTGGTTTTTTTTAGTGTGAAGGAAATGTAATAATAGGGTATTTAGGGTTTGAAAGTCAAAAGGAGTAATTTGGTTATTTTGTGAAAAAACGGGGTCATGTGCTTGTCACATGACCCTTGTGCTTGTCACATGACCCTTTTTCCATCCAAAATGGATGGAAAGTTGAGAGTAGGTACTAAACTGAAAAAAAAAATACATTCTAGGGTATTGAGGTGCCACAAATGAAAGTTAGGGTATTGAGGTGACGATAACCCAATAGTTAGGGTATTGAGGTGAAAATTGCCCTTATTTTTATTCTTTTTATCATTATTATTGAATTTTATTTATTATTTGTAGGAGGGTAGAATGGTAATTTTGCCTTTAATTTTCATAAGGTTGAATTGGATAAGGGCAAAAACATCATTTCACTTACCACTTAACTGCACATAGTGTCACATGACTAACTTATTTGGAATATTCCGTTACTTTTCTAACGGAATGGCTCAAAATGTTCGTGGACAGAACATTTGGGTATCAAATTGGAATAAAAATTCATAAGGGTACCATATCGTTCGTGGACGAAACATTTGGGTACCAAATCGTAAATAACCCTCAAAGTTATTTCATAACGAATACATACCCTGAACTAACAGTTTGTAACAACATCCCCCCTTCCATCCATTTTTAGGGTTAGATTTAGGTTTGGAGAGAGATTTAGGGTTGGATTTATGGTTGAAGTTGGTTTTAAGATTGTAAACTACGAGTAGTTTCAAAATTTCTGAAAAAATGAACAATAAATGGACGGAAAATGAATGGAATGGGGGATGTTGTTACAACTGTTATTTTGGGGTATGTATACGTTATTTAGGGTGGGTAATCGTTAAATGTGTATAGTTCGGGGCAAGTGATTGTAATTAACCCATTATTTTAGTCAATGGAGAACTTGTCCATGCATATATGAACATCGAATCGATCAGAGTTTCCAATCGTCGAGTCTACTTTATATTTTTCAACGAATCTCCCCAATTACTTTCACCCCAGACCAATTCTGTCTATAGAATAGCAAAAATTGTATACATTCAAGATAATGACTTCTCTGACTATATAGTATAGAGTTGCAGAAGGTCTTTCTTGCGATGTATATCGTCGTAGAAGAAGATTACTATTGCGACTTTATAATATATCGTTGTTATATAGGCCTTATAATGCGACGTTGTAGACCGTCGTCACAGTAGTAAGTTTCTTCTAAGACGTTATTGGGTACCGTCATAGAAGTTACCATTGTTCTGTGACGTTGTCATATAACGTCACAGATGAGAGATAACTACTGCGCCTACTTGGTTATCACGTCGCGGAAGTTGATGTTTTTAAATTCACACAGACTCATTTTTTGCAATACACTTCCCACACCAACCTTCTTTTTCTCTCTCAATACCCGATTCTTATCCAATTTCTATAGAAAACTAGCCCTCACCCTTTTAAAACTCTTCTTCTCTCAAAAATTTCATCTTTTTTTCGAAACGGTAAGATGTGATTATTATTTGAAATTTGAGAGAATACATCCTAGTGCATCCAGGATAGTAAAACCGGACCACGAGTGGACAGACACGGAACGGGCCTCCTGAGCTAACCAATGGGCTGCCCCGTTCGATGTCCTAGAGATATACTCAAGTTTGACATCCTTGAGAATAGTGAGAAGGGATAGAAAATCATCAACTAATCGACCCAGTGGGGATAGGACCTGGTGGGTCCCCTGGATCAAGTACACCAGGTACTGGGCATCGCTCCGAATGAGGACTCTATGAAGTGACTTTTCTTGAATCCATTGTAAACCCTTCCATATTTCCATAGCCCCCGCGAATTCAGGCCCTAGTGTACCTAAACCCGTACCACTCTTTCCGTCTAGAGCTCATCCTTCATCCGTCTGGCAAATCCAGCCCCATCCAAACTGCCCTGAATCGGCGAAAGTATCCCCGTCCACATTAATGGTCGACCATGTCGGGGGGGGGGGGGGGGGGGGGCTCCATCATATTTGCTTGCTTCAATTCACGATCGTCGGCTATGCCCATCCATTATGTGCTTCGATCCAACTAAATTGGTTGCTTAGGACTGTAGCTTTGATGCTCTGAGGTGTTGATGAAACATTGTCCCATACCACACTATTTCGTGCCTTCTAGAGTTCCCATATGCTCATTGCCACCATGCTTTTTGCCTCCTTATCTGGCTGATCCAGTACCAAAGATAACCAGTTATGTAAAGTAATATGAGGATTTATAGGAACTTGTGTACCCGATAATTCCCAAACGACATGGGAAAATTGATAATTGAGGAGAAGGTGCGAGGTGGTCTCATGTTCGGTCTGACAGACTGGACAATAAATCGATATCGGGACGAACTTAGTGTGGAGATTTGTTGCTACCTACAGAGTACCTAATAAAGCCCGCCATAGGAATACTTTTATGTGGGGTTGAATATTCAGGTCACAGATACCCGTCCATACTGTGGCCCCCACAGAAAAGTGCCATAGCCATTTTCTCGGGATAAAGCTCTATAACCTTCTTTGACTGAGTAGACACCCCGGATATTATATTTCTAGGACCATTTATCTTGGTGGTGGGGCATAGGCGTCGGGACTTGTATGATGTCTTCGACTATTCCGGAGGGGAAATTTTGATATAGTTTCGCTATGTCCCATTCCGTTTCTTGTGTCGTAGTCAGATCCGATACCATCATATGTGGGGTAATGGATGTGTGTAGAGGGATGATCGGGTCGTTCCCCAGTAACCAAGGGATACCTTCCAATAGCGTTGAACGGTCATCCCCAATGGTACGATGCAGACCATGTTGGAGAAGCGTCTGAGTAGGCCGAACACCCGTCCAAATCTGACTTGAATTATTTCCCCCGCCTGCATTCAGAAAATCCCATGTGGGTTAGTAACGAGCTTTGAACACCCAGGCCACCAGACTGTTCGGTTGAGTAAGGAATTTCCACCCCATTTTTTCCAGCATGGCTATATTCATGTCCCGGAAACCCATTCCTACATCCTCTTTAGGCTTGCACAACTTTTTCCAATCCTTCTAGATAATCGGTTTTGTGCCTCGGAGGGTGCCCGTCCACCAGTCACTTGTTAATGCGACGTGTATTTGATTTACTGATTCTCGGGGTAACATGAATACACTCATTTTGTATATCAACATTGCTTGTAGCACAGACCGGACCATTACCTCCTTTCCTCATGTTGATAGCATCTGACCATCCCATTATCCTATCTTGGTCACAATTCGATCACATAGAAGTTGGAGGCTCTGACCTTTCCGTCTACCCAGCATGTTCGGAACCCCCAGGTACATCGATGATCGGGATATCTCCTGTATCCCTAGAGTGTTACAGCAGGTTTCATAGTCAGCCTGTGATGTATTGGTCCTGAAGAATATTGATGACTTTGCTTTGTTGACGACATGTCCCGACATTAATCCAAAAGAGTGAAGTATTTGGTGTACCCGTTCAGCCTCATTCTTATTTGCCCTGCAGAATATATAATAATCATCTGTGAAAAAGATGTGAGATATAATTGGGGGGCCTTGGCTACCGAGACCCTGTGCAAAGTCTCATCCCTTTCTACTTGTGTCAACATACGAGATAAGCCCTCCATGCAAAATAGAAAGAGATAAGGGGATAATGGATCTACCTTGCAAATCCCCCGGCCTATAGTGAAAGGGGTTCTGTTCTTACCATCTGAACTAACGGTGTACTGGATGGAGCGCATACAAGCTAATATCAGCGATCTCCAGCTTGGACCAAAACCGAATGCTCCCATCATAGCTAATATGAAGGACCGTTCTACCCGGTCGTAAGCCTTACTCATATCGAGTTTTAAATCCATAAAACCTTTCTGACCATGAGTTCGTCGTCTGAGGGAATGAATAATCTTGTAAGAGATGAAAATGTCGTCCTGCATTAACCGTCCAGGAACGAAAGCTCCTTGATTTATGGAAATGATCGATTCCAATAGCGGCTTGAGACGATTGGCAAGGACTTTAGACAGGATTCTGAAAATCACGTTACATAACGCAATGGGTCGGAGGTCTGCAATTTTCCTAGCCACCGTTTTTTTCGGGATCAGCACCAAAGTAGTCTTGTTTATATCACTATCAATATTTCCCGTTGCAACCGCCGTGCGGACAAATTCAATCACCTCCAGGCGTAGGGTATCCTAATAATGCTGGAAGAATTTCGGATTGAGACCATCTGGTCTTGGGGATTTAGACGGTCCCATCTGGAAAACTATTGTTCGAACCTCATCATCTGAGACCCGTGCCACCAGACCTGTACTGTGTTCCGGGGAGATCAGGGTAGGAACCGCCATGGGGAGATCATAATCTGCAATATCTCCAACAGTGAAAATCTGAGTGAAGTACTTCAGGATCATATCACTCATACCCGTGTGCCACTGCATTTCCACACCCTCGTCATTTACCAGGGAATTGATCTTATTTCTCCTCTGTCGTTTCGTGGCCGACCACTGAAAGAATTTTGTGTTCTTGTCTCCTTCATTCAACCAATGTTGTTTTGCGCGTTGCCGCCAGAATTCCTCTTGTTTAGCCAGCGCTCAGTTATAAAGTTTATGTATTGTCAGTTTGTGCTTGATGCCTTGTCTATCAGTACGACCATTTAATTCGGCCAGTTTACGTTGGAGGTATCTGATTTGATTGATGTTGTCCCCAAACACCGTCTGCCCCCATGTGTCTAGTGATTTCCCAATATCTTTGAGATGGTGTTTGATGTGACGGTCACCCGATTTACCCCACTCATTTTGAATTAGAATTTCACATTCCCGGTGTTCCACGCAAGCATTTTCAAATTTGAACTGTCGATGTCTCCGTACATTAGTTTCCTTTTGGAGCCGGAGTATGATGGGCAGATGATCCGAGGTCGAGAATCCCAAATTTTGTAGAGATGCACCACGGTAACGGGCCCCTACTTGCGGAGACATAAAGGCTCTATCAAGCTGTATTTCCAACCGGGATTCCGGATCCTGGCCCCTTGTCCAAGTGAACTGATATCCTTGTAAAGGTACTTCTTCCACCCCCAATATCTGTAACAGCATTTTGGAACCCTTGAATGAGGTCTATTGGGTACATATTCCCCCTTCTTCTTGGATGGCCTGAGGATGCCATTAAAATCACCCATTAGGATCCATGTCGACGATGCCCGAACCGTAGCCAGTTGGCGCAGTAGGTTCCAAGTTCTATATCGAAACTGCCTAGCCGGGTTCCCCATATATCCCGGTAAAGCGTATCGTCGTTTCCTGATCAACCGAATAATTACGTCAATGTGAGTCTGTTGTTCCGATAGCACCTCAACTCTGCATTTGTCCGACCAGAAGAGTATTACACCTCCTTTGTTGCTTGAGCTCGCAGAATTACCTTGTCCCACTGGTTAAACCAGCCCTGGTATCCCCGTACCACCATGAAAACCCAGCGTTCTTCGGAGAATGGCTAAACGTGACTTGGAGTTTCGAGACTCCACATGTCGTGTCTCCGTTAGAAAAACAATATCCGGCTTAAAACAACCAACCAATTACTTGAGCTGGCGACGGTTGTGGTCCGCCCCCAGCCCACGGCAATTCCAAGCAAGAAGCGTTGCCATTGGCGACCCCAAATAATCAACAGATCTAATTAAATCAGACAAAAACAAACCGCAGGGCCATTGGCCATTGCCATTGGAACGACCTAATCCGATGAAGTCTGACAATCACCAGGCCAACCACCACCAACGGTCGCTCTCATAGAACACATTTGTTCAGCGGGCACGAGGTGGTCGTGGATGAATACGATGCGTAGCCACACCTTTTTGTTGTATTTTAGTTTAGTTTTGTTGTGTTTCTGTTACCTATTTCTTTAGGTCGTTAAATTGAAATTGTCGTTAAAAGTATATTTACTTTATCGGTAAAAGAATCGAGGCCCTTTCTCATGCATCTTTGGAGGCTGAATCGTTGGCCCACAACAATAATCAACCCTTCAACTTTTACGTCTATAATAGGCGATAAAACCAACTTCTTATGTCCTCGTGTTTTTTTTGTATTCAATCGATTCTCCGGAATCAATAGCATATGACGGTAAGAGTGGTGTTTTAGAGACAGATTCGGGGCCACCAGTACGAGTGTACATGATGGAGCGAGGAACCCGCCGGCGTGGTAGGTTGGAGCGCAACAAAGGCCGGGTTCTTAAGTGTCACACATCGTTTGATGAGGCAGTACTCCGAAGTCGTTGCTTTAAACATATTCGAGTGGATCCCGCTTGAGAATGAATCGTATAACTCCAAGTGTGATTGGGACAAGACACGCATTGGATGAAAATAAGGGGTAATGAAAAGTAGGAGGGTTGGGATAGCGACGTGAGATGGCATGGGGTTGTGCATAATGGTGAGGATGAGATGAGAAATGTATGTAGCATCGATCCTATGGGTGGTTGTTGAAATGGAAGGGCAGACACATACACATAGCATGTCCATGAATTAACATGGATGAAGCAACATTTACATGAGCCGGAGTGAAAGAAAAGGTGTGGGATAGTGCATGACACAGCTCTATATATACATATATATTAGAGAGAGGAGAGTCCATGCAACTCTCACAATTGCAAAAGCAGCTCTTGAAGTGGTGCATTTATCGATCATGGATTACAAGGCGGATCCCCAAGACTCCAAGGAAAATTGGGACCTGGAGAGTGCCGGGGTTAAGAGTGGGCTCGACGCCCGGTTACACACTGGTGAACCATGATGAGGAGAACAGGCGGTACGCGGAGGCAGTGCAGTGGGCAGAGGAGGAGAAGAGGGAGGAGGCCAACCAGAAGAAGCGCTCTTCCGAGAGAATGGAGGAGACAAAGAAGAAGATCAAGCAGTACTGGGATAAGGCTGACGATGATGAGAAGGAGAAGGAGAAGGAGAAGGACAAGGCCAACAAATGAAATAAGAGAGTGAGTGAGGAGAGGGACAAGGCCAACAAATGAAATAATGATTTGTAATAATTTATCTTGTTGTTTGAGGCTGAATTTTCAGTGCTCTTTACTGGTATGACTTTCTAAAATACTATAATCTCCATAATTATAAATTTTAAAAAACATACCAACAATCCAATTAGCTAAACAAACAAAACTTCCATCACACCAAAACCAAGCATCCTTGTGCCTTGTGGTGTGTTCGTCTTGACCAAGCCTATTTCAAAAACTACATGCTGATCGTTGCTGATCAAGATCATAATAACCAATGCTTCCTTGCTCATGCTATTGTGAAGCAACTTCCTTGCTCATGCATGCTGGCCCGTATCCTGCCTCCGCACCTGTGATGCTCATATCAAGATTCTGCTTAGTAATCAATATATACTTATGTAATGTTTTGTTTCGATAACTTCTTTTCATAACTGATAATAACGTGATGTTTGATACCATTTATTTATAACTTCTTCTCATTTATATTATGTAAATGTTTTGGACTATTAAATTGCTCAACTGATATATAATGCCAACAACTCATGGAAAACGCTACATTTTGAATGTAGCGTCTCTCAAGATCAAACATCGATCAGAGGTGCTATATTTTAAAGTAGCGTCCCTTAAGTCTTATCTTAAGAAACAATGTATTTTAATACAACGTTTCTCATGTATAATCTTAGTAGGCGCCACCTTTTTAATATAACGTCTATTATGTTAAGACTTCAGAACAACGTTCTCTTACCAGACGTTGTACATTTAACATAGCGACTCTTAAGTCATATCCAGCCGCGCCGCATCAGTCGTGCCTGCCAAATCTGAACTGCCCTTAGGTGTCCGACCATCTCATCATGGAGGTCTAGGGACTGTTCTTCCCATGTACACATTGTTGAGTATGAGGTCTTTGTCGGCATTTTTGGTGGCTTTGTTTTTGCTATGGGTTTATACGACTGAGGTGATCATTTCCGGTTGTGTTTTTTTCGCTTTCATGGACGTAAAGCATTAAGCTAAAGGGGTTTCGACTTTCACGGTCGACAAGGGGAGGGGGGCCAGGCTCGTAGTTGGAACAACTACCTTGCTTACGTGGAAACTCATTGCTTCCTTGCTCATGCATGAACAATCTTTAATCCGAATTTTTTCCAAAACTTTGTTGATGTTTGTCTCTTGAGACATACCCAGAGTACCGACCACTCTATCGCGATGTATCTTTATCCCAATGACGTAAGATGCATCGCCTAAATCTTTCATATCAAAGTTCTTGGTTAGAAGTTGTTTCACCTCAAGCAAGATATCATCTACGTATAATATCAAGAAACAAGTCTTGCTCCCACTAACCTTTTAGTATATCAAATTTTCCATAACGTTTTCTTCAAAACCAAATGAAGAAACAACGTCATGGAACTTCAAGTACCATTGTCATGAGGCTTGTTTCAAACCATATATTGATCTTTTAAGTTTGCAAACTAAATGCTCACCATTTGCAGATGGGAATCCTTCAAGTTGTTTCATGAACACCTCTTCCTCTAGTTCTCCGTTCGAAAAAGCCGTTTTTACGTCCATTTGTTGCAATTCCAAGTCAAAGTGTGCAACCAATGCCTGATCACACGAAGCGAATCTTTATTTGATACAAGAGAAAAAGTCTCCTTCTAATCGACTCTTTCCTTTTGATTAAATCCTTTGGAAACTAGTCTGGCCTTATATCTCTCGATGTTACCGGATGAGTCTTTCTTGGTTTTAAAGACTCATTTACATCCAATGGCTTTCTTCCCTTCAGATAACTCGACAAGATCCCAAACTTCATTCGATGGCTTTCTCTCCTTTAGATAATTCGACAAGATCTCAAACTTCATTCGATGCCATCGAATTCATTTCATCATTCATAGCATCATACCATTGACTTGATTGATTACAACTCATGGCCTGTGAAAACGTCTCAGGATTCATTACAAGGGAAAAGGAGAGGACAAAACCTCAAGAGATACCTGATGTAAGGCGTTATGAAAAACCATAACCCTAAAAGGAGTAAAATGATAAGTATTGCTACATTTACTGACCTTTAACTAAATAACAAATAGAACACCGATAAATACAGGAAGGTAAAGACGGCAACCCATTCACTTTATTAGGGTGCCAATTCAAATCTCACACAAGATTTAGGGAAGTGTTTCCATAAATCAAATGGAAAGGATTGATTATCAGATGTTGCAGTACTCTCCAAATTGTCCAAATAGTTTTGAATATCTTGAAAAATGATTAATCTTATGGTCTAAAATCAAGTTATTGTAACTTTATTATAAAATAAACATATAATCTAAGACAATGAAACTTGATTCAACAAGTCAACAATGCGGCCTTGTGAAGACCGCCTCGGTTTTAAAAGTTTTAATTATGTAAAAGTGTTCGTCGGAATGTCGAGGGTGTTTTATTTTGGGTTTAATCTCTCTTTCGTCTAAAAAAAGAGTTTTTGAATCAATTTTAATTTAATTATTGTAAAAAAAGAGGGAGAGTTGGACCAGGCTGGACCAGACCGACCAGCGAATCCGGGCCGAGCCAGGCCAGTCCTTTGTTTCCCTTTCGTTGGGCCGTGAAGGCCAACCCCGCCAAAGGCCCAACCGTCTGAAGCCCACTTCCAGACTGTAGTATTTAAGGGTGAAATTAGGGTTGGAAACCCTAATTCGAACCCTTCTTTTTCGCTGCCTCCTTCCCGACTCTTCTCTCTCTCTTCTCGCGTTCGTCTGCGAATCCGGTCGCTCTCCGGTCTCTCCCGACTTCACCATCTCCTCCTCTCACCTCAAACCGCCGCCGCCCCACACAACCATCTCCGTCCAACCCGAGCCACCGCCACCATCGAGGCCGACCTTCCCCCTCTCCTTCTCAGTCCAGACCCACCACACGGCCGAGACCTCACCTCCCTAAACCCGAGCTCTTCTTCCTCACCAAGGCGTAGCCGAACCCCCCTTCCGCCGACGCGTCTAACCGAGACGAGCTCGTCGGAGCTCGCCAGATCTGGTGAGTTCCACCGGTTTCGTCCGGATCTGAGGTTGTCCCTTCGCCGTGTTCTATTTCCCTGCATCTGTCTCGTTTCCCCCAGGGTGAGTTCACGACCTGTGGAGCCTCGGCCGACGACGACGCCGCCGGTGGCCGGCCGGATCCAAACCGAGTTTCTCCTTCCCTTTCATTTTCTCGTCCCGAAATCAGTTGGATCTAGTTTGATTGGAAGCAAATTCAAAGGAAATTGAAAAGAAGTTTTAAATGGAACGAAAATCAGTTTTGAGATTTAAAGGAAATTAAAATAAAGCTGGATCTGGTTTTAATTCAAAAAGGGAAGTCAAATTCGAATTTAAGTCGGTTTTGGACTTTTGGAACGAATCTGAGGACGTTGAACCAAGGAACGTTTAAATCAGACTTTTATAAAACTGGAAGGACGTTTATATCAGATAATAACCGGACGAGTCATAGTAACATGTAGGACGGGATTCACTAGTTAACTGTTTTTATCTGCTTTCGATACTTGGGAATTGTCGTGCTGCTAGATTGACCATGTCGAGTCGTAGGTTGTGTGCTGTTTGACTGCCTGTTATTGCTTGAGATGTCTGCCGTGTGAGTCGGTGTCGTTAGGGTTAATAGACAATATTAGTATAACCGTTGAGCATGTTGTTGATATGTATGGGCGAGTGTGTCGTGGTTGTGTTGATGTGAAACCCTTGGTTGTGATATGGTCAGGTGAGTGATAGACCGACGTGACTTGTTGTGGTAAGATTGTGGGACTTGGTAAGCCGTGTTTAATTATGACAATTGTAATATTATCTTGATGTGTGTCCGAGAAGTTGTTTCCGGTATGGTACCTATGACCGGGGGGTAGCCGGTGGAGGGTAGTACCTAGGCCGACGGTGTGGTCCCATGTATGCGCGGTCTCCCGGGTAGTGGTTCCGGTACGATAGCCTACATCGAGGGGGTACTCCGATGTGGGACGTCTAGGCTGACGGTTACGCGTTCGTTGCTTTGCCCGAAGGAGTTCCGGGAAAGTTGTTCCACCTATCCTTTGCCCGAAGGAGTTCCGGGAAAGAGGTCTAGGCCGATGGAGATTCTGGTATGACTATTTGAGATTGGCCCCGGTTGTTCGACGGGAAGATATCTAGGCCGATGTTGTGTGTTCCGGTACGATATGATGGTGTTGGGCTGTGGACAGCCGACCGAGTAGGGGACTGCGGTACGGGATGTGTTTGTGCTTTACAGTTTACTTTATGTTCGATGACTTGTTAATTGGTGTATTGGTTGCTGTTTGTTCTGCTTGGGTGATTGTGGTCGTAAGTGTGGTTTGCTCTTGAGTTGAGGATTGTGGTTACGAGTTCCGTTGGAAATTAGTTGTGTGTTGTACTAGTATGCCCTAATTGGACGGTTACCCGTGGTGGTGAGCTCTTGCTTATAACCTTAACTACTTTTCCTACTGAGCGATAGCTCACCCCTTACTTTGTTGTCTTTCAGGTTCTAAGCGGGAAGTGTACTAGCTGGATGCTCGATGCTTGGGAGCTTACGAGGGTCCTAGGCTAGATAGTCTAGAGACGTACCGTTTTACTTTGAACTGTTTTACCGTTGGTTTTTACCGAGCTGTAACTCGCGAGGTGTTTAAATTTTTAAAATTTTG
Organism: Erodium maritimum; assembly: GCA_963921825.1. Lineage (NCBI taxonomy): Eukaryota > Viridiplantae > Streptophyta > Magnoliopsida > Geraniales > Geraniaceae > Erodium > Erodium maritimum. Next base: position 25,379,732 of record OY997594.1, read on the forward strand.
AGATTGAGACTTGTTGGCTTTATTTTCGACTAAAATTATTATTGTTTTAGTTCACGTCTCGAGTCCGGTCAAAACCGGATTTGGGGCGTGACAATTGGTATCAGAGCCTGGTTTCACTTGAAATTGTTTTTCAAACCTCGGACCGTACGTCAATTAGGTGGGTAGCGTTAGGCAGTCAAGTGTCGGTGTGTCGGTTACGCAATTTGGAGATGACCTAAGCGTATAAGCGAGACGAAGAGGATCTCGGTTTGGTTGTTGGTTGAATTGTTGTGTTTTGTGGTTCTTGTTTATTTGTGCAGGTTGTGTTTTGAGTGCCCGCTTAAGTGGATGGTTAGTGTAATTTACGAACAGGTCGTGCCCGATTTTCTGCAGAAACTGAAGTGTTTGTACCATCATTGTGTGGCTATAGGGGCCACTATAGCTGGACGTGAATGGGGGGTGTCAGGTGGTTACAACGTAGTTCGGGGACGCCTGAATCAGGTTGTAACGACACGATATCGACATGAATGTTTTGGATGAAAATTGACTGTGTTAAAACTTTAAGTCCAAGTTTTCGTTGTCTAATGTGAACTATTCGTGTGTGGTAAATTGTTGATTTGTGTGACTTGTGTAAACTCCCTGACCGATTGGTGATTTGTGTGACTTATGTTTTCTGCTGTGTTAATTGGTTGTTATGTGTGGACTTCACTGTTTGGTATTATAGTTTGACTATACTACTATACTTAGTATTTTATTAGTTCGAGTGTGTCTGTTGTCCGTGCGTGAACGCTAGTTATTTAAGCACGTTGTTTTCGAAGTTCGAAGCTGAGTCTGTGCGTTGTCCGTGCAGAGGACATACGACATGGCGCCGACCTACGTACCCCGAGGCACCAGAGGCCGGCCAGCTAGGGGCCGATGACAGTCCAGCGCCCAGGGTGCACGTGCTGAGGAGCACGAGAGGGCCGATACTAGATCATCGGGACCTCCATCTAGGGTTCCGTCTGTCACTGAGCCTACTCAGGCCGTAGACCTGGAGGAGTTGACCCGCACCGTTCAGAACTTGGTAGAGACTCTCGCCTGTAGAGAGGCAGAGAGAGAGACTACGACTCCGGCACCGGAGACCGTACCTGCTGCACCTGCAGCCGCGACCTTGAGACCCGATCAGGTCGACATCAACACCGCTCAGATGCTGCGAGACTTCCGCAGGCTGGGCACACCAGTGTTCTCCGGGGAGCTAGACCCCGAGGCAGCCGAGGGATGGCTGGAGCGGATGACCTGCAACCTGGACACCTCAGGTATACTGGACGGACGCAGAAGAGTGTCCTTCGCGGCTTTTCAGCTGGAGGGTGATGCCTACCGTTGGTGGCAGCGCGAGCAGGCGCGCGTGGGAGATGACTATTCGGTGTTTGGACAGCGTTTCCTGGAGTAGTACTTCCCTCAGTCGGTGTTGGATGATCGACACCAGCAGTTCCTAGAGCTGCGACAGGAGAGTATGACCGTCTCCGATTACGAGACGAGGTTCACATCCCTGTCCCGTTTTGCCTCTGAGATGGTACAGACGGAGATTCTGCGTTGTCGACGGTTTGAGGAAGGCCTCCATCCCACTATAGCAGATCGACCCACTGCTATGAGGACTCAGGTATATTCAGAGCTGGTGGATTGGGCATTGGCCGTGGAGCGACGCCTCCGGGAGACAGCCAGAGTTCGAGAGGTCAGGCTGAGGCCAAGCGGCTTCCTGAGGCCATCGGAGTCTCGTGATCTGAGGAGGTCGAGATTCACGGGATCGTTCCAGCCTCAGCCTCAGCTGAGAGGGACACAGCAGGCCGGATCAGTGGCCTCCGTTGCACCTACCCCGTCTGAACGGGCGTGTTTTCGATGTGGACAGCAGGGCCACGTAGCTCGAGAGTGTCCGAAGAGCGGACCAGTGGATCGTTTTACGGCCAAATCGGAGAGGAGATAGAGTGCTTGGCCACTGCTATGCCACCAGTGCGGACGACCTGGACATTTTGCGGCTAGATGTCCCGACCGAGTTGGAGAGATGTCGGCTCCGCGACCTCAGTAGTCGCAGGCTGGGCAGTCACCCCAGTTCCAGCAGCGTCAGGCTCAGACGCAGAGAGCTCTGTGGCAGCAACGAGCGCGCCGGCACCGAGACAGAGAGCAGCACAATAGGTGGCACTTCCACCACCCCCGAGAGGTGGACCTCGGTTGCAGCAGGGTCGGGTGTGTGCTGTTGTCGATTCATGGGCAGAGAGACATGACTCCGATCGTGAGACCGTTCATGACTTCGAGCACGCTAGAGGACATCGAGGAGCGTGGGACTAGAGAGAGTCCGGGAGTTGCTTTTGTTTTGAATTTAGAACTGTGCTTTCGTTTTGAGACCTGTGTTTGACTCGTTTTGGCTTGTTACTTTTGGTTATTGTTGCAACCTTTGAGCTTGCGTTCTGTTTAAGTCGTTTTCCTACTTTTACGCTTTCGCGTTCCGAGTTTGACCTAGTGACGTTGAGATCAGAGTGGCGCAGCGGAAGCGTGGTGGACTACGTTCGTTTCGTCTTGTACGCGTTACTGTTAAGCGAAGAGAGGGGTTGAGGAGAGGTGTCGTTGTGTTGGATCCGTTCTAAGGACGAGGTGAATTTTGTTCTGGTTTGATACCTATACCGACGGATGGTTCCGATGTAGGATGTCCCGAACAAGTCACGTGTGACGTCTCTACCGTCGGAGGATTCCTGTATCGACCAACAGGCTTAAGTGTGTTTCTGTTTGCTAGAGGCACAGTAGACTGGACTTTTAATCGGACGATCCCTGAGATAGAATTAAGTGGAGTGGGTTCTTTTTTAATTTTGAGGACAAAATTCTTTTAAGGGGGGAAGATTGTGAAGACCGCCTCGGTTTTAAAAGTTTTAATTATGTAAAAGTGTTCGTCGGAACGTCGAGGGTGTTTTATTTTGGGTTTAATCTCTCTTTCGTTTAAAAAAAGAGAGTTTTTGAATCAATTTTAATTTAATTATCGTAAAACAAAGGGAGAGTTGGACCAGGCTGGACCAGACCGACCAGCGGATCCGAGCCGAGCCAGGCCAGTCCTTTGTTTCCCTTTCGCTGGGCCGTGAAGGCCAAGCCCGCCAAAGGCCCAACCGTCTGAAGCCCACTTCCAGACTGTAGTATTTAAGGGTGAAATTAGGGTTGGAAACCCTAATTCGAACCCTTCTTCTTCGCTTCCTCCTTCCCGACTCTTCTCTCTCTCTTCTCGCGTTCGTCTGCGAATCCGGCCGCTCTCCGGTCTCTCCCGACTTCACCATCTCCTCCTCTCACCTCAAACCGCCGCCGCCCCACACAACCATCTCCGTCCAACCCGAGCCACCACCACCATCGAGGCCGACCTTCCCCCTCTCCTTCTCAGTCCAGACCCACCACACGGCCGAGACCTCGCCGCCCTAAACCCGAGCTCTTCTTCCTCACCAAAGCGTAGCCGAACCCCCCCTTCCGCCGACGCGTCTAACCGAGACGAGCTCGCCGGAGCTCGCCAGATCTGGTGAGTTCCGCCGGTTTCGTCCGGATCTGAGGTTGTCCCTTCGCCGTGTTCTATTTCCCTGCATCTGTCTCGTTTCCCCCAGGGTGAGTTCACGACCTGTGGAGCCTCGGCCGACGACGACGCCGCCGGTGGCCAGCCGGATCCAAACCGAGTTTCTCCTTCCCTTTCATTTTCTCGTCCCGAAATCAGTTGGATCTAGTTTGATTGGAAGCAAATTCAAAGGAAATTGAAAAAAAGTTTTAAATGGAACGAAAATCAGTTTTGAGATTTAAAGGAAATTAAAATAAAACTGGATCTGGTTTTAATTCAAAAAGGGAAGTCAAATTCGAATTTAAGTCGGTTTTGGACTTTGGGAACGAATCTGAGGACGTTGAACCAAGGAACGTTTAAATCGGACTTGAAATGGGACAAAAGAGGAACCCTGAATCGGACCTTGGGTATCGTGCCCGAAACCCGTACCTCGGGATCCGTACCTCGGAAAACATGCACCGGGTTCTGAGTTCGGTGCGAGGGTGCTCGAACCTGATTCGTCGTAATCCCGCTTTTATCCCGCTCGAGTCTAAAAGTCAACTTTTGAACTTAAATTGAAACCGTCATGACCTTTTAAGTCAATTTGCGAAACCGGTTTTAATTGTAACTTTCTGTGTAAAGTAGAGTCTGGCTTTGAGCGAAGAGAAGACCGGAGTTAAACCCAGACGCGGACATCGCCCTAGAAGACGGTGTTGGCCCGGTCGTCAGCAGCTAGGAGACGTGGCTGTCGATTCGTCGTGAGGTAGGGAAGTAGCGGATACCGGTTTAATTGCGGAAAGTTACTAGTATGCATGCTAGGATTAATAAAACTGGAAGGACGTTTATATCAGATAATAACTGGACGAGTCATAGTAACATGTAGGACGGGATTCACTAGTTAACTGTTTTTATCTACTTTCGATACTTGGGAATTGCCGTGCTGGTAGATTGGCCATGTCGAGCCGTAGGTTGTGTGTTGTTTGACTGCATGTTATTGCTTGAGATGTCTGCCGTGTGAGTCGGTGTCGTTAGGGTTAAAAGACAAGATTAGTATAACCGTTGAGCATGTTGTTGATATGATAGGGCGAGTGTGCCGTGGTTGTGTTTATGTGAAACCCTTGGTTGTGATATGGTCGGGTGAGTGATAGACCGACGTGACTGGTTGTGGTAAGAATGTGGGACTTGGTAAGCCTTGTTTAATTATGAAAATTGTAATATTGTCTTGATGTGTGTCCGAGGAGTTGTTTCCGGTATGGTACCTATGACCGAGGGGGTATGCCGGTGTAGGGTAGTACCTAGGCCGACGGTGTGGTCCCATGTATGCGCGGTCCCCCGGGTAGTGGTTCCGGTACGATAGCCTGCATCGAGGGGGTACTCCGATGTGGGACGTCTAGGCCGACGGTTACGCGTTCGGTTCTTTGCCCGAAGGAGTTCGGGGAAAGTTGTTCCACTTATCCTTACTCCGAAGGAGTTCCGGGAAAGAGGTCTAGGCCGATGGAGATTCCGGTATGACTATTTGAGATTGGCCTCTGTTGTTCGACGGGAAGATATCTAGGCTGATGATGTGTGTTCCGGTACGATATGATGGTGTCGGGTTGTGGACAGCCGACCGAGTAGGGGACTGCGGTACGGGATGTGTTTGTGCTTTACAGTTTACTTTATGTTCGATGACTTGTTAATTGGTGTACTGGTTGCTGTTTGTTCTGCTTGGGTGATTGTGGTCGTAAGTGTGGTTTGGTCTTGATTTGAGGATTGTGGTTACGAGTTCCGTTGGAAATTAGTTGTGTGTTGTACTAGTATGCCCTAATTGGACGGTTACCCGTGGTGGTGAGCTCTTGCTTATAACCTTAACTACTTTTCCTACTGAGCGGAAGCTCACCCCTTACTTTGTTTTCTTTCAGGTTCTAAGCGGGAAGTGTACTAGCTGGATGCTCGATGCTTGGGAGCTTACGAGGGTCCTAGGCTAGATAGTCTAGAGACGTACCGTTTTATTTTGAACTGTTTTACCGTTGGTTTTTACCGAGCTGTAACTCGCGAGGTGTTTAAATTTTTAAAATTTTGAGATTGAGACTTGTTGGCTTTATTTTCGACTAAAATTATTATTGTTTTAGTTCACGTCTCAATTCCGGTCAAAACCAGATTTGGGGCGTGACAATTGGTATCAGAGCCTGGTTTCATTTGAAATTGTTTTTCAAACCTCGGACCGTACGTCAATTAGGTGGGTAGAGTTAGGCAGTCAAGTGTCGGTGTGTCGGTTATACAATTCGGAGATGACCTAAGCGTATAAGCGAGACGAAGAGGATCTCGGTTTGGTTGTTGGTTGAATTGTTGTGTTTTGTGGTTCTTGTTTATTTGTGCAGGTTGTGTTTTGAGTGCCCGCTTAAGTGGATGGTTAGTGTAATTTACGAACGGTTCATGCCCGATTTTCTGCAGAAACTGAAGTGTTTGTTCCATCACTGTGTGGCTATAGGGGCCACTATAGCTGGACGTGAATGGGGGGATGTCAGGTGGTTACAACGTAGTTCGGGGACGCCTGAATCAGGTTGTAACGACACGATATCGACATGAATGTTTTGGATGAAAATTGACTGTGTTAAAACTTTAAGTCCAAGTTTTCGTTGTCTAATGTGAACTATTCGTGTGTGGTAAACTCCCTGACTGATTGGTGATTTGTGTGACTTATGTTTTCTGCTGTGTTAATTGGCTGTTATGTGTGGACTTCACTGTTTGGTGTTATAGTTTGACTATACTACTATACTTAGTATTTTATTAGTTCGAGTGTGTCTGTTGTCCGTGCGTGAACGCTAGTTATTTAAGCGCGTTGTTTTTGAAGTTCGAAGCTGAGTCTGTGCGTTGTCCGTGCAGAGGACATACGACATGGCGCCTACCTACGTACCCCGAGGCACCAGAGGCCATCCAGCTAGAGGCCGAGGACAGTCCAACACCCATGGTGCACGTGCTGAGGAGCACGAGAGGGCCGATACTGGATCATCGGGACCTCCATCTAGGGTTCCGTCTGTCACTGAGCCTACTCAGGCGGTAGACCTGGAGGAGTTGACCCGCACCGTTCAGAACTTGGTAGAGACTCTCGCACGCAGAGAGGCAGAGAGAGAGACTACGACTCCGGCATCGGAGACCGTACCTGCTGCACCTGCAGCCGCGATCTTGAGACCCGATCCGGTCATAGTGTCAAGCATCGACACCCCAAAACTGTAAATATCTACCTTCATGGTCGCAACCTTAATGCTCCGGTACTCTGGCGGCATATAACCAAGGGAACCATTTAGTTCTGTGGACACATGTGAATCTCCCATGTTAACGATTCTCGCGAGCCCAAAATCTGTAAGACGTGCCTTCAAATCCTTGTCCAGTAATATATTTGTGGGCTTGATGTCTCTGTGAATCATAGGAGCCTTTAGACCGTCGTGCATGTACCACAATCCTTGAGCCACATCCTTTAATATCTTGATTCGAGTCTCCCAAGACAAGGGACGACGATCATCAGATGCGTTTTGTTCGTACAACTAGTCGTATAGACTACCATTTTCCATGAACTTGTAGACTAATAGCCTATCACCACCAGACACGCAATACCCGACAAGCGGTACAACGTTTTGGTGTCGGAAATTGCATAAGGCTTTTAATTCTGCCTGAAATTCGCGTAACCCGTGGAGGCCGTAGTCTTGGTTGAGTCTCTTGATAGCCACCTGGAAAATATGATTCTTTAAATCTTGTCACAAGACATTTTTATGCATATATTTTAGACTTGGATAATTAAGATTTACATTTCCACGAACAACTCGTGGAAAACGCTACATTTTGAATGTAGCGTTTCTCAAGATCAAACATCGATCAGAGGTGCTATATTTTAAAGTAGCGTCTCTTAAGTATTATCTTAAGAAACTCATAATAATCCTATCTCTAACACGCCCCTGCAGTTGGAACGGGAGGCTCACGGACGTTCAGGCTGGACCGAAAATCAAGGAATAGGACCCGAGGCAAGCCTTTAGTGAAAACGTCAGCAATCTGAGTGCGGGATGGGACGTGAAGGACTCGGACATGTCCCTTGGTGACCTTTTCTCGAACAAATTGAATGTCGAGCTCAATGTGCTTCGTACGCTTGTGTTGAACAGGGTTTCCCGATAAGTATATAGCATTGATGTTGTCGCAATAAACAAGAGTAGCCCAGGAAAGAGGGCAATGTAGCTCAAGTAACAAGTTCCGAATCCAACAAGATTCTGAAACGACATTTGCAACGCCACTGTATTCAGCTTCCGTGCTGGAACGAGATAAAGTAGACTGTCGTTTGGAAAACCACGAGATAAGATTATCCCCCAAGAAAACGCAGAACCCAAAAGTAGAACGGCGAGTGTCAAGATAACCGGCCCAATCAGCATCCGTGTATGAAACCAGACCGGATATGGGCAAGGAGTATAAATGCAAGCCAAGATATGTCTTCCCCTGAAGATACCGAATAATGCGCTTCATAGTGCCCATGTGACTAGTTCGCAGATCATGCATGTAGAGGCACACCTGCTGAACCGCATACGAAATGCCAGGTCTCGTGAACGTGAGATACTACAGCGCCACCATAAGACTACGGTACAAGGTCGGGTTTTCAAAAGGAGAGCTATCCGAGCTACCAAGCTTTCCCTGAGTATCAACCGGAGTCGCCGAAGCTAAACAGGAGGACGTTCTGGCACGGGCTATAATCTAAGTGGCATACTTCTGCTGAGAGAGAAATAAACCAACGGGATGACGAGTAACTGCAATCCATAGGAAATAGGACAACGGTCCGAGGTCCTCATAGCAAATTCGGAACTGAGGCGGGATATGATATGAAGGCGAAGAGTCTCGCTCGAAGAGGCAAGGATGATGTCGTCAACATACAGCAGAATGTACGCGGTGTCAGTGCCATGTCGATAGATGAACAAAAAATGATCCGACTGTTGGGTCTCGAGGTAGGGTTGGAGATGAACCAACTCGCAGCGGAAAATCAATGAAAACCAAGAGACGATTAAACCATGAAACAACTAACAAAGAATGGATTCACAAGAGAAAAATTCAGCACTATTTCTTACCAAAACAAGAACACCGGTTAACGAATGATTGGCTTGAGTCTCCAAGACGCCTACGTATCCACATGGGAATCAAAGCCACGTAGTTCTTCTCTTTGAGGACTCAAGAACACAAAAATGGAGGTGGAAACTAGCCAAACCCGAAATGGCCATGGAAGAGGGAGAGAAAATGTGTTTCCTATTCTTGTCTTGTGTTTGTTATGTTGAAAAAAGATGACTTAAACATAACAAAACCCATACTTGTCCAACTAAAGGCATGGGACAAGTATGGTGTCAAGTAAGGTGTAAATAGGCCAAAGTATGGCAAGACAAGATTGGGTTAGGTGGTGAATCACCAACATCTTAATCCTTGTCTTGCTTACTTAGTACTAATTAATCAAGACTTGATTAATTAGTTCCATGGACCTTGGTTGCATGGGCCTTTCATGGGCCTCTTGGAACATGGCCCGTGGCCATTTCCAACGAGGTCCCGTGATTCGCTCATCGCCTCCAAGCATTCCATACCGGAAATGTCCAACATTATCCGACGCGATCAATCCCAAGACTCCAAGCCTTGTCTCGATCCGTAAAGTCCTATTCACTTACGGGCACATGACCCAAAACCCAGTTTTGGTCATGTCCCGAGACAACTCCCTTTTGGCCATTCTCCATAAATGTGTCAATGAGTTTCATCCTCCGGTGTGACCCTTAGGTTATGCATGTCAATAGATCAACGTAAAATCCCATTTTACTTGATCTTATTTAAGTGGAAACTAACGAGACTTTAGTATTGCCTGACACTGCATAGCGAATCGACCCTGTCGATTCTAACCTTTCCGTAGTCCCTGTCATTATCCTTTTATCTCCGATATCCTGATTGAGATAAGGCATAGAGCCGTCATCCTTATTATTCTCAATCACCGTTCCTTGATATGTGAGATGACTGAAGATATGATACCCAGTATCATGTGCATGGCCAACTATTCTTTCAGTCACTCTCGATCAAGCGGCCGAGAACCGATATCTTTCCCATACCTCAGTATGAGGGATAAATCCCTTAGCCGCCTTTCGTGTCACTCATGTAGCCCGTCCCCAAGCCAATCCTGGCCGTTATGGAAGCCCTGTTACGGACAACGTTAGGCTCAAGTCAAACTCAGTTGTTGACTACATAGCGATCACAAAGACTCCTTGGTCTAAGGATACATGACAAGCTACAACACTGAATATGTTCATGACTTAATCTATGGCACATATTCAGGGCGGGTCGTCCAATATCATGTCCCACATGATATCTATGATCAGACTCCGGAATCCCATTCCAATGACTAACAGAACGTAAGCCATAAAGAGCCATCTTTCATACTAGTCGCTTCTAGTGAAGCTTTGTTGACTAGGGACCCATCGAGTGTGATCTATCTCGATCTATGGTTCTATTCGCATGGTGGGCATAGATCAGAGCACACATCGATATATTACTCCAACACATAAGTAATATAAAGCCGCTTTAATTTTATTGCTAACGATGATATATACATTTGGACATTTAGGATTGAACTACGGGCACTAAGACTAACAATCTCCCACTTTCCCTAGTTCCAATCTAAACTCCAATATGTCCCCCATCGACTTTACATGTCTAACATGTTCAGGCAGTGACACTGCCTTAGTCAAAGGGTTGGCTATGTTATCATCTATAGCAATATAGGTTATCTTCACTTCACCTTAGTTCAGTATTTCTCTGATGAGGTGGATACGCCGCAGTACATGTTTGGATTCTTTATGCGATCTGGGCTTTTAGCTTGCGCAATGGCCCTTGTGTTGTCGCAAAATGGATTCACCGGGCTGGATGGGTTTTTAATTACACCCAGCCCTACCATGAATTTCCAAATCCACATAGCCTCCTTAGCTGCCTCTGCAGCATCCATGTACTTGGCCTATGTCGTAGATTCGGAAATGGTATCTTGTTTTATGCTCTCCCAGCTAAAGCTCTGCCATTCAGCGTAAACACATATCCTGATTGACTTCTAAAGTCATCTGGATTTGTCTTGGAAAACTAGCGTCTACTTATCCTTCGGCGACTAGTTTAGCATTATCTTTCCCCCGGGTTAGAATGATGTCTACTGGTACAACATAAGGCTTACGAGACGTCTTGTCTCATACATGTCATGGCATATATGATCGATCCTGCCCCCAGGCGCATAGGATTTTCATCATCCTTTTCAGCTCATCAGGTGTCTTAGGACACTAAGTCTTGCTGAGATGAATGCCATGACTAGTGGGTAACAGTCCTTTCTTTGAATCGAGCATTAAGAACCTACTCAATGCCTTGTTCACATAGGTTCCCTGACTTAAATCCAAGACCCTCTTGGTGCGATCTTTACATATCTTAATCATTAAGATATGAGAAGCATCGCCTAAGTCCTTTATTGAAAAACACTTCCTCAACCAAGCTTTAGTCTCGTGCAAGGTTGGGATGTCATTTTCAATGAGAACCAGAAAGGTAATCTTGCTCCCACTAGCCTTCTTATAAACGCAAGATTCATCCTCGTTCTTGATTAAGCCAAATCCAATTACAGCTTCATCAAAACGAAGGATCCAACTCCGAGAAGTTCGTTTCAATCCATAAATGGATTTCAACAACTTATAAATATTTCCTTTATTCTTCGGATCGTCAAAACCTTTGGGCCGAGACATACAAACGTACTCAGTCAAATTTCCATTTAGGAAAGCGGTTTTGACATCCACTTGCCATATCTCGTAACTATGATACGCAGTTATGTCAAGAAGAATTTGGAATAATTTTGACCATAGCCACTGAGGAGAAGGTTTCCTCATAGTCAATACATTGGATCTGCCTATAACCTTTCGCCACCAGTTGAGCTTTGTAGGTCAGAGGGTTGCTGTCCATGTCCATCTTCACCTTGAAGATCCATTTGCATCCGATGGTCCTCACACCATTGATGGGATCAACCGGTTCACAGACTCGGTTGTCCGACATGGATTGCATTTCCTCCCTCATGGCTCCCAGCCATAACTCAGAGTTGGGCCCATCCACGACTTCCTGAAAGGTGGCTGGATCATCGTGATCCACCATGACTTCATTGTCACCTCCGGATACCATATCTTGGAGGTGGAAGATTGATCCTTTCAAATCGCCTTTGACCTTCCAGAATTGTAACAGGAATTGGTTCTTACTCTACGACAATCTCTGGCTCCTTTCTACTGGGTTGCCAATTGGTTTAGACAGATCTGTACCATCCTGAATTTCTTCGAGATGCACAGTCCTCCCAATGACGTCTTTGGAAACAAAACTCATTTTCCATAAAGACCCCACCCCATGCTACGAACACCATGTTCTCACTGGGATTGTAGAAGTAGTATCCCCTTGTTGATTTGGGATACCACACGAAGGTGCATATCTCAGATCTTGGTTCGAGCTTAGTCGAAACCAAATGTTTCACATAAGCCTCGCAACCACAAATCTTTAGGAAGGACAAAGCGGGCATCATCCCGTACCATTTTAAAATAGTATCCACGCAGCCGATTTCCAGGCTGAGACCCAAGACACCATTTTGGCCTTGTTGAGGTTGCGGTCCACGCAGCCGATTTCCAGGCGCATGCGCGGTCGGGTAAGGATATGGTGGCATCATGTGTTGTTGCTGCTGTCCGGGCCAAGGATGAGGGGCCCAAGCGGGAGGCCCAGTCCAATTGTGTTGCTGGCCATTCCAGGCCTGCGGAGGAAGACGAGCCCACGGAGCCTGCTGATTAGGCCACCAGTACGCAGATTGACGAGCAAAAGAACGAGAGCTGCTACGGGTAGAAGAATTCCGGGTCGGGGTTCGACCAGCTCTGTCCTTAGCAGGAGCTCTGTCACGCCCCAAATCCGGTTTTGACCGGACTCGAGATTTGAGCTAAAAAAATAATAAATTTAAATGAAAGTAAGCCAAATTAAGTCTCAAATAGTAGTTCAAAACTTTACACAGTTATCATGTACAACGTTTTGTAGGAGTATCGTCTCCATTTCGTGTTTGGACAAAGAAGACTATAAGTTTTCTATTGAGAATAGTAAGTTTAGTCTTTCTCATGATAACGTTCGTCATGCAAATGCTTCTCGAGTTAGAGGTCTTTATGTTTTGAACATAGAAGACTCTAATGAGAAGTCCTCTATAATACTGATACAAGAGGGTTCAAGTCTGATGAGACAAACCCTACACTCCTCTAGCATTGTCACTTGAGTCATGTAAATAAGAAACGCATATCAAAACTCCAATTCCATGGACTATTGGATTCTTTTATGAATCATTTGAAACATGCGAATATTATTTAACGGGAAAGATGACAAAGACACCTTTTTCTGAAACGGTGAGAGAGCTAATGGCTTATTGGGGATTATACATTCGGATGTTGTGGTCCAATAAGTACAACTGCTAGAGGAGGATTTGGGTACTTCATAACAAATCGGAGTTTTTGAAATGTTCAAAAATTTCAAGAATGAAGTACAAAATCAACTTGGCCAAAATATTAAGGCACTACGATATGATCGAAGTGGTGAATATTTGAGCCAAGAATTCGTAGATCATCTGAAATATTGTGAGATCATTTCTCAACTAACTTCTCCGGGAGCACCACATAGGAATGGTGTGTATGAATGGAGGAATCGAACCCTATTAGATATGGTTCGGTCTATGATGAGTAACTTTGATCTCCCAATCTCATTTTAGGGATATGCTCTGGGAACTGTTGCATTCGTCTTGAACAAAGTACCATCAAAGGAAGTAGATAAGACATCATATGAGATATGGATAGGAAAGGTTCCTAGTTTGTCTTTTCTAAAGATATGGGGATGTGTAACTTATATGAAGCGTCTAATAACGAATAAGTTAGCCCTAAATCAGAGAAGTTCCTCTTTGTAGGATATCCTAAGAAAACTAAAGGATATTACTTCTACAACGCTACGGAGAACAAAAATTTTGTTGCTCGGAATGAGGTCCTTTTGGAAAGAGAGTTTATTTCCAAAAGAAATAGTGGGAGGACTATTGAACTTATAGAAGTTACATACCCATAAAGTAGCATTGTGCCTAAAATGATTACTCAAGTACATAAACGAGAGAATGTAGTACCTGGAGTTGACCACAAGTACGAAGGAGGTCTGATAGGACACGTCAAGCCCCTATGAGATATGGGTTTCTCACTTCGGAGAATAATGACGTGATAGTTGTGGATCAAGATGAACCCACATCCTACCAAGAGGCCATTGACAAGCTGCAGAGATCCATTCATGGATTGAAGCAGGTGCATCGGGATTGGAATCTTTGTTTTGATGAATCGGTCAAAGAGTTTGACTTCATCAAGAACAAAGACAAGTCTTCTGTGTACCAGAAGGCTAGTGGGAGCGCGATCGTATTCTTAGGTGTTGTATGTAGATGACATACTGGTCAGTGGAAATGACATCCCTATCTTGAAAGATGTTAAGGCATGGTTAGGGCAATGTATTTCTATGAGGTACTTAGGCATAACTGCCTATGTATTAGGTATCAAAATCTATGGAGATAGATCTATAAAGCTTCTGGGCCTAACTTAGAGAACTTACTTTGACAAGGTGTTGTCAAGGTTTGGTATGCAAGACTCTAAAAGAGGGTTTTTGCCAATGTCTCATGGCATTATTCTTGGCAAGACTCAATGTCCTATGACATTTGATGAGCGAGACCGCATGAGTAAGATCACACATGCGTCTGATATTGGATTTATCATATATGTGATGTTGTGTACTAGACTCATTATCTCGTATGCATTGAGTGCAACAAGAAAATACCAAGTAGTTCCAGGTGAATGTCACTGGACGATAGTTAAAAGATCCTTAAATACTTGAGAAGGACTAAGGATGCCTTTATACTGTATGTCGGTCAGAAAGGTAAACTAACTGTAAAGGGTTACACAGATGCTAGCTTCCAGACCAACATAAATGATTTTAGATCACAATCTGGTTATGTGTTTTTGTTTAAAAGGAGGTGCGTTCAGCTTGAAGCAGAATACTATTGTTAATTCTATAACAAAAGTTGAGAATAAGAACATCGTTTAGTTATCAACTTTGAGTGTTGTTCTGTACTTTGGAGATAAGAACATCGTTTAGTTGATAACTAAAATGAGGTCCGTTCCGTGCCGCGTGCCGTGTCGGTACATGGCCCGTTCCGTGCGGCATGCCGTGCCGGCACCTGGCCCGGTCCGAGTCACGTTCCGCGCCAAACCTGACCAGTTCCTTCCCCTTTCTTCCCCAACTCGAGTTTCACGAAAATCACCATTAAAACCCCATTTCCAAGTCCTCTCAACTCCAAAATGTTCAATCAAGGTTACCCAACATCAACACTCTCAATGGGTTTATCAAACTTCAACCAAAACACAATCCAAACATCCTACTTCACTACTTCTTCTCCAAGCAATAATCAAAAAGCTAGTTATTCAACTTTGAACCAAAAACCCACAAAACCCAAGGATTGAAAGTGGATGGAATGAGAAGTTTAGAGCATCCATACCTTGAGGATGTGTAGGAGATGAAGCTAGCAAGCTTGGGAGGGAGGAATGGTGGAAGGATGATCCAAAAATCTCTTCTTTGCTCACTTTCTTCTTACTCAAGTAAAGAGCTCCTCTCTTCTCTCCCTTTAGAATTTATCTATAGCAAAATGAAGGGGAAATGCTGAATTTGTGCCCAACAATTGCCTTTAATGACCTATAAGCTAAATGACCCAAAAGCCACTTGCTAGATTTATCCTTTTAGAGCTTTAGGGAGGGTCAAGAGGTCATTTCAACTCCTTTTCTTCTCATCCAAGCCTACAATGTCATTTGGCATTGTGGGGGCCACTTTAAATTAATGAAAATCTAGCAGTCCAATTTTAGTCGAGAAAGTCGATATAAAGTCTAAGTTTGACCAGAAATTGACCGTTACAATATTACATTCAAACTGAATGAAATGACCCAACTAAGCTAACCGTGATGACGACTAAGCTTTTTGAGTCCCGGAAATGTCCCGAATGACTTCCTGAGTCTTCGGTTGACTTTCTCCGGCCAAAAGTCAAACTTAGTCGGAATTCGCCGGTTCTACCGGGATCGACCGGGTGGTTCTTACAATCTACCCCCCTTAAAAGAATTTCGTCCCCGAAATTAAAAGGAAAGTACCTTAAAGATCAAACAGGTGGGTGTACTTCTCCCGGGTCTCATCCTCTCGCTCCCACGTTGACCCAGCTCCTTGACTTCCCCACTGCACCAGTACTAGTGGAATCGTCTTGTTCCGTAGAACCTTCTCCTTTGTACCCAAGATCTTGACAGGCTGCTCCTCAAATGAGACATCATCAACTACCTCGATGTCTGTCCACTCAATAATGTGAGAAGGATCCGCCATGTACTTCCGCAATTAGGACACGTGGAAAACGTTATGCATGTTCCTAAGCTGCGGCGGCAATGCTAACCGATAAGCTACGGCTCCAACTCGATCCAAGATCTCGAACGGTCCAATGAAACGTGGAGACAGCTTTCCTCCGCCGCGGTTAAACCGCAATAGACCCTTCTTCGGGCTCACCCTCAAAAATACATGATCTCCCACCGAGAACTCAAGTGGTCTGCGACATCTGTCTGCATAGCTCTTCTGCCGAATTTGTGAGGTCTTCAACCGCTCTCTAATCAACACGACCTTCTCGGTCGTTTCTCTGACCATGTCTGGACCAAGTAAGTTATGTTCCCCTACCTCTGCCCAACAAATTGGCGACCTACACGGTCTGTCGTACAAGGCCTCGAATGGTGCCAACCCAATACTAAACTGATAACTGTTGTTGTAGGCGAACTCTGCTAGAGGTAGGTGATCCTCCCATGATCCCTGAAAGTCTAGTACACAAGCTCGAAGCATGTCCTCCAAAGTCTGAATGGTACGCTCTGACTGTCCGTCTGTCTCAGGATGGTAAGCTGTACTCAGCAGCACCTCTGTCCCCAATGCCTTCTGTAAGCTCTTCCAGAATCTAGATGTGAAACGCGGATCCCTATCAGATACCACTGATACTGGTACTCCATGAAGACGGATAATCTCCCTGATGTACAACCGACTCAACACGTTCACCGTGTCAGTCATCCGCATAGCCAGAAAATGTGCCGACTTGGTCAGTCGATCAACCACAACCCAAATAGCATCATGTCCCTTAGACGACCTCGGTAACCCACAAACAAAATCCATAGTAACGTGTTCCCACTTCCACTCGGAGACCGGTAAAGGCTGTAGTAAGCCAGCGGGCCGCTGATGCTCCGCCTTCACCTACTGACAGGTGAGACACCTCGAAACAAAGTCTGATACTGCCCTGCGCATCTCACGCCACCAGAACTGTCGTCGGATGTCTCTATACATCTTGGTGCCACCGGGATGCACAGCGAGCCGGGAGTGATGTCACTCTCTCAATACGGTGTCCCTACATCCTCGGGGTACAAACAACCGTCCTCTAAAACGAAGACTCTGATCTGCACTCAACTCCCAACCATCGATCTTGTCACCGTCCAACAGTCTCTCACGAATCCCTGTCGTCTCAGCATCCTCAGCCTGTGCCTCTAGCACCCGAGTAATCAACGTGGGCTGAGCCAGCAATGCACAGAAAGTCATGCCATCCGTGATCTCCTCAAGCTCCAGTCTGAAAGAGCTCAACTCCTCCAGCATGTTCCACTCTCGGGCTGCCACGCTAGCCACGCAATGAGTCGGCTTCCTGCTCAGAGCATCTGCGACAATATTTGCCTTGCTCGGATGATAGAGCAGCTCGAAGTCGTACTCCTCAAGTAACTCCATCCATCGCCTCTGGCGCATGTTCAAGTCGCGCTGAGAGAAAATATACTTGAGGCTCTTGTGGTCCGAGAAAACTCTGAACTACTCACTGTAAAGGTAGTGCCTCCAATTCTCGCTCATGTACCTTCAATTGTCTTAAGCCATACGCAACCACCTTCCCGGACTGCATCAAAACACAACCAAGTCCCTCGCCTGAGGCGTCACAGTACACATCGTAGCCCACTCCCCGCTCTGGAACAATCAACACTGGAGCGGTAGTCAGTCGAGCCTTTAGCTCTGAGAAAGAGTGTTCACACTCACTAGTCCAAAGGAACTCCGCTCCTTTGCGAGTCATAGATGTCATAGGTGCATCCATACGTGAGAAGTCCTAAACGAAGCGCCTGTAATATCCCGCCAAACCCAGGAAGCTACGGATCTCAAAGACATTCTTGGGCCTTGCCCACTTCGAAACTACATCGACCTTCCCTGGGTCGACTAAGATACCATCACGGGACACTACATATCCGAGGAATTTCACCTCCGCAAGCCAGAATTCGCACTTCTCCAGGTTCCCATAAAGCTGGTGAGTACGTAACAAGGTCAACACTATCCTCAAGTGCTCCTCGTGTGCCTCTTCACTAGGCGAGTAAATCAAGATGTCATCAACGAATACTACGACAAACTGATCCAGGTAAGGTCTGAATATGCCATTCATCAAACCCATGAGGGCTGCTGGTGCGTTCGTTAACCCGAACAGCATCACTAGAAATTCAAAGTGTCTGTACCGTGTTTGGAACGCGGTCTTCTCCACATCCTCCTGTCGGACCCTCAACTGATAGTAGCCTGATCTTAGATCAATCTTGGAGAAGCAGGTTGCTCCTCTTAGTTGATCGAACAGGTCATCGATTCTCGGCATCGGGTAGCGGTTCTTTACCGTGACCCGGTTCAACTTCTGGTAATCGATGCATATCCTCAAGGCACCACCCTTCTTCTTTACGAAAAGGGCGGGCGCTCCCCACGGTGAAACACTAGGGCTGATGAAACCCTTCTCCTGCAACTCTTCGAGTTGTCGCTTCAACTCGGCCAACTCAACTGGCGTGAATCGGTAAGGCATCATCGAGATTGGCGCGGTGCCTAAGATCAAGTCGATCCGGAACTCTAACTCGCGCGCCGGCGGTAATCCTGATAGCTCATTTGGAAACACGTCCGGAAACTCGCACACTACCCTCGGTAGGTCTCTGCCACCCTGCACAACTTCGGCCTGCGCTCCCGAAGTCAAAGCGGAAAGAAGGACTCCGTTCTTGCTACCCAAAACACAAGTAATCACTCGGTCACCTGACCGCACGGTCACCTGACGTCGAAAGCAATCGATCGTCGCTCGATACCTCGCAAGCCAGTCCATCCCTAAGATCACGTCGAAAGCAGTCATCTCCAGGATGAGTAAGTCACCAACGAAGGGGCAGTGTGCCATTCGAACCTCACAATCTTGACAGAAAGTATCCAGCACTACCTGTTAGTCTTAGTGCCCGTAGTTCAATCCTAAATGTCCAAATGCATATATCATCGTTAGCAATAAAATTAAAGCGGCTTTATATTACTTATGTGTTGGAGTAATATATCGATGTGTGCTCTGATCTATGCCCACCATGCGAATAGAACCATAGATCGAGATAGATCACACTCGATGGGTCCCTAGTCAACAAAGCTTCACTAGAAGCGACTAGTATGAAAGATGGCTCTTTATGGCTTACGTTCTGTTAGTCATTGGAATGAGATTCCGGAGTCTGATCATAGATATCATGTGGGACATGATATTGGACGACCCGCCCTGAATATGTGCCATAGATTAAGTCATGAACATATTCAGTGTTGTAGCTTGTCATGTATCCTTAGACCAAGGAGTCTTTGTGATCGCTATGTAGTCAACAACTGAGTTTGACCTGAGCCTAACGTTGTCCGTAACAGGGCTTCCATAACGGCCAGGATTGGCTTAGGGACGGGCTACATGAGTGACACGAAAGGCGGCTAAGGGATTTATCCCTCATACTGAGGTATGGGAAAGATATCGGTTCTCGGCCGCTTGATCGAGAGTGACTGAAAGAATAGCATGGCCATGCACATGATACTGGGTATCATATCTTCAGTCATCTCACATATCAAGGAACGATGATTGAGAATAATAAGGATGACGGCTCTATGCCTTATCTCAATCAGGATATCGGAGATAAAAGGATAATGACAGGGACGACGGAAAGGTTAGAATCGAAAGGGTCGATTCGTTATGTAGTGTCAGGCAATACTAAAGTCTCGTTAGTTGCCACTTAAATAGGATCAAGTAAAATGGGATTTTACGTTGATCTATTGACATGCATAAACCTAAGGGTCACACCAGAGGATGAAACTCATTGACACATTTATGGAGAATGGCCAAAAGGGAGTTGTCTCGGGACATGACCAAAACTGGGTTTTGGGTCATGTGCCCGTAAGTGAATAGGACTTTACGGCTCGAGACAAGGCTTGGAGTCTTGGGATTGATCGCGTCGGATAATGTTGGACATTTCCGGTATGGAAGGCATGGAGGCGATGAGCGAATCACGGGACCTCGTTGGAAATGGCCATGGGCCATGTTCCAAGAGGCCCATGAAAGGCCCATGCAACCAAGGCCCATGGAACTAATTAATCAAGTCTTGATTAATTAGTACTAAGTAAGCAAGACAAGGATTAAGGTGTTGGTGATTCACCACCTAACCCAATCTTGTCTTGCCATACTTTGTCCTATTTACACCTTACTTGTCACCATGCTTGTCCCATGCCTTTAGTTGGACAAGTATGGGTTTTGTTATGTTTAAGTCATCTTTTTTCAACATAACAAACACTAGACAAGAATAGGAAACACAACTTCTCTCCCCCTTCCCTTGCAATTTCGGGTTTGGCAAGTTCCCACCTCCATTTTTGTGTTCTTGAGTCCTCAAAGAGAAGAACTACGTGGCTTTGATTCCCATGTGGATACGTAGGCGTCTTGGAGACTCAAGCCAATCATCCGTTAACCGGTGTTCTTGTTTTGGTAAGAAATAGTGCTGAATTTTTCTCTTGTGAATCCATTCTTTGTTAGTTGTTTCACGGTTTAATCGTCTCTTGGTTTTCATTGATTTTCCGCTGCGAGTTGGTTCATCTCCAACCATACCTCGAGACCCAACAGTGGTATCAGAGCCGTGCTACCTTCGGGATTCACAAGACGGTGTTCAAAGTTTCGGTTTTGCTTGAAAGTTTCGTTTTTGGCATGTTGTTTTGCTAAATTATTTGATAACATGTTTTAAATTCTTGTTTATGGATTTAATGCATGTAAAATGAATTTTTGAAAATTATTTCAAATCTGGAAATTTTGAATTTTTTTTGATTTTTCGGGTCTCGGGAGCGGGACTCTCGGGGAGCCGAAACCGGGACCGAACGGGGCTCCGTTGGACGGAGCTAGGCCAAGCATGACCATTGGATGGTTGATATGCCAAGGCTAAACCGTTTTGTTAGTTATGACGAGTTTGGAACCGTCATGACGAACTCGAAGATCAAATGTTCAAAAGTTTCATTTTTGAACGGTTTCGATAAACCGAGCATCAAAAAATTTCGAAACTTGGCTATTAATTAAAACCGGAAAATCACATGATGTTTGATAACATGCTTGTTTGATAACACGATGTGTGATGTGATGTTGGCATGGTGTACATAATAGCCCCGAGCTCGATTTAATTATTTATCGCTTTTCACGGCCTGCGAGCCGTTAGAGTTAGCGTGTAATTATTCTTTCAAGGTGTGGTCGTCGAACCACTTGTTTGTAATATTTATTTATTCCCGACCTGTGAGTCGTGTATTAAATTGTAATATTTTACTCAAGACGAAGAAAGGGCGAAAAGGTCATTTGGTGGCTTTTCGGGTGTTGGCATCGGCTTGGAGTCGGTGGAGCTCAAGAAGCTAGTGGGAGTTAGTTTAGGGGGCTATTATGTGCACATTTATCGCTTTATGCTTGGTTTAGTTTATGCATGATTAATTCTATGTGTTTTAGAATTGCATGCTTAACTTTATTTACCGAGCATATCACCTCACATGCAAAGATAAAATTGGAATTTTAATCCTTGTGTGTGAGCCCTTAGAATCGTCATTACATTGGATGTAGTTGACGGGTTCGAAGGAAGAATTACATTGGATGTAATTTGAGGCATCATTGCATTTGGAATGTAGTTGATGCGCTCATCGCATCTAGGATGTGTCAAAGTTTTAAACACAACCGGACAAGTAAAAGCGGGTCATGTCCGATACCTCACAATTATCAACACCTTACTACATCCCCGTCCTATGGGTGTCGTGCGCATTAGCGGAGCATCCATGGGAAAGCGGGGTAGTAGGTTTGGACGACATATGTGGGTGTCGTGCGCATTAGCGGAGCACCTACATA
The DNA here is from genome assembly GCA_963921825.1 of Erodium maritimum. Taxonomy (NCBI): domain Eukaryota; kingdom Viridiplantae; phylum Streptophyta; class Magnoliopsida; order Geraniales; family Geraniaceae; genus Erodium; species Erodium maritimum. The sequence goes on from OY997594.1 coordinate 25,401,538, forward strand.
GTGACGGGCCATAGTTGAAAATTGGTGGACCCGACTACGATTCTCAGCCTGAGGTTGAGCTAGGGTAACAGATAGGGTAAGCCGTGTACATAAGTACATACCCTAGCCAAGAGTCACATTGGATGTGATTGAATGGAGTCCTACCTACATAGCTCGATTAAGTGGTGAGCATTAGTTCAGCTTAATCGAGTGAATCAAGGATCTTGGTTTCAGATTCTAAAGGTTTAGAATCGATTGTTGGTGTTTAAGCTTGATCTTCATAAAATTTATTCAGTTTACTGATTGAATTTTATCTATTGTAGATCAAATGGCAAATTCAGCGAACATTAATAGTTTGTCATTAAAAACCATTCTTGACAGGGTCAAGCTAAATGGGACAAACTATTTGGACTGGTACAGAATTTTGAGGATAGTCCTCAAGTCTGAACGCAAAGAATATGTCCTTGACAAGGCTGTCTCTAAGACCATATCAGAGTTACATGAAGTGTCATTAATTGCTGAGAAGAATATATCAGGGATCTGGGATCCAAGGATATTCTGATGGTCAACAAGGGAATTGGAAGTGGCAAGGGCGGGGCCCATGCGCACTTGGCAGGAAAGATGAGACACATGAGAATGTCTGCTTCTACTGCCAATAGCCTGGTCATTGGAACCGGGATTATAGGAAGTTCACGGCTGATCTGAAGAAGGGCAGTTGGACTGCGCCTTCATCAAATAACGTGGATGATCTGAAGAAGGGCAGTAGGACTGCGCCTTCATCAGGAAACCTGGATGATCTAAGGAAGGGCGGTGGGACCGTGCCTTCATCCGGTATTAACTCTATAGAGCTACATCTCTCTACTTCCAAAGATTCATGGATATTAGATACCAGGACTGAATCTCACACATGCACTTATATATGGTGGCTGAAAGTAGAAGAGGTTTGGAAAGCACGAAGTGGACCTCAGAGTTGTGGCAACTGCTGTAGGATCCATGAGTCTTGCTTTGCCAAGAGGCCTTGTCTTAGTACTGTATAATGTATATTGCATACCTACTTTTAGTAGGAATATTATATCTGTATCCGTGTTTGACAAGGAAGGATATAATGTTAATATTGGAAATGGAGTTTTCAATGTTCTATGCAATGATATGTTTTATACCAGTACTGACTTAGTTGGAGGATTGTACATATTAGATATGGGTAACAATGCCTCAAGTTCTATATATTCCGTTAATACCAAGAGGTCTAAATCCAACGATTTAAACCTAACTCTGTTATGGCACTGTCATTTATGTCGCATAAACAAGAAGCACCTATCAGCACTTCAGAAGTGCGGACTTTCAGGTTCATTCGAATTCCATTCGATCGATAGGTGCAAGGTTTGTTTGATGGCCAAAATGACTAAAGTGCCCTTTTATCGATCGCGATGAAAGGGCGGGTGAATTATTGGGGCTGATACACTCGAATGTGTGTAGACCAATAACTTCACTTGCCAGGAGGGGTTTTAGCTACTTTATCACATTTACTGATGATTACAGTAAATATGGTTATGTCTATTCGCTGAGACATAAGTCTGAAGCTTTTGATAAATTCAAAGAGTTTAAGATTAAAGTAGAAAACCAGTTGGACAAAGGTATTAAGGCACTTCGATTGGATCGAGGTGGAAAATACTTGACCACAGAGTTATTAGATCATCTAAAAGAGAATGGGATCCTTTTGGAATGGACTCCTCTTGGGACACTGTAGATGAAAGGTGTAGCCAAACGGAGAAATCGGACATTGTTAGACAATGGTCCGTTCCATTATTAGTTGGACTGATCTCCCAATCTCTTTCTGGGATTATGCTCTAGAGACGACCGCATTCATAGTGAATCGGGCTTCGACGAAGGGTGTGGAAGGGACACCATTTTAAAATGATATGGGATGATGCCCGCTTTGTCCTTCCTAAAGATTTGTGGTTGCGAGGCTTATGTGAAACATTTGGTTTCGACTAAGCTCGAACCAAGATCTGAGATATGCACCTTCGTGTGGTATCCCAAAGCAACAAGGGGATACTACTTCTACAATCCCAGTGAGAACATGGTGTTCGTCGCATGGGGTGGGGTCTTAATGGAAAAGAAGTTTTGTTTCCAAAGACGTCATTGGAAGGACTGTGCATCTCGAAGAAATTCAGGATGGTACAGATCTGTCTAAACCAATTGACAACCCAGTAGAAAGGAGGCAGAGATTGTCGTAGAGTGAGAACCAATTCCTGTTACAATTCCGGAAGGTCCAAGACGATTTGAAAGGGTCAATCTTCCACCTCCAAGATATGGTATCCGGAGGTGACAATGAAGTCATGGTGGATCACGATGATCCAGCCACCTTTCAAGAGTTTGTGGATGGGCCCGACTCCGAGTTATGGCTGGGAGCCATGAGGGAGGAAATGCAATCCATGTCGGACAACCGAGTCTGGGAACCAGTTGATCCCATCAATGGTTTTAGGACCATCGGATGCAAATGGATCTTCAAGGTGAAGATGGACATGGATGACATCCCTCTGACCTACAAAGCTCAACTGGTGGCGAAAGGTTATAGGCAGATCCAATGGATTGACTATGAGGAAACCTTCTCCCTAGTGGCTATGGTCAAAATCGATCCAAATTCTTCTTGACATAACTGCGTATCATAATTACGAGATATGGCAAGTGGATGTCAAAACCGCTTTCCTAAATGGAAATTTGACTGAATACGTTTGTATGTCTCGGCCCAAAGGTTTTGATGATCCGAAGAATAAGGGAAAGATTTATAAGTTGTTGAAATCCATTTATGGATTGGAACGAACTTCTCGGAATTGGATCCTTCGTTTTGATGAAGCTGTAATTGGATTTGGCTTAATCAAGAACGAGGATGAATCTTGCGTTTATAAGAAGGCTAGTGGGAGCAAGATTACCTTTCTGGTTCTCATTGAAAACGACATCCAGAACTCTAACTCGCGCGCCGGCGGTAATCCTGATAGCTCATTTGGAAACACGTCCGGAAACTCGCACACTACCCTCGGTAGGTCTCTGCCACCCTGCACAACTTCGGCCTGCGCTCCCGAAGTCAAAGCGGAAAGAAGGACTCCGTTCTTGCTACCCAAAACACAAGTAATCACTCGGTCACCTGACCGCACGGTCACCTGACGTCGAAAGCAATCGATCGTCGCTCGATACCTCGCAAGCCAGTCCATCCCTAAGATCACGTCGAAAGCAGTCATCTCCAGGATGAGTAAGTCACCAACGAAGGGGCAGTGTGCCATTCGAACCTCACAATCTTGACAGAAAGTATCCAGCACTACCTGTTAGTCTTAGTGCCCGTAGTTCAATCCTAAATGTCCAAATGCATATATCATCGTTAGCAATAAAATTAAAGCGGCTTTATATTACTTATGTGTTGGAGTAATATATCGATGTGTGCTCTGATCTATGCCCACCATGCGAATAGAACCATAGATCGAGATAGATCACACTCGATGGGTCCCTAGTCAACAAAGCTTCACTAGAAGCGACTAGTATGAAAGATGGCTCTTTATGGCTTACGTTCTGTTAGTCATTGGAATGAGATTCCGGAGTCTGATCATAGATATCATGTGGGACATGATATTGGACGACCCGCCCTGAATATGTGCCATAGATTAAGTCATGAACATATTCAGTGTTGTAGCTTGTCATGTATCCTTAGACCAAGGAGTCTTTGTGATCGCTATGTAGTCAACAACTGAGTTTGACCTGAGCCTAACGTTGTCCGTAACAGGGCTTCCATAACGGCCAGGATTGGCTTAGGGACGGGCTACATGAGTGACACGAAAGGCGGCTAAGGGATTTATCCCTCATACTGAGGTATGGGAAAGATATCGGTTCTCGGCCGCTTGATCGAGAGTGACTGAAAGAATAGCATGGCCATGCACATGATACTGGGTATCATATCTTCAGTCATCTCACATATCAAGGAACGATGATTGAGAATAATAAGGATGACGGCTCTATGCCTTATCTCAATCAGGATATCGGAGATAAAAGGATAATGACAGGGACGACGGAAAGGTTAGAATCGAAAGGGTCGATTCGTTATGTAGTGTCAGGCAATACTAAAGTCTCGTTAGTTGCCACTTAAATAGGATCAAGTAAAATGGGATTTTACGTTGATCTATTGACATGCATAAACCTAAGGGTCACACCAGAGGATGAAACTCATTGACACATTTATGGAGAATGGCCAAAAGGGAGTTGTCTCGGGACATGACCAAAACTGGGTTTTGGGTCATGTGCCCGTAAGTGAATAGGACTTTACGGATCGAGACAAGGCTTGGAGTCTTGGGATTGATCGCGTCGGATAATGTTGGACATTTCCGGTATGGAAGGCATGGAGGCGATGAGCGAATCACGGGACCTCGTTGGAAATGGCCATGGGCCATGTTCCAAGAGGCCCATGAAAGGCCCATGCAACCAAGGCCCATGGAACTAATTAATCAAGTCTTGATTAATTAGTACTAAGTAAGCAAGACAAGGATTAAGGTGTTGGTGATTCACCACCTAACCCAATCTTGTCTTGCCATACTTTGTCCTATTTACACCTTACTTGTCACCATGCTTGTCCCATGCCTTTAGTTGGACAAGTATGGGTTTTGTTATGTTTAAGTCATCTTTTTTCAACATAACAAACACTAGACAAGAATAGGAAACACAACTTCTCTCCCCCTTCCCTTGCAATTTCGGGTTTGGCAAGTTCCCACCTCCATTTTTGTGTTCTTGAGTCCTCAAAGAGAAGAACTACGTGGCTTTGATTCCCATGTGGATACGTAGGCGTCTTGGAGACTCAAGCCAATCATCCGTTAACCGGTGTTCTTGTTTTGGTAAGAAATAGTGCTGAATTTTTCTCTTGTGAATCCATTCTTTGTTAGTTGTTTCACGGTTTAATCGTCTCTTGGTTTTCATTGATTTTCCGCTGCGAGTTGGTTCATCTCCAACCATACCTCGAGACCCAACACTACCTCCCCCGTAACTGGGGTCTCAAGACACAAAGGTCTACTAAGGAACTCCACATTCAAACTCAAAGAACGAGCAAAAGTGGTAGAAATAAACGAATGGAAAGCACCGGTGTCGAACAGAAACGACGCCCACGAATTAAAAAGTAAACATGTACCCTGAGTAGCCTCATGGCCGGCGTACTGTCCCTCAGCTCTACCATCCGTGACTGCATAAACTCGACCCTGCTGTGCCGATGGTCCTCCTCTCGGCGGTGGTGGTAATGCCACATGCTGCTGAGGCCTAGCCTGGTGTCTCGGGGCTGCCGCTCCTGCCGCCTGACGCGGAGCTCTCTGCTGCAGTGCTGGTCGTGGTCGGCCGGGAGGTGACTGACAAGGCTGTGCCTGCTGGGGCCTCGGTGGATGTGCAGCTCCAACCCGATCGGGACAAGTGAAAGAAATGTGCCCCTGCCGGCCGCACTGGTAACAAGTCCGATCATCAACACGCTGCCTCTCACCAAACCCCTGTGGACGATCCATCTGTCCCTCTACGGGTCCTCTGCTCCTCGGGCAGTCTCGGGCCAAGTGTCCCTACTGTCTGCATACAGGGTAGAACTGTGTCAGTGGGGCAGGTCCAACTGATGCCACTGCTGCTCCTCTGCGCATACCACTCTGCTGAAACTGTGGTTGGAAGTGGCCAGAAGTTCTCTGTCGTCTAGCATCACGCCTCTCTGATGGCCTGAGGAAACCACTCGGTCTCGACCTGATATCCCGCTCTCTGGCGGTCTCTCGAAAATGCCTCTCCACTGTCAAGGCCTGGTCTACCACAGTAGAGTATACCTCTGTCCTCAAAACAATAATCTGATCTGCAATAGCAGGGAGAAGCCCACGCTCGAACCGTCGGCAGCGACTGTCCTCAGTCTGCACCATCTCGGGTGCGAAGCGGGACAAGGACAAGAACCTCGTCGCATACTCAGATATTGTCATCCCCCTTTGTCGTAGCTCCATGAACTGCTGGCGTCTATCATCTCAAACTGACCGCGGAAAGTACTGCTCCAGGAACAGTCGACTGAAAAGCTCAAAATCCTCACCAACTCTGGTCTGCACAGACTACCACCAGTAAAAAGCTTCTCCCTCAAGCTGGAAGGTGGAGAAGGAGACTCTCAGACGTCCCTCAGAAATGTCAGACGTGTCAAGGTTGCGAGTGATCCGCTCCAACCATAAAAATGCTGCCTCGGAGTCAACACTCCCAGAGAAAGTCGGTGTACATAAACGACGGAAATCACGAAGCGCCTGGGCCGTGTAGCTATCCATCTGTCCTGGCCTCTCGACGGAGACTGCCTTAGTGGTAGGCACGGGCTCTGACGCCGGTGCTGCGGCCTCCTGCTGAGCACTGAGTGCTGCCAGTACTGCGCGTACTACCTCATCAATAGGGGTAGCCTGAGTCGGCTCTGCGACTGGAGTATCTCTCACTAGCGACCCTGATGGTCTACCCTCGAAGCTCTGGTGCTCTGTGGGAGCAGCACCCTGGGCGCTAGCTACCCCTGCCAGTCCAACAGCTGGTGACTGGCTCTGCCCCAAAGCTGGGCGACTCCTGGTACCTCTCGGGACGTAAACATGAGACATCAAGAAAGATCGCTGTAGTAGTACGTACGGTTCAACTCCGCTTAACACAATTGAAACGGTTTAAGCAAAAGGGACGTTCTCGTTCGTCTCAACGGATCCTAATTGGATCAAGGGTAAGTAGATAAGTCGTATATAGTATTTATATAGACAAAGAAGTCTGCACATCGTGCGTCTCATACAGCAAACAAGTAATGCAACCAACTCCCATAGGAGGCAAAGTTCACACACAACCACACCCATCACTAGGGTTTCAAAGCGCGAAGCAAACAGTTTGGAAATAAGTCCTTAATCCTTTTTAACATAGCCTTTCTCTTTCCGCAATTTCCTTATCCTTAACCAAAAATAATCAAGTCGATCTCGCATCGTTACGACTCGATTCAGGCGTCCCCGAACCTAGTTGTAACCACTTGACATCCAACCATCACATTTGACTACAGTGGCGCCCCTGAGTCAACTATGATATTGCAACCAAACCAGTTTTAAGGAAAATTCGGCATGACCTATTCATATTTTCCACTAACCCTCCGTTTAAACGGGACATTTATCAATCAATTTTCACAAGTTATTCAACACAAAGAGTTCTCATGCTCTGCAAGGTACACAACAAAATCAATACATAGATTTCTCATGCTTCGTAAAGTACACACACAATCAAAGAGGGTGCAAGAATACCCGAGTTCCATTCTTTTCTAAAAAGTCCTACCAATTGGATTACCTTTTTCAACTTTGATTCTTTAAACAATTCTCAACATCAAAACCGAGTCAACACTCAAACAATTCCAAACTCTTATCATTCCAATAAATCCAACCTCCGACCTCATCAATACCTCAATCAATCAACCCTTCAACCTTAACAACATGAAACGACCAATACGGTGGTAACACACTTAACAAATAATTTACTCAACAATATACCATATGGTTCCATCATTTCTTGTTAACCCAATACCGATCTCAACCATTTGGTTTCCCCGATCAATGTACATTACAGTCCATAGGGTAAGGATACCACTCAAGCTAAGTAACCACTCGTAAACAAAAGTTTTAAATTTAAACAATCCTTGAAATCAGTAAGACTTGAGTCGTTCTCACTCTATGCGTTAATGTCTTTAACTTGCATCACTGAGTACACGACTTAGACCTCCTAACTCTACCCACCTAACTGACGTTGGTCCGAGGTTTGAAAACAAGTTCAAAATTTACAACCTGTATCAAATGAAACCAGGCTCTGATACCAAATTGTCACGCCCCAAATCCGGTATTGACCGGGCTCGAGACGTGACCGGAATTAAAAGTAGAAAAGCAATAATTAAATACCAAAACCTTTATAATAACGAGATAAACCCTCTCAAATCCACAACTTATAAAATAGTTTCAAAACTTCCAAGAGCCACAGCTCAACATAAAGAGTCAAATAAATAATGTTTAAAACACATAACCAACATAACTCTAAGATAAACCCCAAGATGTCCAAAAGTTCCCGAGCCTCGAACTCACTAGATATCAGCTACGCTTGTAAAACAGTAAGAAAACCAAAGGGGGGTGAGCTTACGCTTAGTAGGAAAAACCTTAACAACTCAACCCTTAGGTCAATACTGTACCGGATAAGCAGATATCTCAAATAACAACAAAATACGATTAACAATGAAATAACGGGTAACAAGATAGAATAAGATAAGTACGATGAAATAATAAATAGACAAGATAACATTAAATTGAAAGGTTCCATAAAAGAATTAATATAGAGTATCATAACGATTAAATAGGAGTAATTGATATCACGCCAACCACTTGCTTTCTCAAGCCTCTGATCCATGAATAGATTCTAGTGTCACCTCGGTTCCCATATTCCGATCCACTAGAGTATTCATATCACATCAAATTTTCCCTCGGTCTGGAGGAGGCACATACGTCGGAGCACCGGAAACCATCCCATGGGGATGCTCATCTTCGGTATTCTCGAAAATGTCTCCAAAGAACCATAGTCATAGGGAACCAAGATAGTGCTCCCGTAGGACACACCACCTTGGGTGAAACCTTAGAAACCATCACTCATGAAGTAATCCCATCAATATCCCGTAGGATCTGCCGAGCCATAGGCTCCTAAATCTATCAATATCCCGTAGGATCTGCCGAGCTCTCAGGCTCCAATATTCAATCAATATCCCGTAGGATCTGCCGAGCCATAGGCTCCTAAATCTATCAATATCCAGTAGGATCTGCCGAGCTCTCAGGCTCCAATAATCAATCAATATCCCGTAGGATCTGCCGAGCCATAGGCTCCTACATCTATCAACACCTCACTGTATTTGTCCAACTCCAACCACCACAACGGCACCGGATTACCCCCCCCCCCCCCCGGTGTAGTACCGAACCAAACAAACAAACAAACAACCATTCAAGAATCAGAATAATTAGACAAGCACTAAATGCATCCAACAATGAACACTTCTCAAATCACACTTTCCTCACAGCAAAGACACCCAATAACACTCCATACTTACCGTATACTTACCTGTCACAAACCAGCGGTACATCGATCACCTGATTGTACCCCTTGGCACAACCAGTCATACCCGATCATCCGTTCAATCCACAATTATATCAACACAATCACTCAATCAACCAAGTAAACATTAAACCAATCAACCATCATGTGAACGATCAATTAAGCATTCAATTATATAAGCTAACTAGTTTCATTAGACTCTTAATTGTCCTAAAAACGAGCAACCAAGCATGTGAACCTAGCACACAACTAATCCGAGAGCTCTTCACAACCTATCTACCAGTAAATCAATTCCCAAGTATTGAAAGCGAGTTATACTAGTCATCTTCATCCTAAGCATGCATTCTAGACATTCCGGTTATTAATAATTAAAAGACAATTATTCTAGTTATTCGCATCCTATAGGCAATTCTAGGACCTTTCCGATTGTATTATCCTAACATGCATACTAAGCGTTTAAATAAGAAGTTAAGACTTTCCCTACCTCTTGATAAAACTGTTGGGTCTCGAGGTAGGGTTGGAGATGAACCAACTCGCAGCGGAAAATCAATGAAAACCAAGAGACGATTAAAACCATGAAACAACTAACAAAGTATGGATTCACAAGAGAAAAATTCAGCACTATTTCCTACCAAAACAAGAACACCGGTTAACGAATGATTGGCTTGAGTCTCCAAGACGCCTACGTATCCACATGGGAATCAAAGCCACGTAGTTCTTCTCTTTGAGGACTCAAGAGCACAAAAATGGAGGTGGGAGCTTGCCAAACCCGAAATTGCAAGGGAAGGGGGAGAGAAATTGTGTTTCCTATTCTTGTCTTGTGTTTGTTATGTTGAAAAAATATGACTTAAACATAACAAACCCCATACTTGTCCAACTAAAGGCATGTGACAAGCATGGTGACAAGTAAGGTGTAAATAGGACAAAGTATGGCAAGACAAGATTGGGTTAGGTGGTGAATCACCAACACCTTAATCCTTGTCTTGCTTACTTAGTACTAATTAATGAAGACTTGATTAATTAGTTCCATGGGCCTTGGTTGCATGGGCCTTTCATGGGCCTCTTGGAACATGGCCCGTGGCCATTTCCAACGAGGTCCCGTGATTCGCTCATCGCCTCCAAGCATTCCATACCGGAAATGTCCAACATTATCCGACGCGATCAATCCCAAGACTCCAAGCCTTGTCTCGATCCGTAAAGTCCTATTCACTTACGGGGACATGACCCAAAACCCAGTTTTGGTCATGTCCCGAGACAAATCCCTTTTGGCCATTCTCCATAAATGTGTCAATAAGTTTCACCCTCCGGTGTGACCCTTAGGTTTATGCATGTCAACAGATCAACGTAAAATCCCATTTTACTTGATCCTATTTAAGTGGAAACTAACGAGACTTTAGTATTTCCTGCCACTGCATAACGAATCGACCATGTCGATTCTAACCTTTCCGTCATCCCTGTCATTATCCTTTTATCTCCGATATCCTGATTGAGATAAGGCATAGAGCCGTCATCCTTATTATTCTCAATCACTGTTCCTTGATATGTGAGATGACTAAAGATATGATACCCAGTATCATGTGCATGGCCATGCTATTCTTTCAGTCACTCTCGATCAAGCGGCCGAGAACTGATATCTTTCCCATACCTCAGTATGAGGGATAAATCCCTTAGCCGTCTTTCGTGTCACTCATGTAGCCCGTCCCCAAGCCAATCCTGGCCGTTATGGAAGCCCTGTTACGAACAACGTTAGGCTCAGATCAAACTTAGTTGCTGACTACATAGCGATCACAAAGACTCCTTGGTCTAAGGATACATGACAAGCTACGACACTGAATATGTTCATGACTTAATCTATGTCACACATTCAGGGCGGAATGTCCAATATCATGTCCCACATGATATCTATGATCAGACTCCGGAATCACATTCCTATGACTAACAGAACGTAAGCCATAAAGAGCCATCTTTCATACTAGTCGCTTCTAGTGAAGCATTGTTGACTAGGGACCCATCGAGTGTGATCTATCTCGATCTACGGTTCTATTCGCATGGTGGGCATAGATCAGAGAACACATCGATATATTACTCCAACACATAAGTAATATAAAGCCGCTTTAATTTTATTGCTAACGATGATATATACATTTGGACATTTAGGATTGAACTACGGGCACTAAGACTAACAAAAACTCTAAAACTCTGTTGACAAACTCGGTGGCCACAACTCCGTCCTTCACACGGGTTCCGGCGTGATTCTTCGTTCTTCAAGCTTAAGGCCAAGTTCTTCCTTCCTTCCTTGCTTGGTATCACGGTCTTAGACCACCATAAGACCAAAGTTGATAACTAAACGATGTTCTTATCTCCAAAGTACAGAACAACACTCAAATAATGGAAATAAGGTTTGAAGAAATGATTTAAGAATCGAAAGGGTTAAAAGGAAGGGTTCTGGGTTCTGGGGGTCTGATCCGGAACGCCATACGGACCGTGTGGCTAGCCGTGCCGGAACCTGGCACGGACCGTATCACAGTCCGGCCCGGTAGCCAGCACGGACCGCGTCACAGACCGGCCCAGAGTGCGACACGGACCGTGTGAGGTACCGTGCCAGATTCCCGTCCGTTCCGTGCCGCGTGCCGTGCCGGTACCAGGCCCGTTCCGTGCGGCCTGCCGTGCCGGCACCTGGCCCGGTCCGGGTCACGTTCTGCGCCAAACCTGACCAGTTCCTTCTCCTTTCTTCCCCAACTTGAGTTTCATGAAAATCACCATTAAAACCCCATTTCCAAGTCCTCTCAACTCCAAAATGTTCAATCAAGGTTACCCAACATCAACACCCTCAATGGGTTCATCAAACTTCAACCAAAACACAATTCAAACATCCTACTTCACTACTTCTTCTCCAAGCAACAATCACAAAGCTAGTTCTTCAACTTTGAACCAAAACCCCACAAAACCCAAGGATTGAAAGTGGATGGAATGAGAATTTTAGAGCATCCATATCTTGAGGATGTGTAGGAGATGAAGCTACCAAGCTTGGGAGGGAGGAATGGTGGAAGGATGATCCTAAAATCTCTTCTTTGCTCACTTTCTTCTTGCTCAAGTCAAGAGCTCCTCTCTTCTCTCCCTTTAGAATTTCGCTGCAGCAAAATGAAGGGGAAATGCTGAATTTGTGCCCAACAATTGCCTTTAATGACCTATAAGCTAAATGACCCAAAAGCCCCTTGCTAGATTTATCCTTTTAGAGCTTTAGGGAGGGTCAAGAGGTCATTTCAACTCCTTTTCTTCTCATCCAAGCCTACAATGCCATTTGGCATTGTGGGGGCCACTTTAAATTAATGAAAATCCAGCAGTCCAATTTTAGTCGAGAAAGTCGATATAAAGTCTAAGTTTGACCAGAAATTGACTGTTACAATATTACAGTCAAACTGAAGGAAATGACTCAACTAAGCTAACCGTGATGACGGCTAAGCTTTTTGGGTCCCGGAAATGTTTCGAATGACTTCCTGAGTCTTCGGTTGACTTTTTCCGGCCAAAAGTCAAACTTAGTCGGAATTCGCCGGTTCTACCAGGATCGACCGGGGTGGTTCTTACACCTTCGATGTAGGTATCGTACCGGAACCCGTAGCCCCGGGGGACCGCGTACGTGGGACACCACCCTCGGCCTAGATACCCTACACCGGCATACCCCCTCGATGTAGGTATCGTACCAGAATACCTCGTCTCGGAACATACCCACGAGAGTCTCAACATGTCATAATACCATAGTTCAACTAACAGCATAACAAACCAAACCATCTTACCGAAACACATCACATCGGTCTATCAATCACCCGGTCATATCTCAAAGCATCAATTCACGTCATACCAAGCATATCACACTTGACGTAACATACCAACATATCATACCGAGCATACCATATCATAATCCTCAATATGACAACGGATAAACCACGTATCAAGCATCACAATTCATCAATCATGGCACCACAACCAACACACAATCCTAAGGGCACGACATGGCCCACATGCAATTCTACAGGACGGCAATTCCCAAACCTACGGCACGACATGGCCCGCAAGCTATCCCTCATTTCACTCGTTCCTCACATCCTACATGCAATTCTACAATTATAACATTTGATCAGAACCTATATGCATACTAGTAACTTTCCGCAATTAAACCGGTATTCGCTACTTTCCCCTACCTCGATCGCTATCCAAACGCTTAGTCAAAGTGAGTCGCCTAGTAGCCTCATCCGCCGTGCTCGGGTCAAACGTCTAAGATCACAAAGCAATTCATGAATTAATGCTAATTCAAAAGCGGTTTAACGATAACACAACTGAATTACTCTCGAAAATCAAAACATGGACTGAAGGGAAATTGGGCCGGAACAAGGCCCATTCCGGGAGGCCCACAGGCCCGGTCTGTGCGGCACACCGGCCCGGTATCTGGCACGGTCCATGCGGCACACCGGCCCGGTACCTGGCCCGGTCCGTGCGACACACCGGCCCTGTACCTGGCACGGTCTGTGCGGCACACCGGCCCGGTACCTGGCACGGCCAGTGCGGCACTCCGGCCCGGTATTAGGCCTGGTCCGTGCGGCACTCCGTGCCAGTCTGGGCAGACCTCTTCTTCATCCTCCTCAACTTCGTTCCCACGAAAATATACCTCAACAACTCCATTTTTAACCTCAACAACCTCCAAAATCAGTCTCAAACCTCCATAAATCAACACCCAAAATTGGGTTTCACCAAAAACAACAAAACACAAGTGATTTCTCATCAAAACTTCCATTTTTCTTCACAATACAATCATCTAAACCACAATAACCTTAAACCCAAACTAGTTCAAGCTTTTCTTTACCAAACCCATAACTCAACTTCATTGAAATGAGATTTAATAGAGTGCTTACATAAGGAAATGGAGACAGGAAGAAGAATAAGAGGTTTTTGAGAAGTTTTGAGGTGAAAATCAATCTAAAGTCTCCCTTTTTCTCCTTACTTCTTCTTAAAGTTTCAATGGAACCTCTCTCTCTCTCTCTCTCTCCCTTGTATATTTCGGCCAACAATATAATATGGCTGAAATGTTTGTCACATGTAGCCTTTAACCTAGGGTTGAAATGCTTTTAGTGCCCTCTTGCTCAATTGCCTCTTATGTCCAAATCTTTAGGGTTGGGATGGTCCTTTCTCCCCTATTTCTTCTCACCCAAACCATCATGGACATGTGTCCATGTGGGGTCCACCTCTACCTCAAAATATCTCCAGCTTAAATAATTTAATTCAGTTTAGTCTTTAATTAGACTTAGTTTGACCCGAGTTTGACTTTTTCACAAAAACACACATTTGAAAGGAAACGACCCAACTAAGCTAACTGTAACGACGGCTAAGATTTTTGGGTCCCGGAAAGGTCCCGAATGACTCCCAGAGTCATCGGTTGACTTTCCCGGCGGAAAGTCAACTTTCGCCTAATTTCGCCGGTTCGACCGGGATCGACCGGGGGCGGTTCTTGCAATCATATATTGAGAAGATCGTTAAAATATTCAATATGGATAATTTTCATCCTTTGAGTTCTCCTCTGATTTTTCGATAACTTGATGTGAAAAATGATTCATTTCACCCCCGAAAAGAAGAAGAACTCTTTGGTCCCGAAGTACCATATCTTGGTCCAGAAGTACCATATCTTAGTGACATTGGGGAGTTAATGTATCTTGCTAATTGCACCCGTCATGATATAACACTTTCTATTAATTTCCTAGCAAGATTTAGTTCTTCTCCGATTCGAAGACATTGAATTGGTGCTAGACAAATTTTAAAGATATCTTCGAGGAACATTAGATATGGGGTTATTTTATTCAAAAGACGCGAAGTCTGAATTGATTGGATATGATTGATGCCATATATTTATCTGATCCCCACAAAGTGTGGTCACAAACTTGGCATGTATTTACATATGGTGACACCTCTATATCTTGGCGCTCAACGAAACAGACCCTTACAGCCACTTCTTGAAATCACGCTGAATTGATAACTCTTCATGAAGAAAGTCCTGAATGTATATGGCTAAGGTCCTTGATCCATCATATCCGAGAATCATGCGATCTTTTAATAAATAAAGGAAGTCCAATTGTCTTATACGTAGATAATACAACTTGTATAGCTCAGATCAAAGGAGGCTACATCAAAGAGATAGAACGACATACATTTCCCCTAATTTCTTATTTACTCATCAACTTCATAAAAGGGAGATATCGATATTTGTCAATTTCGTTCTTGTGACAATCTTGCAGATTTGTTTACTAAAGCGCTTCCTACAAAAATTGATTTGAAAAGATCGGCATGAGAAAACTCCGTGATTTATGAGGAAATCAATGTAGATGTTGAAATGAGGGGGAGAAATACGTGTTACACTCTTTTTCCCTTGCTTTAGGTTTTATTTCAATGGGTTTTCCTAACAATGTTTTTAATGAGGTAACCTCTATACGTATTGTACAAATTATGTACTCTTTTTCCTTCTAGGGTTTTTCCCACAAGGTTTTTCATAGAAAGGTTTTAACGAGGCATAATAAAATTTGTACGTGTCATCCAAAGGGGGAGTGTAATTAATATATGTGATATTTTTTGGATGACTATTTCATTACATGAAATATTCAAGATTGGAGTTACATGACTTTTGAGTTTTGTAGCTCCCTCATTTATGTATAGATTAATGTAGGTCATTAAGGTTATGTCTTCGTAATTGATAGCATGAAGTTACTCTCATGGAATGTGAGAGGAACGAACTCCGTCCAGAAGAGACGGAGTATCAATTGTACCATCAGGAAAGCTCGTCCGGACTTTGTCTTTTTGCAGGAGACTAAGGTAGCTTCATTCTCCCCCTCTGCAGGGCGTTTGGTGCTAATTAAATCAACTCTTTCAGCGCTTCCGGTGTTTTATATGACTTTGTTTAAGGCACCTAAGGCAGTAATTAAGGAGCTTGAGGCTTGGCAACGCTGGTTTCTCTGGTCTGGCAGTGTTGCTCGCAGGGTTTTAAACATGGTGGCTTGGCACAAGGTCTGTAGACCTTGGGCGAGTGGCGGGCTGGGTATCCGTCGGTTGGAACAGGTCAATGATAGCCTGTTAGCTAAATGGTACTGGCGATTCGCTTCAGAAACTGACTCCTTTTGGAAACGTTTTATATGTGAACGTTTTGGTTGGGACTCGGACTCGTGGAACCTCTCGGTTATAGATAAACCGGCCTCCTCTTATATTTTTAATGGCATCATCAAACTAGCTTCCAACCCGCAGTTCGCTAATCTATTTGGGAACCAGAGCCTGCATTGGAAACTTGGTAATGGTTCTCGTATTCGTTTTTGGGAGGACACCTGGCTAGGGGGTACACCCTTATCACTTTGCTTTCCCCGTTTATATTCTCTGTATACAGCCAGGCATCAAAAAATATCCACTATTATCGAGAATGGTATGTGGAACTTAATTTTTCGTCGGGACTATTTTTCGTCGGGACTGTTTTGTTTGGGAGGAAAGGGAGGTTCAAGTTTTATTAGATGCTCTAAAGGGAGTAGTTTTTCGTCCGGAGTTAGCAGATACTGTTGTTTGGACCAAGGCGACACTGTTCAGGTCTAGCTCCGTCTATGAACTGCTGGAACCACCGGTACCGAACCCCCCCTTTTGGGCTGATTTCCTGTGGATAAAAAGATGGCCTCCCAAATACTCGATGCTTTTGTGGTTGATCTTGAACCATGCTATCCCGTCTATGGTCTTCTTGGAAAGTAGAGGAAGTCGGGTATCTCTTAATGACATGTTTTGCAAATCCTGCAAGTTGGTTTTTGAAGACTCGGACCATATTTTCATGCATTGTTCCTTTGCTTGGAAATTTTGGTCTAGGATTTATAACTGGTGGGGGATTTGTTGTGTTCATTCCAGTACAATAGACTCCGTTCTGCATGGGTGGATTGATTTGTGGCCGAGACGCCTGAGATTGAATTGGTTGAAAGTGGTGTCAGTGGGTTTGTGGATTCTATGGCTCCGCAGGAACTCTTTGGTTTTCAATTCTATTACAGAGTCTGTTGAGGAATCCTTCTTGAAGCTGCAATCCCTTTGTTACTCTTTGTTGCATGCTGGAGGAGCTTTTCCACAGGGTATTACTTTCGTGATTTGGCAATCTACCCCGCATACTTGCTTCTTCTAAGATTTGTTCGGATATACCCGATGTTAGCCGCTCGTTTATGTATTTTTGGCTTTTCTTATTTATGCTGTTTAGTTTTGACATGACTAATCACCTTGATTTTTCCTGTATCCATTGTACCTCTTATTATATCAATGGAATTTCACCTCGCTTATCAAAAAAAAAAGGTTATGTCTTCATGTTATGAGCCTATAAATAGAGGTTATTGTAAAGTGTAAAATGATGATGAATATAATGATCTATTTCTACTCTCTTCATATTCTCTTGTTCTCCCTAATTTTGTTCTTCCATTCTCTTATACTATCTCAAGTATTGTTCTTACTTTCACAACAAATTCATCGTTTTAAGTTGTTTTGCAAATTATTTCTTTCACCTACGCACCAGCACAGACCAAAAACCCATCTCTTATTTCACGTGTATTGTCTCATTATTGATGAATTCTTGTCTCCTTTTTTTGTATGTTACTTCCTTGAGGTTTTTCCTCGGGTTTAGACTTCATTTCGAAGTCTTAGCTTATAAAAATTGCTGATAAAAAAAAAAAGAATTCATTGTTTTAAGTTGTTTTGCAAATTACCTCTTTAACCTACGCACCAGCACAGACTAACAACCCATCTCTTATTTCACGTGCATTGTCTCATTATTGCTGAATTCTCGTAATCCATCTATGTACCTAAGGGATGTGACCTGAGGGAGGAATTTGCACAACAATCTTATCCTGGAAAAAGAAATTGCAAAATAGCCTTTATGGCTAGTTTTGGTCTCAAATCTTCACGCATTAGCCTTCATTTTTAATGAAAACCAAGATTCGGCTTTCATGAAAGTTATGGATATAATCCGTACTAAACACATATTTTTTTTATCGACCCAAGTATTCTATTTACCCGACCGGAGACTTATTAAAGATTACATCACAACTTTGCCTAAAACGATAGTATGGAATATGGAGGATGATACAATTATATTTCAGAATAAGGCTTACATCTAAAATATGACGTGGATCCGATATGGGTATATTCTATTAATCCCCCGGGTATTTTCGTGGGAAAGTGAAGCCACGACTAATCTTACCGGAGTCACAACACTATTAATCGTATTTTTTTTATCAGCAAGAGCAAATTTAGATTAAACCTCTTACAAGAGGGAAGAGGAGTTACATGGAAGAGGAGCAATACATATAGGTCCAAACAAAGACAACCAATCAAACGTAAACATCAAGAAACAAGAGGAAAATGAAATATCCTCAACAACAAGCTGTAATTGGAAACCAATTTCTGATGAGGCAGAAGCCAAAGGAGCAGGGACTGGGCTTAATTGATCTTACTTGCGCCTCAAGACACACCAAAACACAAATGCTCATGAAGATTGAGCTGAGAATCGGCCATTAAACACCTTCAGAAGCACCAAGCAGAGGAAGGATCCAAGCTGAAGCTATCACAAGGCCCCCTAAGGCATTGAGATGTGGATGGGATGAAGATACCAGATAGGAGATTTATAAACCAGCCAAACCATGATAAGCGCCCTAAGAAGAGGTTCTGGCAGAGAAAAGCCAGAGAATGTGCTGATTGAGGCTTGCATGTGGATCACATCAATTCGTCCAATAAGGCGGAAATATTCCGAGAGTTATTTGTTGGAAAAATAGCTCAAAAGGCCTCATTTGTTTTTGATAGAGCCCACATCGGAAACACATGGGATAGAAGGAGAGTTTATACACTCCTCTCCCCTTGTCTTGTTCAACAAGCTCTTGCGCTCCCTATGTAGGCTGGGCCGGTATGGGCCTCGCGGTCACCGTTGTTGCTGCCCGTCCGCCCGGGTCGGTTCGGGTGGAGCCCCTGCGGGGCGGGCTAAAACATGAGGACTATTTATTTTTTGGGCAATTACTTTTATCAGATTTCCTTTAATGTTTTTTTCAAACTATTTTGAATAAAACCGAAACGTTTTCCGTTTTGATTTTTAGTCACAGGAAATCTGAATCTTAAACGCGTGGGTTTATTACTCATAACAGAAAAATCTAGTTTTAATGTGTTTGTGACTTTACGCTTTTACCCCTCCTTTTCCCTGCCTATAAATAGATGGCTCTGGTCAGTTTGTTTCTACACGATTTTGATCACATACCAGAGCCAGAGTATACACATTTCCAGTCCCCTTTTCCCAAACGTTTTCCACCCTTGTTCTGGTTATCGTTATGCTGCTTCCACATCCGGTAGAGCGAGTGGGCGCGCTGCCGGGTAGAGCTGAGTGATCCATGGGGAGCAACCATTGTTGATCGCCACCACGGTCACGCCGAAAAATTTGCTTTCAAGTCAGTGGACTTCCATGCCACGTCTCAGCTATGATTTCTTGTTCTGCTCTTCAACGGGTTGGTCGTTCCTTTTACTTTTCGATTGCTTGCTTGTTTCTCTGTTCGTTTTGTTTAGTTCTGAAAGTCTTTAAAACAGTTTACGCAAATTATTCTAACAATTTGAAAGCAAATTATTATATTATTCACTTAATATTTCATGAACTGTTTTAATGATGAACATGAACCGAATATGCATGCTAATCTGAATTTGGCTTCTATTATTGCTGCTCGTAATTTTCCTCGTGTTGAACCTCTCGACGGTACCAACTACCGTCGTTGGTCTAAAAAACTGATGATTTTCTTTGAACAAAACAAAATTGATTATGTGTTGCTTGAAGATCCCCATGTGCCTATAACTGCTAGTGGTAGTACAACTCCCTTACTTGCCTCCATTGTTAGGGACAATGAGGCCAAACTTAATAAGTATGCTAAGGATAATAAGACTGCCCGCTGTCAACTTTTGGACTCTGTGTCCTATACCCTTTTCGATCTACTTGCTGGTCATAATTCTGCCAAATTCATTTGGGAGACTTTGGAGAAGAAGTACGGGGCCGACAATACTGGGAACAAGAAGTATGTCGTAAGCAAGTGGCTTGCATTCCAGATGGTTGACAACCGGTCGATCATGGATCAAGTCCACATTTACGAGGACATGTCTGCCGCCATTGTCAACGAAGGGATGGACATGAACGAGGTGTTCCTCGCTCATGTGCTGCTGGAGAAGTTTCCACCGTCGTGGAAAGACTACCGTAACCACCTCAATCACATAGAGAAGGATTTGACGCTTCAAGACCTCATTCGCCACATGAAGATCGAGGAAGCAAACCGTTTGAAGGACGCTCTGAGTGCCTACCCACCTTTGTCGCCTCCGACGGCAAAGGCTAACATAGTGGAGTCTGGTGGCCCGTCTCGACAGAACAGGTTCAAGACGAAGCCCAATTCCAAGGAAGCTCTCAAGCGAGGACCTCCCAACAACCGCAACAAGTTTGTGAAGCCCTCCTCTGCTGTTCGGAAACTGAAGCAGAGCCTGTTGTGCTATGTTTGCAGACAAGATGGACATGAGGCATATCAGTGTGTTCAACGTCAAGGCTTCAAGAAGAATGATGCAAGGGCCTACATTGCTGAAGATGATGACATTGTAGCTGCTGTAATTGCTAAGGCCATGCTGGTTCACAACACTGTTGACTGGGTGTTGGACTCCGCATCCACCCATCATCTCTGCAACTCCAAGGAGCTCTTCTTCGAGTTTGAAGAAACCAAAGGTGAAGTTGTTCACATGGGGAATGACTCCACATCAGTGATTACTGGAAGTGGGAAGATTATGTTGAAGCTGACATCCGGAAAGACTCTCGTGCTGAGTAATGCCCTCTGTGTTCCTACTTTGCGACGCAACCTTGTCTCTTGACCTCTCCTGATGAAGGCTGGACTAAAGATTGTTATAGAGAATCACACGGTTGTATTTACAAAGAATAAGGAATTTGTAGGAAATGCTTACTATAGTGGTAGTCTTTTCGTTTTCAATGTTGATCATGTTATCCTGAATAATAAAGTTTCTGCTTCCGCTTATATCGCTGAGTCTCTTGATCTTTGGCATGTTAGACTAGGACATGTGAATGTTGTCTCAATTAAAAAACTAAGTAACATGTCTATTATACTATCGTTATCTACCTCTGAACTCTAAAAGTGTGAAATTTGCGTAGATGCTAAATATTCTAAAAACCCTTGCAAATCTGTCACACTAAGAAACACGAACCTTCTTGAATTAATCCATACGGATCTTGCGGATTTCAATAACTCTAGGAGAAAGGGAGGCAACATTATTATGTTACCTTCATTGACGATTGCTCTAGGTCCGCGAGAGTTTATCTTCTTACTAATAAGGATGAAGCTGAAGAGATGTTCATCAAGTATAAGAATGAGGTAGAAAACCAACTCGAGAGGAAGATCAAGAGAGTGAGATCTGATAGAGGAGAAGAGTATGGCTCAAACTTATTAAAAGACGTTTGTGAATCAAATGGTATCTTCCATGAAACCAGTGCACCATACATGCCTCAACAAAACGGAGTAGTTGAACGTAAGAACCGAACGCTCAAGAACATGATGAATGCAATGCTTCTTAGTTCAGGCCTTCCGGATGAAATGTGGGGGGGAAGTCGTCTTATCTGCTTGTCACATACTTAATCGTGTGCCGCACAAGAACCTTGATAAGACTCTATGCGAGTTATGGAAGGGTTACGCTCCTAACCTAAGGTTTCTCAGAGTGTGGGGGTGTTTGGTGAAAGTAGGCCTCACTGACCCTAAGAGAACCACTATCGGATCCAGACCTATGATTGTGTATTCATAGGTTATGCTCAGACTAGTACGGCGTATCACTTCATGTCTCTAGATGACCGCTCAATTTCTGAGGCTAGAGATGTTGAGTTCTTCGAACACATCTTTCCAATGAAGAGGAACACCGTTGTTGATCCGGTTGATCCCACTATCCCTTTTCCTTCGCTTCGTGATAGGTGGGTTGCCGAAAGCTCTACTTCGCATGGTCAAGCTGAGGGACCAAGGAGAAGCAAGAGAGCCAGGACCGAGAAGAACTTTGGAGAAGACTTTGTCACCTCTTTTCTCTCCGAAGTTAGACATGAGGGTGTTGTTTCAGAAGAGTTTGTTTCAGCCTTTCTGTTAGAAGAAGATCCAAAGACCTATGGTGAGGCTTTGAGATCTGTTGATTCTAGGCTTTGGGAAGAAGCAATCAAGGCTGAACTTGATTATATTGCATCGAATCAGACTTGGTATATAGTAGACTTACCTAAAGGTTGCAAAGCCATTAGTAGTAAGTGGATCTTCAAGAAAAAAAACTGAGACCCGATGGTACAATAGAAAGATT
Organism: Erodium maritimum; assembly: GCA_963921825.1. Lineage (NCBI taxonomy): Eukaryota > Viridiplantae > Streptophyta > Magnoliopsida > Geraniales > Geraniaceae > Erodium > Erodium maritimum. The sequence goes on from OY997594.1 coordinate 25,424,026, forward strand.
CAAAGCGAGACTTGTGATTAAAGGTTTTACACAATGGAAAGACGTTGATTACTTCGACACGTATTCTCCTATGACCAAGATTTCAACGATAAGGTCTCTTGTCGCTTTAGCTACCATTCACGGCTTGATAATTCATCAGATGGATGTCAAGACCGCTTTACTGAATGGTGATCTAAAGGAAGAGATCTATATGTCTCAACCCTTGGGGTTTGTTATCGCTGGTCAAGAGAATAAGGTGTACAAACTGAAGAAGTCTCTGTATGGACTGAAACAAGCACCTAAACAATGGTATGAGAAGTTCAATCGAACTCTAGTGACTGACGGATACAAGGTGAACAACTCTGATTCTTGTGTGTACTCGAAGATTACAGAATTGGGTAGTGTGATTATCTGTCTTTATGTTGATGACATGCTAATTCTTGGTGATAATATCGGTGCTGTGAACCTTACCAAAGAATTCTTGTCGTCACATTTTGAGATGGACTTAGGAGAAGCTGATGTCATTTTGGGTGTTAAGGTTATTAGAAACACAAATGACATCTCCTTGAGTCAGTCTCATTACGTTGAGAAAGTGTTGAAGAAATTCAATCACTTCGACGTTACTCCTGCTAGAACTCCCTATGATCCAAACGTACACCTAATAAAAAATTGGGTGATAATGTTTCACAAGTTCCAGTACGCTCAGATTATAGGAAGTGTGATGTTCCTCATGAGCTGTACTCGACCAGACATTGCTTACACAGTAAGCAAGTTGAGTCGATATACCCATAACCCGAGTGACGAGCATTGGAATGCTCTAAGTCGTCTACTGAAGTACCTGAGAGGAACTATGAGTTGGTCCCTGCACTACAGTACTTTTCCTAATGCTTTGGAAGGATACTGTGATTCAAACTGGGTTTTAGGTAACGACGAGATGAACTCGATGAGTGGTTATGTGTTCACCTTGGGTGGAGGTGCTATATCGTGGAAGTCTGCGAAACAGACCTGTATAGCCCGCTCTACCATGAAGTCTGAGTTCATTGCCCTTGATTTGGCTGGGCAAGTGCCTTTGTGGGGAAGGCAAGCTGTGCCTGTGTCGTTACACTGTGATTCGTAAGCGACCATTTACGTTGCGAAAAATAATGTGTATAATGGTAAGAAGAGACACATTAGTATCAGGCATGGCGTCGTTAAACAACTCCTGAGGAATGGAGTGATTTCTTTGGAATTTGTGAGATCCGAAAGAAATCTTGATGACCCTTTCACCAAGGGTCAACCTAGGAGAATACTCCTTGATATGTCGAGAGGGATGGGGCTTAAGCCCATAGGCCAAGAAAGTATGGATGACAAGTGTTAGTTGTCATATGCAGCCATACTAGTCTTGATGCACTACATCTCCCATTCCTATGACATTTGTAGTGCTTGATGATCTATAACCAGGTTTGGTGGTGCTTTGAGACGTACTTGATAGATCTTGATTTAAATCTATAACTAGTATTAGTGGTGCTTGTGAGACGCCCTTGATAGATTGTAATCCATCACTAGTTTTGGTGGTGCTATTGAGGCGCACTTGATGGATTCTATTGACAGGATGGACTTCATGTCCTTAATAGCTCCAGACCCGATTAGGACAGTGCTTGTGAGAAGCACTTGATGAGCTACCTACGTGAGTGTGATGGTGAACCGCCATCTATGAAAGACTTGGGGGAAAGTCTTCCTAGAGCTCTCATAAGAACCAAGGTATACGCATGGCCTTTAATAGCATCTTAATAGTTTCGTGGATTCAATGGAATTTGAAGTATGGTATGTGTTGTGTGACGTATCAACCAAAGCTAAGTAAGTTCAAGATTTTATTCACTTACTTAAAATAAGTTGTTATCACATCTCACTATGCATCAATTCAAATCGAAAGATATTGATGTTTAAGTACCGCACCTTCCTTTAACCAGAACATTTGGGTGTTTTCTTTAACTTAAACTTGTTTTACTTGTGTTTTCGACTTTTGTCGCCATTTGTGGGGGATTGTTGGAAAACTGTCTCAAAAGGCCTCCTTTGTTTTTGATAGAGCCCACATCGGAAACACTTGGGATAGAAGGATAGTTTATAAACTCCTCTCCCCTTGTCTTGTTCAACAAGCTATTGGGCTCCCTATGTAGGCTGGGCCGGTATGGGCCTCGCGCTCACCGTCGCCGCCGTCCGCCCGTCCGGGTCGGTTCGGGTGGAGCCCCTGCGGGGCGGGCTAAAACATGAGGACTATTTATTTTTTGGGCAATTACTTTTATCAGATTTCCTTTAATGTTTTTTTCAAATTGTTTTGAATAAAACCGAAACGTTTTCCGTTTTGATTTTTAGTAACGGGAAATCTAAATCTCAAACGCGTGGGTTTATTACTCGTAACAGAAAAGTCCCGTTTTAATGCGTTTGTGACTTTACGCTTTTACCCCTCCTTTTCCCTGCCTATAAATAGATGGCTCTGGTTAGTTTGTTTCTACATGATTTTGATCAAATACCAGAGCCAGAGTATACACGTTTCTAGTCCCCTTTTCCCAAACGTTTTTCACCCTTATTCTAGTTATCGTTCTGCTGCTTCCACATCCGGTAGAGCGAGTGGGCGCGCTGCCGGGTAGAGTTGAGTGATCCTTGGGGAGCAACCGCTGCTGATCGCCACCACGGTCACGCCGAAAAATTTGCTTTCAAGTCAGTGGACTTCCGTGCCTCGTCTCAGCTGTGATTTCTTGTTCTGCTCTTCAACCGGGTTGGTCATTCCTTTTACTTTTCGATTGCTTGCTTATTTCTCTGTTCGTTTTGTTTAGTTCTGAAAGTCTTTAAAACAGTTTACGCAAATTATTCCAACATTATTCTATTACACGCACCAACTCTATGCACTTTTTGCTCTACATGTCGGCGGTGTCTTCTTCGTTATGCTGGTGGGAGGAATATTTAGTTACATGATCGATCGCTTCTTGAGATGTTGCCAGTCTTGAAATGTTGACTCTTGTGAAACCTGGCATTAAGTACATATAATTAGAAACCTCTTATGACTAGGGGTGCACAACGGGTGGGTACCCGGCCCGACTGTGCAAAACCCGAACCCGCTCGGTTGAAGCCGGTAGAGGCTGACTGCTACCAGACCCGCACCCGGAACAGGGCGGGTTTTTGGCATCTCGCGGGTGACCGGGTCGAATCGATTTTTGGTTCTTCGCTAAGATCCAAAAGCTCTAGTTAAAGTTTTGATATCAAAATAAAAAATTAGTAATAAGAAGAGAGAGAAAACATTGAGAAGTGTAAAGATTCGACAGACATGAGGCATAACAATAAATTAGAAATTTTATATCTATAAACTATGATTACTTTTTGAACGAGTGTTAGGAAAAAAAATGTATTGGGAGAAGGAAAATATAAATTTATATTATTTATTAAATAATATAATAACATTTATTTATAAAATGATATAATAAAATAAAACTTTTAATATTCGGTGTTGCATTGGGAAATGAAAAGAGCAAGTTTCGTAGCTCATAGCCTTTACTTTTTGGTAAATAATATTATTATTTTTTATCATATAAGTATATAATATAATAAATTAAACATATTATCATCATCTTTCTTCAACAGAGTTATAGACGAGTTGTACATCAGAGTAATTTTATTTTGTTCATTTCTTCCCCTCTTTGGCGCTTCATCCTCTTATTTTCTTATTCCTTCACCAAATTCATATAATAATGTTTATTGCATGGTACGATCAGTTCAATACCAGTCCACAATATTTCACTTCGAAAATCAGAACGTCTCCTCATTTTCTTTCCTTTTTCTCTCTCTTTTTCGTCTTCAACTTATCAATTGATTTGTGTTTCTTCTTGCTCTTAATTCTTTGGATTTTTCGTAGCTCTTAATTAGAAACCTCTTATGACTAGGGGTGCACAACGGGTGGGTACCCGGCCCGACTGTGCAAAACCCGAACCCGCTCGGTTGAAGCCGGTAGAGGCTGACTGCTACCAGACCCGCACCCGGAACAGGGCGGGTTTTTGGCATCTCGCGGGTGACCGGGTCGAATCGATTTTTGGTTCTTCGCTAAGATCCAAAAGCTCTAGTTAAAGTTTTGATATCAAAATAAAAAATTAGTAATAAGAAGAGAGAGAAAACATTGAGAAGTGTAAAGATTCGACAGACATGAGGCATAACAATAAATTAGAAATTTTATATCTATAAACTATGATTACTTTTTGAACGAGTGTTAGGAAAAAAAATGTATTGGGAGAAGGAAAATATAAATTTATATTATTTATTAAATAATATAATAACATTTATTTATAAAATGATATAATAAAATAAAACTTTTAATATTCGGTGTTGCATTGGGAAATGAAAAGAGCAAGTTTCGTAGCTCATAGCCTTTACTTTTTGGTAAATAATATTATTATTTTTTATCATATAAGTATATAATATAATAAATTAAACATATTATCATCATCTTTCTTCAACAGAGTTATAGACGAGTTGTACATCAGAGTAATTTTATTTTGTTCATTTCTTCCCCTCTTTGGCGCTTCATCCTCTTATTTTCTTATTCCTTCACCAAATTCATATAATAATGTTTATTGCATGGTACGATCAGTTCAATACCAGTCCACAATATTTCACTTCGAAAATCAGAACGTCTCCTCATTTTCTTTCCTTTTTCTCTCTCTTTTTCGTCTTCAACTTATCAATTGATTTGTGTTTCTTCTTGCTCTTAATTCTTTGGATTTTTCGTAGCTCTTAATTAGAAACCTCTTATGACTAGGGGTGCACAACGGGTGGGTACCCGGCCCGACTGTGCAAAACCCGAACCCGCTCGGTTGAAGCCGGTAGAGGCTGACTGCTACCAGACCCGCACCCGGAACAGGGCGGGTTTTTGGCATCTCGCGGGTGACCGGGTCGAATCGATTTTTGGTTCTTCGCTAAGATCCAAAAGCTCTAGTTAAAGTTTTGATATCAAAATAAAAAATTAGTAATAAGAAGAGAGAGAAAACATTGAGAAGTGTAAAGATTCGACAGACATGAGGCATAACAATAAATTAGAAATTTTATATCTATAAACTATGATTACTTTTTGAACGAGTGTTAGGAAAAAAAATGTATTGGGAGAAGGAAAATATAAATTTATATTATTTATTAAATAATATAATAACATTTATTTATAAAATGATATAATAAAATAAAACTTTTAATATTCGGTGTTGCATTGGGAAATGAAAAGAGCAAGTTTCGTAGCTCATAGCCTTTACTTTTTGGTAAATAATATTATTATTTTTTATCATATAAGTATATAATATAATAAATTAAACATATTATCATCATCTTTCTTCAACAGAGTTATAGACGAGTTGTACATCAGAGTAATTTTATTTTGTTCATTTCTTCCCCTCTTTGGCGCTTCATCCTCTTATTTTCTTATTCCTTCACCAAATTCATATAATAATGTTTATTGCATGGTACGATCAGTTCAATACCAGTCCACAATATTTCACTTCGAAAATCAGAACGTCTCCTCATTTTCTTTCCTTTTTCTCTCTCTTTTTCGTCTTCAACTTATCAATTGATTTGTGTTTCTTCTTGCTCTTAATTCTTTGGATTTTTCCACCGTAGATCTATCCTTACGCGTTGCTCGGGTTTGCCCTTCTCCACCGCCCCTTCACTTCTCCCTTTTTTCTTCTTTTTCAGATCTACCAAAAACCATGCTCAAACCATACCAACAATCCTATGATATAGTTATGAGATTGGGTGTAATAGAAAACTCTGAAACAACAAACACTAGCATTCCAACACCAAAATGTCAACACACCTATAAGAGTAAGAAACCTTACAATCAAACAAAACAAATACAACAATGAAACAAGATCTCAGTATCAAATTTAACTACCATGAAGAGTGAAGCCTGGTTGAGGACTAAAAGTTGAACGACACTCCTCACAAACAGGAATCAGCCACCCAAAAACAAGCACGGAGTCGAAAGTACTTCCCAAAATCCTTCACCGAACCGTCAGAAAAAACCACCACACCCACATCTCTAAAACCCCAACGACCATGCTTAAATTATCAAAACTTATAACCCACCGCCAACCTACACCAGCGGCGACCCCGTTAAAGGAGGCCAGTAAAAGCACCCACCACTACCCACACACTACCAGATAACACCCCCTAATTAATATGTATGTAATGTTTATGTTTGGATCGGTTCTTTTGATATCTGATAATGTGATGTTTGTACTTGATTGTTATCCTATATATATATATATATATATTTGATAAGAAATGAAATTTATTAATCTTTGAAATTTAAGATAAATTATAGAAATGGGGACGGACCACCCGAGAGAGGGACGTCCCATAACTTAAACGATCTTCCAACTAAAGCAAAAAAAAAACTCAAAACAGAAACAGAAACACTACCAGACACCTTCCCTGTGGTGACAAACTATCTCCAAATCTCTTTTCTACGCTGCGCCACTAGCCTTTCTTGTTCACTCTAAGTTTCAGTTCGAGTTTGAATAGAGTAGGTCGAGTGTTTTCCCCCTACTCCCTTTAGTTGTCATCACAACAGGCCGATTTAGATTTAGGGGACTGAGTAAAACGTCCTTCCAGGTACTATCCTTACAAATTCCAAATTTTCCTCCAGCAACAACCGAACAAAGATTAGGCTTTGTGAGTTCCATCCCCACTTGGGCCGGTTCAACCACACGAATAACGTCTGGACTAGATCAAGTTGTATCCCCATCCATTAAGGGTTTGAGTTGGGCTTTCATCGAGCCCACTTCCACGACGTCAGCTGGGCTTAAGAGCTTTTTTAACTCCCCTTATTCACAATCGGTTGTGTCTCGGCCATCAAAGTTGCATCCGATTGTACTACATTCAAACCAAAAATCACGGGATCTGATTCAAGGTTGGTTTCTAAAATCGCAATGAAATCGTGAGAATCACGCTCATTCATACCCGTAATAATCGGCTGCAGACTATCCATTCGGCGATCAGAGACGATGACATGTACTTCCGGAAAAATCTCCGCTTGCTCCTGGATCTTATCTCGCCAAAGTTATAGGTTAAGAGTCTAAAAGACCTTCTACAAGGGAATTAGATCCGAGCCTACCTGTTTGGGCTTCGTTCCAGCGGAAGTGGAGGTGCTTTGTTTCACCGTTCTCGAAATAGAGGATCTCGGATTCGCATCTGCCAGCCGCGAATTTCTTCTACCAAGTCGAGCAATGGCAACAAGGAGTTTGTATCCATTGTATTTAAACTCGTTGAGTGAATCAATCATCTATAGAGCTGATTCCTTGGATTTAATTTTTACTAAGCCAAATCGCAATCCTCTTCTGTTTGGTCTCTTGCATACCGTGGTGGAAACCACATCGTCGTAAGACCCCATCATGTTCCTTACCCGCTCCGCCGTCAAACCAGAAGAAAGGTTATTAGCATATACTTCTGTACCTTGATTTGGTTTTATTGCTTCCGGGCGACGTTGAATTGGGGATCGTCTTTCCAGAGTGTTGATCTCCCTTAACACGCCCCACCTTTGTAACTTTCTTGACCCGTCCCTCCTTTGTAGCTTTTGGGTTGCAAGAGGCTGCCTTCGACATCGTCTGCAACGGATCAAAAAATAGCATGAACCTTAGGTTTAGACTCACGTTGAGCACGGTGGATCACTTCCATCTTTACACTATTATGTGAATATTTTGGACCATTTAATTGCTCAACTTATGTGTAATGCGAACAAGTGGAATGGAATGGGCACGGGTAGACCGTACCTGCTTTTTTATTCTGCAAAAACTAAGGAAACGCTATATTTTGAATGTAGTTTTTTTTAGAAGAACAGGTAATATTATTACTTGAAATAGAAATAGGGTGATGTGCACATAAATGTGCCCATCTTACAATATTGAAACCAACTACCGAACGTAAAACAATAACATAAAATTAAAAGTTGCTCAATTTTTAGGGGCGGTTGAAGGGGGAATCAGCGGTAGCGAACATGCAATCCCTGAACACCGATACAACATACTTCTACCATATGGCACTGGGCGAGCAAGCCGAGTGAAAGGGGAATACTGGTGGACCGCCATCTCCCCCGGTATGTCAGCGTGCGTCGTCCTCCCTTGACTGATAATGTTAGGGCTCCTGAACGCGAGATTGCTGACACCAGACTGGTAGGGGAGACAGATATCGACTGTCGATGGTACCCTCGCCATCTAGTTGCCAGAAAGGGGTCACAGTCGTCCACCCCCTTCCTGGGCCACCTCGGACTCATTCTTGGAGGCGGGGGTGCTTGTGGCCCCCTGGAGCTGCTACATGTGATCCCCCATCAGACGCCGTCGAACCCTCCGACTCCTCTGGCTCCTCCTCTCTGTCCAGCCTCTTCTTCCCAGACAGCGTCGGCCCAGCTTCCTTAGCCAGCCATGTTGATGGGATGTCCTCCATCCCAGTCTCATAGGACGGCTCCTGCCCAGATCATGGCATGTGTCGAGTAGGTGGCGTGCTCGGACCTCTATTACTCCCCTTGTCCCTGCCTCCAATATAGCTCCAGTTCGTCCCAGGCACCGCCTTTCCATGTCTCGCCTTCTCTATTGCAGACCTTGGGTCCCCCGGAGCTCTAAGGGAGTGGCCCTTGACTCCCCCCGCCATTGGAAAAGACGGGAACAGGTGACCCGCACAACTACATCCATAGCAATGATAGGGTAAATGCTCGTACGAGACCTGAAGAAGAGTAGGTACCTGCGATTCCGATAGTCGGAATCATAATTGGCTCTGCAGAGGAGTGCGAATATCTGCCCGGATCCGGATCCGCATAAAATCCCCCCATCAGCACCCCGATTTGTCCACATCCACCACCTGGCAGACCCCCAATCCATTCCCCAGACGGAACCCCGCCTCCTTATTCCACACCCCCACAGGGAGGTTAGAAAGCCGAGCCCACACCGAGAAATGATGAAAGCCGAGGTCTCCCACCTGAATATGAGCCCTGAGGTCCGTGAATAACACCAGGGATTCCTAGAACGCCCACGGCGCACCAGCCAGCACCCTAGCCCGTTCCTTAGCCGTACGAAAGAAGAACGCCACCAGGCCCCCCTCCAGCGGTCGTGCCCCCACTTTCATGCCCCAGAGATCCTCCATTCTGTCCACCAGCGATTTCCAGAAAAATCTCTTTGAGGTCAACACCTTCGCCGCAAGTGCGAACTGAAATTGACCCCCTACCTTGGCAACAAACCCTGTTGGGATCACTACCTCCCTAATGCACATTGACGATAACCGAGACCCGATATTCCCCACAGCCTCCTCCTCACCCTGCGGTACTGTTCGATCCGGGTCCATCACACCATCCGGCTCAGCCCGCACAGCTAATGCCCCCGGCCCGGCCCAATCCTCCATCCGGCCCGTACCCGACCCGTAACGCCCTGCCCAGGCCGTGATATCGCCTGATCCCGTCAGCCCACGGCCCCGGCCTGCTCGCGCAGTCCAAACCTCCCGGTCCTGGCCCACCCAAACTTCCTTTCGGGCATCCATCATGAATCCACCTGTCTGGGTCGGCCCATTGCACTCCCGATCCGGGTCCAACCCGCTAGGGTTTTCCCTCACTATCGCCTTGCCCTTGCTTCTTCTCCAAGCAAGGGCCGCCGACCACTTCTCCACCGGATCCTCCATATCTGAGGACACCAGCACCGGGGAACCAGTCGTCTCCATCCCCTCGTCCACCAACTGCGGCACCCCTAGACCACCAGCCCGTACCGGACCCGTCACCCTTCCTCTCGCCACACGGGACCTAGTACCACGAGCCACCTACCGGCGTCCACGACCTCCCGCCGTGAGGAAGCCGCCGCCACTCCCTAGAGCCTCACCGCTGCCCCGCACCACCGAGAAACGCAGCGATGGAGCAGACCTGTACCGAGGCGAGAGAGGCTCCGGCTCGATGAGCTTCGTCTCCTCCCCCGTCGTTACCTCCACTCCGACCAGCAAGACCAGTCCAGGATCCTTCTCCAGCCCGTCCCCCACATCAACCCCGTCAGACGGGATCACCACCACCGGCACGGTGTTGTGTGCACCGTCCCCCTGATACGCGTCCTCGACGCCCTCGGCCCACACGCTGACCCCCACCTCCTCGACATCCTCCATCGGCTCCTGCCATACTGAGGGATCACCGGAGATACTAGACAACCTTGCAGCAGAGTTAGCCATGGATGCCCTGAAAATTACAAAACCCTAACCCTAGCAGAGAGAAAAGAGTTGTGAACTTTTTTGTATTTTATGTTTTTAATTTATGTTTTGAATGTAGTGACTTTTAAGAAGAAACATATGAGGTGCTATATTTTAAAGTAGCATCTCTTAAGTCTTACCTTAATAAACGTTGTATTTTAATACAATGTCTCTTAGGTTAATTCTAACGCCTCTTAAGTATAATATTAGAAGACGCTACCTTTTTAATATAACGTCTCTAAAGTTACGACTTCATAAACGCAGACATTAAAAATGCAGTGTCTCTAAAGTGTTATTTTGCGAGACAATGTATATTTAACATAACGAATCTTAAGTCTTATCTAGCCGCATGAATCGTGCCCGGCGAATCTCAACTGCCCTTATGTGTCCGACCATCTTGTCATGGAGGCCTAGGGATCGTTCTTCCCTTGTAAACATTATTGAGTACGACTAAGGTGATAATTTCTGGTTGTGTTTTGTTTCGCTTTCATGGACATTCTGCATTAAGCTAACAGGAGTTTCGAATTTCACGGCCCACAAGGGGGATCAGGGGCGTAGTTGATGGATTCTTCCGAGGATTTAGCTTTGTTTTTCCCGCAGTTTATGCGGTTTTGTGTTCGATGCTTGTAATTTCGACTGTTTTGATCTCTGTTTTGGTCGGTGCACGTGTTTTTTCGGTCAGCGAGTGTAGTTTGTAGACACCAATTTCAAGGCATTACTTTCTTTGGATTGGAGTCAACACTAGGATTTCTGCAGCCAGTTTTTGAACCTAAGTTCAGTTACCTATTCTTAATTTTTGGGACGAAAATTATTAGTCGTGTCTGTGGTTTGAGGTGGTAGTTTGTATTGTAAAAATATAAAATGAAAGAGATTTTGGATAATTTTATTGAAGTCTCTGTAGTCCTTATATATGAGATTACAAGATCTTTAACATGAAATAAATATTACATGACATATTAATTAACTTCTATTATCAAATCAAATCAAATCGAAATAAATTATATCGTCTATTCTTATTTGATTATACCTTCAATACTCCCCCCCCCCCCCCCCCCCCCCCCCCACCAGGTTGGAGCATGAAGATTCGTAATGCCCAACTTAAAAATGAGATCTTAAAACGATCACGTTCAAAGCCTTTGGATGATGCAAACAGTTACTCGTCTTGGAGTTAAGGTTGTAAACGTCTACTCGTCTCGGGGCCGACGGTGCAAACAACATCTTTTTTCATGGTTGACAATACAAACGAGACGGTGCAAAAAACACATCTCGTCTTGTGGCCAATGGTACAAACGGCATCTCGCCTCGTGGAGACGATGCACAAACATCTCGTCTTGTGTCTGACGGTGCAAATGGCAACTAGTCTCGTGGAGACAGTGCAAAAAACTTCTCATCGAGAGGCTGAAGGTTGAACGGCATAGAAATTGGATCATGATACTTGTGACTATAGGTGAGATGCGGAAGCGAAATAAAACGAGAGTACAAAAAAAACTAGGACTAAATATGTCCTTTAGATGCCCTTCCCACTTGTTAGAACCATAAGCTAACAAGTGGGCAAAGCTACAAATTCATGATAGCTTGTCAACAATCGAAATCAGGCTCTGGTATCATATTAAAGTCATATCCAACCCAAAAGCTTTAACTAGTGGGTGGAGGCATCACGATGTATATCAAGGGGTCAATTTATCCACACACTTTTGATGTGAGACTTATACTTCAACAGTTTAAGCCACCAATGTTTGCGAGCTTTGATTCCAATATAGAGGTACAAGTTCATATTTCAAAATAGAGGTACCGGTTTTATTTGTTCTCCTGTTGTGTTTTAATTCGTTAATGGTTTCATCAATCGTTGCTATGAATCGAGAGGGCTCTTTCCCATTCAATGTCGATGACATCCTTTCCGACTTTGCCAAAGAAGCTGTCAAACTATTTCAATCCATCAAGTTCTCTATTTACGATGATGACATCAATCAGTTGCTTGCTATCTCAAAGTATTTTTATGATGGTTGTTCAAATCCAAAGAGTTTGTTCGACCTCAATATTGAGAAGGTGGGAGAGCTTTTGGGCAAGGGAGAGCACATAGGCACCTCCGTCGAGGGAGCGTTAGTTGGTGTTGGACGAAAGATGGTCAGTGGTTGTTCTGTCACAACAAGTGGAGAAGGAACGTATTCGGGATCGAGAAAGAAGCATGGAATCGGGGAGGAAGTCTCCGACGATAGATGACCTAAGGGATCTTTCGGAACCCTCGATAAGGATCTTCTGTAAGAACCGCTCCCAGTCGATCTCGGTCGAACCGGAGACTTTTAAGACAAGGTTGACTTTCTGCCTGAAAAGTCAACTGAGGACTCGGGAAGTCACTCGGGGCTTTTCCGGGGCCCAAAAAGCTTAGCCGTCATCACGGTTGGCTTAATTGGGCCGTTTCCATTCATTTGAGTATAATATCGAAGGAAGTCAAATTTGGTCAAAATCGAGCTTTTTATCGAATCAATACATTTAAATTTGGATTGCTGGATTTTAAATGGAAGAGAGTGGTCCCCATTATGCCAAGTGTCACTAATGGCTTGGAGGGAAGGAAAGAGGCTCAAATGTCATCTCTACCCTCACTAGTTGTCCACAAAAGGGATAAGAACTAAAGGGTTTTTGGTCTTTTTCACCTCTAGGTCTTTTTAAAGTATTAGATGACACAAAATCAGCTCACACTCTAGTGTTACAGCCGAAAATCACAAAGGGAGAGAGAGCAAGAGAGAAGCTCATTTCTTGAGGAAGAAGATAGTGAAGAAAGCTTGGATTTTGGAGCTAGTTCTTCATCCTTTTGACTCCATTTTGCTTCCCTCTTCTTCATCTCATCATCCTAGAGGTATGGATGCTCTCAACTCTTCATTTCATCTACTCTCAATTCATGGGTTTTGTGGGTTTTGGCTTGAAGTTGATGAACTAGCCTTATGTTTGTCTATTGGAGAAGGAGTAGTGAAGTAGGATGTTGAGATGATACTTTTGTTGAAGTTTGATGAACATTTTGGAGCTTTTGATTTGATTGTGATTTGGAGAATCATTGGAAACTTGTTTATTTGTTGATCCTACCATGGGTAGAGGAGTTTTGGAGGTATTTGATGGTTTGGGAAGCTGGAAATGGTTAAAATGGAGTTTGGTGGTGGATTTTCGGAGAAAATGAGCTGGAGGTTGAAGAAGGGCGAAACTGCCCAAGAGCGTCACGGATCTGTGACGGATCCCGTGACGGGTGACGTCACGGCTCCGTGAGGGAGACCGTGACAGCACACGTCACGACTCCGTGACGTCTTCCTTGAGGGTCGGTGTCACGGCTCCGTGACCGTGTCCGTGACTGACCAGTTCAGAGGGGTTTTTGAGGGTTTTCCCCCCGTTTTGACCTTGTTTTGGAGCTGAACTTTGGAGGGGTTTTGGGAACCTTTTGTTACTGTTAAGTGGAGTCTAATTAGAGTTTGTTTTGTGTTCAAAGACCACAAGACCTTGAAGAAAGGAGACCTTACCAGTACCCTTGTGAAGGACGGTGTGGTGACTATCGCTTGTGACATCAGAGTGTTGAGAGGAAGACTGCGAGGTAGGGAAAGCCTTAATTTCTTAATTAACGCTTAGTATGCATGATTAGGATAATAAAAATGGAAAGGTCCTAGAATTGCCTATAGGATGCGAATAACTAGAATAATCGTCTTTCAATTACTAATAAATGGATGAGTCTAATATGCATGCTTAGGACGATGACAATTAGTGAAGTCTGCTTTGAATACTTGGGAATTGATTTACTGGTAGAAAGGCTGTGAAGAGCTCTCGGATTAGTTGTGTGCTAGGTTCACATGCTTGGTTGCTAGTATTAGGTTAACTTAAGAGTCTAATGAAACTAGTTTAGCTTGTATGTTTGAATGTTTAATTGATCTTTCACATTATGATTGATTGGTTGAATGCATACTTGGTTGAGTGGGTGTTTACATTGATATAACTGTTGATTGAACGGATGATCGAGTATGACTGGCTGTGCCACGGGGTACAATCAGGTGATCGATGTACCGCTGGTTCGTGGCAGGTAAGTATACGGTAAGCGTGGAATGGTATTGGATGTCTTTGTTGTGATGAACGTATTCCTTGACGAGTGTTGAATGATGATTGAATGCTAATACTAGTTCCTTTATCTTTATTCTTAAGATGTATGTTTGAATGATTGTTTGGTTCGGTACTACATAGGGGGGAGGGGTAATCCGGTGCCGTTTTGGTGGTTGGAGTTGGACAGATGTACGGGATATTGAGTGATGTGAGGAGCTTATTGCTCGGAAGATCCTACGGGATATTGAGTGATGTGAGGAGCTTATTGCTCGGCAGATCCTACGGGATATTGAGTGACGTGAGGAGCTTATTGCTCGGCAGATCCTACGGGATATTGAGTGATGTGAGGAGCTTATTGCTCGGTAGATCCTACGGGATATTGAGTGATGTGAGGAGCCTATGGCTTGGCAGATCCTACGGGATATTCATTGATTATTGGGGCCAGAGGGTTCGGCAGATTCTACGGGATATTGATTATGGTTACTAAGGTTTCACCCAAGTGGGTGTGTCCCACGGGAGCACTATTTGGTTCCCTATGATTTATGGTCCTTTGGAGGCATGTCCGAATGGTTTTCGGTGCCCCGAGGCATGTACCTCCTCTGGACCGAGGGAAAATATGATATGACATTGATGCTCTAGGGGATTGGGACATGGAACCCGAGGTGATCCCAGAATCTATCCATTGATCGGAGGCTTGAGAAAGCAAGTGGTTGACAAGATATTGATTACTTCCTTTTTACTCTTATTGATTCGTTAAAGTAATTCTTCTGAAATTCCTTATGTTACTGTTACCTTGAGAATATTGTCTTATTGTAGTTATTCCTGTTTCTTCATTATTTCCTTGTAAACTGTATTAAACTATTGATTCGAGTTACCTTTGTAAGCAGTTTACTATTTGACCTAAGGGTTGAGTTATTAAGGTTTTTCCTACTGAGCATAAGCTCACTCCCTTTGGTTTCTGACTGTGTTACAGGCGTGCCGGATATCTAGTGAGTTCGAGGCTCGGGAGCTTTTGGACTTCTTGGGGGGTTTTAGTAGAGTTATGTTGGTCTTGTGTATTGAACATCCTTTATCTTACTATTTACGTTGAGCTGTGACTCACGAGGATTTGAACTACTTGTTTATATATATCTTTTTGATGGAGCTTTTATGAGAATTTTAAGGTTTTGTTAATTGTTTATGATTTCTATTCATTTCAACTCAGGTCACGTCTCGAGTCCGGTCAAATCCGGATTTGGGGCGTGACATCTTCACTCATCCCAAATTTTCGTACTTAACCTACCAGAGGGTATGAGTCCATATGACATTGAATCCATTTCAGTTAATATATACTTATGTAATATTATGTTTGATTGATAACATGATGTTTGATACAATTTATAACTTCTTATGTATATTATGTAAATGTTTTGGGTAATTAAATTGATGAACTAATATATAATGTGAACAACACGTGGAATGGAATGGGCACGGGTATAATGTAACCTTTTCTTTTCTTTTTTTTGTAGACAACTGGAAAGCGCTACATTTTGAATGTAGCGTCTTTGAAGATCAAACATCAGAGATGCTATATTTTAAAGTAGTGTCTCTTAAGTCTTACCTTAAGAAACAATGTATTTTAATACAACATCTCTTAGGCTAATTCTAACGTCTCTTATGTATAATCTTAAGAGGCGCTACCTTTTTAATATAGTGTCTCTTATGTTAAGACTTCAGGACAACGTTCTCTTACCAGACGTTGTACATTTTGTAAGTCCTAACTTACATCTCTAGGCATGTTAGAAATTCAAATATGAAAGACCGAAGTACTTACCTACAGTTATTGCTATCTTCAATTAAAATTGAAAACTTTGGTATATCCAGAAGAATGCTCGTGGACTTTCGATGCCTTCACACTTTCCTCTCTCTGATGGTGTATGAGATTTCGTAAAATGAAATTATGTGTGTGTCAATTGGGGACCAGAAGTAATATATATATATATATAGGGGAACAATCAAGTACAAACCTTATTTCGGGTCAGAACGTAGGACTAATCTGGGTCATTGATTACTCAGATCGAATGGCCACCGAAATTCAGGGGGGTGGTGATTGATTATGAAATCAATTACAAGATATGCATTAATTAAAAAGATATTAAAAGATATGCATTAAATCTGGGCCATTAATTCTACGATCCAAGGGCCCAGATTGATAGTTCTACGTTCTGACGAAAGATACAAGTTTGTACCTGATTGTTATCCTATATATATATATACATATATATTTCCAATTACAACGGCCCCATCAACAGTTATGAGGAAGAGTCGCCAATGACATGACATCTTGAAATGTGTATCAATAATATAATTTGATCACACCTTATGAATTCAAATAATGAGAGATTAATCTTATATTCTCCCACTTGATCAATTTATATTTGCAACAATGTCCAATAATAAGAAATCAGATGCATGAATCATGACGATATGTCCTTTTAATGTAAACAAGTAATACCTCTCATGTATCACAATGCATATGATTCTCATACTTTATGAACAAACCCAATGTTTATACTTGGTCCAAACTTAATCGATGATTTATGATTAACCAACTTAATCATATACTAAATATGCACATATTATAAACAATAATCGTCATCTTATAGTAAAGAGTTTCAGAAAGACAAACATCGTGCAAACAACGAAAATTTTACATCCGGGAACCAAGTCCCATACTTTTAACATGATCCTCAAATTTTCCTGGTGGCATGCCCTTAATTAGAGGATCCGTTATCATTAAGTCGGTATTGATATGCTCAATGATAATTGTCTTGTCTTTCACTCGCTCTCTTATGGCTAAATACTTGATGTCGATATGCTTACTTCGACTCCCACTTTTATTGTTCTTAGCCATGAAGACAACAACTGAATTGTCACATTACAGCCTTAGGGGTCTACTGATCGAATCCATGATTCTCAAATTTGAAGTGAAACTCTTGATCCATACATCGTGAAAAGTAGCCTCGAATCGAGACACAAAATCGTCTTTCATGGTACAAGCAGCAGTCATGGACTGTTTGGCACTTCTCCATGCCACAGCTCCACCGGCAAACATAAAGATGTATCTAGAAGTAGATTTCCGTGAATCAACACAACCAGCGAAGTCGGAATCAGAATAGCCGATCACTTCAAGATTTCTCGTTCGTCTGTATACTAGCATGTAATCTCAAGTCCCCTTAAGGTATCGCAATACCTTCTTTGCAGCTTTCCAGTGCTCAATGCTTGGATTACTTTGATATCTCCCCAACATGCCCACAATGAATGTAATGTCTTGTCTAGGTTAGACTTGTGCATATATTAAGCTTCCAACAACTGAAGCATAGGTAATATTCCTCATTTTTTTTTCTCGTTCCATGTCATTTTATGGACATTGTTTTAAGCTGAGTTTATTGTCTTTCACAATAGGAGCTACATTGGGTGAACAATATTTCATCCGAAATCTTTCCAAAACTTTGTTGATGTATGTCTCTTGAGACATACCTAGATTACTGACTACTCTATCGCGATGTATCTTTATCCCAATGACGTAAGATGCATCGCCTAAATCTTTCATATCAAAATTCTTGGATAGAAATTGTTTCACTTCAAAAATTATATTCCTATCATTACCAGCAAGCAGGATATCATCAACGTATAATATCAAGAAACAAGTCTTGCTCCCACTAACTTTTTGGTATATGCAATTGCCCATAACGTTTTCTTCATAACCAAATGAAGAAACAACGTCATGGAACTTCAAGTACCATTTTCGTGAGTCTTGTTTCGAACCATAGATTGATATTTTAAGTTTACAAACTAAATGCTCACCGTTACTAAAAGGGAATCCTTCAGGTTGTTTCATGAACACCTCTTCCTCTAGTTCTCCGTTCAGAAAAGCCGTTTTTATGTCCATCTGTTGCAACTCCAAGTCAAAGTGTGCAACCAATGCCATGATCACCTGAAGCGAATCTTTTTTTGATACAAGAGAAAAAGTCTCCTTGTAATCGATTCTTTCCTTTTGATTAAATCGTTTGGAAACTAGTCTGGCCTTATATCTCTCGATGTTACTGGATGAGTCTTTCTTGGTTTTAAAGACCCATTTACATCCAATGGCTTTCGCCCCTTTAGGTTACTCGACAAGATCCCCAACTTCATTTGATGCCATCGAATTCATTTTATCATTCATAGCATCATATCATTGACTCGATTCATTACAACTCATGGCCTGTGAAAACGTCTCAGATCATTTTCGGCTCTGACATTGAAGTCCGATTCTTGTAGATACACATTAGTCCCTAGGTATCGTTGATTTTCTCATTCTAGTAGATCTTCGCAATGTTGGATCAATACTTTCCAAATGATCGGGTTGACCAACTAGTTGTTCATTGACTAAGGGTTCTTCCTAAACAACTTGATTTACTATATCATTATCAACATGTGGAAGTCTTCATCTTGGATCCTTGTTCTATGGCCCATGATAGTCTTCATGTTCACTGATGGTGGTGGTCCTCTACGGGTATTTGGGTCCGGGACACCAATATCCGCGAACGGATCAGTGGGTCATGGCCTCCGTTGATCCTCAATGATCATGTTGTGCAGGATAACACAAGCAGTTATGATCACTGCGGGTGAGCTCCTATCCCATATTCGGCTCGAACGAGTGACGATTTGAAACCGAGCCTGTAGAACTCCAAACGCTCGTTCGATATGGTTCCTACACGCCTCTTGGTATCTAGCAAATCATTTTCGCTTCACCTTTTGTGGAGCATGTATTGACTTCACAAATGTTGCCCAAGTAGGATAAGTTTCATCTGTCAAGTAATAAGGGGTTTCGTATTCTCTATCGTTGACCTTGAACTTAACATATGGAGCGAAGCCTCAAACTACCTGGTGAAACAAGATAGACCTATTGAGCACGGTGTCCCCAAAAAAGAGTGCCAAATCCAAAGGTCTTGGGATGCAAAGGCTTCTAGCATGATTTTGGGGACTATCCTGTGGTCCCTACTTGCGAATTGTGCATACCATGCCACATGACAGTTCTTCCAATCTTAGTGCATGCAGTCGAGACTCCCTATCATCCCCAGAAAGTCGCGTTCTTCGTTGATTTGCACCAAACGGCGGATATCTTCCTCGGTCGGGCGTCGTAGATATGTTCGCCCATAAATATTGATGACGCCCAAGCAAAACTTCTGGACGCAGTCCAAAGCAGTGCTCTCCGCCATTCGCAAATACTCGTCGTATGCATCAGCGGGACCTCCATAACAGAGCTGACGAAGTGCTACCGTGCACTTCTGGTATGGAGAGAAGGAGTTATTCCCTGTAGCATCTGTTTGTTGACGGAAGTAGGCGTACCGGTCACTCAAACCATTCATGATACGTAAAAACAATTCCCTCAACATCCGGAATCGTCGTTGAAATTGTTGGTCGCTATACACCGGTCTAGGTGCGAAGTAGTTACGCATCAGCCCCTCATGTGCATCTTCTCGATTGCGCTCAATCATTATCCGCTTTGGTCGCGCCGCCGACCCTGAGCTCTTGGCCTCATCATCATCTGCTGCCCTTGGATGTATCCTTGACATAAGTTGATCGTGAATATGTAATAACCACTCCCAGTCAAGGCAGTCAAACCTGCGAAAAACAGGAATAATTTAAATTTTTTTTTAAGACGGACACTTAATGAACCTAAAATGACCCCGAGTGTCATACCGGACTTAAGTTGACCCCGTTATTGACCAAAGTGAGTTCCGGGGGACTCAGGGCAACTTTCTGATCAATTTGGGAAATGTTTACTTTTCGCTCGAAAAGTCAACCGAGCGACGTTTTGGTCCATTCGAGGACCGTTTTGGATCCGAAAAGCTTAGCCGTCGTCGCAGCGGTCTTAGTTGAGCCGTTTCCTTGTAGCACGTCATGTTTCGTAATTTCTTGGGAAAAGTGCCCGTTCGGGGCCCGAAACGTCCGTTTTTCGCGAAATTGATTAGAAAATATCAAGTAGATATTTTCCAAAAGGTGTGGGACCCACCTTGCCACTTGTTAACCAAGTGGTGGTGTTAGTTTTGGGGGGAAAACATGTGGTGGGGGCTATAGGGTGGCCGGCCACTTATACAAAAAAAAAAGGAAAATACAAAAAAAGAAAAGAAATTAGAGTTAGTTGTTTAGAAAGAGAGAGTTTAGAGAGAGAAGAAGAAGAAGAAGAAGAAGAAGAAGAAGAAGAAGAAGAAGAAGAAGAAGAAGAAGAAGAAGAAGAAGAAGAAGAAGAAGAAGAAGAAGAAGAAGAAGAAGAAGAAGAAGAAGAAGAAGAAGAAGAAGAAGAAGAAGAAGAAGAAGAGAGAAGGAGAAAGAAGTTAGGGTTGGGAGAGATTGAGCCCTTGGATCATCTCAAGACAAGGAGCAAGCATCGTCCCCTCGTCTTCCTCTACGGTTTGTACTAAACCGATCGTTGTTTTGATAGTTTTCAAATGTTAGGGTTTGGGTGAAACTATTAGTTTAAAGTGGTTTTGATGTTGGGGTAATTGTTGGAGACGTTTTGGAGGTGTTTGGAGGGAAGAGTTGACGTTTTATGGTGACCGGAGGCTCGGGAGGAGCTCCGGCCACAGTGGGTGGTGGTCGGCCGGCCATGGAGTGGCTGGCCGGAGTTGGTACCAGCCACCACATGGTGGCCGAGCCCCCCCCCCCCTTGAACCCTAGGGCACGGCCAAGTGGGTTAGGTGGGGCCCACGTGCTCGGGTGCTCGGGTTTTAACGTTCGGGCCGTTTAAACGTTCCCCGGACCTATTATCCTTAATTGAATCGAAATTTGGAATTAAATTGGACAAGTTGTAATTAACGGGTTTTAGAAACTTTAAACGTTAATTAATTGACTCGGAAGCCGGAATTCGATTCCGTCAAGTGCATTGGGTTCCTTGAACTATTCTAAGACCGTAGAAACAAAAACGGGGACTTTTGGAGCCCCGGAAGGCAATTTACTAAAACCGGACAGATTCGCCATGTCGGGCGAATCGGGCCTTTGCGGGTCCTTTATCAACAGTGTCGAGTAATTGGGAAGTTTGGGAGTGATCGACATTGTCGGGGTTAAGTTTGGGCATCGAGTTTAATAGTTTTCAGTTTATTCCTGCGAGTGGTTAAGTGCCTTTAATTTGTGTTCTTTTAGATCGTGCCACGGACCGAGGCAAGGGAAAGATGGGTGAGTGACTGAGATCATCACCGGAGCTCGTGGTTGGCTTTTGGGAGAACATGCACGAGGTAGGGAAAAGTAGCCGGATCTCGGCCCTGACTAGGGAAAGTTAACAGTAGAATTGCATGTGACACCGGGGTGTCGTGGGTTGAGTAGGTTATCGAATATTAGAAACACATGATACGGGATTGTAGTGTTTATGAGAAAAGCATGTGACACTTAGTAGTGTCGTAGGATCAGAGAACTTAGCGATAATTGAATTACTAGAGGCATATGACCATGCCCGGAGGTTGTTTGTGAAACTAGTGATCTTAGGACTGTTGGAGGCATCGATTATGTCGGAGGTTGTTGTGCGTTATTTATTGTCGAGTTTGGGTGGCCTTGAGAGCCCGTGTTATTTATTGTCGAGTTTGGGTGGCCTTGAGAGCCCGTGCTATTTATTGTTGAGTTTGGGTGGCCTTGAGAGCTCGTGTTATTTATTGTCGAGTTTGGGTGGCCTTGAGAGCCCGTGTACTAAGGTTGGTGTCTTTGGCTGGCCTGACCGAGTTAGAGTCTCGGGGGGTTGCAAGCATTCTTTAGCTGGCTTACGAGTTAGAGTCTCGGTAAGTTGCAAGCGTGGTTTATTGTTGAGTTTGGGTGGCCATGAGTGCCCGTGGGGTCGTTGGACCCGTGTCTTTACCTTTGGTGTCTTGGGAGGCCGTGAGTGCCTGTGGGGCTGTTGAGTCCGTGTTCTACTGTTGGTGTGTCTTGGGAGGCCGTGAGTGCCTGTGGGGCTGTTGAGTCCGTGTTTTACCGTTGGTGTCTTGTGTGGCCATGAGTGTCTGTGGAGTGTTGAACCTGTGTTGTTGCTGTTTGTTGAACTCGCTTGTGATTGTGATTGTGGTTACCTGAGTGAGAGAGGTTACTGAGACAGGTCGACCGTGAGTGAGAGAGGTTAGTGAGACAGGTCGACCGCCTGGCCTGAGTGGTTCGGCAAAGAGCGTGAGTGAGACAGGTCGACCGCCTGGCCTGAGTAGTTTGGCAAAGCGCGTGAGTGAGACGGGTCGACCGCCTGGCCTGAGTGGTTCGGCAAAGCGCTTGAGTGAGAGAGGTTACTGAGACAGGTCGACCGCCTGGCCTGAGTGGTTCGGCAAAGCGCGTGATTGAGGGAGGTTACTGAGTAGCTGGTATGCGATCCTTTGTGATCTTGTTTGGTATGCGATCCTTTGTGATCTTGTTTGGTGTGCGATCCTTGGTGATTTTGGGTGTTGTGTGGTGGTCTGTTGAGTCCTTGGAAGAGGTCGTGATCGTTGTGATGGGTCTACATTACGAGTCCAAGTGTTGAGTCTGTTGAGGAAGTAACGGGTTGTGTGTCAGTTAAGTTACTTGAGTTTGGGGATAGTGATCCCCAGTGTTGAGTTGGTTGTTGGTGTTACCAGAATTGTCTTCTATTTATGCCGTAGTCAGTCTGTTATCCGTGGTGGTGAGCGAACGCTCACCCCTAGCTGCTTTTCCTACAGGTACCGGTCGCAAGTTGGATTAGGTGAGCTCCTGAAGCTTGAAGAGCTAGGAGCGGGATTCTAGGTGTATTTTGAGTCTAGCGACGGATACCATACTTTTGTCCACTTGTTAGGACGTGTTTTAAGTTGAAAATATTATTTTGTTGAACGAATGGTGATTTAAAAGTGATTTAATGTAAAAGGTTTCAAAATGTTTTATTGTTTTAAAAGTTCACGTCCTGAGTTCGGTTTACTGAAATTGGGGCGTGACAGAATATGTTTTGCCGTTACCGCAACCAGCCTACTCACCGCTTCATCTATTTGTTTGGGAGTCATTTGCTGCATTTCCTCCATCGTTGGAAAATTCTCCATAAAAAAATAAACAACGAGATTTTAGAGAAGAAGAAAGGAGCTTGTGTGTAGAAGAGAAGGGGTGAGTTTTTGAGGTAGGGGTCAGTATGTATTTATAGGAAAAAATAGTTTTTTTTTAGATTATCGCCGACACGTATCGGCTTGAGAGTGAGCCACTGACTAGCCGTTGGCGTTGCAACGACGTGTCGCGTCGTTGCAGGATCCTGCAACGACAACCTGCCATGACACGCCAGCAACGACCCCTTGCAACGACGAGTCGTGACAACGAGTCGTGGTAGAGCCGTCGCAGGCCCTGCAACGACGCGCTTGCAACGACTGTTGCAGGTGTTGTTACAAGTACAATAAGGAGAATATTGTCTCGTTTGCGTTTGGAAAGATGTTGGTGATTGGTGTTGAGCCCATGTTGGATGCCAAGTGCTTCCAGTGAGCCCAATCTAATTTTTGGAAGAGTCCTCACTTGTCTGTTTCTTTATCAATATATATATTTTTGACTAAAAGGTACGAATTTTATTAGAATTGAAACTTAACAAAGATGTGCGTCAAGGAACAGACTCCTTGACCACTCAAAAAGAGCACAAAGAGAATCATCTCAAAGTTCTTTTTATCACTATAACAACCATAGATGGTTTTGAAAGAAACTAATGTCAGTATGCCCCAACGGCTGCCATAAAGACAAGAAGGAAAGGTGGGTGGTGAGAAGACGGTACTGGAAGTCTCAGTCCAATTCAAGACCCAAGACTGCATCAGTAGAATGAGGTATGACCTATACCAGGGACCCTACCAAAACCGGTCCCTGAGGTCCTTGGTGTCTAACACTCCTCATGGCGAGGCTGTTTACCAGCCCTTTCCTGATCATCCCAAGGCACGTTCGCAGCAGGTCGCTTGATCCTTGCAATAGGAGGGACGCTAATATCTTTCAATCCATCATCACCGGGCTCCCCTCCCCTCAGATATGGTGGTGGAGGCGTCGGACTATGATCACCCAAAAGTTGGCATGGAGCCAACTTCTTCCAGCCCGGGTTGACACCCTCGACCCCCCGAGGGTCCTTTGAGGCCAGGTTCGATCACCCCCGCACCATCCCCTCCAGGATCTTTAGACAAGCCGGGATGAGAGGGATCATATCCCAATTAGGTAGATGCCTCCCCGATCCCAGCACAAGGCGTTTTGGGTTGGGGAGATCTGATGGCAGCTTCTCCCGAGGCTTGACCCCAGAACCCATCATCAGGGCCTTGCCTTTAGCAGGGCCACGGTAGAATGGAGTGATTAGGGTGGAAATACTAAAGCAATGAGGGAAGAGGTTGTATCTGGCGAGAGGAACGAAACCCTAGACAGCGCCTCAGTACCTAGGGTTGGCACCGTCTCCTTAGATGTTGGTGGCGCCGCTCGAGCCTTAAGCGGAAGGCCCCGACGCAGCTTTGTCAGGGGCATCTGAGCTGGACCAACAACGAACACGACCACCGCCAAGGAAAGCGGAGACGGCGAGGTTTTAGAGGCCGACTTGGCTAGGGTTTTGCGCGGAGGCGACGAGGTTGCAGAGGCTAGCTTGGCTGGGGTGTCACTCGGTTCCGTGGTGGTGAGAAGTCCAGGGAGACTAGGCACGATCGAGGCATGTTTAGGTCTTCTTCGTCGGTGGGTCTTAGGCGCCATAGAGGATCCTGCGGCAGCTCACAACAACGTTTCATTTCCCCGGACGATCCGGCAGCTACCAACACTGAGGTCGCCCAAGTGAAGGCAACATTTTCCGGAATGGAGGCCAAGCTCACCGAGCTCTCCGCCCTCATCGGGGCACTGGTTGAGAAGCTTCAGACTCGACACCTCATCAGTACACGACGATCCCTCCATTGCCGTCGTCAGTGACTCACCAGGATCCTCGACCAAGCATTTTGGGTGCTCCGTCGAACGTCGCTCCTGACCCGCCTCCAAAACAGGACCATCGCTCGAGGAAACCTCCACGTTTAGATGGCACCGATTTAGTGGGCTGGGAGCTTAAGTGCGAACAATATTTCTTGGCCGAGGAGATTCAAGAGGAAGACAAGGTTCGGGAAGCTATGCTCGGCTTTGAGGACGTCGCCATCCGCCATCATCTCCACTTCTCCCAGCGCCTCAAATCACATGGGGTTTCTGTCATTCATTGGTCGAACTATCTTGAGGGCCTCCGACTCCGTTTCACCGACGGGGAATACACCGATTATATGTCAGAATTGGCTCACCTGAGGCAGGACGGTACAATTGATGCTTACTTTCAATCATTTCAGGGCATTATAACCCAGCTCAACCTGTCTGAGAAGGATTCCCTTGATATGTTCTTGAGCAACCTTCAACCCGAGATCGAGGACTCGGTCCGCATGCACTTTCCCAAGGATATAAGCCAGGCCTTGCTTATGGCTAAGAGAATCGAGAGGAAGCTCTCATCGGGTACGAAAGCTCGAAACTTTTCCTCTCCACCCTCCACCCTCTCCACATTTCCTAGGCACACACCTCCACCATCCTCACAGAAGCCCCCATTCTCCCCACCATACACCAAACCCACCTACCCTACAAACAAACCAGCCCACTCTCCCAACACTCGAGCCCCTTCCCAAGCCCAGAGGCAGTTGCGCGATGAAAGGTTCCGTAAAAGCCTCTGTGTCTGGTGCGGAGAGAAATTCTCTCGCGACCACAAATGCACTAAATCGCAACTATTTCATATGTTGGTCGAAGACGATACTGCCCATCTATCAGCCGGTGAAGAATTTATAGATTGCCTGGCCACACTAGAGCCATACGTAGACGAGGATGCGATGGTTAACCCTGGTGCCCCTATGGTTTCGTTACATGCCTTGCTAGGCACTTCTGGGTTTCAAACTATGAAGGTTTGCGGGTTAATTAGACTCCATGAATTGGTTATCTTGATAGATTCTGGCAGCACCCACAATTTCGTCCACGCAACCATGGCCAAACAGTTCCCCATCAAACCAACCTAAACAGCAGGAATTCAGGTTTACGTAGCCAATGGCGATTCCCTCACCTCTCTCTCGAAATTCTCGGCGCTACATTGGGTCATGTAGCACCACCATTTCGTAGCCTATGTTTTGGTCCTTCCTATACATGGTTGTGATATGGTCCTGGGTATCCAATGGCTCAGCACTCTGGGTCCAATACTGTGGGATTTCAAGGCTCTAACGATGGAATTCACACTAGGTTCCTCAGCCATCTGTCTCTCCAGACTGGAAGCAGGCGAGTTCTCTTGGGCTTCCCGCAAACAATGCCACAAATTGTACGTTGGACCATCTGGCAGTTTCCTTGCAACGTCAGTTATGGTTCAAGGAATTCCATCGCAACAAATTACAGAGGAGCAGTCATCTGCTCTCCCTGCAGCTATGGAGGCTCTGTTGGATGAGCTTTCCTTCCTCTTTGAGCCTCCCAAGGCCTTTCCACCCACTCGATCTCACGATTACTTGATCACCTTGCGCGATGATGCTCAACCAGTCAAGATCAGGCCCTACAGATACCATGCGATGCAAAAGACCGAAATTGAGAAGATGGTTGATGAGATGTTGCTGGTTGGTGTAATTAGGGATAACCAAAGCTCTTTTTATTTCCCAGTCATCCTCATCCGCAAGAAGGATAACTTTTGGAGGCTCTGCGTTGATTATATGAATCTGGACGCCGTGACTGTGCGCAACAAATTTCCAATTCCACTGGTGGATGAGCTTTTAATTGAACTGCAAGGCGCCTCGTATTTCTCTAAATTGGATATGCGATCTGGCTTCTATCAGATAAGAATGAAAGAAGATGATATCTCAAAAACTGCCTTCTGCACCCACTCTAGCCACTATAAATTCTTGGTGATGCCTTTTGGCCTCACCAACGCACCATCCACCTTCCAAGCTTTGATGAACGCAACCTTTAAGCCGCTGCTACGCGTCTTTGTCCTCGTATTTTTTGACGATATCCTCATCTATTCTCGAAACCTGGATGATCACATCTACCATTTGCGATTAATATTCGAGATTTTGGCTACTGAACAGCTATTTCTGAAACGATCAAAGTGTATCTTCTCTAGGCGCGAAGTTGAGTACCTCGACCATGTGATCTCCTGCGATGGCGTTGCTATGGATGATCAGAAGGTAGCATGCGTGTTGAATTGGCCCTTACCAACAAACCTGAAGCAATTGCGTGGCTACCTGGGCCTCACTGGGTACTACAGGAAGTTTATCCAACATTATGGCATCCTAGCTCGTCCCTTGACCAACATGCTTAAGAAAGATGCTTTCTCTTGGTCTGTCGAGGCTTCCTCTGCCTTTGACCTCCTCAAGGATGCCATCTCATCAGCTCCAATCTTGGCCTTTCCAAACTTCTCTGTCGTTTTTGCGGTGGAAATAGACGCCTCAAGTTATGGCGTCGAAGATGTGCTATCGCAAGCCAATCGCCCTGTGGAGTTTAGCAAAGAACTAGGTCCTCGTCACCGGGCTCTTTCGGTTTACGAAAAGGAGATGTTGGCCATATTGCTTGCGGTGAAGAAATGGCATGCGTATCTGTTGGGGCGCCACTTTGTGATCAAAACCGACCACCAGAGCTTGAGGTTCTTATTGGATCAACGCTCTGCTACTCCGGCACAAATGAAATGAGTTATAAAGATGATGGGGTATGATTATGAGGTTCAGTACCGCAAGAGTCACACCAATGTTGTCGCAGACTCCCTCTCTCGCCAAGTTCAACTCTGCTCTGTTTCTGCGGTTTCTTCCCGTTCCTCTGATATTGCGGCAAAAATTGCTATTTCATGGTCTTCGGACCCCAAGCTCAAATATATGGTTGAGGTCCTGACTGCCTACCCTACTCATATGCAAGGCCATTACTCCCTCTCCAATGGTCAACTACTGCAGAAAGGCAAATTGGTTGTGGGCAAGGATCCCCAACTGCGATCCGACATTGTGCAATTCTTTCATGGCTCTGCAGGTGGTGGTCACTCTGGGATTCATAGCACATACAAGCGCATTGTCACCCACTTCTGTTGGAAGAAAATGAAGTCTGATGTCAAGTCTTGCGTGATCTCTTGTCCGATCTGCCAACGCAGCAAGCCAGACCTCCGTGCTTCTCCAAGTTTGATCCAACCTCTTCCTATTCCTTCACGGGCATGGATAAACATCTCCATGGACTTCATCGATGGGATGCCTCGCTCCCATGGTTACGAGGTTATTTATGTCATAGTGGACCGCTTGACAAAATTCGCCCACTCCGTCCCTCTCAAACATCCATACATTGCGATCTCTGTGGCACATGCCTTCCTCGATAATGTTTTTAAATTAAATTGAATGCCACAGAGTATCGTCAGCGACAGGGACAGAGTATTCATCACCAACTTCTGGAGGGAGCTCTACCGTTTGCAACACGTCAAGCAGAACATTTCCTCTGCCTATCACCCTCAAACGGACGGCCAAACCGAAGTGGTAAATCGCTGCCTTGAGACGTACCTCCGATGCATGTGTGGGGATTCTCAAACGGGTTGGGTGAAATGGTTGCCCCTAGCTTAGTGGTGGTACAACTCCTCCCACCACTCCTCGATCCAAACCTCTCCCTACGAGGCGTTGTATGGCCAATCTCCACCAACTCTGTTTCCTTATGTCCCTGGGTCCTCTGACGTGGCCACGGTTGATCGCAGTCTCTCTGCTCGCAAGGATACTCTCAAACTCCTCAAGTTCCATCTCCTAAGAGCCCAGGATCGCTTGCGGACTCAAGCCAATCGCCATCGCACAGATCGCACCTTCTCAGTTGGCAATTTGGTCTACGTCAAGCTGCACCCATATCGCCAATCTTCCCTCGCGCGGCGATCGAATCAAAAACTGAGTCCCAAGTTCTATGGGCCATTCCCAATCCTGGCCAGAATTGGAGAGGTGGCTTACAGGCTCGACCTCCCTGCTTCTTCAAAGATTCATCCCACCTTCCACATCTCTCAGCTGAAGAAGCACATTGGGTCGCATCCAGTCCAGTAATCGCTCCCGGAAACCAAGGCAGATGGGTCGCTAGCAAAGCATCCGATTGCGATTCTAGATCATCGTATCGTCAAGAGGGGTAATCATCCTGCCACACAATTGCTGATTCAGTGGAGCGACTCATTTCCAGAGGATGCGACATGGGAATACAGCTTTGACTTGAGCTCCAAGTTTCCGAGCTTCAGCATTGGCTCGTGATGACACGATCCATTTTGAAGGTGGGAGTGATGATACGAAGTCGTTTCATTTCGTTCATCTAGTTCGTTTTTATCAGTTATGTGTAAGTGGGCCTTATTGTAGGCCAAGCCCACGACCTAGTAGTACTGCTTATCCTCTTCCTCGCAACACCTTATATTCGAAAATGAAAACATGAAGAAGGCATGACTCCATACAGTCCAAAATTATCCTCTACTATACTCCCCCCCCCCCCTCCCCTCTACCATCTTCTCTTCTCTTCCCCACATCAAACCCTAATTTCACCGCTGCCTCAATTCGGCCCTTATCATTTGTCTTGATACAAGAATCTAAACTTCAAATAATCCTTTTTTTTCTTCGAACATGTTGGTTAAGGGGGGAATTGGGAGATAGATTCAGTAGAGGCACAAGGAAAAACATGAGGGTTGTTATCAATTTTGAATAGTAGCTATTTCAAACTAGATAAGGTAAAAAAAGTGGAAGAATGCACTGTTTTGGTGGGATTGTATGCTGTCATCTCGGTTTTATTTGTGCGTGGTTAGTGTTTACGCACGTGTAATTTATGAGATAAAGCAAAACTGTGGAATGACTTAAAGAGAGAATTGGAGTTAAATCTTGTGTCTTTCATCTTATGAGGGGATTTCAATACTACGTTGGAATTGGCAAAAAAAAGAGGAGTTGTGACCCTCTGAAGGGATTAAGTTGTTTTTGAGAATTTTGTGCATAGTGATGAACTGATTGTTATTCCTATGGTGGGTGCTAAGTTTACCATGTACGGGTCGGCGCAACAAGCATCGAAAATAGATAGATTCCTCATGAACGTTGAGATTATGACAGAGTTTGGCTCTTTGACTCAAAGAAATCTTCCTCGGAGATTTTCAGACCATAGGCATGTTTGGTTGTTTAAAGAGGAAGTAGACTGGGGATAGCGACCGTCCAAATTTTTGAACATTTGGTTAGAGGATGGAAGATTCTTAGTCTTGGTAGAGAAATTTTGGAAGGACAAGATAGTTAGTGGGGCACCATGTTTTATTTTATGGAGGAAGATGAAGGACTTCAAACAGGTGTGCAAGGATTTGTATTTGTTTTCGGGAGATTGGATTAGGAAGTGGGGAGATTAGTCGGGGAAGTGGAGGAATGAGATCTTCTTATAGAGGACCGAGATTTGACGATAGACGAATTATGTAGTCGTGGATTAACGAATGCCTAATTGGTTCAAAAATCAACACTTTTAGCGCTTCTATGGTGTTAGAAGGCCATATTATTGTGGGTAAAGAAAGGAGATCGTTGTTCAAGATTTTTCCATCTAGTGACTAATTATAGAGCAATATGAAATAGGATGGTCCAAGTTGTGGTTGATGGGGTAACCGTGACAAATTTGAACATAGTTAAAGAGGTTGCACATAAGTTTTTTGGCTCACATTTCAGTAGGGAGAAGCATTTGCTATGGGTTTTACCGAACATGCCTTTTAACATACTGACCGAGGCTCAAGTATTACGCCTTGAAGGGAGATTCTCAAAAGAAGAGGTTCATGCAGCCTTAACGGCTTGTGACGGGTCTAAATCCCTGGGTCCGGATAGATATTCTATATTATTCATGCAAAAGAGTTGGGGTATGCTCAAGTAGGATATTATGTCTCTTTTTTAGGCTTTCTACAATGGGGGTAGGTTAGAAAAAGGGCTTAATCCCACATTTTTGGCTTTGATACTGAAAATAGACCAACCGATTTCTTTTAATAAATATCGGCCTATAAGCTTAGTTTCTTCATTTTATAAGCTTTTGGCGAAGATGTTGTCCCGAATGTTGAAGTTTGTAATTGATAAGTTGATAAGTGACACCCAGTCGGGTTTTATTGGTGGAAGACAAATTATGGATGGAGTTTTGATAGCTTCAGAATTAGTACAATATCTGAATAAATCGAAGGAGGAAGTAGTATTTTTTAAAATTGATTTTGACAAGGCTTACGATTTAATCAATTGGAAGTACTTGGACTATGTTTTTTTGGTGATGGGTTTTAGACCTAGATGGAGAGGTTGGATGAGTCATTGTTTTGAGGCACACTTGTCTGTTTTGGTCAACGGATCTCCATCACCTGATTTTATGTTGGGAAAGGGATTGAGGTAAGGTTGTCCACATTCCCTGTTTCTTTTTGTACTAACAACAGAGGGACTGCACCAACTAAGAGCATCTCTAATGGTAATAGCCTACGCAGTGGTTAGTTGTTAATGTTGGAGGTTAGTCAAACTGGTTATTGGGCTTCAGCTTGCCGTTATGTGTAGGCTTTCAGATTTGCTTTTTGATAGATCCGAATCTAGATAATTCTTCCATTTGCATTGACCAACCCACCAAATTAATTTGTGAGAACTATATGAGTTTATGGCATCTCTTACGTTTGTATTGCAATTTGCTATTTGTTTTTTTTTATCAGCTACTTATTATAGATGGACCAAGTTTTCGAACAGAAAACAGGGCCAAGGGTTTTAACCCTCCAGAAACCACAACCGAGAATGCCGGAGGCACCTCAAACCAGAACAATCAACCCATAAAATGGGGAGTACACAGGGATTTATCCCCAAAATACAGACATGACGAAAACCTCAACCCCCGGCCTAAACCTAGAACCAGTACAAGGTCGAAAACCAGCACTTCTACAAAGCAAAACAATAGGGCCAACAAGTGCCAACAACCCAAAGCCTGAGACAACCCTCAGCCTAACCTAGAACCGAAACACAAGACTCTTACCAAAGGAAATATAAACAACAAAAAGTAAACAAGTGCCAACAAGGGCAACACAGGGCTACACCCGTACCAGACCACACAACCGAAAGGAACCCAAAACTCCGATAACAGTGAAGAAGTTCAGCTCCTAGCCACGAAACCGAACCTACACCCTACTCCCTGAAAGCCTGTATCCCAATATCCCCTACCAGTCTTTCCTCAAGAATAGGCCATACCAGCCAGGTCACAAAGACCAACACACACACGGTGGCCACACTGCTCACCGTGAGGAGAGGAAAAGAACTAGTAAGAAACGAAGAGGAAAACAGGACTTACCAGAAAGAGGCTGAGGTGAACACCAGGAGCGCAGAACCAAGCAACCTCATCCGAAAGCAACGCCTTGACGGCGCCCCCGAGGCCAACACCAACGGGAAGTATTCGAACCCAGACTAACCCTTAAAAATCATCGACGACGAAGAGGGGAACAAATCTGGGAGGGTCACGTCCATCTGCGAACTAGGTATCTAACTGCTCTCCTCCCCACCTCCAAATCTGATGGCCAAGACTCCCTTGCACTGCTCAGTTTCAAAAGAAGCCCACCAGAGCCAGCACTCAACGGCGAACACTTAGGCGAGTATGCAACTCAACCTCTCCAACACTCCACCGGTAGAGAGTGAAGAATAAGGCCTCACAACAAAGGGGAAAGAAACCAAAAGAGATAAAAAAAAAGGAAGGAAAACAGTAAACGGAAACAGGAACGGATCTGAGATTCAACTTTCAGATCTGAATCTTAATCCAAACCAACTGATCGGAGAGAAGGGAAAGTCGGATCTGTCTCTGGTCGGGTGGAGTGACGAGAGCCGGGCACAGGCCACGAAAACGCCGGATCTGACTCAGGTCGGGCGGAGAGACTAGAACCGGACACCGGCCACGAACACACCGACGTAGCATCAACCGGAGGAGCTCCCGTCCTCGGATCTGCCTACGTAGCTTCAACCGGGAGCTCCCGTCCTCAGATCTGCCGTCGAGACCCATAAAAGCCGCGGCCGGAGAACCAGGGACGCCGGAGAAGGAAGCTCTGGTACTTCCTAGCAACGGAACCGAATAGGCAGGCGGCGGAGGAGGCTAAAAAGTCAGGGAGAGGGCGAAAACGAGGGAGATAAGTAGATGGGTTAGGGTCTAAAGGTGCTCGCCGGCAACAGCTACCGCCATGACAGCCGAGGCCGTCGTCGGCGAGGAAGAAGGGGAGGCAGGCGACTGGTTTAAGGGTGGGCGCAGATTTCAAGTCAGAGGAAAAAAAAGGGTTTTCTTACGCACCAAGGTCAATTTGCTATTTGTTTGTGCATTGTTTATTGAAGTTGACAAAGTTTGGGGGTATTACTCAAAGAACACTACAACTTTTTCAAGTTAAGAGCATCCACACTCATCTCGCCGGCTGCCGACGAGATGGCGCCGGCGAGATGGAATAAAGTACTAAAATTAAATCATCTCGCCAGCTCCCCGCCAGCGAGCTCTACAGTGGGCTGGCGAGGAGGCGCCGGCGAGATGCAAAGAATTTTAGGTTTTTAATGTTTTTTTATTTAAAAAACCAGATTTTGAATAAAATACAAAACATCGATAAGATGGAACACCCGATAACATAAAAGGATAGAGGTACTCATTAAGAAACCAAAACAAAGGAAAATAAAAACCAAGCAACGTAATACAAAGGAAACTACACCAACTAACATCTACGCGTCTCCAAATTTATTCCAGAGATGTTCGACAAGATCGTCCTTCAAACGGAAATGCATACGTTCACTTTGCATCCTCTCAGTGTTTCCAAGTATGACATTGGTCGGGACGAAGCCTCCTCGTGAAATATGTGGTTGACTTGTACTACCCTTCTTCTGTTTGTTCACGATACCCGTCGTACGTATGACGTTCAGCCTCAACTATCATATTGTGCAGTATAATGCACGCATTCATGACCAAACCGATCGACTTGGGAGCCCACAAGCGGGTCGGTTGTTTGATAATGTGAAACCGAGCTTGTAGTACGCCGAAAGCTCATTCCACATCCTTCCTACACGCTTCTTGGATTTCAGCGTACTTTTTCTGCTTCGGCGTTGACGGTAACGGAATTGTTTTTACGAACACTGGCCACGAAGGGTAAATACCGTCAGCAAGATAATAAGGAAGTGTGTAATCATTACCATTTATCGTGTAAGAAACCGGTGGTTGCCAACCGTTGATAACGTCCGTGAACAGCTTCGAATGATTGAGGACCGTCAAATCGTTGTTCGACCCCGCCATGCCGAAGAAAGAGTGCCAAATCCATAAGTCACGAGTTGCAACCTCCTCAAGGACAACGGTTGGTCGATTACCGTGGTCCCTTCGGGAATGTGACCCTCGAAGGGCCTTTGGGCAGTTCTTCCATTCCCAGTGCATGCAGTCAAGACTTCCAAGCATGCCCGGGAATCTGTGCGCTTCATTAACCGCCAAAATGTGGTCCATATCAGATTGTGTAGGCTTCCGCCGGTATGTAGCACCAAAGACTTTATTCAGTGCACTGCAAAATGTGCGCAAACATTCCAAAGCTGTTGTTTCCCCTATCTTCACATACTCGTCCAACGCATCAGCTGCAATTCTGTAACATAATTGTCTAATGGCGGCAGTACATTTCTAGTAAGGAGATAATGAAACTTGACCCAATGCATCAAAGGATACCTTGAAGTAATCGTCGTGATGCTCCAATGCATGAACGATACGGAGGAACACCGACTTTGGCATTCTAAACCGACGCCGAAACTGCACCTCGGTGTACACAGGGTTGGTGTTGAAGTAGTCATTCATTAACCGTTCGTTTGCGGCTACCCGGTCACGTCGAATGTATTTGCGCTTCTTTGGTGGAGAATCCACCAAAGCGTCGGCCAATATCTCCTTGGTTGACAGACAGTCTTCGAGCATGTCATTCAACATAGAATCGAATTCCATATCCTCGGGATCGAATTCCATGATGACGGACAAACAAGGATGACTGTCGGGACGATTCTAAGATGAGAAGGATGAATAGTAGAGAGTGTGTGCATTTTTAGTTTGTGAGGGTGGATTTATATAAGGTTTTGGTTAGGTTTATTATAAATGTTGTAGTTATGGTGAGCGACGATCAAGGTTATTCGATTGGACGTACAGATATTTGTTGGATAATATAGGTGAGGTTAAATTTTCAAAACAAATAGCATTGAAACCAAGTCTTTTTTTATTGGACAAAAAAGATATATGAAATCTTCATCTCATCTCGCCGGCGTGAACTGCCAGCGAGAAGCACGTCGCCAGCGGTCCTCGCCAGCGCTGATCTCGCCTGCTCCTCGCCAGCTCCCCACCTTCTCCTCGCCGGCGAAGACATCTCGTCAGCTGCTCCTCGCCCACGACTGTGGGTGCTCTAAACTAATGGAACATGTTCCCTGTTTGCGATTTATTTTGTTTTTTGTGGGCTAATATAGATGGATACATTAATTTTGAATGGTCTATTGCTTGACCATGTAAGTTGACATGTACATTCGCCTTTCACTCTTATTTATTGGCATTTGCCTTTATTTTTTGTTCTTATTTATGCTTCTTAAGTGCTGTAGTTTTATTGCCTTTTTTGTTGTCATATGCGGTTGACAAAATTGTTGCCTTTTGATATCTACTAAGGTTTATTACTGGCAATAAGGTTTGTGTTCTTTTTGCTTAGTTTTTTCTAGCGTTAGAAATTATAGCATGTTAATATATTTGTTTTGGGTTGTTTTCGTTGGCTTTTGTTTATATGCGTTCTCAATATGTTTGGCTGTTTTTGTTACTTATATTTGTTGTTTCGTTTTTCACTTTTCCCTGTTTTTCCTCATTATCAGTTATCTTGCCGTTCTACCCGCCTTTTTGTTCACTATAGGACCTCTTACAATAGACTTTGTCACCCTACGGAGCCTTGACACTACTTCTGGTTCAGTCCCAATTCAAGTTTGTGTTACCCGTGTTTGGGATACGAAGAACATAAAAAACGACTCACTTATCAGTATGGACATGATTTTGATTGATGATAAGGTTCAGGTACTACTTCTTCTATTTTTTATGTCATCGCCTTTACTGTTTTTGGTCGCACTCTGACTGTTGTCTTTGTTTCAAGGCACCCCTATGTGGGGTTAGGTAAAGGCCAGCATGGTTCATCGGCTCCGCCCTCTTCTGACTACCGGGTACTTTACTATGTTAGGAACTTCAAGGTATTTACAGTCACTAGCCAGTATTGTCCCATTGACACAAAATTCAGATTGTCTTTCATAATAATCACAAAGGTCAAGAAAATAGATATCCCAACACCCTCTATCCTTATGAATGGTTTCCAGTTTTCTTCACACACAACTATTATTGAGAGGACTGGATATGCTACTTACCTGGCAGGTTTTCACTATACTCAATTCATCTTCTTCTTTTTTATGTTCCTTCCATCCTCCTACCTTGAATATGTTCTCATTTTGTTTCAGACGTTATTGGATGTCTTGTGTCTGTTGGAGACCTTGAGGTTGTTACAAGCAACTACAAAAAATGTGACTTGGAACTCTTACGCAAATCGTATGCACTCTCT
The DNA here is from genome assembly GCA_963921825.1 of Erodium maritimum. Lineage (NCBI taxonomy): Eukaryota > Viridiplantae > Streptophyta > Magnoliopsida > Geraniales > Geraniaceae > Erodium > Erodium maritimum. The sequence goes on from OY997594.1 coordinate 25,460,825, forward strand.
TCTCCACTCTTTTTCTTCCATTTTTTTAGCCTTAATTTCACATACATACTTGGGCTGTAGATATGGGAAGATTAGGATTACCTTCTGGACCATTCAACTACTTGTTCTTCAATTCAATGTGCGCACGCCACTTCAGGTGATCCTTGAGTATGTCCTAACATGCGCATTTAGTCCATGATTTATTTTTAAACTCGAAATCCGCCACGGTCGCAATATAGATTTTGTCAGCGAACGTTGACATGGTCCCAATATACGTCATTGAACAACTTGCACCTTTGACTAATCTGAAGGAAATGATCATTCATCTACTTCTCCGTCTGAGCAGGCTGTTGTTGATTTGCGTCTTTAATGTAAGCGGAGTAGAACTTTGACTAGTATTTCCCCCCGACCTCGGCGATGGTGACCCACGTCAACACCAAATGCATCTCTTCTTTTCGGACCAAAGTGGACCAGTTGCCCAAGAAGACGACGTCATTGCAAACACGAGATAGAGTAAAGAGAATTTGAGAGAGAGTTTCAGAGAGAGGTGTGAATTTTGAGGGATGGGTGGATGGTATTTATAAGGGGAAGGAGGTGGAGTCGACATGGATGCGACAGCTTACACACACTATTCCCCGAATAGTGTGCATGCACGAAAATTGAGGCATTGTAAATTTGAAAAAAATAAATTTAAAACTTCATCTAATATTATTATTCCGATTTAAAAACAGATTACAACTTAAAGCTACATCAAATAGACCCCAAAAGTTTCCCGAGGATATATATGAGTGAGGCACGAGTGGACTGTTCCTCCGCGTTCATATGTGCGGTGTCTTGGCTTTGCACTACCATCAACATTTGCAGGATATCTGCCTGCACCTTTGCTTTGGTCGTATTGATCCCGACTTGGGTCACAGTCATTTCTAGGGATGTCCAAAATAAACCCGGAACCCGGCCCAACCGGTCAACCGACTCACCCCGACCCCATTGGGTTCCCCCAATGGGTTATGGGGGCGGTAATGGTTTAGAATAACAGTCCCCGTTGACAGTTGGGCCCGAGCCTGGATTGAGAAATCAAAACCCACCGGGGCCCTACCCAACCGGCCATCCATTCAATGTGCATTCAGATTTCATATGGATGTTACAGATAGCCCAACACGTTACTCACACCAGTACACCACACACCCTAAGCAAATAATTGTCTCACACATTACATTCTCACGTCCACACACGAATCCTCACAAAAACCTACCTATCCGAACTGAACGGTAATGCAAAGGACGACTTCTCCTCTTCCTTCCTAATCCAGAGAAGCATGCGTATCTTTTCGTTTTCTATGAATCTTCGTTGATTTCGTCGTTTCGAGTTTCCAAAAAATCAATTCCTTTTCTTCTTTCTCAGAATATAATCATATGGATCTCATCTTCCTCTTTCCATCTCTAGTTCATCTTCATCTACAACGAACCCTACAAATTCTAATGCGTCCCAATTTCATCTACATCAAATGCAAGAAATTGGTCCTCTCCTCAATCCAGAAGAGGTAACCTCTTTTCTAACAAACTGTTAATTAAGGTTTATCATTTTATTTGAATCAATATGTTTGTAGTAGCTTTCTCCTCTTCATCAATACGATTGTCATGTGTAGGAGAATTAGGAATGGTTAGATAGTGAACTGCACTTGTCATTTATGGATAATCTCTTGGTGTTGCTTTGAACATGTTTATTGTATTTGTACAATCAGATTGAATTGTGAAGAACTTGTTTTTTCTTTTTCAATGGACATACATAAAGTTAATGGAAAAGCATAGAATACAGGGGACATACATAAAATTAAGAAACTTTAAATTGTAATTTAAACCATAAGTGTTAAAGTCTAGTTTAACCAAATAATTTGATTATGCATATTTTAGATTCAAAGTATATCTTTTTATGCATGTTTTAGATTCAAAGTGTATATTTTTTATGCATGTTTTAGGTTTATAGTGAGTTGGCGTTTAAAACGAGTTAGATTTGTTGTGATATACATTAAAGTATCTCCATCAAGACTAAAACTAGGGTAAACTACAAATGCATACCCTGAAGTTGTCACGTTTAACCGACGATTACCCTGAAATTTAAAGTTAACTGATGCATACCCTGAAGTTACGAGTTGTAACTCAAAACCCCTCCATCAGCTAAAATGACGAAAATACCCTCAACTACACTTCAATAATTATGTTAAAAAAATATTATTTAAAAATTACTTTTGGTATATATATATATATATATACTTATTAAATGAATTCATTTTTATTTTAAAAATCACTTCATTTATATTTAAAAAAATTATTTAAAAAAATCACTGAGGGTATTTTCGTCATTTTAGCTGACATAAGGGGTTTTGAGTTACAACTCGTAACTTCAGGGTATGTATCAGTTAACTTTAAACTTCATGGTAATCATCGGTTAAACGTGACAACTTTAGAGTATGCATTTGTAGTTTACCCCTAAAACTATTTAAGTCTTGTGTGGAGCAAGTTGGAATTGAAAGCAAGAAAGGTCTTAGTCTTGATGTGCCAACAAGATGGAGTTCAACTTATTTGATGCTCCAAGCAGCATGTGAGTTGCAGAAGAGATTTGAGAAATATGAGACCATAGATTGTGGGCTGGAAATAGAAATGAATGAGAGGAAGAGAAGAAAAAAAATGAAGAAAAACTTAATATGTTGACTTTTTGGATTGGGATGTGGTAAGATCTGTATTGAGTTTGGTTACATTAGAAGAAGTTGATTTGGAGTTTATTCGTTCACTTGAAGAAGGTATTGTTTTCTGAATCTTAATTCAATTAATTGGTTTCTAACTTTCAATTCAGTCTTTGGAGTTTAATATTCACTTGTTTTGCAAAACTATTGAAATCTGGCAAATCTGAAGGGGTTTCACAAAACATGTGATGAAAATCATGAAATAGTGTTGAAAGGTAACTTCATATTTGTTTTGTGTTATTTTGTTTCATAACTTACAATTTATATTTTATGGTTTCTTTTATAACTCAGAGTGTATACTTTGTCTTAAGAGTTTACTGTTAATTTTATTACTTAAGAGTTTATAATGTCTTAACTTAAAGTCTTAAGAGTTCATAGTTTCTTTCATAACTTTCAATTTACTTTGTTTTGTGTTAATTTCTGATTGTGTTATTTGTATAGTGTCATTTCAAGCATGCAAGCATGAAGCCATGAAGATGATTTCAAGTTTCACGATCATTTCAAGTTTAAACTCTTTTGTAATAGGTGTTAGTGGTATTTAGTTGTATTAGTTTAGGGTTGAGTAGGACTTTTATTTTGTAATTTTGTAATTGGGTTGAGTTAAACTCCCCTTTTGCTTTAACTTGAACCTTTGAACTTGAAAAATTGTGTGTTAATATGTTAATTCACTTAATTGTTGTAATTTTGAAGCTGTTAATTGTAGGATTAAAATGTATTCCGGTTGGACAGGTGCAAACCGGTGTCCCGCCTCATAATATGAACGAGTGGGTTCTAGATAGCCTAATGGGCTTGGGGGCGAGGATGAGTTCCAATTTGAGCAATCTGTTTATTCCGGATTGAGTTAAAAACACGTCAACAGCGCCGAGCCCTGGCCCATGGACAACCCTAGTCATTTCAACCTAACGCTTGCTAAAGACTTGAAGAAACTGAACTGCTTCAGGTGCAAAGGCCGGTTCCGCCTCCACTTGTTTCCCTTTGCCTTTAGCTTTAGCCTTGGATTTTTTCTGGTCGGTCGTACGCTCCTCCCGTGGAAGTGAGTTCAACTCGATCGAGTTTGTGTCGGCCGATGTGTAGTTGCAGTTGTCGTCCAACCTTGTACACTTTCTTGCTTTACTTGCTGCGTCGATTTCCGAGACGTCAATGTCAACGTCACATTGCGGCGTCTTGAAGTTCTTCCATTTTGGTTGTTCCTTCACAATCTTCCAAACATGTTTACAAGCAAACTTGTGGTTCTCCTATCTCATGTACGCCCTTTTAGCTCCTTCCATGATGTCAATGTCGGCTCTCCCACTAGTGACTACGTCTTCAATACTTTCATATTTCTCCTTAGTAACTTTTCTGTTGATCGGATGCTAGTAGTCCTTGCAATTTTTCCACGTCCGTTTTGGGTCGTCTACCTGCCTCATCCCCTCGACCTCAGCTCCGACCTTTTTCCAATACATGTCGTTCTTCTGGCTCTTCTCAGTGACGCTATCTAGAGAATGGTTGAGCCATGCCGTCGCCAACACATTCCTCCTCCGCACTGCTCCATTTAAGCCGCGACCTGTACTCGATGCAGGTGTAGGGTTCTTCCCCTTCTTTCTTGGTTGGTTGGCTGGAGCAGATGGAAAATGTTGCTCGTTGGGGCTTTGCGACTGAGGCCATTGGGAATGTTGGAGCGGGTTGGATTGCGACGACATTGATTGGGTCAGTTGAAAGAGGGAGGTGTAGGATTCGATGTGACAATTGAGCTCTTCTTCCGTGTGCGACGAGTCCTCAACATTCAAGGAGTCCAAGATGAAATCGATATTGGAGGGGTCGACCATTGGAAGCGATGTAGAAAAAAAGTAAAGCAAAAGAAGAGAAGAGAGTTCGTGTAAAATGCAAGGGGTGTGAATTTGGGGTATAGGTCTTTGTGTATTTATAGGGAAAATTTAGGGTTTTTTGAAATTCTGACGTCGGCACGTGTCGGCGTGAGGTTGGGCCGCCGACTAACCGTTGGACCGGCGATGACGCGTCGCGTCGTTGCAGAAAGGTAAGGCTACCGCCTGCGACGACACCTCAAACCACGCCGACTGCGATAGTTAGCCATAACAACGAATCGATGTAGGGCCTACGACGACACGTCTACCACGACTACGCGACGACCTTACAACTACTCTAATGATAACAAGTTATGCTCCGAATTGAATGGTAACCATGTTTCGAAAAAAAGGTAAAAATTGCAAAAAACTTGTATAGTAAGTTTTTGCCCTTATCCCTGAACAAATAATGACTTGTTTGAATTAGTTTGGGCATAGGCCCATGACTTAAGTGGGTCTGTATAGTTCCATAAAGACTTGATAGCGCCGGTGTTGGGTTCATTCCAAGCTTAAAGAAACCATCCTGTTAACTTTCAACTTTTCCCGCCGAATTCCGAGAAAAGAGAAGGGAAAATTTTCCCTTAGGGTTTCTTCCGTTTCCCCTTTCTTCGTCCAAACAGATTTCGCAGAGACCGAGCTCTCCGAGCTGACTCACTCGCTCACTTGCCATGGACGAAGTAATCAGCATCGGCGGCGACGACGACGACGACGTGCGTCCATCTCAATTGCTCAGCCACAAAACTCATTTCTTTGATTGGGCTCGCTGTCTGACATTTCCCTCTACTGGTGTTTCAGGAGTTCGACTGGGAAGCTGCTGTCAGAGAAATCGACGTCGCATGCCAGAGCATGAACCCTTCTACTTCACATCCAAATGGGTCTTCGTTCCAATTCCCAAATGACGAGACTTATTTCCAGAATCTCGCAAACCCTTCGTCTTCTACGTCGCGGTCTTTTGGAAACCAGAAAAAGGTGGGCACTTCTCGGCAATCCACACTTGATAAGTACGTCACAGTTGTTCCCCCGAGGCTTCCAATTGAGAATCTGATCGATGAGAATAGGATTGAGGAGGGTGGTGATGACGAGAGAGGGCGCTTTGTTGACATAGATGCCGAGGCTGCCAAAACTTGGATATACCCAAGTTTGTATTCACAATCTCTTTTAAACTCAATAGTTTTATCTATATTATCTGCCGAGTGGGATTGTCTTGATGGAAATTCCTTTTCTTTTTGCGCACCAATATGCACAAATTTTCAAGGTTCATCAAATTGTTATGTCACACTACCAATTACTCTAATCTTGTGTACTTGGCAATTTGGTTTTGTTTCTTTAATGTGATTATTTATAATTTTGGTTGAAATGCCTAAATGTGAGTTTTATATGGGTCCTTTTAGGTAGTGGGTTACTTGTTCTGATAAACTGTTTTTTTTTTAAATTCCCACCTCACTCATAGTTGTGAAGCAATTCTGGTTCCGAGCCTCTATTGTTGTTTTGCAAATGAGGTTTGTTTGATAAGCCATTGCATTTTGTTGTTGTTGAATTGCTTCTATATTACTTCTAGTGTTTAGGTAATGAGTCCACAAATTCTAATTTATTGAACAAGCTGGAATTGGAGTCTGCTCATCTTGATTTAACGGTGCAAATGCTAAATTCTCGTTGGTATTTACCATGATATGAGTTTCCTTCCTTATTCACCTCTTTCTTGCACATTTTCACCTTTATGCACTTATGCTTTTGCTCCTGGAGGCCTATTAAGTTCAGTTATAAATCAACTGAGTGCTATGGAAAATTGATTCTGATTTGTAACTGTATGTTTATTTTGGTCTTCTCATTTGTAATGCAGCTAACATTCCTCTCCGTGACTATCAATTTGACATAACCAAGAAAGCACTATTTTCAAATACATTGGTGGCTCTGCCAACAGGGCTGGGAAAAACTCTAATTGCTGCAGTTGTTATGTATAACTACTTCAGGTGGTTTCCAGAAGGTATTGCATCTATTTATTCACTTTATAGCCTGAAAAGAGAAAATATAACATGTAAACTTAGCTTTTTCACATATTTGTTTTTACTGTTACAAATTCTGGTCAGTGTAGTGTTCTGTGTTCATTTGGATTTAGGTTTCACTTAGAACCAGAAAAAATGAATTGTCTATAAAATGGTTGTATAATCATTTAATGTATTACCTGGAAATTTATTAAGGGATATGATATGTATTGGAATAGAAGCAGGCCCGAGAAATGTAACCAGCATGTTTGATATTTCCATGCCAGGGAAAATAGTATTTGCTGCTCCTTCTCGGCCTCTTGTCTTGCAACAGATCGAAGCATGCCATAAAGTTGTCGGAATACCTCAAGTAAGAAACTGTTTTAGGTTCATGTTTTGGTTTCAATCCATTGGACAGAAAAACCATTGAAGTAGTTTGTGAGTATTTGGATAAAACTGATTGCAGGAATGGACAATTGATATGACAGGTCAGACTAACCCTACAAAAAGGGCTGGTCTTTGGAAAACTAAACGAGTTTTCTTTGTCACTCCTCAAGTACTGGAAAAAGATATTCAATCTGGTGAATCTCTAAACCATATATTAGTGTATTTTGATTTTTGACTGGCATAATGGTTGGGCTGAAAATTTTCTCATATTTTTTTAATTATGAACTCTTGCTTGAATTTCTATCTCTATTTGAAATTGAAGATTGTGCTACAATGGAGCGCCTCGCACTGGGCCACCCTTTTTATCATCGAACTTTTGCATGCATGTGTGTCTAGCCAGTATTTTACACTTGATAATACTCTTCGACTGATGCATGCATTCTAATTTCAATTTTATAATGTTAAAAGATATACCGATAAGTTTCACTTGAAATAAGTGCTTTGAAGGTGGGATAAAGTATTACTTTCAAGTTTCAAGGGTAAACTTCACCTCACTACCCTAAAAAATAAAATACTTGCGTTTCGTCTCCCTACCCTAACCAAACTTTGTTGCACCTCACTACCCTAACGAAACTTTTATTTGCATTTTCATACCTGCCGTCGACTTGACATCCATTTTTGGATGGAAAATGGTAAAAAGTCCAAAATACCCCTCACTAACACTCAAATTTTCAAAAGCATGCCATTGGTTTTAAAAAATTATTTTTATTTATTTATTTTATATAAATCAATTTTTTATTTTTAAAAAAATCAGTTTATTCTTAAAAAAATCAGATTTTATTTTTTAAAATTAGTTTTTGTTTTAAAAATTAATATTTTATTTTAAAAATTTTAGTTTTTATTTTAAAAAATCAGATTTTATTTTTAAAAATTATTTTTTTAAAAAATATCTTTTATTTTAAAAAAATCTGATTTTATTTAAAAAAATCAGTTTTTATTTAAAAAAAATCAATTTTTTATTTTATAAAAATCAGTTTGGTTTATAAATTAAGTTTTTATTGTTAATCCTTTATAAAACCACCTTAATCCTTAAACCACTTTATGTTATTTTATTCTTAACCCTTATTCCTTTATTCTTAATTCACCACCATTGACATCCACCATCTTCATATCCATCTCCATTATACAATTACAAGCCATTGATTCCAGAATTGAAATCAATTCTTACCCACAAATCCAGTAGAAATTCCAGAATTGAAACTACAACAGTACAACAACATCTAATGCATAAAAAGAAACAAGTGTTCATCTGAAACAAATCTGGTCAAAACCAGATCTATAGAAATGGGTATAGTTCGAACACAACAAGTAGGAAAAACAAAACAAAGAAGACACCGTAATTTCAATCGACGCCTCAAAAACCAACCTAGACAGACTTGTACTACATCGAAATTTGAAAAAAATATGTTCAAGGATGGTTAGATCAGAACCTCAAAAAATTGGTTCGGTGTGTATTCAATAACCATCCTCAAACCCATGGATAAAAAATGGAGACCAGATTAGCTTTCTGCGTATGAGGCTTCACTCACGGTGACTTGTTTGCAGAACTCCTCCAAGCCCAATCTCCCGAATCTGGCCTCGTCCCTCTCCAAAGGTCCGCCTCTGAGGACCAGCGCCTCCACTTAGACCCACGAGCAAATCGGTATCTTCGATTTCAGCTCGGCCCTCACCTTCATCTTCAACCCCTCAAAATCAACACATCTTCACAAGAGCTTCGGACCTCATCTACCCAAATTCCAAAGTTCTGCTCCACGAGTTCTGGCGGTGGAGGCGAGCTGGGAGTGGGTGTAGTGGGAAATGGTGGAGTGGTGGAGTGCTGCAGGCAGAGAAGAAAAGAGAAAATGAAAAGAGATAAAAAAGAGGAATTAGGGTTTTAATAGAACAAAGGGTAGTTTAGGTATTTAAAAAAAAGTAGGATCATGTGCTAGGCACATGACCATTTTCCATCCAAAAATGGATGAAAAATGACGTTAGGTATGAACGTGAAAATAAAATCATAGTTAGGGTAGTGAAGTGCAACAAACTATGGTCAGGGTAGTGAGATGAAACTGAATTTTTTTAGGGTAGTGAGGTGAAGTTTTCCCTACTTTCAATTGCATGTTCCATTACTGGAATTTGCTGACGAATTAATATGTTCTAGGTACATGTTTGGTGAAGTACCTGGTATGTTTGGTGATCGATGAGGCTCATCGTGCAATGGGGAATTATTCTTATTGCGTGGCAGTTCGAGAGGTTTGTTGTCTCATTTATCTCTGACCATTTATAGTTTTATTTGAATGTTCGATCAATAGTGTTGATCTTGTGTGTTCTCTGAGGACATATATACGGATCGTATGCAATGATAATGCTTGAATTTTGTAGTTGATGGCTGTACCATTGCAACTAAGAATACTAGCTTTGACCGCTACACCAGGATGTAAGTAACTATCTCAGCAGCAATAGTCCTTGTTCTTCAAACTTTCTAAAATATCTGCACATCCTCATGTAAAAATACAATTATTCAGCAAAGCAGCAGGTTATCCAGCGTGTAATTGATAACTTACTTATATCAACACTTGAATATCGCGATGAAAGTGATCCTGATGTTAGCCCATATGTTCACGACAGAAAGATAGAATTGATCCAGGTACTCCATATGCTAGTCACTTATGGGTTTAGCCATTATACTATGGTTTAATCTTTGTTTGCAATATTACTAGGTTCCAATGGGGAAAGATGCTGTTGAGATAAATAACAAGCTACTGGAAGTAATACGACCCTATGCTTCCAAGCTTCTTGCTGTTGGAGTTCTTGGGAACAGAGACTATCAGACTGTAAGGATTCTCATAGTATATGTTCCTCTTGTTTCTTCTTAGTTTACCTAAGGTTAAAATGTGTGTTCCACATGTCTCTTGTTATGAATTCATTCTTCGTATATTAACATGGTATTATGGTTGTGAATTTTATACTGCTGGTGCAAATATACTCTGTTTTTCTTACATTTTCAGCATCATCTTTGCATTTGACAGCTGAGTCCATGTGATCTACTTAATTCAAGGGATCGATTTCGTCAAGCTCCCCCACCAAACCTTCCTCAGAATAAGTATGATGAAGTGGAAAAATCTTTTCAAGCTCTCATTACTATGTACCACATCCGTAAGCTGCTTTCAAGCCATGGGATAAGACCAGCATATGAGATGCTAGAAGAAAAGTTGAAACAGGGGTTCGTACATCTGTTCCAGAAGTCTACCTGCTAACTATAAATGCAACTTTTATTGCTTCAGACTTGATTTTCTTGGAATCTTGACCATCTGAATTTTACAATCAGCAGAATGATTATAGCGTGCAATATCTTTTCAGCTTTAACTCATTGTCAAGAATTGTATAGTATAACATAGGAAGATCCTTTGTACACTATGCATCTAAATTCGGATTTCTAATTCAACCAACTATTCCTTTCCTTTTTCTCTACTTGAGCATTTTATTTTTCGTCATCAGCACTATTCCTACTACCGGTAGCTGTTTTTCTTTTAACAGTCTTTTTTTTGCTTTACCAAAATTGGAAGCAATCATTTAATATATTTCCCAAGACAAACGGGCGCTGAAAATGGTTAGTCATCTACTAATAAATAGCCTCCCTTCTCTCAACAGATCAGAAAGTCTTTTATTTCATAATGCTTTGTTTTTTTTAGAACTTCAGGTGAGGTGCGGCACCTCAGGTGCCCAATACCTCTGTAATTGGCTCTGTTCCTTGTGTAGTTTATATGAACACAACACTAGTGTTTTGATTGGCCGAGAGTTCCCCCAAATATTTTTAGGTTGGACTTATTTTTCTCTGTAAATAACTAGTTCAGTATCTTTGCACATTGAATAAAATATCGTGATTATGCAAAACTGTATTGCTTATTCAATCTGCTTACAACTGAAACATTTGTTTTTCTTTGCTCTTTCAAGTGCAACTACGGGTGCTTAAGCTTCATTGTTGCAGGTATTTTGCAAGATTGATGAGCAGAAATGAAGATATTATGCAAGCAATGCACTTGATGCAGCATAATTTGTCTCATGGTGCACCTAATCCCAAGTTGTCAAAGATGTTAGAAGTGTTGGTTGATCATTTCAGTATGTTGCGTTTTATCCTGTTCTATTGCTAAAATGCCACTGTGACTTTTGCCACTTCTATTAGTTCTTTTTGCTGCTGCTCTATGATCTTATTTTTGTATGCTTACTATCAATTACAGTTGAGAATAGATTCCTTATTTGAAGTAAATGGGTTTTTTTTTTGGATGTAACTTCAATGGAGTCTTTGCTTGTCCAAATTGGATGTAACAGGAAGTTTTTGGCTGTTCTGCTGATTGTGTTTTAAGTAATTACAGACCAAGTACATTGTCTGCTGTGTATTTTTTGTCTCCTGAATGGTCAATTTTGTTTAAAACACAGGCTATGCAGACACAAAATTTAGTAAGGCTGCTGACCTTAGAAATTACACTTTGATGTTGTAAGAAATTATGTAGGGGATCTTCTTTAGCATGATAGACGCAAAACCGTTTTCCGTGTCCGTTGATGTTGAACCAATGATGTGTAGTTTGTGAACCAATGCCTTTCTATTTTCGTTAGATTGTTACTGTTACTTAAAATTGACTAAACGTGCTATTACTAACACCACTACTTTGTACGTTAAGGTGATGTATCTTGAACTTGTGAAGCTCATGTGATGATAATGATTTTTAAAGTACCTGCGAAATAGGAATTCATCACCAATTCAATATTTGATAATGACTATATAAGCAAGGTCCTAAGTTCAAATCTTGACACACCCAATTGCTGATAAAAAAATATATATTGACAATGATGATTGCTAATGTTATTTTACTGATTTTTAATTATTGCTTGCTTTCAGAATCTCAAGATCCACGAAACTCAAGGGTCATCGTATTTTCAAATTTTAGGGGAAGTGTGAGGTGAGAGAATTTTGCTTTAATTTAGTTGTGGTACTAGTAGTCAGTGTTACCTATTTATTTTATACAATCTTTATTATGAATTTTAAAATTACTCTATCTAAATATGTGAAGGGACATAATGGATGCATTAGCAAGCATTGGGGAGTTAGTTAAAGCCACCGAGTTTATTGGCCAAAGCTCAGGTTTGCAGTATTATTTTCCTTCTCTTATAATTGTTGTTGTTTATTGATTATGGCCTTCATAGAGAAGCTCAATCATTAACAACTCGTTCAAGCTCGAAAAGAATCGGTCAGATTTGGGTCAACTGGTCAACTCACTTAATATTTTAAAACCCTATATTCTTGAAACAAAATCTCGAAAGTCATAATTGTCATATTCTGGTTTTACTGCAGACCGAGTTTAGTCAATATCTCCCCGGGTAGCCTCGCCGAGTTTTGGCCGATCCCGAGTTTTAGAACACTGCTAATATTACTTCATTCCTTTTTTGTTTGTGTATATGTTTTGTAATTGACAAAAGTTGATCTTTTTATTCATACACATACATATACAATAGCTATCATGCATTTTTTGTCTTAGTTTTCTTACAGATTCAGATGCATTATAGTTTATGAGAATCGAACTTGATGTAGGTTTTATATGAAATGTATTTTTCTCACAGGAAAAACATTGAAAGGTCAGTCACAAAAGGTTCAGCAGGCTGTTCTGGAGGTAATTATGTTTTCTATTCTTTCTTCTATACTATTTTGTTTTGCTTTGTTGTAATTGTGTTCTCTTTATTACTTTTCTTGGATCTTTGCATTGGCTAACTTGGTCATCTGCAGAAATTTCGGGCTGGTGGATTCAATGTCATAGTTGCTACATCAATTGGTGAAGAAGGCTTGGATATCATGGAAGTTGATCTGGTTATATGTTTTGATGCTAATGTTTCACCTCTGAGGATGATTCAGCGCATGGGAAGAACTGGAAGAAAGCATGATGGCAGAGTTGATATCCTTTTAGCAGTGTGGCATCTGTCTATAGTTAGTGCGGGTCATGACTCACGAGTGAGTTATGATTATATAACTGGCTTTGTTTTTCTTTAAAGACTTTTAAAATTAGTTCCTTAACAAGTATTACTAGTTTTAGCTTGTGAGGGGTCAGAGATAAAGGGTTACATGCGAAAGCAGTCGTCTAACAAGGCTTTAAAGAAACATATGCGTAATGGAGGAATGAACAGCTTCAATTTCCATCTTAGCCCAAGGATGGTAAGTATTCTTAGATAAGCCTTTTTTGTGAAAACCGAGTTTTAGTTTTAGCCTGCACATTGTAAAATTTGTTTTTCTTTATCTTAGATTCCTCATATGTTCAAACCTGAAGCACATCTTGTTGAATTTGCAATCAACCAATTTGTTCCACGTGGCAAGAAACTGAAAGATGATCATGCTGTTGAGACACCTATTATCTTCGATAAGCTAACTGATGTGGAGAATAAATTACTTGCAAAGTATTTCCCATCTAATAGTGGCAGCACATGGAAACCATCTCTTATTGCCTTCCCTAGTTCCCAATCAGTGCCTTCCAGAGTACATAAAGTAATGCACTCGTCCAGAGCAGGGATGCTCATTGACTCAATGCAACATTTGCAAGGATTGTCCTTTTCTAGATCCACAGAGACTCTCCTTGATGAGGTTTGCTCCCATATGTATCTTTATTTTTATTAGGATTTGTTTCTGTGTATGTTATCTTTTCTGATGAAGCTACATACTGTATTCAGAACAAAACCCCTTCAGGCCAGTGCTTGGTGGATGAAAATGTCGAAATGGACGTTGGAAAAGGTACTGTCAAACAAATTCTATGACAGAACTTTTTGAATTTGGTAGCTATACTTTATTCAGTTTGAGGGAAATAAAGCTTATTTACATTGAAGATGTATGTAATGCTATAAATCGTGTATTATTTTTCCAGATCAACTACATTTTGACGATATCCTCGATGAACAATCTGAAAGAGAAACATCTGACTATGAAGCATCACCTAGAGGGGTTTTACAAGAAGAGAAGCATAGTATGCCAGAAATTAATGCTTCCAATCCTCCAGTGCATTCTTACATATTTGGTTCAGATTTTGTATCTGTTAATGAACTTGGACAGGTTCACATACATTATGTCCCTTCATTCCCTTTCAAAGGACTTACAAATTTGAAAGATAAAAGTGCAATCAGCACAATGTCCAAAAATTGCTTGGAACAAGATTCTTGCCATTTGAAAACTTCAGCCAAAAACTATGAGCAAATCACACATGCCAACGATGTTGCAGACCTGGAAACTTCTTATCAGACAAGATGCACATTGAATGAAGCTGCAGCATTATCAGAACCATTTGATTCTGATTTACAGCAAGAGAAAACACTACATGAGGTGGAGATAATTCCAGAGACTCCAATTTCAAAGAGAATAAGATTGAATGTGGACAGCACTAGTGGGACAAATCATGCTGAAATCAAGGGGGAAATAATGGAAGATGATGACTATGGCAATGACTTTAGAGATATTGAGCTCAGTCCCCGGCTGACTAATTTTATTGAGAGTGGTGTTGTTCCTGAGTCCCCTCCTGTTGATGTTGACCAACATTCTTCTCCAAAACGTAAGTATACTCCGAGGATCGACGTGGTTACCCCACTCATGTTTGTATTCTATGTCATAGGGTAAGAAATTTATGAATACATTCACCTATCTTTTGTAGGCCTATCAGAAGGTGAAGGTGGAGGTTCGTTTCTTGGAGCAGAACCTGTTTCACCTGCCAAATTGTGCACTGAACAGCAAACAATGTATACTAGTCCACAACAGAAGGAAAATGTCATTTTAGAAGACAACACTGCCATGGAAAGGAATATTTTGGTTACCCCCATTAATAATGGGTTCCACACACCAGATTTTCAGATGAAAAATAGTTCTCGGAGAAGAGTGTGTACCTCTACTTCTCCTATTGTTGAAAAAACTCGAACTCCTTTGGCGAATGTTGGAAATAGCTGTAGCAGTGAGTGGCTTTTGAGTTCTGAAGACAAGTCACTATGTGTTAAGAAAGCCCCCAAGTTTAGAAGATTACGCAAGATTGGAGATTGTGAAAATAATAGAGGTTTGAAAAGCGTCAAAGAAAACTCTGTTGCTGCCATGGGACACGTAGACAGACCTTTACGTAGTCCCACTCCAACCCGAAATAAGAATGGCAGAGGTAATAGAAATCACCGTTTTGGAAAACTATGGATAACAGAACATCTATCATGCTAGCTAGGGTATAGGTTTCTTCAGTGAGTTACCTAAAAATTCTTCACCTTTGGTATTGTGTTGTATCAGGTAAAAAGAAGCAAAGTGATGATGTCAAAGTATTTATTGAAGAGGAAGCTGAGTAAGTTTGTCAGGATCACAATCTATGTATACAAACTACCAAACTTGTATGATATATTGAACAGAATATGACGAGCCTATTATCATCTGGATGAACAATATTTAGTTTGTACTAATTTCTCCATCATTTGTGTATAGGGTCTCTTTGGAAGCTGAAGTATCTGATGATGATGAAGATGATCTAGATGATAATTCATATGAGGATAGTTTCATTGATGACAGAATAAACCCGTCAGCAGCAAGCACTCAAGCTGATTCTAGCAGAGTTGATATGATGGCTGTGTACAGGTCTCTCTCTTTCTTTGTATGTCTATGTTGATGTCTTTAATACAAGGCTTTATGTTAGGTCATTTGAAGCACACAACTGGACTAGTTTATTGAATGAAGTGTTTAAAACCTTACGTAGGTACAAATATTAATGTCACATTCTGATAATATGAACATGGGGTGTCAGAAATAGAAACTGAAGGTTATCTATGAATGCTCATAGATATTTATATGGTTGTTTTTTTGTCAGTAAAGACGGTCTCTCAAGTCATCATCCACTAAATTCAATTATGGGTGAAGGTTTGGAACACTAATTTTAAATGAATGATAGGTTTAACTGGAATTATGAATACTTTTAAATACCTATCATGGCACTAAATGTTTTCATCTGATTCTGCCAAGCTGAACTTGCTGTTCTCAAGTACTAATCAATTTTTCTTTACCAGACGATCTTTGTTCAGTCAATCCCCATTGGTGAAGCTGCCAGCATGTTATGCTACAAATAGTCCCGATTCTGTGGCTACCATAAAGTCAAGTGAAGTTAGTGGTGGTAGTTCCTCAGGCAAGACATCATATTCTGTCCAGACGCCTCAAGTTGGCTCTACCGATCAGTTTCCTGTTGAGAATTCTGAATCTCATCAAGGAAATACAAATAGGACTGGTTCAGAAGCCATACCGGGTTTAATCAACATCTCCACGGGAGAAAATGAAATGGTGATGGAAAACAGAAAAAGAAAATCGAGTTTTTTACAACCAGGGTACACTCCAACAATAAACTTGGAGCAAAAATTCTTGTCGTCCCTGCAGGTTGAAGCTGAGAAAAGCGAAGCAAAAGAGGACCCATTTAGTGATGATCTGTTTTATGAAGGTCTGGATCTGGATGCAGTTGAGGCACAAGCTACCTTGCTTCTGAAACAGAGATCAGAGATGGCTTCACAAAAGCCAGAGGTGGTTCCTCCCAAACAGGGTATGCAACATTTTGGTGTTATGGATGCTCCATCATTTGATCTGGGGTTTTAGCCAAATAAATGCCTGTCATATTGATATAGGTATGAAGATATGTCTGGTGAAAACAGATGTAGTTAGGTTATATAGTTAGTTGACTTTTGTAAATCTCATGTATATATGTATAATTATTTATATGTGAAAAGGTCAACAATGGTTGTAGTTAAAATGCATCGACAAGTTTCCAAAGCCTTCCTGAACCATTGGGCCCTGTAGTAGTAAGAGGCCCAAAATATCTCTGGATTTAGAGTCATTACAAAACATTGAAGTGGTTGAATATTATTTGTGTGCAAGCATGTGACTTGTGGCTCCTCCAGGTTGTAAGAAGCACGTTATTACAAGTTAGTCCTGCTGGCCCTTAACGGTCAGCACGTGACCTTACTTCAGTTCAGACCCACCTATAATATTCAGGTCAAAGTACATATACATGTAACATGTATAAGTATATGTATTAATGTATTAATATATCAATAATAATGTATTTATGTGTATTATATAGTATGAGTAACGTGGCCTCTGTCCCTCCCTACAACAAAGTCCTATCTCTTTGCACAATACTATACATGTGTACAAGTAGAAGTTGAACTGTATAGATAGATAGTGTCGTTGTGAATTGATTGCAAGGGACAGAAGTAGTTGAGGAAGGTAACATCAGGTAGCTACCAACCACCACCAAAACAAAACCCAATAGTAGAGAGTATAGAGTATACAGAGTTCTGTCTTGTATTTTTCATTTAAATCATTGCATGTGTTTCTCTACCTAATATCTATCTATCTATCTATCTTCCTTTCCTTTTGCTTCTTATCTTCTTCAACCAAGTTGTATGTTGATTGCTGTATCATATATACCTTTTGTCCCTCTCCCCCCTTTCCGGATAAGATTTTGGTTTCTCTATTTCCACATCTTACTTACTATATGACCTATTCATCTAATCCTAACCTTGCCAAACAGTTATCATCAGGGAGGATTGAATTCTCAGTTTTTGGGTGAAAAAAAAATGTGATATTATTACTTTGACCGAAAGATTACATGGAAAAAAGTAATAGAGGAGTGACTCTTTCTGAGACAGATTATAAGTAATTCTCTCAAAAAAGTCGAAAGTTTTTGACAATATACTAAATTTGAAAGTACTATTAGACCTATATCCGGCTCGACTGACTGGAGGTCGAAGACTCGTGGATCCTTCAAGGGGATCTCTAACCTGTGGAGCGACGTGCTTGGTTTGGGAAGGGAGCACAAACATATGACAATTCACTAATATCACGAACAGTAACACAACTAAACGAAAAGAAACAAAACTATAAAGCAATAACACCAATTTCGGTTCGTCATGAGGCCAACCATAACAGCCTGAATACTCCTGAATCCTCCAAGAGGATCCCTAACCTGTAGAGTGACGTGCCTGGTTCGGGGAGGGAGTGTAGGAAATGGTGGAGGAGGACGATCAGCAGCAGCTGATCGTGATGGGGGCAGGATGCTTCTCCTCCTTAACGTCCCGCTTCCCCGCAGTTGCCTTATTGGACCGGGAGAGGTTGCATAACAGAGCTCTCCTGATTCGTCTGATTATTTGGACCAACGAAAAACCCTTCCACTACGATCGTGTGTTCGCTCATAGTGTATGAGGCTAACACAGAGAAGACACTCACCACCATAGCAGGGAGTCGTGGATCATCGCAAAATATACACCATCCCTCTGAAACAACAGCGTTAAAGCGTAGAGGTGCATAGGAGAAAAAATTGTAAGGAAGAGACTCATGAGTAATTTTTTGGTGATGAAGGTATTGTACGATAACGCTACCCTAAACAACGGCTTGGGTGGCTAGGATTGAGAGCTATCAACCTTACCAAAAGACTTTTCAAAAGACTTTTCGTAGTAATAATTTTTAGGAAGAATTTAATTAATATATTATGACATCACTTCATACACTTTTTTTTTTACAATTTTATAGGTTTTTACGTATAGATTAAACAACCCAAATAAACTGTATACTAAGTAAATAAAATATTAACAGATAGGAAACATTTTTTTTTGAGGTAGAAACGATGATATTATAAATTAAAGCATTCTGGTGTCTGCGAACGCAGAAATCACCATACATAATAACCAATCTATTAGGAATTGAAAGACAAATGCAGAAAAGTTAATTTTGCTCTTAGACATAGTGGCGGTCGGGGGTGTGGGACTGCGGTGGCATCCTGGGACACCGATATAGTATACTCCAACCATAAGAAACTGATCGAGCAGATCAGATGATAAACGTGCAGTGGTGGACCGATTACTCCCCCGGTAAGTCAGCGTGCGTCGTCCTCCCTTGACTGATAATGGTAGGGCTCCTGAACGCGGGATTGCTGACTCCGAAGTGCTAGGGAAGTAACTCATCAACTGTTGGTGGTACCAATGTCACCTATACACCAAGGAGAAGGTACAGTCGATCAAACCCTCCCTGGCCCCCTCCTTACTCATTCCTGGAGGCGAGGGTGCTTGAAGCCCCCCGCCACTGCAGATGACGCCCCAGTCGATGATGCTGATTCCTCTTCCTCCGCAGGATCCTCCTCCCTCACCGCCCTCTTGTTTCCAGATAATGACGGCGTCGGGTCACGTGGTAACCAACCCACCAGCACCTCCTCCTCCCCTGCTTCCTGATGTTCCCACCACCATCTTCCTTCCTGCCTCGGAGGTGTCCTTGGTGCCCCATTAGAATGGCCTCCCTTTTCCCGATCCCCCTAGGTAAGTCCATTTCGACCCTGGAACGGCCTTCCCATGTTTCGCTTTTTCTAGCGCCGACCTCGGATCCCCTGGTGCCTTCAGTGAGGACCCCCTAACTCCCCTAACAACCGGACAGACCAGAAAGAGATGTCCCGCACAACAACACCCAAAACAATGCTCAGGTAAATGTTCATACGAAATAATTAGACACGTTCTTACCTGGGAGACGGATAGGCGGAACCAGAGTTGACTCTGCAGAGGTACCCGGATATCCGCCCTGATCCTGATGTTCATAAAGTCCCCCCAGCAGAGACCGTCTTTGTCCACATCCACACCTTGGCATACTCCCAACGTGTTTCCTACCCTGAATCCCATATCTCTCGTCCAAGCCCCCACCGGAAAATTTGACACTCGCGCCCAAACCGAGAAATGGTGGAACTGCAGGTCCTTTATCTACATGTGGGCCCTCAGGTCCGTAAACAAGACCAGGGAGTCCCAAAAGGACCATGTTTCCCCCAGCAGAACCCTTTCCCTCTCCTTAGCTGATCGGAAGAAAAAAGAGACCAGACCTCCCTCCAGAGGTTTAGCCTCGACCTTCATTCCCCATACATCCTTCATTCGCGCCACTACTGACTTCCAGAAAATCTTCCTGGAGGTCAGGACCTTAGCTGCCAACGCGAATCGATACAAATTCCCACGACCAGTGACCTCTTGAACCGGCACAACTACCTCCTTGATCCTCATCGCGCCCATCTGGGAACCCAAAACTCCGACCTGTTCCCCCTGAGAACCCCAATTTCCCTGCTGTGGACCAAATGGGTTGACCCTATGACTCGGATCCCCACGACCTGGTTGCGCCAAACGTCCTGCTGGATTCGGATCGTACCCACATCCCTGTCCTGACCCGGGTACCGTACCGCCCCGCACACCCACTCCGGTCCGCTGTCCACTTGAACCGTCCGTCGAGACCCGACCCGACCCATATCGGGCTGCCCAACGGGCTATGTCCCCGTCACTACCGAATTACCGAATCCGATGACACCAGTATTGGGGTGTCGTCCTCTCCCGTGACCCGCGGCTGTAGGGGATCGAGATCCACCCCCTCACCAGTCCGATCACCACCCAACACCTGCGATCTCCGCCCCGCACCGCCTACCAACCTTCTCGGGCGAGGACACTTCGCCGGAGTGCGCGAAGACAGGCCGGCCCCGAGGGAATCCGTCCTCCTGCAACCCAACCTTCTTCCTCCAGACTCCTGGTTGCGAAGTGCATCACCGGTGCACTCTCCTTTCCATCCGCCGTCGCCCCTACCGAGAACACCGGAGGGCTCACCGGACCACCCTCTTCCCGGTTCGTCAGCATGCCGGCCGACAACACAGGGTCCCCGTCGCCAGCCGACTCCCCCACCGGCTCCTCCGAACCCGATCCATAGAACGAATCCTGCTCCGAGAGACGTGGTCCCCAGTGAACCTCGTCGTCGAAGCCGCTATCTCCGCCTTCCTTCTCGCACGAAAACGCCATGGAGGATCAAAGAATCACGCAAAACCCACTCAAACCCTAGCAGAAGAGAAAGAGAAGAGCTGCGACTAATATGTCAAAATTTATTTTTACGGATAGGAAACATAAATATCACCTTTTTTTAGAAGAATAGGTATTATTATTACTGAAAAAAGAGATAGTGTGACGAGTACATAATTGTACCCATCTTACATGATAGACTCCAACTACATAACAGAAAGCAATAACAGAAAGTAAAAGTTGTTCGATGCTTAAGGGCGGTTGAAGGGGGATATCTGCGGTAGCTTCCAGACGAACCCTGGAAACCGATACAACATGCTTCTACCATATGACACTGGCCGAGCCAGCCGAGTGAGAGGGGAATATTGGTGGACTGCCATCTCCCCGGTGAAGTTCAATATAAATATTAAATAAACTTTGCTGTTATGAAGAATTTTAAACCATACGATATAATGTTGAAAAGTTGTCCAAGGTTGGAAAATTACAGGTTGAAGCAGTGTTTCTTCATGTATTGGTTAAGCCAATCATTTAACATGGTAGTATTTAGGGTTTGAATAAATTTACATATATTGGAGTAATCTTGATTTGGATTTGTGAGGTGAGTTCGTTTTTGATGGTTTTGTTATAAAATCTGATCCGAAAAATATCATTAAATTAAAAGTCTTCACGACCCCATCTTTATGTTGCAATCACGTGCCAAAACTTTCTCTTCAATTCAATCCAACCCAACCCAACCCAACCAATCTAGTTAATATGTACTCAAATCAAGCATATGACTTGGCAGAAGCACAACACAGGTTGTGGAGATTAGGTAAGCCATTACTCAAGTGTTTTGTGCATGTTACTCCCTTTGCTGCTAAACTACATCTCTACCTATCTATCTAATCTGTTAAATGCCAAACTTGTACTTTCTATTTTTTTTTATAAAAAAAACTAGCTTGTACTTATTATTATTATTTCTAACAATCATGTTTAGCTTAACCTTTTTATTTTGGACTAAAAGTTGCAATTTCATTAATTTAGGTTTTAATCTGACAAAACAAATGCATCAAGGAAACCCTTGACTACATTAGAAGAGCTATTACATAGATAGGCGTGGGGGGTCGGTTGTAATGCCCTTGACTGTTTGTCCGATCACCAAGTTCTTCCAGGCGGGATCACAGACCCGGGGTTGGGAGACCTGCCGAAGGCTCACCCCTTGAGGTGCAGTAGTCAAGGATACAATTGGGCCCCTGCCCCAAGACAATGGAATTTGAGGTGCAGAAGTTGAGGACACTAGTCGACGAGGGGTCTGATCGTCCCAGTACGTCGCATACGTCTTTGGGTGGTTGTCCTTCTGATACTCCAAGACAGAGGAATCCAGTTTTTGCTTACCCACCAACTCTCGATCATAGTCATCCATCATGTGGCCAATCAGACCACAATTAAAGCAAAACATGGGAAGTTTGGTATAGGTAAGAGTGATACAAACCAGCTCGGGGAATTCCCAGAAATAAAGTAGGATCTGGCGGCGGATAGGACGCTCCACGAGGTGCCAAAAACGGACTTTCACTACTTCGCCCCAACAGATACCTCATTGGTCACACGGAACCTCGACACATAGCCCTAGTGTCGAGCCGATCGTCTTTCCCGTGGTCTTTGTGCGCACTACCGGAGGGAGGTCGTAGGCGTTCACCCATAATTGTAGGCGGTCCAGGGCTAGAGGCTCCCTAGCCATGGGATCCAGATCAACCAGTAGGAGGGGCCAAACGTCAAAGCACCATGGTTCTTTCCGTCGGACCCAAGATCGTGCCCCCACCGTTTCGAAATAGAACCCAAACACCCCTGGTCCGATGTCCTTTATGAACAACCCCTCGGTCGACTTACCCCAAACCCGAGATATTATCCTAAGGAGGGTCTCCTTACGAGGTGGCTTGGCGGTCCACAATTTGCCAAGCATGGAAAACTGTTGTTGGGTGAGGGCCGACGAACGCACTAGAAGGTAAGGGACCTCCTCCATCTCCTCTTCCTCCTCTTCCAGCGAGCATGCCGAGAGGCCATCCTAAATGTTGAGCATATTGAACTCCAGTGACACCGGCAGCTCCAACATCTTTAGGGCGGTCCCGGAGCCTTTGAGTTTGAAAACTCTTCGGCGGTGGACCATGCATAGCGGAGGAGAGAGTAGCGCCAGAATCACCGACACCGATAACCATTGGGGACGATGATCCCATCACATAGAGCTTCCAGCTCCATCCGACCGGTTCCTCCCGCTCCGTGTCTACCATATGGGCCTTCCACCGAGCAGTATCCCTTATCAGTGGAGGCGGCGGGATGATGACGGGAACTTCCAACACCTTAGCGTAATTTGGGGCCGAGACTAGGGTTGTGGACAAGAGTGGGCGAGTGTCCACCGGACGAGATGAACCTCCCTCCCTCGTAGGGGAATCAGCCGGGACGGTCGACCTCGACAGCCCCGATTCCACCTTGCCAGTCAGAGGAATGCATGGCAGCGTAGGTGGCGGAGGCACCAACGATTGCAGCGTGCTAGGAGCTCTAGGTTCCGGAGGCAGTTGAGAAGCTGAAGCAATCGCCGAAGGCCGGGATGGAGACGAGGTGACAATGCTGACCGTCTATGAGGAAAGCGTCAAAACCCTAACCAGACTTAGAGGAGACGTTAGGGTTTTGGGCTTAAGAGAACGGCCTCGTCGCTGCTTCACTAATGGCTCAGAAGAACCCATAGCAAAAACCGGCGACACTTCTACTGGTGGAATCGAGATAGGACCTGTGGAAGAAGGAGGAAGAGGGACCGAAGCCATAAACGCCTTTGGCTTCCGGTTCCGTCTCGCTTCGATAGGGGGGCGCGACCTCCGGAGAGGGGCGTGGTGGTGGCACAGGTGGCGTGTGCTGCACCACGTGGGGCTATGATGGGACGTGATCAGCGGTGAAGACAACAGTCAAATCGACGACATGGATAAAGGCCTCTATAGATAAGACTAAAGTTTCTTTGGAAAAAAAAGGAAAATCTCGCAAATCGAGAGAGTACTAAAACTCATTAGACTTTCGTCTAGCTTAACTACTAAACTATCATATGAGCGATATGTTCTATAATTTCAAACGTTTAATATCAATTAAAAGTTGAGCATCTCATAATCGATTTATAAACCCAATCAATCAAAAAATTCAACTCTCACGTTGTTATAAATGTATCTTTTTCTTACGGTACAAAACATGCGAACATTCAACATGTGAACCCACTTGCTTAAACTTGCACAACTAGTACATCATAAATGAACATGCTTATTGTTAAACAATCATGAATTGACTAACTTGCAGGAAGAGCACACGAATAAGATATTAAATTAGTGACGACATAGATGGATGAAAACATATGGAGACCACCTAGAGAGATGAAAGGTTATCTATGTAATGTAATATGTACGGGTTTACTAAGCCCAAAAGACGGTTGCGTGGCTTGGCGTTTCAAGCATGAAGAATGGGTTCAAACTGAAAGAAATGCTAATTTTGCAAGCAAATCCCATAGATATGATCAAGGATGTGTATACTGCTAGAAGCCTAGAGAAGTTATTTTTAATTAACTTTCATTATTATATTAAGGGTTACTGTTAAAAGTTACAAAAAGTGTTGCTCACTTGTTAAAACTAATGAGTTTGAAATGGATTAAACATATAATAAGTATCGTTTACGGTCACCATTGTAAAGCAATTATAAAAAGTCTCTGCTCCGAGTTTTGTGACGTCAGAGTAGGGTTTTGTTAGTTTCGCATAAATTGTGCAAAGACGGCGCCGACTTTGTCCGCTTATTCGTGGTTTCTTGTTCCGATTTTTGTTTTGTACTCGGTTTAATCGATGGGAGCACGCGAGGAAGAGGGATTGGAGGCATTGAGGGATCGTTTCGGTGGAATAGTGATTGCGGAGGAGGAGGAAGACCTTGTAATACCTGAGGACGAACTGATCGAAGGCGGGGACAAATACAAGTTTGCCATCGCCGAAAAGCTGATTACGCAGAAGGGGTATAACAAAATGATCTTCATGGAGGTGATGAAGAACGCTAGTAATAGCAAAGGAATAGTGATCGAACCATTGGCACCTGATGTGTTCGATTTTTTCTTTATTCCGGCTAGGGCTAAGGCAAAATTTCTGGACTTAGAACCACGGTTCTTCAATAAGAGCCCTATATGCTTCAGAGAATTTCCACATGATGAAAACCCGAAACAGTTGGAATTTTCGAAAATATCCATGTGGGTGCAGGCTTCCAACCTACCTTTTAAAGCTATGACGAAGAAGGTTGGGTACCGGATTGAAAATCGTTTAGGCCGAACGTTGGACGTTGAATGCAAACAAGATGGACGTGCTTGCCAGGATTTCATCCGCATACGGGTTCGTTGGGTTGTATCAAAACCTTTGCCGAGGAAGGTAAAGACGTTCCTGGGAGATAATATGGTGCTTACGTGGGTGCCTTTAAAGTATGAACGTATACATGACTTTTTCTATGTATGTGGGAAGTTGGGGCACACAGTGAAGGACTTGACTTATATGAGGAGGGTATGGACGATAAGAGCTTCCCATATGGTCCATTTTTTAGGGCGGGATTGAGTCGCATGTCAGGTTCATTCCTACCTCAACGGGAAGCTCGAGTGGAGGAGGAAGGGTCGGAACCAAGAGGATCTGCTTTGGTTCCTAGAACTTCTTCCTCTAGACTTAGAAAAGGAGAGAAGGAGAGCTCGGAGGAGGTGCTGAGTGTTGGGGTGAGGAGCATGAGCTTGAAAAATGAAAAAAAAAACATCTCAGAAGCGCTGACAGAAGGGAGATTGGTTGAAAGGGAAGAGGTGGATTCTGATGAAAGTGATATATGTGAATGGTACAGACAAGGAATTGAATTATATGTGGAGAGACATGAGAAAGATAGAAGGGATGCGTCCGGAAGCAAGGGAATGACTAGGACCAGTCCTTCTCAGAAGCATGTTGCAGACGGGCAGACCCCTAGGAGCTCCCGTCACAAATCGGATCGGGGAGTGGATTTGAATGAATTACCTGCACAGGAACAGGGAAGTGTGACGAAAGAGACGTCGGGTTTGAGGGCTAGGAGAGCCACAAGCTTGGATAGCTTATCAAGCGAAGGAGGGACAAGGAGGTTCAAGAAAGTGCAGCATAATCGGGATCCGGTCGACACTATTGATCAAGATTCGATTTTCAGGAAAAGGAAGGGGACATTCTTGATCAGGAGGTGGATTTTGGGAAGCCTATCGCTAAGAAACAAGATGATTCAATTATAGTACTGGCGAGGGTTGCGAAGCAACCCCGCCAACGGAAATGATTATACTAGCGTGGAACTGTCAGGGGCTTGGGAACCCCTGGGCTCAATGATTCCTAAATTAGCTGGTGGCTCAAAAGAAACCCGACATTGTGTTCCTCTCTGAGACTAAGGTACGAAGGGAGACTATTTATTCTATTAAGAGTAGCATACGAATGGACGGGGCATTTGCAATGGACAATAATGGAAGCAGTGGAGGCTTGGCTATGTTTTGGAGGGAACGAGACATAGGAGAGCAACAAACTTAATCCCCTAGGCATATTGATTTGGTAGTGAATACTGACCAGAGACGCAGAGTAAGGATTACATGGCTATATGGGTTGCCAAAATGGGAAAAGAGGTAGGAAACCTGGAATCTTATACGGAGCTTGAGCAGGAGGAATGAGCTGTCGTGGGCGATGGTGGGTGATTTTAATAATTTGTTGACAGATGAGGATAAGCATGGTGGAGATATGTACCCTCTTCGGTTGCAACGTTTCTTTGGTGATGCGTTGAGGGACGGTGGGTTAAGGGATATGGAGATTCAGGCCATCGGTACACATGGGAAACTGGGAGAGACAGACAACACTAGATGGAGGTGCAGCTAGACCGGATGCTGGTAAATAGGGATTGTGACAACTTATACCCAGAGGAGAGTCTAAAGCACGAGGCCTTATCCTCTTCGTATTACGCCCTTATAGTGCTGCGGTGTTTGGTGGAACAGAGATACTGAAGGGCCAAACCTTTCATATATGAAGAAGCATGGAATAGGGACCCAGAGTGTAGTCGAGTAGTTCAGGAGGCTTGGGAGTTGGGAGAAGGCCTTCCAGTAGAGGAATTACTTGACAGAACAACAGGTGAAATTCGAAAATGGGATGACGAGAACCAACTTCCCATAAATAAGCAAATTAAGGAATGCCAGGATGAAATGGATAAGTTGAAGGGAAGATGGGACACGAGGAGTGGTCAGAGATTCCATGAGCTGAGACATGTACTTACTAGACTACTGGCTCAAAAGGATGACACGTGGAGACAGTGTGCCAAACAACATTGGCATCACGGGGGACAGGAAAAGGCCACCTCCAGGAGAAGAAGGAACATAATTAAGGAGTTGAAAGATGATCAGGGGGTTCTAAAAGGTTGGGATGAGGGCATAAAAGATGTGATAATGACCCACTTTCAAAATTTATTCTCGCCTGAGGGACAGGGAGAGGATGAGGTCAGTAATTTGATTCCTAGAACAATTTCAGCCGACCAGACCGAGAATCTCTTAAGGCCGGTTGATATGCAGGAAGTAAGTGGCGCGGTGTTTGGGATGAAGCCTATGAAAGCCCCGGGACCCGATGGGTTCAACCCGAGGTTTTATCAAAAGTATTGGGCGGTAGTAGGACTCAGAATATTGGAGTTAGTGCAGAATGTGTTCCAGTTAGGAATTTTACCAAGGAAGCTGAATGACTCAAATATAGTTTAATTCCAAAAGACAGACACCCATGCAAGATGGAGGAGTTTAAACCAATTGCATTATTCAATGTGTTTTATAAGGTGATAACGAAGGTCATGGTAGGAAGGATGACGAGACTACTTCAAAATCGCATATCTGAATCTTAGAGTGCTTTCTTGAAGGGCAGGCTCATAGCCGACAACATTCTTATTTTAGGTGAAATTTTCCACGCTCAGGGAAACATGAGAGCAGGGAAAGCTGGCCAAATGGCTCTGAAGGTTGACATGCAAAAAGCTTATGATAGGGTGGAATGGGTGTATCTAGAGAAGGTGATGTTGTAGATGGGGTTTGGAGAACGCTGTGTGAGGCTGGTCATGACCTGCGTCCGAACCCCGGAGCTATGGATTACAACTGAAGGGTGCAGATTAAGACTCATTAAATCGGGGAGAGGGTTGCAGCAGGGAGACCCCCTCTCCCCTTATTTGTTCATCATATGTGCTGAGGGTTTATCGAGATTCATTCCACATTTTGAGTTGCATGGGCTATTACATGGAACGCGGGTTAGCTGGGCGCCCCATCGGTGTCACACTTATTTTTTGCTGACGACAACTTTTTTTTGGCAAGGCATCGGAAGTGGAGGCGCATAATTGGAGGAAAGTGATGAGACTATAGGAGACGGCTTCGGGACAAAAATCTAATTTGATGAAGTCGTCCATCTCATTCAGTCCGAACACATGGGAGGAGGTAAAGAATAGAGTTAAGGGTATTCTAGGTATGCGACGGGTTGAGGAGGTGGGGACATACCTGGGGATGCCGGCGATAATTTGGAGAAGTAAACATCGGGCCTTTAAATTTATAAAGGACCGTATGAAGAGAAGATTGGGGAGTTGGGACGAAATGTTATTAAGTAAGGCAGGCAAAGAAGTCTTATTAAAAGCAGTGATTCAGGCGCTCCCAACCTACGTAATGAGTGTACACTTGTTACCCAAGTCATTACTTACTGAAATGGAGGTTGCGATGAACAAGTTTTGGTGGTCACATAGTTCAAATAATAGGGGTATTCGGTGGAGAAGGTGGAGGTATTTGTGTGACCACAAGCTAAAAGGAGGTATGGGTTTCAAAATCCTGCATGACTTTAATGTTGCTATGCTCGGTAAATAGGGATGGAGGCTCATGACGAAGCCAAACAGTTTATTAGCACAAGTTTTAAAAGCAAAATACTATCCTCCAGAAGACATGTCTCCTGTTAGCCAGAAAAACCCTCTGGTTGATGGTGGGGAGTGTTTATCTCTCTCTTCCTTTGGTTTCATTTTGTTATCTCTGTACGGATATTATGTTTCCATCTTCAAGGCCACGACAAGTCCTAAGGCCAGGAAGGAGGAACGGGGGAGGGGTTTTCAAGCAGCAAAACGTCCGGCCAAGGACCTAGTTCATGTCAAAGTTCCGGCCAAGGACCGAGTTCATGTCACAGTTCATTCCAAGCCGGTGGTATCTGACGGTAATGTGCAGAAGAGATCTGAGAAAAAGGCTTCTGTTTCAGGGACGAAGAAGACGGATGCGATCTTAGGGCACAAGCCCTGTGCCTCTGCGTACCGGTTCTGAACAGCTCGAACAGGTTCCCGCCGGCGACCTGAATTCTCGTGAACTCTTGAAGTTCAAACCAGCGGAGAATCAAGATCGTGATCCAGTTTCTGATTCGCAGCGCGATTCGTGGGTTGTTTCGGATACGCTTCGATTTGATTTGGACGGCCGACGCGAAGAAGACGATGTGTTGAATGCACGTGGGGTTGACCATGATGAGAGTGGGCTTTCTTCTGGGACTGAGCTACTGATCATCCCATTAGATAGGGAGGATGGGCTGGTTCCTGTTCAACCCATTATTGATCAGGCCCAGCCCATTTTACCTTATGTACAAGGCTCGCTTGAAGGACCTTGGGATGTTGTCAGGGATCAAGGCAGTCTTTGGAAGGACGCTTTGTCTAAACTTTCGAGTTTTGAGGGTGAACCAAAGAGACGTGGTCGTCCGAAGAAGGGTCAGTCAAAGAAAGTTTTTGCTCCAGTTGTTATTTATAAGACAAGAGCCAGGACTTCTGCTGACAAAGGAGACAGGATGGAAAACTTTACGGTTGATATTGCTAAAAAGAATAGCTCGAGTGACTGGAGCTATTGCACTAAAGTTGGGAAAAGGTGGTTGATCTTGGTTCTTTGGTACTCGACTAGTTCAAGCTGGAGAACGTTGAGAGTAGTAAGAATGAGGATTATTCCAGAAAAGCTTTAACCCCTGTTCCGGTTTCTAATCGGTTTCTTTGCTTGGACCAGGGTAGGAAATAGGCAAGAATTTGTTGTTTTCTTTCCTGCTTGTTTTTGTTTTCTGTGTTTCAGGCATGTAAGCATTGTTGCTTTTTGAGCGTGTTATGTCTTGGGATGATCCCTTTCTGAGGTTGATCTTCTGCATTGTTTTCCTAACTTAGGAACACAACGGTTTAATAAACTTTAGCTTATAAAAAATACTATCCTCTAGGGGATTTCATTACTACTCGTAGCGTTTCAGACACGAGTCTGGGTTGGAAGGGGTTGATGGCGGGGCACGATGTGGTTCGGTCAGGCTTGAGACGAAGAATTGGGAAGGGGGACGGGACATGACGGTTTTTGCCATGCTGTGGGTAGACTCATGCTCAGGCATGCTTGAACACGTTCTGGAGAGGTACGAGGCATGGACGGTGAACAGATTGATGACC
Source organism: Erodium maritimum (assembly GCA_963921825.1). Lineage (NCBI taxonomy): Eukaryota > Viridiplantae > Streptophyta > Magnoliopsida > Geraniales > Geraniaceae > Erodium > Erodium maritimum. Next base: position 25,491,100 of record OY997594.1, read on the forward strand.
CCGGGCCGAATGAAATGGAATGGAGTTTTGATCTCCAATATTTTCTCTGCAAACGACAAGGAACTCATTACTCGGGTTCCTTTGTCTAAAGGGAGATCAGATGATGGGTGGTATTGGAAAGGTTCACGGTCAGGTGAATATGTGGTTAAGGATGTGTATAATAAACACTTACAGGTGGAAAACGGGAGATGGAGCCAGGAGGACAGGGATCCTTTTTGGAAGTCCTTATGGTCTCTAAATATCCCCCCTGAGGTGCATCACATGCTTTGGAAGTGTGTTGTGGGTTTCCTGCCTACTACTACAGTGATCCGATCACGTCGAGTCCCTGTGTTGGCCGTTTGTTTGGCGTGTGGAGAGGATGAGACAATTGCACATGTATTGTTTCGATGCAGGGTGGCGAGGGAGGTCTGGGGCAGGGTACCTGGATTGCCTATGACGAGCACGTATTCTGTGCGTGTTTGGTTAAAAGAGTCATGGGCGTCAGATACCTGGGAGGAAGCGGCACTTGTGTGTGTCCTATGTTGGGAGATATGGCAGGGTCAAAACAACAAGGTATGGAAGGGTAAAGTGTTGCAGGTTGAAGCTATTTTCAGGGCAGCTATCAAACTTTTGGAGAAATGGGTGGAGACCAACATGAAACCGACCTCAAGAGGACAAGTGAGGAGCAGGCCGACATGCTCTAAACCAAGGGAAGTTTTTTGAAGGTGAACACGGACGAGGCGATATTCGAGGGGTTTGGAGGAGGGGGGAATGGTTAGCCGAGACTCAGAGGGTAAAGTAATTGGCCTGTAGTGTTTTGTGTTCGAATGGATTCAAGACCCAAAGACAGTAGAAACATTGACGATCCATGAAGCGTTGCAGTGGTCCAGGTGTAGCTCGTGGACAAGGGGTATTATTGAGCCTGATTGCTTGGGGGTAGTTCTAGCTATTAAACAACATGGGATGTTAATTACTCCAATGGGAGCTATTATAGATGATTGTAAAGCCATTTGGTAGGGTCTACCTGAAGTTCAGGTAAATCATGTTAGAAGAGTTCTAATGAGGTAGTAAATGTCTAAGCTAGGGGAGCCCGTGATTGAGTTTCTAAAGAGTGGAACTTTTAAGAATTGTCGGTACCATTACTCAGGATACTGGCTATTGATTCTGCTTAATAAAATTACATATTTCCTCAAAAAAAGTATCGTTTACGATCTTTTATTAAAATAATGAACAATTCTATTAATCCTTACATAATAGATGAATAATACATATCCCTAAAAAGTATTATGGTCAAAACATACAATATTAAAAAATATTGTGGGCAAAATATATATACCAAATACTTACCATGAGGAAAAATCAAATAGAAACCACTCATTAACGTAAAAACTATGTGAATCAATCCAAGCCATTCATTATAAGAATGGATGGATGAGATGCAATTGAGTGGTTGACTTGTTGACTGCAAAAAAAACAACACTTTTTAGTAAGGGGTAAGGGCTTTTTAGTAAAACCATCATATATTTTTTTTTACCAATTCACTAATTTAATTTTTCCCGCTTCGTTTGAACTCCGATTGGCTTAAAACTTGCGCCATTAGTTTTGTTTTTTGAAGGGCTTTCTATCAAGATCAGTCATGAATATATTTTGAAGCACGAAAAAAAAAATTTATTTTCGGGGTTGATTTTTTTTTTAAAAAGTTAAGTCTGGGTAATTTTTATCAACACTATACACTGGGTTTATCAACACTATACACTGGATTTATCAATACTATACACTGGATTTATCACCTCATTTTCCAAAATCGAACATGATTTTTATCACATCATCACATGTTTTTTTATGAACACTAAGCACTAGCTTTATCAACACTAAACACTATGTTTATCATTCAATTACATGTGTTTTTATCATCACATCACATGTTTTTTTTTTATCAACACTAAACTCTAGGTTATCACCCTTATTTCGGGGCTGATTTTAGAAAAAGTTAAGTCTGGGTAATTTTTATCAACATTATACACTGAGTTTATCAACACTATACACTTGGTTTATCAACATTGAACACTAATTTTATCACCTCATTTTTCAAAATCGAACATGATTTTTATCACATCATCACATGTTTTTTATGAACACTAAGCACTAGTTTTATCAACACTAAACACTATGTTTATCATTCAATTACATGTGTTTTTATCATCCCATCACATGTTTTTTTATCAACACTAAGCTCTAGGTCATCACCCTTATTTCGGGGCTGATTTTAAAAAAAATTTTAAGTCTGGGTAATTTTTATCAACACTATACACTGGGTTTATCATCACTATACACTGGGTTTATCAACACTGAACACTAGTTTTATCACCTCATTTTCCAAAATCGAACATGATTTTTATCACATCATCACATGTTTTTTATGAACAATAAGCACTAGTTTTATCAACACCAAACACTATGTTTATCATTAAATTACATGTGTTTTTATCATCCCATCACATGTTTTTTGTTATCAACACTAAACTCTAGGTTATCACCCTTATTTCAGGGCTGATTTTTAAAAGAAGTTAAGTCTGGGTAATTTTTATCAACACTATACACTGGGTTTATCAACACTATACACTGAATTTATCAACACTGAACACTAGTTTTATCACCTCATTTTCCAAAATCGAACATGATTTTTATCACATCATCACATGTTTTTTATGAACACTAAGCACTAGTTTTATCAACACTAAACACTATTTAGCACTAGTTTGATACCCCGATATAAAAAGTTTATTAGTGAAGATTTATCAACACTAAACATTGTTTTTATCACCCCAATATAAATTTTTTATTTTCGTGCTTCAAAATATATTCATGACTGATCTTGATTTAAAGCCCTTGGAAAAAGAAAAATATTGGCGCAAGTTTGAAGCTAATCGGAGTTGAAACGAAGCGGGAATGATTAAATTAATGAATTGTTGAACAAAAAAATGGACACTTGTCCACATGGCATTATGCTATTATAATTATGCCCTTGCTTGTGTGAGAAAGTAAGAAAGTGGCGTGAGTTTTTGTTGAATTGAGGTGATGATGTGGCATTATGGTGAATGTTGGATCTAAAGGGTGTGTGGTTAGGATTGGTTCACACAAATTTTAGGATAAGAGGGGTTTCTATTAGATTTCTCCTTTACTTACCATATCATGATATTCTGTTTATTATTCTAACATAAGATAAGACTGTGAATAATTCTTATTCTATTTTTTTTTCTTTCTTTAGATTAAATGTAGTTTTTAGCAAGTAGACAAAAAAATTTAGACCAGCCACAATGGCATTAGACGGAATCGATCTAATATTCCCAATCCAATTGAAATGTATTTTTTGGAAAATAGCGAGAATAAGACCCTAATTAGACTCATGCTCTGAGTTCAATCTTTTTGACATCACAGTGAGGATTAGACCTAGGGATGGCAATGATACCCAGGCCTAATGGGGACCCGACCTGCCCGACCCAAAAAAATCGGGCCAGACCCGGCCCATTGTACAAACGGGCCGGCCCGGGTTAGTTTGATTGGGCTTTTAACCGGGCCCGGGCTGGGATCAGGTTTGGTGCTACCCGGCCCAGACCCTACCCGATAGGTTACTAAATAATAATAAAACAAAATTTATTTGTTAATTTTTACGTTTCTACCCTATATATATGTTTCTACTCTTTGATTATGATAAAGATGATAAGGTATATTATAAATATTTTAATGACATACAAGCTAATTTATTGTTATAATTATTTTTATATCTTGATGTTTCTTGTTTTGATTCAAGAATATACCATGGTCGATGTCGATGTGAATACTTGAATTGTGATGATTGGAAATGAGAAAGAGATGAGACTTGATTAATTATATATGGATAATTGGATTTGATTTTGGTTTATTAGTCATCAAAATAAAAAAAAATTGGAAGTGATTAGTTTTAGTTGGATGTTACTTGTTTTACTTGTCCTAGATGATAAGATTGTATGTTTCATATAAATATAATAAACTTTTACACATCATATATACATGATTTGTCAATATAATTTGAGTAGTGAGATTAAATTATGGTGTCCTGGATGAAAAAAAAATACAACTCTTTTATTGGGCGGGTAGGGTAATACCCGACCCGGTCGGGCCACAAGCGGGCCGGGCCACTACCGGGTCTCGGGCGGGCTCGGGCCACATGTAGGAAAATTGGGCCGGGTATGGGTATCACAAACCCGGCCCAGACCCGGCCCATTGCCATCCCTAATTAGACCCTGATTAGATCACATATAGCGTTTTGCTTGTTTTTATTCAAAGAACGACATTATAAATTACATTTGACTAAAATTGTTCGACATTCATGTAAATTACACTTAAAAAAATTGGTCGACTAATTCCTCTTCTGCTTGCCTAATTTAGTGGTTATTTGTTGGTACATATATAGTGGATTGTCGTACGTGTTTCTGTAATTCTCTAGTGGAATGTTGTTAGCGTTGTGCGATAAAATGATAAACATTCCCAACATCCTGAAACATAAATAACGTATTTTAATATTAAAAGGGCCGAGTACAAATATCACATTTCGGTATTATCAAAACACACTGAACACTATATCAGACCAACCTTGAAATCCTCTTGGCCATGCCCTAGAGAAAAAGCCGATGGGTTGCCAAATCCTCGGGATCCATGCAGGAGGTATCCATCTTCTGGAGTAAGCAGAACTCCCGCATAAGGGACTCATGACCCAGTACCTACGCCTCGCGGTGCTTCTCGATGCCCCTCAAGCTCTCTACCTATGTGGCATCAGAAGGAATATCGACCTTTTCCTTACCCTTCGCCTTCCTAGTCTTGCGACATTCCGACCGTCAAGGTGGCGCTCACGGACTGGCCCTGCACGTGAAAACTCAGCATCTTCAACAGCGTCATCCAGCATCTCCATCTGAGACATTGGGTTGCTCAGGCTGGGAGTTCTCAGTGTGCACTGACCGTTAGTCCCGATAAAATCACTGTTTATCGTCGAAAACTCGTACTAAAAACGATGTTGAGATGACATAAAAAAGATTTAAAATACCTTAAATAAAATATAAAAGATTTAAGATACTGATATGAAATTACCTCTTATATTTGTATTAAACTCATTTATATAAGCAAGGTATGAATTTTTCTAATATGTTAAAAGACTTTTGACCGTAGTTAGATCATATTATTTAATTTTAAACATGTATTAGATAAAAAACAGTAAATCCATAAAATCCAAATCATCTTGTGTATTTGAGATGGGAGTCTCCTTTGGAAAGTAAGGAGGTAAAGTGGGTCATGTATGGGTGGCTTAAACAAATGAAAAACCCATTCCCATTAATGGTTGGAATCGGAATATAGCAATTAGCACACCTAATCTCACTGTACCTGCACATGACAATGAAACGACCTCTTTCTTCTTCCTCACCAAACCTTTAACTAACCAACTGCTTAATCCCTTTTTGTATTAGTATTAGTATTAGCATAACCTTAATTGAATCAGAGATTCGGTTACCTACTTCCACAAACACATCACATGTCTCTCTCTCTCTTCTCCAATCAACATTGATGCCTAAATTCCATTTTACTTTAATAAATTCATATTGGGGAATAATTAAGGTGTGACCCACCACACCTTGCCTCCTCTTCTTCTTTCACAATTCTCTCTCTTCTCGCATATGTTTCATATTACCGTGTTTTTTGCTTTAATAATATATGTACATGTAATAAATAATCTAATAACATTTGTGCCCAACTCGTAGCTTAAAGCACAAGTCGATTTGTTTATAACTCTCTACATAAACACAGTTTCACCTTAAAGGTTTGTTATTGCTCTACTTCTTACATGTCATGATCGGATACCTCCTCACATGCAGATCATTTTAAGATGTTCCGTACCATGTGAGAGTGTGCGTCTGACTCACCAAACATATCATTGGTCTCTAAAGAGACCTAATTGGCGGTGAGAGAACTGTTCCTCTACCCCGTCTCACCACGTCTTGTCAATAGAGATGCCAAGAGTGAAGTCGATCTCACCTGGAGTGAGGTCGTCCGGATGAAGTTGCTCGGTCGTAGATAGGGTACTATGACGGACAACGATGACTCTGAGGACGAATTTGTGTAAGGTAGTGATGAAACCATATAACTAGAGGAATTTATGGATCCTGATGGGGCATCGGGATCACCGGCGATGTACGGCCCACACCCTCTCCTTTCTCAATGAGTAATAGGGAGGTCGATGAGGGGTCCCCCCATCGACCATAGGGTGGCATCGGTTCCACCAAATACCGGCGTGACATTTTTCAATCAGATCGGGAACCAGCTTTTATACGTTTATAAATGAACTCGTATCATCAAAGGGAGGATGACGTCAGTTGGTTCCTTGGGAGGATGCACAATGCAATTGAGTTATCTTAGTTCCTGATTACAGGCTGCCCAGGCTGTCACTCGTAGACTTCAGCAACTATTTCAGTGATAATATTCTCCTAGAGCACATCTCGGGGTTGATTGGTGCCTATTTTGATCATGGGCTCAGTTGGCCCTATCTCACAGTCTTCAGTCGTTGTATCGGTTGTCTTGGTCGCTATCGCAACATCTCACTATCGACACCTCGGGAGCATTTCAGAGAAAGAGCATTTTTTTTTCAGTTTCATGCCCGTCTCACGATGTGTGGAATTTTTAGTTGTTTCTTTACAAAGATAGATTTGCATATGTTTAATTTTATTTATTTAATTAACTAATAATTAAATATATATTTATTTAGGTTTAATTTTTTTTTATTAATTAACGACTCTGGGTAGATTTAGTTTTTTAAGTTTATTTTTGAATCCATTAATAATTAAAGATAGATTTAAAAATTCATAAACTAATAATGTATTTTTTTAAGCAAATCAAGGAAGCTTTTTGTTAAAAATAGAACAAAATTATATAAAAAGTCCTATAGCGATAACCTAAAAAGTAGTGATGGAAATAAAAGAGGGGGAGAAAATGTCCTAGCCTGTGGGCATGGAACTTTCGATCCTATAGCAGCATACCCGATAATACAAGGGAAACAAAAGTTGGGGCATCGCAACCGGTACCTAGTGATGAGATAGATAGGTAGCACTTCTCTTAACTCAACTTGCATCCTTGGGCTTCGATTTGGACCTGTATGTGGCCTAGGTTGTCAGAGAGAATACCAGGAGAGAGGGGGATCAGTGTCTCGAAATTCAACTGAGCAGAGCTGGGCAGAGTATGCATCCCCATGCACACTTCCATGTAGGGGGGGGGGGGGGGGAGGGTGGTTATCATTGAGCTTGACGAGGCTGCTTGGTAGACCTCGCCTCTTCCTTCTCCAATACAGATTTCCTCATGTTTGGTGTTGGTTCATCAAGGTTCCTCTTCTTAGGGGCCTGTATCACAATAGTCATTTGTTCATTCTTAAGGCTAAACTTTATCGTCTCTTTCCTAGTCTTGCAGATAACTAGGGCCTCATATGGGGTAGTTTGGGCGGAAGGTCCTTTCTTTTCCTCCTAGTTTTTTTTTTTCATTTTTGGAACGATCGGGATCATCTTCCCATGCATAGGTCGATCTATGGCCAGATACGATGTCATGGATGGGTTAAGGGAATAGGGTCCAACCATTCGGGTCCAAGTATGGGCCACTGTTTTAGGCAGGAGATCCTACATCGATGTCGGAGGTGGGAGGGCCAAGGGGCGAAGCCCGGGGGACAGTGGGTCTTGGTTCATTGAGCATCCTAGGGGTGTGTGTGGTTTGCATATTCTAGTCCATATGTAAGTTATGTTTGATTGGAAAGGGTTTTGTCAAATTCCTTCGGATACCCACCTTGATGTGAGAGATTTTTGGAGCCATAAGAGAGAGGTCGTAATTGGGTGGTCCCATCGGCTGAAGTGGTTCATTCCGTCTATGTTCACCAACTGGTGTCTGATGCATCTATAGTAGAAACAGAAGGCTGACAGACGGACGTATTGAAGACAGAACCTAATTAGTGTCGCGTGATCATACATAGAGACCCTGATCGTATGCCTAATTGGTGTTACCAAATCCTTCCAAAAATGCACTCGGAGTACACCTCCACTACCCATGCATGAGGTATCTGTTCGAACCTCCACACAACCCATAAGTGCATCGCCTATCCTCCATCCCATTTCCCTAGTTAGGTTATCCCATGGGAGGTCCGATATCATTTCCACAGATGGATTTTGGAGAACGGAAAGGTTTTCGGGTTCACTCCTGGTATGAGATCTTCGACGATGAATGATATATTCTTGATAGAATAAGGTTATGACTGTCGGATGCGATCCTTTTTCGCTTGGGATGTGAACTAGACACCTAAGATTCCCCATCCTAAGTCCTTAATCGCTAGTCCCTCGTGATTCCAGACCTTATTCATGACGCCTTCGACGATTTTTTGATCATAATTTAGTAGTGTGATTGTGTGAATAATCTATCGGTCATGATAAATTTGGTCTAGGCCTTGATACTCTCGGGGTTTTCGAGGAGTAGCACATTCTCATCCTCGTCCTCCTCCATCTGGAGACTATGAAAACTCTCTTAAAGTGCCATAATGGTTTCCATAGGAGATTGACATAGGTCCGGGCTGGTCAGAGTCCCATCGGTTGTATGTCTGGTAGATGGGTTTTTATTTGGGTTAAATGTTGAAACTTACCCTTATGTATTGGTCACGAACACTATGCTACCCTCCTTTTCAAAATGATATTTGCGGTGCTTATCTATTGGTCACGCGATTCCGTCAGGAAAAATGGACGGTAAAATGCCGCTTTTTCCATTCTGTTAGTCATATGACCTCAAGTGTCATATAATGGATGGTAAAATGTCGTTTTTTCCTTAATTATTTGACTTTTATACATTTTATAAGGAACATTACCATTGCACCCTCGTTGTTGTTCCTTATAAAATATATAGAGGTCAAATACTTAAGGGGAAAAACGTCATTTTACCATCCATTATATGACACTTGAGGTCATATGACTAACGGAATGGAAAAAACGGCATTTTACCGTCCATTTTTCCTAACGGAATCGCGTGACCAATAGATAAGGTACTGCAAATATCATTTTGAAAAGGAGGGTAGCATAGTGTTTGTGACCAATACATAAGGGTATGTTTCAACATTTAACCCTTTTTATTTTTAGTCCATTCCTTTGGGATAGATCCCTCAGCCCGAGGTCCTACTCAATTTGGGTGCAACCGTGAGCTGACCTTGAATGGATCCACTGGTAATCCCTATAATAAGTCCACCAGAGCCGGTAGCATGGATGCGTCCGGGGAAATCAACTTGGGCTTGGTTTGGGAGGGATACTAGGGGAGCATTGCCTGCGACAACGACCCCAAACGAGTAATGGTCATGGGGACCTCGGGGGTTAGAGGCGATGATCGTGGAGATCCAACCGTGATCGTCATCGGGGGCAGTTTTCGATCGGTGATTCCTTAATGGATTTGATGCCAAAGTGGATAGTAGATTCACAATTATTGGGGTTGAGGTCGAAGGGGTTTTGGAGTCGGCCGTTTGGCCTTCTTCTAGTACTGGAGGGGTTTAAAGTGTTCGATACTCGGGTCTAGTGGCATATAACTCGGTTCGCTAAACGCGATCGGTGTCAGGGCCACGACGGAGTTGGGTGGGAGAGGACACACCTTATCAGTGGTCAACGCCGGTCGAGCGGGGGAATGGACTGGTGTTGACTCCATACAACAAGCTTGGTAATCAACGAGGTTGCCGATGGCAAAGGCGGAGATGAGCTTTAGAAGCGACGCGAGATGAGAGCGACGGTAGTGGAGAACGAGAGAACCTTACATAACGATTTTTTTATCACGTACTAATAATGTATTGTTTAATTAGGGTCAAATTTAGGGTTTAATAAAGTTTAGTGGTGTATTGTTTAATTAATTTATTGATAATTAAGTGTCTCATTTTTAGATTATTTAAATTAAGAAAAATATAGTATTTATCCACTCATCAAGGGAATCTATTAAAAACCAGTACAATATAGAACAACATAAAAAACACTATAATTTTTTAAAAGGTTTACTCCATGTCCTAACCTCGTACTACACTTAATTGTCAAATCCGCACCCAAGCTTTGGAAAATTGTCAAATAGTAACGAATTTCAAAACTGAATTATTAAAAATCAAAAAGTACTGTTTAAATTGACTTTTTCCGTGAACAGTGAATCACGTGCTGCCCACGTGACTCATTTTATAATAGAGCTTGCGCGACCTGAGGTCACGAAGAGATGAAATTCGAAGCTTGGACACAAAGAGATGAAATTCGAAGAGCTGAGATGAAGTGATTATGTCACAAAGAGATGAAGTTAGGCCAAGTTAACATCCGTAGGAAGAACATATTTGAGGGTAAACTCGACTTTTCACTTGGCCAAGTTAACGTCCGTTTAAAATTAGAAACAGTTGGCAATTTCAGTTAATTGACCGTTACTACATGGCAATTTCAATTGTACAGGGTTTGGATTTAACAATTTCTGAAAGTTGGGCGTTAGGATATGGAGTAACCCCTTTTTTAAATTCATTGTTGAATTGGATATATTTTGTTGAAGTGTGAGTCACACATTAAAAGTGTGTGGATAAATTGATCCCTTGATATACATGTTGATACCTCTACCTATCAGTTCGAGTTTTTAGGTTGAATTGGTCTTTAACATAGTATCAGAGCTAGTTCGGTTCACGACCTGCTTGTCACCTACACCCTTTGTTCTCCGACCCATATGCAGATGTCTAGTCCTGTTATGACCCACATGTAGATATCCAGCACTACACGTGAGGGGAAGTGTTAAATTATGAGTCCCCTATCGAAAGTGTATGGATAAATTGACCCCTTGATATAGATATTGATGCCTCCACCTATCATTTTGAGTTTTTGGGTTGGATTGGGCTTTAACATGGTCATGTGGGTCATAGCAGGAATGGACATCAACATATAACCCGTAGACAAACATGCCTTAGGCCGAACCAGCTCTGATACTATATTAAAGCCCAATCCAACCCAAAAACTCGAACTAATGAGTGGAGGCATCAAGATGTATATCAAAGGGTCAATTTATCCACACACTTTCGATGTGGGACTCATACTTCAACACCCCTCCTCACGTGTTGGAGTGGACATCTACACGTGCGGCATAGTAGGACTGGACATTTGCATATGGGCCGGAGACCACAAGGTGAAGGTGGTAAACAGGTCGTGGGCCGGACAAGGCTCGGATACCATGCTAAAGTCCAATCCAAATCAAAAGATCGAACTGATAGATACAACCATCAAGATTAATATCAAAAAGTCAGTTTATCCACACATTTTTGATGTGTGACTTACACCTCAACATATTTCAATACAATACATTAGAACGGAAACCTTTACGGAAACTCTAACCATGTATATGCTTTTACAATTGAATTGAAATTGGTTAAGGAGGACATCGATAAAAAAAAGAAGCATGGATGTGAGAAAATGTTCTTTTACAAATTTAGAAACAAATGAAGGATATGTTTCTGATTTTTGTTTTAAAAATTAAATTTGACGGAATTAATAAAAGTTAATTTTTTCCAATTAATTTCTAATATTAATGTAATTATGTAAAAATGGTTAATTTTTCTGGTAGTTTAATATTTTTTAAATAATCTATAAATATTAGTGTAATTATGTAAAAATGGTTTATAAATTAATGTAACCGTTTTTTGATAATAACATATTTTCCAGGAATGCCTTTTCTCTCTGCTAGGGTTTCAACCCCTGCAGGACACGTGCAACGTCGTCGTCGCTTCCGGCCTATGTCCGACTCCTCTCTCTCGCCTCTAGTCACTACGGTGTTGGCTCCACTCCGCCACCAACATCGTGTCTCCGGTCCCATCTCCGGCCCCTACAACTGTTAGGGTTTCCTTGGCCTTATCACGCCGCCGTCGCTCATGGCCTATGTCCGACTCCTCTCTTTTATCTCTAGTCACCACGGTGTTGGCTCCACTCCGCCACCAACATCGTGTCTCCGGTCCCATCTCCAGACCCCCTGCGACTGTTAGGGTTTCCTTGGCCTTAGCACGCCGCCGTCGCTCCTGGCCTATGTCCTGCTCCTTGGCTCTGCCCATGCCGAGGCCCCCGCCTCCATTGAAGCCGCCAACGGTGTACCCACCTCCTTGGCCTCCACCGAGACCTCCTTTTTCGATCTCTATCCCGATTTTGGGGTACTATGATCAATGGGTTTAGGGTTATTTCACATGTTCTGTTCTTTTTTACAAGATTAATCACTCGCGAGTGATGGATTAGGGCTTCTACTCAAGGACTCGATGATCACAGGTTCGGTTTCACATCAGAAGAAGTGTGTCGCCTTCGGGGGACCCAGTGGTATACATGCCCTACTTTGAGCGGTGTTCATCCTCTTCGTTCTTTATCCCGATTCTGGTTTACTATGTTCGAGGGGTTTTGGGTTACTTTACATATTCTGTTCCTTTTTGCACGGTTCATCATTCGCGAGAGATGGTTTAGGTTTTCTACTCAAGGACTCAACGATCACAAGTTCGATTTTACATCAGAAGAAGTGTGTCGCCTACGGGAGACCCAACGGTATACAGACCCTACTTTGAGCGGTGTTCGTCAGTCTCTTTTTTTTTGGATAAGCTCGAAAAATTTATTGAGAAAAAATTAGATCTAAGTAGGATCTAATCAAGGACAACCATTACAAGGAAGCTCTCAGAAGGAGCTGCGGGAACAAAAACCCGAACCAAAAACCCATAACAGGAACAAAAATCAACCATCCGTAACCCACTCTTCACCTTCAGTTAGCCTTAATGGCACTCCGTTAAAAAACGTCCTAGACGTTTACGTTGTTACAGGGTTATTGTGTTTGTCCCGTCAGAGTCTTCAGACATGTACTACCTCTTTTTAAAGGAATGAAAGTTGCACTTACTCAAAAAAAATTAATGTAACAAAAATATATGAAAATAATCATGGAACTTTTTTGAAAGTTAAATAATCATGTAACTATTTTGAAAACAAAGTCAAATTAGATGATTCTATTTCTCAAGCAACAAAATATGACCTCTTAGTCTCTTCCTGACCTCTTAGTCTCTTCCTTTGTACTAATTATGCATATTATGTGTTGTGTTGCCAGAAGAAAGAGTTTTCCAAAGAGGAACAAATAATAGAGTGCATAGTAACTTGAAAAGGACAGAATTAGGTAAGGGTAAATACTAAATACTATAGTGTTGTGTTGTATTGTGAGTTTGGTATACATGCAGTTGAGTTGGAGTTGGAGGGAGAGATCTACCATACTTTGTGGGCCCATCATGTCATATACATGGAAATGAGAGATATCATAAAGGTTCTTTATCATTATCTCCCATGTGATCCCCTTCATGGTTGGTAGCTCTACCAAACTTCATTTCATATTCTTTCTTTTTCATCTTCTAGAAGCTCTTTCCTAATCTGGGATTAGCTTAGCTTAACCTCTCTCTGTTTATTGTTCTTCAATGCCCAATGTCAGGGTACTATTTTGGAGATTAAGTCCACTTAAGAGGAATGCTAAGCTATATTCCAGCTATACTTAAGGGATATTATTCTGATTCTCTTAACAAATCATACATTAAACATGTGTATCAACACACTTTTATCTTCGTTATTATCTAATATCAGACCGATTAACATGTAAGTATTTCAAATGAAAGAAAGAACAAGCATCCATCAGGGAGGCATCATAGAAACGTAATATTGAAATGTTGTGTCTTTTTTTGTAGTCATTAAGGTGTACAGTATTGTCGCGTCGTGATATGGTTGCATCTGAGACGCGGTCTAAAGGCTTCTATGCCCCCAAGCCATTAAGGCAACGTAAAATATCCTTTGTGTCGTTTGAGTTACTTGGAGATGGAACGTAATATAGTATCTGTCAAGTGGTGTTTGGAAGACCCGAAGTAATGTTGTGTCTCGTAAACTATTAGACGGGGTAGTCCACAAACAATAAAGAGTAAATAAAACTAAATTAATTATTATTAATGAAAATCAAACTACACAAAGTAAGATGATGAACAAAATCACAAATATAATGTAAAGTAGATATCGTAACCTCACATGATAATCAAAGAGGGGTTGGTTTGTCGGGACACGCGAACTGGTTTTCTTAGGATTTTTTATTGCCTTGTTTGAGCAAGTCTCCCAAGGTACAACGACAACGTCTATTAAACTTAAACCGTGTACGAAAAATATCAACGAATTAGAAGAAAACCAAAGCTCTGACTTGGGAAGACAGAGGAAAATTTCTGGATATTTTTTACGTTTACGAATAATGACTAGAGCATAGCTTAAATAGGAAGAAGGGGGAGAGAGTAACAGAGTGAGATTTTGAAGAAGAAAAAACAATTTTGGAAAATTTTCGGAAAAAAAAAAACTATTAATTTCGAAGTAATATAAAGTGTAAATTCCATCTCACTACCCTAACTTTTGCGTTTTTCATTTTCACTACCCTAACATTTATTTGTCACCTCACTACCCTAAAATTGTGTTTTTGTCACTTTCATACCCGCCGTCAATTTTCCATCCAATACACTTTAAAAGTCCATAATAGCCCTCACTAACAATCAAATTTTCAAAAAATGCCATTGGTTTTCAAATTTTCTTTTTATTTTTAAAATTTATAAAAATTAGATTTTATTTTTAAAAAATAATCAGTTTTTTCCTTTTTAAAATCATATTTTATTTTTAAAATTCAGATTTTATTTTTAAAAAAATCTTTTTTTATTTTTAATTCAGTTTTTATTTTTTTTAGATCAATTTTATTTTTTAATTCATTTTTTATTTTATAAAAAACTTTAGGGTATGTATCAGTTAAACACTACAAGTTTGGAGTAGATATTTGTAATTTACCCTAATATACTCCATGTTCCCCTTCAAATATGACAATATCGATATTCTATAAGATTCATCTTTAGATTCGTAATTTCATTTGAATGTTAAATCGGTTTATAAAGTGCAAGGGAAGTAGTAGATATTCAATCTACATTTAGTGTATTTTTCATATATTTGCTTCATATTTTTGTTTGATCTCATCATATATTTGTATTTAATATTGGATTTTTTAATTTCGACAACTTATTTTCTCATACTATATTGGTTTGAGCATTTTCGTAATAAAGTTGATAAATTGTTTGTCATTCCTCAAATAAATAGTATAGTGTGTATATATAAATATCCACACTTATTTTCTTTCACTTGTTCCATTCTTTTGTTTTATCTCTCAAATTTAGTTCTTTTAGTTTCATCACTGATAAATTGAACTTGCATGTTTTGTGTGGTTAACGATAGTTTTTCACTGCTAAGTAAAAATCCATAGAGTTGTTACAATGTCTAACAATCAAGAAAAATTGTCTTCCCTTTGAACGAGAATTGTTTTTTCTGACAAACAAATTTGAATAGAGACCAAAATTAAGCCTAACTAGTATTAAAATTTAATTTTAAAATAAGAAGCCAATATTTTTATTTGATTAGGTTTGACCAAATAGTAATGAATCTTCAATTTTGTGAGACTTTTTTCGCTCTACAGCCTTTGCTTATTTGATTATGAGTTTTTTCCGATATGATCCCTTAAGCGGTTACCTAACTCACCTAAAGCTTGAGCCTACCCTACTAAAAACTAATGGTTGCGACCCATTTCAACGTATAAAAGAAAGACATTTGTGAAATGCAAATCCAAAAGTATGTTTTTATCTTCACTATTTCCACCCAACAAGCAAATTGGTATTTATGAGTATCATTTAATTCAACATTTACAAGAAATTGACTACTTCCATTCACTGATGATTTTACTTTAAAACAAAACATTCATTTTAATCCGGATATAAGATGAAAAATGTCAATCTTATTAACAAATATGATTGAATGTATTAATAAATCAGAAGGCACAAATGAAGGTCTATTATTTATTTTTCCGTACCTATAGGGTTCAGCTTCTCTTCTCTCTCTTTCCACCTTATGTCGCTCACCGCCCCAAGCTCCTGTGTCTCCTCCCTCGAGAACCCAATCGGTCGCCGCCTTAAGTCCTCTTGCTCTACTTTGACCAGCGTCGCCCTTGTGCTTCGGTTTCCATGTCGAGTCCCGATGCTCCCTCATCCATCACCATCATTGTTTCACCGCTTCTCACTCACACATTATCCTCCTTCATCCATGTCATATCGTCGGTCCCACTTCGAGAGTTTATAAAACCAAACCGGCCAAAAAAGAAGAACTTTTGCCCGTCTCTTCCCTCGCCCTGCTCACGGACAAAGTCACCCGTAGCTATCCCCCCCCCCCCCCCGTCAGCGTCTTCTGTTAATGTCCCCATTGTACCACAATTGGGTACGTCTGAACGGGAATTCACGACCCCCATAATCTCTACACCTGAAGTGTGTCGGACCAACGCCATGAGGTACCTCGATCCCTCCCATACTCCTCCACAAAATCCTGTGTACAGATCCCTCTCTCCACTAATGATCCGACCTGGCATACCCACTATTGGTGAGGCCAATCACGACCTGACCTACCCCTTTCAATGCGGAAGAAGCATCGGAACATCCCTCATGTCTCTTGGCCTGATGACGATGGTTACATCACCGAGGAGCTCGACTTAGCCACCACACGGTCAACTGCCATGACAGCCGAGGATACCCCTCTAAGTCCCTCACCAAACTAATCCAATCGGCGGGATGAAACAAGATGGGAGATATCTCTCTCCTCTTTCAAGCTTGGAAAAGCCGATATAGTCCACCCCCACTGATACTTGCTGCTCATGACAAGGAAGGAATGTTGAGGGCCTCTCAGCTACTTCCTTAGAGGACCAAACTGTCGTTCGCTGCTCCGATGGGTCAGAGAATCATGGTCACAACTCAAGATCTTTTGGCTATCACACCAGCACGTCCGCGGTACTAGAAGCACGCGTGCCACTACTCGGTACCATCGCCTAGAAACTCATAGGCTACGGGTTTAAGTGAAGCTAGTGCAACGCAAGATCTCCTGCCTAACCAAAATGAAGAGGATCTTCTCGCATGTTTCAGGAAACCACACATGCAAAGGGATATGCACCCTCATCCCTCTACAAAGGAATCGGCATAACATGGGATCTTCAAGATGAGGACTGCAAGGCAGTCTCGCAGTGGACAATGAGTGTGAGTTCGAGTATCGGGGTGTGTATGGGGATGCACGCCACGCCCTGTCAATGTCATTGCAAGTCCAAAGGTCTCTTTCATACATTATCTAGTGTTCTCCCTAGATGCCCGTTACCCCCTCAAACGGCCCAGATCATTTGTAATAACCACTCCCGGTCAACGCCAGTCAAACCTGCGAAAAATAGGAAAATTTAAAAAATTTGAGCAGACGCTGAATTGAACCGGAATTGGACCCCGAGGGTCATACCGGACTTAAGTTGACCTCGTTATCGACCAAAGTGAGTTCCGGGGGACTCAGGGCAACTTTCGGATCAATTTTGGAAATGTTGACTTTTCGCTGGAAAAGTAAACCGAGCGACGTTTTGGTCCATTCGAGGACCGTTTTGGATCCAAAAAGCTTAGCCGTCGTCGTAGCGGTCTTAGTTGAGCCGTTTCCTTGTATCCCACCAAGTTTCGTAATTTCTTGGAAAAAGTGCCCGTTCGGGGCCCGAAACGTCCGAATTTCGCAAATCTGATTGGAAAATATCTATTGGATATTTTCCAAAAGGTGTGGGACCCACCTTGCCACTTGTCAACCAAGTGGTGGTGTTAGTTTTGGGGGGGAAACTAAAGATGAAGCCATATGTGGCCGGCCACACATTTTAAAAGAAAAAAAAAGAGAAATGTGTTAGTTGTTTTAGAAAGAGAAAGAAAAGAGAAGAAAGGGAGAGAAGGAGAAGAAGAGAAGAGAGAAAGCTAGGGTTTGGAGCACTATTCACGCTCATCCAACCATGGGATCGTCTCAAGGCTAGGAGAAAGTGCACTCCCCTCGTTCTCCTCTACGGTATACACCGAACCGATTCTCGTTTTGGTTAATTTTGGAAGTTAGGTTTGTGTAAAACTATTAGTTTAAGGTGGGTTTGATGTTGGGGTAATTGTTGGAGACGTTTTGGAGGTGTTTGGAGGGGAAGGATGACGTTTTCCGGTGACCGGAGGCTCGGGAGGAGCTCCGGCCACCGTGGGTGGTGGCCGGCCGGCCATGGGGTGGCTGGCCGGAGCTGGGACCAGCCACCACCATGGTGGCCGAGCCCCACAATGAAACCTAGGGCCACGTCCTAGCTTGGCTGGGTGGGGCCCACGTGCTCGGGTGATCGGGTTTTGTGTTTGGGTGGTTTAAAACGTTCCCCGGACCATTTATCCTTAACCGAATCGAAAATTGGAATTAAATTTGAAAAGTTATAATTAACGGGTTTTAGAAACTTGAAACGGTAATTAATTGACTCGTAAGTCGGAATTCGATTCGGTCAAGTACATTGGGACCCTTGAATTATTCTAAGACCGTAGAAACGGAAACGAGAATTTTTGGAGCCCCGGAAGGGCATTTACAAAACCCGGGCAGATCCGCCATGTCGGGCGAATCGGGCCTTTACGGGTCCCTTATCGACAATGTCGAGTAATTGGGAAGTTTGGGAGTGATCGACATTGTCGGGGTTAAGTTTGGACATCAAGTTTAATGATTTTCAGTTTATTCCTGCGAGTTGTTAAGTGCCTTTAAATTGTGTTCTCTTAGATCGTGCCACGGACGGAGGCAAGGGAAAGCTGGGTGAGTGACTGAGATCATCACCGGAGCTCGTTAGTTGGCTTTTGGGAGAACACACATGAGGTAGGGAAAAGTAGCCGGATCTCGGCCCTGACTAGGGAAAGTTAACAGTAGAATTGCATGTGACACCGGGGTGTCGTGGGTTAAGTAGGTTTATCGAATATTAGAAAGGCATGATACGGGAATGTAGCGAATATTGGAAATGCATGTGACACTTAGTAGTGTCGTAGGAGCAGAGAACTTAGCGTTATTAGAACTACTGGAGGCATATGACCATGCCCGGAGGTTGATTGCGAACTTATCGAGATTAGGAGTACTGGAGGCATATGACCATGCCCGGAGGTTGATTGTGAAACTGTTGATTTTAGGACTGTTGGAGGCATTGGTTATGCCGGAGGTTGATTGTGTATTTTTTGTGTCTTTGGTGGCCTTGAGGGCCCGTGTTTTATTGTTGAGTTTTGGGTGGTCATGAGTGCCCGTGGGGTTGTTGAACCCGTGTCTTTACTATTGGTATCTTGAGTGGCCGTGAGTGCCCATGGGGTTGTTGAACCCGTGTCTTTACCTTTGGTGTTTTTGGGTGGCCATGAGTTCCCGTGGGGTTGTTGAACCCGTGTCTTTACCTTTGGTGTTTTTGGGTGGCCATGAGTGCCCGTGGGGTTGTTGAACCCGTGTCTTTACTGTTGGTGGTTTGAGTGGCCGTGAGTGCCCGTGGGGTTGTTGAACCCGTGTCTTTACCTTTGGTGTTTTGGGGTGGCCATGAGTGCCCGTGGGGTTGTTGAACCCGTGTCTTTACTGTTGGTGGTTTGAGTGGCCGTGAGTGCCCGTGGAGTTGTTGAACCCGTGTCTTTACCTTTGGTGTTGTGGGTGGCCATGAGTGCCCGTGGGGTTGTTGAACCCGTGTCTTTACTATTGGTGGTTTGAGTGGCCGTGAGTGCCCGTGGGGTTGTGGAGCCCGTGTTTTACTGTCGGTGTATCTTGGGAGGCCGTGAGTGCCTGTGGGGCTGTTGAGTTCGTGTTTTACTGTCGGTGTATCTTGGGAGGTCGTGAGTGCCTGTGGGGCTGTTGAGTCCGTGTTTTACTGTCGGTGTATCTTGGGAGGCCGTGAGTGCCTGTGGGGCTGTTGAGTCCGTGTTTTACTGTTGGTGTCTTGGGTGGCCATGAGTGCCTGTGAGTGTTGAACCTGCGTTGTTACTGGTTGTTGAACTTGCTTGTGATTGTGGTTGTGATTGTGGTTACCTGAAGTTGTGAGTGTGATAGGTCGACAGCCTGATCCGACTTGGTGTCGATGAACTGCGATAGGTCGACAGCCTGATCCGACTTGGTGTCGATGAGCTGCGATAGGTCGACAACCTTATCCGACTTGGTGTCGATGAATTGCGATAGGTCGACAGCCTGATCCGACTTCGTGTCGAGGAATTGCGATAGGTCGATCCTTGACCTGATTGAGATTGACAACTGGGATTGAGGGAGGTTTTTGAGCAGCTGGTATGCGATCCTTTGTGATCTTGTTTGGAGTGCGATCCTTCGTGATCTTGGTTGGTGTTGCGTATTTATCTGTCATGTCTTTGGTGGATGTCGTCAATGGTTGTGTCGGGTTTACATCACGAGTCCGAGTGTTGAGTCTATTGAGGAAGGTAACTGGTGTGTGTCTTTTGAGTACTTGGTTTGGGGTTTTGCTTTTCCGGTGTTGGGTTGGTTTTGGGTGTTACCGGCTTTGTCTGCTAATTATGCCGTAGTCAGTCTGTTATCTGTGGTGGTGAGCGAACGCTCACCCCTAGCTTCTTTTCCTACAGGTACCGTTCGCAGGCTGGACTAGGTGAGCTTCTGAAGCTTGAAGAGCTAGAAGCGGGATTCTGGGTTTATTTGAGTCTAGCGACGTATACCATGTTTTTGTCCACTTGTTGGGACTGATTTTGAGTTGTAAATATTATTTTGTTGAACTAAACTGGTAATTTAAAGTGATTTAATGGAAAAGGTTTCAAAGTGTTTTTCTTATTTTAAATGTTCGCGTCCCGAGTTCGGTTTACTGAAATTGGGGCGTGACATCATTCATCACGAGCATTTTCAGGTCGAGTTTGATAATGATTGCTACGCGCTACAACTGAGTAGCCATCTGTGTGGAGACTATCCACTAATAGATTGTCCTTAAATCAGTCGGGTATCTAGTTATATGGTTAACGTCTGACACCTACAGGTAAGGACTCATATCTCACCCTTTTATTTCGGTTCTTTCTGTTTTTGTTTTATTTCAGACTTTTGTTTATAGTTGCTTCATTGTTACTGATTTCTATTTAATAAAATTCTCATGTCCAAAAAAAGAGGCACAAATGAAATATTACATAAACCAACACTAAATTGTGTTAAATTAAATTATAACAATATGTAAACTTTAATTTTAATCAATTATTTACATTAATTCAGATTAGATTTACCGATGGAAAAGAGCTCTGTTAGGGTTTCGGCGTCGCCTTTCCGCGCCTCACCCCGTTGTCATGGCGTTCTCCCCGCTCCTCTTCCTCTTCTGTTACTGCTAGGCCGGGATTAGAGGATCTCCCCTCTCTACGAGGTAACCTGCCTTGGTCCTCTTCGTCGTCGATTCCTCCTTCTCTTCAGGCACTACTTCCGCAGCCGACACTGAAGCAAACATCGTTGTCCCCACCTCCTTGGCCTCCACCGAGACATACGAGGGAGAGGAGGAGCAAAGCCAGGGTTGGAGCAAGGCATGGTGGAGGCGTAACCCTAAGAGCCGTGGCGACTGGGAGAGGAATAGCCAGAGCAAGGTTGTGGCAAATTTGGGCCGTCGCCATGCATACTGAACAAGAAATCGAGAATTTCCCTAGGGAGGGGAGCATCAGGGACTGGCAATGGGAGGGGTCCCTAGACGATTCTTTGCTTCCCACCATCACCATTACCGTCGAGGTCTCTGATCTCTGGTACCCCTTTCCCCCCACCCATGTTCTGTCCTTGCCCATGGGACACCAATTCAAAACCGTCGAGGACGGTTCTACTGTGAAAAGAATAGCGAATATACTTAAATGTTCTTGTCCTGTTTTTCGTGGTCAGAGAGTCTCTGATACACTTTATTGTCATTACACAATATGATTAATGAAATTTCACACCTTTCGGTCAGAAAAAAATATTAAACAATTAATTTGAATGTTCTTTTGGTGTGAGTTAATAAAATATCACTACGCACGAGAAATTTTACTTAGGAGTAGTCTTATATAAATATACTGACTTTATGTTATGACCTTTCATTTTTCTCACTTAAACATATGAGCTTCTTAAATTTCTCACCATTACAAATTTCTGTTATAATTAACACTAAATAAATGTGCTAGTCACATATCTTATTTTTTTTAACGTAAAATCAGTGTACTTACCTGATATTATCCCTTTTACGTATCTTCAAAATTAACATACACTAATAAATTTGCAACAAAGAACAAGTGTTACAAGTAGTAAATAAAGAAATGGTATGATTTCATTACTCACTCTTCAAACTTAACCAAGAGTTTGAACGTGATTGTGGTTGACATAAACTCTCTGAAGTTAAAAAAAAATGGAGATAAAATGGGTAGGTAAAGTAAATGCATTAATTAATTTAAAAATGGATTAATTAATGAATCTAATAATACCATTTCTAGTGATCTGGCAATTCCTACACATCTCGCCGCCCTGAAACCCTAACTGACAACACAAACACACCGCCGGCGACGCCACCGCCCCGAACAGCTCGTATGGCCGTTTCTGTAGCTTCGACTCGGCCGAGTTTGTGGATGAACCCACCCGAAGCGGAGCAGCCAGCCCTATTGACAGCTCCAGGTTGAGCTCCTGCCTGTGGTGTTCTGCCGGTGGCTGGTCTTCGTCGGTGGTCATGCCGCTGGTGGAGCAGTTTCCGTCTTCGACCGAATCGGATTTGATCAGTTTGGCCGGGTTGGTCAGAGCGCCGGAGCCGGTCATCAGGTTGATTTCAGGTAGCTGCAGCGGCGTTGCAGATGAGACTTTCCGGAAGTCTAATTCGGAGGTTTTGACGGCGGCGGAGGAGGAAGGGGGTTCGTTGAGAGGGCGGTGGGTCTGAGGGTCGAGCCCGCGGCTGATGAGCTTCCGCTTGATGTGAGTGTTCCAGTAGTTTTTTATCTCGTTGTCGGTTCTTCCCGGTAATCTCCCGGCGATCAGAGACCACCTGACCATCAATCGAAATGAATTTTCAGAATAAAATCAATGTTTGGACGGCGAGAAAAGGAAGGAAAAAGAAAAGTGGAAATTACTTGTTGCCCAGCATGCTGTGAAGCTTGATAATGAGCTCGTCCTCTTCGTCAGTGAAATTGCCCCGTTTGAGGTCCGGCCGGAGGTAGTTGATCCACCGGAGCCGGCAGCTCTTCCCGCACCGGAGCAATCCTACACACATCAATTAACCATAAAGATCAAAATTTTCCATTGGAAAATGAAACCCAATATGAAAACCAGAAAATTGACATAATCTATAGAAAGAGATGGATACGGACCTGCAGCTTTGGGAAGGGAGCGCCAGCAACCTTCGCCCTGGCGGCGGATATAATCAATGAGGCGCTGGTCCTCCTCCTTGGTCCAAGCTCCTTTGTTGGTGTGAGCTTTCTCGCAACATGGTGACCTTCCCATTTTGGTATTCAAGTAACAATCTCAAAAACAGAGCAGGAGTGTGTGAAACACAAGGAGAGAGAGAGAGAGAGAGAGAGAGAGAGAGAGAGAGAGAGAGAGAGAGATTGAGAGGGATTGAGAGGGAGAGAGAGGTTGAATTGATGGAATGGATGAAAAGAGAGGATTTATATGGAAGAAGAGGAAAATGGTAGAGAGAGAAAGTGAGGACTCATACCAAACCAGAGAGGTGCAATAATGCAAAGAAGACAACAAGAGAGAGAGAAGAGGAAGAGAGAGAGGTAGATCCTTAAGAGGAGGGATTGGGATTTTGACCAAAGACAAGTGGTTAGTGGTTGGTTACAGATTGGGGCTTCCTATGGATTTGGTAGGTACCTCTCTCTCTCTCCTCCCTTTTCTCTCTCTCTAAAATCTGCACATAGAAACAAAACAAACACATGTAGTAACTCATCAATGGTGAAACCATAACCAATGAACATGCAAATTCATTCTCAATCAAAATTCTAATCCAACCCATCCTATGCTGTTCTTGTGCATGCTCATGCTCCTCCTTTTCCATTTTGACTTGAATTACTATCCCATTTTGGCCACCGCAATTATTCTCCTGCTTGTGGCTTTGACCTTCTTTATATGTATTGATTCTATTCCATATGGTGTGTTTTCTGCCCTCTAGGGTATTTTTGTCAATTTCCTATACATGTAATGCAAGATCAAACCCACCATATAAACCATGTGCAGTTAAATTATCCAAGCTATTAGCAAATATAAACCTCATAACCATCAAACTAAAATTCAAATATTTGACCACTTGATCAAACTAATTTAATAATCATCAGAAGAAGAAAAAAAGTAGTTGAGATAAGTTGCCTGAGCCGTTGACTTCTTGTGAGATAGTCAGCCAACCTAGGTTATTTGTAGCGTGCAAGAAAGTGGCATTTACGAATGATTCAGGTCATGGGAAAGGCTTAAACTCATAACCCTCTTGATGCCAACATCCAACAGATAATCACCAGATCGCTTGTGTTTCTATTTGTACTTAAGGACTCAAATAGCCTGCAAGCTATCATAATCTAACAAATAAGCTCACATTAACCTTTCCATTTGGGATCCAACTCAAGATTTTCCTAGGATTTTTGTTAGCTCTCAACCGTCATAGTGACCCTGAAGGGAATAACCCAAAATGAATAGAATACCTGGAATAGAGCAGGGCAGAGTATTCGTCATATTTAGATGCAGAAACATTTGTATGAGAGAGGCCACAGACCTCTATGCAAAATGCCCTTGAGCATCATTCCCACCTGGACCACAAAATCAGTGAATTATCAACCGTTGCACATGGAAACCACAATTTTTATTTCACCTTGATCTTAGCATTGTTCTTGACTACAGTCTTTGAACTGAATCGGGCAAACTAGCACAAAAAAGAAAAATGCAGAGAAAAGAAAATTTCCTCTGCAGTTGTATTACATTTAGAAGTTCTAGAACTCGTTCGTAGTGCAGATTTAGCACGATTTCTTTTATGGGACCTATAGTTGCCAGTTACTTCAACATTCAAACTGATGGATGGCATAGACAAAAGACAGAAGCTCAAGGAAGATACAGATAAAAGGTAGGACATGTCCATTCAACCAACCCAGAGTTAGAGTTTGCATACAGAACACTGAACACCAAATAAACCCATTATAGAAACATATGCAGATAATGCCACAAGTAACTATATATGGGGTAGGAGTAGATCGCTTTTAACTACTAGTCACCTAGAATCTCACCAAACCTTAAACAAACAGAAAATTGGATACCCAAGGGTCACCTCTATAAAGTGAGCACTTCAGCAAGTTTACGATGACCCAAATCTACCAGCATTACTTGCCAAAATCCTCAAGTTCCTATTAAAGATTATCTAGAAATGACAGGAATAGATCGAGCATAGGATTTCAATCTTCATGGTCATCCCATATCACACGAGTTACAATAATCGTTACCAAGCATCAGTACTTGTTGGCAACTTGGCATAACTTACCATACTTGTCTCTCTGCATGTTGTTCTGGTAAACAAAAATGACAGCAACAAAGCAAGAAACAAAATCATGAGACCTAGTCTCTTCCAAACTACTTGGTCAAAACAACAAAAAAGAGATGTAATATGTTATATAGCTTTGATATTAAGAACAACTATCACAGTACAAAACATTTCCAGAATCATGTATTGTTGCCGTCCCTTTGTCCACCAAGCCTACACTAAAGTACCAAACTACTTGTGAATCACACATGAAACTAATGAACCCTAGAAATCAGTTATGTTCCTTAATCGACCTCCAAAGACACTTCATTTTATCTTCATATGACCACCTCTTGACCCAGACTGAGACCAATAGAAGCAATTGCGAACTGACATTATACACCAACATAGCTAAAGTGAAGCATAATAAACCATAAACCCATTTAGAGACCATTGGAACTGCATCTTCATAGCAAAAGTAAAGAGTAGAAACGATACCGTACTGTAGCTTCCTCCATTAATGTCCTCAGAGCTTCATCCGAGTTCAGTGAATGAGTGGGGAAGGGAAGGAGAGACCAAATTTGGCTTGAAATATCGTCTACAGGCCGTACACGGTACACCCATCAGATGGAAGGCTAGCCGTCCATCGCCTCTAATTGTGCCGTTCTGATTAGTAAGCTGGACTTTCGCATGATCAAAACTTGATCCATGGGCCTTGAAAATTGTAGGCCACTTTGTGCATATCGGCCCAATTTAAAATCAGAATAGATTCAATCTGAATATCAAAGCCTCTTATGAACCTTGAAAGTTAGACTTTTCTTGGCATTCTCCACCATTAGGGATGCTCAAATATGACCCGAACCGAAGCATCGGCTGACATCGACTGTTGCCAGCACTGTCGGTCAAAGGTCTGGTATTGATGTCAAAATACTGTTAATATCGATCTGGTAGTCGGTAATGAAAGTAGAAAAGCCTGTAAAATCGAGATAACTAAGTAGATACGACATTATGGGGGTGGAAAGGGGCGTTCGAGTGCGAGACCAAGGCTAATTACCTAATGGGAATAAAGGGGTAGTTTGCAAAGAATTTTCCATCGCTGGAATGTTGTACGTTGCTGTGAAGAGCGGTTTAGTGACGGATCTGAAATAAAAGTTTGGGCTAGACAATGTTGGTCTCCGAGAGAGTGGGCATGGAGATGGTCGTTGAAATGGAGAGGGAGGGAGTTAAAGTTTGAAAATAGGCTTACGTGTACGGTTCGAAAATAATAAGTGTAGCTATTGTCCTATTAGTATGTTGCTTTAATTATGCTCTTACTTTTCTTTTTAATGAAGTTGTATAGATATTGTCGTTACAGATAATAGGATCTTGTAGGTCCCTATTTAACAAACTATAAGACCAATCACAACGGTTTGTAAACAAAATACTCAGAACTGAAAACTAAACTCAAACTGTGGAGAACCGTTCAAGATGGTGCCTAAACGATGCTTGATTCCATGGGGAGGACTCTTTTCGCCGTGAGGAGAACGACCGAACATGAACTTGATAGTAAGAAGGGGATGGTAATGTTGATTCAGGGATCCTTCTCGCCTAAAGGCCCTGAATCTCTTCTCACTAATCATGACAGTTGGTGAGGCTGCTTCTCAGCCCTCGCCTGATCTTCCCGCGGTTCTCTTGAAGACCCCCTCTTCCTGCCTTGATCTCCAGATGGGATAGTCTAGAAGGTTGGTTGGACAACTCGATCCCAAGTAACCCCTATCCGCTTCCCTATGAATTAAGTAAGGTGTCCCGGGTCACTAGAGACCCCTTCCCCGAAGATGAGAGAGGGGTAGGTAAGATGTTCGGGATCACCTGTGTGGAACCTAGTGGAAGTACCGGAGAGGGTGTCTCCTTCTACCAATAAGTAGCGAAATTCTGCCCGAGGGTATCCGACTTTTCCACCTTGTAATATGTGGTGTTTGTATGGTAGAGAAGACATTTCACCTTGTCCACAACGCGCCAAGTGGTGTATTCAGAAAATGCATCATTTTTATTAAATCAAGTTTACTAATTTAATGGTTCTCGTTTTGTTTCAACTCCGATTTATTTTTGTCTTGGTCCAGTATACTTCTTTTTTCAACGACTTTCTAACAAGTAGTGTATTGGATATGTTTTGGTGTGTTTTTGGATACGGGTGTGGATATGAGTGCGAAAAGTTATGATGTGGTTTGCAAATATAGATGTTGTGGATTGAGAACATGGTGATGTCAGTTGAGAATATGAGGGATACGGATTGAGAATATGAGGGATACGGATTGAGAATAAGAGGGATGTGAGTTTGAGAATACGAGGGATGTAGGTTTGTGAATATATGTATTGTAAATTGAGAATATGGTGATGTAAGTTGAGAGTATGAGATATATGGTTTGAGAAAAAGAGGGATGTGAGTTTGAGAATACAAGGGATGTAGGTTTGTGAATATATGTATTGTAAATTGAGAATATGGTGATGTAAGTTGAGAGTATGAGATATATGGTTTGAGAAAAAGAGGGATGTGAGTTTGAGAATAAGAGGGATGTATGTTTGAGAATATAGGAATTGTGGGTTTAAGAATATGGTGATGTGAGTTGAGAATATGAAGGATGTGGTTTGAGAATAAGAGGGATGTGAGTTTGAGAATATAAGGAATGTGGCTTTAAGAATAAGAGAGATGTGAGTTTGAGAATATAAGGAATGTGGGTTTGAAAATATAATAGATATGGTTTACAGATAGTGTATCTATCATAATTTTTGTTTGTACATGTCTTTTCTTGCTTCAAAACATATTCAATATGCTACTTGATAGATAGATCTTGGAAAAAAAAGTTATTGGCGCAAGAAAAAAAATTAAATCGGAGTTGAAACGAAACGGAAAATATCAAATTAATAAACTTGATGAAAAAAGAACATTTTCTATGTGACTGAGTTCGCAGGTTCAAAATTTTAAATGAAGTACACACTGATGTAATTGGGTTACTTATTTTCCCCTAATAGTGATGCGCGTACATCAGATTGGGGCTACGCGAACCATCCATCTTGCTAGATGGACGAATCTAATATAATCGATAGTTATATACATATATTAATAATTATAATATACAATTCAATTAATCCTAAAGTAATCTCTAATTGGCGCCTAGGGTCCCTCACTTATCTAGTAACACTTAGTGTTTCTTATAACCTTTTTCGAAATATAACTACCAACATCAATATTACCTTCCACCATCATTATGTACCATAATCAAAATTTGCATCGAGACTCCCCTGATAGTTATGATTTGATGTTAATTAACTCTATTATATAATTGTTATACTACTACAAAAAAATTAAGTTAATTTAAGTTTATTGTCTTTTATATTAATTTTAAGTTTTCCATAAAATCTATTTTCAGTCCCATCAATTTCCATAAAATCTATAAGAGTTGTGTTATCCCCACCTTCTTAGTTTTGAAGATGTTTAAGTGTAAACAGTAAGGTGTTGAAACTTTTTTTCTCTGTCGCGACTTAAACCTATCCCTTGTCACAGTCATTACTCGATTCTCTTTGCTCCATCGACGTTGTCCCCTTGCCTCGGATGTCGTCGAACTTCTTCTTCTTCCCTTCCCCTTATTCTTTTTCATCCTTTTCTTTTCTAGCTAACTCTTGTCACGACTTTTGTTGTGGTTTCATGTTAGACTTCTATGATCAGTAAACTCTTCTTTCCTTCTCCACCCTCTCCGTATCTAGATCTTTGCTCCTTATTCTTGGCAGATCTGGCCTCCGGGTGTCTAGATTTAAAGCTACTCTCACGTGTGGTGTGGATCTCGGAGATCGTTGTGTTTGGTCGTCAGTCTAGTACGTGGTCCTCTATTTTGATGCTGTTGATCGTGTTCGGCCATTCTCGATCGGTGTCGTTGGTTTTTGGGTTTGTCACCAACAACATCTCTGCCCATACATCCTCTTTCTATGTTCCAGACATGGGAGGGATACCTTTGGATTGAGGCTCATCTTTGCTTGAGCTTGGCAGCTTTGCGGATTGTCTCTTGGCAGTTGATGACTCTGGTGGCTGTTGATGGCTATTCACGCCGCTGACGCATAGTCTTCAAGGTGTGTCACGACTCTGTTAGATCGCTATGTGGCTCCAGATCTACTTCTGCTCTAGTGGTCTCCAATTGACGTTGGTGGTGCTTGTTGTAGAGGTCGTTGAGAAGATGTGCTCGATGCTCAATGGTGTGTAGGGCTCGGATTACGACTGCCACCTCTACGTATGCTGAAGTGAGACTCTTATCGGCCTTTTACTTCCTTTAACCTTGTGGTATCCCTACTCCCCTTTAGAATCGAATTCTGTTTGGTTTTATCCTCTTCTCGTCCGCTTGCCGATCGGGGCCTCGTATTTTTGCTAGTTGTTGGCCTATGACAACTTGTCTTAGCTTGTTGTCTTATTTTGAAGACCTAAGTGGGGTTCGGTTCCAAGGGGTTAGGTGTTCCAATGGTGGTTTGTCCACCAGACCATTATCTGTCGTTTATGTGGTGTTGGTCGCTGACGTGTTGGTCGTCTCCATATTCTCTATTGTGAGGAGAGGGAGGCACCTTTGATTCAAGACTTTACACTAGTATTTGCGGTTTCTGGGCTGATGAGAGTGGTGGTTGGTTGATGTATTGGCGGACGTTCGTCTTTCTTTCGGGTTTAATGGTTGGAAAATTAGAGGTTTGGACCTATCTCTGCTTTCTGTGTTTCATGGTTGTAACATTTGGGCACTAGAACTTGTTTAGTTTTACCCTTGTTAGTGATTAATGGTTGAGAAATCTAGTTGTAAGACCTCTCTTTTTGGGTTGTAGAGGTTCATGCTCTTGTTGTTCCCCCTTGATTGGGGTTTCCCGTCCGAGTTTCAAGTTAGGGAAATCTGGGTTTTGACCCTCAGGTTCGAGGTTGAGGACTGTCTCAGACCTCTCTGTTAGTTGAGGTTCCATTCCGGAATGCTCGTACCCTATTATCCTGAGGGATAACTTTCGTCCTGTTATTTAGTCCAAAGGACGGGATTAATAAACTTTCTTTTGCTGATAAAAAAAATAATCTCCCCCACCTCCTCCTTTTCTTAACTTGATCACTAATGAATTGCGTGCATAGATGATAAATATTTATTAGAGCAGAGACGTTGTCTAAATAAATTATGTCGGGTGTTGTATACGTACGACGAAGAGTAGGTTGATGGCATATCTGAAATGAGGGTTTGACTTCGACAGAGTGGAGAGACTCTCATATCCAAGCGAGTGAACATGGAGAAGACAAGAGAGTGATTCATGTTCCGATCTAATTATCCATCGATTAAAACTAATTCCGATCGGTGTACCGGCAGACAAGAAACCGACTGCTCTGACAACAACCGGTGCCCATTTCTCCATACCGATTGAGGAGACTAAAAAACATATTTTTTTATTGAGTTTGGAATTTCTAGTCATCTCTATTGGTTGGGTAGAAGATTTAACCTGGTTGAACTGTTATTTTTGTGAAAAGAACCTCATTGATAACGAGAATTGAATACGAAAAGACATGCCTTGTATCCGAAGAGTGTTCATTGCAAGAAAGAAGCAAATAAGAAAGCTATATTGCATATATTTGGAAGTTGGAACATCATTTAGACACCCTTCTCTGCATACTGCATACTGCATACTGCATACTCATCTCTCTCCCCTTTGCTCCGGTGTCAAGCCTCCTTTTCCACAACTCGGACAGCTTCTTAGCCCGAAACCTTGGCAATCAAAACATCTGAATCCAACACTTCACTACGTTAAAACTTGAAAACAATACAATAATACAAACTGTTGTCGTCAAGAAACACAACTTACTTCCATCGCTCGAATATGTTCCCGTTCTTCTTGTTCCTTCCCGTTCCCTACAGGTGTAGAAAACCATATTATAATTCAAGAAATGGAGATTCAATCTAAGGTTTGACAATTCTATTTCTACTGCACAGACCTTACATCCAGAACACTCAACAGCTCCTTTGCCTGAGCAAGCCTCACACTTTTTGAAAACCTGCTCACAAAAACACCCATATATATATGTAACATGAATTGTGAGAGAGAGACTCATCAACTGTAAGAGAGAGAGAGAGAGAGAGAGAGAGAGAGAGAGAGTACCGAATTGAGAGGAAAACCAGAACCAGACTTAGCAGCAAAAGCAGTAACTGTTCTTGTCCTCTGCTGGGTTCTTTCTTTTCCCAGGTTCAGATTGAAATGAGCAAGAACATTTGATGCAGTTGTTGAACAAGACATTATGATTCTCCTTTTCCACTACTCTTCACCACAAAATAAATACTTCCTTTTTATACATAATTGGAGCTCAATATATAGAGTGGATAATGTGAGAACTCACCCAATAACCTCAACCACAAGCCACACATGGCTATTCTCAAACCTTGATATTTTAAAATAATAATTACAAAATGGGAAAATATCATGTACACCCAAAAAATCATAGATAAATAAGATATGTACTGTATTTACATGTATATACTTGTAACAGAAACAATATTGCTCTACACTGTAGATAAACTTTGCCTCAACAAATATAGAATCGCAAAGCACTCATCAAATTTTGTTCACAAAAAAATAAAACAGAAGGTTCGGTATTGTAACCAGAAGCATACATTATGTCGGCTTTTCAGACCCTAGGCATCTTCTCTTCCCCAATGATCCACCTTGTAAGCCTACTGGGATCTCCTGCAAAGTATTTGCAGGACTTAGGGATTATTCCAAGGTCAGAACCTATTTGATCATACTCATGGAGGGCCGCTTCCATCTCTGCTTCCACAGCAGCATTGTCTACAAGATCAATTGCACGCATGCGCAATGCATCAGCATAGTGCTTCTCCCTCTCTGGGTCATGTTGAAATGGTTCCATTGCAAGGCCCTATATACACACGGCATACTCACAATCATCAAACTCAACTCGTTCTCTATTGATGATGTCTTGGTAGAAAGTTTCAAATATATAATAATATGAATTAGGAGAAGAAAATAGATGTGACTACTATTGAAACTACCTCACATAATGCAGCATAATGTCTGTATATTTCACTGGTTTCATCTTGATCACCAAGCAGAGTTCCACCATACCAACCATTGGCTTTATTAACTGAGGTCATTGCAAGGTACCTATAAACCAAACCACAACAAATGAGATATAAGCATGTGCAAAGAACATACTTCATAAAATGTTCCCTTAAGTATATATTATGTATCAAGAAATAGCAGAAGCAAATCATCCATTATCAATTTGCCTTGCCCACTCAAGTCACCAGGAACCCAATTCAGACTTGTAAAAGTCCAACGCTAAGGATATGTAATAGTATGTGAAAATGGGAATGTATTTCTAGTATTAAACACCTCTGAAAGATGTCCTCTTCGGCGATGTTACTACCAGAAGAAAGCCATTGTAGATCACAGAACCCAGCAACACGCGTCTCATCTTTAGATCCTCCATTTGCAATTTTACGAGACTGGGCTTTGGGTGCAGAACCACTTTTATCGTACTTTCTGTGCCCAAAAAGCCAATTCGGACTCTTCAGCTGTATTTCACTGCACAGAAGTTATTCAATTTGGCAATTATCAGTAACAGCTGTATCTAAGCATTATATATTTCTTGTAATAACATTAGGCAATATGCAATCCATTTCAGTACTGCAAATGCTGATAGGTCAAATAAGATTTTGCAGCGTAGAAACATAGAAACTGGACTTCTTTATACATGACCTCAAAGGAAAAAGATATAAACAAGAGATGAAAGCAATGCACAAGCTATTGTATACTGTAAGAGCAAATAAACAAACTAATTGATTTAACAGAAGGTAAAACTTGAAGAAGTACCAAACCCTGATAAAAACACGTAAAATGTGTGGCTATATAGATCCTGATGTAAGAAAACAGCTAAATGGGCTGTTTTAGGTACAAACAGAACCAACATAATAAGTGAGGCACAATTAACATGGCAGTAAGTGCATGTAGAGATGGAAAGAGATGAAAAATCAGAAAGAGCCACACGATGCAAAACCATATAAAACTAAGGCTCATTGAGATTGAACAATTACGCTGCATCAGGAGCCACACCGAAAGTCCCTGTACCACCACCTGGTCTATGAACTGCTTCACTGCAAAGTCTTACATTCCTGATTGAACTGCATGTCTTCTCTATTAATTTATCGAATGATGTCAACTTCATTCGCAAGAAGTCTTCTCTGCAAGCTGGCACAGGAGACAGAGTAACTCCAGCTCCCGGCTTTACACTAGGCACTAAACTGGAACATTAAAGAAGTAAACAGTTGAGAGGTAGAAAGAACATCATACATATATACATACATAAAGACAAGCAGATCTCTCTGGAGGTAGCAATGGAGAACCACATCTTAATCTCCTAAATTAATGTATGTGTGTGTACAAGGGCGGAACCAGGATTATAAATCAGGGTGTTCCATTGATAATTATTAGATATAGTAGAAAATAAATGAAAATTACACTTGTACAAGAGCTAATTATTTTGTGTTACTTGTTGAACGATTCGTATATATAATATACATAATTACAGTCATACACTATCTTCATGATTTATATATGATATGCAAGACTTTTATTATAAAAATAAAATGTTGTTGCACCTACAAATTGGTTTCTATATAGCTCTATGTATTGACTTTTCTCTACTCCTTGTCTATGGCAATATCAATACTTCATAAATACTAATAAGCAATATGATTTCTAATGGCGGAAACATACTCAACGCTCAGGTACCAAGTAAACCTTTTGTTAAGCAGAGGCAGATGAGAGTTGAAGTACACATGATTAGATTTGATGAACAATTAATCAATAGGGGAGGAAAAATGATTTAAATTCAGGCATGTGCTTCTATAATTATAATACATAAAGAAAAATCGATGATAACAAATATATGAATACTAAATAATCAAATATATTAATATTTTAACTTGTAATTCAAATATAAATATTTAATTATAGTTCAACATAGTTACTTTCTCCTTCTATCAAAGCGGATGAAGAAATTTCTGAAAGAAGAAGCAATGTTTCTTATTAAAAATAGTACGTGCTAAATTGAATAAATATATTTCTGTACTTAATTATGATATTTAGGAGACCATTTATAAAACGAACAAAAATTATTTCATTGTTAATACTCATAAATACTTTATTCTATATGTATATTACCAAACTGTCATTTAACCATTCTGTTTTACATCCCGACTTCTCAAATACAATGTACAATGAGTCGTGAATCAGGTTGCTAGAAAGTGTTATAAGAAATTAAAGCTAAAATTGAGTGTTTAGGATGAAAAGAGGTCAAACACTCCGCATATCTTCAGATAGTCTTAACTTTTTTCATACAAACTCCGATTTAGACACGCAAGATATCAAAAAATCGAACATAACTGAGAGCTCTACGGTTTAATGAAACTTTTTAGGTTTAAGGTGTTCCATTGAACATCCTAAACCCCTCCGAATCCACCCATGTGTGTGCAGGTATTTGTGTGTGCATGATGAATCTTTGAGTCTGTGTATATGGATGCACACATGAGATTGTATATATGTGCAAATTACTCAACAGATCATGAGGGCTTACCAACTATCAGGGAAAAAGTCATCTCCTATCCCTGACACGTGAAGATAATAATCAGAATCCAACTCCCAGAGAGCAGGTTTACCATCTTGTGGTTGGAAGTAACCTAGAAATCTGGTAAAGCAGCAAAACAGTAGTCTGAGAAAGTGAAAAGATCTAAGAAAAATAATCCAGCATGAAGCAGTGAAAAGCTAATCTCAGCAGGAAACCTAGGTTTTTGAAGAAACCGAAATCACCACCTACATGATAAGTTTGTTTAATGATTCTCATCTGCTGGACCAACAGGAAAGTAAAATAATATGTACAAAAAAGAAAAACTAGGATAGGTAAGTACAAATTTATTGCATCTTGCTTTTCTCCATCTGTATAAGCATTACTGTAGTAGCGCTTAAGGGACTTAAGAAACTCCCTTGATTGAGTTGTAGCTCTCCACTTCCCCTGCCTCTCTGGGAATACCTATAACACATTGTAAGTCACTGGTATCAGGGAGTTTGAAAATATATATTACTGATGTTCGACAACATGAAAGTATCTCAAGTTTGGGTCATAGGATGCATGCCGTGTTGTGAGCTGCAGAGCCACCATATTGGTGTGCAAGGGCATCCCCCATGCTTTGGTACATATCCATAAGAGCTGCTGCAATGCTACTATCCTGATCCACTTTAGGTATATTTGTCAAACCCATTGCATGAAGTTGGCGGCCTAGAGCAGCTAGGCCATAAGCATATTGGGCTACATTTGTACGATCCAAGCAATCAATACAATTGGTGCGCAGAACTCCACTTTGGAAGAGTGATCCTACACCACTGTACACATCCCCTTTATTCTGTTCAACATCACCATCCCTCTCTCGATGTAGGATAGCATTCACTGTTTCATTAACACTTCCAGTTCTTCCAAGATCCCCTGAACTAGCTCTAAGATCTCTAAGAGAAGGCTCCCTACAGAAAAAAGAGAAATTTAAAAGAAGAAGAAAATTTCAATTAGCTTATGAAGGCCATTTGGTAAACTTGCAAGGACATTCTTGTTTAGTAATCAATTTAGTGAAATTTGCATAATCTTATGCTAGGTGTTTAATAATGACTATAATCGGTATTTTTATGTTGGAATTTATTCAAGCTTAGTATAGTAATTACACAATACTTTACTCATCAAAGTACTGTACAAGTTAAAAAGCTGTGATGTTATTTTCCCTAGTAAACAGTTGATAAATCTTACAAGCCGAAATACTTCATATTACTTAAACTAAGGGAGAAGATCAAAGTGAATTTCAATCTCCACAACTGAAAAATGAAAGTACATCCGTCAGCTGAATTGAGAAACACCATACCTGCCCATGCTAGTCCGAGAAATGTGATTGGCTCTCCTCCTCTTCACAACAGTAGATTTCCCACTATAGTAAAAACCAGTCAAATCAAGGGCTTCACTAGCCACAGCACCCAAAACAGCCAAAACATTGGCTGACTTGCTTTCAAACAAAAGAAAAATAAAACAGAATGTTAGTCTGAGGTTCACTTAAACTCTCATTGAGGTAAAGAATCAGATGCTTACCTCTTAGCGAATTTATGAAAATCCCAATGGATGAATTTAAGATGGTTTTCTTCAGCAAGAATTTGGTTCAGATACCCAACTGCATTTGCAAACTCGCGCCTTAGCATCATTTCTCGAGGTCTTTTCTCAACAGTCTGGAATTTGAAGTTTAAATGAGCACCAGAAATCAAATAACTTGACCTGAAGTAGTAATAGTGGCAATAAAAAGATGGATGTTCATGCATACAAGCTACTACAAACACTGACATAGACAGCTGTGGTACAAAAACGACAATTTTGAATCTGAATATTTTAAAAGGACATGGCTTTATACATTCTGAAATGTGATGTAGCTGACATAAAGCAAGCTTTGTGATATAGGGGGTCATTATTTACAAGATTCTAAACAAAAAATTAGCATAAGAAGCATCAGCACATAAACGAAAGACATTTCAATTTTCATAGTAGAAAGAGAGTATAATGATAGTTCAAAGGGGGATATAAAGCAGGATATGCTAGAGACATCATTTAAACTATCCATACACACACACACACACACACACACACATAGACTAGCACTTCAGGACAAACCTTCCCTCAACGTGCAAACTGTGAACCTTGGAAAGTTGTGCACAATTTGTTGGAACCATGCTCACAACTTGATCCCAAGGTTCCAACAAATTGTGCACTATTTTCCAACAAACTGTGCATTACTTTCCAACGAAATGTGCACTACTTCCAAAGGCTCTTAGTTTGCATTTTAAGAATGGTTTGCACCGACACGCTTAGGAAAGAGGGAAAAAGAACATCATAAGGAAGAACTAGAAGATATTTGTTTAGACAAGACACGTTCCTACTAGGAATTGAATTCCAGATATCAAGTTCATTATCTAATGTGTATAGTAATATGTACCAGTAAAGTCCCATGGAAAAAACAAGTAATCAAAAGCAGTAATAATAGTTTATTGCTGAATGGTATATAATTGAAACCAACCTTTATCAGATTAAGCACAATGACCGGGTTGCCATATCGCTTGGCCAGGTCTTCAAAATGCAATTTGGTTGATTCGTATGTAGGATCATATCTCTGTACTGAAGTCAAATCAGATACAACAAATTATAGAAATTAAGCTAGATACATAATTGCATGATGACCATCAGTAACAACTTTATTTAAGTATATAATTTTCAATTCTCTTACAGATTATATCAGGTTTGGGACTAAATCTTGAAGCTTCTTGTGACCAGAAAAGAGGAATCGAACCGCGCATCTGTACAGCAGAGCTCATTTTCCCCTTGGAAGAACCAGCTTCTTCGTCGAGAACAATTTGTTCAGTTTCAACATCGTTTGCAACTCTTCCCCGATCATTAACTCCCCTTTTCAAGTAACTACAAGCAATGAAAATGAATAGCATAAACCACTATTGCATTATCCCATACATAAGAAACAGATCATCTGCAGTCTACTATTGAGTGGAGAATTCTCGGTCTACCGGAATAATTTTAAGTAAACAAAGGCTTGCTTGAACCTCCCTTCTACCTTCTCTTTTCTTTTGCATATTTTTCGATACAAATTAATTTGGAATCTTAGGCAAGGGTTCCGAGGTTCCAACTTATATAAAAAATGAGTAATACAAGCAAATGAAAGATACTTAAAATCAGCAAAGTGCTTCTTTGAATATCGGACGTTGCATCACCAAACATCCATAAGAACAAGAGCATATGTACACTTTTTCATTACGGAGGATGCATATAACAGAATAAGAAAACTCTTAATACAAGATAATGGGTCACTTCTTTCATAAACATAACTAGATGTATACTACATAAATATATAAACGAATAAAACCTTTGTATCCCTTAGTGCAAAAAAGGTCCAAACATCATACTGAAAAACATTCACATGAATACACCTGGTCGGCCTGGTGGTCAGAAAGCTCTCTCACCTCCTGGAGGTCAGAGCTTCGAACCCTAGTGGGAACATCTGCTTGGGAGCAGATGTGGTAGAGGTTAAATTAGGAACTAGAGTAGGCTAGAGTAGAATTTCCTCGCTTTCTTGCTGATAAAAAACACAACGTACCGTGTTCCTGCAAAATGCCGAGAACGCCTAGAAACCAGAGAAACACTGAAGTCCCTCCCAAAAATTGAAAGCCTAACCTGCAATCATCATGTACATCTGATCTAAAGATTTAAGTACAAAAATGAAAAGTATAATGCTCAACAAAAGGGGTTACAAGACATGCTCAGTGGTTGCTGTATTGTAGCTGAAAAATAATAAAGATGCACTGGAACAAAAATCGTAGTTACAAACACCTTGTTTCTATGTGTTCAAACTTCAAACAAGGACTAATTAAAGCAAATGAATAAAAAATATATACAAATAAGATAGTTTAACATACTTGCTTAAAATTCCCATGAACCAATGCTATGGTCCAGATAGTGTTATTGCATCTTGATCGAATGGATTCAGTCAGATATGCATTCCAAACAAATATATTATCATATGGCATCCCTTCCTCCCCCATCGATAACACATTTTTTTGCAAACTTTGCATTATAGGATATGTGTAACTGTAGAAGAAGTCTTTGGTTAAATCTACACTGGACAAAAGCTTCTTGTACCTGCAACAAAGCAAAGCTAAACTAAATCATAGAACACCTACCATGTGGAGACAAGGGGTGCATGTGAATAAGAGCTCCAAAAAAGTAGCTAACAGAATGACTCTGATTCCCAGGGTTCAAACTGGTCTAGACAAAAGCAAGAAACTCCTTAAAGTTACAGAATATACATCGTTGTTTGAATATTATCAGTGACCTAACAAGTTGGTGCCTATTTATTAGCTAATTGGAGGATTGGATTAGAATTTTCTGTAACAAATGCACACAATTTTATGGTGTCACTATATATGCATATGTATATAAAAATAGATTATCAAGAAATAAGTTCACAAATTGTCGTGGACGATCTACATGATGAATGTAAGGCCGGTGCTACTATATACTTAGTAATGCAAGTAAATATACAAGTCAAGCAACATGTTTATAAGACAATGAAGTGAAATGGCTTAGACCATCCACACTTCCAAATCCACAATGTCAGAACAGGAATTGGACCATGATGTTAGAGATGTCCTTTGTTTTACAGGAAACCTTGGCAAATGTCACAGCCAAGAAATATCATGAACCTAATATAACAGTTATTGTATAAGCATGAAAAACTATATACCAAAATAAAGAAGGGGAATAAATACCTCAGCTCAGTTTTAGAATGCGCCACATCAGATTGAATTGAAACGTGTGGAATTGTAACCAATTGACTCTCATCTATACTATAGATTGCATGACCACATACACATCCAATTTGACGGCGCTTAGTAACCACAATCAAATAATAAGACTCTAAAAATTTAATGCAACCTGTACAGTAAAATAAAAATAAAAAAGGAATCTTCAAATCAAATTGAAAGTACAGCAAAATACCAAATAAATGGACCAACAGAAACCTGCAATTCCATATACTTTAGCTACAAAAGACAGGCCCCCAGTGGCACGGTTGCCTTCAGCAATCCGCTGAAGCAAATTCTTTATTTCTTGCTGTGTGTAAACCACAGGGTCTTCACTGATACTGAGGTCTGATGGTTCTGAACGATCGATCTTCAACACACGAAAGAATCTCTTGTTCCTGTCGCTCCCAATCAGATAAAATCTCTGATTGAACAACCCAAAACAACATATACTAATCAAATATCAAACACAAACTTCTCCAAACAAACAAAATACTAGATCTCATCAACTGTAACATGACAGAAAACCTACATAGAACCCATGTATTTTCTCTCCTCACATACTAAGAATTTTCGTCACCAAACAATACCTCACATTTGCTAAGTTATATCAACCCATTAACCATTATCCAAACACAGTGCCAATTCACCTCAGATTGTGAGTACCAGAACCCTAAATTAAACTCACTTGTCTTCCTTGTTCATTTCTTCTCTCATAAACCAAACAGGGCGTCGAGTTTACCAAATTCTCTATCAATCAGATTCAAATTTCAACATAATTTCACTTTATCGGCAATCACATGGTGCAGAACCTAAACACCCCCCAAAAAAACCTCGGCTTTTCTCTCCATTTTGTTCCAATGATGTTAAAAAATTGCACACAACACATATAAAGCATAATAAATCTAAATAACGACATAAGCGCATTCACCAACAAGTTCCTTCAACACCAAAAAAGAGAAGAAGAAGAAGAAGAAGAAAAAAAAAAAAAAAACTTTTTTCGACTTTCACTTTCCTTGGTTTTCTCAGATAGAGGAAAGCAAACAAACTAACCGCTCTGGTCTCGTGGAGTCTGAACTTCTCGAGGGAGTAGGAGACGGAATCGGAATCAGGATCGTTGGCAGGGTGGATTTTCGCCAGTGAATTGCCGTAGGGACGAGAATTACTCTTTGCATTCTCGGATTTGGTCATCGGCATTTCGAATTCCGGTTAGTGTTCAAACAAGCGGTTGAATCCCAGCTCGATTCGCCCCGGACATGGATTTTTTAACATGAATTTTGGGGGTTTTCATATGGGCTTTGATTGGATTTTGGAAAATCAAGACAGTTGGCTGAATCGTTGAGTTCGTCTTCCATTTACGAACTCGTACACAGCCTTTTGCCATTAATTTAAAAGATTTTTCTTTATTAGAGGGTTATTTAGATATTTTTTTAAAGTACATCCTTCCTAATATTATTCAACAGTATCTCCATTGCAGATATGGTAGTTTACAAACTTTGTTACATAAGTTGTAACGGTCGTCGTGCGGGTGTGGTAGCCGTGTTGTCGCAAGTTCTGCAACGGCTCGCTGTCACGGTTAGCCGTCGCAACTGGCGTGATTTGAGGTGTCGTCGCAGGCGGTCGTTTCACCTTTCTGCAACGATGTGACGCGTCGTCGTTGGCCCAACACTACGCCGACACGTGACGACGCTAGAATTTCAAAATACCCTAAATTTTCACAAAGACTCATACCCCTGATTCACACCCCTCTTATTCTACACATACCTTCTTCTCTTCTTTTGCTTTAATTTTTTCTACACCGCTTCCAATGACTGACCCCTCCAACTTCGATTTCATCTTGGACTCCTTGAATGATGAGGACTCGTTGCACACGGAAGAAGAGCTCAATTGTCACATCGAATCATACACCTCCCTCCTCCAACCGACCCAATCATTGTCGTCGTAATGCAACCCGCTCCAACATTCCCAATGGCTCCAGCCGCAAAGCCCCAACGAGCAGCCAACCTAATCTGCTCCGGCCAACCAACCGAGAAAGAAGGGGAAGAACCCTGCACCTGCATCGAGTACAAGTTTGCGGCTTAAATAGAGCATCGCGGATGAGGAATGTTTGGCGGCGGCATGGCTCAACCATTTTCTAGATAGAATCACAGGGAAGAGCCGGAAGAACGATATGTACTGGAAAAAGGTTAAAGTTGAGGTCGAGGGGATGAGGAAGGCAGACGACCAAAAATGGACGTGGAAGAATTGCAAGGACTATTGGCATCCGATCAACAAAAAAGTTCCTAAATTTCAGAAGAAATATGCAAGTATGGAAGGCACAGTCACTAGAGGGAGAGTCGACATTGACATCATGGAAGGAGTTGAAAGGGCGTACAAGAAAGAGGAGAATCACAAATTTGCTTATAGACATGTTTAGAAGATCGTGAAGGAGCAACCAAAGTGGAAGAACCTCAAGACGCCGCAATGTGACGTTGACATTGACGTCCCGGAAATGGACGCGGCAAGTGAAGCAAGAAAGCGTACAAGGTTGGACGACAACTATAACTACACACCGGACGACACAAACTCGATCAGGTTGAACTCACTTCTACGGGAAGAGCGACCGACCGGCCAGAAAAAAGCCAAGGCTAAAGCTAGAGGCAAAGGGAAACAAGTGGAGGCGGAACCGGTCGTTGCACTCGAAGTAGTTCAGTTTCTTCAAGTCTTTGGCGAGCGTTAGGCTGAAATCCAAAACAAATATGCAGGAAGATATCATGCAAATGTTGGTGGCAGTGTAAAGCCAAGACACCACACATATGAACGTAGAGGAACGGTCCGCTTGTGCCTCACTCATAGATAACCTCGGGAAACGTTTGGGGTCTATTTGATGTAGCTTTAAGTTGTAATATGGTTTGTAATCGGAATAATAATATTAGATGTAGTTTTAAAAAAAAATCGAATTTACGGTGCCTCAATTTTCGTGCATACACACTATTCGAGGAATAGTGTGTGTGCAAGTCGTCGCAGCCACACCGACGCCACCTCCACCCCCCTATAAATACCACTCACCCCTCCCTCAAAAATTCACACCTCTCTTTCCTCCTCCGCATTATCACCAACGTTTGGAGCCGGTTCGCTGAGGGGTCAATCATCAAGGATATTGGCCCAAGAATCTTTGGCTTCTACTTCGAGTCGGAGGAGGCTCGGTCTTGGGTATGGGGTAATGAACTCTAATGCTTTTGTGCAGGAGGTCTTTGGCGTGGCACTTTGAGCTTGTGTGCAGGTCCCCTGCGATCAATGGAGGTTGTGCTGGGGAGGAGCGGTGAGGTACAGTTCTGGCACCCTATGGAACGTGTTTCAAAGACTTCCCATATCTTGTGAGGGTCGAACTCACGTACACAAAACTCCCTACCTTCTGCTTTAACTGTGAGAGGATCGGTCATGGGATTCAGGATTATGAGTTGGAATTGCGTGGTACTCCACGGTTCGACAATTCCATGCTGGAGTATCAGAATGATCGGTAGGTGAAGCATTATGCGACAGATTGAGAGGAAAAGGTGACTCTGGACATCCCACCGGGTTTCGGGTCCTTATCCCTGAACACTGTACCTATGAGTGCCTCGTCTCACGGGAGGGGCCCAATTGTATCCCTGAACACTGTACCTAATTGTACAGGACTTCAAGGATGCCCCCTAACTGGAAAAGTTGATCCCGACTGAAAAAACTTGGTATGTGGCCAACCTCTAGTTGCCATGAAACAGAAGTTTCAGGCCCCACGACTAGTGCGAGTGGCTTGAAGAGGGGGTCAACTAGAGTACCCCAGGATCAGTAGGCGAGGGCTGGTAAGCAATCTTTCCAGGAGGAATGTTAGGCTTAATGACTTCGGGGATTGGCTTTAGGATGGGTCCCTGTGAGAGCTTTGTCTCCTACAACTGATGCAGTTCAAGTTCGGTCGCTTTGCCTCATATACAGCGTTTAGGCACTACCTTAAGCAGGACATCGTCTATAACAATTACTTTGTTTCAAAGTTATGTGTGTTGGGCCCTCTAGAAACTCTTTATTTGTACTAACTCATTTAATTTAATAAAACTATGCACATTTTAGTAAAAAAAAATTGAAATATCATCATATGTATTTTGAGGAGTGCAACAAGAGTTAAACACATGCAACAAATAATATAGGATATCTGGAATAGATTGGAGTTCACTAATGCAAAGAAACACATAACCTCTTTGGAAAAAAGCTCTCTGTCTACCTCCTCGAGAGGTTCATTTCTACCCTAGCCAGGGTCTCACCGTCGCCCATCGCCATCGTCGGTCTCGCCTGTATCATCGTCCCTCTGCCTGCCGCCCTCGCCCTCGTCGTGTTCGTCTGGTTGTTCATCTCTGTTTCCCGACGGTCAGCCCTTTCGAGCCCGTCCCTACGAGGTTCCGTCGACGACTCTATCGCCATCCTCTCGCTGTCTTGGCCCCCTTGTACCAGATCCGATCGTCCTTTGCCGAACTCAACCGGAAATGGCATCAACCGATCCGATCCATCCCATCGACGAGCTTCACCAGCCACAGGCCCCCGACCTGGTGGGGTTCCTGCCCGGTGCCACTTTCACGCCGCCATCCATTGAAGACCCTCCCCGCCTTATGTCGGACCATCGACGATCGGTCAGCCCTATTGCTCTGAAGGACAAACCAAGTACGCAGCTGAACGCCACCATGGTTTCTGGGGTTCTGGTGGCCGTCCCGGACCAGGACGGGAGCCGACTGGAAATGTGGGAGGGCCGGACGGATCTGCCGCCCCTTTCTCGTCCACTTCCACCGGCGGAGGTGCCTAGATATCGCCCTCCGACAGATCGGGTACCGGACCCGGGTAGTCGGGCAGCCAGCGGATCTGGGTTGAGTGTACGTCAACCTGAGGTGAGCTCGATCCGTATATCCCCAGTCCCAGACTAGGAGGATGACGATGACAAGGTGGTGGTCTCGGAGGAAGGGGTCTCGGCTTTCATAAAGGGCACATATCAGTTTTCCCTGGTAGCCCGAGTTGCAGGGGA
This sequence comes from Erodium maritimum, assembly GCA_963921825.1. NCBI lineage: Eukaryota > Viridiplantae > Streptophyta > Magnoliopsida > Geraniales > Geraniaceae > Erodium > Erodium maritimum. The sequence continues at coordinate 25,535,930 of OY997594.1, forward strand.
CCAGATCCAAAACCAAAACGCTATCTACGCGATGATGTTGCAGAAGTGGAAGGTGAATAGAATACAGTTGAAATTCATGTCCTCGGTGGTTACAGTTTATCATTTCCCCTCCGCAGAAACGATGGAAAATATTCATCATAGGGGCCCCTGGAGTTTCAAGGGTTTCCCCCTTCTGCTGGAGCCACTCAGGCATTGCGTTCCGGCTAATGAGATTGACTTCCATCACATTGAGCTTGGAGTCAGGGCTTTGAACGTCCCGATGGGAGCCAGGAACTCATATATTCGCGGCCTTATTGCGGACAGCATTGGCACTCAAGTGCTATCGGCCTCAATCCCTTTGGCTAGGCGGGAGGATATGTTTGTATGGTTGCAGGTGCGAATGGAGATGAACTGACCTCTACGGAGAAGACTCTGACTCCGATTCCTAGGCACTACATAATCCTCTGTGATTGAGCTGCAATATGAGAGGCTAACGGAACCCACAAGATTATGGGATGCTCGACTCACTTGTCGGGTATTGGTCGGGAGGAAGCCCGATATGCCTCGTCTATTCTGGCCCCAAGGCATATGGATGTGGATCAGCTGCTGAAGACGGTCTGGAATACACCCCCCCCCCCTGTGACACATCCGGCTGTTACTGACCTACTGAATGGTCTGTCTCTGAATCCGCTGATTCGATCCAGGGAAATCGCTATGGGAGAAAGACTCCCCGGTGCAGACATTCCTTCGAAATCTGACAATCTGGCTAGGGTTACCCCAAGAGGGGAAACCAATGTAATGTAGGAGGGAGGGCGTCGAGTCTCTGGAGGGCCCCGGGGTTTCACAAAGCCTGACAATCTGGCTAACGTCCGCCCTGCTGCTGATCCTGTTGGCCAAGCTGAGCCCGGAGATACTGTAGTGACCCGGGAGGGGAAAGAGAAAGATCCCCAGTGGAAGGAGAAAGATCCTCAAGCAGGCCTAGGGAAAGGGGGCCCAGCCGACGAAAGATCAAGCCGACTACCCTATAGACTAGGAGCGGGTCGATGTATGCTCGTCCGCTGGGGTCAAAGAAATCATTGGATCACCCAACCCTCCAATCTGATATCGATTGGCCAGTATACAAGGAAGGGGATAGGGAAGAGCAGGCGGAGGCACATCAGCCTCTGATGCAGGAATGACCCGACCCGGCAAGGGTGGGTGGAGTCGCCCTCGGACTATACCTACAGACCCGGGACAGCCAGTGTTGGGAGGTCCCGGGCAGCCTGCAACATCAACTCAGTATTGTTATCTGCTTTCTCGTTATATGCGTTATTTTTGGAACAATTTCTTTCATATTTGGTTTAGGACCTTTTACTTTATGTCTCGTTGTTTTGAGACGATGGTAAGGAGCTGTCTTGAGTTTGTGCCTACGATTTCAAGTAGGCTATTATTATGGGTCCATGAGCGTCGGGCCTTCTACGGTCGGCTCGGACATACATCTTGAACCCGGGGCGGTCACGCCCTGTCTTGTTTGATTACCTATTGGTATTTATGAAAGTCTCCGGTTACCCGTTTCAAAAAAAAAAAAAACACATAACCCGTTTCTTAAATTGAGTAAAAGAATTGAACTAAAAGAAAACCAATGTATAGATTTTGTTTGGCATTAAACATTCCAATTCACATTACATAAGATTTTCATGTTGCGGGACTATAAAAAGAATGTAGCATCATTCAGCTGCGAAAATAGCAAAGGCAAACATCAACTTTCAGTGAGTAAATGGCATCCTCACGCCCAATAAAAGCAATTTGGTCATTTTTTAACTCTTAGAAACACCTATACAATGCTAAAAGCCGAGCATAGGTACATCACATGCAATGCCTTCAAAGTTACAGGAAAGCGTCCTTCTTAAGCAGCTTTAGTACCACATGTTGGTCGTTCAACTTGGCAACATCAATAGGGGTCTTCCCATCCATGTCCTGAAGAGTGATGTATTAAACACACAATGCAAAGAAGGAAAGTCACTTATAGTGAAGGGACAAGAAAGTTGGATAAATATTCACAAAATGTCTGCTATTGGCTTACACAGCTGCACCGTTCTTCAGAAGAAGTGCCACACACTCCTTCCTCCCATAACCAGCTGCATAATGAAGAGTTGTGTTCTTGTTCTTGTCTAAAGTATCTAATGTAGCTCCAGCCTCTAGAAGGATCTAAGCGCACTTAACCTAAAATGAAGCATCACAGGTTGAGATTACATTCATATGATCAGAGGTCATTACTAACAACATGGAACAGATTCACCATCTGATTACATATGGAGCTCATACCTCTTCATATCCACATGCAAAATGCAAAGTTGTCCTCCCCTCTGAATCTTCTTCATTCTTGTCAGCACCAGCTGTCATAGCACTTTCTAAGCCCTAACAAATAAAGTGGTGAAATTGATGTCCCAAACAACAACTAATGATATGATGAACATCTACCTCCTCATCGCGAAATATAACCTTCTAGTTATCAATAGCATACTAAGCACTAACCAAAATAGTCGAAACAGATACATGCAAATGATATGAGGTACCTCCTCATCACCAGCGCTGGCAGGTTGATGAACAATGGACTCATCCTCGTTTCCAGCTTCTCCTACTTCATCTGCACCATCATTTTCAACTGAAGTGACTGCATCTCCAGAAACAACAAGACCCATTTCTTCACCCAACTTCTGCAGGATATCTATGTCATTCCAGTACCTACAACAGTAGCAATGTCCTTCCTTCAGACAAAATGCATTACAAATTGAATATAGAAAGCTATTACTTGTTATATAGAGGGAAATGATTGCATATGGTTAATTGTCCTCAAACCGTATTTCATAACTTAAACACGGAAAAGTATAGCCCAATCCTGGACTTGTACGCTTATATTCTAGTATTCCCAACGGACCCAACCTCATCATAGCACCAGAACCTCCACTCTCTATCTCTTCAAGAATAGGCTTCAAAGAAGGATCTTCTTTGATGCGTTCCATTCGCTCTTCAATTTGATCTTTGCTTGTTGGATTTGCAAAATTCTCAAGCGTGCTAGACATTGATGGATCCTTGGAAAATAGAATACGAAAACTTATCAAGGGCAGAAGCTTTTCACAAGACTTTCATGAAGAATAATAACACTTGTTTCAAATGAAAACAGAATATGTACATGCATTAAAACGTTACCAAGGCACTCAGCCATAGTCGTAAATTGAGGGTTCTGCATAACTTGTTGCATGGTGGAGTAATATTGTTGTGGATCACAGGATCTTGTGCTATTTGTGCAGCTAAATACTTAATGCTTGGATCCTTTGTATTCATGTGGCAAACATTTTGTTATTTGATTTCGATTCATTTAAGTTTTAAACATGAATAACATTATGTATAAAGTCAATCTTCGCTGCCATTAAATTATGGGTAATCTTATTTACATAAGTAGTGGATACTTGTTGAGATTAAATAGAAAATACAGTCAGATGGACCAAGCACATACAGAATCTTAAAAGCATAAGACAAAACTTACATTAAGCAAGCCAGACATGGCAGAAAAATCAAAAGGATTGGCTGGAACTAGAAAGCCAACATCTAGTTGAGGAGGAGCACTACCTGGTACAGATGGTGACTCTGCAGAGGATGTTTCAAATCTGGAATTTGCCTTCTCGTCTGAAAACATATAATATTCATGAGGAAATAAAAATACACGGCACATGATCAAATAAGGTCATAAGCAACTTATGAAGTCGTCTTTATGTATATACAGCATTAAAGGCACGAAGTGAGAGAGATCTATTGACAATTGTTTTAACCATGGTCATGAAAGAATGCCTTTAAGTTTAACTAAATTGATTTGATGGAGACAAACCAGTGGCCTTTTCATTGCAAACAACACAAACTTGAATTAGACTGGTATATGCCTAGGAAAGAAAGGTTCAAAATCATACAAATTTACTAGATCTATTATCAGCGCATTCAAAAACAAGGAAAGGGGAATGCATGTCCTCTCTGATCAAAACTGAAAATTGCATGTAACATGTAGCCCAAGCCCCATGGGCGGAACCAAGAATATAATTGTAGTTTTAAATATTTTTTCCCGATATAACCATCAACAATTTATAAACGTACAAAAAAAATCAACATTGTCAAAATATGACTATTATGTAATTAAATATAAGGTTTACTCCATGTCCTAACCTCCTACTACACTTAATTGTCAAATCCGCACCCAAGCTTTGGAAAATTGTCAAATAGTAACGAATTTCAAAACTGAATTATTAAAAATAAAAAAGTATTGTTTGAATTGACTTTTTCTGTGAACAGTGAATCACGTGCTGCCCATGTGACTCATTTTATAATGGAGCTTGCGCGAGCTGGGGTCACGAAGAGATGAAATTCGAAGCTTGGACACAAAGAGATGAAGTTCGAAGAGCTGAGATGAAAAGATTAGGTCACAAAGAGATGAAGTTAGGCCAAATTAACATCCGAAGGAAGAACATATTTGAGGGTATACTCGACTTTTCACTTGGCCAAGTTAACGTCCGTTTAAAATTAGAAACAATTGGCAATTTCAGTTAATTGACCGTTACTACATGGCAATTTCAATTGTACAAGGTTTGGATTTAACAATTTCTGAAAGTTGGGCGTTAGGACATGGAGTAACACCTTAAATATACTAACATTTTGAGTTACAATTCAAATGTAAATATCATAATGTAATTCTATTCTCCGTTTACACATTTCTTGAAATTGCTTATTGATATCCAGCTCATCGATTGTGCCAAACACAAATCGTTCTTTTGATTCCAACATTTACAACCTTTCACCACGAAGGTTGATTCACCAGTATCGTTGTAGAACAAATAACAAGGCAAACAAAACACAACATCATTTTTCACACTATATTCCAACCAATCAAGCTCATCAAACAAACTTTTTTGAAATGGATGATTTCTTCCTCTAAAGTCTGTACAAGCATAGTTAGTTAAAATAGGTCGAAATGGACCTTTTTAGAAGGTAAGCTCTTCCGACTTCATCTTGATCATTTGGATGATACTTAACAATTTGCTTCCTTTTTGCAGGATCGGATTCTAAATATTCACAATTCTTGAATCAATACATTGAATATTTATTCACGCGTAACTATAGGAATTATGATCATATTTTTTATATTTACTGTATTCACATGGACTAATTCCAGGCGATGATTACAAAACCTGAAAATAAACCTTTATTACATATAAAACCAACACATGACTATGGTATAAATAAAAACGTCGCAAGACAATTTTGTCATTTAAAACCATAATATTTTGAATTTTGAAAAATAATGTTTAATTGATGTTTACTTCGTACATATATATGTATCATCATTTTCCACCTCATGCAACAAACAGAAAATAGTTGAGGCTGATGATAAATGCATTGCTAGAATTGTTGAATGAGTATAGGACTTTAATTTGAATCTACATAGTAAAAGTTGAGTTTAGTTGTGTCGATAGATCAAAATTAAGCAAATCTTTGTGTATCCGATCATTATAAAGAGATGAAATGAAACACGACACAAAATTTGCTTCTAGTTCATATACGTCAAACGGGTATACTTTAAGGGTATGCGGGTACGCGTGACCATCTGGTGATGAACAGTTGGCAGTTTTCAAGTTTTTTCGTTAAACTGTTAACGGGAAATTCATCCCAATTTCTACTTTTAAGTGTAAATACGCTATAAGGTTGAGCAAAGTTTAAATGAAGCAACGTGTTAGCAGTGGATTGTGGTGTGTATGAATAGTGCGACGGAAGAGATGGAATTAGGGTTGCAATGTGTAGAAGAGAAGGAAGAATGTAGAAGGAGAGGGATAGAGGAGGAAGGAGATAGGAGATAGGGAGAGAGAGAGCGAGAGAGAGAGAGAGAGAGAGAGAGAAGAGAGAAGAGAGAGAGAGAGAGAGAGAGAGAGAGAGAGAGAGAGATAGTAGTGGGAGCGCGTTCTGAAATGGTCCCAAATTATACTATGCATTTCTCATTACAGGGTATAAAAGGACATTACAAGACAATGGGCTTAGTCAACACAAGGCCCAATTAAAAAAAGGAAACAACATAAGAGATAAAAAAAAGCTCAAACTACTAATGACACATAACAAATACCCCCTTCTTCAAGACTTCATGTCCTCATGAAGCCAAGCTGAATTCTTGAAATCTCTTCTGCAACTCGAAAGCATATTCTCATGTAGCCCCATCAATATATTAGTCAGACCACTGAATCGAGAGTTGTGTCGCCGCTTGATTACCACGCTTCACCACCTTGCGATCCAGAATTCGAATTGGAGAACGATCAATCAAGCCCTCAAAATTGAGTTGTGGTAAAGTTGACTGAGTGATCACTGCACCTACATGCTTACGCAGTTGAGAGACATGGAAAGTAGGATGAATGTGTGACGAAGATGGAAGGTCCAGAGTATAGGCCACATCACTTATCTTCTTCAAAATCTTATACGGGCCAAAAAAATTCGGACACAGCTTTGCAGCGGAACGTAACACCAATGAATGTTTCCTGTAAGGCTGTAGTTTCACATAAACCCATTCACCTACCTCAAAGCTGCGATCAAAGCGTTTTTTGTCAGCTTGGGACTTCATTCGATCCTTGGACCTCAACAGATGGAACCTCAAGAGTTTAGAAACTTCTTCCCTAGCTGCAAGGCTACGGTCCACCATGTCCACCAGTGTCGTGCCAGCCAAGTAAGGAATGTGAGATAGTGCAGGTTGCCCATAGAGAGCCTCATAAAGGGTTGTATTGATTGCTGAATAGTATGAGGTGTTATACCAAAATTCAGCCAAAGGGATCCATTTAAACCAATCCTTTGGGGCATCCGAACACATGCAACGGAGGTAGGTACCTAAAGCCTTGTTCATAATTTCGGTTTGACCATCCGATTGCGGGTGGTAAGCATAAGATAGGAGCTGAGAAATCTTTTGGAGCCTACATAGTTCCTCCCAAAAAGTAGAAAGAAATATCTTGGCTCTATCACTCACAATCAAAGATGGCATCCCATACAATCGAACAACTTGATCCAAGAAGACCTGAGCCACAGTCGTCGCTATGAAGGGATGTTTGAGAGGCAAGAATCTCGCAGACTTCGTCAAACGATCAACCACTACCAAAATAACCTCGTAGCCATGTGATTTAGGAAGGCCCTCTATGAAGTCCATAGAGATATCATGCCAAGCTCGCACAGGCACATGCAAAGGTTGAAGAAGACCTGGAGACGCCACAAAATCAGGTTTATGGGTCTAACAAATATGACAAGATGCAGCCTTGGTCATGACGTCCCTCCTCAGCTTTTTCCAATACAAGTGAGCTACGATTCGTTTGTATGTTGCCAAGACCCTAGAGTGACCTCCCATAGCACCAGAATGAAAGTAATCGACCAGCTCAGTCCTCAACAAGGTATCATTACCCACGACCAGCTTCCCCTTTCGAAACAATTGATCATTCACCCAAGAGTAGTGACCCCATGTGGAATGCGGGCCTTGGACAGAAGCCAAAATCGCTAACAATTTGGAATCAGTTGTCCAAGAGTCACAGATGCAATCCAACAAATTTGAAGAAATGGAGCGCAGCGCCATCACAACAACTTCCCATTCTCAGAAGCAAAAACAAAGTCTGAAAACTTGCGCGACAAGGCATCCACTACCACGTTGCTCGATCCTTTGCGATACTAGATTTCAAAATCATATCCCATCATCTTTACTACCCACTGTAACTGAGCTGGTGTCGATGTTCTCTGATCCAATAAGAATAGCAAACTCTAGTGGTCCGTCTTGATTATGAAGTGTTTACTCATAAGATATGAGGTCCAATGTTTGGTCGCGAGGAGGATTGCCAGCATTTCTTTCTCATAACCGGATAGCGATCGTTGTCTTAATCCCAAGGCTTTGCTGAAAAATGCCACAGGTCTACCCAGCTGAGACAGAACCACAGAAATTCCAGAGCTCGAAGCATCGGCCTCAAGTATCAAAGTAACCTGAAAATCAGGGAGGGCCAAGATGGGAGCTATAGTGAGAGCCTCCTTGAGAGCATTAAAAGCAGTCGTGGCCTCATCCGACCAGAAAAAGGAATCCTTTCGTAGAATATCTGTAAGAGGGCGAGAAATGGAGCCATAGTGTCACACAAAACGCCTGTAATACCCGGTCAATCCCAAGAACCCCTCAATTTCCTAACTTTTTTGGGAGATGCCAATCCAATACTGCCTCGATTTTTCTTCTATCAATTGCCACACCCTGCGAAGAGATGGCATGGCCGAGATACTCTATCTCTTTCGCTGCGAATACACACTTAGACTCTTTGAGGAATAATTGTTCAGTGTGCAATATCTCCAGAACCAGTTTCAAGAGCATACCATGTTATGCCAAAGATGGTGAGTAAATAAGGACATCATCGAAAAATACCAACACACATACCCGGAGTAGAGGTCGGAATATGTCATTCATGAGTGACTGGAACGTCGACGGAGCATTGGTGAGGGCGAATGGCATGACCAGAAACTCGTAATGCCCCAAGTGTGTAGAGAATGCAGTCTTGTGTACATCATCCTTCTTCATCAAAATTTGATGGTATCCTACTCTGAGATCCAACTTAGAGAAGTACTCTGCACCGTGCAGCTCATCAAGTAACTCTTACACCAAGGGAATTGGAAAGTGGGATTTAAGTGTCATAGCGTTAAGATGCCATGAATCGTCCTTCTTCTTAACCAATATCACCGGGAAAGAAAATTCGCTTGTGATGTGCCTAATGATCCCAGAGTCTAGCATCTCTGCAATGATTTTCTCCATCTCAGTTTTCTGTAAAGCGGGGTATCGATAGGGTCTGATCTTCACCGCATGAGCATCAGGAAGCAGAGTGATCGAATGATCGTGCGTCCTTGGGGAGGTAGACCTTGTGGTGTGGCAAAAAGATCCCCAAAGGATGATAACATAGCACCAATCTCCTCTAGTAAATGGGTCGGAGTAGCACCAGCAATAGATAGACTAGACTCCACGTTCTCCAATCTAAAGCAATATATCAAAGAGAAGGAGGAAATGCACGCAGATAACTTGTTATCTTGTTTGCGTGTAGGCCAAGCAACTGAGCCAGGAGGGTCTCCACGCAGCGAAACCTGGGTGTTGTTGATCGAGAACACCATGGTGAGGCTAGAGAAATCCCAAATAATAGGTCCCAGTGTAACCAGCCATTAAATTCCTAATATGACATCACAACCTTTAACAAGCAATACCAAGAAATCCCCAGTGAAGCTTTGATCATTCATCGACCAAGACAAATTGTCACAACGAGCTCCTGTAAATAAAGAATCCCCATTAGCCATTGCAACTTTGATGTCCTTGGTGGATGAGGTCTGAGCATGAGTCCTCTTAACCATTGCAGCATTGATACAGTTGTGCGTGTTCCCCGAATCAACAAGAATGGAAACTGGTACATCGTGAATATGCCCTGAAATGCGCATAGTATGATATCCAGAAAATCCACAGAGCGCATGAAGGGAAATTATGGGATCACCACCCATCATCATTAGGTCATCCTCACCAACTGGGTCGAGAGATGCCACACAATCAGCAAATACATCACCCTCTGATTGAGTCATCGAATCATTTTCCACCAACAACTGAAACAGTTGGGATTTAGTGCATCTATGTTCCTTAGAGAATTTATCACCACACCAGACGCATAAACCTTTCTTGTAGCGCTCATCCCTCAACTGACATTGTGCAGCTGTAGGTGGGGCTTTGTTATACTGATAAAATGGCTTGGGACTAGGCGATGCGAACGAACGAGGAGGGGGAGGTGGTCCTCGTGGTATTGAAGGAGGAAAATACTGCGGCGAAGCCACCACATTAGAACGCAGAAAAGAGGAACCTTTTTCTCCAACCACTTTGCCATCAGAAGAGCTTGATTAATGTCTTTGGGGAAATGCAATCGGACCTGTGCCTCTAGATCTGGCTTCAAATTGCTCAAAAACATAGCAAGTGTGCCCTTTTCCAAGAGGTTAAGCAGAGTAATAATACCTTAAAAGGACTGGAAATAGATTCCACATATCCATCTTGCCTCAGGTGAGCTAGGTCAGACATGTAGTCTGTGTAGTCGTCGTCGGTGAAACGACGACGAAGGGCTTCCAAGTAATCATGTCAAGGAGGTTTGTGCTCACATTGTCGCTGGAGCTGTGTGAGGAAATGGAGATGATGACGAAGTGTCGCGTCCTCGAAGCCAAGAACCGCTTCACAAATCATTTCCGCCTCTTGGATGTTCTCTGAGAGGCCATGTTGCGAAAATTTCAACTCCCAACCGTGAAAACCACTACTAGTAAAATTGGGTGGGTTATGAGCACGCCCCTCGCGTCTGGTTGGAAGATCATGTGCTAGGTCAGGAGGAGGACCCAAGATTGAACCTTGCGGTGGGGGTGCTTGAGGAATGACTCTCGATACCGAAGGTGGCGACGGTGGAACCAGAGTATAAGGACGTTGAGGCGTTATATCAGGCATCCTGTCCGACAGAGCCTATGACAGCTTGGACATGTTGAGGACGTTCGCTTGGACCTTGGCCATCGACTTTTTGAGCGAAGCAACATCAGCCTTTGTTGCAGTGAGCTCGTCTTGCAGTTGCGATGATGGGTTCAAAGTCATGGTGCTCGGATGTGGAATCTGATACTAGTCTTAGCAGTGGATTGTGGTGTGTGTGAATAGTGCGGCGGAAGAGATGGAATTAGGGTTGAAATGTGTAGAAGAGAAGGAAGAATGTAGAAGGAGAGGGATAGAGGAGGAAGGAGCGAGAGAGAGAGAGAGAGAGAGAGAGAGAGTAGTGGGAGCTCGTTCTGAAATGGTCCCAAATTATACTCTGCATTTCTCATTGCAGGGTATAAAAGGACATTACAAGACAATGGGCTTAGCCAACACAAGGCCCAATTAAGAAAAGGAAACAACATAAGAGATAAAAAAAGCCCAAACTACTAATGACCCATAACACAACGTGAACAGAAATGGAAAAATAAGCAAGATCTATGTGCATGTATCTGTCATCCATAAGTCACGTGCAGGTACCAATTCCTCATTCAAAACAAATGATCATAAATCCTCTATGTCGTGTAATGTGTGGTGTCGAGCATGAAGAAAAGGGCGGTTGTATGAAGAAGCGATGCTTAGTGCCGCATGAATATAGGTTTGGCTTCTAAAACCCACACCAGAAGCCCAGACCGCGATTAAAAGAAAGTGCCCAAACCAAAAACTTTTCCGCGATTAAAGTCAGTGTATTCCAACAAGGAATCGAACCCAAGATCTCATGTACATATTGACAAGGCTTCAACCATTAACCCAAGTTCTCATATGTTTAGGGTGTTCAATGGAACACCCTAAACACTACCTAGTTCCGCCCCTGCCAAGCCCTGCATGCGGTTTTGTCAGCATTCTTGCTACGCATAACGATGAGTAATTTGATCAAAACTGAGGTGCAACCATAATCTGATCTCAACTTAAAATTGGGTTTTCTCCCCTGGATTAAATTATGAAGCTTGGTTTGGTAATACAGGAACAAACACAATTCCCGCTTCTCCAACACTGTGATCGCCACAGCAATTCATCAATCTCTCAAATAAAATACAACAGTAAAGGACGAGTAAATGCATAACTTCAAGCTAGGACTCGCTCCCATGTTATGCAATCGGCTATTTCTATTACACCACAACAAAACATTAACCCTTTTCTTCCAACAAGCTTCACTAATTAAGAATCCAGTCCCTATGTTCCATACAACAATTAATAAAACCCAGTGATCAAGACTCATTGCACTCACTTAAACAAAACATCAGAGCGGTAGATCAATCATTGATCCCAACACCCAATAAAAAACAAATTCATCACAAATTTAACTTAAATTGAGTCAAACTAAATGATTTAATTCTAATATGACAACATCCAGATATGGAGTTTACCAACAGGAGCATCCTTCTGAGAATTCGAAGCCATGTCGATCAACTGCATAATCCAATCCCACGAAAACACCACAAATCCACGAATTAGAGCCGCGAAGAACAAACAAGAAACTGCCTAAGCAATCAGGACCAGGACAATCGAATAGAAAATTGAAACCAATTCCAGGAATTAAAGGATCAAATGCAGAGAATTGAACACGAAATGAACCTGATGCGCTCGGTTTAAGGAGACAACGGGATCAGGGCAGTGCGAGGGAGAGCTCTCTGGCCTCAGGGAACTTCAGGAGTAGAGATAGAGAAATTGAACTCAAAACCCTATTATTCACCACTAAGAGCACCCACATCAGTGGCGGATCACGAACCCTGGGGCTGAACCCTCTACTGACTGGGCAGGGTTCAGCCCCCTGCCCCCTAAAATTTGTGTGCTGCACATCAAAGGGGCTTGTATGGGGGGCTTGATTTTCAGAATTGCTGACTGTGTAATTAATTAAGCTTTTACTTGAATCTGTTAACGTTATTTTTAAATCAACAACTACTAAATAAAAAAGAAATAAAATTCATAAATAGAAATAAAAAGTTCATTAATAAAATACAAAATTTAAAAATGACATAAAAAATAAAAAATACATAATTCAAATTGACAATTCATTTGGTCGATATAAGCTTCTACAATGATGAATTCTTTGATAACCGTTACTAATACCATATATATATTTTTGAAACATTGACAGTTACTATTCCTGATAATAACGTTTCGGCATCGTCGTCGCACATTTTTTATCGCAACAGAAAAATGATTTTTAAAATAAAAAACTGATTTTTAAATTTTAAAACCGATTATTAAATTTAAATGTGAGTTTTAAAATAAAAATCTGATTTTTAAATTTTAAAACTATTTTTTTTAAACAATAGATGGATTTTATTACTTGAACTATTGTAAAATAGACATAAAAGCATCCGAAATTGGAAATCCGGACCACGAAAGGACAGGCGAAAAACGGGCTTCTCGGGCTAGCCAGTGGGCTGCTCCGTTTGCTGACCTAGATATATACTCGAGTTTGACATCCTCGAGAGTAGCTAATAGGGACCTGTAGTCGTCTACCAACCGGCCCAAAGGGGAAAAGACCTGGTGTGTGCCTTGAATCAGGTGCACCAGGTACTGGGCGTCGCTCTGTATGATGACCCTGGAGGATTGCGATGTTTGGATCCATTCCAGGGCCTGCCAAATTGCCATTGCCTCCGAATATTCAGGGTTAAGGGAACCACTTCCACAGCCGTTCCGTGCTTCCCGAACCCCTCTCGTATCTGTGCGACATATCCAACCCCAACCAAACTGCCCTGAGTCCGCAAAGGTCGCTCCATCAACATTAATTAAAGACCAAGTAGGTGGAGGAGGTTTCCATTTAGTTTACCTGTGTTGGGGAATAATAGTGGGCTTCGGACGACCAGTCTGTGCTTCTGACCAGCTATGCTGGTTGCTGAGGACCGTGGCAACCAGTTCTTGTGGGGTAGAGGTAGCCTTGTCCCAGACCATAGCATTTCTTGCTTTCCATATCTCCCACAGGAAGAGACACGCTTTGCTCCGGGTCAGCAGATCCGGCAGTAGGAAGAGGGCCGAGAGCCAATCGTGCAGGGAGGATGATAAAGTAACAGGGATTGGTAATCCTACACTGTCCCAAACCGATCTTGCAAATGGGCAGGAAAGTAAAAGGTGATCTGTAGATTCCTGGGCGGATTGACACATATGACAAGTGTCCGGGATTGGGACAAACTTAGTGCGGAGGTTCATTGCTACATGTAGGGTACTAGAAATAGCTCGCCAGAGAAAGACCTTGATGCGTGGCTGAATATCCTGGTCCCATATTACTGTCTATATAGTTGTCCCAGTCGAAACGTGCCAGCGACCGTTCTCTCTGGATAGCGCCCTGTAACCCTCTTTGACTGAGTACTCCCCTCGGATATTGAACTTCCAAGACCATCTATTTGTGTGCCGGTGAAGAGGCGGGGGCACCTGGAGAACATCCTCAACAAAGGATGGGGGAAGGTTTAACTGTAACTTCTGGACATCCCATTCGTGATCAGCAGTGGCTAGGTCCGATACCATGAGAGTCGGAGTGATGCAAGTGTGTAGTGGGATGACCAGGTTGTTCCCCATGAGCCATGTGGATCCCTCAACCATAGTAGAGCAGTTGTCCCCAATGGTTCGGATCAAACCTCCTCGGAGCAGTTCCTGGGTACCACGAAGGCCCGACCAGATCTGACTGGGTCCATTCCCTCCATCCGCTGAGAGGAAGTCGTACTTTGGATAATAACGTGCCTTAAGAATACGGGCAACCAAGCAGTCGGGTTGAGATACCAGCTTTCATCCCATCTTTGCCAACATTGCAATATTCATATCTCTCATGTCTTTGAATCCCATCCCTTTATCCTCCTTCGGCCTACACAGTTTCGCCCAGTCCTGCCAAATAATCGGTCTCGTGCCTCTGGGAGTACCTGCCCACCAGTACCGAGCTAGTGCGACATGGATTTTGTTGATAGATTCCCTTGGGAATAGGAACACACTCATCGCATAGATTGGCATGGCTTGAAGAACTGATTTGATCATCACCTCCTTTCCCCCTGCTGACAACATCTAAACATCCCAAGATCCAATTTTGGTCACAATCCGGTCACACAGAAATTGAAGGCTCTGGACTTTTTTGCGGCCCAACATGTTGGGGACTCCCAGGTACTTAGTCGGACCAGAAATTTTCTGAATCCCTAGTATGTCACAGTAGGTCGATCTGTTGGCCGGTGTTGTATTAGTATTGAAGAAGATGGACGATTTACCTTTATTGATGACCTGACTCGAGAGGCGGCCAAAAGTTTGGAGTATGTTGTTCAACTGGGTTGCCTCCTCCCGATCCGCCCTGCAGAAGATATAACAGTCATCCGCAAAGAAGATATGGGAGACCAGCGGAGCCCCTCTAGCCACTGAGACTCCATGAATCTGTCCAGCCATCTCTGCCTGGCTAAGCATCCGAGACAAGCCTCCTTACAGAACAGAAACAGGTACGGAGATAGAGGGTCACCTTGTCGAATACCCCGGCCTGCTGTGAATGGTGTCGTATGTTTCCCATCAGAGCTCATAGTATATTCAATTGATCGCATACAGGACAGCACTATGGCTCGCCACCCCATACCGAAACCAAAGGCTCCCATCATGAATAGTAAGAAAGACCACTCCACCCTGTCGTAGGCCTTACTCATATCAAGTTTTAATGCCATAAAGCCTCGTTGCCCTTGTGTTCTGCGCTTGAGAGTATGGATAATCTCATAAGAGATAATAACATCGTCCTGAATATGTCTGCCCGGTACAAAAGCCCCCTGGTTTGTGGATATTATCGGGTCCAGAAGTGGCTTGATCTGGTTCGTCAGGACTTTAGAAAGAATTCTAAAAATCACGTTGCACAAGGCGATCGGTCTCAGTTCTGCAATCTTCTTCGCCCCCGGGATCTTTGGGATCATAATCAGGGCTGTCTTGTTGATGTCCTGATCGATGGTACAGGTCGCCACTACAGTCCGGACAAATTTTATGACCTCCGGGGACATGGTGTCCCAAAAGTGTTGGAAGAATTTTGGGTTGAGTCCGTCAGGGCCTGGAGATTTCGACAGTCCCATTTGAAACACTGCATGTCACACTTCTATGTCCGTTACTCTCTTGGTCAGTTGCATGTTTTGTGCCGGCGTGATCATACTCGGAACAAACATGGGGAGGTCATACTCTTCAATATCACCTGCCGCGAAGATATAAGCAAAATACGAATGGAGTAAATCACTCATACCCGTATGCCATTGCACTTCCACCCCTTCATCGTTGATCAGAGACTTCAGCTTGTTTTTAGCCTGCCGCTTCGTAGACGATCTCTAAAAGAACTTTGTGTTACGGTCCCCCTCCCCGAGCCAGTGTTGTTTCGCTCTCTAACGCTAGAATTGTTCCTGAATTGCCAGGGCCCTATTGTACTGTTTCTGGATCGCCAGTCTCCGCTTGATACCTTGTCTATCAGTTCGGCCGTTCAGCTCGGCTAGTATCCTCTACAGACGTCTGATTTGATTAATATTGTCCCGAAAGATTGTCTGGCCCCAAACATCCAGCGAAGCTCCAATGTCCTTGATATGGTGCTTAATGTGACGGTCCCCCGGTTGTCCCCACTCATATTGAATCAGCGTACCGCACTCGGGATGATCTATCCACATGTTCTCAAAGCGGAATTGACGAGGTCGGCGTTCCACTAGGTCCTTCTAGAGCTAAAGCAGGATGGGCTTGTGATCCGAAGTCGAGACCCCCAGATTCTGTAGCGATACATCCCTGAACCGAGCCCGAGCATGCAGAGAGATGAAGGCCCTGTCTAGCTGACATTCCACCTGCGACTCGGCGTCCTGACCCCGGGCCCACGTGAATTGATACCCTTGTAAGGACACCTCTTCCACCCCAATGTCAGAAATGGCCTGTTGAAAACCTTGCATAAGTGATACTGAGTACGCCCCCCACCTCGTTTTTCTGATGGATGTAGGATTCCATTGAAGTCCCCTAGTATGATCCAATCCACCAGCGCCGATACTGTGGCAAGGTGCCTCAGGTTGGACCATGTCAACTGGCGATTCTCCCAGACTGGTTCCCCGTATATACCTGTGAATTGAAATGGTGCCTCCTGCCCAAACTGGACGATCGTGTCGATATGAGATTGCTGCATGGACATGACCGTGACCGAACATTTCCCAATCCAAAGCATCATAATCCCCCCTTTATTTGTCGGGGGACGGGGGCCCAGGACGGCATGTGGGACGATACCCGGAATACCTGTACCACCATGAAATCCTAACGTTCCGTGCAAGATAGCAAGACGGGACCTCGAATTACGGGAATCCACGTGCCGGGTTTCAGTCAAGAACAAAATGTCAGGTTTGTACTGGCCTACTAGATCCTTCAATTGGCGTCGGTTATGATCTGTTGCAACAAAAGATCAGGAACCCTAGAAACCGAAAGTAAAAAGCAGTACCTGTCGGCGTCCCTAGTATCTGAAGAAGTCCAATGGTCGGAGTCTTCCTCGACTTCCCGGAGAAGAGAAGACCCGACACAAACGGAGGCGGGGTGTAGCAGCCAAGATCACCGAGAGTCGACGAGTCCTACGAGATCGGTGCAAAGATGAACCGTATGGGATTGATACGACGGAGACGGCAGAGTCAGGGAAGAAGACGATGGATTTCTGCGACAGATGTGGGCGGAGAACAGGGATCAATGGAGGCGATGTCCGGCCCTACCGAAGGAGATCAGAGGTGATCTCTGAACCAGGAAGCGGCGGCAGCTTGGCGTGGAGTGGGACGACGAGAGTAGGGCGGCGATGGCGCCAGAGACAGAGGGGGTGGCGATGATCGCCAGTGGCAGAGGGCGAGACGGAAGTAAACCCTAGAAAGGGTGAGTCGGTACCTCAGAATAGGTGTGTGGAGAGCGTTTTCAATCCATGAAATAGATTCTAATTTAAAACTGATTTGTTTACCTATAAAACCTAATTAATACCTAATCAATAATCTTACCATATATTAACCTAACTAATTACTATATATTAACCTAATTACTGACTTACCATAATATTATTCCAACCTAAGTAATACCCTAGTTATTGTGCTTCTTCTCCATTATTGTTGCGTCTGCGTCTGTTTTTTTTTTTTGCAAGCCACGCGTCGGCACTTGAAAGGAAGGCGGCGTAGCAGCGAGGAGCGAGGCTTGTTCTTGCCGCGCGCCCCGGCCTAGCGAGGCCGAACCCCCCACCACGCCCCGCTCCCCACATCGACTGAACCCCGGACCCTCCCCCTGCTGGCACCTGACTCGCGCACCGGCCTCGCTCGCCACCCCGCTTGATGTGGGTGCTCTAATAATTGAAAACAACAAATAAATATATAAGTTTATTTATTTAGCAAGGAGAATATGCGAGCTAGTTTGTGGGGACCACACTCTATCCTCGTCTTTTCCAATGATGGTTTTAGCCTTTTGCACTGCTCAAATATTCCAAAATTTAATATTTAGAACATACATTTGAAGATACTTCGGGTTTAATCCAAAATCTGTTAGGTGTATGGCAGTTTCCCTCCTACAAATTATTATTGGGCAGGATCGTAATAGAATTTAAATTATTAGACTTGGGTTCGGGTTAGATTTGAAACAAATGTAAAGTTCAAACTCGAGTTGGATAGAAAACAATCAAGCTCACATTCAATACGGATAAAATTAATAAAAATCATACAATTATACATAAATTTTATTAACAAGAAAATAATAATTAAAGTAGCGTTCACTCTCTCTGGTTAGGGTTTGTAGCGAAACGACTAAAACCCTACAGAAATGATGGTGGCGACTATCGAAAGTGTGGTCGGTAGCTCTTCTGCGATGGGAGGCAGAAGCCTCAGGTAGGGACTCTTCTGGGGGACCGTACGGGTTGCACGACGGACGTTGGTTAGGGGACCACGACCACGTATGGTACGAATGGTGGAGTCACGTTCGTCTCCGCCATCCATGCACGCCGCACCAACAGAGATGGTAGGTCCGGGATTGGCTACTCATGTTCCGGCCAAGCAGGGCGAAGAGTACGGTCGGACTAGTGTGCTCGAAAGGCGTTGGAGATCAGTGGCGAACGATAAGGTACGTGGACTGAGGGCGAGACGAGTGTTTAGGAGGTGCCCTCCGAACATAGACTGGTCACTAAGGGAGAGACTGGTCGGTGGCCCCTTCGTTTATGAAAGAGGGGATATGGCGGCGGATGTAAGAACCGCCCCGGTCGTTCCCGGTCGAACCGGTGATTTTTGGAGAAAGTTGACTTTCGGTCGGAAAAGTCAACCAATGACTTCGGGAATCATTCGGGACCTTTCCGGGACCCAAAAGCTTAGCCGTCGTTACGGTTAGCTTAGTTGGGTCGTTTCCTTTCAAATGACTGTCTTTGCGAAAAAGTCAAACTCGGGTCAAACTAAGGCTAATTAACGACTAAACCTAATTAAATTAAAGGTGGTGGAAATTATTTAGGGCAAGGTGGCCCCCACTAGGACACTTGTCCATGGTGGCTTGGAGGAGAAGAAAGGAGTCTCTAATGACCCATTTACCCTCTTGTGTGTTAAATTAGAAGAAGGAAGACTAGAGGGCATTTTAGACTTTTCTCCCTTAGGTTTAAGACCCATTTTTGGGTCACATTTCAGCCATATTCTTGTGTTGGGCGAAAACCACAAGAAGGAGAGAAGAGTGGAGCTCAAAAGCTTGGAGAAGAAGCAAAGTAGAAAAAGGGAAGCTTTTTGGTGGATTTCTTCTCAAATCATCTCCAAATTCACTCCATCTTCATCCCCTTTTCCATTCCCAAGGTAAGTAATCTCTAAAATCATACTTTCAATCAATTTGGGGTTATGTGTTTCCATGGAAATTGCATGAACTAGATGATTTTTGATTTATTTGTTGTTGGTTAGTTATTTTGATGAAGAATGAGGAAGGTTTTGGTTAGAAATCAATTGATTGTTGATGTTTGGAGGAAACCTATTATGGGTATTGAAGTTTGAGGGATTTGGTGACTGATTTTGGACTTTGATGAGGTTAGAAATGGAGTTTTTGAAGTAGATTTTCGTGGAAACGAAGTTGGGGAAGAAGGAGTTGAGTATGCCCAGATTTGGCACGGAAAGGGCCTCTGGCCGGCCCTTTGAGCGGCACGGAGAGGGTCCCTGGCCGGCCCTCTGAGCGGCACAGTCCGGGCTTGGTACCGACCCTCTGAGCAGCACGGTCCGGGCTCGAAACCGGCCCTCTGAGTGACACGGTCTGGGTCCCAGACCGGCCCTCTGAGGGGCACGGTCCGGGCCGGATGCTGGATCTGTGGGCCGCCCGAATTGGGCCTTGTTCGGACCCAATTTACCATTTTGGCCCAAGTTTTGTCGTTAGAGGTAATTTAGGTTTATCTCTTTAAAACCGACCTTGAATGTTTATTAATTGTAGTATTAATTTATGATCCTAGACCTTATTCTCGAGCTCATAGGAGGAGACTACTAGGCGTTCTTGCGACTAAGCGTTTGGAAAGCACTTGAGGTAGGGAAGAGTAGCAATTACCGCTTTTAATTAAAGAATGTTAATAGTATGCATATAGGACGTTAATAACCAGTAAAGTCTTAGCTTGCATATAGGATGTGATTAACTAGAATAACTGTAAGAACCACTCCCGGTCAACGCCAGTCAAATCTGCGAAAAACAGGAAAATTTAAAAAAATTAAGACAGACACTTAATTGAACCTAAATTAGACCCCGAGGGTCATTTCGGACCTAAGTTGACTCCAACGTCGACCAAAATGAGTTACGGGTGACTTAGGGAAAATTTTATGGCTTTGTCACCATGGGGGAGATTGTTAGGTTTGGGCTCCAAAGCCCATGGTTTCTCAGGCCCAGATTTAAGGGCCCATACTCAAGCCCTTTCATCACTTAAGCCCACGAGGTATTAATTGGGCCCATTTATCTATTAGGGTTTGTTGGCACTTGTATAGGAATAGTAGGTTTCTTTTATTTAAAGGGACAAGAACAGAAGGGAAGGGGGCGGATCTGGCTTGGACAGAGAGAAAAAGAGAGGGGAACAATTATTTTTCTGAGTTCCTTGTTTGATGGGTTGCGGCTGCTTTATTGGAGAAGAAAAAGTGGCTCACGTTCTCAAGTTGTGGACTTGATGAGTTGCAGAGAAGATTTGTGAAAAGGTTAGGACAAATCAAAAATGGAGGGGTCTTTAATGCTCTTACATCTACGTGTATATTGTCTTGATCAAGGTTGGTGCTTGTCTTGTGAGTTACAATTAGGACATGGGAAAAGAAACGTGCGCGTGGACATAATCTTCATAAGGTGTGCCTTTTTTTTTTCCTTTTGTTTGATTGATCTTGCAGGGTCATTAAAGACCCATATCAATTCTCAGTAGCAAAGCAATTTGTTGCCTTGAGGGTATTTAATGCTCTTCCCTGATTTCTTAATTCAAACCAATAAGACCTTAAGATGCTTTAGTAACTGGTTGTTTGGTGTAATCGTGTAAAGGAGAGTGCAAGCATCTAAATTTTAGTTTTGATCGTTGTCGATGTTCTCAGAGTTTGTCGGTGTTAAAAGATTGTGTTTGTGTCTTTCGTAGATTGTCGATCTTGTATCGAGGAATAGGGAATTAGGGTTTGTAATTCGTGAAATTTCGGAAAAACGTTTAGAAACTTTAAACGCGAATTAAATTACTCGGAAGTCGGAAAGTGATTCTGTCGAGTGCTTAGGAACCCTTGAATTATTCTAATACCGTAGAAACGAAAACGGGAATTTTCGGAGCCCCGGAAGGACGTCTTCCAATCTCGGGAAGATTCGTCGGGTCGGGCGAAACGGGCCTTTCCGGGTCCATTATCGACAATGTCGAGTAATTGGGAAGTTTGAGAGTGATCGACATTGTCGGGGTTACATTTGGGCGTTAAGTTTATTGAATTTCAGCTTATTCCTGCGAGTTGTTAAGCGCCTTAAATTTGTGTTCTTTTAGATCGTGCTGCGGACCGAGGCAAGGGAAAGCTGGGTGAGTGACTGAGATCACACCGGAGCTCGTTGGTTGGCTTTTGGAAAACACGCACAAGGTAGGGAAAAGTAGCCGGATCTCGGCCCTGACTGGGGAAAGTTAACAGTAGAATTGCATGTGACACCGGGGTGTCGTGGGTTGAGTAGTTTTATTTAAATATTAGAAAAGCATGATACGGGAATGTAGCGAATATTAGAAAAGCATGATACGGGATTGTAGCGTTTAAGAGAAAAGAATGTGACACTTAGTAGTGTCGTAGGAACAGAGAACTTAGCGATAATTGAATTACTGGAGGCATATGACCATGCCCGGAGGTTGTGTGTGAAACTAGTGATCTTAGGACTGTTGGAGGCATCGAGTATTCCGGAGGTTGTTCTGTGTTATTATTGTTGAGTTTGGGTGGCCTTGGGAGCCCGCGTTATTTATTGTTGAGTTTGGGTGGCCTTGAGAGCCCGCGTTATTTATTGTTGAGTTTGGGTGGCCTTGAGAGCCCGCGTTATTTATTGTTGAGTTTGGGTGGCCATGAGAGCCCGTATTTAATTGTTGGTGTCTTGGGTGGCCATGAGAGCCCGTGTATTTAAATTGGTGTCTTGGGTGGCCATGAGTGCCCGTGTCTTACTGTTGATGTTTTGGGGTGGTCGTGAGTGCCGTGGGGTTGTTGAACCCGAGTCTTGACCGTTGGTGTGTTTTGAGGTGGCAGTGAGTGTCATGGGGTTTTTGAACCCGAGTCTTGACCGTTGGTGTGTCTTGAGTGGCAGTGAGTGTCGTGGGGTTGTTGAACCCGAGTCTTGACCGTTGGTGTGTCTTGAGTGGCAGTGAGTGCCCGTGGGGTTGTTGAACCCGAGTCTTGACTGTTGAGGTGTCTTGAGTGGCCTTGAGTTCTTGTGTGATTGAACTTGCCTGTGATTGTGATTGTGGTTACCTGAAGTTGTGAGTTCTAAAGGTCGACAGCCTGATCCGACTTAGTGTCGATGAATTGCGAGTTCTAAAGGTCGACAGCCTGATCCGACTTAGTGTCGATGAATTGCGAGTTCTAAAGGTCGACAGCCTGATCCGACTTAGTGTCGATGAATTGCGAGTTCTAAAGGTCGACAGCCTGATCCGACTTAGTGTCGATGAATTGCGAGTTCGAAAGGTCGACAGCCTGATCCAACTTCGTGTCGAGGAATTGCGATAGGTCGAACCCTGACCTGATTGAGATTGGTTACTGAGCAGCTGGTGTGCGATCCTTTGTGATCTTGTTTGGCGTTGTGTAGTCTTTCTGTCGTGTCCTTGGAGGAGGTCGTCGATAGTTGTGTCGGGTCTACATTACTTTATCGAGCGTTGATTCTGTCGAGGAAAGTAACGGGTTGTGGGTCAGTTAGGTACTTGAGTTGGGGACTGTAGTCCGGGTGTTGGGTTTGGTTTTAGTGTTACTGGCTTTTCTGCTAATTATGCCGTAGTCAGTCTGTTATCTGTGGTGGTGAGCGAACGCTCACCCCTAGCTGCTTTTCCTACAGGTAATGTTCGTGGGACGGACTAGGTGAGCTCTCGAAGCTTGTGGAGCTAGGAGCGGAGTCCGGGTTTTGTATTTTGAGTCTAGTGACGGATACCGTGTACTTTTGTCCACTTGTTGGGACGTGTTTTAAACTGTAATTATTATTTTGTTGAACTAAATTGGCATTTTAAGTGATTTAATGAAAACAGGTTTCAAGTGTTTTTATGTTTTTAAAACGTTCGCGTCCCGAGTTCGATTTACTGAAATTGGGGCGTGACAATAACCGCTTTCAGTTATGGGAATTGACGTGTTGTAGAATCACATGTGGCCATGTCGGGCCTTAGGATTGTGTGTTGGTTGTGTTTGATTGTGGGTAATAGTCCTTAAATGTCGGTGTACAGTATATTCTTGGTTAATTTAAGAATCATATTATGTGATATGAATGTTGTCTTGTGATATGATCGGGTGAATGATAGACCGATACGTTGTGCTTGGTAAGTTGTAACGATAAGCGTTGTTCGTATGATAAGTTCAATGTAGCGTGTTTTGTATGGGATTGTGTGGTGTGTTTTGTACCCCTATGACGGGAAGATACCCGACCGAGGTGTGTGCCGGTCCGGTATGTGTGAGATGAGATTTACCCCGATGTTGTGTGTCCGGGAAGACATCTAGGCCGATGTGCGTTTCCGGTATGATGTATTGTTTGCTTACCCCGATGTACGTTTCCGGGAAGACATCTAGACCGATGGGTATTCCGGTACGATGTATTATTTGTTTCACCCCGATGTTGTGTGTCCGGGAAGACATCTAGACCGATGGGTGTTCTGGTATGATGTGTTGTTTCACCCCGATGTTGTGTGTCCGGGAAGACATCTAGAACGACGGTGTATTCCGTTGTGATGTATTGCTTCACCCCGATGCTTTGTGTCCGGGAAGACATCGAGACCGAGGGTGTATTCCGGTATGATGTATTTGTTGAGTTGTGCGTGGTGATCGTAGTATCACTGTGTACATGTCTTATGTTTGTATTATAGCGGGTTGAGTGACGTTCGTAACGGTCTTAGTAGTATAATGTTCTGTTATTTGAATGGTTCGTTAGCTTGGTCCCATCACCGATAATATTATGCTCCTGTTGGTTTCGGTTTGTGTTGTTAATTATTGGTAAGAGTTCTTGTTCGAGTATTTATGGTAACGGAATGGAAGTCCATTCTCTTTACTACTTTTTCCTACTGAGCGAAAGCTCACCCCCTCTGTTTTACTGTTTTACAGGTTTCGATGGTGAGTCAGTTTAGAGGACGTCTTAGAGCTAGGGAGCTCCACGAGAGTCAGGTGTTTATCATTTAGTAGAGACGTACTTCCTTTTTGAACTGAACAGTGTATTTATTTATTTGGATTTGAGCATTTGACTCTCTATCGGAGTTGTTTATTTGGAACTAAATTCGGAGTTTCTGTTATTTAAACCTACTTTTATCTCGTTTAATTTACTTTTTACTTTTAAAATTATCATTGTTTTTACTTTAGTTCACGTCTCGAGTCCGGTCAAAACCGGATTTGGGGCGTGACAGCAGAGGCCTTCTCCACGGCTCCTTAGGGTTCAGATTGAACATGCGGGTTGTCGGGACCGGAGGGGTGACCATGTTGGGTGTCCTAGGTACTGGCAAGGCCTGAGATCCCATGTACTCAAATATAGGAAGGGGTGGACGAGATTGGTGCTCGAATGGGTGGCCTAGCCATCTGGAAGGTGATCGTCTCTCCAACTGAACTATGCGGTCGACGGCTAAACTTCGCCTATGCAGTTGCAGATCGGGTTTTGAACACCAAGACGTTCTTCTGGTAATCTCTTGTGGACTGGCTTGCGGAACTATGACACTTTCTAGACGTGGTGGCACGGTCCCCAACTGGATGGTGCAGTTGGCTTCTTCTTCCGGTTAGCGAATTAGTGGGCTCAGGCGCTAGCGGGACAGCCTTGGGCCTTCCGGCGTTCCATGATCCTGTTTGCGTACCTCTGTCCTAAATGCGGCCCTGTGACATAACTTTCACTCACTTATGGGTCTAAGCCCGCATTTCCAATTCTGATGGGTGCCTAAAATTTAGGTGCAGGTTTCCGATTAAGGGGGTGCCTTATGTACCTGTATGGTTGTGGATGATTATGCATATGGGATGAGGTAGGGGGACTTCATGTGTGTGAAAGTATGAGTGGATGTGTAGAGTCAACTATAGTTCCGTCTTTCGGAATTAGAGGTACATACACTTCTCCACATCTCGTATGAACACATATTGAATCACTGTTTTGGATGCAATTGTGTTGGGCATATAGCCTTGTCATGTCTTGTGGATCCCGGGGATATGGGTCCCTTTATGCGATCTCCTTTTGACCTGAGGTCGGCCCGGACCCGAGCTCGACATGGTCGGGAAAAGCTCGGGACAAATTGGTCCGACCTGAGTGGAACTTCCGCTCATCAAACACCGAATTACGCCCCGATAGCACATAGACCAAGTGATCGGAAGGGGAAGAGGAAGACGATGGGATAGGATGTTGGTTCCTCTGATCGCGTCAAGTCTTTTCCTGTTAGGAGAGAACACCCGACCTGGGGTCCTCGGCAACGAGTCAGGTCTTTTCCCATCATGGGGACTCACCCGGAATTCCCAAGGGAATCCTCATTTCGAAGAAGAAGGCCTCCAACACTTTTGATCCCACTCATTCTCAAGGAGTCTTGCAGAGGAAAGACCGGGATACAAGACCTAGCTACGTCCTCCCTCACATTGGTAAGGAAGTGTCTAGTGGAGGAGATACAAGACTCAAAGTCATAGGTTTCTATACGCTCTAACGGAGTACACCGAGTAGCGGTGGGGGGCAACAAGCACCCTCGCCTCGCCCAATGAGAAGTTGGTGGTCCAGTGGGGGGTCGGTTGGTATTACCGCAATGGTTCCACAAAGTACCAATATTGTAGTCTTTTACTATATTGGGAGCTAGCACTCTCGCGTTCTTAGAGCTCTACACTATTAATTAAGGGAGGACGATACACGATGGATTCTTGAAAGAGTATATAGTCCTCCTGGGCACCAACTTTCCAGAAAAAGGTTTGCTCTGTCCCAATTCATCGTTTAGAATAACAATAATGGTGTCTTCGTCTGCGATCGCAACATCCCTCTATAGACATCTATATGGACCTTTTTGGTCTCTAAGTACTTTCTCTTTTGTTTTTGCTTTATGTCACGCGTTGTTTTGGGCTTTTCAGTTTTATTATATGTGTATGACTTATTTATTATCCCGCTTTGGGTCGGGATCTTGGTTTTCTTAATATTATTATTACATTGCAATTCTAAAAAAATAAATATATTTCATTAGCTACATATCAAGCTATCTCATATAAAAAAACATTGTATATTAGACATCTCTTATCAATTCTCCAGAGTTCGCTTTCTCTCTTAAGAAAGTTATTCCTCTCCACCTCCCAATGGCGTCACCCCCCCCCCCCCCCCCCACCACCAACCTCTAATCCGTGTCTCTTCCCACCAACCATGTGGAAGACTCCTTCCCGCCTTGTCTCCGGTCCTCCCTGTAGTGAATGGCGACCGCATGCCTGAGATTCCTCGAGAGATGCCCCTGAATCCTCCGGTAGGCTTTATAAAGCCCCACTGGCCTCAAAAGAGGCCAGCCCGACCCTTCCCAATTTCTCTTCCACTGCTCCCATCTTCCATCCCAGACATTTTCATGGTTGATCCATCATCATCCCGCTCCACAATTCCCTTAGGCCTCCAACCATCCATTACGAGGATGACTATGTCGATTGGTCTCCCTCCAAGAAGGCTCGGATGCCCTCTTCATGAAAGTAGAGGAAGATAGAGTGGTCGTGGTCCCAGGGGATCCAATGGCTGACCGACGGGGTGGCCATAAGGCGTTTGGTATGGTAAGTCGCATCTTCACCTCACAAAGCTCATGATATAATTTTGGAATAATGAGGGCCTGGTCATCAAGGATATGGATTTGGGGATATACGACTTTTTCTTCACCACACATGCAGGTGAGTTGTGGTCATTCAAACACGCACCCCTCATTGTAGAGGACGTTCATCCGCACGTCAACCCGGCGACTCTTCCCTTCTCGCGGCTGTAGATGCGGGTAAGGATTTTTACCCCCCGCCCCCCGCCCTCCCGCGCCCCCAAATGGCCTCACTACTGCCATGGGCTTCCAAGTTGGGGAATCCCTTAGAGGCTTTGTGGACGTCCAGATGGGCAGCTCGAGTATGGCATAGAAGGTACCCTTCGCCTGCGAATCTGAAAGGTACTGGCTACCCCGCTCCAACTCGGACCATCTGCATGTAAATACCAAGATACGAGGCCCCAACTCGGACTCGATTGCAATAAGAGCATCTCCCTTGCTTCTACTTCATTTGTGGTTGTATATGACACCTTGATGTGGCCTACCCTTGGGCAATGGGAATGGATAGCTCCTCAACCCCCTGTTTTGACCTATCATTAATTGATGACGAACCCAAAACCTGAGCATAAGAGTTCGTCGGGATTGGTATGATCCTTTTCAACCATAGGCCCCCTCCAGATTCAGCAACGCTTGGAGTGTCCGTTGGGATTTAGACCGTTATGCCATAACCACCAGATCCTCACCAAGGCCGGCCCTTTGGATATGGAAGCCTTAAGCAGAAACTTTGAGATGGACCTTTTTTTTATAATAAAACATGGTTAATATTATCAAAATTACAACACACCAATTGTGAACTCTCTCAGAGCCCTCTCTCTCGCACATCAACAGTATGGCCATGGCCTTTGCCATGGTCTTGTTCCTCTCTTCCACGCATACTCTCTACTGCCCCACTCTCCGACTCCGGGACATGGCGATTGAATCACCTCAACATCAAACCTTAACCTCGTCTTCTCCGTCAGCGTCTCTGAAGCCCTTGCAGCTGACACCTCGGATGTCGCAGGCACACCGTCGCAGTCGCTCCCGGCTTATGTTCGGAACCACGGTGTTGGCTCCGCTCCGCCACCAACATCGTGTCTCCCGGCTTATGTCCGGCTCATCTCTCCCGCCACAGGCCCGGCCTCCTCCCTGGCCTCCACCACCGCCCCTGCACCCATCAAGATATCTGAGGTTGCCGCAGCCGCCGCCTCCTGTCATCGCTATCACCGTTGAGGTCCATCAGCTCCTCCGGCCTCCTTTCTGCCTTCCTCCGCCTTATGTCCTAACCCATGAGGCACCAATCCAATACCGTCAGGGACAATTATTTTATGAAAAGAATTACGAGCATTTTACATGCTCTATGTTTGTTCTTGGTGGTCAGAAAGTCTCTGAAGCACATTATTGTAATTAAAACATATGATCAATGAAAACAACTTTCGCTCAAAAAATAAACCAAGGTTATTTTTTAAGTTTTTTTTACCTGTAATTGCAATTAAAAACATGGCATAACAACAAAAATAATTTCAAGGTAGACAATCTTAATTTTAATATTGTAATATATTGAAATCACAATGAAAACTAGACAATAGAAAGATTAAAATTAGGTCAATCTGTTTGTTTTTTAAGCAAAAAATTATTCACAAAACCCTAACTCTAAAATAGGGTAATATGGAAAAAAAAAATACAAGCAGTAAGAGACTTTCTTGAAAACAAGAACAAGACTAGCATAACTATTTTTTTCAGTCCCACAGACTAACTCAAAACTGTCCAGATAACTATCTGGTATAAAAAAAGATAAACACCATTAAACACACCTCATCCCAAAAAAAAAAATCATACGGCCAATATTAATCCAAATGCTCAGTTATTTTCTCTGCACATACATGACACCAAAAACCTTTAAACCTCCAACACTTCACAACCATCCACACCTCCACAGTAACAATTATACAAGCCTTCCATCCCCTGTCCAAATACACAATAGAAACCAAAAGCACCATCACACCTTATAACCCCACATAGCCTAAGCCATTTCATATTTATATTTGTAGATTAGTAAGAAAGACAAAACGATTGTGGGGAAGAGCGATAATGACGCTAGCTCTTGTTGGAAGAAGAAACAGTTTTTTTGGAAGACGAATAAGACAATAACTGCGTGTGTCATGAAGAAATAAGGTTTGGATATAAAGGCCCCACATTATTTACCTTGGCATATTTTTTGGGCCTCTACAGATAGGTCCAATCTTTTTCAAAAATCGGAGGCCTAGTTGAGACGGAGGCCTTAGGCGACGGCCTAATCCTCACATAGGATCTCCCGCCTAAAGACTCTGCATACCCTTGGAGCTGGAAGGACGCGCATCTCCAGCTTGTCCCACCACCCATGGAACCGGAGGTAGTGTTGACACTCGAGGACGGGGTCACACAAGATCTCCTACCTAATCAGGAGGTTGTCCTATTTGCGGTCAGGGACTTGCAAGCCTCTCTGGGAGGGGTCCCATCCCCGGGGGTTAGAGGGGACTGTGGGAAAACAAGCCAGAATCAAGGCTCAGTCCCCTGGCGTGAATCCGACTATGCCTTTCCTGACCCAAAAAAAAGAGGTCTAGACAACCTTCCCCTTTCGTAAGTGTTAGGGAGCCTTGAGGGGAGAAAAGCGAGGTCCGCGAAACAGCCTTGCCAGGACCAATAAGCCCCCAGGGCTTTGTGAAGTGCTATAGAGGAGGCACGCCTCGCCAAAATGGGATCTAGCACAACTTGATCCAAAATCACTCCTTTTTCCTATGAGCCTCATTGGATTCCTGTCATCGTCCTTGGGGTCTCCACCAAAGGACCACATACTCCATAGGAAAATTAGGTCCGTCCGAGTCAAGACAGAAAAAGTGAACAATGTGATAGTAACGCGCATCTATGAGAATAGGGATCCACCACTAATCAGTCAACTGGATTAACCGGACAATCTTGCTACATGGAAGCGTTTCAGACCTGTACGGAATTATGCCCCACCTTTCCATTTTGTCTTAGAATTTTTTTCCCACTCACTTTTACTTAATAAAATACTCGTCTTATACTAAACAAAAACATCGTATATTAATTCATTTATATAGAAAGTGGAATGTAAAAATTTGTGCAAATATTTTAATTATGCTAAATAAGGATTAAGTAATTAAGTAAATATTTAATGACTCGGTCACGAGTCTTGTAAACATAGGACCGAGCTTAATTTATATATTAAACAAGTTGTACTTCAGGTTTGGATTTGACTTGAGTTCAATCATAATAAATTTAAGCCAAATGTTTAATTAATCGAGCTCGAATTATTTGTTAAGAGCTCAACTCATTTATATCCTTATTGTTGATAAACTAGTTATACTTTTAAAACAAAATGGGTTCTAACAAATATTGAATTAGGTTTGGTTTAAATACAGTATCAGAGTTTGACAGTTTGTAAGCGTATTTTTATGGGTCAATAATTCATTAAATGTTTTGTGTGCAAAACCCAAGTAATGATCATATCATAGTTATGTAGGATTCGGGGGTACAAATAAGCAACGGAAGTTTAAAAAAAACATTAGAAACAGACTTGAATACATGTAATTCGAGAAAACTAACGAAATGAAACTTAGATTTGTTACTTCTTTCGGAATTAAGGCTTGGTACGAGATAGGGACCTTTGGCTATGAAACGCTTTCGTGTTCTTCTGATCAAGACGTCTCCAATGAGATCCGTTCTCTACAGGCATCCACACCAACAAGAAGTTCCCAAAATATGAGTTCTAGCACCAACTCTTGCTCTCTCGTTTTCTCTGGTTTTTCACTGATAATAATCTTAGATGACTTGATTACTTTTTGTGCGTCATAAACAAACTGGTAAACTTAAAATAATCAAATTGAGGCTTTTCAGCAAAACGTAAAACTGAAAGATATTTCAGTTAGACTTATAATTTGAATTACGAAGTTCGTTCATATATTAATTGAATTAAAATCCTTTTTCATTTTAATTCCAATAGTAAACGTATTTATTTTTATATTTTATTATTTTCTTAAGACAATAAGTTAATATAATCTAATTATATCAGAAAGGAAAAACAAGTAATGAATTAATTATATTGCATCACTGATGGATAATCTATTGAAAACTACTCTTAACATAGGAACCGTGAGAACCAATCCTAGCAACACACACCTAAGATCCAAGATTCACCATGATGTCACATCATCACCCCAATTGTACCCAAATTCACGTCACTTCCATCCATTCTCACACAAGCAATGGCATAATTGTAATAGCATGGTGCCATGTGGACAAGTGTTCTTTTTTTAACCAATTCACTAATTTAATATTTTCTGATTCGTTGAACTCCGATTAACTTCAAACTTGCGCCAATATTTTTATTTTTTCAAGGGCTTTAAATCAAGATCAGTCATGAATATATTTTGAAGCACGAAAATAAAAATTTATATCAAGGTGATAAAAATAATGTTGAGCGTTCATAAATCTTCACTAATAAATGTTTTATATCGGAGTACCAAACTAGTGTTAAATGTTGATAAAAACATGTAATGAGGTGATAAGAAACAAATAATTAGGTGATAAAAACCATGTTCAATTTTGATAATAAGTGTGATACACTAGAGTTTAACGTTGATAAAAAAAAACTTGTGATGAGGTGATAAAACACATGTAATTAAATGATAAATCTAGTGTTTAATGTTGATAAAACTGATGTTCATAAAAAGCACGTGATGAGATGATAAAAATCATGATCAATTTTGGATAATGGGGTGATAAAACCAGTGTAAAGTGTTGATAAACCTAGAGCAAAGTGTTGATAAAAATTACCCAGATATAAATTCTTTAAAAATCAGCCCCGAAATAATTTTTTTCGTGCTTCAAAAAAAACATGTGATGGGGGTGATAAAACACACGTATTTTGAATGATAAACCTAATGTTTAGTGTTGATAAAAATAGTGTTCATAAAAAGCACGCGATGAGGTGATAAAATCATGATCAGTTTTGGAAAATGAGGTGATAAAACCAATGTAAAGTGTTGATAAAAACAGTGTAAAGTGTTGATAAACCCAGAGCAAAGTGTTGATAAAAATTACCCAGATATAATTTCTTTAAAAATCAGCCCCAAAAAAATCGTGCTTCAAAAAAAACATGTGATGAGGGTGATAAAACACACGTAAATTGAATGATAAACCTAGTGTTTAGTGTTGATAAAACTAGTGTTCATAAAAAGCACGCGATGAGGTGATAACATCATGATCAGTTTTGGAAAATGAGGTTATAAAATCAGTGTAAAGTGTTGATAAAACCAGTGTAAAAGTGTTGATAAATCCAGAGCAAAGTGTTGATAAAAATTACCCAAATTTAAAAAAAAAATCAACCCCGAATTTTTTTTTTCCGTGCTTCAAAATATATTCATGACTGATTTTGATAGAAAGCCCTTTAAAAAACAAAACTAATGGTGCAAGTCTGAAGCCAATCGGAGTTCAAACGAAGCGGGAAAAATTAAATTAGTGAATTGGTTAAAAAAAGTAATATAATAGTTTTACTAAAAAAACTCTTTAACACTTGCTAAAAAGTGCTGTTTTTTTGCAGTCAAGAAATCAACTATTCAATTGCATCTCATCCATCCATTCTTAAAATGGATGACTTAGATTAGTTCTCGCGGTTCCTGCGTTAAAACATGGTTCTCACCAGATTTCTCATCTTGCATCACTATCTAATACAATTATATTTATTCAATTAGGCTTCTAGAGTCTTTTTGGTCTTGAGTTTGTTGTTGTGTGTGATCCTATAGGCTCATACAACGTTGTCAATGCTCCGAGATCCTCAACTTGTCCACACGTCGTAATTGATCTCTAGCAAGACATTATGACCATCCAAAGTTATATGAAGATCGATAATTTAATTCTACATTTTACCATTAATCCCTTTTTCATAGATATCGCGATCGCATAAGGCATATGACCGTCTTTCTTATTATATTTGATCGTTAGTTTTTTGATCTTAAGTGGATTGTGACTTTGTGAGTGATAACTCATTAGCGATTCACATGACCATGCATTTCCACAATCTCGCTTGTCAATGAGTCCAACGACATCTATCTCATATTTACATGAGAGAAAAATTCTTTATCAGTCACTTACATTTCTCATATAGATGGTTCTGCACTCAAAGACAATCTTTATTATTGTCTGATTAAAGACAATGTTGAATTGTGTCAAGATGCAAAAACATCTATACAGAAATTCATAATGACTAAAAGGTCAAGAGACTTAAATTATATTATGGTACTGAGAAATATTAAAGATAATGCCTATGTAGTATTCTCACTGTGGGTCATCCAATACTATTTCGTAAAACAATAACTATAATCTGACTTCATATCTCATATGCATGATCATCAGTCAACATCGCACTAATCTTAGTATATCGTTAAGACTATGGGTCAATAAATAATACTCTACAGATCTAAGAGTTTTACTATCAAAACAAGTACTTGATGAACTCAAAAAAATATTATTACATGTAATTAACATTTATCAAAATATTAATAAAAATAGCAGTAAATTAATAAAAGATAATGTTATACATAATCGAGATTGTTATGGAGCATGTATCTAATAAGGTACACGTCGGAATATGTGGACTCATTATCCGAGTAAATATCTTGAAATCACCGCTATCGTTTTCAGTTTTCTAAGAGCAGCTGTAACGGTCGTGGCAGGCGTGTCATTGCAGGCGCTGCCACGACTCATCGTTGCAGGGCGGCGTGTTAGTGGGTCGTTTCAGGATCCTGCAACGACGCGACACGTCGTGGCAGCCCCAACGGCTAGTCGGCGAGCTAGTGAGAAGCCGACACGTTTCGGCGCCGATTTAAAAAAACCTAAAATTTCTTATATACACAAATTCACCCCAACCCAAAAAATCACTCCTTCACTTGTTTCACAAGCTCTCTTTCTCCTTCTATTCTTCTCCAAATTCTCTCCTTTTTTTCCCTTCGTTGTGTATTTTTTTTATGGAGAATTTTTCAACACTAGAGGAAATGAAGCAAATGACTCCCAAACAAATAGATGAAGCGATGAGTAGGTTGGCTGCGGCAATGGTAAAAAAATTTTGCGATCAAGTGATGTCAGGGATACTGCCAAGGGCTCGGGATGATGATGAGGCCGAGGCCTCAGGGTCGGCGCCGCGACCAAAGCAGAGAGTGATTGAGCGCAATCGAGAAGATGCACACGAAGGGTTGATGCGTGACTACTTCGCGGCTAGACCGGTGTATAGCGACCAACAATTTCGACGACGGTTCCGGATGTCGAGGGAAATGTTCATACGTATTATGAATGGTTTGAGTGACCGGTACGCCTACTTCCATAACCAAAAGGATGCTACGGGGAGACCCTCTTTCTCTCCATGCTAGAAGTGCATGGTAGCACTTCGTCAGCTCTATTATGGAGGTCTCGCTGATGCATGTGATGAGTATTTGCGAATGACGGAGAACACTGCGCTGGACTGCGTGAAGAAGTTTTGCTTGGGCGTTATCAAGGTTTATGGGTGGACATATCTACGACGCCCGACCGAGGAAGATACAAGATGTTTGTTGCGAATCAACGAAGAGCACGGCTTTCCAGAGATGATAGGGAGTCTGGACTGCATGCATTGGGATTGGAAGAATTGTCCTGTGGCATGGTCTGCACAGTTCGCAAGTAGGGACCACGGGAATGTCCCCACAATCATGCTAGAAGTCGTTGTATCCCAAGAACTTTGGATTTGGCACTCTCTTTTTTTGGGACATCGGGCTCCAACAACGACATCAACGCGCTCAATAGGTCTACCTTGTTTCACCAGGCAGTTCGAGGCTTCGCTCCAGATGTGAGGTTCAAGGTCAACGATAGAGAATACGAAACCCCGTATTACTTGACAGATGGAATTTATCCTGCTTGGGCAACATTTGTGAAGTCAATATATGCTCCACAAACGTCGAAGCAAAGATGTTTTGCTAGATACCAAGAGGCGTGTAGGAAGGATATCGAACGTGCGTTTGGCGTTCTACAGGTCCGGTTTCACATCGTTACTCGCCCGAGCCGAATGTGGGATAGGAGCTCACTCGCAGTGATCATGACTGCTTGTGTTATCCTACACAACATGATCGTTGAGGATGAACGGGGACCGTGACCTACTGATCCGTTTGCTGATATTGGTGTCCCGGACCCAAACATCCGTAGAGGACCACCACCAACGCTGAACGTGGACACTATCATGGGTCATAGAACAGGGATTCGGGATCAGGATGTTCATCGCCAACTCCACAATGATCTCATCTAACACATTTGGGCTAGATATGGAAATGGAGACCACAATTAAATATTAATTGTCAATTTTAAAGTATTATATATTTGGCTTTAAATAAAAATGGTAGTTACGTATTTTATATTTGTCTTTAAATAAAATTAGTATTTATATTTTGGGTTTTTCTTGAAATAATAAAAGTGTGCTATCCTCATGTCTCCCTTTCGCTCAAAGATGTGTTATGATAACCCAGCATGCTCTTCTTCAATCTAATTATAATAGGATTGAAATCCACCGAACATGCAGAAGAATGCTACAAACCATTTATGCAGAGAATGTACAATGCATGTA
The DNA here is from genome assembly GCA_963921825.1 of Erodium maritimum. Taxonomy (NCBI): domain Eukaryota; kingdom Viridiplantae; phylum Streptophyta; class Magnoliopsida; order Geraniales; family Geraniaceae; genus Erodium; species Erodium maritimum. Next base: position 25,571,498 of record OY997594.1, read on the forward strand.
TATATATCATACAAGTGGCATTAATATCACGAATCTTCATTACTATTAGCATCACAAGTTTGGGACGAGGAATCGAAGTTCCCTTCCCTGTCACCGGACTCCATAAGCATCAAAACCACTTCCCTCATGGTTGGCCGGTCAAAAGGTGACGCCCTCGTGCACATGAGTGCAATTTTCATGACTGTGATCATATGTGATAAGCTTCTCTTATCATCTCCAAGATTCAACCGAGCATCAAGAATCCCAGGCGACAGTGAAAAGTTATGAATGTAGTTTCTCACCCACGAGGATAGGTCGCCCCCTTGCTCTAGAGGCTGCACCGGTGTTCTTCCTGTCAGCAACTCAAGCAGCACAACCCCGTAGCTGTAGATGTCACTCTTCTCTGAAACTTTCATGGTGTAAGCATATTCTGAAATTGATCAACATATGCATGTGTCAAACACAGAGAAAGATCATCATCAAGATGTGCCTTCGCAATAGCAAAATGAGCCGACAATCAACCTTCAGTGAGACTTGGTACAGAATGTAGAGGTAATGGTGAAAAACTACCCTGTGATATTTTTTTTTCAAATCGTAGTCCTCTCCTTTGATGATGGCAAAAAATGTTATGAACTTATCCTTTCATTGCACTCTTTTTTAGTTTGTTTCAAAATGACGAATTTACCCTTAAAATTTATAATTTTAAAAATGATGAGCAAAAAACAAAACATCCAGAATTTTGATCTCCCTTAATTTTCTTCTGTGAAAAGAGGAAGACAATTCAGGGAGCAACATAAGCATTATAAAGTGCAACAAAACATTCAAGGGCATAATTGGCATTTTTTTAAGGGAGATCAAACCCATGTAACTCATAAATAAGAAAGTTAAGGGAGATCAAAATTCTGATTTTTTTTTACTTAACAAATAATTCAAGGGTATAATCGTCATTTTGAAACGAATTGATGTAAAGTGCAACAAAAGACAAGTTCAGGGAACTTTTTTTTCATTATAAAAAAGAGGGCTACAATTTGCAAAAAAAAAATACCTCATGGTATTTTTTGCAATAATCCCTGGAAAATGACGTGAACGGGTGCGTAAAGTAGCTTACCGGGAGCAATGTAGCCATAAGAGCCAGCGACAGCTGACATGGATTTGGAATGAGGTAGATCAATAACTTTAGCCAAACCAAAATCACCAACACGAGCTTCAAAGTGTTCATCAAGCAAAATGTTATTGGACTTAATATCCCGATGAAAGATCCTAGGCTTACAATCATGATGCAAGTAAGCAAGTCCTTGGGCAGCTCCAAGTGCAATCAAGAACCTCATCTTCCAATCAAGATTACAGGATGGCCCGTGAAGTACCTCCCCCAAACTCCCATTCGCCATGTACTCGTACATAAGAAGATTGGAACCTTGGTGGTAGCAGAAACCATAAAGCTTGACAATATTCCTGTGCCTGATCCTTCCCAAGGTTAAAATCTCTGCATGGAAGCTATTATTCACATTGTCCCCTTCTCTATTGGAAGCAAACTTTTTTACAGCAATTCTATACCCAGTTGGCAACACAGCTTTATACACAGTTCCACAACCTCCCCTTCCAATTACAAACCTTTCATCAAAATTGTTTGTTGCCATGACCAAGTCTTGGAACGTGAACTCTTCTTTTGGGGTGAAGTAAATGTCTAGAGCTGGAGAGGAAGATGACTTGTGTTCTTGCAATGGAGAAACTGTTTCCGCAGGACATCTCATGAAATATATAATGACAGTGATTAAAATTAAAGAAACCCCACCAATGACTGCTGAGATTATAGCGATGAGCTTACCAGAACGAGAACCGTTCTCTTTTCTATCTGCAGGGTAGGGAAGTTGAGATGAGGAGGTGTTGCAATCACCAAGAGGTCCTCCGCAGAGCCCTTTGTTTCCGGTATAGCTGCTGAGACTCATGTTCTGGAAGAGGGACGAGTAAGGCAATGGCCCGATTAAATCATTGTGTGAGAAGTTGCAGCCAAGTAAACTAGACAGGTTGCTGAAAGATCCAGGGATTTCACCGGTTAAGTCATTGTTGTTCAGCAGAAGGTACTCCAACAAAACAAGATTCCCAAGCTCAGCAGGGATGGATCCGGTGAGACTGTTGTAACTCAGATTCAAGGCAATTTGCAAGCTTGAGAGGGAACCCAATTCAGCTGATATGCTTCCTGTAAATGAATTGCCACCCAATTGCAGTTCAGTCAAACGAGCAAGCTTCCCAAGCTCCACTGGAATATCCCCAGTAAGCTTGTTCTCTGAAAGCCTCAGAAGTTCCAACTCTGAAAGATTCCCTGCCTCTTGAGGTAAAGAACCTGTGAAGTGGTTTTGGCTGAGGTCGAGTCTTTGAAGCATTTTGCAATTGAATACTTCAGGAGGGATCCTTCCAGAGAGCAAATTTGATGAGATGTTGAATGTTACCAAGTTGGCAAGCTTACCAATCTCCCTAGGCAGCTCGGATGTGAACTTGTTTTCTGAAAGGTGAAGCCTTTGCAATGTTTTGCAGTTACCAATCTCAGAAGGAATCGGCCCGCTGAGCTTATTCTGGCCAAGTTCAACTGTAGAAAGGTTCACAAGTTTGCATATGTCAGATGGAAAGCTACCTGTTAAGCTGTTTCCAACAAGATGAAGAAGCCACAGTGAAGGGCAGTTTGTGACTCCAGTTGGGATAGTTCCAGTGAGATTGTTTGATCCCAGGTTTAACAAGATCAGGTTAGAGTGCCTGCAAAGGTGGCGAGGAATTCTTCCTGTCAGGTAGTTTCCAGACAAACCAAGAACCCAAAGTGGGCTATAAACTCCAAGTCCCTGAGGGATTGTTCCACTCAAAGAATTATCGAAGAGTTGCAATGTAAGCAATTCTGTTAAGTACTCGAATCCTGGAGGAATTGAGCCAGTGAGAGAATTGATGGAGAGGTCAAGCCAAGTCAAGTTCTTTAAGCTGGTGAGCTCAACTGGGATCACACCCGTAAGCTGGTTCTCAAAAAGATACAACAACCGCAACCCGGAGATCTTGCTGAACTCAACTACTATCTCTCCTGTCAACAAGTTCTCTGAAAAATCTATCTCTGTAGCCATAGAGAGGTTTCCAATTTCTCTAGGAATTGTTCCGTTCAACTGGTTTTGGTAAAGGTATAAACTTTCTAGACACTTGAGGTTCCCGAGCTCCTTGGGTATTTCTCCAACAAGCTTGTTTCTGTAGAGTGCTATGGTCTTCAGAGTTGTGCAATTGCCAAGCTCCTTTGGAACAGCCCCTGAAAACTGATTCTCCCAAAGAATCAACTCTATCAAATTCTGGAGCAATCCTAGCTCTTTTGGTATTTCACCATCTAACTCGTTCTGTGCAAGACCAAGCAGCTCCAAGCTTTCACATCCACCTATCTCTGGGGGTAAGCTTCCGGATATCATATTCTGCCCGGCACGAAAAGTTCTCAAACTCTTGAGACTCCAAAGAGATTTTGGCAATGGACCTGTGAGATTGTTACTGTATGCCAACAATGCAGACAGAGATGAAAGGTTCCCAAGTTCATCAGGCAAAGGCCCGGATATCTTATTGTTGCATATGTTAAGATCAGTTAAAGAAGCAAGTTTTCCCAATTCAATAGGAAGTTGGCCCTCAAACTGATTGTTCTGAAGATAAAGAAACTCCAAATCTGAACAATTCCCAATCTCTGGAGGTATATTCTGAGACAACTGGTTGAAAGAAAGATCAAGATATGTCAAGTGAACCAAACCACCAATATCGGGAGACAAATAACCTGATAGGTTCATCAAACTCAAATCAAGAGACCATACTACTGGGTCTTCTAACCCATAGTAGGCATCACCACCATCACTGCAATTCACACCCTTCCAACCACAAGGGGTCGGATCATCCGAATCCCAGTCACCCAGATAATTGAAGTTGTCAACAAATTTGCTCTTTATCCCTAGAAGGTACTGACCTTCGGTGTTAACACCTTCCAAGTGATGCACCAGAAGAGAAGTCACAATAACAAGTACAGGAAACAATAAACATGAACTTTTCTCCATACCCAGATATTGCATTCACAATCACTTGTGTATCGATGCTTTACATATAATTCAAACTTTAATTATGAATGAAAGCATGAGCTACCCAGATACAAAACCATCTTGTTTGGTCCCTCCAGAGTCTCAATTGTTCTGATCAGAAAACTAAGCTTTCAGGTTCAATAAAGATATACTAACAATCACACACAAACTGCTACTACTACTAAGCAGAGTAATGAAACAAACTAAGAGTCAAAGGTTCATTCACATACCTCTAAATTCAGGACCAATGAGTAATATGAAGGAAACCCATATGCCAAAACCTAAAATTTTCCAGGAAAAAAAAAAGAGGACGTTTTCAGGAGACTTCCTTTTTTTCCCTCTCCCCTTTTTTCCTGACAAAGAGAATATCAACAGCTTTGACACAACAGAAAGCTTGCATTGAATTAAAAAATGGGTTTTCCTCCGCATTACTTGCTTGGTCTTCCCTGTGGAGATAAGATAATCAATCAATCAAGTGCAATGAATAGGAGGGGAAAATGGGAACTTTTTTTAATTCCTACTGATGATGATTGAGAAAAATGAAACCCCAAGTGTTCATTTTGTCGCCACGAAATCATTTTGGAAGATTGCGGAATCAACACAGAGGGAGAGGATTGGGAGGCTCTCCCATAAACATCATCATGGCCGACCAAGCATGAATATTGATGAGAACTTAGTTGAATCTCCTCTCTCACTCCATCTCCATTTCTGCAATATTTAAACATTTCTACTAAAAAAGCGAGATAATGAATAAACTTTTCTGCAATTTTTTATTTGATCCCTTTCCGGAACAGAGAGGCAACTGACAATTTTTATTTTTGCACCGAGGGTGTTTCATACAAATGTTTCAACCAAGAGCCAAAAGTTAAGTATGTGTATCTTGTAAAAGATAGTAATCCAAAAAGAACGTCAAAGGTTCGGTGGTCTGCCTCCACCGTCGCAGGCCCTTTTTTGCCGTCATCCACCCACCGTCTCTGGTCGGATCCGTTCCATGTCCTTCTCCGATCAGATCCGCCCCTCGTTTGGTCAGATCTGTTCCACCGCTCTGCCCCCACGTCCTTCCGCCCCAGTCCCCCTCCCGATCTCTTCCCCCTGCGACGACGACGGACAGTCTCTCGATACCCCCTTCGGCTTCACCTCCCGAAAAAAATGACCCAAGCTCCCATGGTCGTGCCCCTCAGCCATCCTTTTCTGGCCAGACGGACATATCTGCACCCACCTTTCGTCGGAACACCGCAGTCTAAGCCGTGTTCCTGCTTTTATCGTGTTTACTCGGCCAGATCAGTGCACCAACCCCAAGAGGATCATATATGCACCCGTCGGCGCCGCCCCCCTCGCACCGACCCCAACACACTAGTCATCAGAGGCCGACCGCGAGTAGCTCAGACTCGTCTTTGTTGTTTATGTTTTTTGTACCGTGTTGTTCTCTCTATCGGAATCTCGGATCTCCGACTGGTGTGGTTGATGTCTCTGGTGGCTTGTACGGTCGAGCTTTTCTATCGAAGAATCTTTCTGAAGGGTCGATAAGAAAGACCGACCTGGTAGTTGTATTTTATCTAGGCGTTGCGTCGCCTTTTTCGAGAGATATTCATCTTATTGGTCGTCCTTCTGGTTCTCGAAAATGCTCGGTGGATGCAACGCTTATGTCGTTCGATATGTTTTTTTTGGTATGTAAGGTTTTTTAATTATTAATGAATCTTTATTTTAAGAAAATAAAAGAAAAAGAACATCGGTTTCAAACCAGACTTTCTTTCTATCGGAAAGTCTCGAAGAAAATGTCAAGTCATACGACGTCGTCACAAATTTAGAAGGAATAAAGATAGAAACATGTGACATCCAGTTGGCGATAATTGTCAGGCACGTTCACTTTTATTAGGCCGTTAGAGTTTGCTAAAGTCAGTGAGGTGAGGTGGTAGTCAACCAAGCTGACGAGGTCGGTCTACAAATAGACCGAGCTTCCTTCTTCTTCTTCATTCTATAATTTTCGAGTTATAACTAGAGAGAGGGGGTCACGGTGGCTTCAGTTGAGCACCGACGAGTATAATTCAAACAAACATCAATAAAGTTCGAGAGTTTCGCCTTCATTTCTTATCCAGTGGTATTAGAGCCCTGTTCCACCGTCCATGATGCGAGCTTCCAACCTCAATGATGTAGGACGACGAGCAACCGAAGCCAGTTTCCAACAGCTGAACTTATCGGCACAAGATCTCGTCGAACAGGTGCAGAACATTCGACCATGCATAGAAGCTATGGAAGGAAAAACTAAAGGACAATTCAACGAGATCCTCACGATTCCGCAGAATCTTGTCGATAGAGTCGAAAACATCGAGTGTCGTGAAAGATCTTCAGTCAGAGAACCGAGAGGCACACCGGAAGACCTTCGACGATCGAAGTTAGCTCGGCGATCGGTGTCGCGAGACGAATCTCGCTACAACAAAGGAACACCACTCGATTGCTAGAACGAACGAGGCAGAGACCGCGAGACAAGAAGCGAAATGCCTCGCCGGAGAGAGACCACGAACCGGAGCACTGAGAGAGGACCGCGAGTTTAGATGCAGGAACAAGCGAGTTAGGACAAACGGGCTGAGAAAGGAAGTTAGGAGAGATCACAACGCATTGACTTTCAGGACGCCACAAATACAGTTCATCACCTTCAATGGAGAATATGTTCAGGCATGGATCCGCAAGTGCATGAGTTATTTTTATCAGTGGGCCATGCCTGAAGAACTCAGAGTCAGGCTAGCCGCGATACATCTGACATGACGAGTTGAAGTATGGTTCTATGATTACCATAGAAGACGTGACATCCTCACATGGAACCATTTCGTGCAAGGCCTGACCTAGAAATTTGATGAAGGCAAATACATCGACGTAATCTTTAACTTCAAACAGTTGAGGCAAGAAGGAATTGTACAAGAATATGATGATAAATTTATAGCGATGTAAGGTCTAATGATAACCAAGAATGCGACGTTGACTGAGTAGTTCTTTGAGTCCAACTTTATCAGTGGACTCTGGCCACAATTGAGGACTGGTATAGTCATGATGAAACCAGAATCCTTTGAACAAGAAATGTTTCTGGCTCAAATGGAGGAGGAGAGAATAAGACCATGATGGGGCTTCTAGGACAACCGTTCTTTTGAGGTGAGCACATCTAACGCACGACCCCAGCCAACGACAATAATGTCGATCACGTGGCCGTAAGGATAATACTAGAACCACCTCATACTCGAGTGCCTCAACCCACTACTCAATCTAATAACAATATGATAGCATTGATGTGAACGTAAAATACATCTATTTGAGATGTTTCTAGCCCACATTCTTGAGCTTTTCAGTCTCGAGATGATTTATTTGATGAGTATTTCTATTGTTTTGTCTATTTGATCGATTTCCAAAGGAATCAAGAAATTCAAGACGGAAACAGAGCAAAAAGAGGCTAAAAGGCCTGATTTTCTGAGGCGCACGCTGGGCGCACGACATGCAGCCAACATGCACTATGCACTCATGTTGCACGGCGTGCGACCAACATGCACCACGCACGTCGGGCGCACGGCGTGCATATTGGACAGAGAGTGATGGAATTCGCCATTTGTTGGGTCTCGAGGTAAGGTTGGAGATGAACCAACTCGCAGCGGAAAATCAATGAAAACCAAGAGACGATTAAAACCATGAAACAACTAACAAAGAATGGATTCACAAGAGAAAATTTCAGCACTAGTTCTTACCAAAACAAGAACACCGGGTAACGAATGATTGGCTTGAGTCTCCAAGACGCCTACGTATCCACATGGGAATCAAAGCCACGTAGTTCTTCTCTTTGAGGACTCAAGAACACAAAATGGAGGAGGAAACTAGCCAAACCCGAAATGGCCATGGAAGAGGGAGAGAAAATGTGTTTCCTATTCTTGTCTAGTGTTTGTTATGTTGAAAAAAGATGACTTAAACATAACAAAACCCATACTTGTCCAACTAAAGGCATGGGACAAGTATGGTGTCAAGTAAGGTGTAAATAGGACAAAGTATGGCAAGACAAGATTGGGTTAGGTGGTGAATCACCAACACCTTAATCCTTGTCTTGCTTACTTAGTACTAATTAATCAAGACTTGATTAATTAGTTCCATGGGCCTTGGTTGCATGGGCCTTTCATGGGCCTCTTGGAACATGGCACGTGGCCATTTCCAACGAGGTCCCGTGATTCGCTCATCGCCTTCATGCCTTCCATACCGGAAATGTCCAACATTATCCGACGCGATCAATCCCAAGACTCCAAGCCTTGTCTCGATCCGTAAAGTCCTATTCACTTACGGGCACATGACCCAAAACCCAGTTTTGGTCATGTCCCGAGACAACTCCCTTTTGGCCATTCTCCATAAATGTGTCAATGAGTTTCATCCTCCGGTGTGACCCTTAGGTTTATGCATGTCAATAGATCAACGTAAAATCCCATTTTACTTGATCCTATTTAAGTGGCAACTAACGAGACTTTAGTATTGCCTGACACTACATAACGAATCGACCCTGTCAATTCTAACATTTCCGTCGTCCCTGTCATTATCCTTTTATCTCCGATATCCTGATTGAGATAAGGCATAGAGCCGTCATCCTTATTATTCTCAATCACCGTTCCTTGATATGTGAGATGACTGAAGATATGATACCCAGTATCATGTGCATGGCCATGCTATTCTTCCAGTCACTCTCGATCAAGCGGCCGAGAACCGATATCTTTCCCATACCTTAGTATGAGGGATAAATCCCTTAGCCGTCTTTCGTGTCACTCATGTAGCCCGTCCCCAAGCCAATCCTGGCCGTTATGGAAGCCCTGTTACGGACAACGTTAGGCTCAGGTCAAACTCAGTTGTTCACTACATAGCGATCACAAAGACTCCTTGGTCTAAGGATACATGACAAGCTACAACACTGAATATGTTCATGACTTAATCTATGGCACATATTCAGGGCGGGTCGTCCAATATCATGTCCCACATGATATCTATGATCAGACTCCGGAATCCCATTCCAATGACTAACAGAACGTAAGCCATAAAGAGCCATCTTTCATACTAGTCGCTTCTAGTGAAGCTTTGTTGACTAGGGACCCATCGAGTGTGATCTATCTCGATCTATGGTTCTATTCGCATGGTGGGCATAGATCAGAGCACACGTCGATATATTACTCCAACACATAAGTAATATAAAGTCGCTTTAATTTTATTGCTAACGATGATATGTACATTTGGACATTTAGGATTGAACTACGGGCACTAAGACTAACACCATTTTGGTCGACGCACGGCGTGCGACCAGCATGCATGGTGCACGCCCAGCGCACGGCGTGCGTGCGGCATGCACTGTGCGATTCTGTCAGTTTTTTACGTGTAATTTCCCTATTTTGCACTCAGTTTTAAGTCGGTATAAATAGGAATTAGGTCAGATTTTGAGGGGATCACGAAATTCAGAGGAAAACACACTTGGGAGTAGCTTTTGGAGACTTTTGGGAGAGAGATCGAAGATCAAACAAGAGTTCTAACACTACTTTTGAAGGTTTTTCATATTTTGGATTCAACTTTGATTCATATATTACTTTTTCAATCAATATGATTATCATTGTTCTTATTATCTCTATGTGTTCTTATTCCACTGATATGAACTAAAAACCTCATTGATCCAGGGCTAAGGGAACGATGTGATGATTTAAATTAACGTGTTTTGGTTATACATTTGACAAACTAATGTCTAGGATATCGTTTATTTAATTCTGCCCTTAATACTTTGTCGCCTTGATCACGTGATAATTGATTCAATCGTGTTAACCAACAATTGAGAAATGAGGTTAATAGGAGGAAATGGGAATTAGATAGCTCGGGTTTTAATCTAAGCCAGAACACGGTTAGACTGACACGAGTGCAATAACCATAGGAGTCAAACTTGAAAGTTAGAGGAATTCATATATTGTAATGTTATATACCGCTCTACACCTAGATTAGAGATAATTAGGTGAACTGAGTATGTTAGGGTCCTAATACGATCGAGAGATGGTTAGGACTATACTTAGAGAATTCATGTTGCCCTTAGAATAGTATTAGTTGCAAATGTGTATCGGATCCCGTTAAGTCATTCATCACATTCAAACCCCGTTAATGTCCTAGATCGCCTTTTATCTCTGAATTACAATCCATTTGTGATTTTGTGCTCTATTTTCGGATCATATATATATTCCCATTATTTGTATGAATTTATTATTTTCCAAAACAAACCAAACATCGGAATAGGAATAGCTTGACCAACGAATTAATTAACTAAAGTGCTTGTCTCATTGCTCCCTTGGGTACGATATCTCGGACTAAACCCCGAATACTACTTGACGACAGGTACGCTTTTCGTGCCATTCTGAGAGCTAATTCTCAGAGTGTCAATATGAAACATCAACTCTGATTACTACAATGAGCGTATGAGATTGAGGCTTTGCTATACATTCCCGTCGAGATACTCGAGAGGACACATTTGCCCGAAAAAAAGACATATGTTTCGTATGGTACGGGAGGTAGGAGAACCTAGCGAGGCCATTGAAGAAGCTATGGAGGTCAACTGGGATAAACACAAAGAGGAGTTTTTCGGAATGACGATATGGACTGGACTAGAGTAAGAGATGAGACACTGAAACCGGAAGGAACAGAACAGTCACTCTGCTTGAGAGTAGAAGCAATCGTGTGCCAATCAACCACTTCCTATCTATTGCACACTGTAGCCACGACGTTCTTCCTTGACGAGAGAACCGCCAAGAATCTAGGAGTGCCTATTCTACTAGCACCAGAGATACTAGTTCGCCTGGGAGATTGAAATCGATTTCGATGCACCAGTCAGAGTAGTGTGACCTGGAGGTTTGGGACACAAGAGTTCGAACGAAACATGTTGGTCATGCCATTGAGAGACGGTGAGATAATATTGAGTTCTGATTGGATGAGGGCAATGAGTTCGTTGACCTTTGATTTCAAGAAACGAACCATCATAGTCACAATCGTCAGAGCGGCCCAAAGAAGAGCATCAAGAAATTAATGTAGATGGTGAATGACAAGAGCCTGCGAAACGAGGTCGGGGAAGACAATGCCTTGTTTTAGGTCAGCTCTACAGAATACAAGAAGTGCATAGTACCACACGAGCAAAGGATCCATCATTGACCGCAAGCCTAGATCATTTAAGCGATGTGTTCTAGACACCTACGTAGTTTCCACCGTATCACGAACATGCTCACACAATTCCTCTTCTTCCCGGAGCCACACTACCCTTGATTAGGCCTTACCGATACAACCTAAAGCTAAAAAGCACCATTGAGGACTTGTTGGAGACCCAAATGATCAAACGTAACAAGTAAGATTTCATCCAAAAGCTTATCCAGTGGACAGAATCGATGACGAAGGATGCGACATGGGAATACATCTCCTATCTCCGAAGCCGATTTTCGGGCAGGACATTTGAGCTTGAAGCTTGAGGACATACTTCTCTGAAGGAAGAGCATTGTCAGACTTCGAAGATGAAGCAAAGCCATATGATGTCATCACAATTTCAGAAGGAATAAAGATAGCAACATATGGCGTCCAGTTGGCGTCAATTGTCAGCCATGTTCGCTTCTATTAGGCCATTAGAGTTTGTTAAGTTTGGCGAGGTGAGGTGGAAATCAACCAAGTTGACGAGACCGGTCAATAAATAGACCGCACTTCCTTCTTTTTCTTCATTTTGTAATTTTCGAGTTGTAACTAGACAGAGAGGGGGGTCATGCTGGATCCAATTGAGCACCGATGAATATAATTCAAGCAAAGTTCAATAAAGTTTGAGAGTTTCACCTCCAGTTCTTATTAGAAACCTAACATACATCCACCTAGTTGATGTCATTTTTATCAGTGGCTCTCATGACTCCGAGCATAAGAGTTGTTGGTACGACTCTATCTTCCGACCGAGCTTATCGTCGGAGCTTGTTTCCCTCTCTCCCAGTTCTAGACTCTGTTCGGCGACCCTTCCTCATTCCCCTGACGATTCCATAGTTCCCCTCACTGGTGCTCATCGAATCTGCCTCGATCTCCGCTTGTCTGTGTTGGGACCGATAGTCCATATCTGGTGGCCTTGTTTTCTACTTGTCTCTCTACAGGACCCGTCCACCCTCGCCTCGAGCCTTGCCAGCTTCCTCGCAGCTGAAGGGCTCATGCCTCATCTCACGCACTTTATTTCCCCTCATCAACATTGAGGACCTGTCGCTACTCATACAAATCTCGTCTTCACCACCGTCTATGGGTCTCATGGAAAGTCGTCCAAATATGGACGGATTGGCTTCACCAGCGAACCTCATTGATTTCCTATACTTTTCGCCGCCTCCTTCTACTGTGGTCCTCCGCTCGAGCTCTGCCACCTCCTCTAGTACCTTTCTCGTCATATCTGATGTCCCTTCCAGTTCAAACGCCACGGCGGCCAGATCCACCGCATGTTGGTCGTTCCCCCTTCGCCTCCCAAGACAAACATGGTCGATCGAGAGTTTCCCTCCCTTCGACCTCACCTTCCGATAACAACAACCTGAGTACTCTGTACCAACCTCTCTGTCATGCTCTTTTCAGGTCATACGTTCATATCTGCCCCCCCCCCCCCAATCCGCTAGAGATTCGTAGTTCGAGTTGCTCAGTCATACTCCTACTTACACAGTTCTCACCCGACCAATCACGTGCTTTTGCTCCAAGCATATCAGATCTACACCACTGGTGTGGTCCACCTTTCCTCTCGCTTTGATCCTATCCCCAAACATCGGAGGCCGACCACATGTATCCCCTGATCGTTGTTGTTGTTTAGTGTTATTTTGTTTGTTTATTTTGTTTTTTTGGAAGACCCATGCCAGAATCTCGTCGACAAAGATATGTCTTTCGGTGGTGGATCTTTCCATACCGTTGATAAGAAAGATTGACCAGGTAGTTGTTTTTATAGGCGTTGTGTCGCCCTTTTCTAGAGCTACCATCTCACTGGTCGTCCCTCGGGTTTTCGAGGACGGTCGGTAGATACAACGCTTGCATTGTACGATGTGTAATATTTATTCAGTTATTAATGAATATCTCTTTCAAAAACATAAGAAAAAGAGCATGGGTTAATTACTTAAATATGCACAAACTTATACATATATATAGATTTGGTATCAAATATAAACAACATCTTGTTGTGCAAACTAAAAAATCATAGGACTCGTCGGATGCGCACGTGTTGATGTTATTGAAGCGCGCATGTTGACCGCTACTGTAGCGCGGTTGACCACACGCACTCAAGCACAAAATGTGTTGGTACCTTACATTCAGAAGTGCTAGTACCATCATACACAAGCGCTGGTTATGGTAGGCCCGGTATGGGCATCCCAGGCCCCATCCAGATCTGATGGGGGGGGGGGGGGGGAATCGCATCGTCGTACCTGATTAGGAAGACAAAGTTTATATCCTTGAGTTTCCCGTGGAGGTCCCGAGCCAACTTATTAAAGACGAGGAGGAGTTTGAGGATCAACAGGCGGAGGTGTCACAACCTTATTCGGAAATATGAGGGGGTCTGGCGGGGGTGGGACGACCCTATACCCATAGACCCGGGACGCCGATGCTGGGAAGTCTCGGAAAAGCATCAATCAAAGCACTTTATTTCTTCTTGTTTTATGTTTTTTATCGTTTTAGTTTGGGTTGTTTAGTTTCATTCGGTTGTTGGACTTTTTATTTCCTGTCGCGTACCTTTGAAATGTCGGTAAGGGGATGTCTTGAGGTAGTATCTGCGATTTAAAGCAGTATGTTTCTACGGGTCCATTAGCGTCGGGTTGGCTACGGGCAACCAGGACATATATATGGAACTCATGGCTTTTACGCCCTAATTTGTATGGTTTATATTTTACAGTAATGCACTTCCCTAGTTTACTCGTGTAATAAATATGGGAGACTAAAAGTCACCCATTAATAGTCCTAGAAGTCCAAGAGTCACCCATTAATAATCCTACCATTAATGGGGTAATTGAAGAGTCATGTAATTGTGTATATATACATAGTTCCTATATATTTTCAGATCAAGTGGAATAAGAACAACTTCTTATTTCTTCATAGTATCAAAGTCGTGGTTATCAGCTCTTAGGGTTTAGGAGATTTAGGAGCAATCTTCGTTTGTGCCCCGGTGTGCACTATCACTGCCCAAGAGTGCAGATTGGTGTTTCTCTTTCGATCCTCTTTTCTCACCTCCTATCTCGTAAGATAGAGGATATTCTGGGTTCCCTACATCTGAAATCGCAGAGCCATCCGACCACAACCGAAGTTGCACTTGCCAAGACGAGTTACTATTGTTTGGGAACTGTTTTTGATTTTTTACGAAGTTCCGGGCGTCTTTTTCTCTCACCGTCGGCGAGTGAGGGCTCTACAGGGCATAACCGGCCATTCTGGAGATTCTGGAATTTTTCGACGCCGCGTGTGAAGCCATGCGCCGCCGTCCACCACCGTCGCGCGCCTAGTGGAAGTCGGTGCTGTTATTTCCTAGCTTCTAGCAGCCTAATTTGGGTATTTTCCATCCGTTTTTATTCGATTCTACTCTTTATTTGTTTGGATGGACGAAGAGACCAAAAGTACTATTTTGATGGAAAGTATCCCCGTAATGTCAAGAATTACCGATCACAAATTGACGAGACCCAATTATCTGGGTTGGTCAAAGAGTGTTCGTATTTATTTACGAAGTATTTCAAAGGATGATCATCTTTCTGATGACCCCCCTGTTGATGATGAAGCTAAGAAAGAATAGGTGCGTGATGAAGCACGCTTGTTCCTTCAAATCAGGAACTCTATTGATCCAGAAGTGGTTAGTTTGGTTAACCGTATTTATGATGTGTGTCAGGGCTTTTATCGTGCTGAGCAAGGAGAGAAATCCCTACAAACCTATTTCATGAACTTCAAAAAAGACTTATGAAGAACTATATGCAGTAATGCCTTTCAGCACAGATGTTAAGGTTCAACAGACACAGTGGGAACAAATGGCGATAATGAGCTTTCTTGCAGGACTTGGTTCTCAGTTTGAGTCTGCCAAATCTCAAATCCTTTCGAGCACAGAGCTAACCTCGTTGGTAGAGGTGTTTAGCATAGTTCTTCGTATAAATACCCAGAAAGGAGAAGTGTCATCTGCCCCTCAGGTTCACAATGCTCTTATTGGTCATTCACGGGGACCTATCACTTCTCGCTCTTATGGGAGAGGTGCTCACAGGGGAAGTGGACGAGCAAGTAATCCTGGTCGTAGTCGAAATCAGGAGACAAGAGGAGTTATTTGCTACTATTGTAATGAACCAGGACATACCAAAAGATCGTGTCCGAAGTTGATCCCACGACCATCTGCCAATGTTGTTGCTTCTTTTGATCATACCATAACTATATTTGCAGCCGAGTATGATCGTCTCTGCCAGTACCAGGACACATTTGCGCACTCATCTCACTCTGTCACCTCTGCTGCTGAGTCAGGTAATTTACCTAAGTGCCTCATTTCGTCCCAATCCCCCTCTCAATGGGTCCTTGATTCTGTTTCCACAGACCACATGATAGGTAACCCTAAAATATTTGACACTTTTGAGCCTCGTACTTCATGCTCTTCTGTAAGCTTAGTTGATGGTTCTCAGTGCCCTGTTCTCGGGTCTGGAACTGTCCACCTCACACCATCCATTTCCTTACCTTCGTTCTTAAGTTTACCTGGGTTTTCTTTTAATTTGATGTTCATTAGTAAACTTAATCGTGCCCTAAATTGTTGTGTCTCATTTTATCCTGATCATTGTCTGTTTCAGGATCTTTTGACGAAGCGGATTATTGGTAAAGGACATGAGTCGGGGGGCTTTACATCATGAATACCGAGAAACCCGCACCACCAGTAGCTTGTTCAGCCTCCTTAACCTTACTTGAAGCCCATTGTCGTTCTGGCCATCCATCTCTTCCAACTTTGAAGAAGTTGTATCCCCAGTTTGAGAAGGTACAATCTTTCGATTGTGAAGCATGTCGGTTTGCTAAACATCATCGTCTCCCCTCTACTCCTCGAGTCAAGAAAATAGTCAGCTCTCATTTTGAATTAGTTCATTCTTATGTTTGGGGTCCGTTGTTAAGTCTCGAGGTAGGGTTGGAGATGAACCAACTCGCAGCGGAAAATCAATGAAAACCAAGAGACGATTAAAACCATGAAACAACTAACAAAGAATGGATTCACAAGAGAAAAATTCAGCACTAGTTCTTACCAAAACAAGAACACCGGTTAACGAATGATTGGCTTGAGTCTCCAAGACGCCTACGTATCCACATGGGAATCAAAGCCACGTATTTCTTCTCTTTGAGGACTCAAGAACACAAACATGGAGGTGGAAACTAGCCAAACCCGAAATGGCCATGGAAGAGGGAGAGAAAATGTGTTTCCTATTCTTGTCTTGTGTTTGTTATGTTGAAAAAAGATGAATTAAACATAACAAAACTCATACTTGTCCAACTAAAGGCATGGGACAAGTATGGTGTCAAGTAAGGTGTAAATAGGACAAAGTATGGCAAGACAAGATTGGGTTAGGTGGTGAATCACCAACACCTTAATCCTTGTCTTGCTTACTTAGTACTAATTAATCAAGACTTGATTAATTAGTTCTATGGGCCTTGGTTGCATGGGCCTTTCATGGGCCTCTTGGAACATGGCCCGTGGCCATTTCTAACGAGGTCCCGTGATTCGCTCATCGCCTCCAAGCCTTCCATACCGGAAATGTCCAACATTATCCGACGCGATCAATCCCAAGACTCCAAGCCTTGTCTCGATCCGTAAAGTCCTATTCACGTACGGGCACATGACCCAAAACCCAGTTTTGGTCATGTCCCAAGACAACTCCCTTTTGGCCATTCTCCATAAATGTGTCAATGAGTTTCATCCTCCGGTGTGACCCTTAGGTTTATGCATGTCAATAGATCAACGTAAAATCCCATTTTACTTGATCCTATTTAAGTGGCAACTAACGAGACTTTAGTATTGCCTAACACTACATAACGAATCGACCCTGTCGATTCTAACCTTTCCGTCGTCCCTGTCATTATCCTTTTATCTCCGATATCCTGATTGAGATAAGGCATAGAGCCGTCATCCTTATTATTCTCAATCACCGTTCCTTGATATGTGAGATGACTGAAGATATGATACCCAGTATCATGTGCATGGCCATGCTATTCTTCCAGTCACTCTCGATCAAGTGGCCGAGAACAGATATCTTTCCCATACCTTAGTATGAGGGATAAATCCCTTAGCCGTCTTTCGTGTCACTCATGTAGCCCGTCCCCAAGCCAATCCTGGCCGTTCTGGAAGCCCTGTTACGGACAACGTTAGGCTCAGGTCAAACTCAGTTGTTCACTACATAGCGATCACAAAGACTCCTTGGTCTAAGGATACATGACAAGCTACAACACTGAATATGTTCATGACTTAATCTATGGCACATATTCAGGGCGGGTCGTCCAATATCATGTCCCACATGATATCTATGATCAGACTCCGGAATCCCATTCCAATGACTAACAGAACGTAAGCCATAAAGAGCCATCTTTCATACTAGTCGCTTCTAGTGAAGCTTTGTTGACTAGGGACCCATCGAGTGTGATCTATCTCGATCTATGGTTCTATTCGCATGGTGGGCATAGATCAGAGCACACATCGATATATTACTCCAACACATAAGTAATATAAAGCCGCTTTAATTTTATTGCTAACGATGATATATACATTTGGACATTTAGGATTGAACTACGGGCACTAAGACTAACATCCGTCCACTATAGTGTCTAAAACTGGGGTTCGGTATTTTGTCTCTTCTGTGGATGATTTTTCTCGCACTACATGGCTTTATTTCATGAAAAATTGGTCTGAGTTATTTTCTCATTTCACTGCCTTTTGTGCTGAAATACAGACTCAGTTTGGTACTAATGTTCGTATTTTGAGAAGTGATAATGCCAAAGAACACTTTTATGAGCCATTCACTACTTACATGGCCCAGAATGGTATCCTTCATGAATCATCTTGTGTAGATACCCCGTCTCAAAATGGGGTTGCTGAAAGAAAGAATAGACATCTTCTTGAAACTGCAAGAGCCCTTTTATTTCAGACACATGTACCAAAATGTTTTTGGGCTGACGCTGTCTCAACTGCATGTTTTCTCATTAATCGTATGCCTTCGTCTGTCCTTCAAGGTGACATCCAGTATCAGATCTTATTTCCCACCAAACATCTTTTTCCTATTACTCCTCGTATCTTTGGGAGTACGTGTTTTATTCGTGATGTTCATCTTAACCGAACGAAACTGGATCCTAAGTCTGTTAAATGTGTTTTCTTGGGGTATTCTCGGTTACAGAAGGATATCGTTGCTATTGTCCTGATCTTCATCGATACCTTGTCTCCATTGATGTCACTTTTATGGAACATTGTCCTTTCTTTTATTCGGCAATTCCTCACACTCCACGACAGGGGGAGACCGATGACTTGTTAATCTACCACATCTCTCATCGAGAACCGATTGTACCTGCACCTCCTATTTTATTGCCCACCACGTCGACGCCATCGGTTATTCCAGACCCGACACCATCACCACCACCTCTACTGCCTATCCGTTCCATTTATTCCCATCGACAAGCACCTCCCGTTACATGTCCAGAGCCAAGGTCCTCTTCGCCACCAGATCCTGACGACCTCCTCATCGCCCTACACAAAGGTAAACGACAGTGTACGTATCCTATCTCTTCCTTTGTGTCATATGATCAATTGTCTCCTTCATCATGTTCTTTCATAGCCTCTATTGATTCAGTCTCGATTCCTAAAACTGTTCATGAGGCACTAGCCCATCCTGGATGGCGTTCAGCGATGACAGAAGAGATGAGTGCACTAGATGCGAATGGTACTTGGCAGTTGATCCCGTTGCCTCCTGGGGAAAAGGCTATTGGTTGTAAGTGGGTGTTTGCTATTAAGTTTAACTCTGATGGCTCTGTAGCACAACTTAAGGCTCAACTCGTGGACAAAGGCTTTGCTCAAACTTATGGAGTGGATTACTCAGATACTTTCTCCCCTGTGGCTAAGCTGACCTCTGTGCGATTGTTTATCTCTTTGGCAGCCACTTATGATTGGCCTTTATAGCAACTGGATTTCAAAAATGCTTTCTTGCACGGGGACTTGCATGAGGAACTCTATATGGAGCAACCTCCTGGTTTTGTTGCTCAGGGGTAGTGTGGACTGGTATGTCACCTTCGGAAATCAATTTATGGTCTCAAACAGAATGCTCGAGCTTGGTTTGGAAAGTTTAGCCAAGCAGTTGAAAAGTTTGGAATGAACAAGAGCAAGTCCGATCATTCTGTATTTTACAGGACATCTCCAACATGTGTTATTCTTCTAGTGGTATATGTGGATGACATTGTTATCACTGACAGCGATAACTTGGGCATCTCTTCTCTGAAGTCTTTTCTCCACAACCAGCTTAATACCAAAGACCTGGGAGTCTTGAAGTACTTTATGGGAGTAGAAGTATCAAGAAGTAAGAAGGGCATATTCTTTTCTCAGAGAAAATATGTGTTGGATTTGTTATCAGAAACTGGGAAGCTAGGAGTCAAGCCATGTTCTGCCCCATTACCTCAAAATATGCAACTTGTGAAAGAATGTGAACTATTTGAGAATCCAGAGAGGTACAGAAGAATTGTGGGGAAACTGAACTACCTTACGGTAACTCGGCCTGATATCGCATACTCAGTAAGCATTGTAAGTCAGTTTATGTCCTCCCCTACTATTGAACATTAAACTGCTCTTGAACATATTCTGGCATATCTAAAAGGAGCACCAGGACGTGGTTTACTCTACCAGAACCACAATCATACTCATATAGAATGTTTCACAGATGCAGATTGGGCGGGATCCAAGATTGATCGACGATCCACGTCGGGATATTGTGTTTTTGTGGGAGGAAATTTAGTCTCGTGGAAAAGTAAGAAACAAAATGTTGTCTCACGTTCTAGTGTAGAATCAGAGT
The DNA here is from genome assembly GCA_963921825.1 of Erodium maritimum. NCBI lineage: Eukaryota > Viridiplantae > Streptophyta > Magnoliopsida > Geraniales > Geraniaceae > Erodium > Erodium maritimum. The sequence goes on from OY997594.1 coordinate 25,591,602, forward strand.
ATAGAGTCATGGCTCAATCGGTTGCTAAGATAATGTGGATTTATCAACTACTTTCAGAACTCGGTCTCAAAGTCTCCATACCAGCAAAATTATGGTGTGATAATCAAGATGTTATTCATATTGCCTCAAATCCCGTATTTCATGAACAAACCAAGCATATTGAGATTGACTGTCATTTCGTCAGTGAAAAGCTTCAGCAGAATTTGATTATTACCGCGTATGTAAAGACCGGAGAACAATTAGGAGATATGTTCACCAAAGCACTTCCGGGTGCTCGGGTTGATTATCTTTGTAACAAGCTGGGCATGATTAACATCTATGCATCAGCTTGAGGGGGAGTGTAATAAATATGGGAGACTAAAGGTCACCCATTAAAAGTCCTAGAAGTCTAAGAGTCACCCATTAATAATCTTACCATTAATGGAGTAATTGAAGAGTCATTTAATTGTGTATATACCTAGTTCATATGTATTTTCAGATCAAGTGGAATAAGAACAGCTTCTTATTTCTTCAACTCGTTTTAAAAAAAGTTTTGTTTATAAATAATTTACAAGTCTATATGAATTGGTCCCAAATCATTTACATGGTTTATGAATTAGTCACGTATCAATTACATGTCTTTAAGAATAGGAAATACGAATTTATTTGGCGCTCTGAAAACCCTCTCGGGTGCAACCATACCCTTTATAGGGTTTCTTCCTCATCCGCCTCCATTTTTATCCATCGCTACTCGTAGCCCAGTTCGCCGGTCGTCGTAGGATCTCTCATCCCGTCCCACGATCCCCTCTCGTCTCGTCCAAGCATTCTGCATCGCCAGGCCTCCTCTCCCGTCATCATTTCTACAGTACCCATTTGAAGTCATTCACTGCTTCATCTCTCCGGTTGCCGCTGTTCGCCTCTCTCCTCTAGCAATCCTCCCCGTTTCGTTTGCTTCGTCTCTACCATCATAATGGATCATGTCCAACCGCACAGCCCTGACGGTGCACAACCATCCCCACCGGGATTCCTCCCCGATGTCAAATTCTCTCTGCCGCTGCCGATAGACCTGTTCATCTGTCGGTAGAGCACCAGGGTTCGCCGACAGCGAGTCCTCGCCGTTGAAGGACAAGTCGGGCTCGGCCGAGGCAGGTGCCATCGTTCTCTACGAGTCTCAGTCGCCGGCGCCGGCGCGTCGGTCTTATGCTGAAGTCGGCGGTGATCACCCCGACCTGGTGCACCATCACCGCACTTCGCCGCCGACACCCTATACGAAGTACCGTCCCCCGAGCGTGCATGCCTCAACCTCGGTGGGCCGCACACCGCCTACCACCAGATCTGGCGTTCGGCAGGGTGGGACGCCACCTGAACGTATCTCATCGATGTCAGATTGGGGGGACGAAGATGAAGAAATGGTGGTTCCGCTTGAGGCAGTTCCGGTGGTTAAAAATGGGATGTATCTGCATTCGCTGGCGGCACGGGTCGTAGGGGGGAAGACCCACAATCAGAATGCGGTTTGCGTCCTAATGATGCAAAAGTGGAAGGTGGATGACATCTAGATCGAGTACCTGTCGCAGGAGGTCACGAGCTTCTATTTTCCATTTGAGGCGACTATGGAGAATATTCTCCATCGGGGGTCGTGGATGTCACACCCCAAATCCGGTATTGACCGGACCCGAGACGTGACCCGGGAATTATAGAGAGAACGATTCAAAAAGCATAATTAAGTCCAAGACTGTTGATAAATATAATAATAGTCAAAGCTGAAAATCTGAGTCCTACGCTCAGTCATATAAGATAGTCGAAAATAACAGTACGTCTCTAAGAACATAAAGTAAAGATAACTCCCAAACCCTCGCTAGCCCCATGCTCTGCGATGTCTTCTAATCCAAATCACAGCTAACACCTGTAGAGAACATAGTAAGGGGTGAGCTTGACGCTCAGTAGGAAAATACCAAAACACTTGCCCAATTAAGTAATATTAGTACGTTCTGAACCAAAATCCTAACTATTCCAAGGAGAAAGGCAACAATGGGACAATTGACCCGAAGATAACCAAACCTCTAGTTACTCCACTACAATCCATCTCGGAAGGTTCCGCCCAAAACACTTTCACGACTGACTCACATATAAACTGGAAACAACACCTTCAATTTCAAGGAAAACCACAGCAGGAAAACCATCAACAGGCAAGCACAATCCAGTCATTCACAATAACACACAACTCGTAACCATCGCACGGTCTCGGGAGCAACCCGTTCGGCCCGGCGTAGCCGCACGCAACTTTCCCCTAACACACAGTCAGGAGAGGCGGCCGACCTCATCGCGGCACACAACGTTTTACCGATCGACGGAAGGCAGGGAAATCTCCTCTTCGCGGCATGGTCGCTCGCGGAACACAACACAACGTTTTACCGAGTGCTAGTCGGAAGGTAGGGAAACCACCTCTTCGCGGGACACGGCGATTTACCGACTCAAGGTCGGAAGGTAGGGAAACCACTTTTCTCATGTAACCAAAGCACCCACAATCACAATCACACACACAACCACGATCACATTCTGAACATACTCACACAAAAATCCCATACTTACCATCACTTACCGATACCACACTCAGCGTGGTAACTCCACCGACTTAACCGGTATTCTTTCCCCAATGCCCACATTTAAACATATCATATAAACAGAATCAACCGATCAAGCCACTAATATGCATCACTAAGTTCTCCTCTACTCGTTTTCATGTTCGTTATTTATTAACTGTTCAAACAACACTGAGCACACAATCAAACACAATCATCAAACAATCCTACTGGCGCGACATGGCCTGATTCTACCAGCACGGCATACCAACACCTACGGCACGACCAAGCTCGTAGGTGGTTCGCAGGTTATAAGGCTACTCTAGTTAATCACATCCTATATGCATACTAGTTATTTATCAGAATATTAAGGTTTCCCTATATGCGTTCTAGTACGTCCGTAATAAAGTAAGGTTCCGAGGTATTTCCCTACCTCTCAGTCTCCATCTGGATCGCCTAGCTGCTGACGTCTGGGCCTACCTCTGATCTTCTCCGCGATCGAGGTCAAAGCCTAGTTTTAAAAAATAAGGACGGTACTCAGTCCTGGTCCAATCCGTAACAGTCCTCTAAATTACCAATTTAGTCCTTTAATTTATCTAATTTAAATCCTTTAAATTCTCTCATTTAAATTATTTAAATTACACAAATAAACAGTCATGACCCGACCCAAACGCGAATCCAGACCCAAGCCCAGGCCCAGCCCAGATCCAGTCCAGGCCCGACCCAGATCAAGTCCAGGCCTGACCTAGATCAAATCCAGGCCCGAGGCCCAAATCTAAGCCAGAGCCCAAAACCTGGTCCTGTGCCAAATCTGATCCAAGGCCCAAAGCCCACGTCAGGTTTGAAGGTCCTCGTAGGAGCTAGGGTTCTGGTTCAGCTCCGGCGATGACGGCGTCAGGTGAGCTCGGGGTGGGTTCTCAATGGCGGCGACGACGTCAGGAAGCTCGAAGTGGCGAGGGGAGGTCGTCAGAGCGAGCCTGGAGCCCTTCCGTCCCAGATCTGACACCGTGGAAGCTTCGCCGGCGAGGGAACATCACATCTAGAGCTCGAGGTTTCCGGCGAGTCTCTCCAACCGAGCTCGACCAAAAACGATCTCGCGCGCGCTCGATTCCTAGGGAAGGGAACCATGGGTACGGTGAATCAGGCCGGGAAAGGGCTCACCGTCACTGATTTCTCCTTTTGCAGGCGCGGCGAGGCTCGAACGAAAACGGGCGGCGCTGGTTTAATTCGATTTGAGGAGGAAGAAGGGAGGGAAGAAGGCTCTGGTGGTTTCTGGTGGTGAGGGTGGGTCGAGGGTGAAGGATGGAGGGTCAGGTGATGATCCTGGAGCTCCGGTGAAGGGCGCGAGAAGGTGAGGAACAGATCTGACGAGCGAGAGACGAGAGAGAAGCGAGAGAGCGAGGAAGACGATGGGTCTCGGGGATCGTGCGTGGAGTGTGAAGCGATGCACTGTGCATCTAGGGTTAGGCATGTGCTTGAGCGTGGCTTGGTCCTGGCTGGTTGGGCCGGGTCCGCTGGCCGGGCCTGGCAGCGTGGGCCTGGTCCTGCTCGGCCTAATGTTCCCTCTTTTCTTTTTTTTCTTTTTTTTTGTTTTCCCTATTTTTTTGAATTCGAACCAAAAATTCAACCCGTTCTCCAACCCACGATGTTCCGATTTAATAATTTAAATTATTAATTCTTTTAACCAAGGCGGTCTTTACAATCTACCCCCTTAAAGGAACTTTGTCCACGAAATTTTACACGGACGTACCTGATGTGGACGCAAAAATGCATCGTTTTCGATGTTTTTAAGCCCACATCTTAAGCTTTTCGGTCCCTGGAATAGGTTGTTTAATGCATTTCTCCCTACTATTGTGCAGTGAGCCCTGAGTCTCGAGTTTCCAGGAATTTGGAGCAAAACGAGGGTATTTGTGAACAAATAAACCGAGCAGCTGCAGGACAGAAGTTCGAGCCAAGAAAAGGCAGCTAGCTTTTGACCCTCTGAGCCATACGGAACGTATGGGATACCGGGCCGGAACTAAGCCCGTTCCGTACGGGATACCGGGCCGGAACAACGCCCGTCCCGTTTCGCGTACCGGGCTAGAATGCCATATGTTCCAAGCTGGTTACCGTGCGTCTGGAAGGAAAAGAACCGGTGCTCTCTGTTTTGATCCGGCACATGGAATGCCCCGTATCACATAAAGGGCCGGCACGTGATATGTACCGTGCCACTTCAAGGGCCGGTACATGACCCGTTCCGTACCTCTTAGAACGCCGGAATGGGGCATGTTCCGTATCACGCTCCGTGCCACTCGTATCCAGACCTGCGTTTTCTGAAACCCTATTTAAACAATTTGAAGGCATAATTTGAGGGGTTATGAATTTTGGGAGCAAAAAGGAGAACTTTGGAGAGGGCTTGGAGCTTGAAGGAAGAAGAGTGCATCTTAGAGATAGGATTGAAGACTATTGTGATTTTACATTTCATACTTGGGTATTGTGTATCAAACTCAATTATAATATGTTTATCTATATGCCTTCTTCTTTACTTTGCTTGTTCTTCTTCTCCATCATGAGCTAAGCATCCATTGATCTAAGGCTAGGGGAAGCAATATGAGTAATTGATTCAATGGGTTTGTAGTTACATTGTGCAATTTGTGTTTAGGATAATGCTTACATAATTTGGATTTAATGCTTCATCAAACTGGCCACTTGATAGTTGATTAGGTTTTACCACTCAATAATCGAAAGCTGAGAGTGATAAAAGGACTAAGGATTATGTAACTCGGGTTTAAATTTAGTCTCTAATAAAGCTAGGTTAACACGAGTGTAACAGCTATAAGCGTATAAACTGAAAGTTAGAGGAGTTCATGAATCGTAATGTTGTATGTCTCACTACACCCAGATTAGAAATAACTAGGTGGTCAGATTATATTAGGGACCTAATTCGATCGAAAGATGTTTAGGACCAGCTGAGAGAACTTCCGTTACCTTTAGACTTACCTTATTTGCACATGTAAACACAAATCCCTACGAGTCAATAGTCATATTGTGACCCCGTCAAAAGCCCTAGATCGCCTTTCTTTCCTGAATTTCACAATACTTGAATTTCGTTCTTAGTTTATTTCAATTTGCTTTACAACTTGTCATTTAGAATTTTCAAAACAAAAAACCAACTATTCTCAGAAACAGATTAATAACAGAGTATAAATCGAGTGACTGTTTTACTGCTCCCTTGGGTACGATAACCGGACTTAAAACCGAAATACTACTTGACGACCGGTGCGCTTGCCGCGCCCTTTTTGTGAGTTAATTCTCAGGGCGTCAAGTTAATGGCGCCGTTGCCGGGGAGCAACTAAGGCAACACTTTATATTTCTAATCTGTGTTGAGACTGTTTCACTTATTTTTATTTTTTTTTAACTTGTTTTTATGCACTTGCGATCTCACCAATCTCCGAGCCTATTTACTGCAGATCTTGAAGAGGTTGAGAGGAACGCTAGGCTATTGAGAAGGGAGAGGAAAGCAGCCACAATGAACCTCACACCTGGGAACGACCCGAATGACCTGATCAATCAGTTGAGGCAAGATGACACAGATCAGCACACACCACAACCTCCTGGTAGGAATCAACAAGCAATCTTGGGGCAGCAAGGAAACAATCTACCTGTGATTGAAGCAGCACCAAGACAAAGGGTACTGATGGAGTACGGTACCCCCTTCTCTATTGGGGGTGGATCAAGTATTGTAACCCCAACAATTGCAGCCAATCAATTCAAGATTGATAGCTCACTCTTGCATTTGCTAAGGAGTGACCCGTTTCATGGGAATGCACACGAGGATCCTCTAGGCCATATTACAACATTTTCAGAGATTTGCGCTACATTCAAGACGAATGGAGTCACAGAAGAGTCAATACGGCTCCTAGTTTTTCCTTTTTCATTGAAAGATAAAGCGAGTAATTGGTTAAGATCCTTTCCACCAGGCCACATCAGAACCTGGGATCAGCTGGCAGAACTGTTTCTGAACCACTACTTCCCTCCAAAGAAAACAGTGCAGCTAAGAGCATCAATTAATTCATTCAAGCAACAAGGTGATGAGTCGCTGGTTGAGGCGTGGGAAAGGTTCTCAGGTTACCTGAGGCAATGTCCCCATCATGGCATCCCCTTGTGGTTATACATGCAGACTTTCTATGCGGGATTGAATCCAGGAAGTCAAGCTCAGTTGGACTCCGCAGCGAGTGGGTCTTTTGTACAAAGAACACCAGAAGAAACTGTCGAACTCCTGAATTTGATGGTGTCCAACAACGCATGGCACTCTGAGAGAGGAGCGATACCAGGCACAGTTAATGCAGTAGACTCCTCGATTATGCACAAGATGATGGAACAGATGCAAATCATGACACAAAAGGTGGACCATATACAAAGACAATTCGGTCAATTCGATCAAATGGGGGATCCATCACAGGAGGAAACTGCAAACTACTTGGAGGGCATGTCCAAGGCCAAGATTGATCCGTTGATAAATGACCCATACTCATTCACTTATAATTCAGGGTGGAAGAACCACCCCAATTTCTCATGGAAACCTCAGGGACAGAATTCAAATCCCCCTGGTTATCCACAAAGATCTCAAGGGCAGGGTTATCAACAGAGGAACCAAAATCAGCACTATCAACAGAATACCCAGAATGCTAATTCCAAAGAGTCGTCCTCAAAAATGGAAAAGATGATGCTCTCACTTTTGACTCAATTTGAAGAAAAGAATAAGAAAGACAAAGAGAGGAATAGGAGAGACGAGGAGAAGAATAGGAGAGACGAGGAGAAGAATAGGAGAGACGAGGAAGAGAAAAAGATGACTCGCGCTCGTTTCCAAGCTCTGGAGACTCAGGTTGGGCAATTGTCCCAAGCTATTCATACGAGAGCACCTGGAAGCCTACCCAGCAATACTGAGAAAAATCCTAGGGAAGGAGCTCATGCAATAGCTTTGAGGTCTGGGAAGCAGCTAGAAGGACCTGTGGCAGAAGAGGAGCCAGAGGTAGCAAAGACTCCAGAGCAAGAAGATAATGTTGAGGAACTGGAGCAAAATACAAGCTCAGAGTCTACTGAGGATCAAAGGCCCTCCAAAGTTAAGAAGGTAAGGGAGTCCTTGGTTGAGACAGAAACGAGGACTCCACCTCTTCCTTTTCCCTCTGTGTGCAAGAAAAATAAATTAGATAAGCAATATTCTAAATTTCTTAACATGTTTAGGAAGTTAGAAATCAATATACCTCTTCTTGATGCTATACAGAGTATGTCAATGTATGCTAAATTTCTTAAAGATATCATTACTAACAAGAGAAAATTAGGGGAACATGAGACAGTGAATCTTAGTGAAGAATGTTCTGCAGTACTACTCAATAAGTTACCCCCTAAGCTTAAGGACATAGGTAGTTTCACATTGCCATGTGAGATGGGGAAAATATCTTTTGCTAGAGCCTTATGTGATTTAGGAGCAAGCATAAATTTAATGCCCTTATCCATCTTTAAGAAATTGGGATTAGGAGAGGAACCCATACCAACATCAGTAACCCTACAACTAGCAGATAGATCTATAAAATATCCAAGAGGTATTATTGAGGATGTGTTAGTAAAAGTAGGTAAATTTATATTTCCTGTTGATTTTATAATCTTGGATATGGCTGAGGACTATGAGATTCCACAAATCTTGGGTAGGCCCTTTCTGGCCACAGCTCGAGCCCTTATAGATGTGGAACAAGGTAAGCTAACTTTGAGATATGGTCAGGAAGAAGTAGTCTACAATGTGTTTAAATCTATGAAACATGCTAGTCCTGATAATACATGTTTTCGACTTGATGCGTATGATCATGTTATTCAAGAGAATTTTAATATGTGTGAATTTGAGACTCCTCTTGAGGCATGTTTAGTAGACGGTATTGATGAAATGTGTGTATCTTCACAGGAAGGTGTAGATGAAGTGATCCAGATGTTGGAGGCTTGTCCACCTTGGAACACTCGTAAAACCCCCAAGTTTATCGCATTGGAAGCAACTTCGGGGCCAAAGTTGAAGCCCTCAATTGAACAAGCCCCAGAATTTGAATTGAAAACCCTTCCTGAGTCTCTTAAATATGTATTTTTAAATGACAATAACACTTTACTTGTAATAATTTCTACTGCATTGTCACCTCTACAGGAAGAAAAGTTGATGAGAGTTCTGAAGGGGCATAAAAAGGCATTTGGATGGACCATTGCAGACATCCAAGGGATAAGTCCAGCCGTTTGCATGCACAAGATACTCATGGAAGATGATTACAAGCAGAGTGTGCAGCCGCAAAGAAGACTAAACCCGCTGATGCAAGAAGTAGTGAAAAAGGAGGTAATCAAGCTCCTAGATGCATGTATCATCTATCCTATTTCTGATAGTGCATGGGTTAGTCCAGTTCAGTGTGTGCCTAAAAAGGGGGGGATTACAGTGGTAAAAAACGATAACAATGAATTAATCCCAACTAGGACCATTACAGGATGGAGAGTATGCATTGATTATAGGAAATTAAATGATGCCACCCGTAAGGACCATTTTCCCCTACCTTTTATCGATCAAATGTTAGAGAGATTAGCAGGACATGACTATTATTGCTTTTTAGATGGTTATAGCGGGTATAATCAAATTTCCATAGACCCTAAAGACCAAGAGAAAACTACTTTCACTTGTCCTTATGGTACATTTGCATATAGGAGAATGCCTTTTGGTCTATGCAATGCTCCCGCTACATTTCAAAGATGCATGCTTGCAATATTTCATGACATGGTAGGCACATATCTAGAAGTGTTCATGAATGACTTTTCTTTGTTTGGCTCCTCATATGATAACTGCTTAAGTAATTTAGATGCTGTATTAACAAGGTGTGAGGAATCAAATCTGGTGCTTAATTGGGAAAAATGTCATTTCATGGTTACACAGGGAATAGTTTTAGGACATAAAATTTCCTCAAAAGGGATTGAGGTAGACACAGCTAAGGTGGATGTAATTGGGAAATTACCTCCGCCTGATTCAGTAAAACGAGTTAGGAGTTTTTTAGGACATGCAGGCTTTTATCGTAGATTCATAAAGGGATTTTTAGAACTATCTAAACCACTAAGTAATTTACTTGTTAAAGATGTTCCTTTTGTATTTGATGATGCTTGTCTAACTGCTTTTAAAACTCTTAAAGAGAAGTTAGTAAATGCACCTGTTATGGTAAGCCCCGATTGGTCCCTACCTTTCGAACTCATGTGTGATCCTAGTGATCTAGCTATTGGGGCTGTTCTAGGACAGAGAAAAGACAAGGTATTCCATACGATTTACTACGCTAGTAGAGTACTGAATGAAGCTCGCGTAAATTACGCTACAACTGAAAAAGAATTACTTGTTGTAGTATTTGCATGTGAAAAATTACATTCCTATCTAATCTTGTCTAAGGTAATAGTATATACTGATCATGCTGCCCTGAAATATTTGCTAAGTAAAAAAGATGCTAAACCCAGATTACTGCGATGGATTCTTTTGTTGCAGGAATTTGATTTAGAAATTAAGGATAAGAAAGGGGTAGAAAATGTAGTTGATGATCATCTATCTAGGATTGAAAATCCTTACGAAAACACTAAAGTGCCTATAAATGAGGATTTCCTTGATGAACACCTCTATAAAGTAGATGACCAAAAAGCCCCATGGTTTGCACATTTTGCAAATTATTTGGTTTCAGGGATAGTACCCGGGGATCTAACATCCCACCAGAAAAAAGAAATTTATACATGATGCAAAAGATTATATATGGGATGATCCTCTGTTGTTTAAGTTTTGTGCAGATCAAATGATAAGGAGGTGTGTACCCGACTCAGCAATCCAAGAGATTCTCTTTCACTGTCATGGGGGAGAAGTAGGAGGGCATTTTGGTCCTGCCAGAACAACTCGTAAGGTGCTTCAGTCAGGTTTTTATTGGCCTACACTCTTTCATGATGCCTATGTATATGTCAAATGCTGTGATCGATGCCAGCGCACAGGTAATATCTCTAGGAAGTAGGAGATGCCAATGAACATCTCTCTTGAGGTAGAATTATTTGACCTTTGGGGAATTGATTTTATGGTACCTTTTCCACGTTCGAATAGTAATGTTTTCCACGTTCGAATAGTAATGAATATATTCTTCTGGCTGTGGATTATGTATCCAAATGGGCAGAAGCAGTGCCTCTGCCCACAAATGACCATAAGCCGGTATTAGCCTTTTTAAAGAAAAATATTTTTTCCCAGTTTGGTGTACCTAGGGCAATAATTAGTGATGGTGGAAAACACTTTTGCAACAAATATTTTTGGAAACTCTTAGCTAGCTATGGAGTCCACCATCGACTTGCCACACCTTATCATCCCCAAACTAGTGGTCAAGTAGAAGTGACCAATAGGGAACTAAAGAGTATCTTGGAAAAGACCGTCAATGCATCTAGGAAGGATTGGTCTACCAAGCTTGATGATGCTCTCTGGGCTTACAGAACTGCATTTAAAACCCCTATTGGTTGTTCACCTTATAGGCTTGTGTATGAGAAATCTCGTCATTTACCTGTTGAATTAGAACATAAGGCTTTTTGGGCAATTAAATTTCTTAACTTTGATCCCCTAGCATGTAGTCTGAACAGAGTAGTGCAGATAAATGAATTGGAGGAATTCCAATCTCAAGCTTATTACAATGCCACACTATACAAGGAGAGGACAAAGGCATGGCATGACAAGAACATCAATCCTAGAGAATTCAAAGAAGGAGACCGGGTTTTGCTCTATAATTCTAAGCTTAAACTCATAGCCGGTAAGCTCGTTTCAAAGTGGGGTGGGCCTTTTCGGGTATTGAGGGTTCTCTCAAAGGGAGCCGTCGAGATCACCGATGGAAAAGGGGCCCCATTTTTAGTGAATGGGCATAGAATCAAGCACTACTACGGTGGTATGATTGGGAATCAGGAATTATTTTTCCTACAAGAGCCTGAAATTGAGGTGTGAAGGCGGCCTAAACCGCCTTTAAGTCGAGCCAACGACTTTAAACAAAGGCGCTTCTCGGGAGGCAACCCGAGGTGTGTATATGTATTTTTTGTATTTTGTTGATCTGATTAAGGATGTCTGTCACTGCAGGTACCAGGATTTGGGGTCTGAAGGAGAAAAAGAGAAGCAATAGCCACTGTTCTGATCATTTAAGTAAAACGGAAAGGGCTACTGGAAGGGCCTCCACGTGGCACGGACCAGGGGCCATACCGGGCTGGCGAGAGGAACGCCAAGGGCCAAGAAAAGGGCCGGAATACAAAATGTGACGGACTATGAAACGGGCCGGAAGACAGTATGGGCCGTCATGTATAACGGGCCGGAACGACACCCGTACCGTGTCGCTTCCCGGGCAACACCAAAACCAGCCTCTGCGAGCCCTAACTCTGCTCTTCCACTCCTTTTGTTTCCCCCACCTTATCCTTTCGCATCTCTACCCAACATCTCACTCTCAGTTCCCTCTCTCCTCAGGAATCGAACAGGTGGGGGTACTTCGCCCGGATCTCGTCCTCGCGCTCCCAGGTCGACTCAGCTCCTTGGTGCTTCCACTGCACTCGTACTAGAGTAATAGTCTTGTCATGCAAGACCTTCTCCCGGGCATCCAAAATCCTGACTGGCTGCTCCTCATACGAAACATCATCAGCCACCTCGATGTCCGTCCACTCGATCACGTGGGAGGGATCTGCGTTGTACTTCTGCAATGGGGAAACGTGGAAAACATTGTGGACGTTTCCAAGCTGCGGTGGTAACGCGAGTCGGTATGCTACTGCTCCAACTCTGTCTAGGATCTCGAAGGGTCCAATAAACCGCGGGGCCAACTTGCCTCCGCCACGGTGTAACCGCACTAGCCCCTTCTTCGGGCTCACCTTCAGAAATACATGGTCACCCACGGTGAACTCCAGAGATCGGCGTCGCCTATCAGCATAGCTCTTCTGTCGGCTCTATGCGGTCCTCAACCGCTCTCCTATCAGCGCGACCTTCTCAGTCGTCTCTCGAACCAACTCCGGTCCCAACAAGCTCCTATCTCCTACCTCGGCCCAACACACATGCGATCTACACGGCCTACCATACAACGCCTCAAAAGGTGCCATCCCAATACTGGCTTAGAAGCTTTTGTTGTAGGCGAACTCAGCCAAAGGTAGGTGCTCCACCCAAGATCCACCAAAGTCCAACACACACGATCGAAGCATGTCCTCCAAAATCTGAATCGTGCGCTCCGACTGTCCGTCGGTCTGCGGGTGATAAGCTGTACTCAGTAGGACCTCGGTCCCTAACTCTCTCTCCAGGCTTTCCCAAAATCTCAAAGTTAAACAGGGATCTCTGTCGGACACCACCGACACTGGAACTCCGTGGAGCCGGATGATCTCACGGATATACAATCGACTCAGTGCATCTACCGTATCTGTCATCCTCATGGCTAAGAAATGCGCCGACTTCGTCAACCAATCAACTACTACCCACACGGCATAGTGTCCTCTCGGAGATCTCGGTAACCCGCATACAAAGTCCATCGTGACATGCTCCCACTTCCACTCCGCTACTGGCAACGGCTGTAATAGTCCTGCAGGACGCTGATGCTCGACCTTCACTTGCTGACAAGTGAGGCACCTCGACACAAACTCCGCAACTGCCCTCTTCATCCCGCTCCACCAAAACTGCCGCCTGATGTGCCGGTACATATTAGTGTCACCCGGATGCACCGTGAGGCGGGAGTGATTTAACTCCCTCAACACGTCATCCCGACAACCACGCGGCACGAACACCACTCCGCGGTACCGCATTCCTCGGTAAGCACTGTACTCCCAGCCCTCTGCATCGGCACCACTGATCACCCTCTCCCTAATCTCAACCGTCTTGGCATCGGCACCACTGATCACCCTCTCCCTAATCTCAACGTGGGTTGAGCCACCAACGAACATGTGGCCACGCTACTCGTGATCTCCTCTAAATCGAGTCCAAACGCAGCCAACTCTCCCATCATGTCCCACTCTCGGACTGCTATGGTGGCTAGACAGAGAAACGGCGCTGCCAAGCGCGAGAAGTCTTTAACGAACCTCCGGTAGTAACCTGTCAACCCTAAAAAGCTGCGGATCTCGAACACACTCGTGGGCCGCGCCCATGTCGACACTGCTTTGATCTTCACCGGATCGACCAAAATACCCCCTCGGAGCACGACATGTCCGAGGAACTTCACCTCAGTGAGCCAAAACTCGCACTTCTCCAAGTTACCATATAACCGATGAGTACGGAGCAGAGTCAACACAATCCTCAGGTGCTCCTCGTGCGCCTTCTCATTCGGCGAGTAGATCAGGATGTCGTCCACAAACACCACCACGAAATGATCTAAGTAGGGTCGGAAGATACTAGTCATCAAGGCCATGAATACTGCGGGTGCGTTCGTCAACCCGAACGACATCACCAAGAACTCATAATGGCCGTACCGCATGCGGAAGGCGTTCTTCACCACATCCTCATCTCGAACTCTCAATTGGTAGTTACCGGATCGCAGGTCGATCCTCGAAAAGACTTTGCCCCCCTCTCAACTGATCGAACAGGTCATCAATCCTCGGCATCAGGTAGCGGTTCTTCACCGTAACCCGGTTCAACTTCCGGTAATCGATGCACATCCTCATCGCTCCACCCTTCTTCTTCTTCACGAAGAGTGCGGGCGCTCCCCACGGTGAGGTGATCGGTCGGATGAACCCCTTCACTCGAAGGTCCTCGAGCTGGCGCTTCAACTCTGTCAACCCTGCGGGTGCAAACCTGTACGGTGCCATCGAGATCGGCGCCGTATCAGGTATCAGGTCAATCCCGAACTCAACCTCGCATATAGGCGGCAATCCTGATAACTCCTCCGGGAACTTGCACACTATCCTCGACAACTCTCGACTCTGCTCGGTCGCGACCTCCTCTCCCACAGACAGCGCTGAGAGTAGAACTTCGCTCCTGCTGCCCAGTACACATGTGACTCTCATATAGCCGACACCTTATCCGAAGTACCGTCCCCTGAGCGTGCATGCCTCAACCTCGGTGGGCCGCACACCGTCTACCACCAGATCTGGCGTTCGGTAGGGTGAGACGCCACCTGAACGTATCTCCCCGATGTTAGATTGGGAGGACGAAGATGAAGAAATGGTGGTTCCTCTTGAGGCAGTTCTGGTGGTTAAAAATGGGACGTATCTGCATTCGCTGGCGGCACGGGTCGCAGGGGGGAAGACCCACAATCAGAATGTGGTATGCGTCCTAATGCTGCAAAAGTGGAAGGTGGATGGCATCTAGATCGAGTACCTGTCGTAGGAGGTCACGGGCTTCCATTTTCCATTTTAGGCGACTACGGAGAATATTCTCCATCAGGGGCCGTGGATCTTCAAAGGCTTCCCGCTGCTACTGGAACCCCTTCGGCCCTACATGAACGCCAATGATATCGACTTCAGTCATATCGAGATTAGGGTCCGCACTCTGAACGTCCCTGGGGGTGCTCGGACACCGAGGGTCCGCAACTTAATTGCCTCCTCCATGGGCACTAAGGTAATATCGCCCCCTTTTCCTTTTGTTCGGTGTGAGGATCACTTTTTGTGGATGAGGGTCCGTATGGAAGTGAACCAGCCGTTGCAGAGACGTCTTCTTCTTCGCTTTCTTGGTAACACTACCTCTTCGCTGATTGAACTGCAATACGAGAAGCTGTCGGACTTTTATCGTTGGTGCGAGAGGCTGACACATCGCCTGGCGGGGTGTACGGCCCAATTATCAGGGATTAGGCGGGAGAAGGTCTGGTATGACAACTCCATACAGGTACCGCGTCAACTGGATGTGGAGCGTCTACTGAAGACCGTGTGGCATCCACCATGTCACACAGAACCGTCGGTAGTCGATGACCTCCTGACATGGCTCTCACTGAACCCCATTGGTAGATCTAGGGAGGTCTCACAAAGGGACATAGTATCTGTTGCAGACTGTCATTCAAAGTCTGACAACCTGGCTAAGACTGCCCCGAAAGGGGTGGTCAATATTATGCAGGGAGGGCCCCTAACAACATGTGTAGGGCCGCCGAGTTTTACAAAGCCTGACAATCTGGCTAACGTCCACTATGTTGGGAGTCTTCTATGCCCAGATGATCATGCAGATGTTTTGGGCATACAAGCGGGAAAGGAGAAAGACCACAAGGAGATACTTGGGAAAGTAGGCCCCATTAGGAACAATACATTGAAGGCAAGCTAAAAGACGTGGAGCGGGCAACTGTATGCTAGAGCATCTGGGTCGAAGAAGTCTTTGGACCAACCGGGCCTCACATCAGGAGCTTATGAGCCGGAGAGGACCGAGGAGGACCAGATGAAGCAGGCGGAGGCTGGGCAGCCTCCTATGCAGGAATGAACCGACCCGGCAGGGGTGGGTTTGGCCGCTGCTGGCCTATATCCACATACCCGGGACAGCCAGTGCTGGGAGGTCTTTGGCAGCCTGCACCAACAACTCATTATTTTTGTTCGTCTTTACATTACTATGTTTGTCGTTGGAAATTTTTTATTTCTGCTTTGGTTTGGTTTATTTTCTTTATGTCTCGCTGTTTTGAGACGTCGGTAAGGGGATGTCCTCAATTATTGTCTATGATTTCAAGTAGGCTATCTTTATGGGTCCATGAGCGCTGGGCTTGCTATGGTCGGCCCGGAAAAATATCTGGAACCCTGTGTTGTTACGCTCTACCTTGTATGGTTTCTTTTTTACAGTAATGCACTTCCCCAGTTACCCGTTTCAAAAAAAAATGGAAATATGAAAAACTTGATAAAAATTTAGACACGTGAAAGTACGTGATTAAAATTAACGATAACTGAATATAATTTCCTGTAATGTTTATGTGGTTATATTATTATTATTATTATTATTATTAGTATTATTATTATTATTATTATTATTATTATTATTATTATTATTATTATTATTATTATTATTATTATTATTATTACACATAGACAATGAAAAATAATTCAAAGAGGCATACCCTTCTTTTCTCTAGATGTAAACCCTAGTTGTAGACACTTTTTCTTCACGTCGTCGTCGGTGATCATGGCTCCGACCATGGAAGATGCTGGCAACCTCTTTCTTTCTCTCTCTTCTCCCTTACTCATTTTCTCTCTCACTGAAAAACAACCCACAATCCACCACGTTCCTCCTTCTCCTTTCGCCACTATCGTCACCGGTGGCTACCATAGCTCCGACCACGGGGGCTTCTGATGGAGCCCTCTCCCACAGCCTCTCTAGACACCCCGTCTGCCATGAGTCTCCACCCGAGCTTTGTCGTCCTTGCTGCTCTATCGCCCTCCTCCAATTGCGCCTTTGTCTCTACCCTCGGCTCGTCGTCCCTAGGCCATCTTTCTACTTTGCCGGCAAGATCTGCCAACCCAACCCTTAAGCCGGTCAAATCTCTCGCTTCAACACCATCCCGCTCCACCCCGACCCCATTCGATGGCGGTCGGCCTTGAGAATCGGGACGTGGATCCTCTCATCTAGCCCCATATCTTGACAACGATGACTTGACCTAGTCTGACCGAGCCTCTTTTCTACGTTCCTCCTCCGACCAAATGACAATATCTGCTCCTACCATCTGCTGGAGCTCCACAGTCCGAGCCCCGTGCTCCTGCTTAGCGTTCTCACCCGACCTATCTCGTGCCCTCGCCCCAAGTGGATCAGCTCTACACACGTTGACGTCGTCCACCTTCCCCTCATTCCGGTCCCATCCTCAGTCATCAGAGGCCAACCACGAATTTTTCATGCACACCGTAGTTATTTTGGTTGTTTATCTTTTTGCTTGTTTTGTTGTATGTTCCCTCTATCGGGATCTCAAATATCCGGTATGTGTGTTGATCGCCTTTGGTGGCTTGCTCAGTCGGGTCTTTCTAGCAATGTTTCTTTTCAAAATAACGATATGAAAGACCAACCTGATAGTAGTGTTTAAGCATTGTGCCGCCCAGCTTCGAGAACTATCATTTCATTGATCGTCTCTCGAGTTTTCAAAACGATCAATAAATATATCGTTTATACTATTCGGTGAGTAAGGGTTAATAGTAATTTTTTTTTTTATTATATTCATGTACCGCTTAAAACATCCGGCTCATAGTATATGCATGTAGGGGGAAAAAACTCCGTACCGTTTACACATTTGATTCCACTCAATAAACTATTATTAATATATTATTACGTGATTATGCCATTGTTATTGCCATTCCCTCTCACGTCGTTAGTACTTTATTTTTTAACTTGTTTTTTTTGAACGATTTTTTTTTTAATGTTTGTGTTTTTAATTTATTTTTAAAATTTAATATCGAGTAATGGGATGTTTATGGTTAGCTTGTTTTTATATTGTAAACAAGTACAGGTAGAGATAAAATTAGTGGGGGTATTTGATTATACGACAGAAAAAAAGACGATGTTGATGCACTTATGGGTGTCGTTTAGCATGTAGTGGTAGATAGGGTCCAAAAGGTCTTTTCAAGTGGATGTCACCATTAAAACTTCAAATGCACTGTAATTGTGTTTTTTTATTAGAATAAACAATTGATGTTATAAATAGCGAGTGTTTACATAGTAAAATAGCAATAAAACACTGGATAAATAACATAACTGAAATGAGTTCCTACATAGAGGATACTCAGACGGAAAATTAAAGCGCTCGAGTCATCGACTACCTCTTGAAAACGCCTTGAAGGCGATATTGCGGCAGCGTCTGACGACACTGATACAGCTAATCAAGACTGGTGGAAGCTAGGATAGAGCAGACCCCTTACCTGTAAAAAGTAATGGTGGACAAAGTACTCCCTCAGGTTGTCAGCGTGCGTCGTCCTCCCTTGACTGATAATGGTAGGGCTCTAAAACGCCGGATTGCTGACCTCCGAGATGGTAGGGAAGTACTGTATCAGTTCTTGGTGGGACCGCTGCCACCTTACGTCCAGAGGGGCGGTGAAACCGACCAACCCCCCTCTGGACCACCTCGGACTCATTCGGTGAGGCGAGGGTGCTTAAAGCCCCCCGCCGCTGTGTGTGATACCCCGCCCTAGTTACCCTGGCCAACCCGACCCCATTCCTCCTTGGGTCCCCCATGCTGCGACTCGGATCCCCTTGTGCCCTTAGACCCGCTTCCATTGGACCTCGGCCCATGCTGGAGGCCCATGTCATGCAACCCAGCCGAAACCCTAATCGGGTCTATGCCTACCCGCTACCACCCAGACACGCTCTCCCGTCGTCCGGCCACCCACCCGGTCTCGATTCCGTAGGGTTTCGATTCTGGTACAGTAGAAGCCGCCGAAAGACGACATCCAACCTGGACCAGCTCCGTCCTACTTCTTCAACTTAGGGAGCCCTACCGGGCGCCACCATCCCCAACATGCTACGAAGACGCAGGGTAAACCAGCCTCGCCTTCGTCTTCTCTACAGGGCATTGACGCGGTCTCAATCCCATCGTCGGAGTACGCTGCACCAGGCTCTGCTGGTGGTCCAAAATATTTCCCTGCGTTCTCCTTCCTCCTGTACCTCTGGAGACCCTCTCAGATGCTCCTTCTGTTGGGTCTCGAGGTAGGGTTGGAGATGAACCAACTCGCAACGGAAAATCAATGAAAACCAAGAGACGATTAAAACCATGAAACAACTAACAAAGAATGGATTCACAAGAGAAAAATTCAGCATTAGTTCTTACCAAAACAAGAACACCGGTTAACGAATGATTGGCTTGAGTCTCCAAGACGCCTACGTATCCACATGGGAATCAAAGCCACGTATTTCTTCTCTTTGAGGACTCAAGAACACAAACATGGAGGTGGAAACTAGCCAAACCCGAAATGGCCATGGAAGAGGGAGAAAAAAGTGTTTCCTATTCTTGTCTTGTGTTTGTTATGTTGAAAAAAGATGACTTAAACATAACAAAACCCATACTTGTCCAACTAAAGGCATGGGACAAGTATGGTGTCAAGTAAGGTGTAAATAGGACAAAGTATGGCAAGACAAGATTGGGTTAGGTGGTGAATCACCAACACCTTAATCCTTGTCTTGCTTACTTAGTACTAATTAATCAAGACTTGATTAATTAGTTCCATGGGCCTTGGTTGCATGGGCCTTTCATGGGCCTCTTGGAACATGGCCCGTGGCCATTTCCAACGAGGTCCCGTGATTCGCTCATCGCCTTCATGCCTTCCATACCGGAAATGTCCAACATTATCCGACGCGATCAATCCCAAGACTCCAAGCCTTGTCTCGATCCGTAAAGTCCTATTCACTTACGGGCACATGACCCAAAACCCAGTTTTGGTCATGTCCCGAGACAACTCCCTTTTGGCCATTCTCCATAAATGTGTCAATGAGTTTCATCCTCCGGTGTGACCCTTAGGTTTATGCATGTCAATAGATCAATGTAAAATCCCATTTTACTTGATCCTATTTAAGTGGCAACTAACGAGACTTTAGTATTGCCTGACACTACATAACGAATTGACCCTGTCGATTCTAACCTTTCCGTCGTCCCTGTCATTATCCTTTTATCTCCGATATCCTGATTGAGATAAGGCATAGAGCCGTCATCCTTATTATTCTCAATCATCGTTCCTTGATATGTGAGATGACTGAAGATATGATACCCAGTATCATGTGCATGGCCATGCTATTCTTTCAGTCACTCTCGATCAAGCGGCCGAGAACCGATATCTTTCCCATACCTCAGTATGAGGGATAAATCCCTTAGCCGCCTTTCGTGTCACTCATGTAGTCCGTCCCCAAGCCAATCCTGGCCGTTATGGAAGCCCTGTTACGGACAACGTTAGGCTCAGGTCAAACTCAGTTGTTGACTACATAACGATCACAAAGACTCCTTGGTCTAAGGATACATGACAAGCTACAACACTGAATATGTTCATGACTTAATCTATGGCACATATTCAGGGCGGGTCGTCCAATATCATGTCCCACATGATATCTATGATCAGACTCCGGAATCCCATTCCAATGACTAACATAACGTAAGCCATAAAGAGCCATCTTTCATACTAGTCGCTTCTAGTGAAGCTTTGTTGACTAGGGACCCATCGAGTGTGATCTATCTCGATCTATGGTTCTATTCGCATGGTGGGCATAGATCAGAGCACACATCGATATATTACTCCAACACATAAGTAATATAAAGCCGCTTTAATTTTATTGCTAACGATGATATATACATTTGGACATTTAGGATTGAACTACGGGCACTAAGACTAACACCTTCATCTCCCTGCTAACGAAGAAGACATGAAGACGATCCCCCATCGCCCCCCCCCCCCCCCCCTCGGGAAGTAGAGCCTCTCTGTGCCTATGCCCGACTCCTCACTGCTCTACGTGTGGTGGCTGCCGGATCCTTTGAAGGTCGTCGTCGCCGTCATATCGCATCAAACTCTAGGGTTTTAGGGAGAATCGTAGAGCCGCGGTTAATATACCTATTTGTTTGTGGTAGATGATCACATACACCTTCTAACAATTACTAATAATTTATTTGGTAAAGAATGGATATGCCATTGGTTGGGATCAAGTTCATGATACTCAAACATCAATCAAGCTTCTGCTTCCCATTCTCGTCACTTATTTTTCTTCATCCTCATTATCCCTGGTTGCATTTAAATACCCAAACTTTCAGAATAAAATTCTCACACTCCTTGTCAATTTCTCCAAGAGGTCAACTTTAGCTCCATAAAAATCTGCAAGCTTTAAAAGTGTGGGAGATGAGACAAGAAGGAGATGCTGATTGGGCAACCATGGAGGTGGGTGATGGGGATCACTGTAATTGTGCTTTGCTATCTAATTGTGGACCCAAAAGACCCATATGTGAAAACTAGTTTTGCTAAAAAAAATTTTATTTCCCTTCCTGCCCCTTGGTGCATTGCAAGCAGTAACATATATTTGTATTTATTTTCCTCGTGATTATATTAAAATTTATGTTAAGAGTTATGGCTGATTATTAAATTGGATTTTTTTACGAAGAAGGTACAATTCTAATTAATAGAGTTCAAACGACAATAAAAATACATCAAGAAAAACCCTGACCACAATAAAAGAGTTATTACATGGTATTGAGTCCCACATGTCTGCCTCCACATAACTCTGAGACAAATGAACTGACACATGCGGGTTTTTAAGAAACCATAAAGGCCAACTGAAATGAAAAAGAAACTACAACGAAACTGATGACTGCTGCTCAAGGTAGTGTCTAATTGCTGCATACTCCGTAGGGTGCGACCGAACCTACTGTCATCAACTTCAAAGGGAGACAGAGCTCTTCTCAGGGACCCTCCCCGGGCCAGTCCCCAGAGCACTGGATTCCTTTCATTCCTTCATGCGGGGTTGTTTCCCTGCTCGATCCTGATCATCTCGGAGCTCCCCAGCAGAACCCCGTTTCACTCCCCCACCTCCTGTTCCATGAATAGACTCAGCTCCAGCTCCAAGTCCAGTTCTATCTCTGTGCCCAGACAAGTGTGGGGGATCGACTCTACTGCCCCCGGACCGGAGGATTGGCCGATCACCAAGTTCTTCCAGCCCGAATAGGCCAACCGGGTCTGAGAGACGCTCTGAGGGCTCACACCCTGAGGTGTAGTAGCCAATGATACTATTGGGCTCATGCCTCGAGACAAGGGACCATGAGGTGAAGAAGTCGAGGACACTGGTCGGTGAGATATCTGACCATCCCAATTATTTGCATACGTCTTAGGTTGGCGGTCCTTCTGATATTCCAAGATGGAGGAGTCGAAC
Source organism: Erodium maritimum (assembly GCA_963921825.1). NCBI lineage: Eukaryota > Viridiplantae > Streptophyta > Magnoliopsida > Geraniales > Geraniaceae > Erodium > Erodium maritimum. The sequence continues at coordinate 25,613,943 of OY997594.1, forward strand.
TTGGGAGTACCCACCCTCTCCCGATCACATTCAGCCACCATGTGACCAATCATGCCACAATTAAAACAAAACACAGAGAGTTTTGTATAGGTAAGAGTGACATAAACCGGATCGGGAAATTCTCGGAATCGAAGTTAAATCTGACGGCGAAGAGGGCGCTCCACAAGGTGCAAAAATCTGACCTTCATTGTACCGCCCCAACAGATGTTCCATTGTTCACATGAGACCTCGACACACAATCCTATTCTATCTGATCGTCTCTCTCATGGTTTTGGTGCGCACTACCGGAGGGAGACCATGTGCATGCACCCAAAGTTGTAGTCGATCCAGGGTAGGAGGCTCCCTAACCATTGGGTCCAAATCAGCCAGTAGGAGGGGTTGTCCATCAAAACACCACAACTCGTTCCCACGAACCCATGAGCGTGTCGCCGCTGTCTCGAAGTAAAACCCGAACACCATAGGCCCGATGTCTTTGATGACCAAACCTTCGCCCGACTTCCCTCATGTTTTAGTGATAATCCTAAGAAGGACCTCCTTACGGGGTGGGTGTCTTGGAGGTCCATAGTTTGCCCAATATGGCAAATTGTTGACGTGCTAGGACTCATGGACTCATATGTTGGTACGAGACTTCCACCACATCATCTTCTCCCTCCTCTAACGAGCAGGCCGAGAGGCCATCCTGGAGATTGAGCAAATGAGACTCCAACGACATCGGCATGTCCGACGACTTTGAGGTAGTCCCGTTCTCCTTGGGTTTTAAAAATCTACGGTGGTGGACCATTCCCGGCTATGGAGAGAGCAATACCGTGATCACCGGTACTCGATCAGCGTTAGGGATGATGATCCCCTCACAGAGGGCCTCCAGCTCCTTCCACCCTAGTTCCTCCCTCACAAGGTCAATCATAGGAGCCTTATCCCGAGAGGGGACCATAGCCAGTGGAGGCGGCGGAGCAGAAACAGGAACCTCCAATGAAGATTGCGAAGCGTTGGATGGAGAAGGTTCCGATGACGGTTGGGGAATAGATGTAGTCCCAAAAGTCAGAGGAGACGTCGAGTCGTCAATGATGAGCGGTGGTGGAGGTAGCGCCAAAATCCTAGCGTAACTTGCGGCTGAAGCTAGGGTTTGGGTCTTGGAAGGAAGATCCTGGCGAGGTTTGCTCGCCGGTTCAGAGGAGCCTGGAGAGAAGACGATAGCCCCCGTCGGTGGAACAGAATGGGTGATCGCCGTGGGGGAGAGAGAGAAACAGGGACCAAAGCAGATTGCTTTGTCGGCCTTCGTCGTCTCGGTTTATGAGGAGGGGCGCGGTGGGGGCACACGTGGTAGGTGCTGCTCCAGATAGGACTGCAACATAACAATACCAATGTGGGTGCATCGATCATGTCGACGATAGGTGTAGGAAGCTTCATATGGGGCTAGGATTTTGCCTCGGGAAGGAGGAGATCTCGACTTGCGAGAGAGATTTTTTATTATTAAATTGGATAATTTTATAGTGAAAGCAATATACAGTTCGATTAACTTTTCCGTGTGGTATGGAAGGGTAGATGATTGGGTTTGTAAGCATTTTTTTATATTTTTTTTATATAAGTGATAGAGTTTATTAATGATCTAGTTATAGAATGTTTAGAGTGTGTTAGGAAGAACCTCTTGACCATTGAAGAATATGTAGAGAACGAATTTTTCTGACAAGCTAGTGAAAAAATGTATTCGTATTTCATTCAATAAAGATGAGAGATAGTCTCTCATGTTGAAGGAGTAGGGAACAAATGTCCTTGATGATAGTGCCCACTGGGATATAAGAGGAGTGTCCGTCAAGATCATGTTCACTAGGATTTGGCCATCTGATCGAATAACCACTGGTCCGGTCCCTAAGGCTGCTACATTACTGAGGGTTATACCAATCGCATAAGCCTTAATCATGATAGGGGGCAGACTCCCAAGAGCACCTCATTTGCTACTAGGCGAATCTCCTCTGTCTTTGTCCGAGCTATGATTTCCCACCTTAAATGATTAGGATCCTGGAAGACCGCGCCGTCCACATTAATAGCTACCGTTCCCGATGGTGGGGGAACCCATTCCGTCGGAGTTCGTATCTCAGGTGACCGAGATGATACTAGACTTCCATTAGCTTCTCTCTAGGCCAAGAGGTTCGTTCGGGAAACAGATAAGACCCCAATAGCAGCTGACGGAGCTCCTTCCCAAACCTTGGCATTTCTTGCCTTGTAGATCTCCCAGAGTATACTTAAGATTTTCGCTATACGACTTGGAGCCTGGCCCGAGGTTGTCTGACCCCACCAAGTCGAGAAGGAGGTGGAAATTCTTGTAGGTTGAACACTCCCAAAGCTAGTCCAACAAGTTTTTGCAAAACGACAAGAGATGAAAATATGGATCACCGTCTCTTAGGATCAACCACATATGGGACAACATTGAGAGATGGACACAAATCGTTGATGCAAGTTGGAGGCTACCTGAAGGGTGTTCGTAAGACAACGCCACAAAAAGTTACGTATGTGATGTTGGACAGGGATATTCCATATGTTGGACCTGTGAACCCGCTCCCCATACTGGCGGTTACGCTATCTCGCATCCGCCAAGGCCTCGTATCTTTTTTTGTCGAGTAGAACCCCTTCTTATTTGCTGCCCAATACCATTCACCTTTGTTCCTGGTCTCCAAGATAGGGATTTGGAGGATCTTATCCTGATCTTCCACATCAACCAACGCCCTGATAAGAGGAGCATCCCAACTTCTTGTTCCCGGGATCATCAAGCATGTCATTATCGAGCCCTCTAAAGCCACAAAGGATGTCTGAATGTATGGTTCCTGACCCGACAACCATGACGCCTCCAAGATTGGGGTATCCCGCCAAATTATAATAGACACTCTAAGTCCCTCCCGTAGTAGGTTATGATAAGACAGGATGATGGACCAGATAAAACTCGGATTCCCCTTATGGATGCTTAGGGGAAATTAAAGGAAAGTATCGTGCCTTAATAAACCTTGCAACTAAAGAGTAAGACCTATGGATCAGAGCCCATTCATGTTTCCCAAGCAGAGTCATGTTGGCATCTTAGAGGTGGCGGAAACCCATTCCCCCATACTCCTTTGGGGTGCAGAGCTTATCCCAATCTTGCCAAATGATCGGACGGTTCGAGGCCCCCCTACCAGAATCTTGTTAAGGCGATATGAATTCTTTTCGTGATACATCGGGGGATCCTGAAAACATACATAGCATATACTGGTAATGAGGTTAACACTGATCCAATCATGACCTCCCGCCTTATCGGGGACAATAGTTTTCCGTCTGCAGACCAGATTCTAGAGATGACACGATCTCCCAGAAATACTATGGCACTGTTCCTGTTATGACTCATCATATTCGGCACCACAAGGTAAAGATATGAGGCCGAGGTTTCAACAATAAATAACATTATGCACCACTCATGTCTGACACTAATCAAGGTATTAGTACTAAAAAAGATGGAAGCCTTTTCTAAATTGAGAACATGACCTGAGAGGGCGCTAAAGGCCCCCAATACAGTACTATTGTGTTGCACTTCTGCCGCGTCTACCCTGCAGAAAATGTGGAAGTCATCGGCGAAAAACATATGAGAGATCTCTAGAGCCCCCCTCGCTACCCGGACTCCCAGTATTTCACCTGGAGCCTGCGCTTCCTTTAATAATTGGGAGATACCTTATATACATAATAAGAAGAGATATGGGGACAACAGATCTCCTCGACGAAAGATCCTGGATGGGTAAAACGCAGAGTTTCTCTCCCACCCGATGATACTGAGTAACAAATTGTACTCATGCAACAAGTAATGAGAGCTATCTATTCTGCAGAGAAGCTGAGGTGGTGCATAACAGTTAGCAAATAGGACCATTCCATTCTATCATAGGCTTTACTCATATCAATTTGTAACGCCATAAAGCACATATTTCCTTGACATTTTCGACGCAGAATGTGTATAACCTCAAAGAAAATGGTGACGTTGTCCTGAATACATATCCCCGAGATAAACGCCCCTTGAATCTCACATATCATAGATTGTAGGAGGGGACGTAATCTATTAGCCAGGACTTTGGAAAGGATACGGAATATAACATTGTGTAACGTTATAGGATGCAGGTCAGTGATCCTCTCCAGGTTCAGCTTCTTAGGGATAAGGATGATAGAGGTTTCGTTTAGGACTGGTTCGAATGCTTGAGTGGCAGATTGATTACAGGTCGCGTGGTATCTCGATTCGACTTCATATCTACAATAGTGCGGCGCTGTACATGTATGGGCGGAGCTCGATGTAGGGATGGCAGAGAGCGAGCGTCAACCTCTGCTCCGACCGCCACTGAAACAAAGCATGGCTAAATTCAATCGTGCTCGTGAATTGGAGAACGAGCGTTAGCCTCTGCTCAGGCCGCCACTAGAAACAAAGCACGACCAAATCCAACTATGCTCATCTAGGCTTCGAGAGTTTTTTTGGGGATCGAGGCTCACATGGTCACGCCGCCATGTTCACCGGTCTTGATTCCTATTGTAGAGCTCCATCTATGGAGACCTGAAGTGAGGCATGACAGATCTGGTCGGGCTAGCTTTGATTTCACTGTTGCTCGCATATCTGTTCACGGTGGAACCCTCGACGATGAGTTGCGATAGGGACAACCATGATACTACCGAAGAAGACGTTGCACTAGTCTAAAGAGGATGCCTCACCACACCAGAGAAGCCGCTCCGCGCCGAAGATTTTGTATCGTTTTGTTCTTTAGAATTCAGATGGTTGACTTCGAATACGAATACTCCGAAAAATAGAAAATGAAAATTAATACTTTTAACATAAATAAAAATAAAAATAATGTTTTAAACAAAATAATATAATATAAAGTAAAAATATTAAATATATATTAAATTAAAACAATGATAAATTAAATTTTTAATTGAAAAATAAATATAAAAATAATTTTCAAAAATAATAAATTATTGATGAATATGGATAAAGCAGTGTTTCAGGCGTCCATGTGTCGTCCTTGTCCCCTAGTTGACAAATCGGGTTGTTACTCACCTCTTCCTTCTCATCTGGTTCTTCCTCGAGGGAGAGCGCCCATGTGTGGTGCTGGATCTCTGTTATGGAGTCTGGTGTAGAGATGAGGCCTCCCACACGGATTTGGTTGGTTGGGGGTACCTGAATCCAAAGGGGTAAAGTAGTGGCCCCCGGCGAGGCGCTCAATAGACAGATAAGAGGGATAGAAGCCCCCGATGACGTTTCCCCAGTCGGTGGCCCTGTGACAATCGACCCCAATGACGGTTCCACCATGTTCTCTTTCAAGGTCCGAGAAGTGGTGATCATACCAGGCGTAGGAGAAACCATGTCGACGTTTGTTGTGGCCGATGGGAGGGTCGATAGAAGGATGGACGGAGGAGCCATGGCAGAAAGTGGCAGCGGTGATGACGGTTCGTGGGAAGAGGAGGAGAAAAAGAAAAAAAAGACTTAACCATAGATAAACTAAAAACTTATTTTAAACTTTTTATGTTTTTTTGGATGGAAACTTAACTAAAAACAAACGGTGGGTACTAAATTAAAAATATTAATTTTTAGATTAGTGAAAAAATAAAAATAACCTAGAATATTATAATAAATTAAAATTGTGAAAGATATTTAAATAAAATTTTCACAAATAATCGTTAGTGGACTGGTAGACGGAAGAAAGTTAAAGAATGTCATTTGCAAAGAAATAATCGTTAGTATCTACACCATGAGAGATTAGTCTGAAAGACTCCAACCGATTAGGGCTTGCACCGTACGTGACATCAATTTTCGGCGATTGCATATCCTTCGTCTCATCTATTCCGACTACCTACTAAGGGTTTCGCTCCTTGCACTCGTGCGTTTCCAACGAACCTACTAGGGTCATGTATCGCATCTTGTTGAGTTGACCGTAGCTGACACGGGTGAGTTCGATTGTTCTTTTTGTTTAGCTGCTTCCGTTTTGTTATTGGTTTCTTTGCTGGTATCTGTTGCGGGTGTGGGGATATGACTATATGTATTGCTTGGAATTGTTGTGGATTGGGATCAGATCACGACCGGATGTGCTATTTCTATCTGAAACCTATCACTCTGAGGAGAGACGGTCACTGTCTCGATCAACTCTCTTACGTCGTAATCTCAGCTTTCATGGGGGAACAAGCCGACCAACGGAGGGTAGAAAGGGAAGAGTGATGCTATTGTGGTCGGACAAATGTAATGTGAATATGCTAGAAACGACCAAAACCCATATTGATGTGCATGTCTTTTTTGAGCAGGAACAACCTTTTCGGTGTACTGGTATATATGGGGAACCGGCAAGAGAGTTCAGGCACCGTACGTGGAGTTTGTTACGTCAATTGGGTACAGACACACAAATACAAGATTGGTTGTTTATGAGAGATTTTAATGGAATCCTCCAACCGGATGAGAAAAAAGGGTGGGAGGTTGTATCCTATTTCACTTATTCAGAGTTTCCAGCACGCCATAAATGACACTGGGGTTCAGGACATACCCATGGGGGACTATCAATTTACTTGGAGAAAAGGTTAGTTGCCTCTCATAAAGCTGGAAGTCAGACTGGATAGGGCGTTTAAGACCCCAACTTTTAGGGACCGTTTCCCTCAGGCACGGCTCCAAAATGTAGGGTACACTACCTCTGATCATCTCCTTATTATACTTCATTTGATAAAGGAAAAGCGAGATCGAGTGGACATGCAATTTTGTTTTGAGAATGCTTGGGTTGAAGAGCCAGAATGTGGAAGATTGATTCAACATGAATGGGCATGACTGAGTGGTAGACATATCAAGACGGATATTCAGGAAATCAGGAAGTCACTTGATGTTTGGGGCCAAACCGTCTATAAAAAGGCAACCAATACAATTCGGATGTGTCAACAACAACTTCAAGAACGGAATGATATGAGGGATAGGCTGGGTATCAGACTCCGACTGGCCATTCAGAAGCAGTATGAGTGTGCTTTATCGAAGCAAGACACCTTTTGACGCCAGCGGGCCAAACAACACTGGTTGGCTGATGGGGATAGAAATACAAAATTCTTCATCACCTCAATCAAGAAACGACAAAGCAGAAATAATATAAAAGTCTTATAGACAAATGAGGGCACAACGGTTACATGGAATACTGGTATGCAGTCTCTGTTAGTGGGGTATTTTGGGCAGATTTTTACAATAGGGACATAATTGATGGAGGAACTACCGATTAATGTCTCGTGTCTGGTTGCGTAGGAGCAAAATGTTTTATTGGGAAAACGGGTCTTGGAAGATGAGGTTCGGACGACAATCTTTCATATGGGACCTAACAAATCACCGGGTCCGGATGGCCTTAATCCCTTTTTCTATCAGTATTCTTGGTCTACATTGAGCAAATAGGTTAATCATATGACGTTAGTAGTCATCCCCAAGAATAAGGATCCGAGAATAATAATTGACCTGCGCTCCATAGCCCTTTGCAATGTCATCTTCCGAGTTTTATCAAAAGTTCTTGCTAATAGGCCGAAACCTCTGTTGGACCCTCTCATCTTAGTGAACCAGGGGGCGTTTGTGCCATGTCGTGCTATACAAGATAATGTTTTCATCTCCTATAAAATTATCCACTCCTTGCGAAGGCGAACTCAGGGACCGAACGGTTTCATGGCACTCAAGCTAGACATGAGCAAGGCTTATGATCGAGTAGGATGATCCTTCATTTTGGTCATGATGGGAGCCTTTGGGTTTCGCCCGATTTGGAGGGTACTGGTATTGGCCTGTATGCGATCCATTCAGTACACAATGAAGACACGAGGCAAGCAGACAAAACCCTTTATGGTAGGGAGACCCTCTATCCCCCCTATTTATTTCTGTTATGCATGGAAGGACTGTCAAGACTATTAACTAAGACCGAGAGAGACGGTAAAATTCACGGGGAGTCTGTGGGTAATGGAGCCCCGGTTATATCTCATATTTTCTTTGCGGACGATTACTACATCTTCTACCGGGCGGACAGACAAGAGGCCGGATATTTGCAATGTGTCATTCACACCTTTGGGAAGCTCTCGGGTCAGGTGATTAATAAGCAGAAGTCTTCGATATTCTTCAGTACGAATACAACTCCGGTAAATCGGGTCCTCTGTTGTGCTACATTGGGCATTCAGGAAATATCTCAAGCATCCACCTATTTGGGAGTTCCTAAGATGCTTAGTTGGAAGAGAGGCCAGAGCCTGCAGTTTGTGTGTGATCGGATACTATCGGTTGGTGGGAAGGAGGTAATGATCAAATCAGTACTTCAATCTATGCCTATTTATGTTATGAGCGTTTTCTTACTACCAAGGTCCTCTGTATCAAAAATCCATGTGGCCTTAGCTAGATATTGGTGGACAGGCACTCTGAGGACGGGAAAACCTATTATATAGCAGGATTGGGCAAAGTTGTGCCAGTCGAAAGAGGTAGGAGGAATGGGTTTTCGAGATATGTACGATATGAACATCACATTACTGGCAAAAAATGGGATGTAAATTCTTATCTAACCCAGAATGTTTGGTGGCTAGAGTGTTTAAGGCTCGGTACTTTATACATGGAGATTTTCTCACGGCAGGAAAGGCCTAAATCCTAGTTAGTTATGGTCGGGTCTGAGAGATACTCGAGCACTCTTGCAGGAAGGCATGCGGAAGACTATAGGAAATGGTCAGACTACCAGAGTAGGGGGTATATTGTGGCTCATGGGGGAAATACCCATCATCCCTCTTAGGACGGTGCCAACTAGAGAAATACTAGTTTCATAGCTGATTACTAAAAAGGGACAATGGGATGTACTGAAGATCACTACTTCATTACCGCCAGAATTTATCCCAGAGGTGCTGAGTATACCAGTCCCTAATCACACGAAACCGGATAGGAAGTATTGGACACGAGACATCCGAGACAATTACAGTTGCAAGGAAGGGTATCGCTTATTAGCTTGATTGAACAGTCAATGGGTCCTAACACAGGGAGCATCGACTTGGTCGGCTATTTGAGATCTAGACATTCATCCCCGTATCAAGGTTTTTTGTGGCGAGCTATCTCAGGTACCTTATAGGTGGCGCTGAACCTCCGGACAAAATTTGTCCCCATCCCGTAGGAATATCCAGTATGTGCTTCGGGAAGTGAAACAACACTCCATCTATTAGTTCAGTGCCCGTTTGCTCAGGATGTGTGGCAACAATCCCAAGTACCTTTCTCGGTTTCTTCAGCTACTACATTTATACTGTGGATGACTGATATTGTGGCTATGCCGGATATAGCAACCAATAGTATAATTGCATTAACCATATGGGAGATTTGGAAGGCTCAAAATAGTGTTGTTTGGGACTAGATTCAACTGCCGGCTAGCTCAATTGATGCTACAATCAAAAGTGATGTCCACAGTTGGAAGGAGGCGCATAAGAAGATGAGTGTGTAGACCCGAACCCCTGCGGGTCCTGCCAAGAAAGGTTGGAAACCACCACCATCAGAATGGTTATCCCTGAACGTTGATAGGACGGTTTTTACAGACACCTCTCAACTAGGATGAGGCATGGTTTGTTGGGACGAGAGGGCAACAATTGTGGAAGGGAGGAATGAGATTGGGGGGCACTCCATTACCCGAGATGATAAAGGCCATTGCCATATATCAAGCTTTGCAATGGGTACGAGAATTAGGACGGTCGCGTGTTATCATTCGAAACGACGTCCAATTTATGGTGAAGATGATCTTAAGGTCAACCCCTCTTTTCTCACCAGTGGGCCATATTATTGAAGAATATAGGTCTATTTTTATATTGCTCGAGAATGTTAAACTCGAGTTCATTTCTAGAACTACAAACAAAGTTGTCCACTCATAATCTAGGTTTCAAATACCACATTTAAGACTCTTCAAGTAATACCAATATCCTCTCCTTAAAAAAATTCGTTAGTACTACAAAATATATATAGTTCACAACAACTTCACACAATATCCATAAATTATATATTTTTATCGGTAGTAGATAAATATTTATTTGTAGTAATAATAAAATAAATAGTGAAAGGAAAGGAAAAGGAAAAGACATGAAGGTCATTCCCCCAATTGCTTCGACGTCATCTTCTCCGCCTCTGTGCTGCCACTCTGCCGCCGCTGTCGCCGCCTATCCTTTCCGCCCCCGCTTCTGGATTCGTCCATTAAGCCGGAGAAGGTATCCAACTCTTCTCCATCCTCTTCTTCGTCCGTTGATGGGGTTCCAGCGGCAATCTAATTTCCTACATTGCAATGTGTTGCTCCATTAGATTATTTTCGCTTCGGCCTCAGACAATGCACTCCTCGAAAGACAATGAAGCTCTCGCCCCGGAGGAAGAACAATCGAGCCGTGGGAAGAGCGACAATGGTTCCAAGTACTTTGATATCTATGGACCTCAAGTAATCTCTCGCGAACCCTTTTTATTGTTTGCTTCTCAAACTTCCTAATTTTGGTTCTGTACTAGTAGTTATTGGCATGGCAGCTGATTGTTGGGTACAAAAATGTTTTTGTTTGTTTGATTTGGGTAATTGGTTCTAGTCCAGAGCTAGTTGAACATATAAAGTTAATGATCAATGGACACAAATGCTTTCATACTAATATATGAAGTATTAGTTAATCATATTTTTGTATATTATGCTCTAAAATACTTTAAACTGAGTAACCCTTTCAGTAAGCAATATAAGAGTCCATGTCCCAAAGATGTAGTCCGGAACCCTTCCATAAATATTGCAGTGTTTTGGGGCTATGTCAATGATAGATATCTCTGGGATCCTTCATTAGATCTTAAACGCGCATATTTGAATCATTCCCCTGGCAATTTTCATGTTTTGTTTTGTATGCAACTGCCATGTCACTTTCTTAGGTGACACTCAACTGCTGAGGCATTAGGTTTATTTGGTTTCTGGGTACTCTTTTTTTCCTGCAGTATTTTGAAGCTCTATTCCTGCTGTGTTTGTTCCTTTCCAAACTATATAGAAAGGAAAAATTTGAAAAATCAAGAATTTTTAGTTTGCGGCATTATACTATGCTTCTAAATCGCATTACTCATACTAGCCTAATTAGTCCTAGAAAAATGGTCATTCTTAATTTCTTGCCTCAGAAACCCTTTATTTTAGGGTTGAGATTTATACCGCCACTATTACTTGAACCCCTGAACACCAGGTCACAGGGCCAAGCACTTGACTATTTCGACTAGCTTTGGTCTTGTCTCATAAGCCTTGGAATACAGGATTCCAGTTACAACTTTTTTCTTTCTCACATTACTGCCTAAGCCAGGATAAAACATACTCTACAGCTTTGGCATTATTACAGATGAGTTGATGTCATTCTTGTTCTGATGTGACTTTGCAGGCAAAAGCTGATATTATCTTCAAAATGCCTGAAAATAACTCAACTTTAAATCTGCAAGTGAGTGTCAATGGCATGCAAAAATTGCAGGATCTTTAAGCGTTTCTCTACATAGCATACTCATTCCAACTTCATTCCGACTTTTGTTGCAACCAGGACATTCAAGGCCTTGTTACCTGGGTGCTTGCCGAAGGAAGCATGCCTTCATGGGTTTTTATAAAAGTAAAGACGGCTCTTCTCCTCTACCTCCTATATATGTTTGCTCATAGACATGTTTATGTTTGCTGATCATGTCTTATTTCAAAATAAAGTGAGAAGCAATTTCGGGTGGATTTTTTTTGTAAATGATGTTGCATTTGTGGAGGTACTGAACTATCATTCTCATGGTTTGCAGAACAAGCCCTTGATTCCCAAAGTGGTTATGGTTTATGCCCCAGGCCTGGATGCTGCTTTGTACTTATCACATACCAAGTTACTTTCTAATTTCAAAAAAGTTTGTGGGAATCCAAGGCCAGTTTTAGCTCATAGGTTTGGCTAAGAACCCGTTCACCTATATCTCTGATTTCCTGTTAAGTTTTCTTTCCATCATATTTTCATTTTTCCTCTTTGCTAGTTATCTATCAGATGGAATGCAGACCGTAGATGCACTCCTAACATGCAAGATAAAGAGAAAGCGAACAGGAGATGATTCAGGTTTGAGAGAGCATGCCCAGACAGCTGGAAAAGGTTTGCTTCTTTTTCCTTTAAAAAAAATAATTCCTGAAAGGATTTAAAAACCATTCATGTGCACAACAGGTATGTAGGAAGTAAGGACAAACCAATGAACTGGTTGTCTAAGCCCAATAAAAAGGAAAGGGCATGCTGTAATTGGGCCAGTTTAATGTCCAAAAGCAATCTCTAGAAATTTTTTGCAAACCATTGTATAGCTGTCCAAGAACTATTTAAAGGCATACTGAGTTTTTGTTCGCTGTAATTAAGTTCAATGGGCATTACTATGGATAGTGCTCTTATTGTCTCATTTTTCTAGAATTAGTTTTCTTCTGAGGTAAAAGTTTATGTACTAATAATGTTTTGAGAAAAGAGTGCACAGACTCTCGTGTCCATTAATTTCAAGAATAAGTAGTTCAATATTGTATCCATGCTAAACAGTTTTATCATTTCAACGTAATAATTGAACTGATCACTTTGCAGAAACATGCAATGCCGATGTAAATAGGCCATCCTTCGAGGAACTTGTCAAAGATATACCCTTCCCTGTAACATATTACACCCTTACTGCTAAGGAACTTGAAGATAATCGATATTGTCATAAAGGAACTCAAGAAGGTTATATGCATGTCCTACACTTTTCATGCCTTTGCATTTAAGTTATCGTTTTATAATATTTTTCTTAAATAATTAGGTGATTTGTTAATTCTTATATATTGATTTCATGCAGGTTTTTGTTCAACTCTTCCTGCACCTTCAGGACTTTCATTTCAAAAAATGTTGGCACTTGATTGTGAGATGGTAATTTCATAAATAATATATATCCAATATCTGTTTTATTAATTTTAGTATATTCTCCTCCTGCAGGAGCAATATGAAATGTTAGGAAAATATGTGGTTCATTTCAGATTCAGAATAGTTTTTTTTTCCTTATTAATTACTTCATTGTTGTACTAAATGCTTTGTATTGGTTATTCTTTTATCTTTTCTTAGTGTATCACTAGCGAGGGTTTTGAGCTTGCAAGAGTGACCCTGGTGGATATCCAAGGACTGGTACAGTATACACTATTTTCCTTTAATTCTCAGTGCTGTGCAGCGAGTTGCGGTTTACCATTAGTTTTTGTTTACTTTTCTCCCTGTTGTGCCTCTTTACTTCAATGCTGTACTAGAAAGTTTCTGTCTGAATGCATAATGTAAAATTCTGAAATATTATTGATTATAGTTGATAATCTTGATGTTTCAATACAATGAGAGCACCCCTTTATATAGGGTTTAACTCTATGCGAAATAGGAAATACTAATACTAAACAACATAGGAAATCTAACTAAACTAGAATAGGAAATACTTGAAAACTGGAAATAACCTAAACTCTAACACTCCCCCTCACGTGCAAATCGGATAACGAGTCTTGCACGTGCACGAAGAATAAATTTCAAATTTCTTCATGTTGTTGCTTCACCACTATGATGCTGTTGCCGAAGACTAGATTTTTTTTTCAACACTCCCCCTCACGTGTAGGTATGATCTTCTACACGTGGGCCATAGCAGGTCTGGACATCTGCATATGTACCGGAGATCACAGGGTGGAGGTGACAAACGGGACGATACCCAATAACGACTTTTTAAAACCTAAGACGATCTAGAGCCATTGGCTCATACCCTGATTTTACGGACGCACGATTTACCTTCGAGCAATTACACCACGTGGGAGCAAAACATCTTCACGCAAGTCGCATAACGACAATGCGAAACAACTTTAAGCAACTACGTCACATGACGGTGTAAAATTTTTCAAGCAACTACGTCACATGTTTCGCACCGTCGTTATGCGACAGTGCGAAACATCTTCAAGTAAGCACGACGATGGTGCAAATATATGTGATTTTTTTTTAATGAAAAATCACCAAAACACTAAAATCAGAAGAATTCAGAAGAAAACTGTCCGGACCGAATTTCCCGTTGTGAACAGTATCGGCCGGTGAACAGTATTTCCGTGAACAGTGTCAGCGGTGAACAGTAATCGCATGAACAGTGACGCCGTGATCAACGTGAACAGTTTCTCGGATGAACAGTAGAGATCCCGAACAATAATGCCTTGCCCACCCGCTAAATTATATATTAACGAGTGGGCAAAGCCATAACCCACGAAAATCTAACCTAGGATCGAAGAGGCTCTGATACCATGTAAAATTCTGAAATATTATTGATTATAGTTGATAATCTTGATGTTTCAATACAATGAGAGCACCCCTTTATATAGGGTTTAACTCTATGCGAAATAGGAAATACTAATACTAAACAACATAGGAAATCTAACTTAACTAGAATAGGAAATACTTGAAAACTGGAAATAACCTAAACTCTAACACATAACTGTGTAAAATTAGTTACGATTTTTGTCTCAGTGCTCACAATGTTAGCATGTTCATATACTTTTGCTCTGACCAAAGTCCTGTGGTATTTGCTTGTCTTTTTTACAACCTCTTGCATCTTTATGCTTTGCAGTGGTGTTCACAAAATTGATTTCAAGGAATCCCTTATGTTTTTATCCGCTCTCATCCTTTTTGTATTTCTTACCGTGCTTTCACCACCACCTTATGGTATTTAGTACGTATGCATGAAATGGTTTTGAAAATTTTCATATCTAAACTCATGCCATCAGATATATTTGGGACATGATGGCTTCTTGTAATTGTTATGTAACATTTATTTATTTTGGTATTTCCTACTTTCAACATAAATTGGCGTTCAATTCTTACTGTATCTTGAACTGTCTTTTATTGGGATATTTTTTAGTTTTGTTAGATAGTCCGAATTTTATATTTATTTTACGGGTTAATTACCTTTAGTACCCCTTATGTATTGGTAACACACATTTAGTACCCCTTATGTATTGGTAACACACATTTAGTACCCCTTATGTATTGGTAACACACTGGATAAAATTTTGGTCAAGTTTAGGCCATTTTGACGACTTGTGACCAATTGATAAGGCGTGTAATTGTCCCGTTACCAATACATAAGAGGTATTAAATGATGTGTGATCAATTCATAAGGGGTACTAAATGTGTGTTACCAAAACGTAGGGGTGGTTTTTGAACGTTACCAAACGTAAGGGTACTAAAGGTATGTTACCAATAGAAAAGGGGTACAAAAAGGAATTATCCCTTATTTTACAAACAGGTCTCTCTTTTCTTGTATATTATATTAATCGGTATTGCTTGTCTGTATCAGGTTGTGTTGGATAAATTGGTCAAACCTTCAAATGCCATCATTGATTACAATACTAGGTACATTATCTTCTTAATACATCAAATAACGAAAATGCTCTTAGTTTCAAATTTGGGTGCGACCTCTTAGAAAAATAATGGCCAAGATATGCTTCTTTTTGCCCTAAAATTGTATCGGGCTTTTAGGTGGCATGCATGATGTCAGTGAATATTGAAGCTTTGGTTTGCCTAAAGTTTGTAAACCTTCTTTTTGTGGAGGATGAGCTAAACAATCTGTAGTTAGCGCAATGTTCTAATAATCCGTCTAGGCGGTGATTTTTAGAACACCGACTCGATTTCATGCAATCCGTTTGAATTGGTGGGAGCGATTTGTTGGTGACTAGGCGGGTTATCTTTTTATATCTTGAATATGCATTATTATTTTTATCTAGTACAATTCATATTTTGTTTGAATATATAATAAAAGTAGAAAAAATAGAGAAGAAAAATCATATTAATCCCCAATCATTCCTCAATTAATCATCGGAGGCCCTATCTGCCTGACTAGCACCTAGTGTCTTTTACGACCTTAAGTTACCGTTAAAAAAAGCTTTTGGTTGTTATTCTTGTCACACTACACATTCTCTGTGCAGCGTATGTGACTTATGTTTGAATCCAACTAATCATATTATTATTTGCTACTCAGATTTAGTGGAATCACATGTGAGATGTTAAATGGGATAACAACATGTCTCAAAGATATTCAGGTTGCGTACTTGAATTTTCTCTCCCAAATAATTCTTCTATGTTTTCAGATGAATTTTTCTTTGCATTTAACAAATGGTGTCTGACTTAATTCAGGAAGCTTTTCTGAAGCTTGTATATGAAGACACCATTCTAGTCGGGCATTCTCTGGAAAATGACTTGCTAGCATTGAAGATCTCTCACAGTCTTGTGATTGATACCGCAGTGTTATACAAGCATCCTCGAGGTGCATCTTACAAGACAGCTCTTCGAGTTCTTGCCAAGCGATTTCTCTCTAGGGACATACAACAATCAGGGAATGGACACGACAGCTCTGAAGATGCAAGAGCTGCTATGGATTTGGCAATATTAAAAATAAAGCATGGTAAGTATTTGTTATTTACCATTTAGGCATATTTCTTGTGTGTTTGTGTGATGATTGCATTGCGAAGCAACTCTTACTCTTTATGCTCCTCTTTTAATTTCTCTCTCCTGTAATAAGGACCTGATTTTGGTTCTCCTCTGCCATCCATGCGAAAGAAGCTCCTCACAGTTTTGAGCGAGTGTCACAAAGTCTCCTCTATAATTGATGATGCTTCAATTGTGAAGCGCTACGCTTGCGAGTCATCTCATGCATTTCCCGTGTCTTTTGATGACGAAGCACTTTCAAAGGCTATGAAAGAGGTAAATTGCATAATTTGGCTATACATATTTCTATGCCCTCTTTGTGTGTATACTTGCAACTGTGTTTACATTTAAGGTGGTTTTAGGCAAAGAACGACCGTGTACACTTTATCTGGACCCAATTCTCAGAACTGAACACTTATCTGAAGAGACAAGCAGATGATACAGACAAGCTAAATGGACAACTGGCTGAGATGATATCGCTGATTACTTGTGAAAAGAAGTCTACCAGTAGAAAAGGCATCAAAAGCATCATGACATCTGAACTGAAGGAGATTCTAGGTTGCATGGACATGAGAATTCGCTGCCTCTATTCCACATTCCCAACTAATACGATGCTTATAATTTGCACTGGGCACGGGAACACTGCAATTGTCCATAGGTTTGTATCACAATTCTTTTTCTTTTAGTTTGTTGTCCTTCTATGAAGGAGTTACCACCAAAATAGTCCTCAACTATTATAAAGCAACCAATTTAGTCCCTAAACTTGCAAAAGATTAACAATTTAGTCCCCGAACTTGCAAGAACATACCAAATTCTTAGTTGTGGGACTAAATTTGTCGCTTTCTGACGCATATCGACAATTGTTCCTTCTCAGTACCAAATTTGTGTTACGTATGTCAAGGTTTCGAGAGTTGGCATTAGACTTGAAACTTCTTTTCCTACTTTCAATATAGGGAAACCGATCCATATATATATATATATATATATATATGCGAAAGTAGTTTTTCCTATTGTTTATATGTCCCTTCCATCTCTTGAAGCTTGATTAGCTACCACAGTATGCTTGGAAAATAAACATGTTGGAAGAAATTTCTTGTCATTGATATATCTGTTTTTATTCGGTATAGCATGCATGTCCATTTTATTTCATACTATTTTGCAACCCGGAAGAACCCCTTGAATGGGGGAAAAATGGTCCTTCTAATGTACCTTCTCTCTAACTATGAGACTAATGTTAGATGGTTTTGGCTATCTGAATTTAGAAGGGAGGGACTATAGCAATGCCAAGTTTATGGCGAGTATCATAACATCTGTAGTTTATAAAGATTTCGATTGAATTAGTTGGCATTTATGAAGTACATGATTGCATAATTTACATATTCATCTGGGTTGATTGCCCATCAAATTTTTTTTTCATCTGATTTTCTTGTGCATGGGTGCAGGATAAGGAAAATGCTTGCTGAGAAGAGTGAGACCTTATTGTGCCGGGACAAGATTGTTAAGGTCCTGGAAGAGCTCCAGGCTCAAGCTGAAGTAGCTTTGTGTTTTGTAGGCATAAAGAATTAAGTGGGTTAAACATATCTTGTAATTTATATTATACTTTAAAAAAACGCCCATTCTTATAGGATAATGTATCAAGAAAATACCAATGGTTCCATAGAATGATTTAAAACTCTAACCTCCTAAGAGCAACTGCAATGGGCGCCTGTTCGCCCAATTGCTATGGAGCGAATAGGCGAGTCTCGCCTGTTCCAAGTCATCGGCAATTGTACTATTTGGTTTTTAAACCGTCAATCACCAATGTCTTTTCAATCTCTATGGTGTGGTTAAACATTCTAAACTTGCATTGATGTGGTCAAGTATTCTAGAAAATCATCATGTTTCTATGGCATATAAATCCCAACTTATTGCATTTTACTCATATCCAAATTAACATTTTCTTAACATATGTAGTAAAATGGCCACTCGTTGGAAAAATGACTGAGACTACACTTAAATGATACAATCAAATATTGTTGGACAAATTTTTATCCAGACACATTACGTTTAGTTTAATGTCAGGTCTTTTGCGCTCCATCTACTCTATGTGATTTTTGTTTTTGAAGTATTAAATTTATTTAAAATAACATATATTTTTTCTCTTTCAACGGGGACCCTGAGAGGCTTACGGGAAGCTTCAACGAAATTGGCATCCCACCTAAAGCTAAAACATAGTTTTGGTGTGGACCACAAAGACAGAGGCAAGCTCCAGTAAATTGTAAATACTACATTTAATTATTAATATATTTCAAAATACTCCTTTCTTTTTCAATGAGAAATGCATGAAAAATAAAAAATTTAATAGCTCGTGAGTATGAGGTCCTAATTCCGGAGGACGAGGATCTAACTACATCATCTATACCATGTAAAGTTAACTCGTATGTCTCTCTCACAACTTGAGAGTAAATCTTAGCTCTAGTCGTCATATCCCTACAGCATGATGTTTTCTAGCCTTTTCCTTGATGTCGACGATTTCGTTGATGTTGCTGCTTCTCTCCCTGCCGGCTCTGTCATGGTGTCTCCGGTGCTGTCTTTTCCCTCGAAGTCTCTGTTGTCTGCTCTTGTGAATCCACCTTTGAACGCCCGGTGCGGGAGGACGTCGAAGCAACCTCTACATGGGATTCCTTCAGCGCTTTCTTCTCCTCCGGCACTACGACTTCCTTCTCTCTCTTCGCCGTTGATGCTGGCGGAACCGCGGTGGGGAGGATCTCTGCGGCGGCACTGGGTTACTTCCACCCCAAGCAACGACCATGTCCCTCTCCCTCCGAACCCTAGATCGCCGAGTCCCCGGGCTTACCACGACCTTGCTCTGGTTCCTGTTTCGGGCGGCGCGTTGCCTAGGGTTGCGTCTTCACCATGGCCTCCGAGGTATCGGGGTATCTCTCTCGATCAGCCCCCGTCGCCGCTAAAGCCACCGACGTGTCCTTCTCCCTGGCCTCGACCGCCATCGCCGCCTCTGAAGGCGTCACCGTCGTCTCTGAAACCGCCTCCTCCCTGGCCTCCACCACCGCTACTTCCTCGACCCCACTCTCGATTATGGATCTGGCTAATCGAGTGGGTCTTTGTTATTTTTTCTAACTTCGTCTTTGCAGGTCAATGACGACAGGAATCCAGTGCTCCAGGGACTGGCCCTGAGAGGGGTCTCTAGACGATGCTTTGCCTCCCACCATCACTACTGTTGAGCTCTTAGAGTTCCGGTACCTCGTCCCCCGTCTTCGCTCGTGGAGCATTAAAATACCGTCTGTGACGGTTCTGGTATTAAAAGGCTTAGTGAACCATTGTTCATTCATACTGACCTTCCGTGCCCGGGGAGCATATTCCTCGATTCATTGTAATATAATCGATTCTAAAAGTTATAATATTGTACCTTTCGCTCGAAAATTCCGGAGGACGAGATACTACATTTTTCTTCCCAAACTATCCAAAGTTTTCACCCTACAATATAATTAAAAGATATTTTTTATAACTACTTTGATTTTTCTTATTATAAGAACATATCTCATCAATACATTTTTTTCCCATATATTTGTGATCTATATGCAAAAATAATAGTGACTAAAATGGTTGAATGTTTATCTGTTGGTTGAACGTTTAGCATTGTTGAAAGTAGCAAACTCTCCGTCTTGTCTTGTGCAGTCCTCAACAGAAACTCATCTTCTTCGAGCTCTGAGGATCGAAATTCAGCAAAACATCAGCAGCAGCAGCAGAGATGTTGTTTCAGGTGGGAGGGCAAGGGACGCGTCCCACCTTCTTCGAGATGGCCGCCGCCCAGCAACTTCCCGCCAGTCTCAGAGCCGCTCTCACCTACTCCTTCGGCGTATGCTCTCTTCGATTTCTCTCCTCTTTCTAAATTTTCATTTTTTACGATGTTTCTGTGTAATTGGGTGAAACTACATCAGAGACATGGTTCAGTCCCCATCTGGGTTTCCGATAATCGTCACGTTTCTATACTAATTTCAGTTTTGTTTAATATCGGCACCTTGGTGAATTTTGTATGCTTCAAGTTCTAAAGTTATGGGGTTTTTCGTCTGGTGAAGCTGTAAATGTTCATGGGCAAAGTTGATTTTTCGTTGATAATTGACTGGTAAGTTTTTGTAATCAAGGGTAGGATCATATTGTAATAGTTGTGTTTCATGAATTAGTCAGTCTTGCTGGCCCTTATATGGAAGTTTTTTCTACTCCATATCCTCACTAGTATGTGTGCCAATTTGTTCAGTTGTCCTACAACTTGAGGCAATTTCACTGAACCAAGCACTGCCACTGCTCGCTAGGGTTTTAAGTTGCATAATTAAATTGCGGAGAAAACTGTTGACTTGTTTATTGAAGGGTGTGCTGATGACGCCCTAGAGTGATTGTGATCATAAGCACTCGAACAAGTTGGCTGCTGCATACTGTTAGCCTTTTCCATGCAAATGCAGCCGCTTTAACTAAGGATATTCTATAAAAAAGAGACAGATATATTGCTTTGTCATTGTGAGGTAGTCCTCATCTTATCATGATTTAAGGCAATGTTTTGTTCTACAGGTGTTGGCGTTAAGAAGATCATTCTTCCATAGGGTGTTAGATTATGAAGATGAATGTTATGCTTTGCTGATGCTGATTCTTGAAGCCCATAGCTTACGAACCACAGGTTTCTTCTTTTCTGATAGCATCTGTGTCCTTAAATGTGTAACTCACGTTAAGCCTGTTTTCTACCCCTGCTTGTACATTAGTAGAGCCGCTTCATTTTCTCAAAGAGACATTGGATGGTTGTGGGAAAGGATGAGATGAAGAGGAATCATTAAAGATGGTGAAGGATTAACTGTAAGAAGGGATTTCGAAGGTAGAAAAACCATGTAAGATTGGATAGGGAGAAAACAATAGTCACAGCGTCTAAAGAAAAGAACCATTTAAATTGCTTAAACCATTTATCTTGTGCAGATTACGTATACCCTTAGAATATAGAGCTGTTCTATGCTTTAACTAAGTTTGCCTAGTTGCTTATATAATCTTGGTCTTATTCTTTCATATTCCGTTCTCCCTCAGATGCTTCTTTCTCTGAATCTCTGTATGGTCTGAGAAGGAGAGCTGTAAACATAAAAGTAAAGAAGGATGATACTCCTTTAAACAAAAGTGATAGGATTCAACACTCTGGCTTAGAAAAGCACCAAAAAGTTCTTTCAGTTGTATTTCTGGTAAGCTCTCTCCTTCTTTTATCTTTGTATGTTTTTGGTTACTGAAATTTAATTTAGTTTTGTTTGTTTATAGCTTTTTCCTGTTTCCTGGTTCCCTCAAGTATTATGAATGTTCCTTGTTTGAAAGGGTTCTCCACATACTAGGTGAAGTGTTCCAATAATGTTTTGTTTAACTGTAGATATTGAATGTTGAATCGGGTGAAATGTATGGAATTGGAACTAACGTGGTTTCTATGTTCTGTGTTACCTTTGTAATCAAAACTGTCGTAATAGATGTGAAGTACAAGTCAGTGAGGCACTCCACGTGCGTGGTTTTATGTTTTTTCTTTCTAGCCCTCACGTCATTTGAATGTCAGCAATCTATTCATTTTAAGTATGCGGGATTAGCTTCTAAACGAGTTTATCTTAGCCATGGAACCCCAAGGCTTCATTTTCTTCTGTGGAAACCACTTGCATATATGATGTTTACCCCCACAAGTTGAGTAAGGGCCAGAGTAGTATAGAATGAAGAAATTAGTGATGAATTTTGTATTTAAAAGATACTGTTCTTTAAAAAAAAAGCTAAGCAAGAAGAGCGAAGAAATCAGTGGTGGGTTTCATATTCAAGCGATAACTTTCTGTTGAGAGATATAGTGATATCTATTTTTCCAAATGCTATGCTTGTAGTAAAGTTATTTCTGCTCCGTTTTGATGAAGGATCTTAACATGTTAAAGTCACATTATTATTTTTAGGTTGTATTGCCATATTTCAAGTCAAAGTTGCTTTCAATTTATAACAAAGAAAGGGAAGCCAGGCTTCAAGCGAGTTTATGGGGAGATGGTGATCAAGGATTCAGTGAGACTAACTTCTTTGATGGTGGAGACGATCCTCTCATTTCAAGGGTAGCTGTGGATGCTCAAGTATCAGTCAGAACACGTTTGAAGGAGAGGATTCAAAAGGTTATAGGGGCTTGCTACCCATGGATACATGCTAGTAGTGAAGGTATAAGCCCAACTTTTAATCCTACTGCTATTAACGAAATAGCCAGTAATTTTGTGTGTTCTCTATCCAAGTCCTACAAAAATTGCTCTCAGCTAATCTCTTATGGTGCAGGATTTTCATTTGCTTATCAGCTATTGTATCTATTGGATGCCACTGGGTTTTACTCTCTAGGGTTACATGCTCTTGGGATTCAAGTCTGTCGAGCCACAGGGCAAGAACTGGTAATATGCTAAATATAGTGTTGTAGATTTTTCTCCCTGTTTCAGTCAGTATGGCAGTTTATTAATAGTGTGAACTCTAGGTTGTATTGTTTATATCCTTAGTAACATCATACCTTATATAATCATCCCAACCCTTTTGTTGAATGTGGAGAATAGCTTGGAAATCATAGAGTTTTGTGATCTCTTTATTCCCCAAACAAATGTGTTGTAGACATTCATAACTTTTCTTAGTATTTGGTAAATGATACTGTACAAAACTATAAGTTTCTGTTGTGGATTTTTGCTTGTTTGAGACTCATGAAATTGTTGCAAAACTTGTGAGTTGCTCGATCTATTTGTTGTAATTTCACATGGCCCTTTGTAATATGGATATTTTCCTGAAATATTTGCACGTATAAATTTGATAGAACTACTAGTTATGTGTTTGTCACAATTGTATAGCCTGAAATTAACTTCATACCACTGTAATGGCAAGCTAGATGGATACTTCTTCAAGAATTTCAAAGATAAGAAGTCATGAGCGTGAAAGACTTCGCGGTCCTCCCTGGTTGAAGGTATAAACTATCTTGTTACTTTGCTTTGAGCAGATTTGTTTCAAACTTATGCATAAACAGACAAATAAACAGGACAAGGGTTTGCTTTAGTTGGGTCTTACATATACCATGAGTGCATGAATCATATTGATCTGAAACCAGGACATGCTTTGCTGTTTGTGGTGTCATGCAAGTTTTAAGCTTATGAAAATCTTCCATGACACAAACAATTTATACCATGCTAGAAGAAGTTCAATGAAAATCAGGTCATTGGAAGTTCTGCTGCGTTGTTAATTGTAAAAATCCCATTTGAATTTCGTTGTCTTAATCTTAGCCACTTGCACTATAATGACTAATTATTTGTTTCACATAATACAGGCAGTACAAGGAGCAGTCCTCAGCTGTACTTACACAGTGCTCGACTATGCACAAACTGGTTTGATTGCAGCAGTCTTCTTCTTTAAAGTTAGTACATTCTTTTCCTATCTATTATATCCTTATTTACACTAGTAATTTGCAGAAAGCATCAATTATATATTTTTTGTTCATAGATGGCATTTACATCGGATACCTACATGTATTTGAGAACATAGTTCAATTCATGCAACCAACAACATATGCTTGTTATAATATTTGTCTTTAAATGTATAGTAAAAGTAATGTTTTGACCTCTCTCTTGCTGATTGATAGATGATGGAATGGTGGTATCAGTCTGCCGAGGAAAGAATGTCAGCACCAACTGTGTACCCACCACCACCTCCTCCTCCACCTCCAAAGGTGAAATAAGCAACTCTTAAAAAAAACGACCTGTCTTGGTGAACAATATCAGCACCAATAACCCATTTTAAGATGAATCCAATTATCTTCCCAACCAAAGATCGAGTTTTTCTTTCTCAAAAACAACAAGCAAGATTGGATTTTACAACAAACGTAGAGTTTTGGTAAGTCAATTAATGTAGTTTCATTGTATGAACAGGTGGCGAAGGAAGGGATTCCATTGCCATCGGACAGAACGCTATGCCCTTTGTGCTCTCAGAAACGAGCAAATCCATCAGTAGTTACAGTTTCGGGATTTGTCTTCTGTTACGCCTGCATTTTCAAATATGTTTCTCAGGTCAGGACTTTATATTGCTCTCAAAGTTCCGGGATCCTTGTTCTTATCCTGATTTGTTGTTGGTTTGATGGTACTGCAGTACAAGCGCTGTCCCTCCACATTGATGCCTGCAAGTGTTGACCAGATAAGGAGGCTCTTCCAAGACGTCTAAACCATCATCAGCAATAAGCATCTATCTTATGATATGGAATGTGAATGATGAATGTAAAGTTCTTTTATTCTTTGTATCATCTCTTCAGCGGTTCCAAATAGATTGAGCTTAGTCCATCACAAAGAACACAAGTATGATACTATTCCACAGGGATAATGTTTTATATCACTGTACTACACATGACTTGAATCCCGACCTTTGAATCAATTATCTAATTCATGACCACACAAGTTAATACATCACTATATACGTAGATTCAACCACCATTTTTACAACCATACTCAGAATCACTCTGAAATTAGGCCAATTTGCAAAATAAAATCATCTGAACACTATCCAATGTGTAATCATCATTTGAATTTTCCATGAAATGGTATAGTAAATGGATGACATTGAACAGAAAAATGTGAATTACATAGATACAAAGGAAAAGGATGGTATCTAACAAAGTGGAATGTAAACAATCTATTCAAAAGAAGAGGGTTATGCTCCTCTCTAATTCACATCACTTGGCAGGACAATACCAATATCCTATTCCCACACAAGTGTTGGCCTAACAAATTATCCTGTAATTTTTCTCAATAAAACGAATCAAATGGCAATAATAATGGTCGGATGCACGTGGAGATAAATTTTACCATCATCTCTCTTGCAAAGGGACTGTATTGTATTATTATTCTTCCACATCCTCACTCGCTTGATGTCCAGGTCTCCCATCATCACCTTTGGTGGTGACATTCTTTCTGTGCTTTTTGCTCTTGGCTTTCTTGACTTTCATGCGGCGTTTCTTCTCAGTGGCATCAATCCAGGCGTAGTCAGATGGAATGTGAAATGGGTCAGTTTCGTCCTTGTAACGGTGACTATCACTGTCACTTGATTGTCCACCTCGACTCCCTCGCATCCATGAGATCCAAGATGTGGAACCCTCTTCCCTGGACTTGGCATCTTGGAAATGTGCAGGGCTGGAGAGAGGTGTTGAAAACTCCTCCAATGGTTGGAGCTCCTCAAATTTTGTAAATGTAACAAGGACTCGGATGGTAGGGACAATTGGGATAGCAACCTGAAATAAATGTTTTTTTTCTTCTAAAATGCACTAGCTTGGGCATTTTATTCAACACAACATGTACTTCTATTTCTAAAACAAAAACCCTTCCCCTCTCTTCTATTTCCATAACAAAACTTCTCTATTGTTAAACTTTATCTGGAACCACTTACTTGGCTTTGATTAGGAAGCCTATTTAAGGGTTAATTGCATATAACTATTGCGTACTATACGTCTTTTGCACATAACTATCTCCAACTTTAAAACATTATTTACAACTACATAAACTTTCAAAAAAATTGCAGGTAGCTCTCTTTCCCCCCAAAAATGAATGAAATTCTCTTGACCCTAATCTCAACAAATACCATTTTTACATCTTTTTGATGGTTTTATATTTTAAGGAGTCAGTTATGGAGTATTTTTTGAGATTAGGGTCAAGAGCATTTTCATCATTTTTTGGGTGAAAAAGAGCTATATGCAGTTTTAAAAAAAAGTTTAGGTAGCTGTCAATAACATTTTAGGGCTGTGGATAGTTATCTGCAAAATGGCATATAGTACGCAACAGCTAATCTGCATTTGACCCTTATTTTAATGTACAAAAGAACACATGGCGAATTGATTATAAATATGTAGAACAGAAAGAAAAGCTGTTAGCAGATATGTAACCGGACAGCAAAGCTGGCAAGTGAAAATTCCAGTAGAATGAAATTGAATCAGTGGAAGTAATACTGCAAGATTAGCAGTAAATGAAAAGATATTGCAAATTACCTTGACGGGAAATGTGCCATTGGGTAGCTTAGTTGTCAAAAGTTCCCTCAGTCTTCTAATAGCCTTGACCTTGTTCGCTAAGATATCAAGTAAAGGCAATAACTCTTCTGTTTTCAAATGAAAATCTGGTGTCAACCACAGGACAGGTCTCAAGCCCTTTTTGTACTCTCTCCCGTTCTTAGATTCACCAGGAACTCCCCTTTCCTTTTTCTTCTTGCTGCTTTTATCTTTTCCCTTCTTAGCATCCCCTATGTCCTCAAGAAATTCAGATGATGGTTTTTGGTGATCAGCTTGTTTCTGGTTACTACCTTCTGGGGCTAACTTAGAAAACTTATTGAGAATCTTAGAATCATCTTGATTATCACCTCCATTCTTTGAACCCTTCTTGTTCCAACCAAACCAACCCTTCTTATCCTTTACAACACTGTTGGGTTCACAATTTTCATGAGATTCAACACCATGATCCTCATCCTCACACTGACCATCTGACCTTCCCATTCTAAGTGCAGAATCTAACTGCATCCTTTCCTCAGCCGTTAACACATCATCATGCTCATCATTTCCATCACCATTTACTACCTTTTCCTCATTATCCACTGCAAAAAGCTCCTCATCAGTCATCGCACCAGGAACTCGCCTAGATTTCACACTCACCATGACATTAAGCATATCAAAAACCTTAGCCTTCCAATTCCCAACCATCTCGGTCCGTTCTTGCCGCCTCCAATTTAGATGAGGAACAAGATCAGCCTGGGTAACATCAATCCCTGGTCTATACATATTAGTTTGTGACATCAAGATCACCTCATGGGCAACCTCAGCTTCAGTTGGTTGGGCACCAGCTCCTTCCAAAGCATTTGTTATCTCTTTCTCCTTATGTGAAAGAACAATTAAAGAACCAGGAGGCAAAGATACATTCCCATCATCTGTTCTATAGCCTTCTCCAAGAAAGAGGAATGTTTGATCAGACCTTTGGATGTGAAACCCATCAAACCCAGCAAGTGTCATGTCAGCACGAAGATTAGATCCCCGCTTCCATATCCGATATGTATCTGACGGGGCTATCCGGCCAATAAATGGTATGACCGAACTCTCAAAATGAAAAGTGATCTCCATGTAAAAATCTCGAATTCTAGAAGCTGAAGCAACAATGCGGGGAAGTCTGCGACACCATTTGGCCCATGCAAGTGGCTGGTAGTGCTGTGCAATGATCATAGCTATAGCTTCTTCTCTTGTGCATACAGCTTCTTGGAGAGCACTCCAACCATTTTCATTCTGGAGACTCCAGTCTGCACCAGCTGACATCAGAATTTCAGCAGACATTTGGTCTCGCAGCCGTACTGCGAGGTGCAGAGCAGTCTCGCGACCTGGAACATCTCTTCGATCAATGACAGATGAAACAGCGTCAGCTTGGAGCTCAGCAGCAACTGAATCAGCTTCTGTGTTTACTTCGCCGGCCTTGGCAAGTGCAGGAAGTGTGGACACAATGTGCCTGAGAGCAGTATAATCACGTTGTGCTACTGCCAAGTGTGCAGGACTATGTGCATACTTGGAAAAATCATCCATTGGTTCCTTTTTTTGTTACCCTTATTCTATCCAAGACTCATGGAAACCAACTTACAACTTCAAATTCACAATTCAGGAACTAAAAGTAAATTCTAGGGTTTCATGAACTACAAAAGGGCTACTAAGATCAGACCCTAAGCTCCTCTGACAATCCTATAATTAGTCCGACTTCTGATTCCCCTCGTATTCTCCAAATCAAACAACTCAGGTTTCAAACTTTAGTTTACAAAAATCAATACCCAACAAATCATCGAAATTGCAACAACTCCCAGAATCCTAACCAAACCGTGAGCTCCTTTACAGCATATTGAATATGTTACAGAGCCCAAATCTGTGAGAGAACTAAAAAGAAGAAGAAAAAACCCAAAATACAAATCCAAAATCAATGCCAATTACGAGAACCAAACAGCAAAAGGGTTGCAGATATTTCAAGTTTCAACTATATGCAGTCAAAACAACGGACCTCAAGTACCTCCCAATTAACAATGAATTTCCCATTCCACATTTCCCAAGACAAAACAAACACATACGTCTATTTTCTCAGCAACCAAACAGAAAAGTAGGTGGTGAAGGACAATTTTTACCTCAGAAAGAGTGTCAGAATACGAAATTGAAGCCGACCGGTGTGCTGGATGGATTGATGAAGCAGAGAAAGAGAGGATGAAACGGGACGGTCGATTGGGATCTAAGAGTAAGGGAAATTCTCTCCTACTGGTTCATCAATAAATTCTATAACGCACCCGACTCAGATCTTCCCTGTCTTCGTGTTTTCAGTTCCTTCCTCACTTTGCCCACCATTTCTACAGCGAGGCCTACTTCACCCTCGGTTTTCTGAAATAATTACTGTAAATGCCATCACTTTATTCCAATGTTAACGAATTCAGAAAAACATGCTACATTTTATCGGAAAAAAGAAATACAATAGAACAATAGTGTTAGTTTTGGGAAAGAAATCACAAGCCACTAAACCGATAACAATATGTAAAAATGTTTAGAAGACTTGAAAGGGTCGAGAAAACAAAAAGACGGCTGCAACCTTTATAAAGGGACAAGCACCCAATTTTAGAAGAGAGAGATATAAGGCGGAAGAACATGGAAGAGCACAAAAGGCAATGGTTGATGACACTATTCAAGAAGTAGGAGACGGAGTTCGTCCGTCCGCCTGAATCAACGTGAGTACCTCAAATCCTGAAAAATCATGACGTTTCGAGCTATCCAAAAGAGTCATAAACCCAAACGACTGAGAAAAGACCAAGAGTTGCGTAGCCGCCGAACTTCATATATTGTTTACTCTAGTGATCGTGAAATTTATACATACCAATAGGGCGCGAAACCAAGAATATGATCTAGGATGTTTCATCGATAATTGTTAAATATATTAAGGAAAGAAAATAAAAACATAAGAAACTAAATTATTTTATATTGTTTGTTCAATAATTTCTACGTACATCTTGATGATTGATATATTTTTTTGAATGTGGAAGCAATATATTATAAAGTAAGCCCAAAGACACATCGCCTAGAGACACTAGCTACAAAAGGGAAACAAAACCAAATACAACGTCCAAATAATGTATGTGGTAAAATAATCATAAAGTCCAATCAAAGTGAGACTAACAAAAAGGAAATCCTCATCTCCTAACTTATAGAGTCGGAGTGGACATGTTGGTCTGCTCGATTGCCTTTAGAACGTTACTGTAGTAGTGGCTAGAACAATCGTAACAATTGTTGGGCATGGTGAGCTAGGGCTAAGCTTACCAAATACTAGAATACTGACTGTCCTCAAACGAACTAAGAATCCCCCGTGAATCCAACGGTCTTCGTCCTCTCTCTAATGATTAGTGAGGGCGCTAAAAACATAGAGACGCTGGCTCTCGAGATGGATAGAGAAACTACTACCGACAGTTGGTGGAACCTCTACCACACATAAACCAGCGATGAGTAAGTATCACATGCCCTCTCACTGGTCTCAATGGTGGTCATTTGGACAGACAGGGGTGCTTACACCCCCTGTTTTCTAGGAAATCATCGAAATTGTTCGACTCTCCGACTCCGAGTCCAGAAAATCCATAGTCGTTCGTTTTCCAAGTCTTGGGAGAGACCTCGTACCTGATTTCTCTAATACCAACTGTTTCTTCCCATTCCATTTGGGAACGTAGGTTTGGGTACGACCCCGAGAGAAGGTCGAGTACGGGAACGATGTCATCCTACTCCAGTTGCCCCTCCACCCGAACCAGAATGGACCCATATGATGGGGTTTATACCTTATTGTGAGGATAAAGGGGCGGTTGCACACGAGTGACTAACAGAGAGTGTCTCTTCTTGCTCTGATGGTTCCTCCATCTCCGCGACCAACTTGTCTTTCCTTTTGAGATCTTTAGGCCTATAAGATATTATTTCCCCAAGCCCACTCTTGGCCCATAATGCAGACGGATTCTACCTCATCTTGTCGGGGTCCGAGAAGGGCCTCCTCGTTCTCCCATGTTCGAACTTGATGTACTTT
Organism: Erodium maritimum; assembly: GCA_963921825.1. Classification (NCBI taxonomy): domain Eukaryota; kingdom Viridiplantae; phylum Streptophyta; class Magnoliopsida; order Geraniales; family Geraniaceae; genus Erodium; species Erodium maritimum. The sequence goes on from OY997594.1 coordinate 25,644,479, forward strand.
CTCTAATGTTGGAAAACGAGCCATTGGAAAAATATGAACAACAAGGTTTCAGAGAAAAAGCGAAGAAGTGTAGAAGAGAAGGGGTGTGTTTTTTGGGTAGGGGTCAATGTGTATATATATGATTTTGTTTTTTGAAATTGGGCATACCACGTATCGGCTCGGCGTTGGCCCGTCGAGTGACTGTTGGGACTGCATCGACTAGTCACGTCGCCGTAGAGTTCTAAGGCGACGCTCTGCGCCGACCCGTCTTGAGACAACTCTTACGTCGACATACCGTTGCAGGAGCCGTTGCAACGCCTGCAACGAAACCCATACAACGAAAAAACAATTGCTATTGAAACCAATTGTGCCGCCGAATACAAAGAAATTATGATGTCGAGTAAATGATTACATATTTTATAAAATAAAGAGACACGATTTGTACACCTTATTAATAGTGATTTAGTTTTCATTGCAATAATAGGGATATATATATATATTTTAGAAAGAGAAAATATCTTTGTTGTGTTTTTGGTCAAAGTTTAAGTAATCATTTAATTCCATGTTTCATGTCCATTATTTTGTTTTCTCTAATTATACAACACGCTATTAATATGAACTGCTCCATTGAATCGTCGGGTATCAAAATTTCATATTATCATAAATCCATTTCATTGATTTATCTTTTCTTTTATTAGATAGAAATAAGGGTTATTTACGATAAGGTACCCTAATGTTTCGTCCACGAACGATAAGGTACCCTAATGAATTTTTTGTCCGATAAGGTACCCTAATGATTCGTCCACGAACGATTTGGTTTAATGTTGTTAAAAAACTAACAGAATTATGTAGAATGACTATTTTGCCCTTTGACATTTCAGTTGACTTTTGACTTAAGAGTGAAATGACCATTATACCCTCAGTTATTATTTTTCCTTAATTTATATTTTCTGATTAATTTTAATTTTCAAAATAAAATAAATAAATTATATATTTTTTTAAAGTTATATTTTTTTAAAAACTGAATTTGTTTTTTTTTCAAAAATCATTTTTTTTAAAAAAAATCAGATTTTTATATTTTAAAATCATATTTTATATTTAATTAGTTTTATTTTTTAATAATTAGTTTTTTATATATAAATAATTTTTTATTAAAAATAGTTTTATATATAGAAATCATTTTTATTTTTTAAAAAAATTAATTTTATTAAAAAAAATTGCAGAACTGTTCTGCGTCTTCTCCTGCCAGCTCCGGCGTCGTCTCCGGCCACCCCCACCTCCGCCGCCTCCTCCTCCCTCTTCCACCTCCCACCGTCCTCGCAGAGCTTCAGCTCGTGATTTGGTTCAAATCTGAACCAAATCACGAGCTTCAGCTCTGCGAGTTGGTTCAGATCTGAACCAAATCGCGAGCTGAAGCTCTGCGAGGACGGTGGGAGGTGGAAGAGGGAGGAGGAGGCGGCGAAGGTGGGGGTGGCCGGGGACGAGACGCCGGAGGAGGGGGTGGCCGGAGACGACGCCGGAGCTGGCCGGAGAAGACGCAGAACAGTTCCGCGATTTTTTTTAATAAAATTAATTTTTTTAAAAATAAAAATGATGTTTTAATTTTTTGTATTTTTTAATTTTTTTAAATTTTTTTAATTTTTTTATTACTATTTTAAATAATTTAATTTTTAAATTTAAATTTAAATTTATTTATTTATTTATTTATTATATTTTTATTGTATTATATAATTAAGGGTATAATGGTAATTTTGTCTATCACATTTATAAGCTTAAAATAAGAAAGGGTAAAATCGTCATTTCACACCCCACTTAACTGCAAATGTCTAAGTTAGAGGAATATTCCGTTAGTTTTTAACGGAATATGCCAACTTTAAACCAAATCGTTCGTGGACGAAACATTAGGGTACCTTATCATAAATAACCCTAGAAATAATGCATTAAAAAAGAAAATGTTGGTCCTGGGATAGAAACCACAACTACCAGAACAAATTCCAACAAAAATCTGGCCCAAAAGGAAAAAGCAACAAAGAATAAAAAAGAAAACAACCACCCCGGTCCACCAAAACAACCACAAGCTCACCAGACTAGCGAACAATGCCTCAGGAGACCGCTCGGGCAACCTTGATCGGACTAGTGAACAGTACCACAAGAGACCGCATGGGTGGATCCTCTGGCCTCAAGAAGGATAAGAGCATCTCCAATGGCAAACCACTAGTTTGGAGTAGTGGTTTGGACCATTTTTTACTTTCTCTCTCCTCCAAACCACTACCTCTAACCTCGTTCTTCTAGTTCTTCCTTGTGCTGCTATCCAGAGAACATTTGAGCCACGTCCTCGCCAACCGTTCCTCCTCCTCGATGCTCTATTTCAGCCGTGGCCCTGAACTTGTTGCCGACGCATCCTTCTTTCCCTTCTTCTTCGGTTGAGTGGTCGGAGCAGATTGGGAAGGTTGCTCGTTTGGGGTTTGCGATTGTGTTCATTGCGAATGTTGGAGCGGGTTGAATTGTGCGGACATTGAGTGGGCCGGGTTGAGGAATGAGGAGTAGGAATCGATGTGGCATGTAAGCTCTTCTTCCGTGTGCACCTAGTCCTCGAGGTTGAAGTCGTCCAAGTCGAACTTGATGTTGGAGGGATCGACCATTGGGGAAACGACGTGGAAAAAATTGGGTTGAAAGGAGAAAACAATAGAAGAGGGTGTGTAGAAGAGAGGTGTGAATTTTGGGTAGGGGTGGTTGTGTATTTATAGGAAATATTATGTTTTTTTTTAATTCAGTTGGTGCCACGTGCCGGCGTGGGACATGCCCGCTGACTAGCCGTTGGGCCAACGACGGCTCGCAACACCGTGGCGGGATCCTAAGGCGACTCCCTATGACGGCACGCTAAACCACGGCTCTAGAGCGACCGTTGGAGCTGTGACGGCTCGCAGCGCCGTGGCAGGATCTTGAGCGACTCGCTGCGACGACACGCAAACCACGGCGCTATAGCGACCGTTGGAGCTGCTCTAAGTGATCCATGCTCCTCCACCCAAAAATGGGCAGATCAGTCCCAAAATGCGACCCCGGAACAAGTACTCATCGGATCCCACCAAGGTAAAGCAACCCCAAGACGACTCCTAAACAAGAACTCACCAGACCTTGCAAGAGAAACCACCGAAGAGGACCGGGGGACAAAGTGCTAAACTTCTAAAACATGACACAAAATCAACAAACGCTCCTTAGGCGCTCCTAGTCAGTACATCAGCCAAAGACTCGATCCACTTGAGGAAGGTAAAATGATAGCCAGTCGCTCTCATGATTGCAAAGGATCCATACTGACCCCTAGCTAGAAGAATGATTGGTTCAATGGTAGCGGACCCTGAGAAGACACGACGATTGCATTCTGGCCAAATATGACAAAGACACAACAGCCCGATACCAGTCCACTCAGACCTCAGCCTCCGTAGTCCCACCAGAGAGGTCCAAGACTCAAGAAAAAGAGCTGACGACAATGAAAGAACACCCACGACTCCCCATTATCCAAAGAATAGAGACCAGACCCTCCAAGTCCACGAGAAAGTGACAAACAAGTGCCTAGAGTCCTCGCCACCTGAACCACACACCACACACCTCTACCAAACTAACGGAATCGACACAATCCTATCCACTAAGAAGGAAATAGTGGGAAAAACATCATGAGAAAACAACCAGACAAACAAATGGATCTTGGGAGGAATTAGGGCAGATTAGATCATAGAAGCCCAAGGTGCGGCCAACAACAAACTGAAAATCTCTAGCTGCAGAGAACCCTCTCGGATCCCAAGACCAGGCTAATGAATCTGGGCCCTCGCATACCAGTCAAACCCAAACCAGGCGGACCCTTATCTCCTCCAACGCCTCAACATCTCAGACCCGAAGATCCCTACCAAACAGAAAAACCCATTCCCCATCTGCATAAAACTCAGCAACTAACCCATGATGGCCTTATTGATTTATCTTATTAAGAATATTTATGAATTTATCTGTTATTTATACGATTATCCTATAAATTCACTCGATATAGAGTTATGTTTACGTTTATCCTTTACTATTGTTTTCCCATGAGTTCGTTCATTATGTGTTTATATATATTTGTAGTATGAAGCTTACAAATATCATGGCATTTTGAGTGAGAAGTTCCAAATATCTAACGTCAACTACTTGTAGTTTAGTATGTCACTAAAATATCCTAACATGACCATTTAGTTAAGCCAACGCTTAAAGAGCTTGACAGTTACTGTTAACCGAGCTATTAAACCAAGTGTTTGAATCAAACAAGATCTGGTTTTAACTGTAATGAAAAAGAGTTAGAGAGAGAGAGACTTTCGTTTCTCTCTCTAACTTCTCCCAACCTTACTCTAAACTATCACCGTCCTCCTTCACCTTTCCTTCCGTCGGTGATGGCCACGACCTTCGGTTTTAGTTGTCGTCGGCGGAAGATTTTTTTCCTTTGTTTCTTCCCCTTCTTTTACTTCTCCCTCTTTCTCACCGACTTTGCTTCTCCGGGCGATCAATTCTAGGCCTTTTAGATTTGTCGTCTTCAACCTTAGATCTTGGTCATAGATCAGGCATCATGACCGTTGTTTTTGGTCGACCTGTGGTTCGAAGACCGATTTCGAAGACCCAGCCTCTCTGGTTGGGTGGTCCTCGCTCCATCTCGCTTACGCCTCGTCTTTCTCCCCGCCGCGGTTGTCCGATGTGGCTCAACCGTGTTTTTATTATTTCCTTCTCATTTATTTGTCTATAGAGGATTCGAGAGGATCGAGTCAAACTCCTCTCTTTGGATCGCTACGAGTGTTGGTTTCGGTGGGCTTTCCTTCGGGAAATATGAGCAGTGCACAGTGAGGCTTCTAGTTTTGGCCATGACAGATCTGGAGAATTTCGGGTGTTTCGCATGGGTTGTGTTTGATTGACGTCGTCCCTGGACCTTCCTACCTTGTTCTCGTTTTTGACGACGTGTTCGAGGTTGGTTGGGTTCGACTCTTCCTGTCGGTGTTGGCTTCGGGGTGTGCCGTCTTAGTGCTGAGTCGGCAACGTCGTTTCTTCCTCGTGACTTTGGTGGGTTTCTCCCCTCCTTCTTGTGAGTTGTATTTCTATATTCTCCTAACTATTGTCCCCTCCTCCTTCCCAATCCTATGTGGATTGGGAGCTCAAAGAGTATCAGTGGTGGCAACGTGAGGGTTCTCTAGTCTTTCGGGCCTGACCTATTCTAAGGACCGGTTTTTGAGGGATTATAGTCGTATTTCACTGGTACTTTGGTGGGTTACTGGTGATCGTGGTCTAAGTTCCGATAGATCTCTTTCCTGAGCATTTTGGTTGGTCATTTTGGTGATTGTGGTCTAAGTTCCGATGGATCTCTTCCCCTGAACATTTTGCTTGGTAATTTTGGTTTTAGACTATTTTTCTGCACCTAAGTCTTGTTGCAATTGTCCTTGCATTCCGTCTAGTTTTGTTTTTATTGGTAGCCATTTTAGGTTTTTAGACCTCTCTACTTGTTTGAGATGCTCACTTGTTCTTTCATGTTTGTCAAGTTTGGATTTTTAAATCTTGCTGCTGGGCTCCTTTTCATAGCAAGGCCTATGTGGTAAATAAATAAAAAAACCAATGTAGCTTTCTTGTTCTTTACCACAAAGTCAAGAATCAATAAATCCATTTGCTGATACAAAAAAAAAAAACAAGGATTCAAGGAAAGAAACATCAACGAAGTTTGAAATTTCAGCATTAGCCACAGTGGTTAATGTTTCGAAGGTCAATGTTTAATACATTAGTTAATTCAGGAGAGTGAATTTACAATTAGCAAAGCTCTATTATTAGCCAAGGAAAGGCCAATGCATCGGAGATGCTCTGAGGTGATATAAAACCTAACACATGCCATAAACTACCAATCAACAATAACACAAGGTAGTGAAAAATAATCCACAATAATTTTAATCAAAAGAACCCAATAAGACATCAAATGTAAGAGGAAAATAAGAAAAGGGTTTGATGTATGTCATATCTTACAGATTCGGAAGGCAAAAAAAGAACTGAGAATACCCTGATCTAGCTTAAACCTGATTTTCCGGTAAACGCTTCTGGTAATTAGCTCACGAATTTTCTTATGATAGCTCGGCCTTTGTGATCACTGTCTTTGAAGGACGCAAAAAGTTGTTTGCTGCCAATATATTTAATAATACATTCAACATGGATGGCCAAAGCTCCGAAATTTGTTACATACAGTGAAGCATTCAAATGGATGGCTGCCAGTGCCACCTGAGAGCTTCTTATAGCTCGGTTGGCCATTTTAGGAAGAATAAGAAGAATTCAGAGCTTTTCTGTCAATTCTGCAGGCAAAGATCCACTGGAGTTAATACTGATGCTCCTGTTGGAACCACAACAGGAGTAGCTTGCTTGCTTGCTTACCTGATTGAAATATTTAGAAAGGAGCCTCAAGTGATTCATCCCAAACTTCAGCACTGCCATTGGAGGCATCTTCAACATCTTCTTCCATTGAAAGCCTGATATATTCTCTATGTGCAAACCGATCCCACTCTGTCAAAGTTGGATTCTCGCGCTCCTGCATATCAAATAGCCAGTTGCCACCCAAGTCAACCAGTTTCTTCAACTGTATCAGTAGAGGACACAACACAAAGCATTTCAATTACCTGACGTATGAGAAATGGATCTCGAGTTTCAAATGCCATGAATTTATTTAGGTTGAACATGATATTGAAAACACTTCCTGAAAGTTTACCACCTTTCAGGTCACGCAGTGTGATATAGCTTTCAATCTGCAAGAAAGGAAATACTTAAAGCCCGAACAAATATTCTGAAAGCAGTCTACAGTAAGGATTTCTGATAAGAAGCTAACTACAAATTATATAGATCAGTTGCCAGTATAAGTACTCTTCTACGAACATATTCAATATACAAGGAATAAGAAAAACAACGGTAAAGAACTAAGTTGTATAGAGGGAACCTGAGGTCCAATCATGTCAATGATCTGACAGAGTATATCCTCAAACAGGACAGGCTCTTGTGCCATGCATTCCATCCGATGCAGCTGCTCCTCATAAAAGAATTGCATTTCATTCCGAGTCAAGACCCCATTTCCATCCAAATCAATGCATTTGAACCTAAGTGGAACAAATTGAAGAAAACTTGCAAGTCATAGGAAGCAAAGTCAAGATTGTAATGAAAGTTTTTAAATGTCAAAGATGGCAAGGATACAAATCTCTCTCTTTTTTCATTTCTGTTATCAGAAGACATTCGTACATTCATACAAGATTGATATAATGAATTTGGGTGCTTTATTTTGTTCGAAATGAAACCTTAAGGAACCTTACCTATGATATGCTCCCTCTATTTATTTTGGGAAGATCCAGAGGACTTATATTGGATGACCTATTTTTTCTACATTTTGAATGGCTAATACGGTTTGCTATATTACTTATCTGCAACATAAGTATTGATTGTATCGAAATATGTAAACCCCAGTAAATGTTTATTGCATGTCAAGAAAAGTTACCAAGGGCAGGTTGATCGTGCAAAATAGTAAATTAATTAAATAAGAAAAGGAGCAATCAGATAAATCAACACTGTCAGTGAATATTAAGATATCACTACTCATGACCTAACATTCACCACATTGGATCCATTAGGGCTGCAATTCATAAAAACAGAACAAGAGTTGAATACATACCAATACTCCAGACTAGGCTCGGATGATTTATCCTCTTCGGAAAGTATGAAGTAAACAAAATCTTCATATCCCATCTTTCCTTCAACTTTACTAGTGAATTTTCTTGCTACCTGAGGAGATATTGACACACACGTGGAAGGATTTAAATATGTATCTTAGAAAACAAAGCAGATGAACACTGAGAAAGAGAAAAATGTTCATGAAAGAAAACACTGTTTCTACGAGTAATAAAAATAGAAGTATCATATGAATGACACAAACCTGAGAAAATATTCTATCAACAATCCGGTAGGTAAGTGCATGATTACCATATCTGATAAGGTTCTCTTTATCTATCAAGAAATCATGGTCTGTATCCAACTCCCAAAACTTGCAGTATATAACATAAAAATGTTCATACGAGAAGTATCTGCAGCAAACATCATACACAAAGTATATATGATATATATTAAACACCACTGATAAATAGTATTCCCTCCTTCCCAAAATAAGTGTCTTGCTTTCCAAAACAGATGTTCCAAACTAAGAGAAATGTATGCTATCCTCAGTGTTCTAAATTTTGTGATGAACTGAAGAAAGAGAAATGTACATCAATACTTTGGCCAAGTTGGCCACCTAGGAGGGGAATTTAGAACACCGGCCTGATTTCATATAATCAGGCGCTTTAAACTGGTGGAACGCTTTTGAACGACTACGTTGGTAAATGTTCTAAAAGTCAGTCTAGACGACCACCTAGGTGGGGATTTTTTAGAACATCAACCTGATTTCATATAAATATGGAAATATTTTGGCCTTTTTATATTTTAAGGATATGGATGTAACGGGTATTAAAATATTTTGGCCTTTTTATATTGTATAGGCTATTGAAAGCTCAAAGTAATGAGCACAAATTGTAGCAAAATTTGCTGAAACTTACACATATGACATAACAAGATATGCTTAAAATTTATGACTTCAAGAGTATGAGATGCGTCATTGCCTATTAAATGACGAATAAACCAGGTTCAGACAGTATATGTACCTCAATACTTTGTTGATGTCTTCTTCCTCATCTGCATGTTGCATTGCATCTATCAAGTTTCCACGCTTCAGCTCCCTGAGGGTAAGATGGCCAGTCCCAGATCTATTTATATGGTAAAATATTCTGTAGATCACAGTTTCAGCTGGGCCATCAAAATAAACATTCCAAGTCAACATATATCCATCTTATACACATACTTCATACCTATAAGAGCAATGAACTCAGATCCAGGCTTAATAACAACACGAGCCATACAGGAAAGATGTTTTTATTTCTCATCCGAATAAATATAGTCAAATGTGCGTTACAACATGATCCAAAAACTCATTCCATTTCAATTTGCTTGAAAGAAAACTGTACAATGTGAAGCATTATCTTTCATTCTATCACTCATCAGAAAAACTAAAAAAATAACTAGTAAAATATACATATTGAAATAATTAAATAACTGAGAAAAGATAAAGAAAAGGTTCAGAACAAACCATATCTTTCCTGAAACTCAGGCGTGCTTTGTAAGAACTCCAACCCTGGATGAGTAGCCAATAGTTCTCTAAGTACAGGTTTGAAGTCCTCCTGCAATCAAGTTCAGAAACATTTTAAAAGGTCATGTTGCTAAGAGGTTAATGCTGACAACTCAAATCAGGTAACATTGCCGATGATTGTTGATCTCTTATACTGAAAATTAAGGGAATGTGAAGACAGAAGGCATAACCTGCGTAAGGTATTTGAGATCTGGTTGCTTTAAAATTTTATATATTTGGGTTGCTGTATCCACCGTCAACATGTTACCATTGACCCAATAATCAACAAATGCATCCCTAACAAGAAAGTTAATAGGAAAAATTAGGGGGGGAAATATGTAAAACATAATTTGCAATGGATTGCAGAACTAGAATCAACTTTCCAACCATACTTCATTCTCGTACATTTAATTGTATTTCTATAGATCTTTCTATCCCATTGGTAAGATAATTCCGTCCTTGTATGACCTGAAATATTGAAGGGATCTGACAAACTATAGATCTTTCTATCCCGTTGGTAAGATTTATACTATTATTTTAATAACATATGATTCATAATCAGTTCTCGAGATTACTATTACCTCCCCTCAGATATTCCTTCTATGTATCTATGTTATCTCCTTTTAAGTTTGGGGGTCAATGAATCATAGAATGGACACAACTAAGTATTATTAAGTAAACTACATCTATAATCTAACTTTACCAATGTAATAAGGTATAAAACAAATCTTACACAATCTACACAGAGTTATCAACTTAAGATACCTTTCTCACAAAACCAAATCGCTACCATTGTGAAGAATGATACGTAGAAATACACTCAGGGAGATAAAACCTAACTTTTCACGAAGCCACAATATGCATACCTTGTCACAAAGCCAGTATTACTGGCATCAATCTTTTTGAAAAGAGCTATGGAGAAGAACGATGGCAGCTTGCAAATTTCCCTAGTAATTGTTTTGAATTCTGACAGAAGCAGATAAGAATATAAACAAGTAAATTTCAGAAGCACCAAAAAATAAATATGGACCAAACAGTCACACACAGATGCATCTTTACCATGTATCTGCAGACCATCTGGATGGTTAAGAAAATATTGTTCCACTCTAAACAAACATTGGTCTTTAAGTTCATTAGGAGGTGGGCGACCATTTTGAAAGTAAAACTGCAAATGTTGAGGACATCCACATTAGAGTTTGTTACACCAACATCTCTATGGAAATAAGCTTACAAGCTTTATAATATATGAGCTCTTGATGATAAGTAAACAGGATCATTGGAGATTGTTGAACCTGAGGTATCACTTCTCTCACTGGCTCATTCACTACTTTCAGAGGAGAACCTAAATTAGAAGGGCCAACCCTCTGCTTCATTACACGAGGGGAACCAGACGAACTTCTTGGTGAAAGTGGAGGCGTACTGCCACCAGGAAACATAGAGGGCAACGAATGGCTCATGGAAGTACTACCCCCAGAAGAATTTACATTGACATTCAAGGGACCGCCTGTTTTGGCATCATTAAGCAATGATGTCACCTACACATACAGAAACATATAAGTTGAAACAAATATAATACATACTACCTCTTGCTTTTAAAATGTTGAAATAGCAAACTCATTTTTTTTCCATATCCAGAATAATTCAAGAAAACAAAAATTAAAAAAAAAACATAACCAAAGGGGACACCAAAATGGCTCGAGCATCAAAATACATTTCTTTAATGGACAGGAGTTAGAAACTGTTTGGTGGGATGGAAGAGATAATGTATTAGGAAAGTTACCTCCTACTCTGCCGCTAAGGGAAACAGTTAACCTCCTTGTGGATTGAATAATACATATGTGTGATAGAGAGAGAACCATAAACAAGTGATTGGAAGTGTTTTAATTTCCATAAATCAACTAACATCAGTGCATGTTTGCATTTTACCAAACAAAAAATTACACCTTCCTAGAATGTTTTAACAGAAATAAGATAAATGTTCTACAACCTACCAAACTTGATCACTACACTCACCCTCGTCACTAGCACTACATCTATGGTTCACCTAAAAGACTTTCAGCTACATGGTACACTGGGAATTTCAGAATTTTTTTTTATGGGGTCAAAAATTAACCATTTTCTAGGAAATATTATCGGAAATATTATCCCTGGTAGTAAGTTTGCTCCGCAAAACAGACAAGCTCTTGGGCACCTAAAGCATTAAAAGTGCCCCCAATGTCTACGGAGTCAATAACACATAGTAAAATAGTACTGCTACATATTTGAAGTTCATAAATTGAAACAAAACAGTGCATCAGCTCCACAATTGCATCCTCACTTATTCCGCCGCGGGATGTCATGAGACAATATCTTCATCTTTTAATGGAAGTCATACTAAATTAGGCTTATACATAGTTATAAATATATAAAAAATTCAACCTCTTTGTGAATTTATATGAATGCATCTGCAATTAAAAGCAATCAGTTGGTTCTTTCTTTCCATTGGGACAGAAGCTTGAGAAGTGGAGGGATATCAAATGCATTGCATTGGCGACCATAATACCTTACTATCCAATAAAACTCCTTTACTGTGATAGAATACTGATAATGTTTCGGGTTCGAGCTAATTTTTGTTGTTTACATAAATTCTTATATTAGATTTACAATTACCTATGCAAATATACATTCTATCTAAGGGCTTCGCTGGAAACTGTAATTGGGAAACAAAGTCTCACATGAAGACTGAATTTTACAACTTGGGCTTTCACAATTATTTGTTTCCAATGTAAAACTGTTACAATCAATTCCATTCTCAGGAATCCTATTGAAACATGAACAAAAAATTAGCATATCTATGTAACAGGACATCCATGCAAACATGTACACATGAAGATCAAACACCCCAAATCATTTCAAATATCACATTTCATACGTGATCGAAATACAGCCTCCCTATGCCATAAACCAACCACTCTGAGATGCCCAGTAAAGCAAATCAATGGAATTTCAATCTAATGCAATTCAACATTAAAAGTATTCGAATTAAATAATAAAAAACAGACATGTGTCTGAAAAATCATCGATTAACGAAGGAGTACCAGACGATTCGCCTCAGGGAGAGAAAGCCACAACTCAAAGAGCTTCTGGGCGAATTCAGGATTCGCCTTGATCGCCAAAGGTGACACCTCCGGGAGCTGCAACAGCTCGGCGTCCAGGGACATCAAATCGGCAACAACGACTTCCATGCTAATTATGCCGACCTCGTATCTCTCATTCACAGAACCAAATCCAGATCGGGGGGATTTTAGATTCAAAATTGAAGCTCGGGAAGGTATCACTCTTCAAACAAACCCTAGATCTCCATTCTCGGGAGAGAGGACGAGAGTGGTTTGTTGGGGGACGAAGAGGACAGGGGTGTTTGGGGAGAGAGAAAAAAAATGAATGGAAAGCTCGATCGATGCGATTTAAGAGGCGAAGTGTAGCTAGAAAATTGCAGAGATTTGAGTGACAAGAGAAAATGTAATAATATAACGCCTGGAATCTGGTCTTCCTCACGTGCTTCATGCGTGACCATTTTGATGTGTAATGAATGATGCATCATAAGATTACTGATAAATCATGCTTTAATTGCAATTTTTTTAATGCCAGACTTGTTCCAATTTTTATTATAAATCATCAAAAAATAATTTTAATGGAATATCAAAATACACCCCAGCATCGTCTTGAGAAGAACTATCAAGAGGGAGTGGGAAAAGCTGGGGTTGGTGTTTCATGTTCTTGTTGTTGATACTCGTGATTGTTTGGAACATTATTGGGTCAGTCGTCAATGGGGCTTGGTTGAAATGGTGTAGTGCCTTTGGTGGGACAGGTGGAGAGCAAGAAACGACCGTGTTTGGAGGCAGGAGATACTAAGGGCGGAGGAGATTTGGAGAGGAACTGAAATTATGTTGAAGGAGTGGGTGGAGTCACGTTTGAAGCCCTTCGAGGAAGGAGTTAGGGGGCTGGTCATATAAGGCGGTGGTCTAAGACGTCAATGGGTGAAGTAAAATCAACGAGGACGGGGCAGTTATGGGTCCGCATAACGAGGAGGCAAAATGCTTTGCATGAATGATATGGAATGGGCATTGACGACCAAGTGTATGGTCATTCCAGGTATACAAAATCCGGAGATCATAGAGTTAATATGCATTAATGAGGCTCTTTCATGGGTTTATGAAGCAGGCTGGCAGTCAGGTACCATTGATTCAGACTGCTTGAGTGTTGTGCAGATTATTAATAGAAAGAAGGGTCTTATGTCCCTGTTGGGACTAGTTGTCAGAGCGTGTACAATGGAAAGACCGGATGAGGGAAGCGTATTAAGGAATCGTATGTTGATTGTGCAAAATAGTGGTTTTCAAGAACCAGATAGGAACCTGGATTGTGAGTGGATGGTGAATAGATTTTTTTGTTGATTTTATTAAATTCTTTATTAAAACGGTAAATATTATTTAAATTTGACAAAATTAATTAATAATAAATTAATTAATTATAAATAATATTAACACATGTTATAAAAAATGAACTTCAACTTTTATTCATACAACTCCCAAAAAATACAATCCTTGTTGAAGCTTGACCATTTGAACTTTAATGCCTTCTATTCGAGCCCACAATCGGGACATCATTAATGTGTGTCGGGTCAACTGATCCTCGTTGTATTTGGAGATGTTATTCTTCTGCATGACATTGTATTCTTTGAAGAGTTGGTGCCATTGCTTTTGAACCCCGCATGTTGCGCGGACCTCTGAAGCTTTAATCGGTCCCTTCCTAAATCTATTCGGTTTGAGTCGGCCCTTGCTCGTTCCATTTCCGACATGGTAGCTATTTGATCTTGGAGGGTCTTCCCCTTCCTCTTCGTAGACTTCTTCCCCAACGGTCGCTCTTCTACTCGCCGAGGGAGAGGGGAAGGGGGTCTTTGCTCCTATCCTCACTCAGTCGGATTGGAAGATACTCAATCTTGTTGGGACTCACCACCCAGAGGTGTGTAATCTTCATCGGTACTTGTGGGTGGGGTTGAGCTATAAGTCCCAACCTCATCCAACCGTTGTCGTCGTACATGAATGATCATGTCTTCCTCGGCGGTGAACTTCTCCTTGTCCACAAGTAGTTCGACCCAATGATCGAGGTCGAAATTTTTTGGGTCGCTTGGCTTCCTTTTGGCCTCCGATATATTTCTACATACCTCCTTGGCCGCCCTCACGTAGTCATCATGGTTCCATCCGCTCCGTATGTCGGCCTTTCTCGACCTTTAGATAATCGAGGAACCTCTTGGTCTGCGCCCTAAGGGTGTTGGTTCTTGATGTCTTTCCACTCGAAACGAAGGAAACGCCCACCCTCGTTGTACCTGTTCGTAACTATGCACCAAAATGTGTTACCTTGTTAGGAGTTGCCCCTAATCCGGTCTTTTGATGTCTATATTCATCTCTGTATGAGATTCCTCTCCTCCTCGACGGTCCATTTTCTCCTAGGTTGTGTCACCCTTGTTGGTTGTTGTTGGGAAGGGCCGGTAGAGGATGACTGCGACGACATACGAGTGCAGCTGTGAAAATGGAGAAAAATTATAGAGAAGTTGCAGAATGGTTGGTGGTTTGAGAATTGAGTTGGGGGTATTTATAAGGTTGAAAATTAGGATTTAATGAATAATTAAAAAATTAAGTTACTGTTATTCAACTGTTGCCAACAGTCGAACTTTTTTTTGACTCGACGAGGCCACGTGTCGAGCCACCATTGGCTGACACGCAATTCATGGTTCGCGAACCGGCCAACCGTAATCACGGGTCGCGGTTTGAGGTTGTGATCATGATTTAGCGGTTCGCGGTTCTCAAAATCGGAGCCCCACAAAGCACCGACCTGCAAACCGCAAAATCACGGTTCGTGGTTGCAGTTCACTTATGGTTCATTACGTTGTAAGCGCTCACATGGAATGCAGAGCCAAGCTTCAAGCGCTTCCTAATTTTCATCTTTTTTCATATGTAGAGAAACCAATAAGGCATCTCATTGTTTAGCTCGTAATGCTAATGACTGATATACTTGGGATTAGCAAATCGCGGAGATACCTCAAGTGTTCTGTGAAATCTTGTCCAATAATGTGTTGAATAATTAAGATTGCTAGTTTCTGATAAAAAAACAAAAGAGGATTAAAAAAATATATTCTTAATTATCTTTCATTACAAGCCTTTACTTCTTTTTTTCCAATATATCATTTTTAGCAACTAAACTATTAGAATCTGGAGAGATTTCAATGAGCCATTTTTTAAGGCTACTTGTGATGTAGTAGTCGTAATGTTGTCGTGCCTTCCGTCGCACCACCACCCAACGTCTGTCTCTTGATTTCTCTTGAGTCGAGCGAAGTTCTCTACATCCCTGATTGTCATGGGTACGTCTTGCCTCCTTGTGTTGTTGCTGCAATGACTTTTAATTTTTGATCTGCTCTGGGTTTAGGTTGTTTTTGTATCTGTCTCTACTATTTTACCATCATTTTTGTGGTTTTATTATGGCATAAAATTGTCGTGGATTAGGAGTCGATCGAAACTGCCAGTAGTTACAGGACTTGTTCCTTCGAATCAAATCTGATATGATTTTTCTCACTAAAACGTATCACTCGAAATCCCGTCATTCACGATTGCAATGGGCATTGCTTTGTTGGAACATGGGTTTCCACGAGGGTATGGGACTTCCGACTTTTGGTTGAAAAAGGGGGTGTTAATATAGTCGGAACGTTGTCGGGTCGAGGTTAAGGAAGAGGATCAAACTCACATTGATGTGAATGTGTGGATAGGGAAAGAATCGATAATGTGGTTTACCGGAGTGTATGGGGAGCCAATGCGGGAGAAAAGGAATCGCACTTGTGAGCTACTCTAACGCCTTGGTCGAGACACGCGGACCCGAGATTTGATCATTGTGGGGATTTTAATGGCATCATACATCCGGCGGAGAAGAGAAGAGGATGACCATATCCCATGGCCCTCATCCAGGCTTTCCGTCATGCATTAACTGATATTGGGGTGGAGGATATTCCTCTGGAAGGGTATCAATTTACGTGGACACGGGGAAAAGATCCTGGAACTTATCTAGAGGTTTGGCTCGATATGGGTTTAATGTCCCCGACGGTATAGGAAATGTTCTGTCAGGCTACATTAAGAAACATGGGTTATAGTACCTCGGACCATGCCTATAACGCTTAGGTTGATATAGGAAAATTTGCGCCCCCGAAAAGATAGTTTAGATTTGAAAATGAGTGGACTGAGGACCCTGAATGTGGGCATAAAATTCAGTAGGAATGGGGTCAGCCGGGAGTTCGACGCATAAAGTATGATATTCGGGATATTGGTCGTTCTCTGGATGTGTAAGGACAAGCATTATATCGGGAGACTATCAACACAATTAGAAGATGCCAACGTACCCTTATTGGATTAAATAATAGGAGGGATCGGGAAGGTATTTGATTGAGATTGGCCATCCAAACACAGTACGAACAAGCTCTATCTTGCCAAGAGGCCTTTTGGAAATAGCGGGTGAAATAACATTTGCTCGGGGATGGGGACCGCAACACAAAATTTTTCCATGCGACAACCACTAAGAGACAACGTATAATGGTATTCAGACTCTTAAAACTCACAATCGAAACGAGGTGACTTGGGATAGTGGGATGCAAGCAATGCTCATCAATTATTTTGAGCAGATTTTTACGGCATGTCTTGAGATGATGCAGGAACTCCCAACCATAGTTCCATGTATGATTACCGGAGAGCAGAACATATTGTTGGGGATAAGGGTACAAATGAGGAGGTAAGACTGACAAGTTTTGAATGGGCCCTAATAAAGCCCCAAGACTGGATGGTCTCAATTCGCTTTCTACCAACATTACTGATCGGTCTTTAATTGGGAAGTCATATCCTTTGTTCGAGATGCAATTAAGACGAGGACAATTGACCGAGACATTAATACAACAATGTTGGTTCTAATCCCGAAGAACCAAACCCCAAAGAGGATAGTGGATATTCGTCCCATAGACTATGTAATGTGATATTTTGGTCCTCTCTAAATCCTAGCAAACAGATTGAAACCTCTTTTGGACCCTATCATTAAAGTCAATCAGGGAGCTTTTGTACCAGGCAGAACAATTCAAGATAACATTTTTATCTCCAATGACGTGATTTACTCCCTCAAACGTCAGACACAAGGAACAAATGGGTTCATGGCTCTCAAACTTGACATGAGTAAGGCTTATGACAGTGTTGAATGGTCTTTCATTCTAGCTATGATGGGAGGCTTCGGTTTTGGCCCCCATTGGCGAACCCTCTTTCTTGCATGCATGCAATTGATATAGTATTCCATCAACTCAAGGGGAAGATGGGTCAACCCGGGTCGAGGTATCTGCCAAGGGGATCCTCTCTCCCCTTACCTTTTCTTGTTTTGTACGGAAAGGCTATCCTGTATGCTGGCACAAACTCAAAGAGAGGGGAATTTGCGTGGATTCCGGTGGCTAGAGGTGCACATGTCATTTCCTATAACTTTTTGCTAACGATTTTTATTTTTTCTGTCGAGAAAACATGAAGAAAGCCGAACACCTTCAAAGCATTCTTACGACTTTTGAGGAATTGTTTGGACAAGTCATAAACAAAATATGTTGTCCATTTTTTTTAGCACAGACACCCCAACTGATCAGTTAGTCTGTTATGCCATTATATGCATTCAACCAATATCACGGGCCTAAACATATCTAGGGGTCCCGAATATGTTGGGGCAAAATCGGGGTCAGAGTCTCCATTTTATTTGTGATCAGTTGGTTACCAAGATCGGGGATGATATAGACAAATGATATCGTCAAGGGGAAAGAGGTAATGATTAAGTTTTTCTTAAAGGCTTACCCATTTACGCCATGAGCGTATTTCTTCTCTCGTGGGCTTCAGTGGCCAAGATTCATATTGCACTAGCTCGTTATTGGCTAGTAGGAACACCAAGAGCCACTAAACCTATTATATGGAAAGATTGGGCCAAACTGTGCAAATCAAATGAGTAGGTGACATGGGATTTTGATACATGAATGAAATGAATTTAGCACTAAGATGGGTTGGAAATTCTTATCCAATCTTGAAAGTATAGTAGCTCAAGTATTTAAAGCTAGATACTATCGGACGGGGGACTTTCTCATAGCAAGATCTGGCCTCAACCCGAGCCAATTATGAACGGGTGTAAGGGACGGGTGTAAGGGCAACCTAACTTCTATTACGGCATGGGCTTCGCAAGAACATTTGGGATGGAAGCACTACTCGAGTGGAAGGGATCATATGGCTCATGGGTCATATATCAACAATACCGGAGGGTACTATGGGGAACCCTGATATACTGATTAAGGAGCTGGCGGTAAAGGATGAAGGGTAATGGGATGTCACTAAATTAAAAGGGCATATCCCCTCCGGAGATGGTTATAGAAGTGCTAAAGTTTTCTGCCCCAATAGGCTCCCGACCAGACATATGGTACTAGACCCACAATAAAGAGGTATTTATACATGTCGAGAGGGATACAAGATTTAATCCCGTCTGAATGGCCGTTGGTTTACCTTAGTAGGAGCCTCGATCTGGACTGCCCTGTGGGACCTCGATATCCAACCTCAGATCAAGGTATTACTATGATGCGTACTCTTAGGTACGTTGCAAGTAGTGGCAAACCTCTGGAAAAAATTGTCCCTATTCTAGAGGAGTGACCGATGTGTCAAAATGCACGGGAGACTATGATGAGCGTAAATGTGTCCTATCTAATTTGGCTAGTTTTTCCTATATTTTTATCTTGTTTGTGCCTCATTTTTATATTTTTAGCGTTTATAATAACTGCACTAATATCGCTCTTTGTCGATATTTTTAAAAATGGTTCAAATATATTCATCATTGGTCTTGTTTTGTAGGCCTCGCATAAAAAAATATTGACGCAAGAACGAGATCGATCGGAGGACAAACGGAGCAGAAAAGAGCGTTTGAAGCTTAAAAATGGAAAAGGTTAAAAAGCTGTGCCAGAGAGATCTTGTGCATCGCAGACTATGTCATACCATGCACGCACGCTCCAAGCTGTCTTCGGATTGTTTGACCTTGCACGACCAAGATCTGGCCGCCCATTGAGATCTGCTCCGGCCGTTAGATCGTTGACCAGGTCTGGTAAACGAGATCAGCTCCCAAGTTGGCCATTTGCAAGCGTCTTTGGCTACTCCCACCCTCACCAGATTGCGTCTGTCAGCAGGGCTCATCCAGGTCGTGTCCGCGTGAATCCGAAGCAGTTCAACTCATTTTTTTAGTTCTGTCGTAGTTTCTATATATTAGGTAGGTAGAGAACATTCTACTTCAGATTTTACCTTATAAATTAAATCAAACACTTATTTTTTTTGTTTTTCCTTTCCTCTCTCTTGTTCTTCATTTGTTCTTGAGTGTTCTTCATCTTAGGAAGTTTTCTACCATCTAAAGCCATAACTAAGACGATCCAAGGAGCCCTCAAGCATTTATGAGTCTCCCACCATCTCCAACTTCTCAATTTTCATGAGTTGAAACTTTGGAGAGTTGGAGATGGTTGGTTATCAACCTAGAGGAGTTTTCGAATGGGTTTCTCAACCCAATCCCGGTTCTAATCTCTATTCTTCTCTATTTTGTTGTAAAGCTCGTTTTTTTTGTATGCTTGAGTAGGATTTGGATTCCATGACATTGGTTTCCAATCTTTGGTCATGTGTGTTGTATAATTGTTGATTTTCTTTAAATTGATGCATGAGTTTATGGTTAATTCGAGTTTGGTGGTGTTTTGGGCATGATTTGGGTTTTTGAGCTTAATTAGCATCCGATTGCTTGTATGGGTATTCATCTATATTTAAGCTACTCGATGTTTATGCATGACTTTGTGCTTTGTGTTCAATTTTTCATGATTTTTAACTCGATTTCATGTGCTAGCTTTTTCGTCTCTCGGGTGTATATCAAGTTCTAGGCTAGAGTTTGTAAAAATGCAAACTTTATCCACTTAGTGAACTTCTCTAGGATTTTCGACATGTTTATGTCTCGATTTCCTATTGACGAGATATGAATATGTTAGGTTGTGTTTTCTCGATGCTCTTGTGTGTTTCAAGTCGACCGAACGATTTGGGTATTTTCCCTAATTGTTGTGTGCGCTATGTAGATCGATGTTTGTAGCGATCCATGATTCGATCTAGTGTGAAACGAGATTGCACGCTCATAGAATTTGCTTGTGCTTGTGCATTACTAGAATATCGTGATTCGATGTTTTATGTAGTTCGACTTGATTACTGAACTCATCTTGATCGATGGTGTTCGGTTTTCGAGAAGTGAACTAGGCGTAGCTAAGTAGATTGTTTATTAATTTAGGGTTTACTTACGCTTGTGTATTACCAGAGCTTCATGGTTCGTTGCTCTATTTAGTTCTCCTTGATGATCAATTTATTCGATCGTCAAGTTGATTGAAATATGTGTAGCTAAGTAGATTCGACAAATTATTTAGAGTCCCCTCATGCTTGTTTAGTACCAGAGTATCGTGATTCGATACTCTATTTAGTTCTACTTGAATTTCGGTGTTCGTCTTGTGGATGACATTCGGGAATTAAGAAGTGAACTAGGCGTAGCTGAGTCGATTCGCCGAGTGGTGTAGCTATCTCTACTTATGGTAGTTGGTAGCGAGAGTGACATGCATTCGTTTTCGTTACCTCTCATTCGAGGATTGATCGATCTTCGCGCAAGATCATAGAACTACACCATATTTTATTGCTTTCTGATTATTAGTGGTTTGCATATCGGTCCGGGAAATGGTCTGGTGCCCTCTTCCCGTGACTAGTATGTGGTTGATTTCATGATACCGCATGCATAAGAACTTAAGTGTTCTAAGACCATAAGGAAAACATTATTTTATTTCATCATTATTAACTAAATCATGCGTTGATTGGAAGTCTTGTTTACTTGTACCCGTGACCGACTCCTTGTGTGAATCAAACAATATGTGTCTTAGGTGGTAGCGTGTAAATAAATTTCATTACTTTCTACATTCAAACAACAACTTTTACTTTTCTGGTCTTTATTTTCCCGTTTGGGGATGTGGAAGTGACAGCCCACGTCCCTAGGTTTTAGCAAAATACTAGTGATACCTCTACTCCCTGTGTGATCTACCGGTACTTAACCGTCTCTATATTGCTTGATGACCGTGTATAGATGCACGTAAGAAGAGGGATTTGAGCATAGTCACCCCCACTCGTCAAGATGGCGCCGTTGCGGGGAGTAGCTGGCGTCATTAGTATTTTTGCACCTTTTTAGGTAGCTTAATTACCTTTATGATCTCTCATGTTTGCTTGCCTCTTTTGTAGGTGATTGGAAGAGTTGATTCATTGATGTATGGAGCAGAGTTCTCACCTGGAGAATTCATGAAGGCAACCTCTTCAATCACTTGGCTTGCAACTCGGAGAATCCTCGTGCTTCTCAATTAAAGTCCAATTGTAGCTTCTACATTAAAAGGGGCAGTATTCCTAATCCCTTATAACTTAGATGTTTATGATAGCTACTCTAAATTAAATGATGCCTACTGGGATTTTCCGTGTTGTAGAGATTAGGATCTTGTTTGAGCATTTCCGTGCATCATTTATTTGTGGATTCGTGATAATGCATGCCATCTTATCCAACAACTAAGTGTGGGGGAAGGGATTGATTATAATGCATAAAGGGTACTTAAGTTATTTGAGCCTTGCATTTAGAATTAAAGAGCATATTTTTGTTATGAGTCTTATTTTGTGTGTAAACCTTGGATAAGTAGTTTTGGTCAATATGAGTAAGCCGGGAGTAGATTTCTTTTCATCATTTGTGAATGAATGGAGGATTTACTGTTGGTAGTGTTAAGAAGTCGTATATTGTGTTGTGTTTTATCGCTTTATTCGGGAACAAAATGTTTATGAGATGCTAGATGATGACTACAGTTTTCAATTCTCTTTATCATCGCTAGCATGATTCTATCTTAGTCTTTTCCTATAGCGGGTTTAATTAGGAGGCGATAGACTTATTTCACTTGTCACATTGAGAAAGTGTTGAGTTCACATGCTTATTGTTGAGGGATCAAATTATGTGTTTTGGTAAATTATAAATCTAGTCGAGTTCAGGTGGTTAGTCCCATTGTGCGTTTGTGGTACCAATTTTTCAAAATCACGCACACTATGCAAGGGAAATTAAGTATTGGTCCAGGGGAAAAGGAATCTAATAAAATCTTTGTTTGGGAAAGGGTGTGAAGTGCGGCGGTTCGCATGCAGATAGAACCTTACACCCGGAACCTCTCAAAGAGTAAGAAAAAGTGAACCCCTACCTATCTTAATGAACCAAAGTTTTCTGCACGTAATCGAAAAAACCAAACCAAACTTTGATCTACCATTTGACTCATAAAAGAACAAGATGGGTTTACAATTCGCATAGTCCTAAGGCAATGTAATTGTATGACAACACTGATCGTGTGAGTTGTGAATGAGTTTATGCATGTTCCTGATTAGTATCACTAATATGTTAGGGTCGAGAGACCAAAGGGCTAAATGATAATAAGGAGGCTTGAAATTTTTCTAGACATTTCATTTCATTTTGTAGACCACCACATATATGCACTCTTAATCTACAACAAGTAAATAATGGTTAGCGGAAAGTGGAGAGAAATGATGAGGTAAATTTCACTCCATTAGCGAGCTCTAGGCCAATATTGTTAATAAAATCCAAGTGTAAGCACACGCTTTGTTTGAGTCGTAAATTTTTGGTCTTTTATTTGCTTGTGCATTTGCATGAGGTCTTTTAGTCCGGTTAATTGAGTCAGCATTTGCATCTTTTATTGCTTTCAATAATTCAGAGCCGCCAAGATCAGCTTAGGGAATTTTTTATCACCCCACCTCTGCAGGGTTGGATTACAGTATATGTGAACAAGGCGGTTTTCTCAAATACACAACAAATGGGTTGGAATATGATCTACCGAGATGGCTGGGGATGTACCGTAGATGGTAGTTATAACATCTTATTAGGAAATCATGGCCCCGAGTTTGTGGAAGCTAGTCGATTCAAAGAGCTCTCATATGAACACAGAACCACGAGAGGACTATGGTGATCATTAGGAGCGATACTTAGTATATGCTGGGATTAGTTTTAGGGATCACTCTTCTTTTCTTACTCGTGGGATGAATTATTGAAGAGTGTAGTTCCATTTAAGTATCTCTCGAGCATGTTAAACTCGAGTTAATTCCTAGAACAATGAATGAGGTCGTCCACTAACTAGCAAGGGAGGCCTATTTTGTACATGTTCTAATGTGGTCCATGTTTCAAATACCGGATGCACTTTTACGTATTCTGAGACAATTCAAATAATATATCGATGTCTCCATGTTTAAAAAAAAAGCCTTCACTTTTTTTAATCACGCATATACTTGATAAAAGGTCAATATCTTACATGTGACAAGTATCCGTTACAAAATTCATTTACCAACTTAAAAGGACCAAATTATCTCTATATTATTCTTTTCTTTCCTTTTCTACTATTTTTTGGCCAATCAAATTTAGAACTAACTCTACAGACTATAGTTTTTCGTTCTTGTACATGCATTTTCTTTTAATCCTAAAATTATGACGGTAATAGGTCTTTACTTTTTTTACTAAAAGGTACGAAATATTATTAAATTAAAAGAGCTAGTACAAGTAAAGAGTCCACGTAGGGCTTAGCACACATAACTCTGAGACACAGTAACCGTCATAGACGGAATTGAACTCGACATATAGGTAGGAAGGAAAGGTGGGTAGTTGGAAAACGGAACTGAAAGTCCTGCTCAAGGTAGTGCCTAAACACTGCATATGGGGGCAAAGCGATCGAACTTGAACTATATCAGTTGTATTGAGAGGATATACGTGATTCAAGGTTCACTCCTAGAAAAATTCCCTGAATCTCTGCTCACTAGTCATTGACCCTGCAGAGACAAAATAAAAAATAAATAAAAAAGACCCGTTCGATTTGCCTGATCCAAAATCGAGAGAAGGGTTGAGGAGGGTGCCACGGTGGAGGCCAAGGATATGGAAGCGCCAGTGGCAGCTTCAGAGATGGCGGGGGTTGCTCAGGAGAGACGAGCCGATACAGTTTGCTCCAATGCAAACTCAATTTGATGTAGGTATAGAATACGGGGGTGCAACGAGTCTGTACGCTTTTCACATGCATCAATGGAGGCCAAGGAGGTGAGGACTTTGATGCAAAGGTAGCGGGGGCTACTCAGAGATGGGGATCGATTGTGGGCTCAGTGATGGGGAGGAGCGAGACGACGTTGGTGGGTTATTCGACGATGGCGAGGCGTGACGCAAAGGCGCAGTGGCCGGAGGTCGAGGAATTGCCGAGGGAATTTGGCGAGGGAGATCGCCTCCCAGAGAAAGATTCATCCCTAGTCCAATGCGAGAGGAATTGGAAGGTTGAGCGGAACGCCATGGCGGCAGAGTTGAAGGACCGAAACGACGCTGGGAGGATCATGACCGGCTAGGCTGGGGTGGTTCACGAGGAGATGGCACCAAAACCCTAACAGAGCTCTCTTTCATTAAAAATTGAATTTTCAATTAGGTCTTATACTTTATTAAATAGTATTTATATTATGGTATGATTATTGAATAAACAAAAGGAATTTAACTCTTTCAAGTTGCCAGTTCATCATTTACTCTCTATCGGATGAGTTTGGCCAATTTCAGGTGAACTACAACACCATTAAAGAAAAATGAAACATTTAAGAATTAAAGGCCATGCTTATTCAGGAGGAAGGGGGATTAAAGAAGATGAGAGGTCAAGTTGTCCATTTCGTGGGTCATGATGGTGCTAATAGCAGCAAGTTCAAGTAAGGTAAGGACATCAAAAGGAACAAGACTTTCTTGAAGAGACCTGAAAGAAAAATCAATAAGGAAACAAGGTGTTTCTTCTATAAGAAGACATGGCATTTCAAGAAAGATTTCCCGAAAAGAAAGGCATGAATCGATAAGAAAGGTATGTAATATGTTTTCGTTTGTTTTGAATCGAACCTTATAGAAGGGCCTAGTAATACTTAGTGGATAGATTCTGGTGCTACTACTCATGTATCTCATATCAAGCAGGGATTCAGTTCAATCCAACCGATAAAAAAGGTTGGTCAGTACTTGTTTATGGGAAATATGACGAAGGAACGAATTGAGAGCATTGAGACTTATAGTTTGATCTTATACACTCATCATCAAATAGATCTTGAAAGTTGTCTCTATGTACCCGAATGTGCTAGAAATCTTTTTCAGTAAGTAAGTTGGATATATTAGGATTTTCACTTAGGTTTGAAAACTGTGAATTTAACTTGTATCACAATAATTTGCATTATGGCTCTGGTTCATTAATGGCTATACTTTATCGTTTCAAACTCGATGTTAAATCATCTGAATCCTTGTTTCATATTGAAAGTAGAGGGATTAAACGTAGTGCACTAGATGAAAGTTCAACTTTCCTGTGGCATCAGAAATTAGGTCACATATCCAGACAACGATTGATGAGGTTTGTAAAGAATAAAATTCTTCCTCAATTGGATTATATATATTTAGATGTGTGCATAGATTCCATTAAGGGTAAGAAAATTAGCCACATAGCAAAGAAACCAGCCACGAGAAGCTCTCAACTTCTTGAATTATACACAATAATATTTTTGGACCTATTTATATTCCTTTTTGGAGTTGTGAACAATACTCTCTTAGATCATGAACAACAGAACGCCCCTCGCCCCCGACCCGCGCACGCCCGGTCCGAGGACCGCGGCCCGACCCGTTGTGGGAGCGAAAAAACGCGGTCCGCGGCCCTGAAACACGCGCTCCCGGGTGCGCTCTGCGCTCCTCGCTCCTCGTTCCTCGGTTGCTGGCCGGGCGCGCGGTCCGCGCTCCTCGCTCCCTCGGTGTGCTGGCCCTCTCCCGTGATGCCACGTGGCCACCTCAGATGACCGTTTAACAACGGTCACAAACGGCTATTTTTTTTAATTAAAAATCAGCAAAATTAAACCCTATAAATACTCATCCCCCCTTCTCATTTTTTCCACACCAATCTCCACTTTCACTCTCCAACTCTGCTCTCCCATTCCCAAATTCTCCTCTCTTTCAATTATTCTCGTTAAAAATGTCGGGCGACGCAAGGTCCCGTGCACATTCAGCTGGTGACGAAGTCGGATTCAGCACCGAAGAACTGGCACAGAATTTGCAAGACATGCTAGCGGACAATCGGGACAACTCCGCTTTCTCCCCATACTCGCAACCGGGGTCGAGCTCAGGTAAGTGAAAACTTATTATTTATGTAACGTAATTTTTTTAATTAATTTATTGTATTAATTGTTTTAATTAATTTATTGTATTAATTTACTGTATTAATTTTTTTAATTAATTTATTGTATTAATTTATTGTATTACTTTATTATATTACTTTATTGTATTAATTTATTGTTTAGGGAAATTCCGTCCCCAACAATTTCAAATGGCGCCAGGGTTCCAGATGCCACCACAATTTGGTATGCACCCACAAGGGTTCCAGACGCCACCGTTTGGAACGAACCCACAAGGACAAGGGTTCCAGGCGCCAGGGTTACAGATGCCACCCCAATTCTACAACTACCCCGGGTACACACTACCCGACGTACAACTCCCCCAACCATCCTCTGCCGGACCTTCCCAATGACGACGACAACCAGCCCGACCCCGAGCACCACAGCCGGATGGGCGGACATTCAGCAAGGAGGAAGACATCCACCTCATAGACTGCTGGTTGAGTAGTACAAAAGACCCCATCAAGGGCAACTCTCAAGCCGGAAACACATTCTGTTGCACTATTGAGAGGAAGTACAACTCGAAGGCAAGTCTCCTAGATTGCGGCTGGCAAGCTCTCAAGAAACGTTGGCTTAGAGGTTCTGGGAAGAGAAGGAGGTTCCTTGGGTATTTGAAGTCCTCCAAGGACGAGTATGCGAGCGACGCCAACCACGAGGAGCACATGAGACGTGTGAAGGAAATGTGGGCGCAAGCAGGGAATGTGGGTGACCACCCACTAAAGTTCGACCTGGATCATTGAGTGATGAAGCTCGAGGGCGTTGTAAGAACCTCCCCCGGCCAATCCCGGTCGAACGGGTGATTTCTAGACAAGTTTGACTTTCGGCCGGAAAAATCAACCGATGACTCAGGAAGTCATTCGGGACCTTTCCGGGGCCCAAAAAACTTAGCCGTCATCACGGAAAGCTTAGTTAGGCCGTTTCCTTCAGTTTGACTGTAATATTGGTTAGGTCAACTTTCGGTCAAACTTGGAATTTTTATCGGTTCTTTTCCGATATAATCTTGGATGGCTGGAAATTTATTTAAGTGAAAATGACCCCACTTGACACTTGGCATTTTTGGCTTGGAGGATGAAAAAGGGGCTTCCATTGACCCTTATACCCTCCCAACTTACCTTTAAAGGGATAAGACCTTAAGGGCCTTTTGGTGAATGAACATAATAGGTCATTAATAGCAAATGGAGCACACAATTCAGCTCATATTGTGTTGTTGCAGCCGAAAATCACCATAGGAAGAGAAGAGAGGAGAGTTCATTGCTTGAGGAAGAAGAAAGAAGGAAAAGCAAGCAACTTTGGCCTTGTTCTTGACCATTTCTCCTCCTTTTTCCCTCCATCTTCATCGTCTCATCTTCCTAGAGGTATGGATTGTCACGCCCCAATTTCAGTAAACCGAACTAGGGACGCGAACGTTTTAAAATAATAAACACTTTTGAAACCAGATTTGAATAAACACTTTAAAAGTACCATTTGTTCAACAAAATAATAATTACAGTTTAAAACACGTCCCAACAAGTGGACAAAAGTACAAGGTGTTGGGTCTCGATGGAGAGTATGAACACATACTTGCAGCGGAAATAACTCGAGACCATGTCATAGAACACTACCAAATGTTAGATACACAAGAGAATAAACAATATGGATGTTTCCTTACCAACTAGTTCAAGAAAAGGAAGAGAACACCAAAGAAACGATGATCGGCTTGAGTCTCCAAGACGCCTACGTATCCAAATGGAATCAAAGCCACGTAGTTCTTCTTTAGATGACTCAAGAACACAACAAGAGGGGGGAAAAGTGCCAAACTCGAAATTGTAGTGTGAGAGGGAGAGAAGTTGTGTTTCTATTCTTGTCTTGTGATTTGTTGTAGGAAAAAGATGACTTAAACCATCAACAACCATCAAGGACAAGTAAGGTGTGAAGCATGGTGTGAAGTAAGACAAGCATGGTGCTAAGTATGGCAAGACAAGATGGGTTAGGTGGTGAATCACCAACACCTTAATCCTTGTCTTGCTTACTTAGTACTAATTAATCAAGACTTGATTAATTAGTTCCATGGGCCTTGGTTGCATGGGCCTTTCATGGGCCTCTTGGAACATGGCCCATGGCCATTCCCAACGAGGTCCCGTGACGTGCTCATCGCCTCCAAGCCTTCCATACCGGAAATGTCCAACATTATCCGACGCGATCAATCCCAAGACTCCAAGCCTTGTCTTGATCCGTAATGTCCTATTCACTTACGGGCACATGACCCAAAACCCAGTTTTGGTCATGTCCCGAGACAACTCTCTTTTGGCCATTCTCCATAAATGTGTCAATGAGTTTCATCCTTCGGTGTGACCCTTAGGTCTATGCATGTCGATAGATCAACGTAAAATCCCATTTTACTTGATCCTATATAAGTGGCAACTAACGAGACTTTAGTATTGCCTGACACTACATAGCGAATCGAACCAATCGATTCTAACCTTTCCGTCCTCCCTGTCATTATCCTTTTATCTCCGATATCCTGATTGAGATAAGGCATAGAGCCGTCATCCTTATTATTCTCAATCACTGTTCCTTGATATGTGAGATGACTGAATATAT
This sequence comes from Erodium maritimum, assembly GCA_963921825.1. Lineage (NCBI taxonomy): Eukaryota > Viridiplantae > Streptophyta > Magnoliopsida > Geraniales > Geraniaceae > Erodium > Erodium maritimum. The sequence goes on from OY997594.1 coordinate 25,673,636, forward strand.
GATACCTAGTATCATGTGCATGGCCATGCTATTCTTTCAGTCACTCTCGATCAAGCGGCCGAGAACCGATATCTTTCCCATACCTCAGTATGAGGGATAAATCCCTTAGCCGTCTTTCGTGTCACTCATGCAACCCGTCCCCAAGCCAATCCTGGCCGTTATGGAAGCCCTGTTACGGACAACGTTAGGCTCAGGTCAAACTTAGTTGTTGACTGCATAGTGATCACAAAGACTCCTCGGTCTAAGGATACATGACAAGCTACGACACTGAATATGTTAATGACTCAATCTATGGCACATATTCAGGGCGGGTCGTCCAATATCATGTCCCACATGATATCTATGATCAGACTCCGGAATCCCATTCCAATGACTAACAGAACGTAAGCCATGAAGAGCCATCTTTCATACTAGTCGCTTCTAGTGAAGCTTTATTGACTAGGGACCCATCGAGTGTGATCCATCTCGATCTATGGTTCTATTCGCATGGTGGGCATAGATCAGAAATCACATCGATATATTACTCCAACACATAAGTAATAGAAAGCCGCTTTAATCTTATTGCTAATGATGATATATACATTTGGACATTTATGATTGAACTACGGGCACTAAGACTAACAATCTCCCACTTGCCCTAGTTCCAATCTAAACTCCAATCTATTCCCATTGACCTTACATGCCTCTCATGTTTAGGCAACGATAGTGCCTTAGTCAACGGGTCGGCTATGTTATCATCAGTTGCAATATAGGTGATCTTCACATCGCCTCGGTTCAGTATCTCTCTGATGAGGTGATATCGCCGCAGTACATGTTTGGATTTGTTATGCGATCTGGGCTCTTTAGCTTGCGCAATAGCCCCTGTGTTGTCGCAAAATAGGTTCACCGGGCTGGATGGGTTTTTGATTACACCCAACCCTGCCGTGAACTTCCTAATCCACACAGCCTCCTTGGCCGCCTCTGCAGCCGCTATGTACTCGGCCTCTGTCGTGGAGTCAGCGACGGTGTCTTGCTTCACGCTCTTCCAGCTGAAAGCTCCGCCATTCAGCGTGAACACATATCCTGACTGACTTCTAAAGTCATCTGGATCTGTCTGGAAACTAGCGTCTACATATCCATTAACAACTAGTTCAGAATCATCTTTTCCCCCGTACACTAGAAACGCGTCCTTAATTCTTCTCAAATATTTGAGAATCGCTTTGACCGCTATCCAGTGTTCCTCACCAGGGTTAGACTGATGTCTGCTGGTACAACTCAAGGCATATGAGACATCCGGTCTCGTGCATATCATGGAATACATGATCGATCCTACCGCCGAAGCGTATGGGATTCGCATCATTCTTTTCAGCTCATCAGGTGTCTTAGGACACTGAGTCTTGCTGAGATGAACGCCATGACGTGCGGGTAAGAGTCCTTTCTTGGAATCAAGCATTGAGAACCTACTCAATACCTTGTTCACATAGGTGCTTTGACTTAAACCCAAGACCCTCTTGGTGCGATCTCTATATATCTTAATCCCTAAGATATAAGCAGCATCGCCTAAGTCCTTCATTGAGAAACACTTCCCTAACCAAGCTTTAGTCTCGTGCAAGGTTGGGATGTCGTTTCCAATGAGTAGTATGTCATCGACATACAACACCAGAAAGGTAATCATACCCCCATTTGCCTTCTTGTAAACGCAAGGTTCATCTTCATTCTTGATAAAGCCAAATCCAATTACAGCTTCATCAAAACGAAGGTTCCAACTCCGAGAAGCTTGTTTCAATCCATAAATGGATTTCAACAACTTACAAATCTTTCCCTTATTCTTCGGATCGACAAAACCTTCGGGTTGAGACATATAAACGTCCTCCGACAAATTTCCGTTTAGGAAAGCGGTTTTGACATCCATTTGCCATATCTCGTAATCGTGATATGCAGCTATGGCAAGAAGAATTCGGATAGATTTGACCATAGCCACTGGGGAAAAGGTTTCCTCATAGTCAATCCCTTGGATCTGCCTATAACCTTTCGCCACCAGTCGGGCTTTGTAGGTCTGAGGGTTGCCTTCCATGTCCATCTTCACCTTGAAGATCCATTTGCATCCGATGGTTCTTACACCACCGATGGGATCAACCAGTTCCCAGACTTGGTTGTCCGACATGGATTGCATTTCCTCTCTCATGGCTCCCAGCCATAACTCAGAGTCGGGTCCGTCCACAGCTTCCTGAAATGTAGCTGGATCATCGTGATCCACCACAAGCTCACCGTCACCTCCAGACACAAAGTAACCATATCTCGGAGGTGGACGACTAACCCTTTCAGATCGCCTTGGACCTTCTGGAATTGTTGCAGGAACTGGTCCTTGCTCTACGACCATCTCAGGCTCTTCTACAGGGTTGTCCAGTGGATCAGTTGGATCTGTACCACCCTGAATTTCTTCTAGATGTACAACCCTCCCACTGACGTCTTTGGAAATAAACTCCCTTTCCATAAAGACCCCACCCCGAGCGACGAACACCGTGTTCTCGCTGGGTTTGTAGAAGTAGTACCCCATTGTTTCTTTGGGATACCCAACGAAGGTGCATTTATCAGATCTTGGTTCGAGCTTAGTCGGAACTAAACGTTTCACATAAGCCTCGCAACCCCAAATCTTTAGGAAGGACAAAACGGGCTTTCTCCCGCGCCATTTCTCAAATGGTGTCCCTTCCACAGCCTTCGTCGGAGCCCGATTCAAAATGAATGCGGCCGTCTCCAGAGCATAACCCCAGAAAGAGATTGGGAGATCAGTCCCACTAATCATGGACCGGACCATATCCAATAAAGTCCGATTTCTCCGTTCGGACACACCATTCAATTGTGGTGTTCCGGGAGGAGTCCATTCCGAAAGGATCCCACTTTCTGCTAGATGATCTAAAAACTCTGTGGTCAAGTATTCTCCACCTCGATCTGATCGAAGTGCTTTAATACTTTTCCCGAGCTGGTTTTCTACTTCCGTCTTAAACTCTTTGAATTTATCAAAAGCTTCAGACTTATGTCTCATCAAATAGACATAACCATATCTACTGAAGTCGTCAGTAAATGTGATAAAGTAGCTAAAACCCCTCCTGGCAAGTGTGCTCATTGGTCCACACACATCCGAGTGTATTAGCCCCAATAAGTCACCCGCCCTTTCACCGCGACCGATGAAGGGCGCTTTAGTCAGTTTTCCCATCAAACAAGATTCGCATCTATCAATCGAATGAAATTCGAATGGACTAAGAAGTCCACACTTGTGAAGTGTTGATATGCGTTTCTCGTTTATGTGGCCTAAACGACAATGCCATAAAAGAGTTTGGTCTAAATCATTGGACTTAGACCTCTTGGTATTTACATTATATATAGAGCTTGAGGCATTGTTATCCATATCCAATATGTACAATCCTCCAACCATTTTGGCGCTAGCATAAAATATATCATTGCATAAAATATTGAAAATCCCATTTCCAACATCAAAATTGTATCCTTCCTTGTCCAACAAAGAAATAGATACAATATTCCTACTGAAAGTAGGTACACAATATACATTGTTCAAAACAAAAACTAGCCCACTTGGCAAAAGAAGACTTATGGATCCTACAGCAGTCGCCACAACTCTAGTCTTGTTGCCCACTCTGAGGTCCACCTCGTCCTTCTTCAAGCTTCTCCTACCTTCCAGCCACTGCACATTAGTACAAATGTGAGATTCAGCCCCGGTATCCAATACCCATGAATCTTTGGAAGTAGTGAGATTTAGCTCTATAAAGAAAATACCTGATGAAGGCACAGTCCCACCGCCCTTCTTCAGATCATCCAGAAACTTCCTGCAATCTTTCTTCCAGTGACCAGGCTGTTGACAGTAGAAGCAGACATTCTCGACATCCTTCCCCTTCCTTGAGGACTCCCCGGTCCTAGGAGGGTTAGGACGCTTCGGATGCCTCATCTTTCCTGCCAAGTGCATAGGGGCCTTGCCCTTACCACTAACAGTTCCCTTATTCTTGAAACTGTTTCCCTGTCTGACCATCAGAACATCCTTGGATCCCTGATCCTTGACGTTCTTTTCAGCAGTTACCAACATTCCATGCAACTCTGAAATGGTCTTGTCCATATCGTGCATATGATAGTTCATGACGAACGTAGCATATGAACGAGGAAGGGAACGCAGAACCACATCCGCTGCCATCTCGTTCTCTATCTTAAGACCCAGTCGATTAAGATGTTCGAGATGCCCCTTCATCTTTAGGACATGAGGACCCACGGAGACTCCTGCTGACATTTTGCAGGAGAGAAGTTCATTAAGGACATTGTATCTCACGATACGTGCCCTTTCCTTGAACATACCCTTTATGATCCCCATCATAGTATAGGGGTCATCAGAGTACTCCATGAACTGGTCTTGGAGATCAGACTCCATGCAGCCCAGCATAATACATGCCACATCTATAGAATCGCTAAGGTGCTTTTGGTATGCATCCTTAACGGCCCTAATGGCATTATTAGCTGGCTCCTCAGGGATAGCCTGGTCTAGGACATATTCTTTGCGCTCGAATTTGAGGACTATCCTCAAGTTTCTGTCCCAGTCCAAGTAGTTTGTCCCACTTAGCTTGATCCTATCAAGAATGGTTTTTAGTGACAAACTACTATTGTTCGCTGAAGTACTTGCCATTTGATCTACACGACAAACAAAATATAATCAGTAAACTGAATAAATTTTATGAAGATCAAGTTCAAACACCAACCAATTGATTCTAAACCTTTAGAACCTAAAACCAAGATCCTTGATTCACCCGATTAAGCTGAACTAATGCTCACTACTTAATCGAGCTATGTAGGTAGGACTCCATCCAATCACATCCAATGTGACTCTTGGCTAGGGTATGTACTCATGTACACGGCTTACCCTATCTAATACCCTAGCTCAACCTCAGGCTGAGAATCGTAGTCGGGTCCACCAATTTTCAACTATGGCCCGTCACTATGTGGGTGCTCCGCTAATGCGCACGACACCTACACATGTCGTCCAAACCTACTACCCCGCTTTCCCATGGATGCTCCGCTAATGCGCACGACACCCATAGGACGGGGAGGTAGTAAGGTGTTGATAATTGGGAGGTATCGGACATGACCCGTTTTTACTTGTCCGGTTGTGTTTTAAACTTTTGGCACATCCTAGATGCGATGAGCACATCAACTACATTCCAAATGTAATGATGCCTCCAATTACATCCAATGTAATTCTTCCTTCGAACCCGTCAACTACATCCAATGTAATGACGATTCTAAGGGCTCACAGACAATGATTAAAACCAATTTTATCTTTGCATGTGAGGTGATATGCTCGGTAAATTAAGTTAAGCATGCAATTCTAAAACACATAGAAAAGATCATGCAAAAACTAAACCAAGCATAAAGCGTTAAATATGTACATAATAGCCCACTAAACTAACTCCCACTAGCTTCTTGAGCTCCACCGACTCCAAGCCGATGTCAAAACCCGAGAAGCCACCAAATGACCTTTTCGCCCTTTCTTCGTCTTGAGTAAAATATTACAATTTAATACACGACTCGCAGGTCGGGAATTAATAAATATTACAAATAAGTGGTACGACGACCACACCTCGAAAAAATAATTACACGCTAACTCTAACGGCTCGCAGGCCGTGAAAAGCGATAAATAATTAAATCAAACTCGGGGCTATTATGTACACCATGCCAACATCACATCACACATCGTGTTATCAAACAAGCATGTTATCAAACATCATGTGATTTTCCGGTTTTAATTAATTGCCAAGTTTCGAAAATTTTTGATACTCGGTTTATCGAAACCGTTCAAAATTGAAACTTTTGAACATTTGATTTTTGAGTTCATCAAGACGGTTCCAAACTCGTCATGACTAACAAAACGGTTTAGCTCGGCATATTGACCATCCAATGGTCATGCTTGGCCTAGCTCCGTCCAACGGAGCCCCGTTCGGTCCCGGTTTCGGCTCCCCGAGAGTCCCGCTCCCGAGACCCGAAAAATCAAATTTTTTTCAAAAATTCCAGATTTGATAAACTTTTCAAAAATTCATTTTTCATGCATTAAACCCATAAACAAGAATTTAAAACATGTTATCAAACAATTTAGCAAATTAACATGCAAAACCGAAACTAGCAAGCAAAACCGAAAGTTCTCTTGTGAATCCCGAAGGTAGCACGGCTCTGATACCACTGTTGGGTCTCGATGGAGGGTATGAACACATACTTGCAGCGGAAATAACTCGAGACCATGTCATAGAACACTACCAAATGTTAGATACACAAGAGAATAAACAATATGGATGTTTCCTTACCAACTAGTTCAAGAAAAGGAAGAGAACACCAAAGAAACGATGATCGGCTTGAGTCTCCAAGACGCCTACGTATCCAAATGGAATCAAAGCCACGTAGTTCTTCTTTAGATGACTCAAGAACACAACAAGAGGGGGGAAAAGTGCCAAACTCGAAATTGTAGTGTGAGAGGGAGAGAAGTTGTGTTTCTATTCTTGTCTTGTGATTTGTTGTAGGAAAAAGATGACTTAAACCATCAACAACCATCAAGGACAAGTAAGGTGTGAAGCATGGTGTGAAGTAAGACAAGCATGGTGCTAAGTATGGCAAGACAAGATGGGTTAGGTGGTGAATCACCAACACCTTAATCCTTGTCTTGCTTACTTAGTACTAATTAATCAAGACTTGATTAATTAGTTCCATGGGCCTTGGTTGCATGGGCCTTTCATGGGCCTCTTGGAACATGGCCCATGGCCATTCCCAACGAGGTCCCGTGACGTGCTCATCGCCTCCAAGCCTTCCATACCGGAAATGTCCAACATTATCCGACGCGATCAATCCCAAGACTCCAAGCCTTGTCTTGATCCGTAATGTCCTATTCACTTACGGGCACATGACCCAAAACCCAGTTTTGGTCATGTCCCGAGACAACTCTCTTTTGGCCATTCTCCATAAATGTGTCAATGAGTTTCATCCTTCGGTGTGACCCTTAGGTCTATGCATGTCGATAGATCAACGTAAAATCCCATTTTACTTGATCCTATATAAGTGGCAACTAACGAGACTTTAGTATTGCCTGACACTACATAGCGAATCGAACCAATCGATTCTAACCTTTCCGTCCTCCCTGTCATTATCCTTTTATCTCCGATATCCTGATTGAGATAAGGCATAGAGCCGTCATCCTTATTATTCTCAATCACTGTTCCTTGATATGTGAGATGACTGAATATATGATACCTAGTATCATGTGCATGGCCATGCTATTCTTTCAGTCACTCTCGATCAAGCGGCCGAGAACCGATATCTTTCCCATACCTCAGTATGAGGGATAAATCCCTTAGCCGTCTTTCGTGTCACTCATGCAACCCGTCCCCAAGCCAATCCTGGCCGTTATGGAAGCCCTGTTACGGACAACGTTAGGCTCAGGTCAAACTTAGTTGTTGACTGCATAGTGATCACAAAGACTCCTCGGTCTAAGGATACATGACAAGCTACGACACTGAATATGTTAATGACTCAATCTATGGCACATATTCAGGGCGGGTCGTCCAATATCATGTCCCACATGATATCTATGATCAGACTCCGGAATCCCATTCCAATGACTAACAGAACGTAAGCCATGAAGAGCCATCTTTCATACTAGTCGCTTCTAGTGAAGCTTTATTGACTAGGGACCCATCGAGTGTGATCCATCTCGATCTATGGTTCTATTCGCATGGTGGGCATAGATCAGAAATCACATCGATATATTACTCCAACACATAAGTAATAGAAAGCCGCTTTAATCTTATTGCTAATGATGATATATACATTTGGACATTTATGATTGAACTACGGGCACTAAGACTAACAATCTCCCACTTGCCCTAGTTCCAATCTAAACTCCAATCTATTCCCATTGACCTTACATGCCTCTCATGTTTAGGCAACGATAGTGCCTTAGTCAACGGGTCGGCTATGTTATCATCAGTTGCAATATAGGTGATCTTCACATCGCCTCGGTTCAGTATCTCTCTGATGAGGTGATATCGCCGCAGTACATGTTTGGATTTGTTATGCGATCTGGGCTCTTTAGCTTGCGCAATAGCCCCTGTGTTGTCGCAAAATAGGTTCACCGGGCTGGATGGGTTTTTGATTACACCCAACCCTGCCGTGAACTTCCTAATCCACACAGCCTCCTTGGCCGCCTCTGCAGCCGCTATGTACTCGGCCTCTGTCGTGGAGTCAGCGACGGTGTCTTGCTTCACGCTCTTCCAGCTGAAAGCTCCGCCATTCAGCGTGAACACATATCCTGACTGACTTCTAAAGTCATCTGGATCTGTCTGGAAACTAGCGTCTACATATCCATTAACAACTAGTTCAGAATCATCTTTTCCCCCGTACACTAGAAACGCGTCCTTAATTCTTCTCAAATATTTGAGAATCGCTTTGACCGCTATCCAGTGTTCCTCACCAGGGTTAGACTGATGTCTGCTGGTACAACTCAAGGCATATGAGACATCCGGTCTCGTGCATATCATGGAATACATGATCGATCCTACCGCCGAAGCGTATGGGATTCGCATCATTCTTTTCAGCTCATCAGGTGTCTTAGGACACTGAGTCTTGCTGAGATGAACGCCATGACGTGCGGGTAAGAGTCCTTTCTTGGAATCAAGCATTGAGAACCTACTCAATACCTTGTTCACATAGGTGCTTTGACTTAAACCCAAGACCCTCTTGGTGCGATCTCTATATATCTTAATCCCTAAGATATAAGCAGCATCGCCTAAGTCCTTCATTGAGAAACACTTCCCTAACCAAGCTTTAGTCTCGTGCAAGGTTGGGATGTCGTTTCCAATGAGTAGTATGTCATCGACATACAACACCAGAAAGGTAATCATACCCCCATTTGCCTTCTTGTAAACGCAAGGTTCATCTTCATTCTTGATAAAGCCAAATCCAATTACAGCTTCATCAAAACGAAGGTTCCAACTCCGAGAAGCTTGTTTCAATCCATAAATGGATTTCAACAACTTACAAATCTTTCCCTTATTCTTCGGATCGACAAAACCTTCGGGTTGAGACATATAAACGTCCTCCGACAAATTTCCGTTTAGGAAAGCGGTTTTGACATCCATTTGCCATATCTCGTAATCGTGATATGCAGCTATGGCAAGAAGAATTCGGATAGATTTGACCATAGCCACTGGGGAAAAGGTTTCCTCATAGTCAATCCCTTGGATCTGCCTATAACCTTTCGCCACCAGTCGGGCTTTGTAGGTCTGAGGGTTGCCTTCCATGTCCATCTTCACCTTGAAGATCCATTTGCATCCGATGGTTCTTACACCACCGATGGGATCAACCAGTTCCCAGACTTGGTTGTCCGACATGGATTGCATTTCCTCTCTCATGGCTCCCAGCCATAACTCAGAGTCGGGTCCGTCCACAGCTTCCTGAAATGTAGCTGGATCATCGTGATCCACCACAAGCTCACCGTCACCTCCAGACACAAAGTAACCATATCTCGGAGGTGGACGACTAACCCTTTCAGATCGCCTTGGACCTTCTGGAATTGTTGCAGGAACTGGTCCTTGCTCTACGACCATCTCAGGCTCTTCTACAGGGTTGTCCAGTGGATCAGTTGGATCTGTACCACCCTGAATTTCTTCTAGATGTACAACCCTCCCACTGACGTCTTTGGAAATAAACTCCCTTTCCATAAAGACCCCACCCCGAGCGACGAACACCGTGTTCTCGCTGGGTTTGTAGAAGTAGTACCCCATTGTTTCTTTGGGATACCCAACGAAGGTGCATTTATCAGATCTTGGTTCGAGCTTAGTCGGAACTAAACGTTTCACATAAGCCTCGCAACCCCAAATCTTTAGGAAGGACAAAACGGGCTTTCTCCCGCGCCATTTCTCAAATGGTGTCCCTTCCACAGCCTTCGTCGGAGCCCGATTCAAAATGAATGCGGCCGTCTCCAGAGCATAACCCCAGAAAGAGATTGGGAGATCAGTCCCACTAATCATGGACCGGACCATATCCAATAAAGTCCGATTTCTCCGTTCGGACACACCATTCAATTGTGGTGTTCCGGGAGGAGTCCATTCCGAAAGGATCCCACTTTCTGCTAGATGATCTAAAAACTCTGTGGTCAAGTATTCTCCACCTCGATCTGATCGAAGTGCTTTAATACTTTTCCCGAGCTGGTTTTCTACTTCCGTCTTAAACTCTTTGAATTTATCAAAAGCTTCAGACTTATGTCTCATCAAATAGACATAACCATATCTACTGAAGTCGTCAGTAAATGTGATAAAGTAGCTAAAACCCCTCCTGGCAAGTGTGCTCATTGGTCCACACACATCCGAGTGTATTAGCCCCAATAAGTCACCCGCCCTTTCACCGCGACCGATGAAGGGCGCTTTAGTCAGTTTTCCCATCAAACAAGATTCGCATCTATCAATCGAATGAAATTCGAATGGACTAAGAAGTCCACACTTGTGAAGTGTTGATATGCGTTTCTCGTTTATGTGGCCTAAACGACAATGCCATAAAAGAGTTTGGTCTAAATCATTGGACTTAGACCTCTTGGTATTTACATTATATATAGAGCTTGAGGCATTGTTATCCATATCCAATATGTACAATCCTCCAACCATTTTGGCGCTAGCATAAAATATATCATTGCATAAAATATTGAAAATCCCATTTCCAACATCAAAATTGTATCCTTCCTTGTCCAACAAAGAAATAGATACAATATTCCTACTGAAAGTAGGTACACAATATACATTGTTCAAAACAAAAACTAGCCCACTTGGCAAAAGAAGACTTATGGATCCTACAGCAGTCGCCACAACTCTAGTCTTGTTGCCCACTCTGAGGTCCACCTCGTCCTTCTTCAAGCTTCTCCTACCTTCCAGCCACTGCACATTAGTACAAATGTGAGATTCAGCCCCGGTATCCAATACCCATGAATCTTTGGAAGTAGTGAGATTTAGCTCTATAAAGAAAATACCTGATGAAGGCACAGTCCCACCGCCCTTCTTCAGATCATCCAGAAACTTCCTGCAATCTTTCTTCCAGTGACCAGGCTGTTGACAGTAGAAGCAGACATTCTCGACATCCTTCCCCTTCCTTGAGGACTCCCCGGTCCTAGGAGGGTTAGGACGCTTCGGATGCCTCATCTTTCCTGCCAAGTGCATAGGGGCCTTGCCCTTACCACTAACAGTTCCCTTATTCTTGAAACTGTTTCCCTGTCTGACCATCAGAACATCCTTGGATCCCTGATCCTTGACGTTCTTTTCAGCAGTTACCAACATTCCATGCAACTCTGAAATGGTCTTGTCCATATCGTGCATATGATAGTTCATGACGAACGTAGCATATGAACGAGGAAGGGAACGCAGAACCACATCCGCTGCCATCTCGTTCTCTATCTTAAGACCCAGTCGATTAAGATGTTCGAGATGCCCCTTCATCTTTAGGACATGAGGACCCACGGAGACTCCTGCTGACATTTTGCAGGAGAGAAGTTCATTAAGGACATTGTATCTCACGATACGTGCCCTTTCCTTGAACATACCCTTTATGATCCCCATCATAGTATAGGGGTCATCAGAGTACTCCATGAACTGGTCTTGGAGATCAGACTCCATGCAGCCCAGCATAATACATGCCACATCTATAGAATCGCTAAGGTGCTTTTGGTATGCATCCTTAACGGCCCTAATGGCATTATTAGCTGGCTCCTCAGGGATAGCCTGGTCTAGGACATATTCTTTGCGCTCGAATTTGAGGACTATCCTCAAGTTTCTGTCCCAGTCCAAGTAGTTTGTCCCACTTAGCTTGATCCTATCAAGAATGGTTTTTAGTGACAAACTACTATTGTTCGCTGAAGTACTTGCCATTTGATCTACACGACAAACAAAATATAATCAGTAAACTGAATAAATTTTATGAAGATCAAGTTCAAACACCAACCAATTGATTCTAAACCTTTAGAACCTAAAACCAAGATCCTTGATTCACCCGATTAAGCTGAACTAATGCTCACTACTTAATCGAGCTATGTAGGTAGGACTCCATCCAATCACATCCAATGTGACTCTTGGCTAGGGTATGTACTCATGTACACGGCTTACCCTATCTAATACCCTAGCTCAACCTCAGGCTGAGAATCGTAGTCGGGTCCACCAATTTTCAACTATGGCCCGTCACTATGTGGGTGCTCCGCTAATGCGCACGACACCTACACATGTCGTCCAAACCTACTACCCCGCTTTCCCATGGATGCTCCGCTAATGCGCACGACACCCATAGGACGGGGAGGTAGTAAGGTGTTGATAATTGGGAGGTATCGGACATGACCCGTTTTTACTTGTCCGGTTGTGTTTTAAACTTTTGGCACATCCTAGATGCGATGAGCACATCAACTACATTCCAAATGTAATGATGCCTCCAATTACATCCAATGTAATTCTTCCTTCGAACCCGTCAACTACATCCAATGTAATGACGATTCTAAGGGCTCACAGACAATGATTAAAACCAATTTTATCTTTGCATGTGAGGTGATATGCTCGGTAAATTAAGTTAAGCATGCAATTCTAAAACACATAGAAAAGATCATGCAAAAACTAAACCAAGCATAAAGCGTTAAATATGTACATAATAGCCCACTAAACTAACTCCCACTAGCTTCTTGAGCTCCACCGACTCCAAGCCGATGTCAAAACCCGAGAAGCCACCAAATGACCTTTTCGCCCTTTCTTCGTCTTGAGTAAAATATTACAATTTAATACACGACTCGCAGGTCGGGAATTAATAAATATTACAAATAAGTGGTACGACGACCACACCTCGAAAAAATAATTACACGCTAACTCTAACGGCTCGCAGGCCGTGAAAAGCGATAAATAATTAAATCAAACTCGGGGCTATTATGTACACCATGCCAACATCACATCACACATCGTGTTATCAAACAAGCATGTTATCAAACATCATGTGATTTTCCGGTTTTAATTAATTGCCAAGTTTCGAAAATTTTTGATACTCGGTTTATCGAAACCGTTCAAAATTGAAACTTTTGAACATTTGATTTTTGAGTTCATCAAGACGGTTCCAAACTCGTCATGACTAACAAAACGGTTTAGCTCGGCATATTGACCATCCAATGGTCATGCTTGGCCTAGCTCCGTCCAACGGAGCCCCGTTCGGTCCCGGTTTCGGCTCCCCGAGAGTCCCGCTCCCGAGACCCGAAAAATCAAATTTTTTTCAAAAATTCCAGATTTGATAAACTTTTCAAAAATTCATTTTTCATGCATTAAACCCATAAACAAGAATTTAAAACATGTTATCAAACAATTTAGCAAATTAACATGCAAAACCGAAACTAGCAAGCAAAACCGAAAGTTCTCTTGTGAATCCCGAAGGTAGCACGGCTCTGATACCACTGTTGGGTCTCGATGGAGGGTATGAACACATACTTGCAGCGGAAATAACTCGAGACCATGTCATAGAACACTACCAAATGTTAGATACACAAGAGAATAAACAATATGGATGTTTCCTTACCAACTAGTTCAAGAAAAGGAAGAGAACACCAAAGAAACGATGATCGGCTTGAGTCTCCAAGACGCCTACGTATCCAAATGGAATCAAAGCCACGTAGTTCTTCTTTAGATGACTCAAGAACACAACAAGAGGGGGGAAAAGTGCCAAACTCGAAATTGTAGTGTGAGAGGGAGAGAAGTTGTGTTTCTATTCTTGTCTTGTGATTTGTTGTAGGAAAAAGATGACTTAAACCATCAACAACCATCAAGGACAAGTAAGGTGTGAAGCATGGTGTGAAGTAAGACAAGCATGGTGCTAAGTATGGCAAGACAAGATGGGTTAGGTGGTGAATCACCAACACCTTAATCCTTGTCTTGCTTACTTAGTACTAATTAATCAAGACTTGATTAATTAGTTCCATGGGCCTTGGTTGCATGGGCCTTTCATGGGCCTCTTGGAACATGGCCCATGGCCATTCCCAACGAGGTCCCGTGACGTGCTCATCGCCTCCAAGCCTTCCATACCGGAAATGTCCAACATTATCCGACGCGATCAATCCCAAGACTCCAAGCCTTGTCTTGATCCGTAATGTCCTATTCACTTACGGGCACATGACCCAAAACCCAGTTTTGGTCATGTCCCGAGACAACTCTCTTTTGGCCATTCTCCATAAATGTGTCAATGAGTTTCATCCTTCGGTGTGACCCTTAGGTCTATGCATGTCGATAGATCAACGTAAAATCCCATTTTACTTGATCCTATATAAGTGGCAACTAACGAGACTTTAGTATTGCCTGACACTACATAGCGAATCGAACCAATCGATTCTAACCTTTCCGTCCTCCCTGTCATTATCCTTTTATCTCCGATATCCTGATTGAGATAAGGCATAGAGCCGTCATCCTTATTATTCTCAATCACTGTTCCTTGATATGTGAGATGACTGAATATATGATACCTAGTATCATGTGCATGGCCATGCTATTCTTTCAGTCACTCTCGATCAAGCGGCCGAGAACCGATATCTTTCCCATACCTCAGTATGAGGGATAAATCCCTTAGCCGTCTTTCGTGTCACTCATGCAACCCGTCCCCAAGCCAATCCTGGCCGTTATGGAAGCCCTGTTACGGACAACGTTAGGCTCAGGTCAAACTTAGTTGTTGACTGCATAGTGATCACAAAGACTCCTCGGTCTAAGGATACATGACAAGCTACGACACTGAATATGTTAATGACTCAATCTATGGCACATATTCAGGGCGGGTCGTCCAATATCATGTCCCACATGATATCTATGATCAGACTCCGGAATCCCATTCCAATGACTAACAGAACGTAAGCCATGAAGAGCCATCTTTCATACTAGTCGCTTCTAGTGAAGCTTTATTGACTAGGGACCCATCGAGTGTGATCCATCTCGATCTATGGTTCTATTCGCATGGTGGGCATAGATCAGAAATCACATCGATATATTACTCCAACACATAAGTAATAGAAAGCCGCTTTAATCTTATTGCTAATGATGATATATACATTTGGACATTTATGATTGAACTACGGGCACTAAGACTAACAATCTCCCACTTGCCCTAGTTCCAATCTAAACTCCAATCTATTCCCATTGACCTTACATGCCTCTCATGTTTAGGCAACGATAGTGCCTTAGTCAACGGGTCGGCTATGTTATCATCAGTTGCAATATAGGTGATCTTCACATCGCCTCGGTTCAGTATCTCTCTGATGAGGTGATATCGCCGCAGTACATGTTTGGATTTGTTATGCGATCTGGGCTCTTTAGCTTGCGCAATAGCCCCTGTGTTGTCGCAAAATAGGTTCACCGGGCTGGATGGGTTTTTGATTACACCCAACCCTGCCGTGAACTTCCTAATCCACACAGCCTCCTTGGCCGCCTCTGCAGCCGCTATGTACTCGGCCTCTGTCGTGGAGTCAGCGACGGTGTCTTGCTTCACGCTCTTCCAGCTGAAAGCTCCGCCATTCAGCGTGAACACATATCCTGACTGACTTCTAAAGTCATCTGGATCTGTCTGGAAACTAGCGTCTACATATCCATTAACAACTAGTTCAGAATCATCTTTTCCCCCGTACACTAGAAACGCGTCCTTAATTCTTCTCAAATATTTGAGAATCGCTTTGACCGCTATCCAGTGTTCCTCACCAGGGTTAGACTGATGTCTGCTGGTACAACTCAAGGCATATGAGACATCCGGTCTCGTGCATATCATGGAATACATGATCGATCCTACCGCCGAAGCGTATGGGATTCGCATCATTCTTTTCAGCTCATCAGGTGTCTTAGGACACTGAGTCTTGCTGAGATGAACGCCATGACGTGCGGGTAAGAGTCCTTTCTTGGAATCAAGCATTGAGAACCTACTCAATACCTTGTTCACATAGGTGCTTTGACTTAAACCCAAGACCCTCTTGGTGCGATCTCTATATATCTTAATCCCTAAGATATAAGCAGCATCGCCTAAGTCCTTCATTGAGAAACACTTCCCTAACCAAGCTTTAGTCTCGTGCAAGGTTGGGATGTCGTTTCCAATGAGTAGTATGTCATCGACATACAACACCAGAAAGGTAATCATACCCCCATTTGCCTTCTTGTAAACGCAAGGTTCATCTTCATTCTTGATAAAGCCAAATCCAATTACAGCTTCATCAAAACGAAGGTTCCAACTCCGAGAAGCTTGTTTCAATCCATAAATGGATTTCAACAACTTACAAATCTTTCCCTTATTCTTCGGATCGACAAAACCTTCGGGTTGAGACATATAAACGTCCTCCGACAAATTTCCGTTTAGGAAAGCGGTTTTGACATCCATTTGCCATATCTCGTAATCGTGATATGCAGCTATGGCAAGAAGAATTCGGATAGATTTGACCATAGCCACTGGGGAAAATGTTTCCTCATAGTCAATCCCTTGGATCTGCCTATAACCTTTCGCCACCAGTCGGGCTTTGTAGGTCTGGGGGTTGCCTTCCATGTCCATCTTCACCTTGACACTCATGGCCACCAAGACACCAACAGTAAAACTCGGACTCAACAGCCCCACATGCACGCACGGCCTCCCAAGACACACCAACAGTAAAACACGGACTCAACAGCCCCACAGGCATTCACGGCCACTCTAACCACCAAAGGTAAAGACACGGGTTCAACAACCCCACGGGCACTCATGGCCACCCAAAACTCAACGATAAAACACGCTTGCAACTTACCGAGACTCTAACTCGTAAGCCAGCTAAAACACCAACGGTAAAGTACGGGCTCTCGAGGCCACCCAAACACGAATAATAACACGGGCTCTCATGGCCACCCAGACTCAATAATAATAACACGGGCTCTCAAGGCCACCCAAACTCGACAATAAATAACACAGGCTCTCAAGGCCACCCAACTCACCAATAAATAACGCACAACAACCTTCGGCATAACCAATGCCTCCAACAGTTCTAATATTACCAGTTTCACAATCAACCTCCGGGCATGGTCATATGCCTCCAGTACTCCTAATATCGATAAGTTCACAATCAACCTCCGGGCATGGTCATATGCCTCCAGTAATTCAATTCTCGCTAAGTTCTCTGTTCTTACGACACTACTAAGTGTCACCTGCTTTTCTCTTAAACGCTACAATCCCGTATCATGCATTTCTAGTATTCGATAACCTACTCAACCCACGACACCCCGGTGTCACATGCAATTCTACTGTTAACTTTCCCTAATCAGGGCCGAGATCCGGCTCACCGAAACCGGTGCATGTTCCCGAGGGAAGATATCGAGGCACGGGTCCCAATGCACGGATGTCGAGGCTTCCCGAGGTCTGATTCAGTGTTCCGCTTTCGTCCCGGTCCAAGCCCAGTTATCAGTTCATTTTAACCCGAGTTCCAGATTCGTTCCCAATTCCGATTAATAACCCTTTATTCAAAACAGAACGGTTTTTGTTTCAAAACAAATTCCCTTTTATTTCAAATCTGTTTCTGTTCCGATCCTTTGAGCCCAAAATGAATTAAGTTCGGTTTTTGAACAGCCGTCCCTAAATCCCGTTTACAAATTAGATTCTCAAACTCCTCGATTTAAAACCGTTTTTAAAACTAAATTGATTTTAATTCCTTTTTATTTTAAAACCCCTTTCCTTAAATCTGATTTTTCGGTTTACAAACTTTTCTTTCCAAAAACCCTGATTTTGATTCCAACCAAACAGATCCAGATTTCACAGTTTTGTTTTCGCACTAACAGATTCAACATAAGTCGAAAATACAACGAAAGGGAGAGGGAGGGCTCGGTCAGAAAATCCGACGACCCTCGACGGCGATAAAGCCGGCCGGAGACTCACGGTGGTGGCTCACCGTAGGGAAGTAAGGGCGGCGGGGCACGACAGAGCGTATGGGTCTCTCGCCCGTTCCAGATCTGGACGAAGACGAACGGGTCCGTCCCGGATCTGAGTTCGCGCCGGCGAAACTGCCACGGGAGCTCTGGTGGAGCGGTGGAAGGAGGATGAGGGCCGGAGTCGAGCACGGGAGCTGGCCGGGAGTTCGGCCACGCTCCGGGAAGAAGAAGGAGGATGCGAGGAGCTCGGGTAAGAGGAAGACGGGGTCGGATCTGAGAGGGGAAACGGAGATGGAGGTGGTCGGAGATGGGGAACGACAGCCGGCGGCGCTGGCTCGCTCGGCCGCGTGCGGTGGTTAGGTCTTGGACGGAGAGGAGGAGAGGGAGAGGGTGGTCGGAGATGAGAGGGGTCGGTGGCTCGTGACGCCGGTAGCTCAGGAGGGAGAGACGGGGAGGGATAAGGATGGGCGACGATGGCGGCCGGAACAACGAACCAGAGGGGGTACGGGATCGGGAGAGAGAAGAGGGAGTCGGCTACGTTGCTGAGGGAGGATTAGGGTTTCAGAGGAGGAGTGGGGTTTAAATACCCGGGCTGACTCGAGTTGGGTCGCAGGCTGGAATTTGGGCCGCACGGCCCAATACGCTGGTAGCTGGCCGGCCTGCTCAGGTCGGGGTCGGGTCCTGCCTGGCCGGGTCTGCAGCTTGGGCCGGGTCCGGTTCGACCCAATAGTTTATATATATATATTGAAACGGTCTTCACATGGATGCTCTTAACTTTCCTTTTCATCCACTTTCCAGTTTGAGTTTTGTGGGTTTTTGGCTTGAAGTTGAAGAACTAGCTCTTTGGTTGATGTTGGAGAAGAATTAGTGAAGTTTAGGTTGGGTTTTGTTGTGTTTATTGAAGTTTTGATGAAACCCATTGAGGGTGTTGATGATTGGAGGCTTTTGATGATTATTTTGGATTTGTTCAGAGCTGGAAATGGAGTTTTTGGAGTGATTTTCGTGGAATCCGAGTTGGGGAAGAAAGGGGGAAGACTCTGGTCAGGTTCGGCATAGAACGAGACCCGGACCGGGCCATGTGCCGGCACGGCAGGCCGCACGGGACGGGCCAGGTACCGGCACGGTACGCGGCGCGGAACGGGCTTGAGTCCGGCACGGTACCTCACACGGTTCGTGTTAGACTCCGGGCCGGTGCGTCGCACGGTCCGTGTTGGATACCGGGTCGGTCTGTGATACGGTCCGTGCCAGGTTCCGGCACGGCCTATGGTGCGTTCCGGACCGCATTCTGGATCTGAACAACTGAACCAAAACCCTTCCTTTTAAGTCCATTTCGGTTCCTAGATCATTCTTTTGGCCTTGTTTCTATTCTTTGAGGACTGTTTTGTATCTTAAGTTGAGGAGCACTCCATTGGGTTACTAATTTTGGTATTGTTGTGGTCCAAGACCGGATACCCGAGCTCGAGGAGAGAAGGAGACTTGGACCCACGAGAAGACGGAGAGGAGGATAACCGGACCGCTGTTGATAGGAGTATTTGTTCGTAGGAAGACCGCAAGGTAGGGAAAGTACTAACTCCTCATGCATTCCAATACTTAGTATGCCTATTAGGTTAATAAAATTGGAAAGGTCCTAGAATTGCATATAGGATGCGAATAACTAGAATAATCGTCTTTCAATTACTAATAACCGGACGTGTCTAGTATGCATGATTAAGATGTGAAGAACTAGTTTAACTCGCTTTCAATACTTGGGAATTGTTTTACTGGTAGAAAGGTCGAGATGAGCCCTAGGATTGCTTGTGTTTGCCTCACATGCTTGGTTGCCTAGTTTGGATAAGATAAGAGTCTAATACAACTAGATGGTTTGCATGTTGAACTTGAATGCTTGAATGGTTACTTGATCGAATGCTTGGATGGATGATTGTGTGAATATTGAGTGTAATTGATTGTGCTAAAATGGTATATGATCGGGTGAATGATAGACCGATGGAGAGCAATCGGTAAGTATATTGGTAAGTGTAAATTTACCATGATTCATGTGGTGTGTTATGATAGAATTGTGATGTGCTAAGCTTTGGTTGTGCTATGGTTGTTTAGTATGTTACTCTCTTGTGGATCTTTGAGTTGGGTTCTATATCGGTATGGCACCCACATTGCGGTGTGGGGTAGTGCCTGTAAGGTACCTACACCAAAGGGAATACTGGTGTGGTGTAGTACCTGAGTCGATGGCTTGCGATCCGGTATGGTACCCACACCAAAGGGAATGCTGGTGTGAGGTAGTATCATAGCCATTGGATTGGACCCTGCAGGGCAATTAGATGGTTTACCCTGCGGGGATTCGTTACTTGTTGATTCACCCGAGTGTATGCGTCCTGCGGGAGCATTACCCCGGTTCCCGATGACTTATGGTCCTTTGGAGACGTTTCCGAGGGTCCCGACGAATGCGTCCTCATATGGATGTTTCCGGTATTCTCGACGTTATACGTCTTTGTGATGTCATGCGTCTCATCCGGGCCGAGGGAAAATCCGGTATGACACGAGAAGTATTGTGGATCGGAGGGTGGTGACTTCATGTCCCACGGCACTACTTAAACGCTCTATTTTCTATTGATTGTTAAGGAATGCATTGTTTCCCCTATTTTTCCATGATTATTAATGACTCTTTGAGAGCGTTAAATACCCGTTTTATTCCCGTATTTCATTATCTCCTCAATCCTTCGTATTAGCGTCACTTGAACAAATATGTGAAGCTCTATTTTATTAGACTCAAAAGCACGCCTTGTTATTTATTTTCCCTACTGAGCGTGAGCTCACCCCTATTTGTTGTTTATTGTTTGTACATGCGTACTTGATGTCTAGTGGATTCGAGGCTCGAGAGCTTCTGAATGTTTTGAGGGTTGTTTTAGAGACGTGATGGTCTATGTTGTTGAACTTTATTTATCTTAGACTTCATGTTGAGCTTTGACTCCTTATTTGAGCTTTTGGATCATATTACTTGAGAAATCGTTTGGAACTCATTTGAGTGTTAAAGGATTTTGTTACTGTTTTACTATTCTTTTCTCGTTCAATTCAAGTCACGTTTCGAGTCCGGCCAAAACCGGATTTGGGGCGTGACAGCGTCGACAAGTTCATTGCTGAGGAAGGCACAATGCGTAATGTCCGCCAAGAACAACTACGCTAACAACGACAACGGATGGATGAGGCTGGGGCTTATAGCTCAACCCCACCCACAAGCACAAGGGACGATTACACACCTCTCAGTGTTGAGTCCCAACAACCAGAATGGGGAGCTTCCGACAACTACGAGGGGACTGAGGTCCCTCTCAGCGACACACCCCCATCCCCTGAGGCCGCCCCAAGTCCCCCTCCCCGACCCCGACTGCAAGGAAAGAAGGCAGCGAAGGCCTCAAACAAGGCGACCCTCCTCACGGCCCAAATGTCTGCCTTCGCCGACATGGAACGTTTACGGCTAGAGGCTGAACATACACGGCTGGAGGTTGAACGTACAAGGGATGAACGCTATGCAGAAAGGACCTGCATGCTACACAAGATAACCGAAAAGTGGGAAGCAAGCATGGCCTTGTACATGACTTTGTATAATACTGATACCTCCGGTTTCAGCGAAGAACATTTGGCAGAGCACAATACATTGAAGAGACGAACGCGAATAGTCTTGGATACCCTTGAAGATGAACTTGAAGATCTTCGACGACAACCACCACCGGGTGCTTCTTGAGCATGTACTTTTTTGTGGGTTGTATTAAAAGGGGATCAAAGTTAATTTTTATTCGTGTTCAATTTATTTATTATTTTTCATTCTCATTAAATATATTTTTCCACATTTGTTTATATTTTAAATAATTTAAACGATTTTACTGATAAAGAATTAAATAAAATAGCAAAATATCAATTAATAATCTAGTCAGCACAGGGCCTCACTCCCAGGACCTCAGAGGGCCTCTCCATTGCAAAACACTCACTATTTAGCACTCCCAGGGCCTTACTTTTGTCCAGTCAGCACAAGGACCTCACTCCCATGACCTCACCAAGGGCCTTTCTATTGTTCATGCTCTTACCTTCATAAATGATTGCTCAAGAGACGGATCACTTATCTATTGCATGAAAAGGCTCAAACTGTGAATGCCATAAAGGTATTCATAAATGAGGTGTAAAAGTAAAGGTTGTGAGATCTGATAGAGGAGGTGAGTATTATGGAAGGTACACAGAGAAGGGTCAATGTCCTGATCCATTTGTAAAGTTACTTGAAAAGAAGGGAATTTGTGCACAATATACAATGCTCGGTACACCTCAGCAAAACGGCGTCGCTAAGAGGCAGAATCGTACTCTAAAAGACATGGTAGAACAATGTTAAGTAATTGTTCTCTACTTCTTTCCTTATGGATATATGCATTAAAGACTGCAACATATGTTTGGAATCGGGTTCCTTGTAAAGCAATTTGTTAGACTCCTTATAAAATATGGACGGGAAGGAAACCCAGATTGAGACATTTGAGGATCTGGGGTTTCCCAACAGAAGTGAGGCTGTATAACCCAAATGAAGAGAAGCTAAATCATAGGACAGTTAATGGACATTTCATCGGCCATCCTAAAAATTCAAAAGGGTACATATTTCATGTTCCCAACAATAGTACGATCATAATAAAGACTAGTAATACTAGGTTCATTTAGAATGGTCAAAGTAGTGGGAGTATTGAACCACGGAATATGGATATTCATGAAGTCATGGAATAAATTATTTTTTCTGAAGTTGCACCTTAAATGGTTGTACTAGTTGTGCCTAAAAACACAATAGGACAACATAATGTTGTGAAAAATCCACAAAATGACAACATCAATGATAAACAAGTCACGATTCAAGGGTGGGGGGGGGGGGGTATTATACACCATGATCAATTAAGGCGATCTACGAGGGAAAGAAGATCCGTCATTCCAGATGATTATGTGATTTATTTTGTTGAAAGTGAATGTGACTTGAGCATAAGTGAGGATCCAGTTCATTCCGAAAAGCTATGGAAAGTAACAATTCAGAAAAATCGTTAATTGTCATGAAAGAGGAGATGAAATCTATAGGAGACAATAGAGTATGATATTTAGTTGTGTTGCCTGAAGGTTCTAAGACTATTGGGTCTATAAGACCAAAAGGGACTCGAAGGGAAACATTGAAAGATATAAAGCCCGACTTGTTGCCAAAAGTTTCAACCAGAAAGATGACATTGATTATAAGGAAACCTTCTCTCCAGTATCTAAGAAGGATTCCTTGAGAATTGTTTTGGTTTTGGTGGCTCATTATGATTTAAATCTTCACTAAATGGATGTTAAAACCGCTTTTCTCAATAGTGAGGTTGAGGAGAAAGTATATATGGATCAACCCGAAGGATTCTTAGCCTTGGGTAATGAAGACAAGGTGTGTAAATTGAGAAAGTCAATATATGGCCTAAAACAAGTTTCTCGACAATGGTACTTATAGTTCAATGATATCATCACGTCATACGATTTTGTAGAGGTCACCGTTGATCGGTGTATTTACATGAAGATCATGTTAGTCTTAGTGCTCGTAGTTCAATCCTAAATGTCCAAATGTACATATCATCGTTAGCAATAAAATTAAAGCGGCTTTATATTACTTATATGTTGGAGTAATATATCGATGTGTGCTCTGATCTATGCCCACCATGCGAATAGAACCATAGATCGAGATAGATCACACTCGATGGGTCCCTAGTCAACAAAGCTTCACTAGAAGTGACTATTATGAAAGATGGCTCTTTATGGCTTACGTTCTGTTAGTCATTGGAATGGGATTCTGGAGTCTGATCATAGATATCATGTGGGACATGATATTGGACGACCCGCCCTGA
The DNA here is from genome assembly GCA_963921825.1 of Erodium maritimum. Lineage (NCBI taxonomy): Eukaryota > Viridiplantae > Streptophyta > Magnoliopsida > Geraniales > Geraniaceae > Erodium > Erodium maritimum. The sequence continues at coordinate 25,697,439 of OY997594.1, forward strand.
ATATGTGCCATAGATTAAGTTATGAACATATTCAGTGTCGTAGCTTGTCATGTATCCTTAGACCAATGAGTCTTTGTGATCGCTATGTAGTCAACAACTGAGTTTGACCTGAGCCTAACGTTGTCCGTAACAGGGCTTCCATAACGGCCAGGATTGGCTTGGGGACGGGCTACATGAGTGACACGAAAGACGGCTAAGGGATTTATCCCTCATACTGAGGTATGAGAAAGATATCGGTTCTCGGCCACTTGATCAAGAGTGAGTGAAAGAATAGCATGGTCATGCACATGATACTGGGTATCATATATTCAGTCATCTCACATATCAAGGAACAGTGATTGAGAATAATAAGGATGACGACTCTATGCCTTATCTCAATCAGGATATCGGAGATAAAAGGATAATGACGGGGACGACGGAAAGGTTAGAATCGACAGGGTCGATTCGTTATGCAGTGTCAGACAATACTAAAGTCTCGTTAGTTGCCACTTAAATAGGATCAAGTAAAATGAGATTTTACGTTGATCTATTGACATGCATAAACCTAAGGGTCACACCGGAGGATGAAACTCATTGACACATTTATGGAGAATGGCCAAAAGGTAGTTGTCATTTTAGTCTTGTATGTTAATGATATTTTGTTTGCTGCAAATGACATGGGTATGTTACATAACGTGAAAAGATACCTCTTTAAGATTTTTGAGATGAAAGATATGGGTGAGGCTTTCTATGTGATTGGAATAAAAATATTCTGAAATAAATCACAAGGAACATTAGGATTGTCTCAAAAGGCTTACATCAACAAAGTCTTAAAGAGATATAAAATGGAGAAATTTCTCTACAGGGACAGTTCCTATACAGAAAGGGGATAAATTCAGTAAAATGTAATGTCCCTAGAACAAGTTGGAACAAAATGAAATGAAAATGACTCCATATCCATCAATGGCTGGGAGTTTGAATTATGTTCAAACATGTACACGACTAGATTTCAGCTTTGTTGTTGGTATGTTAGGTCGATATCAAAATAATCTTGGAATGGACCATTGGAAGGTTGCAAAGAAAGTTCTCATGTACTTGCAAGGCACCAAGGAGATCATGCTCACGTATAGTTAATTTAGTCATCTTGAGGTAATTGGATATTCAGATTCAGATTATGCCGGATGTGTTGATGGTAAAAAAATCAACGCTTGGTTACCTGTCTTATTATCAAATGGAGTAGTATCATGGAGAAATGGAAAGCAATATGTGATTGCTACTTCCACCATGGAGGCCGAATTTGTAGCATGGTTTGAGGCCACAGTTCATGCATTGTGGATGCAGAATTTTATTTTAGGGCTTGATATAGTCGACGATATATCTAGGCCACATAAAATTTATTGTGATAATTCTGCAGCCGTCTTCTTCTCAAAGAATGACAAGTACTCTAAGGGTGCTAAATACATGGAGTTGAAGTTCTTGTCAGTTAAGAAAGAAGTACATAAACAAAGGGAATACTTTGAGCATATTAGGACCGATATGATGGTCGAAGATCCATTAACTAAGGGCTTACCTCCCAAGGCGTTTAATGGTCATGTGGAACATATGAGAATTACTATAAATGTTACTTTCTTATTAATTTGCAACACTTTTTATCAATTATGGTATATTTTTTATTTAGACCATGTTTTTCATTAAAGTCTAATTGTGCAATTATGATTTTAGAAAAACTTGTTTCATTTGTGAATTAATCATCTTCATAATACTAAAGTTAATGGGACCAGTGTGACTTGTGATACATGGAAGGAATCACATAGCATAATGATGTGTGACTGGCATGATCCAAACAAATATGATTCTGTTAAAATTATTAAAGTTTCATGAACTTTGATATAAGGATGATTATCGACACAAAGGCTAATTGAGGTAATATAAGAATATTTATGATATTCTTGTAGCCTTCGTGTTTTAGATGTAATCATGTAATGTGAACATCATATTCATATTAAATTATAAGGCTTTAATATTATAGTCGACATCGTGATGGATCAGTTTCAATAAAAATAATTAAAACCGGGAATTATGATTTCCTCTTACCTTACCCAACATTATACTATATGTATTTTATTTACCTTTTTATATGATTATTAATTAGATGTTATGTCATTTATCATGTTGTACCAAAAGATGTGATTATTGGTAATTGAAAGATGGTTATGATTATGCATTTAATTATAAAAAAGAAAGACAAAAAGATAATGGATGACATATACCAAGTTTTTCACAATCAAAATAGAAATATAAAAGAAAAAGGTTAAAAAGAAGAAACAAAATTAAAAATCAAATGACTTCAACTATGGATTTATATAATATTTTTTTTTGTTTCATAGTAATTATTGTGGTTGAATTAATATAAGTCTAAGATCCTAACTCATATTGTTTTGTTCTCATGATCGAGAAACGATATGATTTCACATTAAAAGTATCAAACATCTCACATAATAAATCATTTCCAAGTAAAGAAAGGGTAAAAATCATCCTTAACAATACCCATTTTTCATTTCACCGTTTTAAGTAATAAATAATGTCAATTCATTCTTAATTTCTTATACATTTTTATAAAATTTCACTAATTTTTCAAAATGATATAAAAAAATATTTTCTTTAAAATAAGAAAAGAAAAACCACGTGTACTTAAATATGATAGTCCGAGTCATAGTATTTGTGATTCTTTTTAATTCTGTTATAATTTTTTTTAAGTAAAACACATTTTTATCATTTTTGAAGAAGAAATTGAATAATTACACATCACATCTAGGAGTTATTGAGGGGATTTAATACCCTGGGTATGACTTTGTCGTGATAGACGTGCTTTGGCAACAATTCTGAAGAGAGATAAATATTAAAATAATAATATTAGAGAAGATAGAATATTTGTAGTGGCAAGATTTACCCATAGTTTTGTTAAAGAGGATTTTTTTGGTTATTTGTTCTTGTTAATACATCAAAACTACTATTTGTTAATCTACCCATTATAAGTATAGTGGTATGAGGTAGTGGTTTGGAGAAGAGATAAAAAAATAAAATATGTCCAAACCACTACTCCAAACTACTACTAAGTAGCTTACAAAGATAGGCAATTGAAAAATGAGAGAAGTTATGATAGGTAAAAGTAAATAACAAAGAACCCAAGGGACTATAATTGCAATAACACTTTAGCACGGAATAAATTAAGGGAAAATTTCATTTTACCACCCCGTCAAACATTTAACTTCACTTTGCTACCCTGACATAAATTTTTTTCACTTTCATACCCTAACCAAACATTTAACTTCACATTACTACCCAGCCGTTAACTTTATGTTAGTTTGGATGGAAAAAGGTAAAAAGACCATAATACCCCTAACTATTACTCAAATTTTCAAACTCATGCCATTGGTTCAGAATTTGAAAATAAGTGAATTGACGATAATGCCCTTCATTGTTTAGGGTGTTAAACTGAAAATTTCACTATTTTTAAAATAAAATCAGTTTTTTTTTTAAATTTAGTTTTTATAAATTAAATGTTTGGTTAAATGTTTGGTAAAATGAAATTTTCCCTCCCATAAATTAATCAATGGAAAATCGCGAGAAGTGGAAACTAGCCGTTGAGATCCAAAATTAAAAAGCAGACAATCCTCAAATCCAGCCCGTTACACAGTGACAGTAGTGGCTTTTTTCTCATTTCATCAACATCGAGACTTCAAAACCCTAGAATTCTAAAGAAACTCCTAAGAATCGTACGCTTCTCGCTCTCGCCTTCTTCTCCTCCTTTTCTCTCTCGTTCAATCCTCGTCGCCTGTCTCAGCTGTTCAGATCTGTAAGTTCCCACTTGCAGTTTCTTATTTCCCGATTTGGGTAGATAGATTAATTACTCTCTTTTTCTGAGTTTCCTTCTTTATAAAACAATCGGGTCAGGTTTTACCAGTTTGAAATGCGAGAAAATCTGTGCTTTGTTTTAACTTTCCATTTTAGAAGTCTCATTCCCGGGTTTCCTTTTATTTGATTTTTGATCTCCCAGCTGAGAAAATCTCATCTTTTTGTGGAATTTGATTCAAATTTGTGCAATTCAAAAACCAATGCATTTTTTCTGAAATAAAAAGGTGAGACTAATCTCTAGGAAGTAGGAAATGATGATTATTGTGATGTATCATGATGAATTGTTTTTAGCAATTCAAAGGTAATTCTGCACTACAGGGTATTTGGAAGTTTAAACATATTTAAGGATAGATATGAAGCCTAATTTTACTTTCAATGTTACGGGAATGTTTTTTGATCAATGTGTAAGATGAATTTAGTTTTGTCGTAAGTATATCTTGATTGCTTTCCAAGAGCTTCCATATAAGGTTCATTTCGCATACTAATTGGTCTTTGGTCAATTGAACACATTCTCATATTCAGCAGCTGCGGATAGCTTGTCAGTAGCTATTTTCAAGACAATACCATTCTCTAGCCTCTCGCGAGAGGGGCCCCAACTGGTCTTTGTAGAAAGCTAGACATAGCAAGTCGGTAAGTAGGAACCATCACAATGATGACACCCAGAACTCCTGGTACACCAGCTTCAAAGATTGAGAGGACACCGGTATCAACTCCTGGAGGCCCAAAAGCTAGGGAAGAGAAGATTGTTGTTACAGTACGGTTGAGGCCTCTCAGTAAAAGGGAACAGCTAGCCAAAGACCAAGTAGCATGGGAATGCATTGATGACCATACGATTGTGTCTAAACAATCACCTCAGGATCGTTCAGTACAACCTGCCTCATTTACATTTGGTACCTAATTTCTCTCCCTAATTGCCTGCTTCAGATACTTTTGCACTATTCTGTTGATCTTGTATAACACTTATACTGTTCTGTTCCCTCTCTATTCAGATAAAGTCTTTGGTCCGGCTTCTTTAACCGAGAATGTTTATGAGGAAGGGGTGAAGAATGTGGCGTTGTCTTCTTTGATGGGCATCAATGGTACTGCATATCCTCATAGTTATATAGCTGTTTGTATTGGATACTTCTAATTTTTATACAGTGGACTGAATCCTATCCTCTAATGCATGTCACAGCTACCATATTTGCTTATGGCCAAACTAGCAGTGGGAAGACATACACTATGAGAGGAATAACTGAAAAGGCTGTGAATGATATATACAAACATATAATGAATGTAAGTTTTATCCTGGCTATTGATTAGTAACTCTGACCTGTTTCACGACTTTCAAACTAATATTTTATGTGGTGTTGGTGTGTCTTCAGACCCCGGATAGAGATTTCACCATCAGAATTTCTGGACTTGAAATATATAACGAGAATGTGAGGGATCTGCTGAATTCCGAATCTGGTCGCAATTTAAAACTTCTAGATGATCCAGAGGTACTTGCCTGTGTTTGATTTTTACGCAGTCTTTGGGAAGTGCTTATGAGTGATGATTTTAAATGAGTTCTTATGCCGATGCAGAAAGGTACTGTGGTTGAGAAGCTGGTTGAGGAAAAAGCAATTGATGATCAGCATTTAAGACGATTGATCAGTGTGTGCGAAGGTAAAAGCAACAGAAGTAGTTGACTTTAATTGGCTTAGCTTTGTTTTATTGTACTTACATTAGAGATTATGTATCTAAGTTTTTCTATTTTATAGCTCAAAGGCAAGTCGGCGAAACTGCCTTAAATGACGCTAGCTCACGGTCACACCAGATAATAAGGCTGGTCAGTTTCCCAAATCATAGTTTTTTCTGATAAGTACACTGTTTTTCCTTTTGATCCTAATCATCCAGAATATTATCCTTGCCATGCAGACAATTGAAAGTACACTTCGTGAAAATTCCGGTTGTGTTAGGTCTTACTTGTCAAGCCTGGTAAGACAGAATAATATGTTCCTCATGCAGATGTACCTGTAGTTATTTATTATCACAGTTATAATATCATCAATGACTTGCAGAACTTTGTGGATCTAGCTGGAAGTGAAAGAGCCTCTCAGACACATGCTGATGGTGCTAGGCTCAGGGAAGGCTGTCATATTAACCTTAGCTTGATGACACTCACAACTGTTATCAGAAAGCTGAGGTATGGATTAATGGTTGCACATGCTTCTTTATATCTAGACAAAAACCTTACATCTCCAAAATGAAATTTGTTTGATGTAGTATCAATAGTCTATGAGATCCCCATTTCAGCTTAATGGGCTTCAGGATAGACAAATTTCACTTTATCCTAAAGCTTGTGCAAACTATTGGGTTAGTTAGCCTCATTGGATAGATCGCATACAAAAAGCTAGCCTTCAGTTTAAACCTATATGAATTCTGTGAATAAAGCTTGTTGATCTTCGTACATAGTCATATAGTTTGTTGCATAGGGAGATCTCTATCTTATAGTATTTTTTATCAGCTTATTGTACTATTATTGATATATGTGATTTTTCTGTTCATCTCTTGGGCCTGCTTGTGTTTGCAGTGTTGGAAAAAGAAGTGGTCATATACCCTACCGAGACTCAAAGCTTACTCGTATATTGCAGCACTCACTTGGTGGGAATGCACGCACTGCCATCATATGCACTTTGAGTCCAGCATTAAGTCACATCGAACAATCTCGAAACACTCTTTATTTTGCTACACGAGCAAAGGAAGTCACAAATAACGCCCAAGTAAACATGGTACTTTCTTGAACTTCACCTCATTTGTTTCCTTAAACACTAGATATTAAATCAACTCAAAGACTGAAACTCTTTTCTTAGGTTGTTTCGGAAAAGCAACTAGTAAAACATTTGCAAAAAGAAGTGGCTAGGCTTGAAGCTGAGCTGCGAACCCCTGATCCATCGAGGGAAAAGGACATGAAAATTCAGCAGGTAGATTAATAAATGTCAAGGGAATTTATCAGCAGGCAATGAATTTAAGGAAATTACTTATAAGTTAATTGTTTGGTTGTGTTTAGATGGAAATGGAAATTGAAGAGCTCAGACGGCAAAGAGATCTTGCACAATCTCAGGTGGATGAGTTAAGTAGAAAGCTACAAGTAGGCCATCAGGTTCCAGATCCCATTGGATCACAGCTTCCATCAGTAAAGAAGTGCCTCTCTCGTTCATTTGCAGTATCTTCAAACCTCAAAAACAAGGATATAGGGCGTTGTGATAGAACTAGGAGTTCAGTATTAAGACAATCCATGAGGCAATCATCAACTGCTCCCTTCACCCTTGTGAATGAAATTCGCAAGCTTGAGCACCTCCAGGAGCAGCTTGGAGAAGAAGCAAATCGAGCTTTGGAAGTACTTCAAAAGGAAGTAGCTTGCCATAGACTTGGTAACCAAGATGCTGCGGAGACTATTGCAAAGTTGCAGGCAGAAATAAGAGAAATGCGTTCTATCCGGTCAATTTCAAAAGATGTTGTAGCTGGAAGTGTAATGGCTCCTAATAAGAGTGTCAGTGCTAATCTTAAGGAAGAGATAACTAGACTTCATTCACAGGGAAGCAATATTGCGAATCTTGAGGAGCAGCTCGAAAACGTTCAGAAGTCTATTGACAAATTGGTCATGTCTCTTCCAAGCACTAACCAGCAGTTCAATGGTGAAGCAACAACCCCCAATACTAAGAGTCCGTCAAAAAAGAAAAAGTTGCTTCCTTTAGTTTCAAGCAATGTTGGCAACATGCAGAGCTTTATAAGATCTCCTTGTTCGCCTTTATCAGCTTCTCAACAAGTTTCGGAGTCAGAGATTGAGAACAGAGTCCCGGATAATTATGACCTCGTTTGCACTGACATGTTAGAGTGTGGGAAAGAGGCAACCCCTACAAAGGGTGAAGAAAACGGGGATGTCTCATCAAAAGAAGGCACTCCTCGCTATCATCGTTCAAGTTCAGTCAACATGAAAAAAATGCAGAAGATGTTCCAGACTGCTGCAGAAGAGAATGTAAGAAGCATTAGAGCTTATGTCACAGAACTTAAAGAACGTGTTGCCAAACTGCAATACCAGAAGCAGCTTCTTGTGTGCCAGGTATGACTTTTTCTTTTATAGGTCCCGTCAAGCTTTGCATTACCTATAAAATTGTTTTATGATAATCTGCTATTATGTGTATAGGTTCTTGAGCTGGAAGCAAACGAAACAGCTGGGTACGACCTAGAGAGTGATGAGAACACAAATGAGCCTGAAGAGCCCCAACTTTCATGGCAAGTAACCTTTAGGGAACAAAGGCAACTGATTATCGAGCTATGGGATCTATGCTTTGTCTCTATCATCCACAGGACACAGTTTTATTTGCTGTTCAAGGGAGATCCTGCAGATCAAATATACATGGAAGTTGAGCTCAGGCGCTTAACTTGGTTGCAGCAGCATTTGGCACAACTAGGGGATGCAAGCCCAGCTCACACAGGAGATGAACCCATAGTCTCTTTATCGTCAAGGTTTGTTCTTCCCCAACCCTTCATATCAAGATTGAAACTTTAAATTTAAAACCATCCCAAAATCTCCTCATAATCAAGATTTATGATCTTAAACCTTGTTGTGTACTTGCAGTTTACGGGCATTGAAGCGTGAAAAGGAGTTCCTGGCAAAGAGGCTGACCTCGCGGTTGACAGCAGAGGAAAGAGAAGTATTGTACATGAAATGGGATGTCCCGCTTGAAGGGAAGCATAGGAGGATCCAGTTTGTGAATAAGCTATGGATGGATCCTCATGACACCAAGCATATTCAGGAGAGTGCTGAGATAGTGGCAAAGCTTGTTGGGTTCTGTGAGAAAGGTAACATGTCGAAAGAGATGTTTGAACTCAATTTTGTTCTTCCAAATGACAAGAGGTCGTGGACTGCAGGCTGGAATCAGATCTCAAACCTCTTAAATTTGTGATGAAACTGCAGTCTCCTCTGTGAGTAGTAACAAGTAATGATTATTCTTTTCTTGTAAATTGAACTTGGAGTCTCTCTCCAAGATGATGATGTATTAGGCTTCTTTCTCATTATGTTTGGGACTGATTGAGATATCAGTTTCCCAAATTGTATTTATTGATTCACACTTCATGCAATAGATTGCATGTCTCAGAGTGCAATTTAACTGGTTTTGTTGTTCTTGAGAGGTGTATCCAAATTATCTTATATGTAAGGTGACTTGAGAGTCGGAAACCAGATACACAAAACATGATCCAAAATGACTTGGTTATATAGATGGATAAGTAGAAACATGAAACAAAACAACAGGTTATGGGCGGAACAAAGGCCAGACTCTACCAATCATCTTCAACTTCACACTTGCACTGAAGTAGCAGTAGCAATGACCCATATATATATATATAGATATTTATGTGATCTAGCATTTGGGGTAAGGAGTGCCACAAGTGCTAGCAACCTTCCTGGCATTGGGGGAGTTGACAAACTTCTTGAGGTTAGGGTTCTTGAGGTATTGGCAGAGGCAATGCTTCTGTTGCTTGATCTTGGTGCAGCAAAGCCTGGATGGTGGAGAAGATGTCGTGATCGCGCTAACGCAGGAGCTCAGCTCTGTCGGAGTGCATGTCACTGCCATGGCTGTCTTTGGTCCTTGAGCTACAAGCAACAGTACCACCACTAGGACACTGCACAATGCTGCCATGGATGAGCCCTTCATTATGAGGTGTGTGTGAGAGAGAGAGAGAGCATAAGAGAGTTTTCTGTTGTGTGCTTTTGGATGACTTGAGCTGCCTCTATTTATAGAGGGAAAAGAACTAGCAAGGAGAAGGAACTGGCAAAAGAGTGAAAGTAAAATTCATCTTACCTGCATCATTGTGAATTGTGCTCGCAAGAAGTCTCTTTTTTTAGTTAAAACTCGAACCCACCTAAATGTTCGTACTGTAAGTGGAGGTTCGGATTTGTTATTGAAGTTGTATAACATTTTCTTACTTGCTAATTCGATTAAAATGATTGGTTCATTCTCATAAAATGAGTTAGAATCTTACATCGAAAAGATATGAATCTATACACCAGCTTAAATAACGAATTTATGCATCTACCTATAAAATCGAATTATTAAGGGAGTGGGAATGATCAAAACTCAATTACAATAATTCTTGGTATGATAAATATGATTCAAACCTAAACAATGATATAAAAATGGTCATTGAAAGTTATTTATACAAACTATTTTTATTGTATAAAAAGTGGATGGGCCTATCTCTATATCATGGGACGATCCATGGAAATGTGGATTCAACACTTTCGGTGAAACGTTGACGGTTTAGTTTGATAAGTAATTGACATTATTGCAACTCACAAGTTCCTAATAATACATTGGACCCACACCATCGCATTTCAAATGATCACCATCATTATCACCTTACGCATGTGTCATGATTAAGCATGCTTCACTCACAGTGATCTCATAAACAAAAGTCAATTACTCTTTTACTTTTCCTTCCACATTCATTATGATTCTACTGTGGGATCCAAAACAAGCTTATAATGTTTTCAAATCACTTACAGATTCACACTAGTTAAGATGGATACTCAGTCAGTGGTCCAAACCCAATCAAGATTAGTGTAATTCCAGTGCTCAACATCACTAATCTAAAGCTGGTGCTTAATTATCACCCCATAAATATAAAAGTACTTATTATGATATCAGTAGTGTCACAATGAATGATATAACAATCTTCACCAAACACAGGCCATAGTTCCGCACACTAGAGTTTCAACCTTCCAATTCCGTACATGCTTGAGCATTTTCATAGGCTGTTTTGTTGATTTCTGATGAAAAATGAGCAGATAGCTCGATCTTGCATCAGTTTTCTCATCTGGATCTGCGTTGTAGACAAATGTGAGTGATCGTGGAATCAAAGTATAGTTATTATTGTCACGCCCCAACTTCAGTAGAACCGAACTGGGGACGCGAACATTTAAAATAACAAACCGTTTGAAACCTGTTTTGAATAAACGCTTTAAAATCACCAATTGTTCAACAAAATAATATTTACAACTTAAAATATGTCACAACACGTGGACAAAAGTACAAGGTATCCGTCACTAGACTCAAAGGACAAAAACCCGGACTCCGCTCCTAGCTCCACAAGCTTTGAGAGCTCACCTAGTCCGTCCTGTGATCATTACCTGTAGGAAAAGCAGCTAGGGGTGAGCGTTCGCTCACCACCACAGATAACAGACTGACTACGGCATAATTAGCAGACAATGCCGGTAACACCCAGAACAAACTCAACTCCGGGGATCACTGTCCCCAACCCAAGTACTCCGACTGAACACACACCCACAGTTACCTTCCTTGACCAACTCAACACCCTGACACGTAAAGTAGACCCGACACAACGATCACGACCTCTTCCAAGGACTCAAAAGAAAGCTACGCAACACCAAACAAGATCACAAAGGATCGCACACCAAACAAGATCACAAAGGATGTCACACCAAACAAGATCACAAAGGATCGCATACCAGCTGCTCAGTAACCTCTCCTACTCACACGAACACGGATCAGGCTAGCCAAAGAATGCTTACAGCCTGTGATACTCAAACTCGGACCAGGCCAGCCAAAGAATGCTTGCAACCTATTAATACTCAAAATCGGATCAGGCTAGCCCAAGAATGCTTACAACCTATTGATACTCAAACTTGGTCAGGCTAGCCAAAGAATGCTTGCAACCTACCGGGATTCAAACTTGGTCAGGCCAGCCAAAGAATGCTTGCAACCTACCGGGATTCAGACTTGGTCAGGCCAGCCAAAAAATGCTTGCAACCTACCGGGATCCGCAATCACAATCACAATCACAATCACAAGCAAGTTCAACAACCAGTAACAACACAGGTTCAACACTCACAGGCACTCATGGCCACCCAAGACACCAACAGTAAAACACGGACGCAACAGCCCCACAGGCACTCACGGCCTCCCACGATACACCAACAGTAAAACACGGACGCAACGGCCCCACAGGCACTCACGGCCTCCCACGATACACCAACAGTAAAACGCGGAATCAACAGCCCCACAGGCACTCACGGCCTCCCACGATACACCAACAGTAAGACACGGACTCAACAGCCCCACAGGCACTCACGGCCTCCCACGATACACCAACAGTAAAACACGGACTCAACAGTCCCACAGGCACTCACGGCCTCCCAAGGTACACCAACAGTAGCTCACGGGCTCAACTACCCCACGGGCACTCACGGCCAATCAAACCTACCAATAGTAAAGACACGGGTTCAACAACCCCACAGGCACTCACGGCCACCCAAGACACCAATAATAAAGCAACACGGGTTCAACAACCCCACGGGCCCTCATGGCCACCCAAGACACCAACGGTAAAGTGCGGGTTCACAACCCCACGGGCAGTCACGGCCACCCAAAACACCGATAATAATACCACGGGCTCTCATGGCCACCCAAGACTCGACAATAATAACTCGGGCTCTCATGGCCACCCAAACTCAATAACAATACACGGGCTCTCATGGCCACCCAAGACGCACCAACAATAATACACGGGCTCTCATGGCCACCCAGGACATCAACAATAATACACGGGCTCTCATGGCCACCCAAGACATAAATTAAACAGCCAACCTCCGGGCATGGTCATATGCCTCCAGTAATTCTAATAACGCTAAGTTCTCTGCTCCTACGACACTACTAAGTGTCACATGATTTTCCAATAATTGCTACGTTCCAGTATCATGCTTTTCTAATATTCAAATAAACCTACTCAACCCACGACACCTCGGTGTCACATGAAATTCTACTGTTAACTTTCCCCAGTCAGGGCCGAGATCCGGCTACTTTTCCCTACCTCGTAAGTAACTCCAAAAGCGCTCCACTAAACCTCGATGTGATCCCAGTCACTCGCCGAGCTTCCCTTTGCCTCAGTCCGCAGTACGATCTAAAAGAACACAATTTTAAATGCACTTTTAAACTAGCACAATAAACCGAAAATTAATAAACTTAACGCCCAAACGTAACCCCGACAATGTCGATCACTCCCAAACTTCCCAATTACTCGACATTGTCGATAAAGGACCCGTAAAGGCCCGATTCGCCCGACATGGCGAATCTGCCCGGGTTTTGTAAATTGCCTTCCGGGGCTCCAAAAGCCCCCGTTTTCGTTTCTACGGTCTTAGAATAATTCAAGGAACCCAAAGCACTTGACGGAATCGAATTACGACTTCCGATTCAATTAATTAACGTTTAAAGTTTCTAAAACCCGATAATTACAACTTTTCCAATTTAATTCCAATTTTCGATTCGGTTAAGGATAAATGGTCCGGGGAACGTTTTAAACCTCCCGAACACTAAACCTGATCACCCGAGCACGTGGGCCCCATCCGACCTACTTGGCCGTGGGCCCTAGGCTCAAAGTGGGGCTCGGCCACCATGGTGGTGGCTGGTCCCAACTCCGGCCAGCCACCCCATGGCCGGCCGACCACCACCCACGGTGGCCGGAGCTCCTCCCGAGCCTCCGGTCACCGGAAAACGTCATCTTTCCCCTCCAAACACCTCCAAAACGTCTCCAAAATTACCCCAACATCAAAACCACCTTAAACTAATAGTTTCACCCAAACCCTAACATTTGAAAACTATCAAATCGACGATCGGTTCGGTGCTTACCCAAGAGGAGAACGAGGGGAAGACGATTGCTCTTCGTCTTGAGACGATCCAAGGGCTAGATTTCTTCCAACCCTAACTCCTTTCTCCTTCTCTCTTCTTCTTCTTCTTCTTCTTCTTCTTCTTCTTCTTCTTCTCCTTCTCTCTCTAAACTCTCTCTTCCTCTTCTAAAACAACTAACTCTAATTTTGTATTTTCTTTTCTTTTTTTGATATAAGTGGCCGACCACACTTAAGCCCCCACCATTCATTTCCCCCCCAAAACTAACACCACCACTTGTTGGACAAGTGGCAAGGTGGGTCCCACACCTTTTGGAAAATATCTCCTAAATATTTTCCAATCAGATTCGCGAAAAACGGACGTTTCGGGCCCCGAACGGGCACTTTTCCTAAGAAATTACGAAACTTGGCGGGCTACAAGGAAATGGATCAACTAAGACCGCTGCGACGACGGCTAAGCTTTTTGGATCCAAAACGTTCCTCGAATGGACCAAAACGTCGCTCGGTTGACTTTTCCAGCGAAAAGTCAACATTTCCCAAATTGATCAGAAAGTTGCCCTGAGTCCCCCGGAACTCACTTTGGTCGATAACGGGGTAAACTTATGTCCGGTATGACACTCGGGGTCATTTTAGGTTCAATTAAGTGTCAGTCTTAAAATTTTTAAAATTTTCCCGTTTTTCGTAGTTTTGACTGGCGTTGACCGGGAGTGGTTATTACAATCTACCCCCCTTAAAGGAATTTCGTCCGCGAAATTTAGAACAACGCCATATATGATACAATAAATATGTACCCTGATAGGTCTCGTGGTAGGTGGGGGATCCTGGGGTCCGGGAGTCGGTAACTGTGTACATTCTTCCCTCCGACTCCTGCTGCCCCTGACCCGGCGCACTGACTGTTGGGTACCCATAGCTCTGCTGCTGTCTCGGAGTTGGCGCGCTCGTCGATGGCTGCGAAAACCTCGACTGCTGACTCTGATGAGGGCGACCCCTAGGTGACTGTATTGTCCGCGACTGCTGCGGTCGCTGCGCCGATGTCGCTCCCAACGGCTCACGGCACCATGCCATTGTGTGTCCCACCCGGCCGCACCGGAGACAGATGGCCTCATCGGCTCTCGACCCCGAGCCCTGGCCTGCCCGGCACCCTCGCTGCAAGTGGCCTGGCTCCCTGCAGAGATAGCATGTCGGCCCCCTCTATGTCGCGACTGGCCCCATGGACGCCACCGACCCGTGTTGTCTTGCTCCACCCTGATGAGTCGGTGGTCGGAAGGACCCCGCGGCCCTCTGCCTCCTCGGGTCTCGTGACTCTGACGGCCCTGTAAAGTCGGTCGGCCGCTGTCGAACCTCGCGGGTCCTGGCCGCATCCTGGATACCTTGCTCCACCGTCGCTGCGGTGTCCACGAGATCTGTATACTTCCGCAACCTCAAGGCGAGGACCTTGTCCTGAATCACCGGTCTCAGTCCCCCCTCGAACCGCCTGCAACGGTTCTGCCCGGTCATCACCATCTCCGGCGCGAATCTGGTCAAGGCCGTGAATCTGGCCTCGTATTCTGCCACTGTCATCCCCTCCTGCTCCAGGTCTAGAAACTGCCGATGTCGCTCCAACCAAGCCGACTCGGGAAAATACTGTGCTAGAAACATCTCCTGGAAGATGTCGTAGTCGTGCCCGACAAGGTCCTTCACACGCCCCCACTAGTGGTAGGCGCTGTCCCTCAGCTGGTGAGCTGCGAGGGACACTCTGCGGCGGCCATCCTCGATACCTGATGTATCCAGGTCCCGCGTGACCTGCTCTAGCCACCTCTCGGCTAGATCGGGGTTTGGCTCCCCGACAAAGATGGGTATCCCTAGCTTCCAAAAGTCTAGTAGGGTCCGGGCTGTGTGATCCTCTGCCTGACCGGGCCTCACTGGGGCCGCGGCTGCCTCTGGAGCTGGTGAAGCCGACTCTCGGCTGGCGATGACCGCCACCAAACTCTGGACTGTCCTGGTCAGCTCATCCAGGGTAGTCATAACGGGAGGGTCCGCGACCGACGGAACACTAGGTGTGCCTGTAGACGGTCCCGCGTCGCTTCTCCTGTCCTCTTCGACAGGAGTGCCCTGCGCCTCCGCGTACTCGGCGGGCTCAACGGTTGGCACCCTTCCTGGTGTTCCCGCTGACCGTCCCCGCCGGCCTCACGTGGCCGCCCGACCCCGTGCTCCCGCTGCTCGTCCTCGTCTACCGCGAGCCATAAGTCAGTACTCTCTGCACGGACACACGCAAACGTTCAGTTTGCGAACTCAAATCAACAAGCTCGAATAAACTAACGTTCACACGGTCTACGTCTACCCCAACATACTTGTTACTAAACGTCACACCGTTCACGCTAATTATACTTTAATTATAATGACACGTAGGCGGAAATTCAAATTTCACCACACAAACGTACACCAAGCCCTCATCCGGTCCTCTATGCACTTACTTATAACTTTCCGCAACCAAACCAGTGTTCGATACTCGTCCCTTGCGGGAAAAGTAGTAAAGGGGATGAGTGTTATGCTCACCTCCATGGACACCCGTTCGATTATGGCATACTAGTAACGCACCAAAGACTTACCACTCTAGTCAGGGCAAACCACCATCACAAAACTAAAGCCAAACGTCCCACCGCCCACGCTAACAACACCTCAAGTACTCGCTCGAGTAAGATAAACCTCGACACGGGAAACACGTCCTCAATTCAGTAAAACACCACTGCTCACGCTATTAAAGCCTTAAGTATACTAATACGTAAGCGAAAAACTCAACAACAATCCAACCGTGCACCAGGCCTACGGCCTCTACAACCCACAACCGCGAACCCAAACGCACAACGAAACAAAAACAACCAACAGTTTGAAAGCGGCTCACTGGACTAGGCCGGTACACGACCCGGGCCGTGCCACCTTACGGGCCGGAACCCAAAACCTGCCGGCCCCCTTACCGGGCCGGCGTCCACTACCTGCCGGGCCCCTTACCGGGCCGGCGCCTAATTCCTGCCGGACCCCTTACCGGGCCGACAACCAAAAACGTCCCATCCCACCTACCGGGCCAAACCAGTGACCCCGATAATGTAGCGGTAATGATTTCGCACTACTTACCCCCGCTATGTCTACCCTAGGGTATTCGTAACTTTCCTGGCTAATAGCGACCCGTACTCTAGTACGTCGCAGACAACAACCACCAAACACGAGCCCACACGGCCGAGTAACAACAATACACGCCCACCGGGCCAACCAACACTGAACCACGCCCACCGGGCCAATCAAAATCAAACACACACGCTCACGACGTCAAACAAAATCAAAACATGCCCACCGGGCCTACCAATTCCAAAATTTCCCCCTTTTTGTTTTAAAACCTCAGACTTGACATCACGCGGTCACAACCCGGTCCAGGCGTCCCCGAACTACGTTGTACCGACTTGATGTCAGCACCGTCACGTTCGACTACAAGAGCGCTCCTGAGTCGACCCGCGACAGCTTAAAAAAAACGTATCAAGCAGCAACAACAATCAGCAACCCAGCAATAAAACACCGCACATACACACAATCCCAACCAAGACTCATAATACTACGGGTCTACACTGACTCGACCCTCCCCACCTAATTGACGGATAGTCCGAGGTGTGAAACCTCGAGCTCTGATACCAAGCTGTCACGCCCCAATTTCATTAAAACCGAACTGGGGACGCGAACATTTAAAATAACAAACCGTTTGAAACCTGTTTTGAATAAACGCTTTAAAATCACCAATTGTTCAACAAAATAATATTTACAACTTAAAATACATCCCAACACGTAGACAAAAGTACAAGGTATCCGTCACTAGACTCAAAGGACAAAAACACGGACTCCGCTCCTAGCTCCACAAGCTTCGAGAGCTCACCTAGTCCGTCCTGTGATCAGTACCTGTAGGAAAAGCAGCTAGGGGTGAGCGTTCGCTCACCACCACAGATAACAGACTGACTACGGCATAATTAGCAGACAATGCCGGTAACACCCACAACAAACTCAACTCCGGGGATCACTGTCCCCAACCCAAGTACTCCGACTGAACACACACCCACAATTACCTTCCTTGACCAACTCAACACCCTGACACGTAAAGTAGACCCGACACAACGATCACGACCTCTTCCAAGGACTCAAAAGAAAGCTACGCAACACCAAACAAGATCACAAAGGATCGCACACCAAACAAGATCACAAAGGATGGCACACCAAACAAGATCACAAAGGATCGCATACCAGCTGCTCAGTAACCTCTCCAACTAACACGAACACGGATCAGGCTAGCCAAAGAATGCTTACAACCTGTGATACTCAAACTCGGACCAGGCCAGCCAAAGAATGCTTGCAACCTGTTAATACTCAAAATTGGATCAGGCTAGCCCAAGAATGCTTACAACCTGTTGATACTCAAACTTGGTCAGGCCAGCCAAAGAATGCTTGCAACCTACCGGGATCCGCAATCACAATCACAATCACAATCACAAGCAAGTTCAACAACCAGTAACAACACAGGTTCAACACTCACAGGCACTCATGGCCACCCAAGACACCAACAGTAAAACATGGACGCAACATCCCCACAGGCACTCACGGCCTCCCACGATACACCAACAGTAAGACACGGACTCAATAGCCCCACAGGCACTCACGGCCTCCCACGATACACCAACAGTAAAACACAGACTCAACAGTCCCACAGGCACTCACGGCCTCCCAAGGTACACCAACAGTAGCTCACGGGCTCAACTACCCCACGGGCACTCACGGCCACTCAAACCTACCAATAGTAAAGACACGGGTTCAACAACCCCACAGGCACTCACGGCCACCCAAGACACCAATAATAAAGCAACACGGGTTCAACAACCCCACGGGCCCTCATGGCCACCCAAGACACCAACGGTAAAGTGCGGGTTCACAACCCCACGGGCACTCACGACCACCCAAAACACCGATAATAATACCACGGGCTCTCATGGCCACCCAAGACTCGACAATAATAACACGGGCTCTCATGGCCAACCAAACTCAATAATAATACACGGGCTCTCATGGCCACGCAAGACGCACTAACAATAATACACGGGCTCTCATGGCCACCCAGGACATCAACAATAATACACGGGCTCTCATGGCCACCCAAGACATAAATTAAACAGCCAACCTCCGGGCATGGTCATATGCCTCCAGTAATTCTAATAACGCTAAGTTCTCTGCTCCTACGACACTACTAAGTGTCACATGCTTTTCCAATAATTGCTACGTTCCCGTATCATGCTTTTCTAATATTCAAATAAACCTACTCAACCCACGACACCCCGGTGTCACATGCAATTCTACTGTTAACTTTCCCCAGTCAGGGTCGAGATCCGGCTACTTTTCCCTACCTCGTAAGTAACTCCAAAAGCGCTCCACTAAACCTCGATGTGATCCCAGTCACTCGCCGAGCTTCCCTTTGCCTTGGTCCACAGTACGATCTAAAAGAACACAATTTTAAATGCACTTTTAAACTAGCACAATAAACCGAAAATTAATAAACTTAACGCCCAAACGTAATCCCGACAATGTCGATCACTCCCAAACTTCCCAATTACTCGACATTGTCGATAAAGGACCCGTAAAGGCCCGATTCGCCCGACATGACGAATCTGCCCGGGTTTTGTAAATTGCCTTCCGGGGCTCCAAAAGCCCCCGTTTTCATTTCTACAGTTTTAGAATAATTCAAGGAACCCAAAGCACTTGACGGAATCGAATTCCGACTTCCGAGTCAATTAATTAACGTTTAAAGTTTCTAAAACCCGATAATTACAACTTTTCCAATTTAATTCCAATTTTCGATTCGGTTAAGGATAAATGGTCCGGGGAACGTTTTAAACCTCCCGAACACTAAACCTGATCACCCGAGCACGTGGGCCCCACCCGACCTACTTGGCCGTGGGCCCTAGGCTCAAAGTGGGGCTCGGCCACCATGGTGGTGGCTGGTCCCAACTCCGGCCAGCCACCCCATGGCCGGCCGACCACCACCCACGGTGGCCGGAGCTCCTCCCAAGCCTCCGGTCACCGGAAAACGTCATCTTTCCCCTCCAAACACCTCCAAAACGTCTCCAACAATTATCCCAACATCAAAACCACCTTAAACTAATAGTTTCACCCAAACCCTAACATTTGAAAACTATCAAATCGACGATCGGTTCGGTGCTTACCCAAGAGGAGAACGAGGGGAAGACGATTGCTCTTCGTCTTGAGACGATCCAAGGGCTAGATTTCTTCCAACCCTAACTCCTTTCTCCTTCTCTCTCTAAACTCTCTCTTCCTCTTCTAAAACAACTAACTCTAATTTTGTATTTTTTTTTTATATAAGTGGCCGGCCACACTTAAGCCCCCACCATTCATTTCCCCCCCAAAACTAACACCACCACTTGTTGGACAAGTGGCAAGGTGGGTCCCACACCTTTTGGAAAATATCTCCTAGTTATTTTCCAATCAGATTCGCGAAAAACGGACGTTTCGGGCCTCGAACGGGCACTTTTCCCAAGAAATTACGAAACTTGGCGGGCTACAAGGAAACGGCTCAACTAAGACCGCTGCGACGACGGCTAAGCTTATTGGATCCAAAACGGTCCTCGAATGGACCAAAACGTCGCTCGGTTGACTTTTCCAGCGAAAAGTCAACATTTCCCAAATTGATCAGAAAGTTGCCCTGAGTCCCCCGGAACTCACTTTGGTCGATAACGGGGTCAACTTAAGTCCGGTATGACACTCGGGGTCATTTTAGGTTCAATTAAGTGTCAGTCTTAAATTTTTTAAATTTTTCCTGTTTTTCGCAGTTTTGACTGGCGTTGATCGGGAGTGGTTATTACAATTATCTACCTATATGGCATGACCTAGGCATGCATATCAACCAACTTTAGCCAATAAATCCGCTTGCAAAACTCACAAAGGGCTATGAAATTCATTATTAGCCAAGTAAGATTTTACAACAAAAAAAAAAAGAATAAATAAATAAGGGCTAAATGCAAATAATTATTGTATAGATTGCTCAAAAAAAAAAGTAAGTGCGAAGTAAAAAGAAAACAATAAATATTATGAATCTTGTCCACAAGGCAACCAAATACATTATAGAAAACAATAAATAAGGGCTAATTTTGTATTGTAGTGTGATGTGGACAATTTATAATGTAGTTTTTTGCTGCATGGACAAAATATATTGTAGCTATTTGTAGTGTGGACAATTTATAATGTACTTGGTTGTCATCTGATAATTTATAATGTTCATAGTTATTGTGAACAATTTAAAATGTATTAGATTGTCTTGTGGACAATTCATAATGCATCTGATTGTTGTGTTTTTTTTTACTTCACGCCTATTTGTTTGTAGACAATCTACATGGGTAGTCGTTCGAGTTTAACCCAATTAACAAACACCATATACATAATTTATTTGTTACCATGCAATATTGTCCCAACGAAGGAAACCACCATGGCCTCTAGCATTTGTGAACTTGTAGACAGCACCAGAGACTGGTCAAAAACAATAAAGCAATGTAAAGTGGTAGCATATATATATATATTAAGTTTCTCAATAATAAAACCATGTAAGTTAGAAACATCAATAGACAAGCTGAAAATACCTTCATAACCCTCAAGAACAGGATCTTCAGACAGCAGAAGAGGCGTATCTAAACCAATGAACCTGAACACTCAGTTAGTACTATAAACTATGATGAATTGAAACT
This sequence comes from Erodium maritimum, assembly GCA_963921825.1. Classification (NCBI taxonomy): domain Eukaryota; kingdom Viridiplantae; phylum Streptophyta; class Magnoliopsida; order Geraniales; family Geraniaceae; genus Erodium; species Erodium maritimum. Next base: position 25,718,760 of record OY997594.1, read on the forward strand.
AGTTGTACTACTTACTTGAAGCATCCAAGGCCTGCAAAACCCATTGCTAACCTAGTTTCAATCATACCGCCAATCATGAGGTCCAACCAATCTTGAAGCTCTTGCAACCTCAATAATCTCAAGAGCCCCAACCACACCAAGCTTTGCGAGCTTGATGTTTATAACATCTGCCAGGTTTCCTTTAACTATTCTTTTCACATCAACTAAATTCCGGCAGCTCTCATCAACAGCAACAGAGACTCTGTATGTGTCTCTTGCAATACGAGTGACATGACCTAGACCTTCACAATCATCTCTGTGAACTGGTTGTTCAAAGAGAACAGGAGCAATGCCTATTTCTGGACAACAAGGTTCAAAACATGTTTATCAACAATTTATTAACTCCATGCTCTCTATTGTTTAAACTTTGAAGCGGGCATGTAAATTTAATAGAGTAGCTTGGTGATGAATTCTTTTGTTTACCATGCAACTTTTCTAGAACCTCCACAGCTTCGGTGGCATTGTATCCCTCATTAGCATCCAAGATAAATGAGCAATGGGGGTGTTCAGCACAAATGGCTTTAAGTAGTTGTATATCTGCATTTAGATTCTTTCCAACCTTGAGTTTCAAAGTCTTGAATCCTTGTTTGCAATACTTGGAAGCCAATTCAGAGGCTTCCATCGGAGAAACAATTGGAATCTGCACAAATGCAATTGTTCAGGCTAATTTTTTGTGTCACACAACCTTTGTTTTTATTCCAATATTAACTAATTTGGAAACTTACAAATCAGGAAGCCAAATACAAGGAAATAAATTGGAAAATCCATGCAAGGCTTATAAGTGAAAGTAGAGAAATCTTTTAGTATTGGAAACTCAACTGATATATCAGTGGTTATGGTATTGGAAACTCCCCCAAATAGCCACCACAGAGGTATGCCAATACTGTTGGCAACTGCATCAATCAGTGCCATCTCCACTCCAGCCCTAACCTTTTGTTGCATATACACATGAATCAGATTTGCACAACAGTGAAGCACCAAATATTTGGTACAGATAAAAAGTGCTTTGAATTATTGAAATATATCATGTGGAAATTTACATACACTCACATGATAGAATCTTCTTGTGAAACCGGTTACTAGTTGCAAGCTATGACAACTAACTATAGTAATTGGACTGTGATCAAATTTAAATTTAATCTTCACCAAACTTAGACGATACTGGATTAAAAAATAAGTTTATTAAGTCAAGAAATCAATATAGTATGATTGAAGTTGATGCAAATTACTATACGCATAACCAGTAACCTTCCTCTGTCTGCTTATGGCTTAAAAGTCAAAAATGGGTCAGCATGATCATTTCAGTACTTTCAAAGAGAAAAACTAATATCAATCAATTTGTCTTGTATCTTTCATAATAATATAGTTACATTTTGCATTGACTTAAAAGGAACTAGATTTCCTATCAGATTCACTTCCAGGCAATGTTTGAAATAAAAATCTTCATGAAACATAGAATTTTCCTTGTGCTTCAACAAGCTTGACGAAATTCTTTGGTTATGTCTAACCTTGTATGTAAAAACCGCCTCCGGTCGATCCCGGTCGAACCGAAGGTTTTCAGCGAAAGTTGACTTTTTACCAGAAAGATCAACCCGATGACTCCGGGAGTCATTCGGGACCTTTCCGGGGCCCAAAAATCTTAGCCGCCATTATGGTTAGCTTAGTTGGGCCGTTTCCTTTCCGATGACTATAAGGTTGGGAAAAGTTAACCCGGAGTTATTTTGGTCAACCGCGGTCTGATTAGCGACTAAAAATAATTAACTAAGAGAGCTGGATTTATTTGAACTAGGAGTGGTCCCCACATGGACATGTTTCCACTTTTGCTTGGAAGGGAAGGAAAATGGGTAAAAGGACCCATATACCCCTAAATTGTTGATCTTGAGAAGTGGGAAGCAAATGGGTTGTTTGGAGATTTCTCCTTTAGGGTATATGACCCATTGTGGGTGCATTTTCAACCATTATTATATTGGTGGCCAAAATTGGGAGAGAGAGAAAGAAGAAAAGTGGTTTTGGAGACTTGAAGAAGAAGAAAGGAGGAAAATTGGTAGCTTGAACCCATTTGTCACCCAAAATCTCTCAAAAACTCTTGATTCTTCATTCTCTAGGTAAATCCCTCTTCCTTTTTCGTTTTGGATTGATTTGGTTCATGGGTTTTGAGGAGAAATGAAGAACTTGGTTGTGTTTTGGAGTTTGGTGTTTGGATGATGAATTTTTGGAGAAAATTAATGTTAGATGATTGAGTTTGTTGAGTTTTGTGGAGTTTTGATGAATACCCATGGTGGGTTTTGAAGTAGAGACGTTTTAGGGGCTGTTTTGGAGCTTGGAGAGGTCATCAATGAAGGTTTTTGGGGTATTTTCGTGAAAATCGCGGCTGGAGGAAGAAGAAGGCGGAATAGTGCTGAACCGTTACGGATCCGTGACGGGCATCGTGACGGGAGACGTCACGGCTCTGTGAGGGAGTTCGTGACAGCGTCAGTCACGGCTCCGTGAGGAGAACCGTGACGGCGCAGCCCACGGATCCGTGACCAGATCCGTGGCAGACCTGAATTGGGCCTTTTGGGCCCATTGTGTTGGATTTCGAGTAATTGGAACGGTTATCCATAACCGGGTCCTTTTGGGGTTAATTGGGAATGTTTTCTTTATTAAATCTTTGTGAATTACTCTTAATTCGCAAATTGTTGTGTTATCCAAGACTTTGGACCCGAGTGTGACGGAGGAGGAGACCCTGGACATCGTGAAGTGGAGGAGGAAGCGAGCCAGGTCGTCAGCAGCGAGGAGTTGGAGTTGATTACTTTGAGGTAGGGAACGTAGCGAATACCGGTTTAATTACGGAAAGTTACTAGTATGCATGTAAGATGATAATAATAACCGGAAAGGTCCTAGTTCGCATATAGGGTGTGATTCACTAGAATAACCGCTTTCAATTACATTAATAACCGGACGAGTCCTAGTTGGCATATAGGATGTGATCACTAGTTTAACCGCTTTCAATTCTTGGAAATTGTCGTGCTGGTAGAATGGCCATGTCGAGCCTTAGGTTGTGTGCTGATTGAAATGCCATGATCTTTGATTGAGATGTATGATGTGTGACTTAGTGTCGATAAGATTGAGAATCATGTTATGATATACTCGGTGTAGCATGTTGTGGCTATGTGTGGGCAAGTGTGCCGTGATTGATGTGATGTGAATCTTTGGTTGTGATATGATCGGGCGAGTGATAGACCGATTTGTGTGTTATGGTGAATTGGATCGGTTAGTATACCGTGGTCAAATTATGGCATTGTGATGCGTGTTCTTCTCTTGATGTGTGTTCCAAGAGGAGTTGTGTCCGGTATGATATCTACACTGAGAGAGTATGCCGATGTAGAGTATCGAGGACGAGGATGGTTTAACCATTACCCCGATGCTATGTGGTCCGGGAAGGCGTATGACCGAGGTATGTGCCGGTCCGTTATGCTTGAGGCCCCGAGTCTACGTGATGGGAAGACATCCGACTGATTGTATTGCCGGTCAGGTATGTTACCCCGAGTCTACGTGACGGGAAGATGTCGGGACCGATGCTCCGTGTTCCGATACGATATAAATGGGACGGGCTGTGATAGTCGGTGTTGTTGGGAACGGTTGTACTAAGTTATGTGTTGTTCTGCTGTGTGTTCTGTGCGTGCTGGTTGGCTATGTGCGTTGTTTTATATGTGATTGTGGTCTTGCGTGTCACACCCTAATTTCAGTAAACCGAACTAGGGAGGCGAACGTTTTAAAACATAAAAACACTTGAAACCTGTTTTCACTAAACACTTTAAAATACCAGTTTAGTTCAACAAAAGGATAATTACAATTCAAATAAAACGTCCCACAAGCGGACAAAAAGGCGAGGTATCCGTCGCTAGACCAAAAGTAAAGACCCGGACTCCGCTCCTAGCTCCACAAGCTTCGAGAGCTCACCTAGTCCGTCCCACCAACAGTACCTGTAGGAAAAGAAGCTAGGGGTGAGCGTTCGCTCACCACCACGGATAACAGACTGACTACGGCATAATTAGCAGACAATGCCGGTAACACCACCAACAAACTCAACCCCCGGGGATCACTGTCCCCAACCCAAGTACTCTGACTGACAAACACCCACGTTGACCTTCCTCGAACGACTCGACACTCGAACACGTAAGTAGACACGACACAACGATCACGACCTCTTCCAAGGACTCAAAGGAACTACGCAACACCAAACAAGATCACAAAGGATCGCACACCAAACAAGATCACAAAGGATCGCAAACAAGCTGCTCAGTAACCTCCCTCACGCCCTTTACCGATCATAGACGTGGTCAGGCGGTCGACCTATCGCATTTCCTCGACACCAAGTCGGATCAGACTGTCAACCTATCACACTCACAACCACCGAACCACACACGCGCGACCAGGACCCCTTTACTGACAGGCGGGCCCCCTACCTCGTCTGAACGTGCAGACGCGTGTGATCGAGGACCCCCGTTTAATGAAGCGGGCCCACAACCTCAGGTAACCACAATCACAATAACAAACACAGTTCAACAAACAGAAACAACACAAGTTCAGCACTCCACATGCACTCATGGCCACCCAGGACACCAACCCTAAAATGCGGACTCAACAGCCCTACAGGCACTCACTGCCTCCCAAGATACACCAACAGTGACTCACAGGTCAACGATCCCACGACACTCGCGGCCACTCAAAACCACCAAAACGACAACACGGGCTCTCATAGCCACCCAAGACTCAGCAATAGTAACACGGCTCTCAAGGCCACCCAAACTCGACGATAAATAACACGGGCTCTCAAGGCCACCCAAACTCAACAACAAAATAACACGTCTCTCAAGGCCACCCAAACTCAACAATAAATAACGCACAACAACCTTCGGCATAATCGATGCCTCCAACAGTCCTAAGATCACTAGTTTCACAAACAACCTCCGGGCATGGTCATATGCCTCCAGTAAAACAATTATCGTTAAGTTCCCTGATCCTACGACACTACTAAGTGTCACATGCCTTTCCAATAATTACCAAGTTCCCGTAGCATGCTTTTCTACTAAACGCTACCATCCCGTATCATGCATTTCTAATATTCGATAACCTAAATAACCCACGACACCCCGGTGTCACATGCAATTCTACAGTTAACTTTCCCTAGTCAGGGCCGAGATCCGGCTACTTTTCCCTACCTCAACTGAAGAGCAACCGCTATGTTCCCTAGCTGCTGACGTTCTGGCTCGCTACCTCCGGGCTTCACTTCGATCAAAGCCGGGCGCTAAAGAGAACACGAAAGCCATAGATTAATAACGGTTCCACCGCTAAATTAAAGGTTACGATTAATCCAGTTTAAAACCGACAATTGTCCCTTAAACTCGAGCGGGATAAAAGAGGGTTCACGGCGAATCGGGTTTGGGTACCCGAGCACCGAAACCGGTGCATGCGAGGCACGGTCCCAATGCACGAGGTCCGATTCAACGGTCTGCTTTTGTTCCTTTTTAAACCCAAATAGTAATCCAATTTACCCAGAAATCCAGAGTCGTTCCCAAATCCGATTAATAACCCTTTTTCAAAACAGAACGGTTTTTATTTTAAAACAAATTCCCTTTTTATTTCAAATCTGTTTCTGTTCCGATCTTTTGAGCCCAAAATGAATTAGGTTCGGCTTTTGAACAACCATCCCTAAATCCCGTTTACAACTTAGATTCACAACTCCTCGATTTAAACCGTTTTTAAAACCGAAACGCTTTTAATTCCTTTTCATTTTAAAACCTTTTTCCTTAAATTTGATTTTCCATTTTACAACCCTTTTCTTTCCAAAACCGTGATTTCGATTTCAACCAAAGCAGATCCAAAATCCATCTTTTACTCCAATCTGATTTTCAAATTCTTTTCCTTCAAAACCTTAATCAAATCCACTCTGTTTTGCTTTGTTTTACTTTCCTTTTTAATTTCAAATCGAAGTCTAATTTAATCAGTTTCTTTAACAGGTTTAACAGATATAATTTCCCTCGACAGATCCAAATTTACACTTGTTTTTGCACTAACAGATTTAATCATAAACCGAAAATACAACGAAAGGGAGAGGGAGGGCTCGGTCAGAAAATCCGAAGACCCTCGACGGCGATAAAGCCGGCCGGAAAACTCACAGTGGTGGCTCACCGTAGGGAAGTAAGGGCGGCGCACGGCGGTGCACGGCGGCTGGCTCGGGACGAAGGCGAGAGGAGCTCGGGCGTGAGGATGCCGGCGAGCTCGGCTGAATCGCCGGTTGCGGATCTCACGGAGGGCGACGATTCCAGGACGGAGAAGGGGCGGCGGCTTGACGGTGGCGTGGTTGGACGGATCTGGTGAGGGAGGAGGGTCGGACGGCGAGCTCGGTCGGCGCTGGCGTGGTTGGAATCGAAGAATCGAGAGGGACAGAGGTCGGGAGTGAGGGCCGGAGACGAGAGGTGAGAAAGAGGCGTGGTATGGCGAGGGCGGCGGTGTGGTGGCGCGGGGATGGGGGCTCGGTGGTGGCTGGACGGAGAAGAGACGGCGACGAGGGGAGTTGGGTCGGCAGAGGCTCGAAGAAGACGGAGAAGAAGGAGTGAGGGAAGAGAGGAAGGTGAGAGGGAGTGGCCGGAGTGGGGAGGGAGGTCGCCGGAGCTGGGAGGGATGTCGGGTTCGGGAGAGGAGTGGGGGCGGCGTGGATCGAAGAAGAGGGGGAGTGGGTATTAGGGTTTCCGAACCCTAATGCCACCTTATATAGGCCGGACTTGGGCCTGGTCGGTGGTTTGGGCCGGGTCTACTGGTCGGGTCCGACCCATTTTTTTTGAAGCGGGTTTTACATTGCGAGAGTGATTGGTGGTTGGTACTTGTCCCGTGGGCGTTGTTGATAGTTATGCTTTGCTAGTATGCCCTAATTGAACTGTTACTCGTGGTGGTGAACTGATGTTCATAACCTTAACTACTTTTCCTACTGAGCGAAAGCTCACCCCTTACCTTGTTGTGTTTCAGGTCTTGAGCGGGACTTGTACTAGATGGATGCTCGATGCTGGGGAGCTAGCGAGGGTCCTAGGCTAGCTTGTCTAGAAACGTATTGTTATTTTGAACAGAACCTTTATTTACTGTGTTTTATGAGTTGTTGACTCATTTATCGAATTTATGGATTTCTGAGTAACATTTGTTAAACTTATTTCATGTGATTTTCTTTACTTATCTATTTCTTTAAGTTCACGTCTCGAGTCCGGTCAAAACCGGATTTGGGGCGTGAAATTGTAAAATTAGGCAAACAAAACAAGTACCCAATCAACATGGATAGTTAGAATCCTTTACTTTGTTATAACAAAAGCACATAGGGATACGTAAGGAAAGTCCAATGCTAAAGGATGAACCATAATTTTTGCTACAAAAAGGAAAGAAAATGCGATGGAGGTAGTATATGAAGGATCGATAAACATCATATGTTCGCAGCGGAATAAATTAATTCGATCCTAAAATGATCTATTGCAATTGAATCAATGATAAAATTGAAATGTTACTTACTTGATATGAAGAACAAAATTGATTTAGCTCAGAAACTACGAAGCCTCTAGTGTATCCACACCGAGTAACGATCTTTGATGCTTTCAACAATTGAGACGGCTATGAAGAAGAACGATTCTTCTTTTGGTTGTTTGGGAGACAATAGAAAAAGGAGGCTATAGAGAATAATCTAAATTTTTTCTCTTAACCCTAATTCTCTCTTTATATACTTCTACTTATTGTGTGAAGACCGCTCCGGTTAAAAAGTTGAATTTAATTAAATTTTATTCGATCGGAACATCGAGGGTGAAATTTGGGTTGATCTTTATTCGTTCAAAAAAAAATGGAATTTGAATCAGATTTAATGTAAATAGTAACAAAAAGGGAAAAAGAAAAAAAAAATAATAATAAAGGGCTGACCCGACCAGACCCGCAGGCCCGGCCAAGCCAGCCCGCCAGCTCTTCTTCCCTTGGGCCGCGAGGCCCAGTTGTGCACCGAGGCCCATTCCGGCCCGAGCATTATAAACGCGTCTTAGGGTTGTCGATCATCACTCTCCTACTTCCTCTTATCTGCACGCCTCTCTCTCCCTCCCCAAATCTCTCTCCCTCACGCGTACCCGAACCGCTTCTCCCTCTTCCCCTTCGATTCGCCACCGCCCTCACACCTCCATCGTCGGCCCCTCCCTCATCCTCTCCTCTCCTCTCCGTTCAGACCACGACGTCGCCGTCCTTCCCCTCACGCCCATCTCCTCTTCCTCGTTCAGTCGTCCCTTCACCGAGCTCTGGCCCGAGTTTCCCGTCGTCGCCGTGAAAGCTCTGCAGAGGCGAGCTCGCCGGCGAACTCATCTGATCCGGGACGGGACTCCAAGCTCGTCCGGATCTGAGACGCGCGAAACCCTCGTTGTACCCCGTCGCTCCCGTGATTGCCACCATCTGTCTGTCGCCGTCCCTTTTCTGTACGGTGAGTTCTCGACCCGGGGAACCTCGGCCGGCAACGGCGCCGCCGATGGTCGGTCTGAGCTCAACCCGAGTTCCTTCTCCCCGTTGTTTCCTTTTATCCCGAGCAAAGTTCAGATCTGGCGAGTTTGAGCAGTTTTTCTTTTGGAATTAAAACTGAAACGGGATTAAAACCTAACCGTTTGAAGATCAAAAACTGAGTTTCGAATCAGATGTGATTTATTTTTAAAACGGTTTTAAATCTGGTTGGTGGAACTAGTTAGAACGGATTTGGACTGTGGAACAAACTTGGAACCATGGATCGAATAAATTGGACTGTGAACGGGACAAAGCGGAACAATGAATCGGGTACCTCGAAACTCGTGCCTCCAGATCCGTGCATTGGGAACCGTGCACCGGGTTCGATCAAAGAGAAGACCGGAGTTAGACCTAGACGCGGACTTCGCCCTAGAAGACGGTGTTGGCTCGGTCGTCAGCAGCTAGGAAACGCTGTTGTGGTATCGTCTTGAGGTAGGGAAAAGTAGCCGGATCTCGGCCCTGACTAGGGAAAGTTAACAGTAGAATTGCATGTGACACTTGGGAGGCCGTGAGTGCCCGTGGGGTTGTTGAGTCTGTGTTTTACTGTTGATGTCTTGGGTGGCCATGAGTGCCTGTGAAGTGTTGAACCTGTGTTGTTGCTGTTTGTTGAACTTTGCTTGTGATTGTGATTGTGTTTTCCCGAGGTTAGTGACCCGACTGTGTGTCGGGAAGTGGGGTGGATTTTGGCAGGTTACGAGCATTCTTTGGCTGGCCTGACCAAACTCGAGTCTCGACATGTTATGAGCATTCTTTGGCTAGCATGTTCCGTGTCCGGATCTCGAAAGGTTATGAGCATTCTTTGGCTAGCCTGATCTGTGACCGGGTCTCGGCAGGTTACGAGCAGTCTTTGGTTGGCCTGATCCGTGTTCGAGTCTCGGCAGGTTGTGAGCATTCTTTGGCTAGCCTGATCCGTGTTCGTGTCTTTGAGGGAGGTTACTGAGCAGCTGGTATGCGATCTTTTGTGATCTTGTTTGGTGTGCGATCCTTTGTGATCTTGGGTGTTGCGTGGTGGTCTTTTGAGTCCTTGGAAGAGGTCGTGATCGTTGTGTCGGGTCTACTTTACGTGTCAGGGTGTTGAGTTGGTCAAGGAAGGTAACTGTGGGTGTGTGTTCAGTCGGAGTACTTGGGTTGGGGATGGTGTTCCCCGGTGTTGAGTTTGTGTTGGTGTTACCGGCATTGTCTGCTAATTATGCCGTAGTCAGTCTGTTATCCGTGGTGGTGAGCGAACGCTCACCCCTAGCTGCTTTTCCTACAGGTACCGTTCCCAGGCTGGACTAGGTGAGCTTCTGAAGCTTGAAGAGCTAGAAGCGGGATTCTGGGTTTATTTGAGTCTAGCGACGTATACCATGTTTTTGTCCACTGTTGGGACTGATTTTGAGTTGTAAATATTATTTTGTTGAATTAAACTGGTATTTTAAAATGTTTAAATGGAAAAGGTTTCAAAGTGTTTATTATTTTAAATGTTCGCGTCCCGAGTTCAGTTTACTGAAATTGGGGCGTGACATATTGGGTCCAAGACTCAATTGGGCTTGAAACCCGATTGGGCCTAGGGCAAACCCAACAATCTCCCACTTGAACTAGATCCAATCTGACAAGAATTCTAATATTTATTATATTTCTGTGTTAACAGAAAATATAACAAACATGCCATCTAGATCATTTCAATAAATTAAATGATCTTAAACATCAAACGTCACTTGTAAGTGTGTGACCACATAGGTTCAACGCTAAACCGGTAGTAATTAATCTCATTAACTACTAATCGAGGTTGATGTCTAACAACACTCCTCGACGGTCGAATAACGTGAATATCAATATCCAATAAAGACGAACCTGGTTTAAGGACGATGAATTGTTTTCCTTCCATCTTTCCAACTCCGGATTATCCTAGGGTATGGTTTGACTGTCAAACCCTAATAGGTAACCATTATGTTTCATGTTGATCGTTACTGGTTGTTAAATGACTTTAAGAAACTCCTTTCTTAAATCATTCTTCTGCCCTTGGCCAAGGATCTTTTCAACCATAAGATTCATAACAACATAGAGTTCAAACTCATTACGCGCCATTGATTATACAGGTACTCAATTATACCCAATGATCTTTCAACTAGCATTTTTACACACTAGTTGTCCGATATCAAAGTATAACAAGCATTCTATTAATCACTATGGTGATCTCAGGTCAAAGGACAAAACAATATACATTTGTTCCTTAATAAAATTTCCATATTGACAGTATAGGTAAAATCAACCATTTGAAAATCTCACTTTTGGTCAGTTCAATGATCATATCCACTATATGCATCATTTATATTATAACTTAATGAATGAAATCCATTAATACTCATCCAATGAGTGTTGTTATACATATATTGGCCTATCCGGATCACCTTAGTCCCAATAGGATGATCCTATGACCAAGAACACATTTAGATTAAACTCTATAATTCTTGACTCTCATTATCATAATCCCCATTATGATGACAAGTATAACAGTTTAATCAAGGACTTATCATATCACAATATCAATAAATATTCATATATGATAACAATAAAATCCATTATATTAGTCACCACTAATAAGAAAAACACGATATGAAATGTGCCAAAACAATGTTCCATGAAGATTGACACTTGACCTAGGGCCAATCATTCATGAACTTCAATCCTATATTCAACTTACACTTGTCAAACTCCTTTGAACCAAGCGCCTTAGTGAAGGGGTCTGCATCGTTTTCCTTTCATTCCAAATTCAAAATTTGAGTGTCTCACGTTCAACTTTTTCTTTAATCAGAAGAAACTTCCGAAGAACGTGTTTGGATTTCAGGTGTGCTCTTGGCTCCTTGGCTTGTGCAATAACGCATGTATTGTCACAAAATAAAGGAACACTTTCCTTTACTGAAGGAACCACACCAAGCTCAGTTAAGGAATTCTTTATCCATACACTTTCCTTAACAACATCACATGCAACTATGTATTCTGCTTCGGTCACATGCAAAACTTGCATCGATATGGCTTAACAATTTAAGCTCATTATCTCCATATATGCGGAATTGGTCCTTAGTTCTTCTCAAGTACTTAGGAATAGTTTTAATAACTTTCCAATACGCCTCACTCGAATTTCCCTGGTACCCACTTGCTACTCCTAGCGCATAGGCAACATCCGGTCTCGTACAAATCATGGTATACATGATAGCTCCCACTGCGTTAGCATATGGGATTCTACTCATGCGTTCTCTTTCCTCTAGGGCCTTAGGACTATCCTCCCTAGAAAGAGAAACTCCAGTTCCAAGAGGTAAGTAACCCCTTTTGGAATTATCCACGTGATACTTCCTTAAGATAGTATCATTGTATATATACTGGGAGATTCCAAGCAACTTCCTTTATCTATCTTTATAGATCTTTATTCCAAGAATATAAGCTGCTTCTCCCATATCTTTCATGGAGAATTTTTCAGATAGTCAAACCTTTGTTTCTTGCATGACTGACACATCATTTCTTATTAGCAATATGTCATCTACCAATAACACTAGTAAAATGACAACACTCCCACTAACCTTCTTGTACACACATGGCTCCTTTTCACAACGCACAAAATCGAACCTTTCGATTGTCGTGTGAAAACAAATGTTCCAATTATGAGAATCTTTCTTTAGTTCATAAATGGATCATTGTAGCATACATACTTTACTAGGAGCAGATGACAATGTGAAACCTTCAAGTGGAGTCATATAGACATCTTCCTTGAGCTCACCATTGAGGAAAGTCGTTTTCACATATATTTGTCAAATCTCATAATCACAGTATGCATCAATATCAAGAAAAATCCGAACAGATTAGAGCATTGCTATAGGGGAGAACGTTTCTTCATAATCAATACCTTCCTTTTGATTATACCCCTTTAGCAACCAGACGGGCTTTAAAGTTTTCAACCTTACCATCCGCTCCAATCTTTTTCTTAAAACCCCATTTAACCCAATAAGTTTTAAGTCCTTAGAGTCATCAACGAAAGCCCATACTTTTCTAAAATAAAAGTCGCGTTCCCAGCCATAAATATTTTATGTTCAGAAGGATGATAGAAATAGTATCACATAGTCTCCTTGGGATAACCAACAAATCTGCATTTGTTAGACTTAACCTCAAGCTTGTCTGATTGCAGTTGCTTAACATAGGTTGGACAACCCTAAACCCTTAAATGTTTAAGGTTAGTTTTCCATCATTTCCATATCTCATATGGTGTTTCAATAACTGCTTTAGTGGGAAATTTATTTAACAAACATGCAACAACCTCTAAAGCATATCCCCATAGGAAGATAGAAAGATCTATAATCCTATCATCGATCGTACATATCTAATAAGATACGAAGTCCACTATGATAGGATCCCCTCTTGTGGCAAATAATCAATAAAATCGTCTATAAGATACTCACCCCCACGGTAAGATCTTAGTGCTTTGATATTCTTACCGGCTTGTTTCTCAACTTCACTTCTAAATATTTTGAACATTTCAAAAGATTTTTACTTATGTCTCATGAGATATATAAAATCATATCTCGTCATATCGTTAGTGAAGGTAACAAAATAAGAATAACCATCTTTAGCTCGAACTTTCATTGGCACACATACATTAGTATGTATGATTCCTAAAAGTTCACTAGCTCTTTCTCCAGTTCCAGTAAAAGGAGATTTTGTCAGTTTCCCAATGAGACAAGTTTCACAAGTACGTATGATTCATAATCATACTGCCTAAGAAACACTGCCTTATGCAACCTGTTTACTCTTTTCTCATTGATATGACCAAGCCTAAAAAGCTAAAAGTAGCCTTGATTTGTTTGATTATTTCTCTTCCAATGTCCTTACTTCTTACAAAATAAACGTCCTACATCCCATTGATCGATGTTCATCTTTAATTTATTGAATGTGTTCATAACAACATTCTCAAGTGCGAGCGGTTTTCTCTCAAGAACCCATTTGCCTCTCCACTTACTCTTTAAAGAGTCATCAATCAAACGCACAGATCCTGATACTTTTGTTTTCTCGATGTGAATTGTATTTCATAATTGATCAACATATTGAGCAATTCATGAATATCACAATTCACCATGTTCATGTTAAAATTAACATAACAGAAGTATCATCAAGAGACTGCAAGATCAAATCCTACTATAAGTGTGCATCCTTACTTCTCAAGTTGTTCTATAAGATCAATTATCTTTAGAACATGGATGCGCACCAGCTCATAGAGCTTTTATTCAGACATGAATAGAGACTTAGATATCTGATATCTAGCATTCATATTCTAATACTCCCACATATTCTTAAGATGTTCTATTATCTGTGTTGGATTCATAGTTTCATGTTTTCTCTAAAAGACAAGACTCATGGAAGCCAAAATGATGCACTGAGTAGTAGTACTTCGTTCTTGGTACTTCGAACATGCATCTAATGCAACTACATCAGCCACTCACTCAGAGGAAGCTTCCATCGTGGGGTTATCGATCACATCGATAACCTTTTCATGCATGAGAACAAATCTTAAGTTCCGGTATCAGTCATAAAAATTGTTACCAAACATCTTGTTAGCATCAATAATGCCACGCAGAGAAGTCATAGTCATTTCAAAAATTAACCATAAGGGAAAAACAATAATAACACAAACATATACCATTAAGATATGGACTTCATCAAAATGATAACACAAAATTTAAAACATGAGTGAGCCCCTTGGTATTCAAGTCGTTTCTCACGCATAATTAAAGTTCTCCTGATTTTATCATATAAAATCAAAGCATGCTATATGTCACGCCCCAAATCCGGTTATCGCCCGGACTCGAGGCATGACGAGTAATAGAAGACATTAAATTAATAAATCAACATTTAGTTCCTGAAAATCTCGAATAAAAACTCCAATCCACAAAGATCTAGTTTAAACAGGAGTAACCCTCGGGGGGTGTAATAATAAATCATTACAAAATCTGGTTCAACTGAAATAAAGATAAACACGAAGTCTCTAAGGACACCCACACCGAGAAGCTCCCGAGCCTCTACTCTTCTATCAAGCCTGTAAACACAACAATAAACTCGAAGGGGTGAGCTTGCGCTCAGTAGGGAAAACACATAACAAGATGGGCCTTCAATTCAATACGATCAATCAACAAAGTCAACCAAAGACATCTTATCAAACACAGGTAATAGATAAATCAACCAATGTCGTGGCACGTGAAGTCTCCACCCTCCGATCCACATGATGTGTCCTCTCGGATTTTCCCTCAAATCCAGAGGAGACGCATAACATTGAGGCGACCGGAAACAACCCTTCGGGGCGCTTATCATCGGGATTCTCAGAAACGTCTCCAAGGGATTTTATGTCCTCGGGAACCAAGTGTATTACTCCATGGAGAGCATACACTTGGACAATTTAATAATAAGCAGTTAATAATTGAATACGCACTCAACCGAACACGAAATAATACAAGCTCAACAACCACCAATTCAATTCCACACATGGCTCACACATCCCAATTCACCACAACAAGCAGTACACGTAATCACGCAAACATAGCACACCAATCACACAAACCCAACTTACCGTTCACTTACCAGTTTCGAACCACCGGGGCATCGATCACCTGATTGCACCGCCCGGTACAACCAGTCATACTCGATGCTCCAAGCAACCATCCAGGTACATCAAGTAATCATTCGAATGCAATCAACGAGCAAGTACGAGTATAATCAACTAAACATAAAAACCTTCAAGAGGGCATTTACACATGCAAATTCACTAGTTTCATTAGACTCCTTAGCCTATCCACTAAGCAATCAACGACCAAGCATGTGATCCTAACACGCAACTAATCCGAGGGATTTGCCAAAGCTCCTCTACCAGACAATCAAATCCCAAGTATTGAAAGCGAGTTACACTAGTGATGGGCATCCTAATCGGTCACCACTATACAATTCCGATTATTAGTAATTGAAAGACGATTATGCTAGTTATTCGCATCCTATAGGCATATCTAGGACCTTTCCAATTTTATTAACCTAACATGCATACTAAGCATCGTAAACGAGAGGTTAAGGCTTTCCCTACCTCAAGGTCTTCCTCTCAACACTTTGATGAAGCCCGGTGGTCACCACTCCGTTCTTCACTCGGGTCCCGGCGTGATCTTTTCTCTTCTAGCTCGGGTCCAGGTTCTTCGCTCTCGGGCGAAGTCCCGTCTAGGTTTGGCAAAGAAACAACCAATCAATAAAGATACAAGTCCAAAGGTCCAAGGATTCGTCCAAAATGTCCTTTAATTTCTCACCTTGAAATGATTAGATCAGTTAATTAGATCTGATTTTAAAAATAGTTTCCTTTAAAACTGTTTTGACCCGGATCCAGGCCTGATCTGATCCAGATTGCTCGGTTCTGGGCCTGGCCCAACCTTCGATGCTTGTCCAAACCACCTGGCCCAAGGCCTGAGTTTAGTCAGGTCCATCCTGACCTGTTCCCGGCCCTGACCATCTGCCCGGCCCAAGGCCTTCTGGCCCAAAGTCTGTTCGAGCCCAGCTCGAGTGCCAAGGCTCCGGTGACGTCTCTGGCGAGCAATGGTGCTCCTACCGCCGTTGACGTCGTCCGGCAGGCTCGTGGAGGGAATAATCGGGGGCGGCGAGTGCATCAGAGACCTTGGCGAGGTCATGGCCGCGACGGAGCTGACTGGGACACGACGCATCTCCATTTCCCGTCACAGATCTGACGAGGGTAGAGCTCGCCGTCGAGGGTTTCGGCCGGAATCGCTCGTATCGAGCTTGGGAGGCACGGATCTAGACGAGGCGAGGCTGGGAGATGAGAAGGAAGGGTCGAAGTGCACAAACCGTGCGAGGTCGAGCTCTGGAACCTCGAGCCAGAGGGTTCTCCGGCGAGCTCGCGTGGTTCCGACGACTGCGGGGAATCGAACTCGTGGAGGAGGTTTGAGAGGGGAAACGGGCTTTCTGGGTTAGGGTTCAGACGAGACAGAGGCAGAAGATGGAGAAGACGCGTCTAGAAGGTGAAGAAAGAGCTCGGAGGAGACGGATGGTCGGTGAAGGGAGGTGTGGCGGTGAGTCGCGCCGGCGAGCTTCGAGGGAGAGAACGCGTCTGGAGGGAGAAGACGTGCCTCGAGCTGCGTGCCAAAATGGCACTGAAGCGATGCTGGTGCCGGTTTTGTTCGCTAGGGTTTCGCGAACCGGGCCGGTTTCCGTGGGCCGGGGGCGAGCGAGTTGGGCCACAACAAGGCTCAGCCCAAGTCTGGGTTGTGCTGACCCAAAAATGCTTCCCTTTTTTTTTGGTTTTCCTTCTCAAAAATTTAATTGTTACAATTTCACCCCTCGACGTTTCAATTTGCACTTTACTACACTTTTAAACGAAGCGGGTTTTACAATCTACCCCCCTTAAAGAAATTTCGTCCTCGAAATTTAACATGAACGTGCTCCTCTTGTCCAAATCTTAGGGGACGTTCTAATACGACCCACCTGTGAGGGAGTCGCGGTGTACTTTCGTAGTTTGGGAACACGTTGAAACTGCCCGGCAACGGTTCTAGCTCTCTCTGAAGACTTCAAACGTACAAAAACTTGCGGGGCCACTTGCCTCTTACGTTGTCGATCCGCTAAGACTCCTTTTTGGGCTCACTCTCAGAAATATCTGATCCCGTGATGAAACTCGGTGGGCCCGAGCCTTTCGTCTGTGTAACTCTTTTGTAGGCTCTACTCGGTCTTTAACCGTTTTCCGCATTTACTTGACCCTTACCTACTCGCGCTTCACTAGATCACGCTAGTTACTAAAAAAACCATACTTGGCGGCGAACAACATCCTTCTCCACAGTTCGTAGTTCAACAAGCGACCATAACTCAAGAACCACTGAAGTACCCGACGTGTCAAGAACACTTAAACGCTAAGGAATACCGGATGACGGTTTAAAACATCCTATACCGGAATCCTGCCTCGGTATAGACATTGCACTGAAGAACTCCATATCGGTCCAGGTATTCTATACCGGAGTCTCCCGTCGGTCATAGATAACGTGTCGAAACACCTCGTAAGGCGAACAGAAGTAGGAACTTACACGAAGACATAACCACTCAGTTTCCTTCTTAGTAACTTTGACAGGGACAGCTTGCCCAGAAATCCAATCTTCGCCCACATCTGGTGGCCCAATAACGCGCAACTCAAAGGGTAAATCGTACCCACCTCAGATATTGAGGAATGCCGGAAACGATCTTGGCAACCCCTAACAGACTCCAATTTTAGTGTAGAAGGCGGACCGTCGTCAACAACTTCGATGTAGATAATTCTTATCATGATCCTCAACTGTACCGGTATCCCACCGGATAAAACGACTTCGGTTCTGACATGCCATACCGGGATCTTCCTTCGATATGGGTGTCTTATCGGAAAGCTCCGAAAATCTGACAAGGACGGAGCCATCCGAAGATGTGACTCCTCAATTTCTCTTTAGTAACCGTCTCCCGAATAGTTCTCACTAGAACTCCAAACAGGTCTTGTCACGACCTCCCATACTCAAGATGAGCAAGCAACACACAACCGTGATCATCCAAACAAAGTTCCTCATAACCACTGCGGGGTTTGAACACTCGCTCGCTTCATCACATCCCAAGAAAAAGTGAGTATACCTCTGCCAAGCAACGGGTACCGTGTACCGTCAAATAGTCGAAAAGCGGCATGCCTCAAACATAACTTACTCAACACCTCCCGTCATGCTAAGTCTGGCATACGGGTGCGTCACACAACTAACCCCCACGGAACTTGTAACCACCCTCCTCGACTGAGAACCCCACCACACACACACATAGCACGGTTGAACGAACCCACACCAACTGCGACCACAACAGTTTACAGGTCATCACACACCCAGGGTAAACGATAAAGCGCAAACGTGCCTCGCACACAGCCAACATCACGCACATCTGTCACAACGGTTAACCCTGAACACGGTCCTCAACCTGGTACGGGTCAGTTGCACATCACGTACCACAAACACAACTCGCGGTAAGCCATCCACATCTCACTGTGATCACTCGGTAAGGTTATCCAACTCGCGATATTTCTCTTGACATCAAAACTAGTCCTCACCATCTGATCAACCACTTCACAAGTCATCTCACCTGAATCATCATAACACGAGACGATAGTTCTCGAAACCGGTGCATGGTTCAGTACCACCATGAACTCTACCAACAAGTAATTGGACGAACGACGTACAACAACAAGGACCAATAGAACCCCTTACTGGTACTTGGTCGAAAGTAGGCGTCCTTCAAGATACCACCTTTGAACGTGTGATAGTTACACTCGACGGCAAAACACGATCCCAGATCGAATGCCAAAGGTCATCCCGACCGGCGGTATCCTTTATACCGTTCACGAGCTATCCATCAACCAACTTATAGTCAAATCCACCCAAGTCGCTCTTTAAGGGTTAACAACACGTACTGAGATCTTCGAAATCTTGAATAGTTTAGAGACTCGCGCGGTTCCGTCATTCGCTAATCGACAATTTAAAACCCACAACGGTTAGCTCTTAATCTTTCCTGTGCTCTCCCGTGGCTCAAAATCCGACCTATCATACAATTCCTCGTTCAGTGCCATCTTGTTACTGGCCTGAAGCTTGTGGGAGTCGTCCTTAGTTATCTGTAGCTGGTGTTTACCGCGAGGTGCTCTCGCTTCTAGGACATAACCCCATGGTTAAGCTTAGTCCTCCTGGGGATAACGTAAGAAATACACCTTCATTTAGTTCCTTACGTACGGCACACACTCGTGTCACCTTCGCTCGCTAAACGAAGATTTTGAACAACAACGCCTCCCCGGTTCGAATCTTTTAACTTAAGTCTTGTAGCGGGGTCAGAAGAAACCGTAGATTACGACTACTGTGGGTATGGGCCCACCACGCTTCTGTTGCGCTACTCTGATCTTACCGTTTCTCGGTCATCTCCGGTGACAGGTCGGACCATTTACTGGTCAATGCTGCGGCCTTTCACTGCTCGGCATTCGTCGCTGATGGCGTTCGATGAACGCTTGCTGTTTCAGCACTCGGTTCTTAAAATTCGATCCGTACTCTCGGAGAAGAAAAGAACCTTCAAACTGGCTAGGTTTGTTACTCCACTTCCCAATTCCCACTGACGTTAGTCGGTACTACCATGCCTTTAATCGATGCGTTTGAAAGCACCGGTGGGATTAACAGTGTTAAAACTCGCTCGATCAATACGTCATCATGAACCAATACACCCAGTGTAATGCTCAAGTGTCAGCTGACACGAAATCCAAAATGCAGATGGTAACAAGTACTCTACTCGATCTCAAGCCCGGTATCAAGTCCTCACTCGGGCTCGGCAAATAGGTACACTCGGCCCCGCCACATCGGAGGTCCTCCTCTCGATGGGATGAAATAATTCACTGCTACGGTAGCATATTCTCTTGTTGACTCTCGTAGGTCGACCTGTGGAACGGTTCGTAGATCCATCGCTCAATTGGCATTCTCGGCCTAGACGTTCCAACTGTTTGAGTAGGGGCAAACCATGCCACCGAGGCAGGTCCAACGGATGCTACGTCTCCAACCCATCGTGTCTTACCAGACTGGGCCTATGAATGGAAGAATCCTAAGGTCCCCTGCCTCCACAGATTGCGACTCTCTGACGGCCTCAAGAAGCCTCTAGGCCTCGGCCTGGTCTTCCGCGCCTTGGCGGTTTCCCAACATGTCTCTCTAACGCTAGTGTTTGCTCCACTAGTGCTGAATCGTCCACGGTTCTGAAGCAATGACTCAATCTGTGCCAAGAGAACTGAGTCCCTTCTCAAATGTCTACGACGGCTCTTCTCGGTCGGCACCATCCCAGGTGCGAGGTGATACGGGGACATGAACCTCGCCTAATACCCATAGACGGTCACCCCTTTCCAATGCAGATCCAAAACTGCCGGTGTCGGTCATCTCGAATAGATCAAAGGACACACTGTCCCAAGGACAGTCCGCTGAACGATTGGAGGTCATTTCCAAATCTGGTCTGCACACACTGCCACTAATGTTGCGCTTCTTTCTCAGTCGGGGGGGGGGGGGTCGCGGAACATAATCTCCAACGAATAACCGAATACTCTAAACGTATTAAGGTTGTGGGTACTCCACTCCAACCATAATACAACTGCCTCGGGGTCCTACTTCCCGGATCAAACTGTTGTACTCAACTGAAGCAGACTTCTGAGTGCCTGGGCCGTGTAACCGTCCACCTGGCCTGGCATCTCGGTAGTGACCGCGTCGGCGGTAGGCACATACTCTTGTGCTGGCGTTGTACTATCATGCTGAGCGCATCTAACACTGCGCGAACCACCTCCTCAATCGGGCCGCTTGAGTCGGCTCTGCGACTGGAGGAACTCTAGGTGATGACCCTACCAGTCTATCCCCAAAACTCTGGTGCTCTGCGGAAGTATCTCCCTGGGCGCTCACTGCCCCTGCCAGAACGATAGCTGGTATCTGGCTCTTCCCCACAACTGGCCGGCTCTTGGTACTCTCCAGGATATAAACGCGGGACATCTCGCCAGCTCACTGCCTTTAGCAACTATAGGTTCACAACACAGTTTAACCCAACGGTTCGATTTACCCACGCATGACGTTCTCGTGCGTCTTTACCGGATCCCACTTGGATCACAAGTAAGTCGTAAGTAACACTTACGTAAACAAGAGACCCGCACCTCGTGCGTCTCACACCAAAACAAAGGTTCGATCAAGTACAAGGACGTCCACGCGCGTCTCACAAGTCACCCAAGGTTTTACAGCTCTTAAGCTTAGTAGGTATATATATATACTCCTATAATATAGCACACAAGTTCGCATCTCCTTGCGTCACACAGCAACAACCGGCGATTTAGCAAACAACCACCAACTCCCACAGGAGGGTTCAACCAAGTCAAAGAAATCCACGCCCACAGGAGGATTCAAACTCAAGCACAACACACAAAGCACAGCGCAACAGGCATACCCCTTGCTCGGGTATCCTTCCACAACGAGAGGTTTAGTACTTAACACAATTCAATTCAGTAATCACCCTTAACCTTTCCTTCCATTCTATGAATTCCCATTTTTTAACTTTTACTCAAACCTTTTCATGTCGATGTCATGTTGTTACAACCTGATTCAGGCGTCCCCGAACCTCATTGTAACGACTGGACATCGAACCATCATGCTCAACTACAGTGACGCCCCTGAGTCAACCAGTGATGGTGTAAACATTTTAGTTCTACTGAAAATTCGGCATGACCTATTCGTATTTTCCATTAACCCTCCGCTTAAGCGGGACAACCACCAATACAAAATCACAAGGCAAAGTACACAGAGTTCTCATGCTCTTTCAAGACATCACACAGTCAATAAAGGGGAGTTCTCATGCTCCTAAGTACACAACGCTAACAATAAACGGAGTTCTCGTGCTCCCAAAATATTACGTGGTACTCGTGCCCCAAACTCACCACCTCCACGGGCTTACGGGATTCTCGTGTCCCAAATTCGCCACCTCCACGGGCATAGGGGATACTCGTGTCCCAATTTCGCCACCTCAGCAGGCATAGGGGATACTCGTGTCCCAAAATCGCCACCTCAGCGGGCATACGGGATACTCGTGTCCCAAAATCGCCACCTCAACGGGCATACGGGATACTCGTGTCCCAATCTCAACAATAATCCATGCTCGCAACTTACCGAGACTCTAACTCGTAAGCCAGCCAAACACAAACAATAGCGCAAACACAAACACAAACATTAGCGCGGCTCTCATGGCCACCCAAACACAAACAATAACGCGGCTCTCATGGCCACCCAAACACAAACAATAACGCGGCTCTCATGGCCACCCAAGACTCAACAGTCAGACACGGCTCTCATGGCCTCCCAAAACACCAAGGGTAAAGACACGGGTTCGACGACCCCACCCATAGTTCTCATACCACGGGGTACGGGGTTCTCGTGCCCCACCCAAAACACTCAATACCAGCACACATGGAGTACTCATGCTCCAGACCAACAGTCAATCACAATCCAAAACTTGAACAGGAACAACTACAACTTGAAAATTTTCGAAGTACTACGCCAAAGGGCAACACCACCAACCGTTGGCTCACCCTACCATGTATGCATAGCGGGTCGGTCATTGACCGTTAATCCAATTCCGATCTCAACCATTCGGCTTCACCGATCATTAGGGAGAGGATACCAATCAAGTAATGCAAACATTGTAGTGCAAGGTTCCATTTAGGACAACTCTTCAAGCACTCAAGACTCAGACTTCCTAACTCTACCCACCTAATTGACTTCGGTCCGAGGTTTGAAAATCAGTTCAAAGACACCTGTTTCAAATGAAACCAGGCTCTGATACCAAATTGTCACGCCCCAAATCCGGTTATCGCCCGGACTCGAGGCATGACGAGTAATAGAAGACATTAAATTAATAAATCAACATTTAGTTCCTGAAAATCTCGAATAAAAACTCCAATCCACAAAGATCTAGTTTAAACAGGAGTAACCCTCCGGGGGTGTAATAATAAATCATTACAAAATCTGGTTCAACTGAAATAAAGATAAACACGAAGTCTCTAAGGACACCCACACCGAGAAGCTCCCGAGCCTCTACTCTTCTATCAAGCCTGTAAACACAACAATAAACTCGAAGGGGTGAGCTTGCGCTCAATAGGGAAAACACATAACAAGATGGGCCTTCAATTCAATACGATCAATCAACAAAGTCAACCAAAGACATCTTATCAAACACAGGTAATAGATAAATCAACCAATGCCGTGGCACGTGAAGTCTCCACCCTCCGATCCACATGATGTGTCCTCTCGGATTTTCCCTCAAATCCAGAGGAGACGCATAACATTGAGGCGACCGGAAACAACCCTTCGGGGCGCTTATCATCGGGATTCTCAGAAACGTCTCCAAGGGATTTTATGTCCTCGGGAACCAAGTGTATTACTCCATGGAGAGCATACACTTGGACAATTTAATAATAAGCAGTTAATAATTGAATACGCACTCAACCGAACACGAAATAATACAAGCTCAACAACCACCAATTCAATTCCACACATGGCTCACACATCACCAATTCACCACAACAAGCAGTACACGTAATCACGCAAACATAGCACACCAATCACACAAACCCAACTTACCGTTCACTTACCAGTTTCGAACCACCGGGGCATCGATCACCTGATTGCACCGCCCGGTACAACCAGTCATACTCGATGCTCCAAGCAACCATCCAGGTACATCAAGTAATCATTCGAATGCAATCAACGAGCAAGTACGAGTATAATCAACTAAACATAAAAACCTTCAAGAGGGCATTTACACATGCAAATTCACTAGTTTCATTAGACTCCTTAGCCTATCCACTAAGCAATCAACGACCAAGCATGTGATCCTAACACGCAACTAATCCGAGGGATTTGCCAAAGCTCCTCTACCAGACAATCAAATCCCAAGTATTGAAAGCGAGTTACACTAGTGATGGGCATCCTAATCGGTCACCACTATACAATTCCGATTATTAGTAATTGAAAGACGATTATGCTAGTTATTCGCATCCTATAGGCATATCTAGGACCTTTCCAATTTTATTAACCTAACATGCATACTAAGCATCGTAAACGAGAGGTTAAGGCTTTCCCTACCTCAAGGTCTTCCTCTCAACACTTTGATGAAGCCCGGTGGTCACCACTCCGTTCTTCACTCGGGTCCCGGCGTGATCTTTTCTCTTCTAGCTCGGGTCCAGGTTCTTCGCTCTCGGGCGAAGTCCCGTCTAGGTTTGGCAAAGAAACAACCAATCAATAAAGATACAAGTCCAAAGGTCCAAGGATTCGTCCAAAATGTCCTTTAATTTCTCACCTTGAAATGATTAGATCAGTTAATTAGATCTGATTTTAAAAATAGTTTCCTTTAAAACTGTTTTGACCCGGATCCAGGCCTGATCTGATCCAGATTGCTCGGTTCTGGGCCTGGCCCAACCTTCGATGCTTGTCCAAACCACCTGGCCCAAGGCCTGAGTTTAGTCAGGTCCATCCTGACCTGTTCCCGGCCCTGACCATCTGCCCGGCCCAAGGCCTTCTGGCCCAAAGTCTGTTCGAGCCCAGCTCGAGTGCCAAGGCTCCAGTGACGTCTCTGGTGAGCAATGGTGCTCCTACCGCCGTTGACGTCGTCCGGCAGGCTCGTGGAGGGAATAATCGGGGGCGGCGAGTGCATCAGAGACCTTGGCGAGGTCATGGCCGCGACGGAGCTGACTGGGACACGACGCATCTCCGTTTCCCGTCACAGATCTGACGAGGGTAGAGCTCGCCGTCGAGGGTTTCGGCCGGAATCGCTCGTATCGAGCTTGGGAGGCACGGATCTAGACGAGGCGAGGCTGGGAGATGAGAAGGAAGGGTCGAAGTGCACAAACCGTGCGAGGTCGAGCTCTGGAACCTCGAGCCAGAGGGTTCTCCGGCGAGCTCGCGTGGTTCCGGCGACTGCGGGGAATCGAACTCGTGGAGGAGGTTTGAGAGGGGAAACGGGCTTTCTGGGTTAGGGTTCAGACGAGACAGAGGCAGAAGATGGAGAAGACGCGTCTAGAAGGTGAAGAAAGAGCTCGGAGGAGACGGATGGTCGGTGAAGGGAGGTGTGGCGGTGAGTCGCGCCGGCGAGCTTCGAGGGAGAGAACGCGTCTGGAGGGAGAAGACGTGCCTCGAGTTGCGTGCCAAAAATGGCACTGAAGCGATGCTGGTGCCGGTTTTTTTCGCTAGGGTTTCGCGAACCGGGCCGGTTTCCGTGGGCCGGGGGCGAGCGAGTTGGGCCACAACAAGGCTCAGCCCAAGTCTGGGTTGTGCTGACCCAAAAATGCTTCCACTTTTTTTTTTTGGTTTTCCTTCTCAAAAATTTAATTGTTACAATTTCACCCCTCGACGTTTCAATTTGCACTTTACTACACTTTTAAACGAAGCGGGTTTTACACTATATGTAATAACCACTCCTGGTCAACGCCAGTCAAACTTGCGAAAAACAGGAAAATTGAAAAAAAATTCGACAGACACTTAAATGAACCTAAGGTTGACCCCGAGGGTCATAACGGACTTAATTTGACCCCGATATCAACCAAAATGAGTTCCGGGGGACTCAGGGCAACCTTCTGGTCAGTTTGGAAAATGTTGACTTTTCGCTGGAAAAGTCAACCTAGCGACGTTTTGGCCCATTCGAGGACCGTTTTGGATCCAAAAAGCTTAGCCGTCGTCGCAGCGGTCTTAGTTGAGCCGTTTCCTTGTAGCCCGTGAAGTTTCGTAATTTTTGGGAAAAAGTGCCCGTTCGGGGCCCGAAACGTCTGATTTTCGCGAATCTGATTGGAAAATATCTAGCATATATTTTCCAAAAGGTGTGGGACCCAACTTGCCACATGTCACCAATGTGGTGGTGTTAGGTTTGTTGGACAAGACATGAGAAGACTACTTTTAGTGTTAGTTTGTAATTAAGTATTAGTTTTGAGTTTTTAAAACAAAATAAAAGGAAAGGGTGGTTGTGATACACGTTCATTTCAAAAAAAAAAGGAAGACTTGAAGAGAGAAAGTGGTGTTAGAAAGAAGAGAGAAGAAAGGGAGAAAAAGAGAAGAGAGTTTGGAGATTGGTGGCTTTTCCCGTCGATCAAGCCGTTGGATCGTCTCAACGATAGAAGAATCGACTTCACACCGTCATTCTCTACGGTGAGCACCTAACCGATTTTCGTTTTGTTAAGTTCGAATTTTAGGGTTTGAGTTTAAACGATTCAATTATGGTTGGGTTTTGGGTTAGAATTGGTTTAAAGATGAATGGTTGAGGTTTGGGGTTCGTTAGGAACGTTTTGGGGCAAAAAGGGAATTTTTCCATTGTGGCCGTGTGGGGCCCACATGCCCGGGTATCGGGTTTTTGTGTTCGGGTGGTTTAGAACGTTCCCCGGACCATTTATCCATAACCGAATCGAAATTTGGAATTAAATTGTAAAAGTTGTAATTGACGGGTTTAGAAACTTTAAACGTTAATTAATTGACTCGGAAGTCGGAATTCGATTCCGTCAAGTGCATTGGGACCCTTGAATTATTCTAAGACCGTAGAAACGAGAACGGGAATTTTTGGAGCCCCGGAAGGGCATTTCCAAAACCCGGGCAGATTCGCCATGTCGGGCAAATCGGGCCTTTACGGGTCCTTTATCGACAATGTCGAGTAACTGGGAAGTTTGGGAGTGATCGACATTGTCGGGGTTACTTTTGGGCGTCAGGTTTATTAACATTCAGCATTATGCCTGCAAGCTTAAAAGCGTTTAAAATTGTGTTCTTTTAGATCGTGCCGCGGACCGAGGCAAGGGAAAAGCTGGGTGAGTGACTGAGATCACACCGAAGCTCGTTGGTCGGCTTTTGGAAGAACACGCACGAGGTAGGGAAAAGTAGCCGGATCTCGGCTTTGACTAGGGAAAGTTAACAGTAGAATTGCATGTGACACTGGGGTGTCGTGGGTTAAGTAGGTTTATCGAATATTAGAAAGGCATGATGCGGGAACGTAGCGAATATTGGAAATGCATGTGACACTTAGTAGTGTCATAGGAGCAGAGAACTTAGCGTTATTAGAATTACTGGAGGCATATGACCATGCCCGAAGGTTGATTGCGAACTTATCGAGATTAGGAGTACTGGAGGCATATGACCATGCCCGGAGGTTGATTGTGAAACTGTTGATATTAGGACTGTTGGAGGCATTGGTTATGCCGGAGGTTGATTGTGTATTTTGTGTCTAGGGTGGCCTTGAGAGCCCGTGTTTTACTGTTGTGTCTTGGGTGGCCATGAGAGCCCGTACTTTACTGTTGTGTCTTGGGTGGCCATGAGTGCCCGTGGGGTTGTTGAACCCGTGTCTTTACTGTTGGTGTGTCTTGGGAGGCCGTGAGTGCCTGTGGGGTTGTTGAGCCTGTGTCTTTACTGTTGGTGTGTCTTGGAAGGCCGTGAGTGCCTGTGGGGTTGTTGAGCCCGTGTATTTACTGTTGGTGTGTCTTGGAAGGCCGTGAGTGCCTGTGGGGTTATTGAACCCGTGTCTTTACTGTTGGTGTGTCTTGGAAGGCCGTGAGTGCATGTGGGGTTGTTGAGCCCGTGAGTTACTGTTGGTGTGTCTTGGGTGGCCGTGAGTGCCGTGGGGTTGTTGAGCCCATGAGTTACTATTGGTGTGTCTGGGGTGGCCATGAGTGCCCGTGGGGTTGTTGAGCCCGTGAGTTACTATTGGTGTGTCTTGGGTGGCCATGAGTGCCCGTGGGGTTGTTGAGCCGTGAGTTATGGTTGGTGTGTCTTGGGAGGTCGTGAGTGCCCGTGGGGTTGTTGAGTCCGTGTTTTACCGTTGGTGTCTTGGGTGGCCATGAGTGCCTGTGGAGTGTTGAACCGGTCTATTGCTGTTTGTTGAACCTTTCTTGTGATTGTGATTGTGTTTTCCCGAGGTTAGTGACCTGACTTCGTGTCGGGAAGTGGTGTGGAATTTGGATGGCTTACCTGACAGGGATTGGTAAGTTGCGAGCGTTCTTTGGCTGGCCTGACCGAGTTCGAGTCTCGGGAGGTTGCGAGCGTTCTTTGGCTGGCTTGACCGAGTTTGAGTCTCGGGAAGTTGCGAGCGTTCTTTGGCTAGCCTGACCGAGTTCGAGTCTCGAGAGGTTGTGAGCGTTTTTATGCGATGAGAGGGCAGCTCCCCTTCCGACTAGCTATCGGAAAAGCAGCGCTGTATATATCGCCAACATGTCGACCGCCTGGAGCCTGACAGGGATCGGCAAAGCGCGTGGGGCAGGCTCGAGCCCAGCCGGTTAGCAACCGGCACTAAGCAGCTGACAGGAGTGCGATCCTTTGTGATCTTGGGTGTTGCGTGGTGGTCTGTCATGTCTTGGAGGAGGTCGTCGATTGTTGTGTCGGGTCTACATTACGAGTCCGAGTGTTGAGTCGGCTGAGGAAAGCATCAGTGTGTGGGTGTCGGTCGGGTTACTTGAGTTTGGGGATAGTGATCCCCGGTGTTGAGTTGGTTGTTGGTGTTACCGGCATTGTCTGCTAAGTATGCCGTAGTCAGTCTTTTATCCGTGGTGGTGAGCGAACGCTCACCCCTAGCTGCTTTTCCTACAGGTACCAGTCGCAGGTTAGACTAGGTGAGCTTCTGAAACTTGAAGAGCTAGGAGCGGGGTTCTGGGTTTACTTTGAGTCTAACGATGTATACCTTGCTTTTTGTCCATTTGTTCGGACGTACCTTTAAGTTGTAATGTTTAAATGATTATTTTTGATGAACAAATGGCAATTTTAAAGTGATTTATGTAAAAGGCTTCAAAATGTTTTATTGTTTTAAATGTTCGCGTCCCTAGTTCGGTTTTACTGAAATTGGGGCGTGACACTATATACTACATAGTCACCTGGTTGTTAGGTCGGCCCTATTAGTACATTTGATTTTATCCATACTTGTGACAGAAAATTATGTAATATCATACCCTATGGGTAGTACAGACTATAAGTATAACACTATATAACTTTTCTTCACACTCGCATCATATGCAGTAGAATAAATTAATTTTCTCCAAAAATTAATTAATATCATACCCTCTGGGTAGTCCACACTATAAGTATAATGTTAAATAATTTTAATTTCACTTGCATCATATGCAACAAAATATACCATTTTCTCCCAAAGTTAATTAATAATATACCCTTTGGGTAGTCCAGACTATAAGTATAATATTAGATAACTTTCTATTTCCATTTGCATCATATGCAATCAAAAAGTATATTTATATTTGAACTACAAGTCCCCAGGTAGTCAGGTCGTTCCTTGTAAACAAAAATAAAATTTATACACTTTATACTTGCATCATATGCAACGGAGAAAGAAAAACATTTATCTTTGAACTACAAGTCCCCTGGTAGTCAGGTGGTTTCTTGTAAACAAAATATAGTTTTATACTTGCATCATATGCAATAGAGAAAAATGACGTTTATCTTTGAACTACAAGTCCCCTGGTAGTCAGGTCGTTCCTTGTAAACAAAGATAATTTTATTCTGAACTACAAGTCCCCTGGTTGTCAGGTCGTTCCTTGTAAACGAATATCAATTTTATTTATCTACTTCGATGGAAAAGCCTTTGATAAAAATCTTATATTTCATCAATTAAAACTCAATAGTTTAGAAGTTCAATTTTTTTTTGTATTAAAACAATTTTAATACAATTTCCTAGTATATGATTTTTTTTTGAGGAAGAACGATCTTATATTATAATTTAAAATTGCGTACAAGATAGAAATACTGAAATGCAACAAATTGAAATAACAATAGCACTGAAAGTAAACTTGCTCTAAAGAGATCAAGGGTAGCCTGGAGGAGGATATTGCGATAACGTCTTTCGAACACCGATACAACAACTCCAAACTGATTGGCACGGGCCGAGCATGCCCAGTGTTGAGAATTCCGATTGGACATAAATCGACTCTAAGGTTCGCTCCAGTAGAATACTGAGTCCTTAGAGTGATGTCCCGGACAGTCCTGTAACCAGGAACTGAAATGGCTCAGATGGACTTTGCATTCTCCTAAGGAATCAGCAGACGTCGCCCCCCCTCGGATGATAATGAGGGCCTTTAAAAACGTATAATTGCTGGTTCCTGATCTGATTGAAGAATGCCGCGCCGGTATTTGGTGGAATCGATGCCACCCTACGTCCAGTGAGGCGGTATTACCGGCAAACCCCCCACTGGACCACGAAGGACTCATTGATCTAGGCGAAGGAGCGTTCCGCCCCTCGCCGTTTGTGGTGTTCCTCCATTTCCCGGTCCCCGAACTCGCCCTGAAACCCGACTTGGGACCCTGCCCCTGGCCGATCCGCAACCCAGGTTGCCTTCGACTCGGGCCTTTCCTGACCCGACCCAACCGGGTCCCGGTCCACGCATCTCGGCCCAAGATAATTCTCTCGGAACCCTAGCCTCCTGTGCTTCCTTTCCCGACAGCGCCGCCTTCGTCTCCAACCGTCCTCCGGCCTCAGACAACGCAAACTCCACCAACGGCGCCATCATCGGCGGTGGCCACG
This sequence comes from Erodium maritimum, assembly GCA_963921825.1. NCBI lineage: Eukaryota > Viridiplantae > Streptophyta > Magnoliopsida > Geraniales > Geraniaceae > Erodium > Erodium maritimum. The sequence goes on from OY997594.1 coordinate 25,749,447, forward strand.
GTTCACGTGCCTCCTGCCCCCACGCCGTGATCGTTGGCGTCAGCGCCACCCCCAGACTGTACCCACAGTCAGCTATCCAGCCTACAACACCAATCCACCGATTGAACGTGGGGCAACACAGATTTCCTCTGACCGCTTCTTGAGTACGAGACTTGCTGTCACGCCCCAAATTAAGTAGAACCGAACCTGGAGCGCGAACATTTAAGACAATAAAAATAATTTCAAACCTGTAAATAAAACACTTTAAAACCACCACTTACTTAATCAAAATAATTATTTACAACTCCAAAGTGCGTCCCAACAAGCGGACAAAATACAGTGTACGTCGCTAGACTCAAAAGTAAACCCGGACTCCCGCTCCAAGCTCTTCAAGCTTCGAGAGCTCGCCTAGTCCATCCCGCAACCAGTACCTGTAGGAAAAGCAGCTAGGGGTGAGCGTTCGCTCACCACCACGGATAACAGACTGACTACGGCATACTTAGCAGACAATGCCGGTAACACCCACAACAACTCAACACCGGGGATCACTATCCCCAAATCAAGTAACCCAACTGACCCACACACACTGTTACCTTCCTCAACCGACTCAACACTCGGACACGTAATGTAGACCCGACACAACGATTGACGACTTCCTCCAAAGACACGACAGACAACCACGCAACACCCAAGATCACAAAGGATCGCACACCAAACAAGATCACAAAGGATCGCACTCCAGTCAGCTGCTCAGTGTCGGTTGCTAACCGGCTGGGCTCGAGCCTGTCCCACGCAACTTTACCGATCCATGTCAGGCCAGGCGGTCGTCCTGTTAGCGATATATACAACACTACTTTTCCGATAGCTAGTCGGAAGGGGAGTTGCCCTTCATCGCCCAAGAATGCTCAACTTTACCGATCCCTGTCAGGTAAGTCAGCCAAACTCCACGCAACTTCTCCCGATCTCTGTCGGGAGGCTAGCCCACAACCTCTCTACTTCCCCCGATCTCTGTCGGGAGGCTAGCCACACCCACGCAACTTCCCCGACACAAAGTCGGGTCACCAACCTCAGGCAATCACAAACAAAGTTCAACAACCAGCAACAACACAAGTTCAACACTTCACAGGCACTCATGGCCACCCTAGACACCAACAGTAAAACATGGGTTCAACAGCACCACGGGCACTCATGGCCACCCAAGACACCAACGGTAAAACACGGGTCCAACAACCCCACGGGCACTCATGGCCACCCAAGACACAACAGTAAAGTACGGGCTCTCATGGCCACCCAAGAAACAACAGTAAAGTACGGGCTCTCATGGCCACCCAAGACACAATAGTAAAGTACGGGCTCTCATGGCCACCCAAGACACAAACTAAACAATCAACCTCCGGGCATAACCACATGCCTCCAGTAATTCTAATATCAATAAGTTCACTGTCTCTACGACACTACTAAGTGTCACATGCAATTCTATTGTTCGATACGTTCCCGTATCATATGACACCACCCGGTGTCACATGCCTTTCTAACATTCGATAAACTTACTTAACCCACGACACCCCAGTGTCACATGCATTTCTACTGTTAACTTTCCCTAGTCAGGGCCGAGATCCGGCTACTTTTCCCTACCTCGTATGCTTTCTCCAAAAGCGCACAAACAAGATCTGGCGTTATCTCGATCACTCGCCTAGCCTTCCCTTTCCTCTATCGGCAGCACGATGTAAAAGAACACAATTTTAAGTCCGCAGACATAAGCTGAAATTTAATAAACTTGACGCCCAAAAGCAACCCCGACAATGTCGATCACTCCCAAACTTCCCAATTACTCGATATTGTCGATAATGGACTCGGAAAGGCCCGATTCGCCCGTCATGGCGAATCTGCCCGGGTTTTGGAAACGCCCTTCCGGGGCTCCGAAAACTCCCGTTTTCGTTTCTACGGTCTTAGAATAATTCAAGAATTACTAGGCACTGGACGGAATCGAATTCCGACTTCCGAGTAAATTAATTTGCGTTTAAAGTTTCTAAACCCGTCAATTACAACTTTCACAATTTAAATCCCAATTTCGATCCGGGTGTAGATTAATGACTCGGGGAACGTCCTAAACCACACGAACACGAAACCCGAACACCCGAGCACGTGGGCCCCACCCGGCCAACCTTGGCCGTGGGTGGCTAGGGCTATTTAGGGCCCGATTCACCATGGTGGTGGCCGGTCCTAACTCCGGCCGAGCACCCCAAGGTCCGGCCAGCTCCGGCCAGCCACCATACACATTGGCCGGAGCTCCCCCGTGCCTCCAGTCACTGGAAAACGCTCATCTCTTCGCTCCAAACACCTCCAAAACGTCTCCAACGAACCCCACACCTCAATACCACCATAAACTACTAGTTTTACTCAAACCCTAACTTTCAAACTTAAGCAAAACGAAGATCGGATAGTTGCTCACCGTAGAGAATGTCGATGTGAGCTTGAATCTTCTAACTTTGAGACGATCCAAGGGTTAGATGTTCGTGAATAGTGGTAAAACCCCACAAGTTTCCTTCTTCTTCTCTCCCTTTCTTCTCTCTTCTTTCTCTTTCTAAAAACCCAATTTTCCCCCCTTTTTTGATGTATGGCCGAACCCTACCCCCTCTCTCATCTTTGTTCTTTTCAAAAATACCTAACACCACCACTTGTTTGACAAGTGGCAAAGTGGGTCCCACACCTTTTCCAAGAAATTACGAAACTTCACGGGCTACAAGGAAACGGGTCAACTAAGACCGTTGCGGCGACGACTAAGCTTTTTGGATCCAAAACGGTCCTCGAATGGACCAAAACGTCGCTCGGTTGACTTTTCCAGCGAAAAGTCAACATTTCGAAATTGGCCAGAAAGTTGCCCTGAGTCCCCCGGAACTCACTTTGGTCGATATCGGGGTCAATTTAAGTCCGGTATGACCCTCGGGGTCAAATCTAGGTTCAATCAAGTGTCTGTCTTAAATTATTTAAATTTTCCTGTTTTTCGCAGGTTTGACTGGCGTTGACCGGGAGTGGTTCTTACAATCTACCCCCTTAAAGGAATTTCGTCCGCGTAATTTAAAACAAACGTACCTCGGGATTCGAACAACGCGGGGTACTTCGCGCGAACCTCGTCCTCGCGCTCCCAAGTCGACTTAGCCCCGTGATGTTTCCACTGCACCCGTACCAGACGGATAATCTTGCCCCGGAGGACCTGCTCCCGTGTGTCCATGATCCGAACTGGCTGTTCCTCATAGGAGACATCGTCAGCCACCTCGATATCTGCCTACTCAATGACGTGGGAGGGGTCCGCATTGTACTGCCGCAATTGGGACACGTGGAAGACATTATGAACTCTCCCAAGTTGCGGTAGTAATGCCAAACGATAAGCCACTGTTCTCACTCTGCTCAAGATCTCGAACGGGCCAATGTACCGCGGGGCTAACTTGCCCCCGCTGCGTCTGAACCGTACCAGCCCCTTCCTCGGGCTCAACTTCAGAAACACGTGATCCCCGACTGAGAACTCAAGAGGTCGACGTCGTCTGTCGGCATAGCTCTTCTGCCGACTCTACGCGGTCTTCAACCGCTCGCGTATCAGCACGACCTTCTCTGTCGTCTCTCTGACAAGATCTGGCCCCAGCAGACTCTTGTCCCCCACCTCTGCCAAACACATTGGCGATCGACACGGCCTCCCATACAATGCTTCGAACGGTGCCATCCCAATACTGGCCTGGAAGCTGTTGTTGTAGGCGAACTCGACCAACGGCAGGTGGGTCTCCCATGATCCCCTGAAGTCCAGCACGCATGCCCGCAGCATGTCTTCCAAGATCTGAATAGTGCGCTCGGACTGACCATCCGTCTATGGATGGTGCGCTGTACTGAGTAGAACCTCGGTCCCCAACGCGGTCTGCAGACTCGGCCAAAATCTGGACATGAAACGAGGATCTCTGTCAGACACTATCGACACCGGGACCCCATGGAGACGCACTATCTCCTGAATGTACAGGCTGCTCAACTTGTCGACCGGATCAGTCATCCTCATAGCCAGGAAATGGGCCGACTTGGTCAACCGATCGAATACTACCCATACGGCGTCATGTCCCTTCGGCGATCTCGGTAGTCCACACACGAAGTCCATCGTGATATGCTCCCACTTCCATTGGGCAATCGGCAGTGGCTGCAACAATCCGGCGGGACGCTGATGTTCGGTCTTCACCTGCTGACAGACAAGACTCCTCGATACAAATTCCGCGACCGCTCTCCGCATCCCGCTCCGCCAGAAGTGCCGCCTGATGTCACGGTACATCTTGGTGCCACCCGGGTGCACTGTAAGACGCGAATGATGTGACTCTCGCAACACGTCGTCTCTACATTTGCCCGGCACGAACAACCCTCCTCGATAACGTAACCCCCAATTTGCACTGAGTTCCCAACCTACCACCTCGTCACCGCTGACGACCCTCTCTCGGATCTCTGACGTCTCGACGTCCTACGACTGCGCCTCCAACACTCGGGCAAGTAGTGAGGGCTGAGCCACCAGTGAGCACATGGCCACGCCGCCAGTAATCTCCTCTAGCTCAAGCCCGAACGTACTCAGTTTCCCCATCATGTCCCACTCTCGGACTGATATGCTAGCAAGACTCGGAATCGACTTCCTACTCAAGGCGTCAGCGACCACGTTCGCCTTACCCGGATGGTAGTGTAGCTCAAAGTCGCACTCCTCCAGTAGCTCCATCCATCGCCGCTGGCGCATGTTCAGGTCTCGTTGGGAAAAGATGTACTTGAGGCTCTTGTGGTCCGAGAACACCTGAAATCCCTCGCCATACAGATAATACCGCCAACCCTTTAGCGCGAACACGACTGCTGGGAGCTCCAAGTCATGGGTAGGATAGTTGCGCTCGTGTGTCTTCAACTGCATGGAGCCATAAGCAACAACTCTCCCCAACTACATCAGTACACATCCCAGTCCTTCTCCGGACGCATCACAATATACCTCATACCCGACCCCTCGCTCTGGCACTACTAATACTGGAGCGGTAGTCAGCCGAGTCTTCAACTCCGTGAATGCACGCTCACAATCCTCTGTCCACACAAACCCAACTCCCTTTCGCGTCAACAAGGTCATCGGCGCGGCTAGTCGCGCGAAGTCCTGGACAAACCGCCGATAATAGCCTGCCAACCCCAGAAAGCTGCGGATCTCGAAGACACTCGTGGGCCGCACCCACTTTGAAACTGCGTCGATCTTCGACGGATCGACCAGTATACCGTCACGGGATACGATGTGACCGAGGAATTTCACCTCAGCGAGCCAGAACTCGCACTTCTCCAGGTTGGCATATAGCTGATGTGTGCGCAGTAAAGTCAGAACAGTCCTCAGATGCCCCTCATGTGCCGCCTCATTCTGCGAATAAATCAAGATGTCGTCCACGAACACCACCACAAACTGATCTAGGAACGACCGGAATATACTGTTCATCAAATCCATGAACGTTGCAGGTGCGTTCGTCAGTCCAAATGGCATCACCAAGAACTCGTAATGCCCATAGCGTGTCCGGAATGCAGTCTTTGCGATGTCCCCCTCTCGGACTCGCAGCTGGTAATATCTGGATCGCAGATCAATTTTCGAGAAACAGGTCGACCCTCTCAACTGGTCGAACAAGTCATCAATCCTCGGCATTGGGTATCGGTTCTTCACCGTAACCCGGTTCAGCTTCCGGTAATCTATAGACATCCGAAGCTCTCCACTCTTCTTCTTCACGAAGAGTGCTGGTGCTCCCCACGGCGATACGCTCGGACAGATAAATCCCTTCTCCTGAAGCTCCTCGAGCTGACGCTTCAGCTCGGTCAACTCTACCGGCGCAAACCAGTAAGGCGCCATCGATATCGCTGTCGTTCCCGGCACCAGGTCAATCCCGAACTCCACCTCACGAACTGGTGGCAACCCGCTCAACTCCTCAGGAAAGACCTCGGGGAACTCACGCACCACTCGCGGTAATTCTCGGCTCTGCACGGCCGATACTTCCTCTACTGCGGACAACGCCGACAAGAGAACCCCGCTCTTACTACCCAGAACACACGTCACCTTCGTGTTGCCTGCTGACACTGTCACTCGTCGCCTGTAGCAGTCGATATTGGCTCAGTACTTCGCCAGCTAATCCATTCCCAAGATCACGTCAAAGGTCGTCATTCCCAGCACGAGAAGGTCACTAGGGCAAGGGCAGTCTGCGACTCTAATTTCGCAGGCACGACAGACCCTAGTCAACAACACATCACCCCCAACTAGGGTGTCCAGGCACAGGGGTGGACTCAACGGCTCTAAAGTCAGCCCCAACCTCTCAGCACAACTCAGCGAAATAAACGAGTGCGACGCTCTGGTATCAAATAAGAATAACGCCCATAAATGATACAATAAACACGTACCCTGAATGGTCTCGCGGTAGGTAGTAGATCCTGGGGCCCGGGAGTCGGTAACTGCGTACACACTTCCTCTTACGCCTGCTGCCTCTGACCCGGCGCACTGACTGCTGGATACCCAGATCCCTGCTGTCTCGGAACCGGCCCGCTCGTAGACGGCTGCGAAAACCTCGACTGCTGACCCTGACGCGGGCGACCCCTGGGTGACTGTAGTGTACGTGACTGCTGCGGTCGTTGCGCTGACGTTGCCCCCAACGGCTCATGGCACCTGGCAATAGTGTGCCCAACCCGGTTGCACCAGAAACACCTGATATCATCGGCCCTCGGCTCCGTGCCCTGGCCTGTCCGGCTGGTTGCTGGTAGCGTAGCGGGCCCTCCTCCCATCGGACACTCTCGATGAAAGTGGCCTGGCTGCCCGCATGTAAAACATGTCGGCCCCCTCGCTGAGGCGACTGGCCCCACTGATGCCACTGACCCCCTCTGTCTCGCTCCGCCCAGCTGAGCATGTGGTCGAAAGAACCCTGTGGTCCTCTGTCTCCTCGGGTCTCGTGAATCGGATGACCCCACACTGCTGGTCGGCCGCTGTCGAACCTCACAGGTCCTGGCCGCATCCCGGATGCCCTGCTCCACTGTCGCTGCAGTGTCCACGAGCTCTGAGTACTCCCGCAACCTCAAGGCGAGGACTCGATCCCGAATCACCGGCCTCAGTCCCCCTTCGAACCGTAGGCAACGGTTCTGCTCTATCGCCACCATTTTCGGCGCGAATCTGGTCAAGGCCGTGAATCTGGCCTCGTATTCTGCCACTGACATCCCCTCCTGCTGCAGTTCCAGGAACTGCCGATGTCGGTCCACCCGAGCCGACTCGGGGAAATACTACGCCAAAAAGACCGTCTGGAAGATACCGTAGTCGTGCCCGACTCTGTCCCTCACACGCCCCCACCAGTGGTAGGCGCTGTCCCTCAGCTGATGAGCTGCAAATGACACTCTTTTTGGCAAACACATAAATGCAAAGCATCCCACCCCACACTTTAAACCTAAGCACTGTCCCAGTGCGACTCTAAACACATATTTACAAATATTTGTACATGCACCCGATATATGATAACAATAAACACCCCACACTCAGAATCACGCAACATACAAGTCAAGAAATCCTATATGCATGGTCTATCAACACAGCAATTCGGGTGCTCAGCACCCCCAGGTAGCATATATGAGATATAATAGCGGTAAACAATATAAAACAAGAAGGGACGAGATACTGCCCCTCGAAGAACCGCTACTCGACTTGTAAGCTGCTGTGGGAGTCCTAATGTGCATGGATGGATGGAAAGATCATCGCCCGTGAGAACTTCTAAGAAGCTCGGCGCCATGGCATGTGACTAAACCGCTCCTACTCTCCATCCATTGTTGGGGTGCCTCCCAACTAGCGCATTTGTTTAACGTCGTTAGCTCGACGGGTAGGAGGCTCAATCAGGAGGCCTCCCAAGAACCTCATACTTCCATTTTGCCCTCCTCTTCAAGTGTGGATGTGAAGGCGGGAGAAGGAACACAATGCAACAAAATAACCTCTTCCTTGAGTTCTACACAAACTCCAAACTCAAGGTCAATCTCATCAAGCTTGCTTTAACAGAATAATCATGATCAAACTCATCTTTGCATAGCTTGGGAGGGATTTGAATCCCATGAATCGGAAAATGCACAAGCCCAAAAGGGTTAGTAGCATCTACCGAAATAGAATAATAACTCACAAACGGGGAATGAGAACTAGCAAATGAATCAAAAACTTTATGCTCAACATTAAATTTATAAATCAACGGTATAGGTTGAACATAAAGAATTGATTTGCTAGAATCTAAAAATGAATCTCCCACACTAAATGAAATTTCGACATCATGCTCGATGTCTAGCAAAATAAAATCAATGGGAGATTCAAACATAACCCCTCTCTTACGAGCATCTTCCATAGTACCCCTTGGATATCTAATCAATCTGTCAGCCAACTCTATGGATACTATGGGAAGATTTGGCTCATCAAGAGTTTGTGAACTATTTTCTACAACTGTACATTCAATATTTACACTTATAGAATTCAATGCATCAAAACTACATGGAGAATCAATTGTCATAATAGAAGAGGGATAAGAACTTGATACCTCACATTCTGCACTTACCTCTAAACTCATGGTTGTATCACGAGTTTCTTCTTCTGTTGTGTCACATAAGTGCTCAGAATAATCATCCTCAATGTGGACTGCTTGATCATCAAAGTTTGTCTCATTAATCAATTGCACGAGATCGGCCATTTGACCTGAAAGCTCATTCATCATGGATGTTTGTTCCTCTTGCTTCCTCAACATTTGCGTCATCATCTCATCCCTCTCATCACGTCGCTTATCCTCCTCGTCAAGTTGATTAAGGTAAGCGAGACAAACTTCACGAAGTGCTGACTCCTCGTCAATAGGCAATTGCGGTTCAAATTGATAACCTTGATCAAAAGTGGAAGCGTCCTCCCAATTTTGATTGTAGGCATTTGAATGGACAAGAACCTCGCAATTGTAAAAATAATGATCATTAGCACCACATATATCACAATACACCCTATTAGGGAACCAATTCTCCATAAAAGCTACAATGCAAAGAATCAACTAAAAGAAAAATATAAACAAGAATGAAACAGACGTAGCACAAACTATATAGCAAGGGTCGCCTAATTGCTCCCCGGCAACGGCGCCATAAAACTTGACGCCCTGCGGGTTTTAAACGCAAACTTGAGCACGGCAAGTGCACCGGCCGTCAAGTAGTAATCGGATTTGAAGTCCGGAATATTGAGCCCAAAGGAGCAATAGACAATCACTTACTATTCAAAGCTTGTAGCTAAACTGTTTCGGTAAAAATCGAGTTTTTAAGTTTTGAAATAAACCTATAACGACTAAAAAGAAAATACAGAATTTAACAAAGAGTTTTCTTATCTTGAATCAAGTGAAGAGAGATCAAGGGCACGGGTTCATCGAGTTCATTCCATAAAATTGAACACGTTCGATTGTTGCGATGTCGATTTATTTTAGAGGCAACGAGTTGTCTCAACTCTAGTCCTAACTTCTTTCGAACGATTTGGACCCTAATGGAATCTAACCACCGAGTTCTTTCGAATCACGATGTAGGAAGACCCAAAGCGTTAAGCTCTATGACAACTTCTAACTTTCGACCAACCAAGAATATAGCTATTGCAATTGTATTAACCCCGCTAGTTCTAGCTAAGGTTTAAATCCAACATATGATCGATTTTTGACTTAATTAGAATCCTCCTCTTTCGAGCAACGAATCCTAATTCGAAACAATTACCAAGCCTACACGGGAGGTAAAGCATTAAGCACAAATCAATCATAGACACTAAAGCAAACCAACAATCATCGCAATCGAAGCATTCAATTTACAAAAATCCCTACTCTAATCCCCCATAGCCCTAGAAATTGGGGGTTTAGTTGTTCATGGTGAGAAAATGCAAGAATGAAAAGAAGCAAACAATTAAACTCATAATCAAGATGAAAGTAGAGATACAATCACCGAATTAGTTGTCTAAGGTTGCCCTTCTTCTTCTTCTTCTTCTATCTCTCTCCTTGATGCTCTTGAAAATCAACCAAAAGAAATGCACTTGAGTAGCCAACAATGAAGCTTCTCTCCAAAAATCAACACCCAAATAAATCTCAAATGATTCTCAAACCACCAAATATTTTGATTCTAAACAAATGATCCAAAATAATACTCTCCTTTAAATTCTATCTAAAAAATAAAATAAACTGTACAGGAAAAATGGCTTCTGGTTCGTGTTCTGTGTCTGTGCCAAAAAATAAAAATGAAGAAGATGATACCCTCCGGTCTGGTGCGGCGCTGAAATGGAGAAATATAGGGTTCCTATGCGAGTGGACACGCGTCAGAATGGGACAGGAGGACATGAGGGGACACGTGGCTGGCTGGCGAAAGAGGGCGGCTGGAGTGGGCCAGGCAGGGACAGGTGGCGCGAGCTGGGAGGGGAACCGGCCTGGACAGGTGTCGCGCAGAGGGACGAAAGGCGGCTGGGCTGCTGCTGGTCCTGCCACGTGTCGTCTGGGTAGCATGCCACGCGCGCGAAGGGAGCAGGGGCGGCTGGGCTGCACAGGTGTCACGCAGGGGGACGTTTGGTGGCGCCACGTGTCATGCGGACGGAGAAGGCAGCTGGGGATGGCGGCGCCACGCGTCAATCTCTGATGAGCTGTTCCATTTTTGCTCCTTTTCCGCTATTTCGCTCGCTCCGGCTTCGTTTGAGCTCCGATCGATCTCGTTCTTGCGCCAAAAAATTCCTTTTTTCAAGACCTACAAAACAAGACCAATCATGAATATATTTCGAAGCGAAAAAAATCGACCCTTTTGACTATCTTAAGCACGAAACACCCAAAATACATCGGTTTTCCATTGAAACACCGAAAAAAAAGAGAAACATAATTATTCATCATAAACCTAACTATATGATAGGAAACAGGACCAAAAGCCTATATAACTCGATATAAAGTGGCTCTTTTATGTGTTAAAATGCACCCGCATCAATGACTATGCATCAAAACCCCCTTTCAACATGCATCAGGTTACGGTCATCAAGCAATATATAAAACGATTAAGTACCGATCGAGCCCACAGGGAGTAGAGGAATCACTAGTATTTTGCTAAAACCATGGGACGTGGGCTGCCACTTCCACATCCCCGAAAAGGAAAATAAAAGGCAAAAAAGTAAAAATGTTGTTTTGAATTTAGACATAAAGATAAATATGTACACGCTCCCACCTAAGACGCATAACTTTTGATTCACTCAAAGAGTCGGTCACGGGTACAAGTAAACACGATTTCAAATTAATACATGGTTTAGTTAACGATGGTGAAATCTAATAATGCTTTCCTTATGGTCTTAGAAAACTTAAGTTCTTATGTATGCAATATCATGAAATCAACCACGTACTAGTCACAGGGAGAGGGCACAAGACCAGTTCCCAGACCAATATGCGAACCACCAATCATCGGGAAGCAATAAAATAAGGTGTAGTTCTATGATCTTGAACAAAGCTTGATCATTCCTCGAACGAGGGATAACGTCAACAAATGCATGTCCACAAATCGTTCGGCCGACTTGAAATGCACAAGAGAATTAAAAAAACACATCCTAGCATATTTTTATCTCGTCAATAGGAAATCAAGACATAAAATGTCGAAAATCCTTAATAAGTTCACTAAATGGCTAAAGTTTGCATTTTACGAACTCTAGCCTAGAACTTGATATACACCCGAGAGATGAAATAGCTAGCACATGAGATCGGGTTAAAAAACATGACAAATCAAACACAAAGAACGAAAAACATGCATAAACTTTGAGTAGCTTAAATATAGATGAATACCCATAGAAGAAATCGGATGCTAATTAAGCTCAAAACCCTCAAATCATGCCATAAACACCACCAACATCAAATAAACCATAAACCCATGCTTCAATTTAAAGGAAATCAACATTTACACAACACCCATGACCAAAGATTGGAATCCAAGGTATGGAATCGAAATCCTACTCAAACATACCAAAAAAACCGAGCTTTACGATAAAATAGAGAAGAGTAGATATCATAACCGGGATTGGGTTGAGGATGAAAAGACCGCCCCGATTAAAAGGTTTAGTATTTAATTTATTAAATTGGAACATCATGGGTTGGAGAACGGGTTGAATTTTGGATCGAATTCAAAAAAAAGAAAATAAATAGAAAAGGGAATAGCCTTGGGCCTGACCTGACACAGGCATTGTGCCGAGCCAGACCAGGCCCAACCAGCCAGGCCCAAGCCACACTCAAGCCCAGCCTTAACCCTAGCACGCTCATCCTTCTTCCTCATATTGCTTCACGCGTCCCGAGGCAAACCTTCATCTCCCTCTCGCTCTCTCTTCTTCGCGCAGCTCCCCGGAGCTCCTCCCGTCCACCCATCTTCCTCCACCCACGACTGAGCCTCGCCACCAGAAAACCCCTCCCTCCCTTCTTCCTCCCTGAATCAAAGCGAACCAACGCCTCCCGTTACCATTCGAGCCTCGTCGCGCCTGCAACAGAAGAAACCGGTGACGGTGAGCCCTTTTCCCAGCCTGATTCACCACCCCCGTTGGTCCCTTCCCTGAGAGTTGAGCGTGTGCGAGCTTGATTTGGCCGAGCTCGGGCGGAGAGACACGGCCAAAACTTCGAGTTCCAGATCTGAGCTCCAACGCCGGCGAACTCCCACGCCGTCAGATCTAGAACGGAGGGGCTTGAAACTCGCTCTGACGAACTCCCCTCGTCACTTCGAACCTCCCTGACGTCGTTGCCGTCGTTGAGAACCCACCCCAACTCGCTTGCCGCCGTCCTCAGCTTCACCGGAACAGCTCAGGCCAAGACCGAGAATTGGGCCAGGCCAAGCCTCGAACAAACGGGCCTTGGGTTTGGGCCATACCAAGACACAGGCTTTGGGCCTGGTCCAGGACAAGATACATGCCCTGACTTGGGCCATGACAGACCGGGCCTAGACTTGATCTGGGTCGGGCCTGGACTTGGGTCTGGACTCGGGTCTGGATCCGGGTCTGGGTCGGGCTCGGTTCTGGATCCAGGTTTGGGTCGGGCTTGGGTCGGTTCGGGTCTAGACTCGGATCTGGGTCAGTTTCGGATCCGGTTTCCGGATTCGGGTTTTGGAAAGGCTTTCTTGTAAGTCTGTAATTAGGTGAATTTCGTGGCTTTTTCCCTACTCAGCGTCAAGCTCACCCCTCACCATGTTTTCTACGGGTACCAGCTATGATTTGGAGTAGAGGGCTACGTAGAGCTTGGGAGCTAGCGGAGGCCCGGGTTTATCTTATGTTTCTTAGAGACGTACTGTTATTTTCGACTATTGTATATGACTGAGCTTAGGACTCAGGATTTTGGATATTCTCTTGATTATTATTATTCATTTTTTCAGATATTAATTACTTTTAAGCTGTTTTCATTTAATTTAACTAAGTCACGTCTCGGGTCCGGTCAATACCGGATTTGGGGCGTGAAAATTTGGTATCAGAGCCTGGTTTCATTTTTTATTTTTCAAAAACCTCGGACCGTACGTCATTAGGTGGGTAGTTGGGTCAGTAGAAGTTGTCGTGTGTCGTTTGTCTTTGGTTGACAGGTTGTATGCCGCTTTGATGTGATTAATGTATTGTGGGCTGCATACTAAAGTGTTCACTGTGTATTGTTTAAAGGTGAGCTGTTATCCCGCGTGTGCGGATGGTTTACCAAGTTTTCAAATGGAACATGCCGAAATTTTCTGTAAAATTGGAGTGTATGTACTATTATTATTTGACTGTAGCAAATCATGGTAGTGGGGATGTAAGGTAGTTGCAACGTAGTTTGGGGACGCCTGAACCGAGTTGTAACTATATGATATCAACATGGACTATTTTGCTACAAGAATAATTTTTACAACCCGTGATACTGAGTAAGGTCGAGATTGTGAGGAATTGATCTGTGATGTGAAATTTTAGTCCGGTTGGTCGTGTGTAAACTTGTTACACTGCTGGTTGAACTTGAGTGATTATGTGATTAAATTGTGGAACATGTTGTTTCCTCGGTGTGATTGTGTGTTTCTACTACTACTACTACTACTGCTACTGCTACTACTGCTACTGCTACTACTGCTCCTGCTGCTGCTCCTGCTGCTGCTACTACT